>SEMN01000109.1:0-1319556 GCA_005408345.1 Macquaria australasica
CCAGACTAAATCCGCTGGACCTGTCAGGTACTTTTGGACAAACTGCAGCCTGAATGTAGCGGTTCAGCTGGCCAGGTGGACGAGGCCCTGTCCCCCCTCCTCTCTGGTTAAAAACAGCACCCCCTGTGGCACCCAGTGTAGACCATCCCAAAAAAAATCCACCATTTTCCTCTGAATCTGTGCTAGTAAGTTTAAGGGGGGGTCTAGGCATGCCAGGCGGTGCCAGAGCTGGGATGCCACGAGGTTGTTTAAAACCAGAACCCTACCTTTTAAAAGACATTTGGGGGAGCAGCCATTTCCATTTTAAAAGCTTTCCCTCAATCTTTTCTGTGACGCCCTCCCAGTTCCTCTGGACCATTGTGTCTTTCCCTAGGAACACCCCCAGGGATTTAATGCCACCTGTTTTCCAGGCCAGGCTTTGGGGAAGAACCGGGAGACCGCCACGCCACTCACCGACAGCGAGGGCCTCACTTTTCTTCCAATTCACCCTCGCTGCCGATGCAATGGAGAATCTGCTCACAGTTTCGGTTAAAATGTCTGCATCTTTCTGGCCTCCAATAAAAACAATGATGTCATCGGCGTATGCCGATAAAACAATGCCTCTATTAAAACCAGGTAAAAGCAGTCCTTGAATACTGGAGCGTATTTTTTATCAACAGGGGTTCAAGGGAGAGTGCATAGAGCATCCCTGACAGAGCACAGCCCTGCCGGACGCCTCTACACACTCTGAAAGGAGCACACAGCCTACCGTTAAACTTCAGCACACTCTCAATGTCACTGTACAACACCTTTATCTTAGCTACGAAACCTGCGCTGAACCCAAACCTCTCCATGACTTTCCAGAGGAAGTTGTGTTCAACGCGGTCAAAAGCCTTTTCCTGATCTAGAGAAATCAGACCAGTATCTATGCCCAATGAACTGGAGACCTCCAAAACATCTCGAATCAGGTAGACATTGTCTACCATGGACCTGCCGGGCACACAGTAGGTCTGATCCCGGTGGATGACCTGCTCCATAGCCCCCCTCAGCCTGTTGGCCAAGGCCTTGGACAGAAGCTTGTAATCCACACACAGCAATGACACAGGGCGCCAGTTTTTGATGTCCTGCAGGTTACCCTGCTTGGGCAGAAGCGTGAGGACCGCTCTGCGGCAGGACATCGGCATGGAACCAGAGGCCAGACTTTCATTAAAAACATCTAAAATATCTGTAGAGAAAATGTCCCAGAAGGCTTTAAAAAACTCCACCGTTAGGCCGTCCATACCCGGAGCCCTCCGTGTCTGCATGCTTTGCAGGGCGGCCTGAAGCTCCCGCATCTGCAGCGGCTCCTCGAGCCGGGAGTTGGTCTCCGCAGAGACCTGAGGTAGTCCACTGCAGAACTCCTCCTGCAGTGTGGCCTGCTCCTCGTACTCCGAGGAGTAAAGGGAGGAATAACACTGGACGGCCCGCCTTCTGATCTGGCTTGGTTCCATGAGCTCCTGCCCTGTGTCTGAAAGCAAGGAGTGGATTACCTTCCTCTGTCCATTTTTCTTTTCCAGGCTGAAGAAGAAGCTAGAGGGAGCATCCATCTCTGCGATGTTCTGAAACCGGGACCTGACCAGTGCACCTTGTACCTTGCCTTCCAGCAGGTTGGCTAAAGCCAATTTTTTTACTTTGAGGACTTCAATATATCCTCGCTCTCCTGTGGACTCACTCATTTTCTCAAGTTCCACTATATCACTCTCCAGGTCCTCTATAGATCTGGTGATGTCTCGTGTGACGTTGAGGGTGTGCTGTTGACAAAGAAGTTTAATCTCAGTCTTACCATGGTCCCACTACTGCCTAAGACTGCTAAAATCACCCTTCCTCTGCCTAAAAACACCCCAGAAATAAATAAGGACCTCCCTGAACTTTTTGTCAAGTGTTAAAACAGAATTAAAATGCCAATATGCACTTTTTGGCTTAATATCTCTAATAAAAACATGACACAAAAGCAGGGAATGATCTGTAAAACCGGCAGGTATGATTTTGCACATTTTAAACATATTAAAATGATGCTTAAAACAATAAAACCAGTCAAGTCTGGCTGAGGAGATCGTGCTCTCTCTGAGGTGGGACCATGTATACTGTCTGGTGTCTGCGTGCATCCTCCTCCACCCGTCCACCAGGCCATGAGAGTGGACCAGCTGCCTCAGAGCATGCTGGGAGGCTGGATGCGGCTCTGCATGGTTGCGATCTAAAGATGCATTTTCAGTACAATTAAAATCCCCACCCAAGAATAAAAAATCCTCCGAGGCACAGCTATTTAAAACCTTCTGCAGAAACTGCTTCCTCTCTGCACCGTTTGTTGGAGCGTACACGTTGATAAAAGCAGCGGTAAAGTGTTCAAAACGAGCTTTAGTTAAAAGTAACCTCCCCTCGATAAAATGCTCGACCTCCAGCGAGACTGGAGAGAAATTCCTGGAGAAGAGGAAGCCCACTCCTCCACTGAGTGTGGTGTTGTGACTTAAAATGGCTTCCCCTTCCCACTCTCTCCTCCAGTCTGCCTCATTGTCAGCGTCACTGTGGGTTTCTTGTAAAAACAGGACATCAACATGCTTCGTTCTGGCAGTTTCATAAATTAGTGCCCTTTTTTTTACCTCTCTTGCTCCGTTAACATTTAAACTTCCCACTTTAAAAATGTCCATATTAAGTGAGATGTTAAAAACCAAATTCAAAACCAATAAGTTAATTAAAACACACATTGGAGTTTTTTGACATCATAACTGTTCATTTGTTTTTTCACTTTAAGCACAAGTTTCTTTAATCTAAAACCTTCTTGGTCAGTGAGGCCAGACTCTTCTCTTTGGCTCATGTGGAGTCTGGCCGATGTGTAAAACACTGACAAGTCAGGGAAATATTCTTCAATTTTAACCCCGTGCTGGTTCTTAGTTTGCTGTAAAAAACTCTATTTCTTCTGCAGAGTACATTTTTTTCTGCTGGCTGCTGCTCAATTTAAAACCTGGTATGTCGCTGCTGTCCGACACACACTCCTCCTCACTCCCACTGTCATCTGTCTGCACCGACCTCCTCACTGTGTCCTCCCCTACTTTACTTGTTTTAACCTCATTTGATGCACTCCTCGTTCTTCTTCTGCGTTTGTGAGCAGGCTTTGGTTTGGCTGCTGCCTCCTCCAACTCAGCCTCCTCCACCTGCTCACTCCATAAAACCCCTTCCTTCCCTGTCTTACCTGACTGTGCTTGTCCCTGCTCACCTGTCTGACCCTCTTGTGTTTCACTGACCTCACCTATTTTGTTTATTTTTACAACACACACACCCCTATCACCTGTTTCTTTCACCTGCTCTCCACTGCCTCACCTACACCCTCCTCACACTGTGTATATCACCCTCCAACACCTCGTGTACCGGCACGGACACAGCAGCCGCGCGGCGCGGCACGGCGCTCGGCCCCGTGGCCCCCCCGGGCGGGGAGGCCGCCGCCGGAAGGCCGGTGACCGAAGCCGCAACCGGCCGCGCGGACGCCGCCGCGGTGAGGCCGACGGCAGCCATCCGCCGCCCCGCCACACCCGGCGGAGCGGCGGGCGGCACCGCCGCCGCACCGGCCGCCCCCCCCCCCGGGCCAAGCGGGGACGGATCAGCGCACATCGGACAGGCCTTCACGGTGTGTCCCTCCTCACGGCAACCGAAGCACTTCATCACCGATGAGGTTGCAAATATCACGTAGTCATAATCATCTACTTTGACATGGAAACGAAGGTTGAGCTCTTCGTCCCGGTGGTTCAGTATCATGTAAAGCTGTCTCCGGTGAGACACTACGTGTTTCAGCAGCTGAGACCTGCAGCCAGACAGGATCTTCCTGATCGGTGAAACCACCTTCCCGTGTCTGGAGAGCTCTCTGCTCAGGAACTCATCGGTGATGAACGGAGGGACATTAGATAATATCACTTTGGTTGCGGGCTGCGTTAACGGCAGCACCGGCACAAACATCTCATTCACCGTGATACCTGTCTCGATGACGCGGTTCACCTTGTCCACCTGGTCCAGGAAAATGACGACGGCGCTGTTCATCCTGGCGGCCGATCTGACGCTGCTGTGTCCGACCTTCTCCCCCACAGCCAGCCCGATGTCCTCCACACTGCACGGGAAACTGGCAGAGATCTTAATGCCATGTTTCCTCGTCAGTTTGCTGAAATCTCCATTTACCTGCATGGCGTCTGCGCCGCAGACCGGCAGAGACACCGGCAGGAGAAAAACCCCAACAAGCCCAAAACTACCCCCCCAAAGTGCTCCAACTGTTAACTAAATTAAACCACCACCAATAAACTACGTTAAAGTAAAACACATTACTAAGAAAAGAAAACGAAAAAAGTTCGAAAACTCAAACGCTCCGCGTCTCACTCACACGCCACAATCTCCCAGCATGCACTCAGAGAGAGAGAGAGAGATGCAATCCTCTCCAGAGCATATCAGAGGTCTCAGTATCATCTTTTGGCTCTGGGACCTCTTGACTCTGTTTCATGTGATGACACACATGGATGAGTGGACTTAAACACAATTGCAGCTGGCTGTATCAAGCAGGTCTGTGGTCCCTCAGGGCTCAGTTTTTAGCCCCTTTATGTTATCCACTGGCTCACTCATCAAGTCTCACACATCGTTTTGCCAACTCCGCTGTACCTCGCCGTCCTCTCCTTTGACCCACACAGGTTTGAGCAGAATGGGTCTCAGCATACGTGGCTCTTTCCTACCTGAGCTTCAGTCTGGACAAGACACAGCTGCTCCTGTTTCTCTGCGTCACCACTGAGCAAAACAATGTAACACCTACCCAATCTGCCAAAAGCCTAATTGTAAACCGTGACAACCACTTCGTCCTTTGATGCTCTCACAGCCAGTCACTGATTGACTGTGCTGAATTGCTTCTAACATCCATCAAACCAGACCCTGGCTCAAGAGTCTGCACAGTTCCTGGTCTAGGATCTCATCATTTCTTGACTTAACTGCTACAACTTCCTGCTTGCTGGCCTTCCTCCATCCACTCTTAGAAACTCACACCTCGTTAAGAAAGCTTAAACAGTTTATCTTTAAGCTCTCTAGATTCTCAGATACAAACTTTCTCTCTGCACTCATCTGGTTCACAGAGGCTGCTGTCATCCAGTTCATAACATTTATAAAAACCTAAAAAGTGATGCAAAGGTTGCTACACCAATGTACCTTCAAACCATGATTCCCCACCTACACTCCAGTCCACACCTTACGTCTTGACTCCCTCCTGCGCCCCCATTGGTGGAGTGATCCTTATCCCTGAGTCTGAGCTGTCGAATCATTTTTTTTCTTTTACATTTTATAAAAGAGATATGAATGAAAACATATCTCTTTTGTTTCCTCCACATCTCCTGACTTCCAGATCCCCACATCTAATCCTGATCTTTTAACATGATCTTGTTCAACTTCTCTCTGTGACTGAAGAGGCATTTAAAGCACTTTGAATTATCTGTCAACTTAGCCTTAAGATACTTGAAGAATGTTCACATGCTTTAATGTTGCCCTTGTGTAAGTCACTGTGGATGTGTCTGTTGAGTGCCTAAATTGTGAACATTCTTCAAAGGTATAGAGAGCTGTAACGCAGTAACAGTTTCTATTAGAGCCATCAGGGTGCAAGGTATCATCAATCAGCAAAATGAACTTTGAGCAATTTGAAGGTTGGCTTCTCTGTATCTGGGCTTTTATCTAGCTTTAGATTGCAAAAACACCATTATTAAAAACATGTTTTATTAGGCACTTCATCGGTTGTTGCAGTTATGTAAATGTAGAGTAGAGCTGCAGTATATTTTAGGCACGTTTCATATCAATTTGGAGCTTTCTGAAAAGTGAAAAGAAAAGAGAAAATTCTCAGCAGTGATTCATATGTTGTTGTAGCTGTCAGGTGTCTTAGCCTTTCCACTTAAAATGGCCTAGAAGCAACAGTGCTACTGTGCACATTCACTGCTTCTCATCTGTAGAATACAATACATTTTTTATGTTCTATATTGAAAGCACTGCTAGAATTCGTGGAGTTTATTTGTATTTAACAATTTTAAACTCAAAGACATCAGTGATAGTAATGCTTGTACAATTATAAAGAAAATATATGAAGAAGTCCTCGTCAAACTTGATATGTAACAGATGCAAAAGTGAAATAAAGAGTGTAAGACAATGAATCCCTTACTTTTGTCTTTCTCTTTCTCTCTCCAACACAGACATAAATACAGTTTTCAGTAGCGGCATTGAATAAGCTGCTGCCAGTAGGTATGATAATGAGATGGTCTTTCACCCTTGGGATTTATATACGATAAAACTGACAGTGCAGTCCTCAAGCGGCAGCACAAACACACAAGAAAGACTGAAACACACATGCAGATTTGAGCATGCATGCTTTGCACAAAAGACTTTAAGGGCTTTATTTGTTTAATTTTCTTTCCTTTCTCTCTTACTCATTTTCTCTGAATGTCTGTCTCTCCCTCTCTCTCTGTCTCTTTCTCCGTCTTCAGGTGTCTGAGATAGATGAAAAGTGACTGTGGTGTCTCCAGGTGTCATAGATGGAAACAGGGTGATGACTCTCCTAAATGGACAGCCTGCAGCAACCTTCATCCAGACACTCATCTGCATTCAAATTCATAACTTGTTTGTCTAAGTGTGTGTGTGTGTGTGTGTGTGTGTGAACATGTGTGTAGCCTACGTTTCTGCGGGTTTTGTACATGTTTTATGCTGTTGAGACACACACTGGCATCCATGTGTTTCCTCGGCTCGGTGTATGTGCATACATACTTGTATGATCCTAAGTATATGGTTGGGGAAGTGCAAACAGGTGAGAAGTTGTGGGCATGGGTGTGCATACACATGCACACGCACGCGTACACACGTCACAAGGTGTCAGCTTGCAAATTGGTTTCTCTCCTCTGGGCTGACAGAGATGACAAGCCCTTTATGAGAGGAATAAACAAGGCTGCTTTACCCCCCTCCCAACTCTCTCCATCCTTTCAACTTAAAGCTTCAAATCTCTTTTTAAACTGATGAACCTAATGCTACTCTTTCCCGAGTGCCCACTTATCTGTAAGACTCATACTTCAAATCACTCAGATTACACTATCACCTTGTTTGTGAGCGTTATCATTCTAAAACCTAAAGTCAACGTGATTCAGCGCAGACGTTTAAATAATGTGGTGGTTGAGTACTTGATGATCTTGAATGCTGATACCAATGCCTTACACAACTGCAGGTGGCCAGGGCTAAAAGTGAGGGGTGACTGGGTTTGTGAATGTGTATATAAAATAGTCTGGCCTTGCACAAAGTCAAAAATTGAGCATAATATCTTAAGGAAAAAGTTCGACATTTATTGGTGGAAATATGCTTTTCACTTTTTTACTGAGAGTTAGAGAAGAAGATTGATACCACTCTCATGTCTGTGCACAATATATGAAGCTACCACCAGCAGCCGGCTAACTTAGCTTAGCACAAAGACTGAAAACAGGGGGAAACAGCTAGTCTGGAGCTGTCCAAAGGTAACAAGCAGTTTCCCCCCATTTCCGGTCTTTGTGCTAAGCTAAGTTAGTTGGCTGCTGGCTGGAGCTTCATATTACTTTTTCATTTTCTCACCTTACTCTTGAAGGCAATGTCAAACTCTTCCTTTAAATTGCAAAGAAAACAAGCTGCCCCAATGACTCCTAACATGAATTCATACTCGGTTTGGCAATTATATAACCTTAACTCTGACCTTAAAAGATATTCATCTTCATCAGTGGAGGAAGAGAATGACACATTCTTCATATTTTTCATGTCTACAACACTTAATCAGCATTCCAGATTTAGTGTTCATTTGAGAAAAATTGTGAGACTGATTAAGCAGTTGTGAATGTATATACATCTGCATAAGGGTGTGTGAGCATTGGAAGTGAGCATGTGTGTGTGTGTGTGCACGTACGACTGTGCATGCTTGTACGTGCCTATGCGTGTCCATCCCCTCTATCCATCAGTAATGAACAGCCAGTTAATGAAGGAGCCCTTGCTCCTTCCATTCCACCAGCCAGGAAATAATTACCTTGTGTCTGAAGCCATTCTCCATCTGTACCACACTCTATGGCTTCATTTAGCTGCCATCTCTCTAAAAATCCAATTCTTTCTCTTCCTCTCTTTCTTTCTCTCCCTCCCCGATCCCTTCTCTTCCCATTTTGCTACACCCTCACACCCCCACCTATCTGAAGAAAGATAAAGCCACCTCACTGACCACCCCTGTCTCTCTCTTGATTTAAATATGATGAATTAATTTACTCTATTAAGTGGCAGCTGATTGTAAGAGGGATCTGACTTTTGATGGTTTAATAAAGCCTTTTAATGGAGTTTTCTATCTGCAGGCCCTCGTGCTTGTGTGTGTGTGCATGTGTGTGTGTGTGTTTGCTCTCACGTGGACATATCCATTATGGAAGAGAAATATCCCCTACACCCCAGAGGCTCAACATGACTTTCTATTCACTCCCCTTCCCTGTCTTTTTATCAGATTCTCCATTCAGTAATTATACTGCACCTGTCTAACCATTTGACCTCTCCATACCTCTTACACCTATTTCTGTGTGACCATCTTCTGTCAGTCTCTTTGTTCCAATTACTTGGCTTTGTCTTCCTTGTGGCAACCTATTTGTTGTTTTTAAGCTTGTTCATTAGATTAGATTAAACTTTATTGTCATTGCACATGTCACAGGTACAAGACAACGAAATGCAGATAGCATCTAACCAGAAGTGCATAAGCAGTAAAATAACATAATATGAATATAAATATACAGGGTATGGGATGATATATGAATATTTACAGTATATACAGAAAGTATACAGAAAGTGCAGAATGTGCAGTTTGAATGTACAGTAGTGCAATGGTATTATTAGTGCAAGCAGATTAAAAGAGAGTACTTAATAGTGCAGTGATGTCAATTCAAGTCAATTTCAGTTCAGTCCAGGGGGGTTGGTGAGTGTGTGTGTGTGTGTGTGTGTGTGTATGTGTGTATAACTCAGCATGATTAATTATCTGTCTGATTTACATGTTAAAGAGTAGCAGATGTGTGTGTAATTGGGCACAGGGATGCGAGTATATGTACTCTGACTATGTATTTTCTTTCTGTCAAGGTATCACCCTTTTGAACAGGTCTCATTGGATTTATTCATGTTACTATATTTTCAAAATGCATCCGTAGGAGTTTAAAAAAAGACAAAAATGATGACCTATACCATATTGTGCCAGTATCTCTAAATAAGGGTCATTAAACAAAGAACATATTTCCTGCTGAAGACATGTTCAAACTCATTACACTCACATCTGGAGAAATGGGCACCATGGAGAGGCTTGCAGTTTGTGTTTATAGCTGGGAGGAAACAGACAGAGAGAATGAGACTGACAGAAAGAAGGAAGGAGATGGTGGAAATTAAAGATAAAGAATGGGTGAGAAATGTGTCTCTGCATGAAGTAATCCTTCCTAACTGTCAGACGGGATAAAGAAGGATGAAACTGATGCCAAAAATGGAAAGTAAGAGGCAAACAGAAGGTGGCACTGGTGCTATGCTAATAGAAAGGTGAAGTGAAGCATGTGGGGGAAGCAGAGTCAGGAAGAAGGTCTGCCTGCTCTGCCCCCTAGAATTTAGATACAGACAACTGCCAAAATAATGTCAAAGCAGGAGCACATGAAACGGTGGCCAATCCCCACTTCTTATACATTTAAGGTTATATTTTCATTTTGTTGATGCGGTTTCCCGAGTAACCACTTGAAAAACCCGGAGCTTGGCTTAACTAAATGCAAACAGATGTCTTACGATAGGGTTCAGCACTTTTAAAACTGGTTACCAGGCTAGCTACCAGCTGTCAGCGTCTGGTTGCCATATTTTCACTGTTCGCAATGTGGGAAATGATGCTGTAATAATACCCCGTATTTCAATAATGTAATATGAGGTGAACAAACAAACACACACACACACACACACACACACTTGAAATGGATTTCAGTTAAAACAAGCAGCTCAGTTTCACTAATTACGCAGAATAAACAGTGATAGGCAAACAGATTGTGCATTTTCAAGGTAATGTATTGGTAGTGAAATTACAATGAATGAATACCTCCTACAGAGCTGTTTTGGATCTGCAGATGGAGTAATTGAGGAAAGGCTGAGCAAGGTTCTTTGTTCATGAGAATGTAGTAAACACTTTGTCAAGAGCCTGATTTGCTGCATTCATACATGTATTCTGAAGTCGGGTTTCTGTGCCTTCTAAATTGCTGTCTGTCTTTGGTTACTCTCAGCCTTGCTTTGCTTCCAGAGTTTTAATGAAGTATGTGCTGTTTCATTTGGGTTTGACTGTGCCCATGTTGGTACCATTTTGTGGCAGCAGCACTGTCATTCACCTAGGCAGAAAATACATAAGGGATAACAGAGGATTTTGTTAATACATAGCCATAGCCTTGCCAACATGGGCAACCAGACTGCACAAAATGGCTGACAGTGGTCCATGTCTGGGTATCGTTACTGTTAACTGTCATCACTGTTGTGTACAAATTACATTCAAATGCAATTATTATCCATTAAAGTTCCCCTCCACTCAAAAATATGTTGTTTTTCTTGTTCCAACAGTTGAATGTTTCAGCTTGACTGTACATAATGATTTTTGTGCAGAGTTTGACACTACAGGGATGTTTTCACATTCATCTGCTAAATGTGGAAACGTTCTATGTGCTCATTGAAAATCAGATTTTAAGGTTTGAGTCCACAAGCATGATTTGTGACATCACAAGTAGTTTGGAAGCAGCCAATCCTGGTCCCATTTGCAACTTATACAAGTGTGATGTAGAAACTTGAAGCTGCCAGTGCACCTACACTGAGAATGGACTGCACAGTGAAGTAGGAGAGATCTTGTGTCTCACAGGAAAACTTTAGAAATGAACAAAATCTGCATATTAATAGATTCTGGATTTTTTAATGAGCTAGAAGGATCCTTTTTAAGGATTTTAATGTGGACATTATACTTTTCTGCGGAAAAAACATGTCAGACACACATTTTTGTTCCAAGCAGACTATTTGTATATATGTTGTAATACATGTCTGGAGGGGATCTTTAACTATTTATGCTTAATGGCAATGTTCAGTATGAGTTCAGCAAGCGGTACATCAAAAATGTGTCCAAATATTGAGGTTTTATGTGTGCATGTCAGAGTTTGCATTCAACCACATTTACAGCTAATCTCACTGTAGTCAAGTGAAACTATACTCAGGTAAACCTAGTACTTAGAATATGTATTTAGAAGTAGTATACTAAAGTTGTGCTAGATTGACACCACATGCTGTCAGTTGTACTTGATGTATTAAGAGTTAAAATGCTTAAATATATGGATATCATACTTTTCATGTATTTCTGGACACCAAAATAGTAAACATTACTACATCTACGTGTGATGCATAGGTATAATTAGATACCTGTACTGTGTTTCCCTAAAAGTAACATTATGAATAGTTTCACCCAACAAAAAGTGTACATTAAAAGTGTGCATCACACCCATTCAATGTTAAATAATGACTGGGTTATCCATCATTACTTGTCTTTTAAAACCTAGCTGTGTTGCTGTACTGATCTCTTTGCATCGGCTGTTCTTCGAGATCTTTGTTGGTTGAACTTGGTGTTTTACGTTCTTTTTTAGATTTGAGCAACTTCTGTTACTGCCCATGTTATATTTCTGGAAATATGTATCTGACTGTAGGATTTGATTCCACATTTCCAGCACTTCAGTTGATTATCTTCGGTGCCGAAAAACACCAGAAATCAGAGAGAGAAAGATGAGCAGGCTGGAGGAGGAAAATTCACCTTAATGAATCTGTAGACATCTTAGCATTCACAACACATTCCCCTCATTATTTTGATATGATGTTTAATTCAAAATGTAGCTCGTTGTTGTTTACCCGGGTGATTCACTCTGTAAGAACATCCTCCACATGATTGCATTTCTTTTCAAGCCTTTTCTTTTCCAAACTAAAAACATGGCTGACCAGAAGTTGCTTTCAGTCCACCACCAAGGCTACAAAATCTAAAGTGTATTCAGTGAGACAATTCTAAGTATATAAAATACTTCTATTGTGTCTATTTTTCATTAGTGCTTATTAGTTTAACCTGTAACATGGCTCACAAACATGTAGACAAGTCAAATAATCCATCATCCTCTTCAGCACCATGGACAGCGACAGCATGAAGCTCTTAATAGCTGAGAGCCTGCAAAGACTTTCTTGGTAAACATATGTAGAGCTTTAAGAGCATTTTTAATAATCTTAACCTCTAACATAGACTGCTATTGGGCAATGGAGCCCAGAACCATCACTGGTGATTCAAGGTCACACTGTTTAACATCGCTGCTGTAAATTATAAATCAACTGCTACTGTGTCTTTTCTCTGTCATTGTCATGGAAACTGTTGTTTTACTAACCAGATAAAGGGCTGCTAAACATCTAAAGATGTTGAATTCTTTAAAATAAATGATGTACTAATCTGTTGCCAATTATTTGGATGTAATTGATAATATTGAGCTTTTCATTAATTATCTAGAGGCTCATTATTAATCTGTCTCGAATCAATCGTTTACTAAGGGCTTATGAATATGTGAGCACAGTATGCAACCATCACCATCTGTAGAAAACTCTTATATTAATCAGGTGTGAATTACAGAACTGTGTCTTTTTATTGAAAATATAAATGTTAAATATATTCTTTCTTATTCTGACAGTCTCTGCTACCTTCAGTGTGGCACATTATTTGCATTAAATTTGATTATGAGACGATTATACCTTTAGCTTACAAGGTGAGTCCTTGTTGGTGTGAATGTTTTGTTGTGTTGATTTGGAAGACATCAGTACAGCAGTATACATGAATGAGGAGCCGGGGAATATGAATTTGCCACACTATGTGGCATAAAAGAGCTATAAGAATTGTAAACAAAGCTGATTATCATGAACCAACCAAAATATTTATAAACTCATATGCTCTCAAATCTAGAGATTTGGTGGACTTCAAAACTGCACAATTAATGTATAAAGTAAAAAATAAGATGCTTCCAGACTGTATCCAGAGGTAGTTTCAAATTAGAGTGAGTCAGTATGAACTAAGAGGAA
Organism: Macquaria australasica; assembly: GCA_005408345.1. Taxonomy (NCBI): domain Eukaryota; kingdom Metazoa; phylum Chordata; class Actinopteri; order Centrarchiformes; family Percichthyidae; genus Macquaria; species Macquaria australasica. The sequence continues at coordinate 13,135 of SEMN01000109.1, forward strand.
TTTGCTTGTTTACAAAAACAAAGATCAGAACAAATGCAAACCACAGATGTGTAACAGTTAAAGGAGTTAATTTGTGAAATAGCTTTGAAAATGAAATGAAAATGTGTAATACACTAAATAGATTTTAATTTTTTTTAAAAAAAATAAGATGATTAACGAATATAAAACTGAGGTATGAACACTAGTGCGTACATCATTTTTTGTTTGGGACTTTTGGGTATATATATATAATTATATAATATAATGTATGTTCTCAGTGTATAAATCTCAAGGGATCTGTACAAAATAATCTAAAGGGTAGGTGTAAGAAGCTAAGGCTTCAACCTTTCAGTATAAATTTGCTTTGCTTTGATTTGTCACTGTTTATTTATTTATTTTACATTTAAATTCTACATGTGTATTTGAGTTGTATGAGTTGAAAATGACTGAAATAAACTAAACTAAACCCAATGTTATAAGCTCAAAAACACGGGTAGCAACATGGACACATAGAACAACGTCAATAGAACAGGGAACCTGAATGAAAGCAGATTAACTAAAAACTGCTGGCGGGTCCCATCAGGAGCACAACAATTGTGATAACATTTTAAAAATCTTTAGTGAACATTGGATTGCTTAAAATGTACAAGTCACCAACAGATTGTAGTGATACTGATGTTATAGTGGAGAACAAAAAAAAAAAAAAAAGAAGAATTCAGCAGCACCGGTCATTTGCATTTATAAGTGGGATTTCCTGTGGAAGAGAAGTTATACAGCTTCTGCAGTTGAGCTTCACCTTCCCATATCCCTCCATTTATCAGTTCGTTCATTTCTTTCCTTCTTTTGTTCACTTCTGCTACTTCATTATTTATTTCTGACCTTGGCCCTGCAATGCAGAGGCTGCAACAATCTCCTCAACCTCTCTTCCACCCCCACATCTTTCCCTCACTCCCCCTCTCACTCCAGCTCTCCCTTCATATCTCTCTCACTCCTGTTCTGCTGCCCTGCTCTGCTCCTCACCAGGATGGGCCAGCATTTACCGCCCTCTGTCATCTCCTCCTATCCTTCCCATTCACCGTCTGTTTTCATTTCTCTCCCCTCCGTTTCTCTTACTTTGAACAACCTCCTTCGTTTTTGTGTGCCCCAATCTTTCCGTCGGAATTCATCTCTCACTTTTTACTTTCCTCTGTATTCATCTCCTCCCAGCTCCTGCTTCAGAGCCACCTACAACACAGATCCCTCCACAAATGTCCACAAAACCTCCCACCAAAATTAAACTCAGGGGACACTTGTGGGGGAGGTCTGTGTGTTTGATGTATGTGAGTGTGTGTGCGTGTGTGTGTATGTAGGTGTTTTGGGGGTTGTTCATGTTTCTATTTCAGCACATGATTTATAGTGCGTGCCTTCTTCGATCTCTTTGTGTGAGCAAGCATGTGTATCTACAGCCAGGCTCTGCGCTAGAGAATACATTGTTATGTGCTGAAAACTAAAATAAATTTAACAACTAAGGATTTTAGTTTGGAAACAATCATGTTAGAAATGATGATACACCGATTAATAATGGTTGCTTGTTGATGATTGATTGTAACATGAGTCATGTGGCAGTTTGAAGTAATCAGTTTTTAAAATGCCTTCCCTACTTGAATGGTGTATTTCATGCCTTTATTTGCTTTCAGAATCTATGGCCTTTTTCACATACTGGAGAAAAAAAAATCCCAGATTGTTCCTCCTGCCACGCTGTGTTTACCGAACACTTGTCCTTGATTTTAATATTAACAGTGTGTTTTCTTCTCTTGAGTGTCTATTGTTAACTCTGTCGAGGTACAAAATGATCCTGTATCTTGTAAGCTCCTTCGTCTCGCAGCCTCATTGACTTTCTTTTCTCAACACTGCATTCTGGCCTTCATTCATCCTGTTAGCAGCAGAAATGTAATTTGCGAGCAATCAATTCTCTGTTCCAAGTGACATGTGATGAAATCAATGAAAGGTCAAAGGTCACTGCCTGAAGGCTTCCCAGCATTCTCTCAGACTCGAAGGTCAGCAGGTGCAGCCCCCTCCCAAGGGTGAATCATGTCAGTTCACCTCCAGGTCAGTCCGATTCAGTTCAGCCTGACAACTCAGCACTAAAGTAATAGCCCCTCATCAACTGAAGGACAGATGATAATAAACTTCATTTATGTGTGGCATTAAAATCATAAAATGGATAAAAGAGGTGTAGAGAACAAATGCACCAAACGAGGAACAGAAGCTGATTTTCCAATAATTTTAATGGTTTTTTTTTGTAAAACTCAGGCCCACTTTTCTTCACAATGACTTATGTATTTTGGTCTCATTTCAACCACACTTTTGTATTAATATTTCATATGTTAGAAATCTATTTTAATTACACCGGACGGCATTCTCTCTAATTACTATTTTTCAAATCCAATTAAAGATTGGTCACTGAAAAAAAAAAAATGTTATGCCTCACTAAAGAAGTTCAGTTTGGTTACCATGCCAACATGGGATGGCTGGTTAACAGGTAAGAACAAGTCATTCAGGAAGGAAAAAAAATGCTTGAAAAGTTTCAAATGCTCAGGAAAGATGGTGTTTTTGCTTGAAAGATTTGACTGTCACTGCAAAGCACAGTGTTTGTTCCTTTTACAAAAACATAATTCAAATAAATTATTAATTAAATGTTTTAAATTTTTACATATATGACTATTTTTTTGTATTTACAATCCATACTTAAATTAACTGTTAAATAAGTGTGTGAATATAGGTGTGATGTACTGCTTTGCATTCAAGTCATGCAAGTCTCATTACAATATTAGCTATGCGGTGCTTTCTGAAAAACGTTAAAAAGGGTAGACTCATCACATTTATTTGTTTAATTACTGATTAATTGATTGACTGAGGGAATTGCACCAATGCATTGATGAAGATAAAACAAGAGAAGTTACTGAGCATTAGCCACTATGAAAAGGTCTAATTAAAGCCAATTATCCAATTATTAGTAAAAAAAACAACCCAACTTACATTAACATATGTACATTGAAAGCATGCGTGTTCCTCCTGTCCATACTGGCCACACAAAGATTCCTTCTTAACGCAGTTTCAGTGTAAGTGATGGGGAACAAAAAACACAGTCTGGGCAGTTACCTGGCAAAAATGCAAATGCGAATGTGAACCTATCCTTTCAGTATTTCTCACTTAAGCTTACGGTATTTCATTTGCACTGGCTTCTTATGAAATTCTGACAAACTACATAGACTGCAGTCTACCTTTGTGGACCATGGACCATGGACCATGGGGAGTCCCCAGTACAACAGAAAGTGCAGTTACAGTAAAACACTGCAAGGAAAACAGGCTTGGTCAGAACAACTCTTTACATATTTACGAAGCCCCGGAGTGGCCATAGAGAGAAAAAGAATATATATCAAGACCACGTTTTACTACATCGAGCGCTCGAAATGCTATTGTGTGCGCACAAGATACAATTCATTCCCACGTTTTGATTAATTCGTTACCACATTTTGGTTAATTTGTGCGCACAAGATACAATTCATTACCATTCATTATTATTTATTTATTTTTTAAACTTTTTTTTCCATGAGGAGCTCCCTCAAGTTTCTGTTTTCATGGTTTGTGGCATAGTTGTATTGTTTACCTAGCAATGCTCTCAGAAAGATAATTGCAGTCTGTTGATACAACTGATTAGTGTTGACAAATACTGATAATATTGCCAACTGTAGCTAGTTCATAACATTTTATAGTAACTGAGAAAGACTTTTAAGAATTTTAATGTTAATTCATTTTTTTTTCTCTGGCTTGTGTTTTGCTCCTTATGAATAAAATCTGTGGCAACACAATGAATAGGCAGAGTCACCCTGCCTGTATCTTCACTGTTCAGAGGACATTCAGGGTAAAGGTCAGTCAACAGGTTTTTTAGGAATGCCGGGAGACAACATCTCAACAGGTTGAGATGACATCACTCCCTCTGCTGTGCTGCAGGCACAGCGATGACCTAAAAACCCATCTGGCTGTGTGTATGTGTGTAAAAGGCATTTAACCAGAGATAATTTGAGAGGAAACATTTCCTGTCTAAGTGCTTGTGTGTGCAGTTTGTATGAGAATGTGTGCTTCTGTGGGTGTTTTATGCATGTGTGTACATGCATCCATTCCCCATATCCATTCGCATGCAGGTAGATGCATAATCTAATCTTTTACAGTCTGATGCATTCCTCTGTGCCTCCGTTAGAATGTTTTATTTACAATACACGACTCTGTATTCCTGCAGATGTGATCTTTTTTTTCCCACAAGACTGGACCATTGTTCTTAATCCTCTTAGTATCCATGGGTAAATGCCATGACATTCTATTGTACCTGGGAAGTTATTTTCACATGGCATTTTTTATTTATGTGTTTGTAGTATACAATGATGAATGGGAACACAACACACTGGGGCAGCGGTCAAGTTGGTAAACCTTTAAAAGACAAATATCAAATTAGGAAAGTCACAACAGAGCTGGGAGAATGTAGACTCATAAACAAATCATAACATATCTCACATAAAAACTCATTACAGACTCCAAGGCATTGTAATTTCAGAGGAAGATTATATGATTGTATTATATGAAGAAAAGTTAATTCAGTGTACATGTAACATGGTAATGATGAATGGGCTGTAGTTTTATTTGAAATATTCTACAAGGTGCAACTTATTAACTAAATTAATCTAATACTATTTATGTGCCAAATTTGTAGAGTTGAGTTGGAATTACACACAATAGTCTTCAATTCTAAATACGGTTTGAGACTTCAAGTTTTCAAACCCATAATATAAGTACAAGTGTTAGAAGCTAGAATAAACCCAGAGTAAGTTGGTTTAATTTAATCAAATCCACTGGGTTCTAAGGAAGTGGGCAGGCTGATGGACCTTCATAAGTTTTCAAGGCAGATTGCTGTAAACAAACACAGGAGATGCTATCTTTGTAAATCTGGAAGTGAGATCCTGAAACAAACACAATCCATCACTGTCAGCAGAGATGTTTGATACACCCAGAGAGAACCAAGTTGAATGCCAAAGTAGTTTCTTATCGCATTATATGTTAAAGTTAAACCATAAAGGAGACAGGCAAAACTTTAAATAACATGAATTAGTTCTGCCAACCTTTCTACTGTAATTGGAACTGGCTATAGGCAAACTTAGATGTAAAGGTCTGAAAACAAAGTTTGAGTCCTTTCAGTCTTTGTGGGTTAGCTAAAGCTGCTGCAATAAAACCCCATGGAACATGTCATTTTGATTAAATTGTGGAAACCTCACATCTGAAAAGAATAAACTAATTTAAAATTAGAAAAGTTAGGGCTCCTGACAATTTGAGTTAAAATTTCGGAATCATTATCTCATAGAAATTCAAGTTACAACAGTAATGCTGGGAGTGTCCACGCAGACAACAACAGTTTAGGCAAGATATTTATCTTGGCTATTTTTCCCTGAAGAGACATTTTCAAACAAGCCAAAGGTCACTCATGATGGATAGGGGGGATTTTTAAAACACGAACTGGACCTTGAAATTTCCCCTTTTATGCATGCCACAAAGCCGCTACGGCTGCCACCACACTAACACACACAAGAAACAGTTTAAACATGCAATTCAAGTTCAAGTCCATGAGACAAGCCTTTGATGCTGTGTAGGCTGGAGATGCTGCTTTGTCTTTTCAGGATAAAGAAAATAATGGATGCACCACTTATGAACTATTACAAATACTTTATGCTGCATACATTCACTGTAATTCATGTTTTACACATCCCTTTCATACATAGAAGTAGATGTTTGTATGTGATATGTGTGCTCTACTTAGGTGATAATCTGTTTCATGCTTGATCAGTAAATTCTCTTCCAGTCTATTTTTTTCACATGCAAGCTCACATACAATACCGTGCCTACATTCATGCACAGACAAAGGCAGTAATGTAATAATGGCAAACCTCCAGTGTGGCATACACAATTAATTGTGTGGAATAGGAATTATTCAGGACATGGAAACATGTTTCATGTGTGGCATGTGTCAGACATCTGACACTGTGTGGACATAGAAGAGCTGAAGGAGGACTCTTGTTTTTGTGATATGGAAATACAAATCTTGCATCACATGGCCTGTTATTGGGTCCAAAATAATGAAAAAGCCCCGGGAAAACAGCTTTACTAACCAAATCCTGTGAGGAATAAAGAATAAAGCATCAATTACTGAAATATTAAAATATATTGAATCTATAATAAAAAGATACATGACTGCAATGAAAAAGTAATTTTGTCTCAAATAATGACAAAGTGGTCCACTAAACTTCTGGAAGCCCCCTGGGCCAGCCATAGTGTTATCAATATTTCATTATTCTAATAATGTAGTAAATTATATCCAATGAAAATGAACAACACATAAATGCATATTGACGGGAAGTTACCTCGCATTCTACATTATGCTCAAGGGCTTTGGCACACACACTGCGCAGAGAGCACGTGTGTGAACTCTTTAATCCTTAATAAGAATACATTGATTTCAGTTACACTGCAGTGTGAGGAAGCATTAATTTAGATTACATTACACTGCAAATACAATAGCCAGCATGTTTATGTATATCACTCCATAATTCCTCTCTCTCTGACTTCACATAGCATTTTTTTATGTAATGTGTGTGTGTGTGTGTGTGTGTTGGGAGACAATGTGGCAGTAGGAGGTTAAAGCTGTGTAAGAACAGAAGCTACATAAGGCCAGCCAAGTATTGCTTCATCACAAACAAAGTGCACTGTTTACGGTAGTAAACAACAAGAGGGGAGGGCTACAGAGAAACAGAGCAAAACTGAGCGAAATAGAAAATTACCCCCAACAATTAACACACTGATCTCAACTACCCCTGTTTCTATTTAAAAGAAGTTCACTAGTAGTAAGTTTCAGTTGAGAGTTTTTGTTTCAGTTGAGTTATTTCTGCTGAGATTGAGGATGTCTGAGATAAACATTAATCATAAAGCCCACAGGAGTTATTTGCAGTTCCAATTAAAGTTAATCATGGTGTAATTGAAGGAAAGTTCTTATTAAAAACTGGGTCTTATTTATAGAAAAGTGGACACAGTGACTAAGCTACAGTATTTACAACACAGTGCACTGGGCCACTGCAGAGCAAGGTTGTAAATAATTTTAATTGACTTAATCACGTCTAATGGAAAATATTTTCTACTGTAGAAATCATGCCAGCTGTTATGGTGAACTCTTTTGACATCACTATACTCTTCAGACAACACATACATGTCGGTAATGATATTAAAGGCCATCATTGTAGATGCATTGCCTTTTTACATACATTCATTAAGTACTCAGCTTGTCTGTCTCTTAAAGGCCCTCTAACTTTATGTAAGTGCAACACTAAATCATTTTAGTACCCCTTTAAATACATTTAAAAAAATTAGCAGAAATTTAAAAGTATGATTTAAAAAAAAAAACACTTGTAGTTGAAACTATTCCATTTTTTTTTTTTTTTTTTTTTTTTGGCTACACTATTTATTCTACCAGTTAATTCCAGTCCAATATCTATGGCAGTACATGTTTTTCAGGTGGTAATGAGTGGTATATGTGCCGCTGGAATGCCCACTTACTATCCGGCAATCCATCATGACTAACCTTTGGCTTGTTTGAAAGTGTAAGGTTGAAGTTCTGACATCATCTATTACATTATTAGTTTTACTTTTTACTTAAAAAAAATGTTATATACCTTCCTCCTCTTCCTTTAATAAGGGAGCCACAAAGTTAAGATCGCATTCAAAATAATTACTAAATAATTACAGTTATGCAAAATATTTATCAGTTGAGGCTACAGGAAATTCATGAAATACAGTATGTAGTCTAGTGACTTTCTACACCGACAACATGATCTTTTTCACCATTTCTAATAAACTGTCTTTTTCTACTCCCCAAGAAAATAAATAAATAAAACTGTAGATACTGGTATTTCCCAGTCAGAGTGCTGACTGATGTTTGAAGCAAAGCAACTTTGTAAGGCTGCTGAGTTAAAGCAGTAGCCTCAGCTACACTCTGAGAATCGATTGATGGCTTAGCATGTACGCACACACTACTCTCCCACACAGACATACACACTCTCTCTCTCTCTCTCTCTCTCACACACACACACACACACACACACACACACACACACACACACACACACACACACATATGCACTCATATTAAACAGAAGTGGTTCAGCCAGGGGACAGCCAAGTTGTTGAGAAAGATGGGGAGAGCGAGATGGAGAGCAGGAGTGAAGGAGCCAGAACAGAACGGAAGAAGAGTGGCTTTAGTCAAACTTAAACTCTCTCTGGCGCGGAAGACTAATCACGTAACTATCTCAGCTTTATTTACCACTCGCTTCTCAGCTCCAGGATGTCCTTGGATCATGAGAAAGTAGAAAAGAGAGAAAGAAACAAAGAGGGGGAGACTTTCAAATACCAGCATCTGTGTTCCCCGCCACAACTTTACATTGACGCAACATACATGGAAGGTAAAATGACTGAGGGACACACAATGAAAGCCAGTGTCACTCATGTCTCTTTTGAAAGAGTGCAGTGACTTGAAATGTCCTCGTTGTCTCAAAGCCAGAGATAAAAACAACATCACAGTTGTGTTTGTTGTATTGTGAAGCTCAGCAAACAAACATGTCTGTTACTGTAATTGATAAATTTGTTTCCAGACGTTTACTTGCACATCTTGTCAAGTGAGGTTGTGAGGTTTGTTGGAAGAGGTTTATTTTCTGATGAACCAGTGCTTAATCTTTCATGCTCTATCATTTGAAGAACTGCCTCTGTGTGATTTATCTTTATCTTATTTGATCCCGTCTATCACAAAGAAACCAGTTACCCACTTAGAACTGAGTTGAGTGCCACTTGTCTCTAGAGCCACATTTTCCCCAGAGGCCCAGGCCCAAAACCTGCTGGACCTGTCTCCCCTGTGTCCCCCTAGTCATGGTGAGTGGACTACTCACTGGCTTTGAAACAGGAGTACAAGAAAGGCACATAGAATAATAACTCATTTACGTTCTAATCAAACGCAGCAAAGGAAATGGGAAGTGCTGTGATAAATTAGCCAAGTACTTTTTTAGTATTTAATTATTTTATGATCACCTATTTTCACCTAAGTCACATGATGAAAACTGAGCAAACTCCATCCTCTGATGAAGACTGTGAGATGCAGTTGAAAGCTCCAGAATGGCATTTCATGGGTTGAGAAAGTCTCAAAAACACCATCTACTGTTTTGAACTAGCCCTGAACCTGCGAGGCCAATACTGACATAAAGTCAGCCGGTTGGGACCTGTCTATGTCATGAAATTTATATGAAAAAAGACTCTAATCGGTGTCAGTCAGTCTCCCTCATGTCCCCTGACCCACACACTCTGTAGCCACAAGGCCACGCCTCCTACAGTTGTTGTTCCCTCACTCATTGCATTTTTTTAATTTGCTGGGAGGGAGGGGTCTAGCTGAATTTGAGGGTGGAGTTACACTTGGTATTATGTCATATCATTATGAGAGAAGTTAAATGATATGTTTTCATCTTGAGCCCAGCTTCTTCTTTTAGGACCCCTCTCTCTTTTCTGTCTCACAGCAGTCCCATTGTGTCACAGAAGAAACAAAGGAGCATGGGAGAGGAAATGACAAGGAGAAAAGGAGAGTGGAACCAAACAAGGAGAAAGGGAAGGGAGGCAGTTGCAGACATCTAACAAGTTCTGATCAAAATTCAGAAGCGGATCAAGTGGATATGAAGTTTGCTTCAAACAGAAGTCCCTCCCGCCCCAAGCTCTCTCTTTACCCCTGGGGCTCTTATCATCTTTCCCTGTTCCTCATGCCAGCATCTTCTTTTCACACCTCCTCCAACCCCGGCCCCATCTCTCCATTTCCCTTAAGGCCACTGGTAGCTCTCTGCTTTACTCTGTTTGCTTCTTACACCCCTTGTTCCCACTCTGCTCTCACTTGCCTCTTTCACTCACCCCCTCCACCCTCCCCGGGGCCCTTTGCTTCCTCTCTCCCCGCAATTGATGAAAGGAGGAATAAATGAAGGAGTGCATGTTAATTTGGGGTGGCCACTCCTGACAGGCTTTAATCAGAGCGGGGAATCACGAGCCAAATCATTCAGAGTAGCAAGAATTCAGTAGTAGCAAGAATTTAGTCAAGGTCAGAGGTTTGAGGGGGTCTTTACTGCTGTAATCATTTCAGTTCACCTCATTCCCTGATCTAAAAATTCAACATAGGTGATTACCTGTGTACATTTGTTTAGAAACCAAAACCAGTATCGCTTGAACTCTAATGATGTGCCGTTCCGCAGGTTTGGACAGAGTGGCAAAAAATAAAAAAATAAATACGCTGCCCCATATCAAGGACTTAAAATTTTACTTTTGCTTAAATCATGTCAAGGAAGACATTTAAATTTTTGCAATTTATGTGGATTTTTAAAACTCAACCAGTTTTAGCAAAAGTTACTCAAACAGGGATAAGTAGTGCCCTCAAACTGAACTGCAGTACAGTGCAGTTATTATAAATTGTTAAAATGGATGCATCACTGTGTAAGCAGAATTTTAGTGTTGTAGCTGGTTGAGGTAGAGCTAGTTTTTATACTCCATATACAGTTTGGTAGTTTAGCCCAGTGGTTCGTAACCTAGGGGTAGAGCCCCTTCAAAGGGTCACAAGGGTTTAATCTGATTATTGGGTGAGTAAAGAAGGAAAAGAAAATGTCTGATATCCAATCTGTATATCTGGACTTTTCTCTAATTGTTGATTTTTTTTTTTTTTGTGAATTATTGGACAATTTGACCTCTTCAGGGTTTGAACAGTTATTTAAATGAAATAATGTAAGAAGTTTAGAGGGGAAATCACTCTTTGGTGGAAATGGTAACAACTCATGGACATCTGAAACGTGACAAGGGGCCCCAACTAGACATTGTTTTAGGTTGGGAGCCACTGGTTTAATCTTTGGCAATGTCTTGTAAGCTTATCAAATGTTTTTTTTATTTAAAATCCTAATTCGAAAAGTAGTTATAGTCAGATAAATGTAGTCGAGTAAAAAATACTAATCACCCTCTGAAATGTAGTGGGGTAGAAGTATGAAGTAGCATAACATGAAAAGAAAAGTACCTCAAAATTCTACTTAAGTACAGTACTTGAGTCAATGTACTTAGTTACTTTCCACCACTGGCCTCACATAATTATGCCTCCCCCAAACGTCATATTACAGAAGATAAAGATGCTGCTTCCCTAGAACTTTAATGTTGTATTGTAATGTTACCTCTCACTCTTATCAAAGCCGTGATCGTGAGCGGTTCAACAGAGTGACAGTCCCAAAGAGGAGGAGAAAGAAAGGGGTGTCTGTTTTCTTCCTTCACTGGTCATCTCTTCTCTCTGCTCCTGTTTTGATTCGCTCTATTTTCTGCATTGTCACATACCCAACATCCTGCTAAATAAAAAATAAAACCAGCTATGAAAGAGTAGATGCAGATGGAGAATCCCAGTTGGAGAGAAACAGCTAAAAATATGAGGACGTTTTGGTGTGGCCAAGTCAAAGCAACTTCTTCTACTCTCTCTCCCCCTTGTCGCTAAAGATTACGCTTAAAGACTCAAGATGACTCACTGCTCACTGACTCTTCCAAAGTGGTCTTTCCTTAGCCCAGATTTGGCAGGTGTTTAAGAAAAATTGAATTTCTCATGCCATCTTTGACAATCATTTTAGTGTGTTATCAAAACACTATGGCAGCAGTCTTGCATGCACCAACGTCAACTTTAATGGACCAGAAAGGATTAATTGTACATTTCCTAATTGTATGATTAGATCAGAGTGACAGGGCTATGCTAGGACAGACTTAACATCAGCTGTAAGGCAACAGACCATGCAGTCTTGTAGCCGAGTTGCGGCGAAGCCAAAGACAAGCAGCTGGTGCCTGACAAAGTACACCTTTAAGTAATTGTCTGTGACATTTTTGTATATATAAATAAAACTCTACTCTTTACCACAGGTTTACACATGAAAAACACAATGAATCACCATTCCTCATAAAAGTGCTGTAAACACCTGGGAGAAGGTAGCTTGTGAGGTGTTTACAAGTTTACAAATGCACCGGTGTTTGTTAAGAATAAATAAAGGAACGTGGTAAGGAGCTTGAACAGTGATAGCATCCAGCACTGAACAGATAAAGAAAAGCCACTAAAGAAACTCAAACATTCTCAAACCGCATCATCACACTGTAGAATTAAATAGACACAGTTGAATCTCTCAGTGGAGGACATGCATGCTAAACAGGAAAGGGACCCTCCGAAAGACAGAACGCTGCCTCTCCAAAACAAAAGAGCCCGCAAGATAAGAGAGGCGAGAGAGAAGATGCAGCTCTCATCTCTTTTTTTACTTTCATAACTTATAAACCATAGCGTTCATTGATTAACTTTGATGTTGAGCCAGCTTGTTTAATACTGTTAGTTACTGCCACTCACCAGATGTATAGCGTATATGCTGTAGGCCCAAGGTGCAGTGCAGGCTTATGTATTAGCTAGTTTAGATTATGGGCTAAACTGTAAACGTGTTAACCTTTAAAAAGTCAATGGCACGGAGCGCCTTGGTAGCCGATTGGTTAAAGTGCATGCCACATAACCACGACGTTGCCGGTTTGGTTGCGACCAGCGACCTTTGTTGCATGTCATACCCCATTTTCTGTGTGCCTCTTCACTCTCACTCTGTCCAATAAAGGTGAAAAAATGCCCAACATTATCCTATTAAAAAAAAAGACTCAATAGCATAAGGGAGTCCAAGATACCGTGTCTACAAAATATGTGGTTTCACGTCACAGACAATATAAATCATGGAAACACAAATTCTGTATTTGAACTGAATCGTCTACCTTCAACACAAACTTTTGCTAATTACTTTGCTGCAGACTTAATTTTGTAGCTTCTTTTACATGGTGTCACTTGAATGTTACACCCTAACTGATTAGCGACACAATATCAGATCCCTTTAGGACTATGTAAGTTAGCATAAACACCTATTAAGCCCTATCCTCACCTTCTCTGCTGTGCTGCTCCAATACCTGAACTGTCTGTTTGTCTAGTTAGGGGAGAAATCCAGCTAGCCAACCTGCTAAGCCGAGGAGATCCTATAATTTAGCTGCACTACATTACTCGGTGAAGAAGGATGATGATACTAAGCTGTTGTTTGCATGGACTCATGTCTTTTTTGTGATTTTTTGTGTAAACTTTGACTTGTGCATATGGAGTTGCACAAACACATTGCTGTGTTTTCAGTCTTCAGGTGGCTCTCACTTCTCCCTAACACACCTTTAATGACATGTCGGTTAGTTTAGCAGGTTAAGTCTCGAAAGTGTCATGGCTTTATTAAATGCTTCTTTATACTGTCAATACTACATTTTAGAAATTTGTAGAGTTCTTTGTAGTTTCATTACAGATCACATGTGATCTTGTTGCCTTTGGTTGCCAAGGATCTGTATATGTGCACTTTTCTTTTGGATGTATGTAGGCTGACTGGTGTAAATGTGTTTATGTGAGTAGGCTTGTCAGTTATGATAGAAACTTACTCATAGTCTCACCGCTCTGACAAGATGTGAGTAGAGTACGCGCAGAGGAGGAGAACAGTTAAATAGGGACAGAGTTGAAGATGAGGAGAGGAAGATGGACATAGTAAAACATGAGTGTACAGAAGCAGAAGAACACAGAAAGCAGAAGAGGTAATGGTAGGAGCTAGAAAAGCAAATGAAAATGACAGAGGACTGTCTAGAAAAAGATAATCAGAGTTGACTCAAGGACGTATTCTCTGCAACACAGTGCAGTATTTTTTCTGTAAGTCTGGCAATTTCCCCCCTTCATTACATCGCCTGCATTCACTCACACTCTCTGTGTGTTCTTTTCTGTCTGAGTATCTTCCCTGTGGTGTAGGTGGGACAGTAATGGGCGGCATTGTCGATTTGTGTGTGTAGGTGAATATTTTGTATTTATTTCTGTTTTATTTTTCTATGTGTATTTTGGGACCACGTGTGTTGGAGTGTGTGTGTGTGTGTGTGTGTGTGTGTGTGTGTGTGTGTGTGTACGCAAGCGTTCATGGAAGTGTGTGCAGAAAGGATCAGGTGGACTGAGATTACCTGTTCACAGAGTTGCAAACCTGCAGTAGATTTCACCTGCAGAGCACTGACACAAACAGAAGGCAGTAATCCTCCTGAAACACCACTGACATTTGCTATGCCATTACTTGAGCAGAGCCTAGATATGTAAGACGGAAGGATTACTTTCAGAGCTAGAAGTTATCTTTAATTAATATTCACTTGTAAGAAATTTCACAAACTCTTTAGATATTACCTGAGCACAGATTAACTGTGACTTTCTGAAGTGAGTGCCTTGGTGTAAATTTATCCACTGTGAGACTATTAAAGGATTTCTGATTCTGTACAGTATGTATTTTACCATATACAGCTGCCAACTCTCACAGATTTTATACACGTTCAAGCTCCACACATATCACAGCACAGTTTCAATGGTCCTCGACACAAAAACACTAATTTTCAGAGAATTGAGCAGTCTAATACATCCGCTAGCAAACTATATTTTTCTCTGAAAATTAAATCGGAAGGGCTGCATTTATCTTGACCAATCGAGAGTCTGAGACAAAGACGCATGAACTGCTAACAGCCTTCCAGGAAATTTTGCACTAGAGTCACATCACAGAAAGTCACACTTATATTCTTGAGTAGACTTTTGGTGCATAGTGTGGGTGCCGCATTGGTCAACTGGAGAGTTCCCATGAGTTTTCAAAGGGCAAAACAACAATAGGACTCATGCTCAACGCCATACGTCTCTCCTGTTATACCAATTACAGTTTACTGCAGGTCGTACAAAGAGCTCTCCACTCTATTGTATTCGCCCCAGTCTAAACAATGATTAAGTTTAATAGCTAACCATTCACACAAATGAGTATACTGCAAGGGATCGGCAGTTAGTGGTCAAATGCTCTTACTGCTACACAAAAGTACACACATAAAAGTGCAGGAGGTCTAAGAACAAATTAATGATTTTAAATACTTAATTTCATGATAAGCACATACTTGATAATTTAGACATTTACATTCTTTGAAAGTAACTGCACATACTCTAAAAGACAGAGATAAACAAACAAGTTCTAATCCTGTGTTATGGTGTTAATTGATCAGCTATTGTATGCTAAACTTAGATTAAAAAATATTTTTTGTGGGCTTATATATCTTTATATATCTTGATCCTGATCTAACAACATGACTGAGGGAGGTGTGAGTGGAGGCCAACTCCTCTAGAGCTCCATATCCCTCTACAGCTCTGCTCCGTATCAGCCACACATTTTTTACTTGAGTTTTTTATTTTACATTTCAAAGACCTTGTACTATGTCTAGCACTTTACAGTGGGAAGGGCTCTCTGAATTCCTTCAGACATGTACCTTTACTTAAGCTGGACTCATAGGGAGTACAAGGGTTTTAAGTCCTCAGAGATTGGACATCGGGTTGCATCACACACGAGAAGAACTTTCACAGATTATGTGTTCATGAACACAAAGTACAAGATCAGAAAATACACACACACATCACACACTACATGATATTAAGATAATCTTTGCAGCAGGAGCTCACGTAAGTATGTGTGCAAGTTTTCCCAACTGTTCTTTTTCTTTACAGCCAAAGACACGTTCAAGGCAGCATCACCTTCACAGTTACCATTTCAAAAATGTTCTCTTTTGCGTCTTGTAGTCGGCTTATTTGGTACTGTCTACTGTGGGTCCACACTGGATCCAGAACAGCAGTGATGTTTGGTCCACATTCTTGCAAATATTAACCAGGGTTACCACCGTTGCCCTAATCATTTCTGGAGGCTGTTTAGGAAATGAAAATATTGTTTCTAAAGTGCTCGTATAACCAGATATTCTGTGCCTAACATCAGTACCAACCGAGGATTCTCCCCAATTCTCTTGGGAGGCAAATTGAGGGTAAATCATTCAGAATAACTTGTAATCTGAGCTGGGCATAAGGGAAACACACACATATGTGCACAAGACACACATACAGTACAAACGCTGTTGAAACCAAGCTATTTGCCGTGATGGGCTTTTGTAAGTGGTTACCATGGTGAAAATTAGCAAGCCAAACCGCCTGCGTTGATTACCCTTTCAGAGATATGGGGATACAAATAGCAGTAGTTAATCTTGTTTAGGCCACACAAATTCATTGTGACAGCTTGGCTGCTTCAACCCCGCAGACTGTCGCAGTGTAAATTGAGCGGACTGATTGTAAGAGAGAGAAAGAAAAGAAGAGAAGGCAACTACTATAAACTTTAAAAAAAAGAAAAGCAAGAAATAGTTTTGGGGTCTGGTTTGGGCTGAATTTAAATTGTTTGCTACAGTCTGAGCTTTTTTTTTTTTTTTTTTTACTGAACTTTTAAACTAGAAAATAGAACTGGGGTATTTGTATGCGAATGTGACTTGGCCAAACTGTGACTGTGCAGGGGTGGCTTTGGGTGAATTATAGTCTCACCATTTTTCATAATTTGCCAATTAACATGCAGGGAGATATTGGACCCATTAAAAACTTCATAGCCCAAGTAGGCAGGCAGGCAGAAACACACACACACACACACACACAGTCACACACCTATATGCATGCACAGATCTGCAAACAGTTGGACAGTGACTTAAATGTATACACAGCAGTACAGGTAAATCAGCTCGTAGAGTCATTTAGAAAAATTCCTTTGGACTTAATGACATCGACAAATAACACCACAAAACAAACATTCATTGGCTGATGTATGGCAGTAATGATTACAAGGGTCGTAGAGGGTCATACATCTCAGAACATAAACCTCTCCCTGGAGGGGACACACAGTATATAGAAAACTGTATAAGTTAGATGAAGGGGAAGAAGATCAGCAGCAATGTTGGTCGGTAAAGTGGATACTTAATCATAAATGTTGCAAGGAAGTGGTGCCTTTTGAGAGTGCATATATGAACCACAAAGGCAGAGGTGCTCTCTGAGGGGGAAAGATAAAAGAAAAATAGTGTACTGTGTAGTCCACACACACGCATGTATGTAACACACATACAAACCAAGCAAACAGTTACATGATGCCCTGCAATGATTGGGAGATATTTACAAAAAAATAAATAAATAAAAAGGGATTACGTGTGAATATCTTAACATAACTCGTGCCTGTTTCATTTGTTTGTGGAATGAGTTAAATGAATTAATAAATCATTCCATCCTACACACGTTAAAAACAAAACACTAAACAAAACAGACTGTGATGGCTCAGAGTGAGTAAGCTTGGGTGACTTTGCTGTAAGCACACAATAGAGGAGCCGAATGTTTGCTGAAGAACATTCCACCAGCCATTATAGTCTTGCAGCTCTAATTATGTTGTCTGTCTAAAATATGTTTTCTCCAGCAGATTCCCATTGTATCTCAGCTATTGTTTAGATTGTGTTGCTTCTGTATATGTTTCTTCCATTTGGCCTCAAACACAAATTGATTTTTGAACACTCCCTGTAATCTTCTGTAATTTCCTATTCAGTCGTTTGCTCCCTTAATGCAGGCACGTGGTTGTGCTCAAAGTTTTCTTCAAGGAACTGAGCATGACTGTGCTGCATGTATACTCTCTCTCTCTCTCTCTCTCTCTCTCTCATTTCTTTCAGCTGAGACATGTGATACAAATGATTTTTCTGTCAGAATAAAGATTAAGGAGGAGGAGGAGTAAACAGATGGGGCAGGTAAATTAAAGTGTTACGTTAAAAAGACAAAGTGCTTTAATCTATATATATTCCCCTGTATAGCTGCTGGGATCATCATCATCATCTGGCGTGCAATGTAGTGACCTATGACCCATAACAGTCAATACAGCACTGCAATAAAACCACACTGCAGCTGATTTGACTTTTTCTGTAAAAGTATTCCCTTGTTTCAATTATATTGAAATCAGGAAATCCGTATACAGTTTACCCTAAAATGCAGCCAAACTATAAGATTCAAATTTACGAAACAATTGCCACATGTAGAGGTTGTTGATTTTTTAATCTAGATTTTCTGAAAATAAAAACGTTATCTGTTGTATTATGTTATATAGGTTGCTATTGTTCCATGGACAAGTCAGAAAAAGAACAGAAAAATGGGGAGAAAATGCAAAACAGCCAATGATTATACTGGAAATCGTATCAGCTACATACAGCATAGTTAGATTTCCAAGAAATGTTGTTTTTCAATGTTTAATTTATATCAATGATTTTTTTTTTTTTCGTGATGCCGAGTAGGCACTTACCAGCTTTCACATGTGAGAGTTTCTTCACTGTTCTCTTGATAAAAGTTTATACTGGGGTTCTTCTCATTAAGGGTGACCCATTCCCTCATTGTGATCAACTTGGCGAGTTAAACAATAAAGAATAACTGAGGCAGGGTGTGGCTACAGAAATACCTGTCTGTAGCTTAGATGCATTGTTGGTTTTAGGGGAATTGATTTTTATAAAAAAGATTCAAAAATGGCAATTTAAATTATTAACAGCATCAGCAAAAGCATGTTCACACAGGTCACAGTAAGTCAAATTCTTAGTGCAACTATAAATGTTAAGTAAAGCAAGCCCGAAGTTTGGTTTGATGATACTGATCTACTCTTTGGAACCTTAATGTCCCCAAAATCCCCCCACATAAAACACTCAATTATTGCTCATTCATAATGTTTCCATTCATAATGTTTCCTTCCTTTGCATGCATATGTTATCAGAACAGAAGTCTCATTCCTCCCCTTTGCTGATGTTATCTATCACAGACACTGAAAAGACAAGTTTAATCTTCCTGGTAGCTCTTTCTTTTCTTTATTTACAACTTAATTCTGCTCCTAATGCCTTTGGAGTTCCCTGTTGCACAGAACTGGCCACTCACCCAATCACCTATATTTATGTGTTTTGGACATCCCAGTGTCTTATCTCTAAAATATATCGCCTTTTTTTAAGTGTTGATATCAAACCATTGTCGATTAGTTTAGTATGGGAAAATCATCCCAGCAACCCTAACATAAAACTAGTTGAGTTGATCAATTACTTCATCATCAAATTTAAGTAAACCCAATCGTATACCGGTGAGGTAGCAAGCTTTAGCAATCTGTATTATTGGCAGCATTACAATAAACCAAGAAAATATTGAAGCTTCTGCTTTCTTTTTCTGCCAATCATTGGTTAGTACACTTTTTAGGGCTAAAAGCCTGTGACTTTGCATGCATGGCACCACTGAAGCTCTATCTACATGTAATGCAACTGGCAACACCAAACACAACAGAAGTTACTCTGTAACAGCCTCGGGATCCAGTGGGTGGGGCAGGGGACTGGATTTTTTTTCTGTGTTGTTTTAATTCTGTCATTGTTATCTTTTTTTTTTTTTTTTTTTTAATTTGTTATATTTTGTGGCAAGTGAAGTTTAAAAAAGACAAAAATACTGTACCATAATCATTCATCTTCTAAGACTTCTAGTTGTGTAATGACACTTCATTAATGTCAAAAGAGGTTAATTAAAGACGTTTGTGTCAACCAGTGGTAAACATACAAAATATCTTCCATCACATGGACCAGTATCTCTAAGAATTATGTTTATATTGGTTGATTCTGCAGTGCACCATTTACATTCAATGCTAGCGTTCAGTGCCAGTGCAGGAAGCAGCGTGCCCTTTAAGTACCGAAAGTGATGGGGGTGTAGAACATCCTTAACTAAGTGTTTTAGTTTCCTTTCATTGGCCAGTTGGGGGCAATACTTGCCTGTAATAGTCTAGCCATAAGTATATTTTGAGAACATTTGTTTTGCACAACCTTTGAGGCATCATTCCAGTTTGTGTTCCCATTAGCCTCCAAAACTTGTGCTTGTTATTATCCGGAGGGCTCCTCCAAAAATAAAAGATGGAACCGAATTGTTTTTATGCTAAATATAGCCATTTGAGAACAATCCCCAGGTTTAAATCTTTATTTAACTTTTATTAAAACATAAAAATAAATACAAATAGCAATCAAATCTTGTTTCAAACAATTAGCCCAATTTTAGTAACAACACTCAGAATATAAATTTAAATATTTGGGATTAGAGATTACAATCAGGTACCACAAAAAATTATATGGGATTGAAAATGTGATTTCTGAGGGTGATAATGTCTCAGTCTGTGTGTTCTCTCGCCACCAAAATGCAACCTCATCCTCAGGAGACTCCACTTGGTGCAGATCATCTTTCCTTGCTGACAGAACTGTGTCATCAGTGTAATGCAGCAATGACATTTTTTCCCACCAACTTTATATTAGAACTTCATCCATTCTCCAAATGGAGAAACTAACCTGGTTTGTTCCAAACCTGACACGATGCAAGTTCCAGACCACCAGTCACCAAGTGTTCAAAGTGACTGTAGCAGTGGAGACAACGTTTTCTCCTACAAATAACATTCATCTGCAACTCTTTTGAACTGAAAAGTCGGTGTTGGAGAGACTGTTTAGTTGCCAGGATTACATTTTTCTGCAGTGTTTCTGACAGAACATCAATGTTGAATGTACCCCTAAAATGTTTACTGCCAATGTTTTTGATTGGATTCTTCTTCAGATTCCGTACTTGGCGCTGAAAACTGCCACTGCACGGAAATCAATAGCACATGAACATAATTTTTAGGATCAGGGTTGGTGGAAGACACATTGTTCCATTTTCTGCTGCTTATGTGAATGAAATAAAATAAATCAAACTTAGAAGTCAATGATTCACCTCTAACCTTTTTTCACTCTCAAACCTAAAATTCTCCTCTTTGTAAGACATTTTAGTTATCGACGTTGAATAATTTGAAATGCAACATCAGCAAAATGACTGAAAGGTGAACAAATGTGGTACACATCATCAAGTCTTCTATGTATATACCATGACCATCCGCATACAGTGTGCAACAAAATAATTAAAAAAGAAATGGAGACCCTTGTTGACTTTTGAAATTAAAATCTAGTATTCAAGAATATAATGAAAATGCAAGCATCTCTATGCTAAAATCACATCCAGTCATATCAGTGCTGAATTATGGGTCTTTCTGCCAATCACTAACAGACATAAGCGCGTAGCATCATATTAACTTAGCAGCACTCACGCAAACATGCATGTGTGTACATGCACACAAGCACATACACACAGATGTTACCTTTCATTAGATCTGGCTGACATTTAGAGAAGCTGACACAAAGTCCTGATGACAGTGAGGGGCCAGAAGACAGATTAATCACTGTTTTAATGAGGTCCAAGATCAAAAATGACTCAAGTTATGTTTAACTCACTCACATTTCTTCGAACGCATTTTCGGCACATGGAAGAAGTTTGCCTCGAAGGCTTTCTGTCAGAAACCCTTTAGGAAGTCAGGTGACGTAGTAGAAAGAGCGACAAAGTCCATGTAGCAAGGAGGTTGGAACGGATGAGTGGGTCAAACACCGGACTTTTATGCAGGAGACTGCTGTTCGTGTCCCGTATTTTAACCCAAACCATGATCTTTTTACAAACCTAACCAAGTAGTTTTGGTGCCTAAACCTAACCAAACGGTGTTTAACGTTGTGAAATGTCGCAGTGTGGTTAGGTTTAGGCACCAAAACTACTTAATTAGGTTTAGGAAAAGATCATGGTTTGGGTTAAAATAATAACTCAACATTGAACTACAGTACGTACTTTTGGTGCCTAAACCTAACCAAACTGTGACCGTTTCACAACGTTAACCACATGTTAGAAAGTCTTTAGAAGGCAGTCAAGTCAAGATCTGCAAGGTCAATATTACCAAAACTGGCAATGAGGTTCTGGAGTGTCTTTTCTGTATAAATTTTTACATATAATGAAATGAGACAAACAGCACAGCAAAAACATTTAAATTTTTTTCTTTCAGAAATTATAAGAAAAATCTGTCAGTGTAATGGTTGATGATTATAGCTTGATAATTAAGGGCCATGTACTGAAATTTGGAGATAAATAACAATAATGTTTACACTGATAACAAAAAAAATATATATATATATCCTTTTTTTTTTTTGCTAAAGCCTTAAACTCTGCTTAACATGGTGACTGTAATGAGTGAAGCAGAAGAGTGAGTAGATCTTCCCTCTGTGGAGCAGCTTTGTCCTGTCTTTACCCCCAAACCTCAGGTGGCCCAATCAAGCACTGGGCCTTTGAAGTGTAACTGACTGCAGGCCTTCACACTCTGCTCTCTGTGTGTGTGTGAATAGTTTATGTCTGAACCAGTACATAATTGTGTCCACATCTGCAAATGCTTCTAATAGTGTGTGTGTGTGTGTGTGTGTGTGTGTGTGTGTGTATGTGTGACTGTGTGTTATTCTAGTAACCCTCTTGCATCACTACTGTGGTCAGAATCACAATAACATGAATGTCTTCACCTCTGCCGTTTCCAGAGATTGGAAGTATGCTGATGAAAAGGGATTCTTGGGTACTGGCATTGGACTAGCAATTAGCAGTTAGCAGTTAGATGTTGAGTTAAAATGTATTTTAATTGAAATCATTTTATTATAACGGTGTACACTGAACTACAAAAAAAGAACATCTTGCAATCAATACGACATCTTTCAAAAGAATTCCTACCTCCTATCTTTATGAAGCATGTGATGTTTAATTCATGTTAAAATTGCATCAGAAAGGTATTGATTTACTGTACTTCTATGGTCATTTTAGAGGCTCTTGTTTTTGCTGTTGTTTGTACTGGATTGAATTATACTGTCTCTATTGTTTCTCCATGGCTAAAATATTAGGAGAACAAATGGGAGAGCACTAAGAATCCAAAAATGACAGCTGTGCTGAGCTCCAAAAGGGGCTATTGGTATGCCCCTGTTATTTCACTGGCATAATTATACTGATTCTTACTGGCATATGGCACTGCTGACAGTGACAATGCCCAGTGTTGTTCTACTGGCATATTCATATCCCACTTAAAACTGGCATCACCACTTTGACAATCAACAATGTAGCCAATCACCAATGATTTGAAGCCTGACCTTTGATTTTAGCCTGAATAAAATACACACTAAATACATAAATACTTGCATAACTGTACTTTTAACAGAAAGGAAGGTCCAACTAACAAACAAATACCAGATTTTCACATAAATGCACAAAGCAGACTAAGGAGGGAGATTACATTAAGGCTGTACATTGCCCTTGAGCTGCACTGTGAAGAAATACCCTGAGAGTCTGTAGCTTCAGAGGCTTTTATTTTACAGCTCTGACGTCAGCTCAATGGCCAGATGTCTGCTCAACAGATAAAGAAGGGACAAGTGTGCACTGAGAGAGAGAGAGCTCTCTTCATACTCTTGATCCTCCAGATACCACTCACACCAGGGACGGGATGTGTGAGACTCGGCCGAAGTGGTTCTCTCCTGAGCAGAACTCTCTAGAGCCAGTAACCAATCAGAAAAAGCCATGTCTGCTCCCCGAGAGGTTTGATCCTATCAGACAGTAAAGAGGACCATGTAGTAGTAACCCTGGCAGACTCTGGAGTCTACCGTGATTGGCCACATACAGGCACACACACACACACACACACAAGATGCTCTTTACAAGGAGATGGGTAACAGAGAATGATGGTATTTCCACCCTTGAGTGACTATCTCCTCTTGTTCAAGGCTGCGGCGCTCAAGATTCGCAATCCTGTACACGTTGCTGTGTTAGGTGAGTTAATCACAGTTACAGACACAGAAGGACATGGGTCATTTTTGGTTGAATGACAATTAGCAGCATTTGTCAGCTACGAAAGAGGTCTGGTAATTGACACTTGAGTCTCAAAAGCAAAACGAGACAATGAGCAGAGCTGCAAAAAATATGTATATATAGAAGTAGTACAATATGTATATATTAACCTTTTTGTTTATTTCGTTATATTTATCCTAATATTTCAGACAAGGGCCTGTGGAATAATTACTGCATCAGTAGAGGAATACTTCTTTTTTTTTTTGGGATATATGCGTATTTGCTTTCTTGCCGAGAGTTAGATGAGACATTGATACCACTGATGTCTGTATGGTAAATATGAAGCTACAGCCAGCAGCTGGTTAGCTTAGTTTAGCACAATGACTATGACCAGAGACGTAGGGAAACAACTAGTCTCTAACAAAAGCTGTGTCTCAATTCATGGGCCGCATCCTTCGAAGGCTGCATTTGTAGCCCGAATGCGTCACAGCAGCGCGACAAGGCTGTCCCATTTCGAAGGCTCCATCAAGTTCGGCCAAGAAATTTAAATTTAAATTTGAATGATCCATTGGCTGTGTTCATTGCGCACAAGACAATATAGCGTCCCCAAATGTACCGTCAACAGTGGCGGAGGAGGATTACACTTTTAAATGTAAGTATTGGGTTTCGACTCACTCGAATAGCTAACTATACATATGTTAAAAAACAAGGGGCCTTAAAAACGTCAAACCTCAACTGCAGCTGTCAAGGTTGCTAGGCGACAGGAGTGGCACTTTGTGACGCACATAAGAAATTCTCCGTAGACCAGACCGTCTCATTTAACAATGCTCGGTTCGGCCTTCTTAGAAGGAATGCAGCCCCTGAATTGAGACACAGCTACTATCTGCGCGCCAGCAACTTTAAAGATGATTAGCATATCTTGCTTGTTCAGTCCGTACAAAGTTTTATTGTCACTGTGACATCGCCAGGGAACCGGCAGAGACTCCAGGAAGTGACTGTGCCTGGCCAAGCTACTCCAGCACGCAACCCCCTGTAAATTCTGCAGATTTCGTTACCTTTAGACGGAGCCACATTAGCTGTTTCCCCAGGTCTCCAGTCATTGTGCTAAGCTAAGCTAAGCTAAGCTAAGCTAAGCTAACCAGCTAATCTGTGAATTGAAAATCAATACATAATATGCATACAGCACATTTGCAGCGTTTATAGTATGTTGGTGTTTATGATCACTATTGCATTACGGCAGGTTTTGTCTGCTTTGCATTCAAATGAAATATCCGATATCATTTTGTCTTCTTGAAAAGGTTTTTTTAGCTTAAACTTTGTAAGTAGGTGAACAATAAGGCACAAAATGAAGCAGTAAGCAGTGCTATCACAAGGCTCAGGTTAATGAGTCCTACAAATATCAATAATCATTACTGACCCAAAATCAATGGCCAAGCTCCTCATGGGGATTCAGTGATTATTTATTCTTGCTCTGTCCATCTACTAATGCCTTAGAAAAATTAGGCAGGACAGTCATCCAAAATGTTGGTTGTGCTTCGGAGCACAAGGTCACAGCCAGGACATCCCAGCTAAATAAAGATAGGCCCACCATGTCCCATTCAAATTCTTCATTTCTGTAAGTCTGATGTATGAATATTGATAAGGACAGGGAAGGGATTTTTCTCCAATTCTGGCAGTTTATTACCAGCTTTCATCAATTCTTCAGAATCCCCAAGTCACCTTTTCTTTCCCCTCTACCTCTTGTCCTGCTCATACTTGTGCTGCTCTTTGTCATTTTAAGTGTCAACACTGTGATCATCACCATCGTGAATGAATATCTCATCCAACTCAAGTGTTTTCTTCTTTTGTTACAGTCCAGTGGTACATTCAAAACTTTAGAGCTGTCCTATTTTGGGACAGTCTTCTACCTTTACTGTTGTTTTTGCTGACTAAGCCTTAATCGAGGTGATTAAACATGTAAACAGATTAGAAATATGAATCCTTTGTTGTTTGAGGTGATGGACAGCCCCAAGGTGGCAGATTGTGTTTGTTAATTTTCTTGTTGTTAATTTTGTTTCTTTTATCTATTCTCTCTGGCGCTGAATGTGTGTGCTTGTACACAAGTGTGCTTATGTGTGTGGCAAAGGCCGATCTCTCCTGAGATGGTTGGAGATGGAAGCAGTTGTTTGTTTTTACTCTCAACTCCTTTTTTTCCCCTCTCCCTCCCTTCCTCTCGGAGAAGACGACCGAGTACTGTACCACCCGCTAATCAGCAGTGCCGAGATTAACGCCACGGAAAACCAAACAAACAAAGAAAGGGAGAGATTTTTCTTCTCCGCCTGGACTTGGCAAGCACTCCGCCTCTCAATCCTTGTCCGAACGGAGACGAGAGGGAGTGTAGAACAAAGGGGTAAGCATCCCTTTGTTGGGATTAGGTGAAAAGAGAAAGGCTCTTGTCTTAGAGGCACTGGGCGCATGTTTCCCCATCTAATTTAATAACGTGCCTTTGTGCCTCTGAGATAGTTTCTTTGCTTTTTTTTCTTTTTCATGGTCCTGCCTGGCTGTGTGTGTATTTGTTATTGAAGTGCAAACCTCAGACTTGTAATATCCCGGTCGTGCTGATATGTCGGTATCTTATACCATGACGAGAGAGACAAAGTGATTCTAAATAATCCACTCTGACCTGTGAAATGGCGGGGAAAGCTTTGAAGACGCACGTGTTTGCGCGTGGATCTCTGCGTCGCTATTTGCATGTGTGTTTGTTTGTGATAACGGAGGCTGAAAAAATAATAACTGCAATCTGTGGCAGTGTGGCACACCCTTATGTGGTTTGATTGGATTTGAAATGCCTTTGTTAATTTTCGCTCATTTACAGTTCAGGCGGTGCACAAAAATAAGCATGACATGAGCGCTCTCTCTCTATTTCTCTGCACTTGTGTGAAATTTATTGACTCTCCTGCCCTAAATAACATAGTTACATCTCACTGACAGGGTCATATTCTTTGCATGTGTGTCATTTTTATAGCATTTCTGCTAAAGTGTGTGTGTATGGTGTGAACAAGTACATATGTAACTCCCCTTAATGGATTCAGCTCCTGAGAAAATCATTACGACGGCGGTGTCACGTTTAATTCCTTCCTCTGCGCAAACTCTTCATCTAAGCGCCTTCTTGTCATCCATGAAGTTGCCTATAACCTGCTACAACATGATAGCTGTGATTAAAATAATATCACTCCATCCCTCCTGGCTCAGGGTCAGTGGTCCTCTGGGAAATGGGAGGGGCAGACTGCATTCATCACACGTCTCAAGCACCCTATTCTGAACATATTTAGTTTGAGGGAGGGATTTGCAGATGTAGAAGAGATTTGATAGGGATAATCAATTTTGGTGCTAATCCAAATGGCCTTACAGGTAGCAGGATGGGGATATTGACCTTGTGTCAAGCTGAAAATCACATAGAATTAAGCATTTAAGAACTCAGGGTCTTCAAGAAGTTATCACAGAGATAAGAGCCCCTTTGTCTGTGTCTGTGTGCCATACTTCAGGATGAATTTTGCAGTTTTACAGCCGTCTTTTACAACACAGGAAATCAATACAACCTTAACTAAACCCCTAAATGTAATGCTCATTGCTATTGGCTGCTTCTAACGGACCGATTGCCCTCACTCTGAATGTTATTGGCTAAAGCTCACCTCAGTCTGTCTGTATTCCCCTCACTGGAGCCAAGAGGTCCATGGCCAGCCTATTTATTTAATTTAATTCTTATCTATTTTTGGTTCTGCCCTGTGTATACACTATGTGTGTGTTTGGGCCCAGAGCCATGCACAAACTAATCCGTTTTTCCTTGTGCTGACTGACACATAGAAATGTATTTTGAAACACCAGACACTCAGTCGGCAAGACAAAGTGTGGAATAAGAATGAGAGGAGGAAAAACGGGGAAGTAAAGAGTGAGATGACAAAAAGAAGAAGAAAGAGGAGATGAGAGGGTTGGTAATAAAAGATTGAGTACCTAGAGACAAACTGCCTTTTCCCAAACAACCTGTGACATGTCAAGGTCAATAATCACACCACCTTTTTACTCTTTACAACTATTTTTCTGTCACCTGCACACACAGAGCTGTACACAGACAAATAAACACAATGTGACACCTCTGAACCCTCTGCAAGAGTAAATGAGTTCTTTCCTTTGGGGTAAAGCTCCTGAGTGAAAAAAGTGTTTACAAGTGAGTGTGTGCTGTTTGCGAACTTGAGTGCACTTGTTTTGTGTGTGTCCGAGCGTGCCTCTACATATGTGCGTATTGCTGTGGCTCTCGGGCCAGGCAAACACAGGGTCTCGACCCTGTCATTGTGTGGGAGTAGGGAATAGCGGGAGGCAATGGAGCCGGAGACACAGAAAATCAGAAGAAGACCTGCTAGAAGCCCCCGTGGACTCTTTACAGCCAGCTAGAGAACAGGCCCGCGGCATGACAAAATATGACACAAACACACACCACTCCTAATGTGGGACAATCACAGGGGTAGACAGGAGAAGAGAGGGGAAGAGTTCATTGTTTTTGTATATTATCAATGTGTCTGGATGAGACTAAGAGCAAAGGGCTGTCAGAAATAGGAAGAGCAAAATGGGAGATGTAGGGAGTGGCGGACAAAACATGTTAATCATCTCCTGGCAGTCC
The DNA here is from genome assembly GCA_005408345.1 of Macquaria australasica. NCBI lineage: Eukaryota > Metazoa > Chordata > Actinopteri > Centrarchiformes > Percichthyidae > Macquaria > Macquaria australasica. The sequence goes on from SEMN01000109.1 coordinate 41,532, forward strand.
TTTAGAGTAGACTGGCCTCATTCTGTCCTGTGCCTGTAAGTGTGTAAATGCATGTCCGTGCTATATATGTGTGACTGTGTGTGTGTGTGTGTGTGTGTGTGTGTGTGCAGAGATGGCCATGTCACAAGAACAGCTAATGAATTAAACAAAGCCTGTGTGGGAGTGTTTAAGTGATGTACTAAGTGCTGACAGTATGCATTTTACTGATCTGTGTTTTGTGTCAGAGAGTATATGTTTTGTGATCTCAAGTGTGTGCTCGTGTGAGTTTATATGTGTGTGTGCAGCCCTCCCCTGCACAAGAAAGATTATCTTATCTTTATCTTTGCTGAACAGCTTGACATACAGTAGTGTGGACACAGACATGATCTACATGCCTTGAGTTAAATCTATTCATCATCTGTTCATCCACCGTTAAGACTACTTCCAATTTAAAACACACTACAAAGGCAGTAAAAAGGAAAGGAGAAGAGACGTGGTTCCTTCAAAATGTATAGATCATTCAAATCAAGCTAGAAGATTTAGGTTGCTTTTGAAAAAGTTTAATATTCTAACTTTTTGTAATCAAGATTGAGAAATGTAAAAATAGCAAGTATCTTGTATCTTCCCAAAACAAGGCTGTCCATGTCACTGAAGTTGTTTTCATTATTACTTTCATGCCTGAAATCCTGCTACTTTCTTGTTCAGAGGTCGAACTAAAGATTTTATTTGCTACAATAATAACTCACATGCTACAATTTATGCAAACTTTTAGCAGCTTCAAGATAAATCAATAAGCCTTCACATTTAGGAGCCTAATCAGTTCTCATATCAATGGGTCTGTAAAATCAAAAGTGAAAAAAAGCCTTGTCTGTTCCATGTTTTGTCTCCTGTTGGTGGGTTTGGCCTTTGGTTGACCTTTAGACTATAGATTGGACCTTTAAATGTTTTGGGTCTTGTTACTGGTTACTCTATTATCATAGACACTATGTATAGATGAGCTGTTAATTAAGGTTAAGTGGTCTGCTCAGCCTTGCGCTACAGTACAAATGATATTAGCCAACATAACAGCAGGCTTTACGAGGATATGCACACGTGTTTGTACATGAATAAACATAAAAAGGCATACATATGAGCAAGTAAGCAAACATGTTGCATGCATGCAAGCATATACATATACACATACGCATGCATATGTATGGAGCAACTGTGCATGAATTCACACACGCAGACACACACAGGCAGTTCTCTAGCCTGGCCCTGTGAGCTTCTTGAGCTGTGTGATGTGAATGTGTTATGACACTCTCTGCAGGCATGCAAAATTTAACAGGGGCTCCCACAGGAGGAACCATACATACTTAAGCTCTGATTTCCATTGGTTTATATATGCCAGGACGTGGAGAGCTGTTGCTTGAGACACTCTCGCACACACTTTTGCACACACACACACACACACACACACACACACACACACACACACACACACACACAGACATTTACACAATGTTCTACCATTGAAATTGCAGAGTTTGAATTATGTGTCCCTGCTTTTTCCATACCGAACAGCATGTCTTGGTTTCTTCACAAGGCCATAGACATAACTTAGACACGCACTCCGTCCTTAGACTTTTCTTCATGTCCTCCTCTCTTTTTTCTCTCTGTGTATTCTCTCATGATGGGTTTGTCCTCAAGTCATCCTCAATTCCCCAGCCATCCTTCACTGATTCCTCTGTTTTTGCTGTACATGCTATTGTTGCACACAGCCCTACATGTATGAGAGCTCAAATAAACATATATATGCAAATAATACAGTAGTTGGAGCAATTAAAGCGAATCATGTTAGAGTGATTGAGCACACCTTCAGAGACAAACAGACTCTCCATACCTGGAGACTCGGGTTATCTGGCCTTTTTTCCTGGATAATAAGTGAGGAATATATACAAATTTGTAGTGACTGTCATTAAATTAAGGCAAATTTAGTTCCATTGTTATACATATTCTGTCTATTCATGGATGGTAGATATAAAGAGGCATCTGTAGTTTCACAAATTCCATCCTGGTTCCTTGTTTGCTTAATAAACACCTATGATCCTTTTGCTTTGCAGACAGTCTATTGCACTTCCCTTTCTTCATTACCACCTTCTGATCTGTTGCTGGTCCATTTGCTCTAAAAATACAGCTGACATTTTAAACCACTGCCTTTGCTCTTAGTTTTTTATTTAAACTCATTTGAAATCTCACTGTAGGCAATTCCTCTGTTTTCGCATGTTTGAGCAAACAGTGTGAAAGGAAATATTTTAACAGTAATTCTTGTGGAAGAACAAATCAAAGCTCAACCAGAAGACCTGGGTCAATGCAGGAAAGCACCTGTGTAGCTGAAGAGTCCTTGAGCAAGACACTAAATCCCTGCCATCTTTATGTGCGCTGCTCTGCTCTGACCCTCCGCTCTGACCTCCCTGCGTAGGGAGGAACGTGACAAGACAATTTCCTGGTTGAAATTAATGAAGTATCACATTTATATTGAGGAATGCTGTTTAATGGCTGTGTTAAAGCCGCAAACACAAGTTCAATCGTTCTTTTCTCGTTTGGATTGTTTTTTAATGTGATCAAATATTGCTATTTACTAATTGAGCCATGGTCACTGTTCTTTTGCAGAGCCAGCCCACTCACTCTTCATGAAGGTCTGGTGAAAATCTCATAAAAAATCTAAAATAAAAAGACCTTATACTATACTATTTGATTGGCTGCAAGTTTAGTAATGTCTCCTTCTGAAAAGATCTCTTCTGATTAGTTTTTTGTTTTGGTACAAATAGCTTTCTCCCTAGCACAATTAATTTTAAGTATAGCAACAGTCCACTTTGTCTTCATCATTTTCAAAAACAACAGTTGTGCCTAAATTTGGAGGTCTGGCCACAGCTTGCTAAACCACTGATTCATCTTTGCAATTATGAAACATCCAAGTGCCTCCTCATGGTAAAATGCAAAAAAATATTTCCAGTGCACAACTGGTTTATCTGAAGAAGCAAACATGCTTTCATCTCCCTTGTTCTCTATCTATCTTCTCCTGATGAACAAATTACTCATCCTACTGTGTAAGCACTTAGTGTATTCCTCTCCACTCAACATAGGTAAACACGAATGCACGCACGTGTGACTTTGTCCTCAAATATGCATACCTCCTTCTGCCCGCATACAGGAAACAGATTAGCATACGTGCACAGAGTCAAATTCAGTGCTCAGATGATCAAGATGTCTCCTTTTCATGGATAGATGTCTCCATTCTCATGCATAGAGAATGACTCATAATGTTCAGTGTCTGAATAATAGAATACCTGAGGGTAACTCACCCACAAGAGAAACGCTGATGATGATGATGCGTGTGTAGTTGTGTGCATGCTTGTTTGTTTTTCTTTCAGTTGGTGTGTGTGTGAGAGAGAGACAGAGAGAGAGCGATTGAATGAAAGAGATGCAGAGAGAGACAAGGAGTGAGTGAGAAATGCATTTTCATGTGTAAAATATTCTTGCTGCACCCACTTGGGAGTCATTGGCAGGATGAACTTTTTCTCACCTGCAATGTGTTAAACTCCTTTAGAAAGCACACGAGCCCAAAGCAACATCCTGACCCACTTCAAGTAGAAGAAAGCCAGACCACCTGCAGTAAAAGCACCAAAATGTCAAACAAGTGGTGCACAGTCAAGGTCCAGTAAATACTCTAAAGGAGTGAAAGCAAGAAATGACAAGATGAAATAATTCAAAAGTTACTAAAATGGAAAGAGAGTTAGCAAGCGACAGATTGAGAAATCCATCTTAAAAGGATGAACGGAATTATTCCAAAGGATTTCTTGTGAGGTGTTTGGTTCAACTAGCCAGTAACTTGAGCAGTCTCACACTGCATACACATTGTTTCATCACTTTCAAGGTTTAAGATAAACCAAATTCTACTCAAGTTTCTTTTGAATATCAGGAATGATTTCACTGCTATCCTGTGGTTGAGTCATTGAGTAGTGTGCAAGAAAACATTACTTTCCCTCAGCTGCGATGGTCAACTGCAAAAACTGTTTCATGTTGCATGTTATGCTTCTTTTTTAAAATGTAAACATGCCTCTGCAGTATCATATTTAAATCACACTTTGATTTATGGGTTAAATGCTCCAAGTTGAATGTTATTTTGTTCCCTCTCATTTAATTTGTTTGTCGCAGGTTAGTTTGTAAGTGGGGGCATCGAGTTCTTCTGCACCGAGAAATAAGAGGACAGCTCATTTGTATTAGCAGCATGACTGCTGTGTCATCTGGGGCCAGAACATGGTGGAGAGAAATCATATGTATAAAGTCCCCTCGCTTTGATACTTTTCTTTTCAACAGAAGACAGAACATCAGTCGGCATAATTCTGAACCCCTGTTGATGACTCTTTACATGCAAATATTAAGCATTTAAAATCTCACATACACTATTATTACTACTTCTGAGGACAGCCCCAGGAGCAGATCCCATTTGCAGTATTATAGCTCTTTCAATACATTTACTCCTCATGCACAGACATGCATGCTGCACTCTCACACAGCAACTCAGACATTTCCCAGTAGGGAGAAACACTCATGCAGTGGGACATATTTTCACTTCATTTCTTTAGTAATATAAGAAAATAGAGTTGTGAGTAATGTCAAAATAATACCCTGAGAAAAAAATATCTATTGGCCACCTGTAAACATGAGGAGCTTCAAAGTTAAATTGTAAACACTTTAACTAGTTTGTTTTCAGTGGAAGTGTGGGTAAGCCGTGCTCATGAGGACAAAATGCCTTCTTGGAAAAAGAGTGTGTCCCAGACTTGGTTTTCAGCCCCTCAGTGTGACTGAAGTTTATGTAAGAGTACCTCTCTGCTCTGCAGCTACAGCAAGTGGTCTGCCCTTCGTCTCAACAGATCACAGGTGCTGGAACTCTGCTCTGCTCTCATTATCAGCCCAAATTCAATTATGTAATAAGAGGTCTTAGCTCCTATGAAGTTGAATGGAATTGATCTTGATAAGGAGCAGAGACCCGTGAAATCTGCAGGGTCTGTGACCCACAGACCAAATAATAAGAAATACTGAGAAGATAGATGAGGCTGCCATGATGAGCAGAGGCCTGCTGTATGTATGTGTGTGTGTGTGTGTGTGTGTGTGTGTGTGTGTGTGTTTGTGTAAAAACTGCTTGACAGTCCAAGCCTTGGTATCATATTTAATAGTCAAGATACACTGTGGATTACCTGAGTATGTGTGGGTGTTTTGTAATTTTGTACGCGCGTGTGTGTGTAAGACACTTTTTAACAGAGCAGACAGGTGTACGCCCACAGGGATTGATGTCGTTCAGATGTACACACACGCACATGCGCACACAAACACATTCCTCTGTGTGTTTGTGTGTGCTCTTCTGTTAACTGAGTCTCCCAGGCCAGCCAAAGCTGCATACTTGTCCAAAGCACTGTACTTTCATGTCAATTTTCCATTTCACAAGGGGCGGATAACTCACTGCGCCATTCACAATCCATCCTCAGCCCTGGATGAAAAGTTTCTGTGGCAAAAACTTAAGGACAACACTGCTGTTATCTTTATTTCATGACTCGTGTTTTTTTAATTAAATAAAAAATGGTATACTTTCCACTATGTAGCAGTTTCAAATAAATTGTTGTTTAGTCTTGAAATATGTTTATGGAAATGAATCTTTTTGCAGTGGGTCTATGAGCTGTTGTGAGGGATGATTCGTGGAAACAGCACCTTTAAGTGTGCCAAATTGCTAACAGTGTCATTTCCTGTTGGGTTTTGTTCTGTTGTTCACTCGTTAACCCCCTTCTCTATATATACTGGTCCTCTCCCTTTGTTCCCTGTCGGTTGATTGTTGGTTGTCTCTCCCTGTGTGTCGGTTTCCCTGGTTCCCAGAGTTCCTAGTGTCCGTGTTTCCTGCACTGTTTGACCTTTTGTTTCTGTTCCACGGATCTGCATGTAAGCATTTTTTGTTAGTTAATAAATCATTTATCTGCACCAGTCTGCCTATCCCGTCTGCGTTTGGGTCCTTTCCCTGCTGCCTAGATGGCTAACCGTGACAAACAGCTTCTAAAGGTTGCATATTGTAGGCTAACCCTAGTTCTAGAGAGCCCTTCAACATGTAATTTTCGACCAATCAGAGCAAATCCTGCCGAGTCCCTACATGATACTGGACAACACGGACTCAGAGACAAGCTTTTGAAGTGACTAATGTAAAAATTGCTTTATTTGGATAGCTGTAGGAGTCCTCGTTTCCCCAAAATCTCAAAGTTAGCATGACCCATGGAGCCACAATAGCCATATTTAAGGGACATACGCCAGGTTGAAATAAACTGGAATTATCCTTTAAGTGTACTCTCTTCAGTGGGCTCATATGGTTCACAGCAGAGTACCCTGAGAGCTACCGAAGACTCCCACTGCGGGACAGATCGGCAGCGTCTGTTTAAAGAAAGGATGACTCAACAATGGCCTTTCACCAAAACCACCATGACTAGAGGAAATCGCTGATCGTACACCTTAATGGTGGAATGGAACGGGAGAGTGGGTCAAAGACAGGATCCATTGTCTTGTTCTGTAACTGACATCTCCAGATTCCTGTGGCAAATAATCATATGTGTTGAGAAATAGTCAACAGGACAACTGTAGGAGTTCAAAACAAAACCTTCTAATGTATGGCATTGGCTGTCGAGTTACATGTAGAACATGTGATCAAACACTAGAAAACTATTGGCAACCTTGATTAATCACCCCAGAATGTATTGTAGTTGTAGTTGTGTTATTCAGCCTGTGGCTTTGTTTCAACATATTGTGGTAATTTCCTGCAACAAAAGAACACGTTGTGATAAATCAAGCTGAGCCAGCCAGAAATAATGTACATGCATTTGTCATTTGTGTATGTGCTGGTGCATATGAGTAAGTCTGTATGGTTTAAGTTTGTGGGCATGTGTGTCTGCTTGCGTATATTTGTGTAGCATCCACTGAGAGTAAATAACCACTGAGGGAAGCTGCCATTTGTTCAGATTTTATTTGGATTGTCTATGTTTCCTTGGCAACTGGTGAAGGGGATTAGTAAGTACTCTATGTCTGGTCTTAGAGGTCAAGGATAGCTCTCTGTCATTCACTGTTCTGTCTGACACACACACACACACACACACACACACATACACGCAGACATAAAGCATTTTTTTCCTGTCACTTTGCCCCTGTGCTCTTGGTTTAAAATGCAAAGCAGCAGGAGATTAAAAGCCATAGTCCTGCCTGTCGGTCTCAGACTGCCGTCACCACTGTTTGAAAACACATTTTGTGCAGTCAGTCTAAAGTCAATAAGGTTTCTGGGGAGATAAGGCAATAGGCAGAGGAGAAGAAAGTGAAAAGAAAGAGAAAGAGAGAAGGGAGAGGGGCAGAGAATGGCAGACTAGGATAGAAATGGTGAAAATGAGATAGCAGACATATTTTGATGCTTTGGCAACATTGTTTTTGAAACGTTCACGCCAATAAAGCCTTTTAAATTGAATTGAATAGTAGAGAGGTCACTGCACAACAACTTCAACAAACTAGAACCTCTAAAAAACCCACTTATGCTCTATCTCTGTCCATATTTCTCCATCTCTCCTCCCGCCACCTTCCATCTCTGAGGAGATAAATAGGACTGGAAAAGCTAAGTTGGGTGACGAGAACTGAAAGACCAGGGATTTGTCATTAAACGTGCTTTTGGAATCTGCTTATTGGAGAGGAATGGGGACGTACTCCACTTACACATTTTTACAATAGGGCAGGCGGGAGGCAGCACAAAAAGTGTGGCCAATCTTCACACGAGTGATACAGAGAAATGTAATTACTGTGCAACAATACTTTGATGCAAAGGGGGAAGTCTGTATTTACTGCTGCATGGTATAACAATGCAATATTTTTGATGTCACTATCAATGAGCAGAATCAGATTTGATAAACCATGAATGTTATCAAACGATAAGGACAGCTGAAGAGCATTAAACACTGCAACTGTAAAATGTTAACTACCTCCTCCACAGGCAGATATAAAGGCAAATATGCAAATAGTCAGATTCAAAGTACGCACTGAAACACACACACACACACACACACATTAAACACACTAAAGGTCACAATCAGAAAGAGCAGAAGTTAGAAATGTGAAACTCTCTCACTTTGATTTGAATGGCTGACCCCACTTAAGGAGAGAAGGGGTGAAAAAGGAACATGGGAGGAAGGAAAGAGGGCAAGAGCTAAAGAAAGGAAGAGTGAGGGTATGCCATGCCATTATCACCCTTATTTAAAGGGGCTTTGATTTCCTTTTACTCTCTCTGGAGCTCACTGTATTTCTACTTCTATCTTTTGCTGTTGTCCTCAAAGGGGAAGATACAGTGATGCAAGCATTGTTTGTGGTCACAGCAGTATTTTCTAATGTACACAAACACATAAATAAATAATTTTCATTGTACCTGCTGATTCAAAACCTTACAGGAGCTAATAGAATGAGGGACATGAAAAAAATGTAACAAAATACAATTTTAAACAAAGATACCGCTTCAATACTTCTACACATAAAATTCCTCCTCCCTTCATCCCTTTCTTTTTCTAACTGAAAGACTCGTACATGAATCATTGAGAAGGGTCTCTTTAAGGTATGGTGTGGATGAAAAAGCCATTTATTATATGTCCATAGGTCATTGAAAAATATGTGATTAAAAAAGGAAAAAGAAGAAATATTTTGGTGAGGTTAGCTTCAGTTCACTGCTGTAACACACAGACACGCACATACACATGCACACTCAAAGATGCTCATTAAGCAACAAGTTGCATAATTAGTGTGTAAATCTTTAATTTAAAAAATCTACAAGTTATAAACTGTGATATGGAGAGATGAAATGAGAGTTCCTGGTTCTGTTTCAGAGGTAAGAAAACCTAATCACATTGACATTTGTAATAATGCAAATTACTTGTTTTCAGAACAGCCATCAATGTTGTCATTTCTCAGTTAGAAATAGTTACAATGGCGTGTAATATGTCCACTGCTGCACTGGTAAAACATCATGGGAGTTGTAGTTAACTCAACTAACAATTGAATCATTGTTTTTATATTGTTATAATCATGAAGGGTTCAAATTATAATATCAACTGCTGTAGAAGATACTAATTTGCCTTAGAATATGGACAGTAAACCCCAGGAACATGTTTCATTTTTTCAGAAAGACCAATGAAACAAACCCTGGAATACTGTGGTGAGAAGACAGTGGAACGGCGATTAACCCAGAAGTGGCATCAGGACTTTGGCTCTCTGTAGTGAAATACTGCTTTTGAACACAGCTCTGTCTGATGCTGCTGCTGACTTCCCGTTTTAAATTTTATTTTCTGTTTTATGCGCTGCTAGTAAACATAACCTTTGATGGTGATGTTGTGTCAAAGGCAAGTACAGCAGTATACTGTTTCACCCTTTTTGTTTTGGGCACGGTGAAGGTATTGTTTTTTACTACTCAGATTTGTCATTGGTCTCCCAAAAGGGAAGGTAGAAAACCAGATTATCATGGTAAATCATTAGTGCACAATAGTGTGGTGGTAAATGAAAGCCCATCATAGTGGAGTATATTTCTCAGCGGAGTCTTTCTATTAAATCACAACACTGATGGGGAGATGGGAAGGTGATGTATAAGACAGAGCTGTCAAGCATGTTTGCTAATATGACTAACCTTGTAACAGTAATCATGGACTTGTTGATCGCAGTATGATTCTGGACCAACCTTTAAATGGCAGTAAGTATTGCTCTGTGTGCACCATAGCAACAATGAGCTTTATGGCTTATTAGGTATGTGGGTGGTTTTGTGAAAATGCAACCCCATTCCTTTAGAGTAACTTACAGAGTCAATTGTTCGTGTGGAACACCATGTCAGTGTAAGGTGTCCATTAATGTACCAGATGCAGACAAACCACCGCCTACTCCAGGCTACTCAGCCCAGTAGGCAGGACACTGATCACTTACCATGCTTACACTCAGGGACTACACCCACTCCATCAGGGAGCCCATTCCTCACTTAAACTTACCTAATACCAAGCAGTCTCCAACTGACCAAACCCCAACAGACCCCATACTGTTGCTGAGACATAGAGTTTATGGTTGCTTAAGTTCTTTCATAGCTGCCACAAAAGCACAAGATACATGGGGGGTGAGTAAAGTGACAGTATATCTGACATCACCTATAACAGTATATGCAAGGACAATTGATGAAGGTCTCAGAGGCAAACATACATGTGCTGGAGGTGAGGTCATTGGAGGTGCCCATCCAATCACATTTCAGACACGTCAACAAACACAAAATACCTAAATGTGACATAACTCAAAAGCTTCCTCCAGTCTCATCTAGGTAAAAGGAGCAGCACAGAACTCTTCCAAAACTTGAATCAGTATGAACGTGACACCACAGGATTTCTTATGTACAATGCTTGGACTGAAACAACAGTAAATAAACAACTGTCTTGCCTGAATATAAGATCAAACTGATTTCCTTGCACGACAACGTGACAAGTCCAAGCAAACATGAAACAATCTCTGGGTCAATTGCATAAACATGCACTGTCAGGGGACTTGCCTCTGATTAGCTGTATCCACTGTCAACAGCCATATTGTTGTATTTTAAACATACTATCTGTCACAAGAATGGGACCTTTATAACGTACTATATTGTCATGTTGCAAACCCCACTAAACTGGTTCTAAATTTAAATCCAAACACATGCAAAGAATTCTCTCAACCATTTTTCCTTCAGTTTTGACTTTGTGAGGGATTTACGTTTACTGCAGTAACAAAATGTAAGAGTGGCAAGCTCCATGCTGGCCCTGTTTGTCCTGCCTTTGTCTTTGGCCCATCCAGACCCCATGCTGATATAAGCCCTGTGCTTTACCAAGACAGCCTGTCGTTTTTTATGATGAAACCAGATGAGATTTAGAGAGGGATCCGAGGAGAGGCGGGGAGAAGGATGGATTTTGTTCTCCTCTGACACCCCAGCGGAGGAACTACAACGTCCGATTTTCATTTCAGAGGAAAAACTCAGGGGAGTCTGAGTTATGGACATGACAACAAACGCTGTTTTACTGCCCATGATGCGCTCTGTTTGTCCATCTTGCTCCTCTATGATGATTCTCTCCCCGCCTGTCTGGCTGACATGTTTAGTCGTCTGCTTGTGGATCGTTGCGTCTGTCTGCCTATCTATCTCTTTTATTGCGAGTCAGTTTGTCTTTCAGCTTGTCCCCGTGTTATTTTGTACCTCAGTCTTCATGCCTGTCAGAAGCTGAAGAAGTACAATGTCATTCTCTTGCCTTTGCCATCAACTAGCCGCCCTAATAATGGGTGCAATGTTCAGTTCCCTGGCCAGTGTGACTCATTTACATGATCCATCCATCTGCTGTTTTGAACTAGCATCGCCTCTCTTTGTATTCCTTCTGTAATGGTAGTATTGAATGTACCTCTTTGAGTGGCAGAATTGCCTCTACATTTGTGGTGTCATTAAATGCCTTTGTTGGAAGATCATTTGGTTGTTCATTATGTGGGATAGTTTTATGAGCTGTCCCCTGGCATGTGCAATAGTCATGCTTGTGATACATGCAGATAATTATCCAGCAGCAATCGTCTCTCAGAGGGTCAATAATAATATGACATTAGGCTGATGGAGTGGAGGTATATACTGTGTTATTGCAACCCTATAGGGATTTGCATGAGACCATATACTGGACCTCTGTTGTGCATCATTAGGGGGAGGGAAAGAGGGAGGGAGATTTGTGTAATATAATTTCTGTGGTTTGAAGAGGAAGGAGGGGTCTATGTTGTGCCCATAGGGATGGACATAAAACCACATAACCATGCTGTTCATGAAGGAGGGAAACCAGGAGATGTGGAGACTGTAAAGCGTTTCTGGAGCCCTTGAGACACACACAAAACCATATGTACTATGCTTTGGTTTGTATGTTATATACACTCGAAAGAGAAAGAGTTGTGGCAATGTTCACCCAAGGGACATCATTAAGGCAGCTGAATAGCCAATGGATAAACACATTTTCACCTATCTACCTCCTATTCATGCTGATCACCTGAAGAGAGGTGAAAGTGTGTACATCAGTATCTGACACCCATTTGAATCGAGGGCCAACCTGGACAAACACACAATGAAAAAAAACAGAGCTGAGCTGACAGTATAGAGCAAGAAGGGAACAAGCATGAATGTATTAAAAATCCTATATAATGTATATTGCTTTGCCGTGGCATTGGTGTTAATAAATGTCTGTAATGCCAGCGTGATTTGATCTGTTCACTGTTTTTACTCTCAAAACAGATCTTTGTCAGTGGAAGGGTTGAGCAACTTTTGAATGCAGTTTGAAATACAGTTGCAGCTTAATACTATTATTCATTTCTCTGTTATGTATTTTGTTCTTAATTTTATTTTGAAGATAATTTTTATTCTTCTGCTCAGGCATATGTCAAGGGTTTTGCAGCCATGTTCATATCGCCTTCTTGTTTGTCAAAAATAAATAATTCCATATTGGAAGTGGAATAAGCAAATGACAACTGTGACATTGTTAAGGTTCCACACACAGGGGTGAAACCTTAACAATGTCACAGTTAGGTTGTAATATTCTTCATATTGTCAGAGCACAGTGGTGATACAGAAGTGTTTGTTTTCTTCTAAGCCATGATGACTGATTCCAGTTTTTACAGACCCGATGAAGGCAGAACCAGCGACTGAACTCGGATGTTCAAATGTCTGCCTCCAACATCCAGAGAGCCCTTCTCTCACAGTGAGAGGACCAAAAACTCTGAGTGTTTGGAGACTTTTGGAGAGAAAAACAACAGGGATGGACTCGAAGAGTAGAGCGGCTACCATCCTCCATGAGAAAGTAAAGATCACTTGGTCTTATTGAATACATTACATACATGATAGCAAATTAAGCGAGTTAAGTAATGAGAAACAAGAAGGGGAAAAAAAGTATAAAATAGATAATGATGGAGTTCTTGCTACTAGTTAGTCATTTCAAATATGAAATGAATGGTAATGAAGGAACATGTCACCCAGTGTAATGCTGAGGCTCACTGATGTGTTTTTAATAGTTTTCAGACAACAACGGAGCTCTATGGCACAGAGGAATAAGATATATCAGTCTTTGGATACACAGTTACACACAATACTTGTTAGCAGGATACATTCATTGTTGGTTTTGGTCTTTTCTTGGAATTTGCAAGAAAAATATAGAATATAATCTTTTAATTTGCTTCAGGTAACACAGTATATGACTGTAGTGAGGATAAGTCATAGTGGATTTCTAGGTTGAAACATTCTTGATGAAATTGGGTTATGTTATTTATTGCATGATTGGAGAAAAACCAATACAGATTTCACGTTAATCCAGAATCCAAGGATATGGATCTGCAGTATTGGCATCATTAAATTTATATTACCCATCAGTATATCTACAGACTGTTTAAGACTGATTTTCTTTTTTAAAAATACCTTAATATTCTTCACACATGTACAGGGCAAATCTGTCTTAACGTAGGTGTGGGAGTCATAATTGACTTCAAAGAAGAGATTTTTTGTTTCAAGACTGTATACTTTGTGTCTCACTAGTGATCAAGGTGGTGACTAATATTATCTGTTGGTTTGGTTTAGTTTTGACTAAGACAGAAATGTGTTAATTAGAAGATACTATAAGGTTAGACCAAGCACTGTCCTATAAAATATGTTTACAATAGAAATTTCAAAAAAGAGTGAACCAGTCTTGCTAAGTTTCAAAATAATAATGGCTACATTCAAGTCATTATTGAAATCTTGAGTTTACTTGTTTCTTTACTAAATTAATGATATACAAGTAAGAACTTTTTTAAAACTTTTGTTCAATTTCTCTTTAACATCAGTTAAAGAGCTGTTCGGTGAGCAGATACGTCTAAGTTAATGAATCAAGGATAACTTGATCATAATTAGAATATTATAAGTAATTATAGTTGTATTTAATATTATGTTGAAGTTTGATATTTATCTTATAACGTGAGAAACCCTGTGCTGCTTTTGTTTTGACAATCTAGGGAGAAAAGAAACATCGCTCCGTCAGGAAGATAATCCAGAAAAGCCTTCTAAACAAGTCCACCATTAAAATGGATCTGTTCCAGCCCGACATATTCCAAAACCAGAAGGTTCATGTGGGAGAATGTCATTGTTGGAGCCGATATTTAGTGGCCGAGACCAGAAGGCCCGCTCAAATTTCTGCCGTCCCCCCACAAAAAGTGAAACCCAGTCAAAAGAAGGTCAGATCCACTGGGCACTCGAAAAAGATTCACCTCCCTAAAGTTGATTTAGGGAAGGCTGAGAGGGAGAGGGTGATGAAAGAAGAGACGGCGAGAGGTCAACAAGAGCTGGAGACAAGAGAAGAAGAAATCAGGAATGGTGCACAGGAAGACATGTGCACACCGCCGCCGCGTGAGGAAGAAACAGAGCTGGAGGAAGAACATCTGCAGGAACTGCAAAACATTACATTACAGAATGAAGAACTGGATGAATCTGATGATATAGCAGTTCTTGCAGAGGAGATAAAGGAAGAGCTTGGGGAGACGACAAAAGAGAAGAGCGTTCGGAGACGCTTTCTGAATTGGCTCGACGAACTGATACAAGACTACAGCGCGAGGAAGATCGCCAGAACGTACAGGAGAGAGCTGGAGGAAGGCGATCAGATTTACCGAAGTAAGATATTCCACTAAAGCACTGAAAACAATCTCTTTATTTTTTCAATTCTCTTTCATTTCCCTGATGTAAACCATTTTGCTATGATGTTGCTTCGTGGCACACACTCACTTTGCTGTTCTAACATACAAATCGTCTCCCCTGGTCTCTTCTTTACTGGTGTAGATTTCCACATGGCTCGACCAATGACCCGAGCTCAGAGACAGCAGCGAAAGATGCAGAAGTTGATCCGTCGAGACAAACAGAGGCAGAGAGTGAAGCAACTTCTGGACGTTCACTGGGAAGTACAGAGATGCCTGAAAGACGAGCTGAGACTCAAGGAAAAGGAGCGCTATGACAAATGGGTGGCTGGACATAGCCTGAGCGTTCAAGAGTCGACACCAGAGCAGCCCAAGAAAAGGATGAGCAAGTGGGAAAAGAGATTCTTAAGGTGAGTCGCAGTCAGTCAGCTTGTATTTATGAGTGTGTACGTATTACCTTCAGAGGATTGGATGAATGTCTAGATACACCGTGTCATTTGCTGCTTAACATCAGCATGTTAGCATTATTGATGCTAGTATCATTCTCGGGATTTTAAGAATCCGCATTGGATCATTCAACTGAAAATCTTTTTCTCAGAGCAGTGAGGCTGCGTTTTCATAACCAATAGATAATTCTCTCAACGTTATAAAACTCTTCCTTTTTTTTTCTCAGAGTGAAAGAGTTATTCTCCCACTAATCCAGCTGTCTTCAGTGACACCGTCCCCTCCTGCATGGCCCTGTGGACGCAATAAAAAAACAAAAAAGAAAAACAAAACATGATTTAGGAAAATTAATAGAAATGGAGATATGTGTTTTTGCAAATGAACTCTTCATATGTGTAAGGGCAGCACAGGGGGCTCAGTGGTTAGCACTGTCGCCTTTGTGGAGTTTGCATGCTCTCCCCGTGCCTGCATGGGTTTCCTTCGGGTTTTGCTCTAGTTACCGCCAAACACATGCACATTGGGTTCACTGGAAATTATAACTTGTATTAAATGATCATAAATAAATAAAATTTCAAAATAAATAACAATTGAAATACAATGCTATTCTTATTCATAGATGGGCTGGACCTGGTCCTCTCTATCTCTCATTATCTCCTCAATAGCATTAAACCATATTATGGGTCCTTACACTGTGTCCCTGCTCACTAGTACTGGAATTAATATCTCATCAGAACTCGTTGTTTTAGCTTTTGGATCATACAGACTAAGTCCAGCAGTTCATCGTCACTTTACAGGTCGCTGGTGGGATTGATTTTTGCATCAGGTAAGTTTTGGGCCTCACCTCATGATAGATACAGCATACAGTAAACAGTGAGCCATAAAAAGTCATAGTTTACAGAGGTGCAGTTTCAGTCAGCCAATCAGAACTGATGACTATAAGTATCCATTTTGCAATATGCCACTGCAAGAAAGTAACATTCTGTGAGTCCGTTCTGTGAGTTGGAGGAGGATAAGGAAGAAAATGTGGAGCAGAGACTGAAGATGTTTACAGGATTCCACCAGCCTTAGGCACAATTATTATTGTGTTTCTGTGTGAAGTGGAGGAAGATGAGGGGATGGAAGAGACAGGACAAAGAACAGGAAAGAGAGAGAGAGAAAGAATGTGGTAGGAGGTTGAATGAAGGAGGAGAAAGGGACATACAGGACAAAAAAGGGAGTAAATAAGAAAATTGAATAGGAAAATAAATAAGAGGAAGAGATAATAATATGGTCACCAAAGGGCAAATATGTGACGATCAAATCTTTCATCCTTATTGATTTTGTTGGTGGACATTGTTGTGGTTTTAAATTGAGGTCAGAGGACAAATAATGGAACTGGAAAACTGCGGTATGACTGTGATGCATGAACACACACAAACACACATACAAATACAAAAGGACACAAACTGTTGTACACAGATGTTACACACACACATTATTGGCATACACCTGCACACATATGGACACACATTGCACATATGGCTCTATGCTAACATACTGCAGAATTTCCATGACCATATATTGGCTTAGGGCTATGTTTGTGAAGGTACAGAATAAGCTGTAAATGAGCTCCAAGAGATCTCTAGAAGCACATATAAATCCACCAGAGTGGTGTTTGTGTGTGTGAGAGAGAAAAAGTATTAATGGTCAGTTCTTTTCAGCGTCTTTGTACTTGTACAGCTTCAAATTCCCTGATATTGAAGAATTAATTTGGGGTGTTTGTTAGACTCTGCTGCCTCTATGTCTTCTATCTCTCTTTGCTATACTAGTTTGTATTTATGTTGTGCCCTACTAGTCAGTCAATTCAGTTAATCGATCAGTAAGCTGGGAAGGGTTACTTCCTCTAGAACATGTGCTCCAATGTGTGTTTGTGTGTGTTGTATCTGCATATTTTTGTTTCTTGTGCTAAATGTGGTCAAGACAATACTACAATAGTCTGTTCTGACGTTCATGGTTGTTTTCAGGTATGGGTGCATATACCTCTTCGAACTGTATACTTTTTTTATTGTTGCATCATTGTGGGACTTCAATACAATTTTGAATATCTCACTTGCTAAATGCCAAAAACCTGAGTCAACCAAACAATGTTTTCATTTATTTATTTTACCATATACCATTTTTTTCAAGGTCATGGGGACATGAGCTTCATTTTTCAATTTAAAAAATTGCATGAAGGAAACAAATCTAATGTTATTCTTAGTTCATGGACAATCATTTATGTCGACAGAGTTCACCAAATTCTGCACACAATCAGTAACATCTTTTCATTCCCAAAGTGGCATTATTTTTAACCTTTTATTTAATTGAAGCTTTTAAGTAGAGGGGCTGACGAAGCGACTGAGTTCTTGCCTTCAGCATTTTCTACTTTCTTGTTTGAAATATGCGTCGCTAAACTGTGTGTTACATGATTAGAACAGGTCTGAAGCCTCACAATTCTCCACACTAATAAAAAAACAAGATGTGACACCACGCCTCATGTCAGCTTCAGTATATCATCCTAACACTCTGAAGCTATGCACACACATACCATCCCCTGTGCGCTAACATGCACACACACACACACCCCCGTCACAGTTGTCAGTTCACTGCTTCGCTATTACATTTACAGTATGTGATCAATACCATCTAACCATCTGTAATCATTTGTGACACAATAGCTTGGTCTGGTAAAGGCAAACATAAATCCTCTAACACATGAATGTTTTTTTCTTTTCAATCTCGCTATCAATCCTCTTCAATTTTTAATATAATGGACACTTTTCAATACTTCATTAACATTTACATTTTTCACCAACATTGTTTGTGTCATACTCAAAATCTGTATTGTCACCCGTATCATCTCATTATACACGTTGAATAATACGCTAAACAAACAACTGTGATCCCATATTAAACCATAGCTTCAGAAAGACACAGCCAGTGCACATACAGTATAATATGATACACATATTGTATACAAAGCAACACATGCACAGTTTCCCCCCCTATTATCTAAGTCCTCCATTCTTTATGTGATGATGGCTTAATAATACACACACACACACACACACAGGCATTCAAATACATAGATGCAGAGAGACAGAGCAGCAGCACATCTATCTCAGTGAGTCTTCATTATGGATGATATGTCTACTGTGTGCTGCTTTACATTTAATAGTGATAAATATAGCCGAGTCTTCATTGCTGTTTTAGGACATGGGGCATACATCAACAGGAAAGATTATGTGTATATACATATATATATATATAGTTTATAGTCTTTATCCTGTCATCTGTGTTTCAGTTGTGTGATTAATGTCCTTATTAAGAGGCTGATTCAGACCTTGACTTAACATCTTGTTATTGTTTTTAAGCATTCTGATTTACAGATTCTGATTTTGCAATAGGTTTACAGTTAGCGAACCCGCAGTCATGTGGGGATAAATAAGGATAGTACATTCCTCCGTGTCTTTGTGGCTGAATCCTATGTGCGGGTAGTTTGCTCTTACAGCCAATCATAAAAGTTAAAGGCCAAAGTATTGCATTTACTAAGATGATGATAAATCAAACATAAACAAAAACAATATTAAAAATAAAATTGCGAAAAGGATGTTGTGAATTCAATAGCTTCTTCTCAACTGACCGCCCCCCCCCCCCCCTTCCTTTTCAACATCAAATTTAATAAATTGCCTAAAACTTGCAAAAACATCAGTATAATACTTTAAAATCAGATGGAAAGATGGAAATTCACTGTTGTGTAGCCAAATGTTGAGCAGCACTTGAGGTGCCATATGCAGGCATTTAAAATTATACTGAGCTTTATAGTTAAGTTTTGAGTTCCTAGAGGAGAAGTTTACAACAGTATTATGCAACAGTTTCAACAGAAAACATCCCAAAAACTTATGCGTGACCTGACAAGATGTTGAGCTGGGCAAACTGATCAGACATAATATTGAAGTATTAGCTTAATTTAATTTGAAGGTTTAAAAAATAAAATAAAAAAGCAAGCAAAAAATAATGAATTACATTTAGACCTTGTAAGACTTTATGGTACACATTTCGTCTTCTTCTCCCACAATATAATCCATTTTTTTCATCTCAGTGGGTGACTTCCTTGCATTCTGATCTGGGCTCAGGGGCGAAGTTTTGTGGAGAGAAGAAAGTCAGAAAAGGCTAGGGCTTCACGTTGCTCACAGATCTGGATAAACCACAGGAGACCATTCTCTCCCATGGTTTATGCACCCACTGAACCAAAGTAACTGAAAGGATAAAATATGAAGCACATACAGGATGCAAGCGCACACACAAACAGTTATGTCCTGCCATTTCAACCAACAGTTATGAAGTTGAAATGTCAGTTTTGGCTAAGGGCAAACGTGGCTGTTTTGGTCATAATCGCTGAACTGTTCCTTTTCTGAGATGACTTTTGGTCTTTGTTTGAAAGCTGTTATTCAGAAAATGATCTTAACTCAAGTTCCACATGATTATTTTGTCAAACTACTACTGCCAAGATCAGGAATGAACTTTCACACTCAAATGTTATTTACGGTTTGGAAGGGAAGTTGCGTGGGGCAGTCTGTCACTACAGTAATGATTTTACATTCTACCACAAAAGTTTAAAGCACAATGCCAACTTACACAGATATACAAAACCAGAAATTTTAAACATTTTTATGATAGTAGGGCCGTGCAAATCATGTGAAAGTAGCACTTTCATTATTTAATTATTTGCCATTATTTAATTACATCAAGCTAACTTGTATACGATCGAAAAGAGGAAAAGTAATCAAGACCCAGTAATCAGTACCAATCGAGGGCAAATGTGATACTACTGCTGTTTCTCTGGAACATGGGTGCATATCGACGTTGGAAGATAGATGCCAATCACCCCACAATGATGCATGTTGTTGTTGGTGTGGGGGCTTAGAAAACAATAGGCAGAGGTGTTTTGATGCACGCCATGCGCCACCGGTTTGTGTTGCCCTTAAGCCTTGATCAGAGCATCATCACCATGGAAAATACATATATTTAAGGAGGTTTTACATACTGCTGTCAGTAGTTTGCTCTTGGTGATATTGTGGCAGAGGTGTTTGCATGGCTCCATCAAATTGTCGAATTCAGAGTTTATATTTGGCCCTCCACAAAAGTCCATGTTGTTGACAGTCAGCTTGCCACGTTAATTTTGTTGTGCATCCCAAGCCACTGCAACTAAATAAAATCATAGAAGCATCACGGAAAGATGTGAATTTAACTACACTGATTTGTAAAGCTCTCATTTTATGGCAGAGGTTTAAATCAGCACAAATCTCTTTCGACAAGAATAAAAGCCATGAGCGCAATTTATTGCAAACAGGATTTAATCTGCTCATGCATTAAATTGACTCCTGATCCTGGGACACACAGCTTTCTCAATAAAGCAGTGTCTGCTCTTAATTAAGCCAACATGAGGCAAATAAAATAAATCTGTAAAAATATATATTCAAATTGAACAACATTGTCTTAGGCAATCCTTACCCAGACAGAATAATTAAAACCACTTCAATCTGACAGTTCTCTGCCCCCTTCTCCCCTACTCCTCATCCCCTGCGTTTGTCCCTATCTCTTTCAGCATGCAGACTTACACAATTAGCCCCAGTCCAGAAGGTAGTGGGCTTAGCAGCTGGAAAGATGGAGATACTGAGTTTCGACTGGAAGACAGGTTTGTCTTTTTTAGTTCTGCCTGCTTAAAAAGTAAGACATGACATCATTTCCATAAACCAAGTTGAGCATCCAATTTTTTTCCATTTTTTAAAATGTATTGTTATGAAAGGGTACATTATTTAGAAACTGTGCCACTTTCAGCCGTTGGTGCATCCATCATCTGTGTGTGTGAAAGACTGATGATGTAGTGCTAAGACAAGTGTATGATAAGTTGGTGGAGTGGTGACTAAAAGGTGAAGGACTTTCATAATGGCAAATAAAGAGGAAAATAAGTCCAGACTCCTGCTGGAGAAGTTTTCTATAGAGTATGACTAGAGAAATCCGCATTGTGTTTGGTGAATTGTTACATGACGTTGAATTTCCTACATTTATTCCTACATGAAGGATGTGTTATTTATCATGTAGTCTGACTCACTGTACGAAGGCTGTGGGTATAAGCCTGCCATTGGCTGACTATTTCAGTCGGAATTCTCCTCCCCTCCTGCTCTCTGCGTGTTACCATTTAGACTATTTTGCAAGGGCACAGTCGCTGCATCCTAGGCTTAGCGCCACCCAAGACGACTGTGATTGGTTCAAAGAAATACAGAGAAGCCAGAGTGTTTTTTTTGCCCTATACCAGAATGATGGGTTCAGCCAGATCTTTCTCCAGCGTTGGCACAGTGCTAAAACAAAGTGTGGAGATAGGTCTGGTTATGCAAGACTATTTATCATGTGTTATACTCAGTGAGTCTGCCGGTTTGACTAATTTCCAAACATCTTGGTTTGATGCATGCGCTTTGGTTTCATATTTACTCAGGTTTGTCGTCCTTGCTGGAGTGTGGGCTGTTTGCTAACTGTTGGGTAACAGTTGGGTAGGAGGCCTGAACCAGCAAACAGATTGTGAACACTGATGAACAGCATGCTTGCCTTGAACCTGCAGAGACCAACCTCGCCAGGTGTGTGTTTTTAGGGCCGAAGACACGTGTGTGTGTGTGTGTGTCATAGTTCCCTCTCAAGAAATACCAGATGGCGGTGGCACAGCAGAAGGGAAAGCTGTCATTATTGCAGGCTCAGACTCCATACCAGTGTATCTGCTAACCTGTGTGTGTCCCAAAGATAGAAAGATAGAGAAGCTAACAGATTTAGACATAAAATGCCCTCGAACAAACTAAATGATGACTGCTACAAACAATGATTGTCTCAACTGTGCTAGTTTGTCCCAGCAGGAACTGATGATGATGACGATCAACCTTTATTTGGGCCTTTAAATTCACTAGAATTAAATAATAATAAAATCATAAAATAATAATAAAAACTGCAAATGATTGCAATTAAATTATGATATCAATTGTTGTAATGGTTTGGAGTGTACCGTAAAATAAAACACGGTAGCTCACCTCTCCCTTAGGGATAATATCACATTATTATCATTAGAGTTTATTGGATTACAGATTGTATAACCTCCTTGTAAAAACCCACACGCATAAGGCCGCACTTTGGTGTCTATATGTGCGCACATAGTACAAATGGGATGGGATATGCACATGCACATAAACCATGCATAAATGCACAGTTACAGTCATACATACAGATAAACACAAACTCACACAGTGGTGTGCACACACATAGATGACAGGCATGACATCGAGATATGGATCTAATGAGGCACAGTGAGAAAAACTGATTATAAGAATCCAGCGCGGCTATTTCCTTTCTTAGACTTCATTAGGCTACTGTTAAGGAGATAAGATATTCAGATTCAGCTCCAGACAGATAAGAACAATGAGCTCTTCTACATGGATCCAATACAGCTTCGGCATCCCCATGCAGTAACAGAGAAAGCTCACCAGAAATGAGGATAATATACTTTAATGTCTCCCACAATAGGAGAGATTTGAGATTTAAAGAGCCCTCATTGTGTCCTATTTGTAATCAGAGTCATTTAAAAAGAAAATACAGGTACAGCTTAGGGTGGTGGGAAAAATGCGCTGTGGGTGATACACTGCAAAGAGCAGCAACCAAAACGGGGTATTACAGTAAAATAGAGGCAGAGTGAAGTGGAGGTGGGGAATGGATAGTGCGATAAAGTGCGGTGTGGACAGAGGGAGGGAGGGATGGAAAGCTAAAGAAAGGATTAGCCATGCGGCGAACCGGAGAGGTTGAATAGGTAATGAAGGAGACAGGCCAGTAATGCATGAGAATAGGATAGGGGGCTTAGCAGGAGTCGTGCAGTGCATTGATTACCTCTATCTGTCATTAGCTATAGTCCCTATACCTAGAGGGATGGAGAGGGGGGGCGGTTAGAGTAGGGGAAGAGAGGAGCCAGAGGAAGGAGGACTGAGGTTTGAGTTGTCGGAGCAAAACAAAAAATAAAAGTGGAGGAAAAGACAATAATTACACAAAACCCCTTCATAAGTGCATGTGCCAGCCTATGCCCTCGACCTCATGCTGGTAAACGTGCATTTGGTGTTTTCTTGTTTACAAACCCTCATTCAACATGTATTCCTGCCTTCTCAGTGGATTTTATAAGATGCTGGGCCAATTTAATGCTTATAATTTTTATTTTATTGGGACCATAAAATGTAGTGTCTTATAGTAACACACTGTAGCTGTAAAGAGAGCAGATGTGCTTGCTGCTCTGCCACACCTGCTTTGTGGGCTGGAAAATGGACCAGTGAGCACCACTGCTTCACACAAGTGAATCATTCCAGATGAGTCAGGGCCTCAAAGGGACCACCTATGATCATGTGATGACAAACAAGCATGCGAGGTTTGTGTGTGAAAACGTGCGAGTATACTGTGTGTTGTTGTAGGTTCCTGTCCGTGCATTCAACAAGCTCTATACAGGAGAAATTATACTGTGATAACAGAGATTCAGCTGTTATTTACTTCACCAATTTGGTTTTATGTAGTTATTTAAATGAACTGTGAAAATGGTTAAAACACCCTCAAATGAGTTTCTCATCTATCAAACGCAGTAAAAGAGTAGATTAAGTCTTTATTATCTCTGGGGCTGAATCTTGCTATGCAGCCAGCGGTCAATGTGTAAAACTGACCTGGTTTACTTCATATATTTTATATAGTTTTACACACAAGTGAATCAGGAACAACAGATTTAATTCACTGATATTTTGCCTGTACTCTAAAGTACAAATATATGCATTTTGGCCTGTTGTCACAGAGAGGGTATCTTATTTATGCTTGGAGCGTATGCACATAAACACACATTTTAGATGCTCTCAAAACCATAATTCAGGAGTAAGATTAGAATTGCGCAAAACACTGTAAGACCACACTGCATTAATGATAGTAGTTCCGATAGGATAGCAGTTGAACAAAGCACACACTGTAACACAGCCTTAACTGAGACATTTTCAGCAGACTCAGTAAATCACAATGTAGTGCGATTGAGTTCACCACTTCTAACAATCTTTGCTGTTACTGCTGTCTGTGAAAGTTTGATAAAAAAAAGGTAGACATGCCCTTTTATAGCAATGAGTAGGTGGTGGCCATTTTCTGCTCTGACTCCTCTGGAGAACCAGCTTAATCTCCCAGCATGCTCTAGTGGCCCAGCGGGGGTCCTCCACTTTGCTGAGAGAGGTGGCCAGCGAGCTGCCTGTTGCCCAGCGACTTCGAAACTGCATGAAGTGTCTGACTATTTGTGACGTGGTGTGTGTGTGTGTGTGTGTGTGTGTGTTTGGTGAGTCATAAGTGCCAGGACAAAATTAAACCACACAGACAGGGCTAATGAAGAATTCAAAGGGACCTGAGCTGATGCAGGGCAATGACACACACATGCAGACACGCACACAGAGAAACACACACACACAGACAATCTGAGCCATATACAGTCCCACAGCTTGGAACTAGCTTGGAAGGGTTGTTAAATGAATTCTCAGAGAGGGGTCATTTTGCAAGGATGTTGTTTTGCTGCAGTAAATGAATAAGCTAAACAGCAAAGCCAGCGTGCACACAGACAGCCACTAAGCTCCCATCTGGCTAGTACTTTACATGGAGGCCTGTCTGAACACATCCACTAGTACCACACTACTGGTGTCATGTGTATGTGTGGGCAGGAGATTGAGACAGGGGAGCAATGGAGTGAGCGACCCTAGATTATCCTCTTCAAGTAGAGTCACCAACTTTGCTACTATAAATAAAAACGACTCAGCGAGGAATGCAAATCACTGATATTTCCTGATGTTTCATGCTTCAGGTCAAACTGACCAAAATAACACACTTTAATCAACACTGTACACAGGACTTTCAAAATAGCCCAAAACTACCATCATATTAATGTTAACCAGTTGTTCCAATGAATTTAGGTCTTTGCCCTGCTTTTATTGTGAATGTTAGGCCAAATTATCGGATTTTATACTTGCAAAAATAACTGAAATGTACATCAAGGAGCCAAAAATGAATAAATAGTAATAATAGTAATAATAATAATAATGGTAACAAACTACAACAAATATGTTTTAGATTAAAGATTAATCTTCAAAATGCTAGTTTGCCTTACTGTGTTATTGTCTTGTAAAAATGGCAGACACAATGTAATATATGCTGTTATAACGCAGTTTCACTTGAAATAATGATCATTTCCCTACTTCCACCCTGTCAAGGATGAATCATTTCTGGTTTTCTCATCTTCTATGGTAGTACATTGACTTTTTTTTTTTTTTTGGACAGTTGGTCTGATTAAACAAAATTTTAAGATGTCACTTTTAGTTCTGGGAAACTGTGGTGAATATTTTTCAATGTTTTTTTTTTACATTCTTTAGACCAAATGGTTGATCAATTAATTGAGAAAATAATTGTGAGTAGCAGCCTTAGCTAGCAGCAACACATCATTGTCCTCTATATTCCAGGGTTGACCTTTGATATGTCAGTCTGGTATATTTTTATGTACCAAGCCGTCCCGGATACATTTTGACCCTGTCTTTTGTCAACTTATCTCACAGAATTAATTTGGCAATTATCAGCTCAGATTACAAAAAGCTAATTTCTTTCTGTCAGAAAGGCTTTCTGGCAGAAAACTTTTCCGACAGAAAGCCTTTAGGAAGTCAGGTGATGTAGTATAAAGAGCGACAAAGTCATTGTAGTGATGAGGTTGGGATGGATGAGTGGGTCAGACACTGTACTTTCACCCAGTAGACTGCTGTTCGGGTCTTGCATGAAACTGAACTTATTATTTTAACCCAAACAATGGACCTTTCGCAAACCTAACCAAGTAGTAGCTGGCAGAAAGCCTTCGAGGTAAACTTCTCCCACATGCTTAACGAGCCATATCATGTTATAAACATGTAAGTGGTGAGCGGTTAACTACTCTTTAGCTCTTGTTAGCTTGTTTCTTTTGGTTTGGTTTTTGGTGTCTGTTGGACACACACACACACACACACACACACACACACACACACACACACACAATGATGCTTGGCAAGGGCAACAGAATTTGCCAATAAACAAAATGGGCTGAGTGATGAATTTTCTAATTAGTTACCACTTTATCGACAAATATGTTTTTATTCTTTTTTTTAGAGCTGTGTTGAGCAGTTATGTGTGCCAATTCAACTAAGTGACTCATCAAAAATGTCAAGTGTGGCTATTTAATTTTTAAAACACTAACTTCTTGTTTCACTGATAAAACTGTGTCATATTTGATTCTTTCTTGAGTCTCATAATCACATAGTCACATGTGAAACCCAAGATTGCATATTTCCTCCTCTGCAACATAACCAGATTTGAACTGTTCCTTTCTCTCTCTGATGCAGAAATTCTGATACATCTATTCATTTCTTCCAGACTTGATTATCTCCTTTCAACGCCACTCATCCACCTGCAACTTGTTCAGAACACTGCTGTTATAATCCAAACAAGTTTAAGGAAATTTGAAGACATCACACCGATCCTCATCTTCTGACACCGGTTGCCCATACATGCCAGAGCCAAGAATTACCCTAAAACTCTGCTTGGAATAGCACTGCCTTTTAGCTCTTATTAAACCCTATACTGTACACCTCCATGCACAGGTTCTCTTGATTCCAGTTACTTATCCATTTCAAAGTATTTCCCTCCCATGATGCTTATCTTGGGAACAGTCTCCCCATTTTCATTAGAACAGCTCCTTCATTGCTCCTTGTCCATTTGCTCAACATCTATTTATGTTTTAACCCCAAATCTTTTTCTGTTTTAATTGAATTGTTTTTACAGTTTAAATTATTATTATCACTAGATTTATTTATTGTTTCTCTATCTCATACAAAACAGATACAAATGTTTTGTTGAGTTTTACTTTTAATGATAGGAACAAGTTGTGAACACATCATTGATATATCATCTTTTAAATATAGTGAACTTGTTGGAAAACAGTTGCTTATTTACACATCCAGCAGTCACAGAGAAACATTACCATTCATTTGGAGTCGTGTTTCTGGCCACCTGATGAATTTAAGTCCAATATTCACTCTCTTTTAGCTCTGCTTTTGGTCTCTACCAACTCCTGAGGGAAATATCTGTCTCTTTAGCTGCTAAATGCTCCACTATGTTCACCAGGTAGTCGCTAACTGTGTCTGGCTGCTGTTTGGTGCTGAGCAGGTAGTGTACAGTTGTTTTTCAGAGCTTTTTCACTAAAACAGCTGCCTGCTATGAGAGTGGTGAGAGTGAACCAAAACATTTAAGTAAACAATGAGCTGAAAATTGCTATAAATCTCCATAAGATGATGAGGAGCTGCAGATTTGGGAGATAATTCTCTGCAGGTTCATCACTTTGATACAGTCACATTGTTTTCCTTTGTCATTTTATACAATGTTATTATAAAAATATGGATTATTTAAATTATTTAAATAAACTTTGACTTGACTTGACAGGAAATTATACCCATGCAGTCATTACATACTTGTGTCCAATTTATCTTGTTTTAATTTATTTTAAGACTTTACTGATAACTTTTTTAGGCACAGTGGTATCGGGCTCCTATCTACACAAAGTAGTCTTAAATGCCTTGAGGAAAGCTTGAAGTCCTCGGGCAGGGTTATGCTGGTTTTTCCAAGGTCTCAAGACTTATCTATCTACCTCTCTCCCTCTCTGTGTAGTTTTTTGTCTCCCCCATTCTCTACCACCACATCCATCCTGCACTCTCTCTCTTTCTCACTGTCTCACTTGTTTTTCATTCAGTCTCAAATTGTCAGGTTTGCTAAATGAGATTTAATACTGGAGCTGTCAGGCAGGCGACTGATACCGATCAATCTCCAGAGAGCCGGGGAGCGTGATGGGACAGAGGCTGGTTCCTGCAGAGAATCAACTGGAATGCTTATCCACAGTATCTCGTCTGGGTCCAAATGGATGCTAAAAACACAAAGCAAAAGCCACGTGATACACTTGAGTTGAAACACAGGATAAAAGAATCCCTACAGGCCTGTCAAGGATGGGATGATTCATTAAATTTGTAATTTTCAATTTGATAATGTAACTGCCATTGGTAGACCCTTAAAACCAGGACGCTGTATTGCCATGGCCTTTTAAGGCATCACTTACAGACAAATCCCAAGACTCTAGTAGAGCAGGAATGCATGAAGACACACAATATCAATATGAACGTCACAGTGATCTCAGTGATAAATGGTATAATTTACATACAGTGCTTATTATCTAGTGATAAATAAACAAGGTCCTCATAACTGAATGAGACCACCAGACATACATCACTTGACTTATTATGTGTATATAGTGTTTATGTGTCATTATACTGCTCAGTAATGTTATTAATGTCATCACTTAGAGCCAGATTCACCTCATGACTAACGCCTTGCATAGTGTTGATTAAGATTAACCATGGTGGAAAATGAAGAGAAGAAAAAGAGACAATTTTTGGCCAGGATGTTGATGATGGCACAAAAAATAAGCTGTTTTCTGGGAGACAAGAATAATGAGATTTTCTCATAAAAATAAATCCTGGAGGCATGTACCTTTTGTCGCATAGGTGTATAATGTGATCTTCAGAAAAGAAATGTGTGTGTATGTCTGACAAGAATCCATGGCCAATCCACCATGCAGGTTCAGTCCATAACTTTATGCAGTCTGGAGCTCTCAGTGAGATTACACTCAGGAGGACTGATTAGTCATGTTGTCTTGGTCCCAACAAGGCTTTGTTCAGTCAGTCAGTTCAGCTTATTTTCATAGGCACACAAAAATACACACGCATACAAACACACACACACACACACACACACACACACAGATATACACACAGCTGACAATTTTTTTTTAGACATTTTCAGTGCAGATATTGGTCGTAATCTCATGTCACATCATCTCATGTAGAAGGAAGGGGTGACTAAATGTGTTTGCAGTGTGCCTAAACATGAAAACAGTAACACTCAGCAAAGACCAGCTGTTTGCTGGGTGCAGGAGTGAGCAGGTGAGGTGATGAGTGCAAGTTTATACATATGACAAGAGGGGAGCACTATGGAGCTGTAAATGGAATGTAGTGCATGGTTTTGATACACCAATAATGGCAATATCAGATTATTGACAGGTTGAATGGAGAAAAAAAGCATGGATTTGTAAATTTCATTTACCGTGGAGTGGTGAAGATATACAGCTGGGCATCATCAGAGTGGCAGTGGAAATAGAGGCTATGACAATGAATGATACCACTGATGTGGAACATGTAGAGAATGAAAAGCAGAGGACCAAGCACTGAACCTTGTGGAGCACCTTGGGGAAGAGCAGCAGTGGTAGAGTTATCAGGCTTTGTAGAGGCTGTTTCTCTATAAAGTGAATGGAATCCGTATTGAAACAGATCACTGGAAAAGCTCAGGTTTAAACTGTGATGCAACACGTTCCAGAAATTTTGATAGAAAGGAGGGGTTGTTACTGGGGACATCTGGTTTGAACCTAGATTTTTTAAATATGGTGGCGGGAGGT
This sequence comes from Macquaria australasica, assembly GCA_005408345.1. Lineage (NCBI taxonomy): Eukaryota > Metazoa > Chordata > Actinopteri > Centrarchiformes > Percichthyidae > Macquaria > Macquaria australasica. Next base: position 71,347 of record SEMN01000109.1, read on the forward strand.
GAAGCATCTTGACAGTTGAGGTAAAGCTAGCAGAATAGTGATATGTGGCCATTGCACAAATTGGAAAGTAAAAGGAGTTGAACCTGTGTTGTCAGAGTTGAATGCAAATGCACTTCCACCCCTCCAACTGCAATACATATACTTTCCACTGCAGTATTTTGATTTGAGAAACATTATTACAACTTCTAGGCATGTCCTCTTAATGTAATTCAGGTTAGAAAATATATTATGAACAACTGTGTTTCATGTTTTAATTGCAAGAAACAGAGATTTATTTAAAAACAGTGCCATATTAGGTAGTTAGGGCTACAAATGAACTGTAGTGAGTATACTGTTTTGCTCATATTGGATACAAATAATTTCGATTTACTCAGAACATAGTGCACCTAAAAAGCTGTTACTGTTTCTTTCTTTCTCACTCTCTCAATCTATCAATTACTTGCTTTTTCTTCTCCCATTTTCTCTCTTTGTCTTTGCTCATCTCCTTTGACAAAGGAGAGCCATGCAGTGTTATCAGATACTATCAATAAACTCAGCAGCGGAGAGTTCAGACAAAGACATGCACAAACTTACACAAACACTGCCTGTCTATTGAATGCAGGTCATTTTCGCTTTCTTACATGGCAAAACTAGAAATAGCGCTGTGCCATTAAAGGTCCATGTGCTATTGATCTTTACACAGAGGGAAACTGTAATAAAAAGGAAGAAAAGAGAGGGAGAGATGGGTCAGAAAAAATCTGAACTGCTGCTCTATTGATTCAAATGGAAGCTCAATAAGAATTAAAGCACAGTAAGAGGTGTGTTAAATAAAGGGCCACAGAAAAAGTAAAAGGCAAGACAGGAAGTTAAAGTGAGAAGTAAAGTAAGTACTTATTCAACAAAATAATGAAGTTACTTGAAGCTATAGGACAGAAAAGTCCCAAATCCTTACAGTGGTTACGTTAGCAAACAATTGCCCACTTGCACATCCAGACACAGAGCAACATGGGCCTCCCATGAGAGTCCATTATCCACTCGCCCTATACTTATCTTTGGTCCATCAACTCCTGAGAAAATATATATAATATATATATATATAAATATATATTTTGCTGTTTGACTTTGTTCACCAAATACTTGTTTACTGAGATGCACCGCCATTTCATGTTGAGCAGGTGGTTGCAGCTTGTCTGAGCCTGTGAATTTGAAGGGGATTCAAATGTTTCATATGGCGAAATTGGTGAGAGCCATTGAAATGAAGTCATGGGCCAGTAAACCCAAACAAAGCTAAAAGCTGTTGAAAAACAGTGGTTGAAACAAAAGCAAGACTTAGTGGTCAAAAGAAAATAAAAAGCCACATTTGCATGACTCATCAGTCCACTCTCAATTCCTTTTTATTTTAGTAATGCAACACAATATTCTATTCATACAGTGTGACGTTTTCTTAGGCAGTACATTTAACTTTGCTCAGATATCATGGTCATTGCTTCTCATTCTCACTTTCCAATTAAAAACTTTACAACAGATTTTTGTTTTTATTTAAATGATGATGTAACTGGTCATTAGTTAATCAGCCACAAAACTGTGGAATTAATTCTGTTTTAGCTAAAAAACATAAAGAAATGTATGATCAGAACCCATATAAGACCCGATAATGCTACAAAATAAGACTCACACTTAAGCTTTTACATCTTTCATGATTTAGCTCTTTTGGCATATAGTATTTTGCAGTGTAGTTTTGAATTGTAAATAGTTTTAAATGATCACAAATTTTTTAGTTGGACAAAATTATTTCGACACAAAACTCTCTTCATATAGGTATGAATTATACAGGGTGTCAGTTGCGTGATAGAATACAAGATGCTGAAAGACAAACATGCATGTAACATACACGTAATGTATATCCACCCCAATGGGACTATAAAAAGTCACTCTTGCAAGCTAGCCATCGATTGCCCATTAGTTACAGAAACTAATGTGTATCTGAAGGTGCCAGTCTAATCTTTAATGTATACATCATGCATAGATTATCTGTTCATTAAAGTGACATAAGGTCTGGCAAGAACCCCAGAGGAGCAGCTCCTCCATTCTCCATCGCTCCACACTCTCAGTATGTTGGCATGTAAATAGACTTTTGGTAGTCTTGCTAATCCATGACTGTTGCATGTAATCCATGAGAATAATTAGAAAAAGGGGACACTTTAATATCTCATTAATGGGAACATTTCAATCTCTTTCCCTCTCTTGATTAGTGTGTGTCTGCAGAAGGAGAGAGAGAGAGAGAGAGAGAGAGAGAGAGAAAGACAGAGAGCCCACCAAGGGCATTTCTTCTTATTAAAATGATTTCAGAGCTTCAATTAACCAGACTGGCGACACTATCACCATTCCCAACCAATCAAACAGCCACAATTCCCGGCCAATAAAATAATCTTTATTCATGGTTACACAAGAGGGAGTTATTAAGCAGGCTGGGAAATAATTACGGAGGATTCTGGGTAATTATGGCCAGGATAGGGTCCAAGCGTCCAGATTCATTAAAGGCCCAATCAGTAATATTTCCGATCATATAAATTAAAGGTATATTCACATGTACAATTTAAGTTTGACTCACAAATCTAAAAAGTCAGCATTTTGTGTGTTTCTCCAGTATTGGCCTGTTTTACCTCTGTTTTTACAACCATTACTGATGAAAAAAAAATGTTAGAAGACATCAGTAACTCTAAACTGCAGGTTTCAATGTTGTGTTTTGAATTTTGGTGGTAATGCTATCCCTTTCTGTGGATTATAGATTGTAACATCTCCTAAACCAAACTACTGACTGCACAGATTCAACATAGCAAAACTTACAGTCAAGAAAAAACAAACAAAAAAAAAACATGCATGGAATGTGTCAGCCACTGAGACGTTATTGTGGAGGGCTAAAATGAATAAATGTTTTGTTTGAAGAGTGCGCTGTTATTCTTGACTTTGATTGTATTTTCAGACAAAATACACCATTATTAGTGCGCTTTCTGTCTAATGTGTTTGTTGGGAACGAAGATAAATTGTCTCCGTAAGATGCTCAATCACCAGCGTGTGAATTAATGGTTCATGATAGCTCCCCTGCCATACTTTTTGCATTTATCATATCAAATCATTTATTTGTAAATCACTTTTGACATGACAGGAAAGTTTTACAGAAAGGGCAAACGATCTTTTTGGGTTGGATAACTTAAACTGTCTATATGGTAAATTTTGTAAAATGTTAAGCAAAACTCTTAGGGCCAAATTTAGTGGACAAAGGTTTAGCCTAAAAATCACAATTACATTCATTGTCATTAAATTAAATGTCTTTAAACTGAGATCCTTCTGATTTAATTTGTGATTTGTTGGCTCTAAAAATAAAATTTACTTGACAAAATTGGCTTACTCAGCAGGTTTCATTTTTGATCAATTCTCTTGTTCAGTGGATTATTTGGTAAATGAAGACCAACAAGCACAACTAGTGAGTCAATTACCTACTGACAGGAACATGTAATTAGATGTGTTTTTAGAAAGCCACTTTTTCAGCCATGGTTAATTATTATAAATGATGTCCTACTGCTGGTTAATGTATACCCTGAGTAATGGGTTCACGTGTTCACCTCTAAACAGCCTCTAAATAATCCTGGTAATAGTCAGAGGTGTGCTCTATTGCACCTGTAACAACAACTAACAGTGATGTCACAGTGTACTGACACACCCTTGAGGACACAAGACAAGAAGTTAATCCCTTAGAGATCAGCAAAAACAAGATTTTTCAGTTAGTTTTAGCTTTTAAAATGTTAAAATGTTACAACAGAAATGGGATCCTGAACACTTTGACCAATTCATTACTGAATATACATATACTATCACAAAAAAGCAAACATAATGTATGCCTCATTTGTTCAATTGAAACTGGGGCTATTCAAAAAATGCTTTTTTTTCTTTACGTTTTTATAAAATTAAGATTCAGTCCAACCCTTCATAAATGTGTCACACAGTCTCACAGCATTACTACCTTTGTAACCATGGTAAACTCCGGAGAAGACACAACTTTGTGTGGTGTAAGGTAACCTGAGGTGCCAGGTTTAAAAGAGGTAACTTGTGCTTAAAAGGTTATAGGTTGTAATATGGGTTAAGCTAGGGAATGAGAAACACTCTCATGTAAAAACTTTGGTGAAGGGTTGCCTTGAGCATCATATTCAACTGCAAATGCCCCTGCTGACAGTCTGTCTTGAATATATGTAACTGCATGAAAGTTAAATGCAAAATAGTGACAAAATAAAATAAAATAAAAACATGAAATAAAATAAAGAATGTGCATGCATGCATAGAAGAAGCTGTTGTAGATAAATAACAGCATGTAGTTTAAACAAGCAAATTAGAAATGCTTGTACTATATAAGATACTTTTGCTTATAATATATGAAGCATATTGTGCTTTGATTCACCTGATCTCAATTCAGTCCCCTGGGCTTTTGAATGGCAGTTACTTAAAAAAAAGTGTTATGAAAAAACATTGATTACGACCTCATTCTTTTGATGCTGCAGCAATAAGGCATCACACTGAGTCCTTGATACTGCTACTGTGACAATGGCTATCATAATGATTTTGAGAACTCACTGATCACTGATAATGAGGCTCATTTAGGAGCCCTTTGAACAAGATGTTGGCTGATTAGGTTTTTATTTCCTTCAAAAATGTTGTTCTTTCTAAATGAGCAGAAGCCAATGGTTTAAATGAAGCCCATGTATATAGTTAAATGTTCACATGCGGAGAGCTGCTTGAACATTTAATCTGCTTCCATCTGTCTCTTCCTGTCCCTCTGTGTCTACCTCAACCTCCTACGTTCCGTGTCCTCCGTGCTATCTTTTGCCACCTTCTCCCTGTCTTTAATTCCCACTTTTCCTCCCTTCCCCTCCGTGTCTCTTTTTTTCTGTCCCTTTCACCCAAGTATTCAGGTGTAAACCAAACACCCTGATAACTGCAGTGGCTGAAATTGATGTGACACGTTTCAAATTTTCTCCAGTCCTTTAATACAGCATCTCCCCTCACCATCCCCTCCCTCTCTCTTTTCAATATCCCACTCTCTCACTCCTTCTCACTCTCTTTCAGGGAGGTGAGCAATTCTAAAACTAGCACAGTGATTCCATTCTGCAAGCTAGTTATTAAATTTGTTTGCAAATCTCTGCCCCTCTCGCCAACCACTGCCCCTCCCTCGATCTCTTCCTCCTCTCATCCATCTCTTCATCCCTCCCTACTCTTGGCCCTCTGCCACAGCCCCGACTGTCATCAACATTCAGACCCATAAAACCTACAACGGCAATGAGAAATAGAGAGAGGCAGGCCAATGGAGAGACAAAGAAAGAGGGAGCGTAAGCCAAAAGAGAGAGGAGAATAACAGATTATTTCCTAGAAAAAATAGCCCACTGCTATATTCTAAAACAGGGAGCACTCTTTAATAATCTCTTTTATTACAGCAATTTGTTACCGAGCCCCTTGTCTGCACTGGGGTGGTGGAAGTGAAGGGCAGTGGATGGGGAAAGAGAGCAAAGGAGACTGGTGAAAGCCAGGCATGATAACACAAATGAAGACGGCTGGCTGAGGCCAGCACATCTCATACATCTAATAGGTACACTGCTAGATGAATATTTATACTGACGATAGAGTGGAGAGCAGAGAAGTGGAGGTTTTAGGCGCACAGAGAGTCACAGCCTGTCACATGTGCCACAGGCAAACACTACAGAAACAGACAAACAAACAGCATGTCGATTCCACAAAACAATCCAGGAAAACCCCATTCTGCAAGTTCCACCTGCAGTATTGGCCATACACATGACATGGGTTCTTGCATTTATACATTAGAAATCAAATGTAATGGTCTACCTAATAATATCTCCATGAATGCATGCCTGCTCAGGCATGGATCCAGGAGTGGACCAGGGATGGCAACAGCTACCACATGAAAACATGCCCACCCCACTGATAATGAGAATTGGTAGATAAGTGAAATACTTTGAACTTTTCACACAATGAGCAGGGTGCAACACAGATTGTTTCACAGGAGTATCATGTTGTTCATTAAGCTGACCATGGCAGGATGCCCAACCCGATGCACTGTAGGTGAGCACGGACAAAGAAAAGCTAGCAACACAACGGAGGATAATAAGGCAGATTTACACCACATTTATCCCGCTTGACAGCCAGGACATCTACATTGAAAGCTCAGTCAGGACCCATTGCTGGTATCTCATGGTGTGAAGGGTTTACAGATTCATTCTTATCAATTAACAAACTTGTCTGAGTTTCCCTGATAATATCAAATATTGACATTTATAGCCTGACATATTCACAGATCAGATTTTTCAGTGTGTGTGGATAATAATTGATTGAATAGTGAAAGTGCCATTATCCACTGAGAGTCAAATTTATAATGATGTCAGGTGGACCTGTTTGTGTCAGAAGTCAGCTGAATATTATTTTATCATTACATTTGTGTATTACAGTTTGATTGTAGTGCAGGGTTTCTTTCTCTTTTTTCCCTTTTTCCTTTTTCGGCCCATGACCCAGGGTTTAAATCAGAGAACTGTCAACAAAAAAAAAGGCTTTCTGGAGACAATGTGTCTATGACTGAGTATGGTTTCATATCTGCAATAAACACAATCATATTACGGCTTTTGTTGTTTGTCTGTTTTAGCCTACCATCAGTAACACACACACAGGACCAACAGCTTTTTAAAAAATTAATTAAATACCTTATTTGATTGTAGAAAGTTATACGTTCAGGGCTTCTATGTATGTGTGACTCTCTGAGTGTGAGAGTAAAGGGGAGAATTCAGGCAATATCAATTGTGTTACACATTGAGCATTGGAGGAGTACAAAACTCTTGTTCTGAACAAGCACTCCTACCAAAAGTGATAAAAATCTAAAACTAAATATACCAAAGCAGCCAAAACTGCCCCTACTGAAAAATAACTGACACTAAACGGAAGTAAAAATATGAAAACTGCATAAAAACACGATTTGAATGAAAAATCCCAAACTATATCAACCCTGCAGAGAACCATTACTCCTCCTCAGGACTCAGTGCTCTGTGTTTGTTTTGTTCTTTGCAGATACAATTACTGAATTCTTTATAAACACATTACTTATTTGAGTCTAATTATCATTACAGTTTGAGTAGCACTGTTTATTCCCATATAACATATACTTATTTGTTTGGTTGAAACGTTAGTCCTTATTTGTGCACTTTAAAATCCTATTACATAGAAAGCATATAACAGAAGTGACTCAGTTATGCTCTGTAGTCAATGAAAGAAAGCACTCATTTGATGAAGCCATATCAATAACGTTAAAATGCTGACTTTCAGCTTTAATTTGTGGGTGTGATTGAAATTTTCTCCTGATCATCATAAACATTCAAAAATAACTCTGAGTTCTCACAATTTGAACTACTATTTTTCAAAAGAAAGGGTTAAATAGTAACCTGCAATCTGAAAATTAAAGGTGGCTCTCTGAGTTCCAGTAAATCTACAAAAAAAGCTGTGTACTCCTCAGTTCCTGTAGTTTTTGTGGTAAGTTAAACTGACGCCTGAGCCACAGGTACGTCAGATTCCAGCCCTGCTGACAGCCGAGCCAGGATGAGAGGAAATTGACAAATAAAAGTAAAAAGGGAGTGTGGGAGGAGAGGGGGAGAAGGGGAGATATATGAGAGAGGTGTGCTAAACCACTTTTCTCGCCTCAAATCAAAAGTGGAGTGGTTTTCCTATCTGGCTGTTATAGAGGTAAGATATGAGCCAGGCTCTGCACTCTGACAGGGTAATGCACCTGGCTGCCAACAAACACACACATGCACAGCCCCACACACAAAAACACAGAGGTACACAAGCACACAGATGTGTATTTAGGGACACAGGCAAACAAATACACACATACACACACCTACAGCACTATGACACATGAAAGTAGGTCCACAGAAAGAAACACACACAAAGACGCACACACGCGCAGCAAAACTCTAAGTGGTAGTTTCAAGTGATGACAGGATAATACACATAGCAAAGTCACAGTCAAGATAAATAATGCTCACAACCATTTTCCCATTGTGTAAACTGTGTGTTCCAGAGAGTGTGCACACACTCCCATCAAGGCGACTCAGCAAGTGTGTGTATGTGCAATGTGTTTGGGCTCATCCATGCATGGGCGTTCATGTGTATGACCCAGACAGAAGGGCTGAGGCCCAGAAGTACTCGTTCATGTAGCAGGTAAAATAGTGAGTGAGTGAGTTTTCCCTGGAGTTGAAAAAGACAGGAAACTGCTGAGTATGAGAAAAAAAGATAAGAGGAGAGATGAAAAAACAGGTGGAAGAGGTATGGTTAAGTCATCCGCCTCTAACTTCATGTCTACTCCACATCTTTTGGATTTGGACCATATATTTTTCCTATCTCCTTCTCCACTACTCTTCCACTGTATCACACCACAAACCTTCAGTGCAATTCTATTCAATTGTTGTGTGTTTGTTAAAGTTGTGTTTGCAACATCTTAAAGGCATGGCTAACAATTGCTAAGTGCAAGTTGTAATCCTAGAGGATAAACATGTTTTTGATATAATGATAGTAGTTTTTTCCTCAGTGTGTAGCTTCTATTTAAAGTGATACTCCACCCAAACTCTCCTGTATCTTTCGAGTGTCAGCCACTCAGCACTGTAGGTGAAAGGTGTAGCGTTGTTTTTCACAAAGACCAGCAGCTGTGGTCAGCTTCAATTAAAAAATGATTAAATCTTTTTTTCCCCACCCTTGACAAGTTCTGAAAAGATAATAAACCCTAACTTCTTAAACAACTGCTGCAGTATAATCCACTTCTCTGCTGTCCCTCCATATTCTCAGTATATTACATTTAATTGCATTTTATTCTTACACAACTTTTGCAAGAGATTTGGAGGTTCTAAGAGAACGATAGGCATGAGATAGAAGCAAATTTGTGGCTTTATTTAGTGAATAAGCACACGCATATCAACATCTTCAACGTCATGAATCCCTTTATGCTGACTTTATCTCTTTCACATTGATATCATTTATCAGAATACTACATGCATTTAAAATGTAGGTTATGTCATGAAAAATAAAAAATGTGTATGCCCTGCTTCATTAGATGGCTGTATGTATTATTTGAATCATGGTTTGAATACTGTAACATTCCCCTAATATACTGTAAAGTTATACCTGTAAATGTCTTTGTGTCAAAGCAAAACTGGAGAGAAAAACTACAGAATTGTTCATTTGTTCAAGCAGCGGGAAATGTTCCAGATTTACATTCAGTCACAAAGATGGCGTCTGAACTTCTTATTGCCCCAAAAGTGTTATAGAGAGGAGGTCAGGGTGGATGGTTGGGTATAAAATATATGTGACTTTCATACAAGCGGTTTTGGTTGCCTACACCACCTAACTTTGACAGACCTTAACCATTAGAGTAATAGCTCAGAAAATGCTGATATGAGCCATTTTTAAAATGCTCACAGGGGTCTCTGTAAAGGGCACTGACAGACAACCTAATGTTGTTTAGGTAGAAAGACTAGTTGGTCAAAACAATCTAGCCTGGTTTGTTGGGTACAGGACCAAACTACTTGTCAGATGCATGAACATAGTGGTCATGTTTATGACTAAGCCTCATTCCTAGGGTGAAAAATAATAAACCAACCTTCAGTTTGCATTGGATAGTCAAAGGGGGACATATCCATTTATCAGTTTCTATTTATCAAAATATACTGTCTGTACTTTTAAGTCCTTGAACTTTTAACTCGACTATTTGCAACAAATATACATATGTTTCCAACATTAAATAGTCTAGAGTCTCTCTTATGTCCTCTTTCATTCTTTAGAGGGTGACATCCACTGGGTTCACAAGGAGATGCAAACTGCTGGAGCTGAGGATGTTACTCTCTTAAATTCTAGTGTGTTCTAAGTCTCCTCGTTTGTTTAAGTGGTTTCTAAAAGCCTAAGAACATAAGAGTTTTATTCCAAAGTGAGAAATTCACCATTTAAAAAAACAAAACGACCTCCAGCCTCTCATAGAGAATGCTGGCATGACACTAGGAGTCACTCTATGGTAGTTGCTTAAATAAATATAAATTCCTTTATGGACAGAAACATTTATCTTTTGCATAGCAGCGAGGTTCCAAAATGACATACTGTTTTGAAAGGAAACTCTTTATAAAGACTTACAGAGGGTGAATGAAGATTGTATAACTGGCACTTTCTGGCGTCATAGCTGTTATTTCTGACCTGACGATGAGGTGAAAGGAGCAACTGGGTTCAATGAATGTGCATTCTGAATGTGTTCATCAGTGTCTTTCTGTTTGAATGCATGTTTCAGCATGCACACGCTCATTCTTGAATGAAATTACTTAAGGGTCTTTTATTTCTATATTCCTTTATTCTTCTATATATTTCATAAGCATGTGTGTGATGACTGTGTGTTTTCGCTTGCTACGCCGCTAGCTCTGATTCCCTCCTTCTCTATGGTCTGTGGCCCAAAAGCAGCAGCGCTGCAATTATTGATGAGGTTCACTTATCAATAATTCAGCCATACATCTGATTAGCCAATAGGATTGATGATGGAGCTCTGCACTGAATCCTCACACATCAATCCTCTACTTGGCCCTGAGCTGTTGTTATCTCTCCCTCCCATCTCTTTCTGCCCTTTCTCTCTTTGCCTGTCATTCTGCCTTTCTTTCTCTCTTAGCTTGCTTTTTATCTTTTCTTTGCTTCTCTCTCTCTCTCTCTCTCTCTCTCTCTCTCTCTCTCCTACTCTTCTCTCCTATCTATCCAATCATTCTACATTACAGATATCCCACTGCCTCACGTTATTGTCTTTGCACGTCATTGATACATGTGTAACTGGCTGCCACTTTGTCCTGAGAGTGCCCCGCTGACATCAACAGGTGGCAAATGTCACTCTGGCTGGAAGACGAGTGGGAACAACAAAAAAAGGGATGGAGGTGAGACTGCAGGGGTGGGTTGTACCATATGTGTGACTGAGAGTGAAGGACAGGCAGAGTGAGACAGACTGAGTCAGTGGGTATTCGGATGGAACAGAGAGCCTTTTCCAGGACAGCAGTGTGTAAATTTGTGCATGGGTGAACCCCCCCCCCCCCCCCCTTCTTCCAATCTGTGTTTTTGTGTGTATCTGAGGTTGTGCGAGCAAGTGTGTTTGTCTGTGTTGCTGTCTGCAGGGCAGTGCAGAGAGGCCGAGCAACAGAGAAGACAGGGAAGAGAACTTGCCAGCAAAGAGCCAAAGTGTTAATTACTTATCGATCCAATTTGGCAGATGACTCCCTAAAAATGCGGAGGGCAGCTCAGTGCACAGCTCAAAAGGAGAGAGGGGAGACAATCTACTGTTCAAAAGTCCCTCGGACTCCCATCTCTGCCTCACTAAATGTTTACTACCAATTCCTGGCCTCTGAGCCATGCCTGGCTGCACTGCTTACTGCCTCCTTATCCCTTCCCAGCTATCTGACTCCTCTCTTCTCTCTGTTTTACTCTCATTGCCTGCTTTCATTCTATCCTTCGCATCTCATCTACGTCCTCTCACCTCTCACTTTTTTCTCTCATGCTCGGCATCCTCTGCTCTCCCCGGGATCCTCAGTGAATCAGTGTCTCTATCGGTGTTCCTTATGCTGTAGCATTTGTGTCTTAAATCTCTCTGTCTTGTTTTCATCTTTGTTGCTTTACCACAGCACTCATACTCTTCCTCTTTCCCCATCATCTCTCTCTGTTTCTGTCTTGTTCCCTCTCCCTCTCCCATTAGTTTTGCCTTTATTTCACTACCCCACCACTCCCATCACTAGATCCCCTGCCTGCAAGAAATGGCTTTCCACTGTAAAGGTTGGATAAAGCAGCACCCTGCTGTGAACTGTTTGAATACCATCTCTCTATTCTTGTCTCCTGCCCCACAGCTGAAACCTTTTTTCTAGGAATACTGTCTATAAAACATGAGCCATGACAGTCTAAACAGGTAATTTTGCACACACGTTTTAGCCTAAATACTCACAACATTTAACATTTAAATGAATACTTTTCTATAGCATAGTTTATATTTAGAAACAAGGGATTTTTATTGACATCAGACACCATGGTTTTGTTTTATTCTCTTCAATAACTCCTTTAAAATGTTTACATTTAGTTGAAAATTGGTGCAGATAGTGCGGCGCAAACATATTTAATTTCAAGTGATGAAACAAGGTGCTTAACAATTATTAACACATGCTAAATTGATTGTTTTTTCACCGTTGGGTAGCGACTCAATAAGCAAAAGTGCAAAGCAAAACAAAGAACAATCATTTTGGTGAAAACTGAATCAGGTCATAGATCATAGGAAAATCATTACGCTGCTCTCCCACACAAACACACACTGATACACACACACACACACGCACACACACACACACACACAAACAGCACAAAGTAAGATAGAAAGATTAAACTCTGCCCTGGAGGCTGTACTTAGGCACAGGTGGTGGTGCTTTAAGCTAAATGCTAACATCAGCATGCCAAAATGCTCACAGTGACAAGGTTAACATGCATGATTTCCAGCAGGTAAAATGTTTACCGTGGTCACCATCTTTGTTTTTCGCATTAGCATGCTCACATTTGCTAATTAGCACTAAACACAAAGAACAGCTGAGGCTGATGGGAATGTCATTAGTATTTCTGGTATTTGGTCATAAACCAAAGTATTGGACAAACTGAAATTTTCACCTGATGATGGTGCTTGCAGAAAAGTCAGGGGATCACCAAGGTTATTACAATTCATCCTGAGGGGAACATGGATGTCTGTACAACATTTCATGGCAATCCATCTAATAGTTGTTGAAATATTTAAGTTGACTGACATTGCCATCCCTGGGGGCCTACTGCTAGTGTGGATACAAATAATCACCCTTCGACTACCTATGCTAACTTTAGCAAGTGGCATATTTTCAACTGATAATATCTGGCCTTGCTATAAGTGTTAAGTGAGTTTGTCTCAAAACACCTCCAAATGTGGCCATTTGGACCTATAGTGATATCCACGGTTGGCAAATTATTTTCACAGAACATTATACCTCAACATTATGGGCACTAGTTTTCCTAGATTTCCTTTACTGCTGTCAAAAACAACAATTATCATAATTTTCGTTTCTTTACGTATCAAGTATCTTAAGTCCAAGGGTTTTCTAACGACTCCAAGTGCTCTAATTATTTTCTTTGTTACAAGAATAAACTTGAATAAATGCCCAGAGAGGCAAATTAAATAATTACATGGTAGATGCTTGCCTGTTTAATGTAAACAAAGTGCACTATAATATAAATACTATGTAAAAATTGCCTCAATTAAAAAAAAAGTACAGATAGTAATAATGTTGGATATTAAGTGTGAAATGGGATCCAAGCAACCAGTAAACATGCCCTGCCCCCTGCTGCTGAATCAACACTAGTAGTGTTGTGTGAAACTGCTACTGCACACTCACTAATGCTTAAAGTCTGTTCATAAAATGTGTCTACTGTTGCTTTGTACAGTGTATCATTTTCAAATAAGAAAGCTTTCCAAAGTTTGTTTAACTGACATATAATTATCCTGGGTGGGCTCATTACTTCACACAAACATAATACTGAGAACACATTCAACTCTGAGATAAACAGAAAAATGACATCTTACTTCTTCTCCAAATAAGTGCAAAGTAAATGAGTCTTTCAAGCACTTTTTTTTCAAAGTAAATCCCACATTCTTGGTGAAAAAGTTAAAGCGAAGGTCTTATTCTTCTTATTCTTTTTTTGTTTTTACACCTTCATCTAATATATTGCATAATCACAATGACAATTTCACCTGAAAGTGTGCCACATTGTCTAACTCTACTCTCCTAGTTAAGCCCTCTTCCAGCTATCTCATTTTTTTATTAACCTTTCCTCCTCTCCCACTGGTTCTTGCAATGCCCTTCTCTCTAGCTTAAACGCTTCACTGATAAAGAAGGTCCATCGTGTTCAAAACACTGCAGGGTGGATTCTAACAAGGACTCATGAATTTGACCACATAACTCCAGCCTGGGCCTCCCTGCACTGGTTTTCCATTCATGCTGGTACTGATTTAGAAGTGCTCTTCCTTTTATATAAAATATTACATGGTCTTGCTCCACCATACTTAATGAAGCTTGTGACCCCCTTTCTCCACGTGCTTTAAGATCTCAGCAGGCAAGCCTCCTCGTTATCCCAAGAACTAAGACAACATCCTGAGGAAACAGAGTCTAGGTCTACGGTGTCCTCTTTCTTTTTTTGTTTTTTTTGGAATTAAGTCCCAGCTGCTGTTAGAGAAACTCACTATTTTGTGGTATTTCAAAGAAGACTTAAAACATATGATGCATGACCTTCAGACCGTGTTGCCCTAGAGTGCCAGTGGAGTGCAATGCAATGGGCATAATGGACATTTCTGGTCATAACTTTAAATTTACTTTTTTTACTTTTGTGATTTGCATATTTGGGTTAAATTTTACTTGGTTATTAAAAACAAGTTGTGTATTCTGTAGCCACAGTAGAGAACTTTTAAAAAAAAAAGTGTCTTGGAGAGTCCAAGAACATTAATCCTAATATTTTATGATAGCCAAAAATAAAAAAATATATATTTTATAACTTTTTTTCGCCCACCTGGCAATACTGAAAAGTTGGACCCACATAAGTGCAATTTTGTGCTGTACCATGAATGCCTCGTGCATCAAGGGCACACTTGTCTGGCATTAGAAATGTCAAACATGAATCTTTTTAACGTTATGATGGAGAAGATTTAGAGGGATGCTGGGTGCTGTGCCCAACAGCTGGCACCCAGACCCCGTCCATCACATCAGAATAAAGGTATTGTAACACCCTCCTGTTATGCTCCTTGCTGTTTGGATTAAATGTTTTCTAGATATATTCAACAACCCCTTAAAGAAATAGTTATTATACAATATGAGGGCACATTTTGATAATTAGGCTGCTGCAATGGATGTTCAACCTGGTTGCGAAACAAAGGAGTAAGCCCCGATGAAATAAGGCAAGTCAGCAAAATGTATCTATACACCACCTTTCAAGAGGGGATTAAATATAGCTGCTTTTTAAAGATGGTGGTAAAGTCTGGCTAGAGGTTCAACTAACAGGCCCTGGTCCGAAGATACAAATGACGTAATCATGATATAGAGCTGTATTAAACCAGAACAGTAACATGGAGCCTCTAGTACATCAACCCTTGACATGCTGGTCAAACGTCAAGGCCTGGTCAAAAATATCACTTCCATTACTGATATTTGACTGAAATGACGATGAAAGAGACCCAATGCTTTCTATCACCTTTGACAACGGGCTGCCATGGGCATGAACAAGCACCTAAAAATCATCTGTGTCGAGCTGCTGGAGCCTTCCTATCACTCAGTGCACAGCTGGGATTGCCACTGACTGGCATGGTGCAAGTGGGGACTGAGAAACAAAACACCACAGATTTGGATCGCTGTGTTAAACTACAGATGATCTAATAAACAGGAGATTGTGGCACCCAGGAAACAAGTCCATCGAGGACAAACAGGAGAGCTAGCAGCTGTCAGACACAGACGCCCATAATGCCACAACCTCTAGAACGTTCTGTCATTATGATGAGTCACATTGTACCAGATACATACAGTACAACTACTATTGCATGCAGATGTGGGTGTGTGGGAGGTTACACTGATCGGTAAGGTGACTGATTCTTTTTTGAAGGCTTTCATCCAACTAGACTGAAGACATAAAAACTGTCCAACCTTACTGACATACAGCCCAAGATGCCAAAAAAAAAAGGTAAGGACTGCTTTGTTAAAACTTTTCCTGAGCGATAATTCTACTTAATTTGTCCAGCCTAAGAAGAAGATCTGCCAACTGTTCTCCAGGGTGATGAGGACCATATGTACCATATGTTGTCTGTAACAACAAGGGAATACTGATACTGATACCAGCCTGACAATGCAATTTCTGATGGAGATTAGGCAGCTGCAGAGTCACTGTAGGAAATACTAAAAAGTATCCCCATAAGTAGGACACATCTACAATAGAAGAGTGTGGAATATACTTACATTTAAAGCGGGTATAATCAATATTTTTATAATAACAATGAATCAAATAGCTAAGTGTAATGTGGTCGTCCATAGTGATGAACCCACAGAGAATTAGCACTTGACTCTGCAGTTTCCCTCAGCTGTATGGAGTGTTTTAGCATCTTTCAGCTCATTGTTGTGGTAGACAAAGTTAGCGACTAGCTGGTGAACATAGTGGAGCATTTATCAGCTAAAGAGTCGGATATTTCCCTCTGTAGTTAGTGGAGATGAAAAGCAGAGCTAAAAGTAGAGTGAATATTTGCTTTACACTCCGCAGGAGGCCAGAAACACAACTCCAAATGAAATGGTAATAATGTGTAAGTGTTGGGGTCACAGCTTGTTTCTGCTGCGTGGCCAGAAAATTAGGTATTGCAGGTTTAATACTACATAACCAGTTTTGTGCATCTGTGTGTGATTGCATGTTTATGTTTTGTGAACTGTTGCCTTAGTTAGGTGGACCACAGAGCCCACTGATTGCATTGACGTGCCGATTTTTCGCATTGTGCTGCGAACCGACACACCTCCCCTGGGACGCCAGACATCGGCACAATGCGACAGACAGACACACACACACAACCACACACAACCACACACAAATTCACAGCCTTTACCCTCCATGTGCAATTCACAACCATATCAGTTTTGGATGGATTGTCTGGCTGTAGGATATGGATGGATTTGAGTACTGGACACACATTAAAATGTGTTTCTGTCTGAAAGTCAAAGGGATCAAAAGTGAAATCCATACGTTTTTGAATGAATGTGAAGTATTTATATTCTATTTCCATACAATGCATGCCAATGTTTCTGACGTAGTCTTTCAGTTGCACAGCATACAAAATCATACTTCCCCAACAGAAAGCAGAAAGCAGCTCCAACTTCCAAAAACTCCATTGCAGAGAAAAGACTGTGCAGTTGATTGGCTTCCTTTTCAGTATTTACTTTTCTTGTCCGAGTTCTGTGACTCCAGCTTAACTTTTTGACCCCTAACTAAAACCTCCATATCCCGGTCTTCTGAATCTTATATCCAACGACTCTCTCATTTCTCTCTCTCTCTCTCTCTCTCTCCAGATGGAAGTTGAAATGAATCTAAATTAATGAATATCATTACAGCCTCTTAAATAGCCGCACTGTATTACTAACCCTTCTCGGCTTTATCTCCCTCCGCACATGGGTCCCAGACAACCAAACCTTTCTGGGAGATACAGATAGAAAAGGCTAACTACTGTTTTATTTTTTTCCCCCTCCAAATGGAAGGAAATGCTCACTCTTTCTTTCAGCAGGGGAGCGAGGCATGCCGTAATGAGTTTTGTGCTTAACGAGGGCAGTCTAATGCCTGCCGACATGTTTTTACTGCCGATATCAGTGTCCTACAGTCTGTTCACTTTTAGGCAACATGAGCCACCCAATGAATAACATTTTATATTGTTTTAAAAATGAGCTTGATATTGTGTGTGTGAGTGTTTTCCTTTTTTTCTTTTTTTCCCTACGGCGATAGTTAAATCATAAATTAAATGTCCTTTCATTGAAAATGTATTTGCCACTTGTTTTCCTCTAGAGTATCAAGCGGCTGTGTCTTCTTCTTCTTAAAAAAAAAACACCCTTCTAAATAACTTAGAAAATTGCCCTGCCAATTGGAGTCCTGAAAATCTTCCAGACAGTTAATGACTGACTGATTACATCTGTTTATTTGTAGACGGGACAATGAATAATATGTCATGTTTTCTAAATTAAAATTGAGAATTTTCCAAAAGTGCTTGAAATGTAAAACACAAACGTTGTATTTATACACATTATACTGTAAGTGGATGGCTTATGATGACTTGAATGTCATCGGAAATCTGAATGATTGTTTTTTACATTTTTAGCAATCTTGAGAAAGCCATTTATGCTTTTGTCCCCACGTGGAAAACTGAAGCTCTCTTTTTTTTTCTTCTGAAATCAATCAGAAATATCATTTCAACATTTCACATCTCTGGTTGTTTCAAAATACAGCATGTAGGATTTTATCTGCCATAAACTGACTGACATCACATTATTCAAAACCTGCTATTCTTGCATTTGTTACCTGCAAGGTTTACAAATTATTTCAAGATGTTCTTGTCAAGTGTTAAAAAAATCAGTAAGGTCTGCCCTCGAGCTATACTGCAGACATTTTACTCATACGAGCTGGTGTGCAGCCTTAGATCCTCTGGCTGTGACCTTCCTGATGTTCCAAATTCTTCCAACAGAGACCAGGTTTTTGCCTTCAGCGCCTTGAGGCTTTCAAACACCTCTCCTGAGGAGCTCAAGCCAACAAAATCAATATCATTTTTTTTTATTAAAAAACCCTGCAATGAAGCTTATTTTTTGCAGGTTTAAGGAGATTTCTATCCTGTTTTACTACAATTTAATACCATCTATTGTTATCCTTGTGGTGCCCCTTTAATTTAAAGGTTTCATTAAGCTGGCATTTCTGCTGCAGACATAGCAGGGCTGTGGAGATATACATGTGTGCATGCATGCTTGTGTTTTGTTTTTTTCCTCCCATAGGGATGAATGAGCAGGCATTTACGCACTAGTAAAAAATGTAAAAACATACAACAAACATGTCCTTTCTTTATTGATAGTATCTGTACAATTCTATTGCAGTTGATGCTCACAGTGTAAAAGAAATGCAAAATGTTACATTGTCGATGTCATGTAGCACACTCTCTCTTTGATTATCATTTATTTGAATGAAAGATGAGTGAGTTTCTTTGTCTTTATTTTAGCCTGTGATGGAGTGGCACCCTGTCGGAGCTGTTTCCTCTTTTTTGCCGAATGCAAGATGTGATTGTTGTATAACAGGAGCAGATAAGTGGAATGAATGAATAGAAATTGAATTGAATTGAAGTAGCAAGTACTCAGGTTTCAGATAAGTTCAGAAAAAATGATATTGGTACACACACACACACACACACACACACACACACACACACACACACACACACACACCTTTTCCAGTCCACTTGACAGACAATTAAGAGCCAGTTTTGATGCCGTTCCCAGTGTTCTGAATTTTCTCACGGGGTGTTCAACTGGTGACACAGAGATGTGTCGCGAAATTGGGCTGTAAATCAGCACTCCATTATTCATGTATCTCCGCTCCAATCTGTGTCCCTGCTATCTAGTTTTAGTTGCAATACCCACTGTGTGTGTGTGTGTGTGTGTGTAGGTGTGCATTAATCATCCTTATACTTACATTGTTAGTAATTCCTTGCAGGTTAAAACATCATATTTGCTGAAGAAAATATATACAATTTTAAAATATCTAACAAAGTTGCTCTTTCCCACTGCACATCTATTTTAACTATCACTGGAACCAGATGAGTATGTTGGACCTAGACCTATATATAAGATAAGAAACTCCTTGACATTCAATGTAGAAATTGGGATGTTATTACCAGTATGATTGCTGCTACAAACTAATATTAACAGTGGCTTAAATATTAAATATAATTATGTGTTATGTCTTAAAGTATCCAGGTTCACTTATAGTCAGTATTATCACTGAATGATATAGCAAGCAGAAGCCTGCTGAACTTTAGATTTTTCTTTTTTCAAAAGTGCATAAGTAATTGGACTTGCGTAGTCTATGTGTGTAGTCATGTGAATGCGGTTGTGTGTTTTTTCCTCCTTGCGCCTGATCAATGGCCCCTGTCTGTGCTTCAGCTGTCTTGTAATTACACCACTGTCTGCAACGTCTGAGCATTTAAAAGATCAAACACTGTCTCAATCCTCTCACAGGGCACAGATCTAAGAAAAGTCAGTCGTCGCTATAAAAGGTCAGTTGCTGTGTTTTGATGCCACACAATAGTTTTTTCTCATTTTTTTTTTGTCCCTGTATTTTTCTTTTTTTCTGTTCTATGCTTTACTTTCATGTGTGGGCTATGAGCCAGTAAAATGTCACTGGCACTCAGAAGTGATTATTGAGCAGAGGACAGCATGTGGAATAGGTCGAGGACGTGAGACAAGCATGCAAACAGGCGAGGAAGAAGGAAAGAAAAGGAAAGAATTAAAGAAAATAAAAAAGAGTCTGTGATACTGCCCAACATAGGAATGACAGAAAGAAGTTAAGTCATTAACCCGCTTCCCCCAAGAAGATCTATATCGGATTGGTGATTACTGCCTATTGGAAATCAATTCCTCTATAATGCTCACCCTAATTTGGGTTTGAACGGATGTGTGTCTGTATGGGTGTTAAAGAGTGGTCTAAATGTCTGAAAGCTGATCTGTGTTACTCAGGTGTTTATTAGTCATGTTTTTCAATGCAGCAACTGTGGTGTGAAAGGTAATTGTAGCAGCATATGGCTATTACATAACACTGGCTTTGACACAGGTGGAAGTGATGTATGAAAGAAAATTGCTATGATAATGTAAGGGACCGGGCAGGAAGGCACGAGGACGCAGAGGTATTTTCTTCACAAAAAGGTTTTTTTTTTATTTAACCAAGTCACAAAACATAAACAATAGTTCTGGGCCCATTAAAGAGATCAACTAAACAGAACTAGTCGAAATGAATTAACAGAATTTAACAACGTGTCAAACCAAACCAAACCAAACTTCAAACTGACCTACCAAACAAAGAACACTGGGGAACATATATACTGGGTGATCAAACCAGTTTCCACACACAGGGGATTACATAAAACACTTAACATACTAATTAACTGAGAAGAAACCAATAACCTGGCAAGTCTCTCAACTGAAATAAACAAAGTCAAAGGAATCTTAAGTACTAGACTAAGTCAAATTAAATCTACAAACGGCTATTTAAAATAACCCGAATCTCCCCTTCAGGTGGTGGGTACTTGGTACAGTCCTAATTGGCACTTCCTGTATTTAATACCACTGCTTCCTGGGACCCATCTTCTGTCTAATCGTAGCCAGAGGACTCCAGCAGCAAAAGTATGGACCCCCCCCCCCCAGCACCGGTAAAACAGAAGAGAGAATTAAAACAACTCAAAATAACTTAACATTGTTAAACATACAAAAGTTAACTAAATGTGCGCGCTACAAAAGAGACTAATGTAATATTAACAAATGCCAAATAAGCCTTGAGTATGTTATATGAACTAAAGAGTTATGTGTGGTCATTTATGTGTTTCTATATGTGTAATGCGGTTAACAAAATGTGTCCAACTTAAACTACTATGTGACCGGGCATGGGGTTACCGACTCTTATGTTAATTGTGTGGCTGCAGATGCGGCCATCACAATAAACTACCCATGCCTTTTTGACTAGTAATTAGTGTGTTTATTTATTTATTTATTTTTACACTTTATTTAGTCAGCAGTAGTTTGCTCTATGTGGTACAGGCATAGACAGGATTTGTATATCTGTCGACCACAGAAAACGCATAACAGTACAAAGCATAATTTTGGTACATGTCTGCACACACACACACACACACACACACACACACTCCACCATGCCCACACATTCACACCGCAACTGCAACATCTCCCTCCCTCACACTCTCATATATCCCACTTCTTCCCACATGGAAACCAAACATTACAACAAAATTACACGAGTTACACGAACAAACACAATGTCGTGTCGAGCCACGGCGTGACTTAATACTACATTGATCTGTTCGCAGAGCTTTGTGTCTATGAATAAGGCTCCTCTGCTGTATCTTGCTTACATAATTCTGAGGTAGCAGCACTATGTGGAAGTGACTAACTGTGAACAAGTCAGTTGATCTAATTTTGGATCGTGGCAGTGATGAGGATAAGAATATTGAACCTAAAGAAAAAGTGGGAAACTCAAAATGATTCAGACCAGTAATTTATTCATTCTGAAGAATCAACAGAGAACGTTCCTGTGAAAGATTGGCAGTTATTTACTGCCATGTACTACCCCGACCTCATCTCTATGCGACTTTGTCACTCTATAATAAGGTTACCTGACTTCCTCCTTTGCTCCGGTCATTACTATGGCTGCTAGAGGTGGGAGAAGTTTGCCTCAAAGGCTTTCTGCCAGAGTATGTACTGTAGTTCAACATTGACTTAGTATTTTAACCCAACCCATGATCTTTTCCTAAACCTAACCAAGTGGTTTAGGCACCAAAAATACTTGGTTATGTTTGGATTAAAATAATAAGTAAAGTTTCACACAGGACTTGAATAGCAGTCTACTGGGTGAAAGCTCAGTGTTTGATTCACTCATCTATCCTGACCTCCTCACTGGACTTTGTTGCTCTTTATACTACTTCCTGACTTTCTAACAGAAAGCCTTCGAGGCAAACTTCTCCCATGTGCCTGCTAGAGGGCTTTGTCACTTCAACTGGCTGAAACGACTGATACTGTCCTTCTTCTTGGGAGTAAAGTCCACATGTGTAACAAGTGTGGCAATGAGTGGATAGTATGTACATGTTAGTGCACTGTGTTTACCGTTATATAATAATATGTATGTGCAGTAATGATAATTTATTACTACAGTGTTATTTCAACCAATTGAATTGGAGCTGTTCATTGTTCATGTTATACTATAACCAATAATAGAGGTGTATAAAATGAATGTTTCTCTGAATGGAACTATTTTCTTTATCAATACAATAGTGTGCATATCTGTTAGTTTTGACTCAGTATTTTTTAGCAGTTTAAACTTGAGCACATACCAGTGATGGTCAAAAGGTTGCTTTGGTTTGCTCAGGGTTAGACGGTTACTGTGGAAAAGCTGCTCACCTGCTATCAGTCAACATTGTGTGGGGCTAAGATAATGATGCACTTGATCAGTTCATCAGCTCAGCACATATGGATGAATGCGGTTTGTGTGTGTGTGTGTCCTCATCACTTCACAGGTATCTTGACAAAACTCTTCACAAAAATCAATCTCCCAATCTACGTTTGGTTTTTGGCAGCTGGCCTAGTTCATGTCAGATTGTCTATTTTTTGACTTTCCTTTATTCACTTCTCCACACACACCCCGTCTTATCTATCTTGCTCCTGTTATTTTCGTGCACTCCTTTCCTGTTCTTTCTTCAGTCAATAATAAGTGAAGCAAAAATTTGGTTAGTGGCATGAGGCTGGATGTAATCCAATAACAGGAAAACACCCACATAAGTCTCAGACTCTATGAGGTTCACACACACACACACACACACACACACAGACACGCACACACGCACACACAGACACATGAATACACAAAACACTTTTGCTTTACTTGTATTTTCCAGGACACGCCTCTGACTTAGTTAGGTCCCAGAGGCAGTTAAGTTGCATTAAATTGGCACCCAAACATCAATTATACTTCTTATACATTTTATTATTCCTTTGCTAAGTAACTGTTCTACTTCATGCAGTTAACTGGATTGTTGTAAGAACACCTTAAAGCATCCTCCAGTCATACAGCCACACATATACAGATACACATAGAAATGTCAGAAAAGATTTTACTGAATATATATGTATGAACTTCAGTTATTTAAACTATTTAAACACACTCACAAACACATACATTCATGCATTAATCCAAAACACACTCTTGTGACTTTCTTTACATTATTGTATGAACTAAAGTGTGACACCTGGAGCAAAACTCAACAGTGTTGTGTGAGTAGAACAGAAGCTGGGAAGAGTAAGATGTGGTAGCAGCAAGTTTAATTTTCTCCTTATCATTGCTCTTGTGTTTCCATTGGTCTTTGATTTATCATACTCCTCAAGCATGTGTTTGAATTTTGGAAAATATTTCATGACTCTGACCACCCTCCTGTTGAATCCACAAATCAGCAGTAACACTCAAAGAGCTCTCCATTACTGCGTGACCCACACAGACACATGAGTCATATGGAGGACAACTGAGCAGCAATGAGATGAGATCAGAGCAAGCTGTTCACTTACACAGTAGGATTATTTTCCTGCAGAGCCATTCATCACTCCAGATCATCTGCTATGATCTGTTTACGAAGCACATCTGCTAGCTGACTATTTATAGGGAGCCATGCGTGACATAACATGCTCTCTCTCTCTCACACACACACACACACACACACACACACACACACACACACACACAGGGAGACCAGCCAAACCTCCACTAAATTGGTTTACTTCCAGTGATAGTGCCTGCATCATTTTGGAAAGGTAACTGTACAACGATGGTCAGCTGTTAGAGTTAATGTTGTAACAAAGCTACTTTACCTGTAGAGAACCTCTGAAAAATGTAAATGTAACACTGTACCTAACCCTAACCATCCCCTATCCATATTTTATTTATCATAACCATGATCTTTTCCTACGCTTAACCATAATATTGTTGCCATGCACAGATATTGCTGAGATCTTTGCATAAACACATTTTCTCAATCCCTCTCGGTTCCTCTCTCTCTCTCACACACACACACACACACACGCACAAACTCAAACACAGAATCATGTATTGCATAAGGCACTGTATTATCAGGATCATGAAACTGCACTTGTTTTCTCAGTACAAGCTTACCTCTGCTGTGGCTGACAAATAACAGTGGGTATACAGAGATAGGAACAGAGGGACTGTGTTTAGAGAAAGACAACGACGTAGCATAGGCTGAGAAAGGGAGAGGAGGACAGATGAGAGACAGAAGACAAGGAGAGAGGACGACAGGATGAGAGAGAAAAGTGGAAGTAACAGCGAGAGAGAAAGAAAGAAATACAGAGGGCCAGAGGGAGAGGGAAAGCGGGAAACCCAATCTGTGAGTTGATGGGGCTCCTCAGCACAGCGGCCAAATCAATTTGACTGGTGCTGCTTCTGCTCTGAATGAGAGGCAAGGATGATGGAGCGAGAGAGGGAAGAAGGGAGAGGAGATGGAAAGCAGGGTGGCTGGACAGGGATGGAGCTGTGGAGTCAATAAGAGTGTGGCAGTAAAAAAAAAAAAAAAAAAGAGAAAATGCATGAAGGGAATAAGAAGGAGGAGAGGAGGAGGTGGAGGAGGAGGAGGTCAGGGTGGGGACAGCAACCAGAGAGAATGTAGAGGTAACGAATGGGCAATATAATGCCGCACAGTTACCTGATGTTTACTTGTGGATATGACTGTATATCTTTGACATCTACAGTCATTAAAACAGAAGAAAAAGGGAAAATGTGTTCAGTCTATAATGAACTACTGTAATTTGTACACTTAAGCTGCTGACTGCTGTAAATGTACGAACTGCCTGCTGATGGAAGTAGAATATAAATGCCCTGTAAGACCTGTGCAATAGAGTTTGTTTTTACACTTTATCAATGGCAGTAAACAAACTCATTGCCTTTTCTAAGGGAAAGGAAACAATATAGCTGACCACCATTATACTTTTTAACCTCTTTGCTTTAAACACAATAGATTTACTGGAGTAGCACTTGAGCTAATTAGCTTCTTAGGTTGTTAACTAATTGCCAAGGGAGAGGGACAATGATGCCCCTCAGTTTGCTATCAACAGGTATCAGCGTGGCTGGCATCCAGCCATTTTCCACATACCGGCTTTGCTTGCATAGCATTGTGATCAATGTGTCTTTTTATTACTGTAGGTGGATTGCAAAACTAACAGGAACAGGCTTCCACTGGCCTGGGGTGGGTGCTGCTCTGGTATTATTATAGGCTTGACGCCCGGTGGTGTGTGATCTCTGGGTGAGTTTTACTTCATGGCGCATGAGATAAAGGCGTAGGATTATAAGTGGAAATATAGCGTGTGTGTGTGTGTGTTTGTGTGTGTCTTCTTGGGAAATGAACAGAAAAAGTGATAAGAAAATACTTAAAATATGGAATAAGGATCACAAGAGAAAGACCCATAGGCTTTGAACATTGTCACCCAGGGAATGCTGGATACAGTAGAGGAAGTCCTCTCTGAAAATATGAAATATCAAGCTGGAAACTTCTGGAATAATGAACAACTGTGCAAGCCACGCACGCTACTTCCGCACTTCTGCAGAGAAGCAACAACTGTGAGAAACCACACTAATCTCTTATCTCTTTGTTTCTTTCTTTGTTTCCTTCTTTCTTTTATATTGTTTCTTTGTGCGATATCTCTCCTCTCACTTCTCCCTCTCTCTCTCTTCAGGAGAAGACGGATTTCACTTGAAAATGGATCAGAGTACCAGATTGGGATCAGCTACTTAACGTGACAGAAAAAGAGCTAAACGGATAAGGGGAGGGTGGTGGCTTAGCTGTAGAACTGTTAAATACTAAAAATATATAATAAATACTACTCAAGAGGGCTTCCTATTGTTTATTATCAACAATATTTAACAAACTTCAACATTTCTTTAGCCTACAATGGTAGCCATAATATCAAGAGCTCTGTAGCTATCCTGTTTTAGTTGCCCAGTGTTTCAGGAGTACTGGGGCAAAAGTAAGAAATGGTAATATGTAAATAATATTCTAAATAATAATTTATTTTATGTAATAGTTTTGTTAAAACCTATCAACTAACCTGGACTTTTACAGTGACTATAGCTGCATCCATTTAGAGTAATTGTATGTGTGTGTGTGTGTGTGTGAGAGAGAGAGAGAGAGAGAGAGAGTGAGTGAGTGTGTGCGTGTGTGTTCCCTCAGCCACCCTATCCTTATTGTATCATGAAGGCTGCTGCCTCCAGAATGGAACTCCTTATTTTCTCATTGCTGCTGACAGCCTCAGCCAAGAGGCTGCTATTTTTAAAAAGGAGTGGGTGACTGTGTGAGCTAATAAACGAGCACACACACACACGCACGCACGCACACACGCACGCACACACGTGAGTGAACCTAATTTGCAAAAAAACAGAGATGTATGTTCACCCTAAGTCAGCCTTGCAACAACCGGCACGTTTACAAAAGCACCTTTGACATTCATATGCTCACACATCTTTATGCAACAGAGTGCCACCCACATTTCAGCACACAGAAACAAACACACACACACACACACACACACACACACACACACAGCTATGGGAAACTGCATTTCCATTTCTCTGTATTGAGTGCCTCGTCTCTTGGATTGAATAACTGATCTCCTTTTATTTAAAGCTGTCTATGAATAGTGTTACAACCTGACACCAGCATACTGCTAGAAATCATTCCTGATCTAATGTAGCGGAAGATGTTAACACATCTGTTCTCGCATGTTAAGGGGCGGAGAGGCAAACGGAAAGACAAGAGAGTGACAGACAGGTAGGGAAGGAGGGAGAGACTACAGAGTTTTAAGTGCAACTCCAACATCCCTCCTCTTTCAAGTGATCTTTTTGTCTTTTGTCTTTCTTCTACTTCCACATCTCATATTTGTCTAATTGTCTAATCCCTCCTCTCACATTATCCTTGCTTGCATCTCTGTGTTTATTCATATTTACCCCTCTCTGTCAGTTGCCCTCCCTCTGTCTCTCATCTCTTCTACAGCCAGCATATCTGATACCATTGTCTTTCTCTGGAAAAAAAAAAAAAGTGGCTATGCATGCCTATGACACAAATCTCGGTCTCATGTCAAGTTTCAAACTCGTATTTCTTTCTTTCTCTTTTGTCCAACTCATGCCATCCCCCTCCTGCTCTCCTCTCTTCCCTGTGATAGATACTGCAGCTATATTGTCTATTGGGATAGTGTTGTAGCCCAATTAGAGTCTCCCACTGACATCAGTCTAACATATGGCTATTGACCAGTAGGGTCAAATGCATTAGTTATTGTGTTGCTGAAAGCCTCATTTATATCCCACCTCTAAAGGCTGAGCAATTAGGCAGATTAGGGCAGAGTGTTCACTAGAGCAAACAGTTTCCAAATGATTCACTTAAAATAATACAACTGTAAAGGTTACTGATTATGAATATGAAAGTTACACATACTGAAAAATGTGCATCAGGAATATAGAAACCCGTTTGGCGCAACATTGTCCGTCAGTTCAACTGCTCTTTAACCATCTTGATGACGTCTTGTTTGAGTGAGTTTGCTTGTGTCTTGTGTTTACATGCCTCTATAGATATGTTATACTGTAGGTGACTGCACACATTGCAGTTTGCTGAGTGTAGGGCTAGAGCAAAGGTTGAAGCATTGTCACGCTCAGTCGAGCAAATAACACATTGACTGTGATTTTACATAATAATGGTATAACAAAAAATGTCCATCCTTACTACAAAGATCATTGTCCTTTACTGCTTTTTATATGATTGATGATCAATTCTAGCATTTTTTAGGAGGTAGAGGACTTTTTGGTTGCATATGACCCCAACAACCTCCACCAATAAGACAGGGCAACCTGTATCTTGCCTGTGAGGCAAAGACTAGGGCAAAAAAAGTCCAGAAAGCACCGCTACTGCTCATAAAACTTAATTACTGTTAGTGCACGGTAATAATTAAAGGCAACTCTGATGAGCTTGTCAAGATTTTTATCAACTCCGAGCTTCTCTCATCTGGATTTTGAGGGCAGGACAGTAAAAGTACGTTGTTTAGAGCGATTTTAATGAGCACATCAAAGTGGAGGGGAATAAAATGGAACAAAATGAACATTTCAAAAGTGAGTGGAATTGACGCCCCTTGTAAAAGAGCTTGCCTATGTTTGTAGACAATATCCACCATTATCTACGTAAATAAATAGATAAATACTCCAAGCATTTTGTGTTCGCTGCGTACATCTTTAAACCCATTTAGACCATCTCACACCTTTTAAACCCAAGTTAAGAATCACTTTTCTAAACATATGCATTCTACCACTTGCAAAACGCCATTCACTTTAACTAAAATCAAGAGGACTGACATGAAACAACTATATTTGTAAAGCAAATTGAAGCACTCCTTAAAATCTCTCTCTCTCTCTCTCTCTCTCTCTCTCTCTCTCTCTCTCTCTAAGCTCTTAAACAACAAAGTCTAAAGCACATTACAGTAAAAGCCCCTTAAAAGTATTTGCACGTTCATTTTTTTTTTATTAGTCTTAGCTGTTGCTAAAATGACAAAACAGAAAGAATACATTTGATATGCGATGTGTTCTGAAAGTACAATACTGCTCTTAGACACTAGCAAATGATGGTATGACTGTAATTTAGGCTCTGTGACATTGAGCCAGAGTGTGTGGGTCATGTATAATACGTTGTGTTTCTGTGCTCTGGCTCCATGTCTAGCTTCCCCTCTCTCTTGGTTGGAGTGACATTGAAACAGGTTGCTTATCCCTTGATCACCGCCAGCTTCATTTGTCTCAATTAGCTACGACAGCTTTTGCTTTTCTCATGTCCACTTCAATTAGCTGGTTTCGCAACATTGCACGTGTGTCTGTGTCAAAGACAGCGTGTGTATGTGCGTGTATATGTTTGCATGTGAATGTGGGGCAGAAACAGGGAAGGAAAGGAAAAGAGAGAGCAGTTTGTGACATCCTCCGTTCCTAACTAACACAGCTTCTATACACTCTCACTGACACACACACACACACACACACACACACACAGAGAAACACAACCACAAGAACACACAAAAGACATGCGTATGCGCAGGAGAGTCATCACCTATGTTGAGGGGTTAACTAGAATCAAAATCAGAGTCAGGTGGCACCAAGAGTCAAACACACAAAAGAGAGGGAGATGATTAACACCTTCTCCCATGTCACTAACAGGTTGAGTCTAACTTAAACACACCATATGCTCTCACCAACAACATCATCCAGTTTTCACACCTCTCAAAATGTGCTTTCTTTACTCGGTAAGATGCTCTTTCAAAGGTGTTACTCTAAAGTGTGACTGACTTCCTTAAACACCGAAAGACACACACACATATATATATATATATTATTTTTTATTTTATTTTACTTAAACTGTTTTGGTTTAAGTAAAGTGCATGTAAAATAAACAAAAAGAAGGACACTGCTGTTGATACTAATAGGATCGTGATTTCAGAATCTTGTGATGTCAAATTAGCATTGAGATGCCTCCAAACAGGTGCTGACCTTTACTTTGATAGCACCGTCTCTTCAGTGAGGAAAGATGCTGAGGAAACATTGCAGCTCTTTCTCTTGGTTTCTCCATCACTTTTGCTTTATTTTCTCTCTTTTTTAAATCACATATCCTATATATTTATGTAATTTTCAATATCATCATGTTATTTTTTTTATTTGCATTCAAGTTTCTCACACAAACTACAGTCAATTATTTTTTTGCTTGGATTTTTCTCGAGGGTTTATAGAGCCTCTGATGATATCCAAAAACAGACAAATATGTTACTGCTGTTGTTTTCTTTTCAAATACATAATGGTAAACACCTGTAGCGCAGAAGGAACTTCTACAGGGGCGTCTCATGTCTGCAATCTGCTTTTATTATTTACGTTCTAACAGTTTCGATTAGCAAAGAAATACAGGTGTAGTTTACAATGGAGACATCGACTGGTCCCCCGCCTGTGGCAGCAGTGGAAAGACAAAGATCAAAACAGTAAGGCTAGACATACCTTGGGGAACGGAGGGGGGGGGGGGGGTTCCACTAAGCAACAGGAGTTCACCAGTATTCCTGCAGGCTTTGAACCAAAGTGATCGATCTCGGTACTGAGAATGCAAGCGAACACAATGCTGGCTCAGGACTCAAGGTTACCTTCTGTTATTTTATTGTCTGGAGTCATGGTTGAGGACAGAGGGAGATATATACGTATGTTGGAGCGTCATTTGTTTCTTTCACAGACGTGGAGCAGCTCTCAGGCTCGTTCTGACACAGCATCACTCTCTCTTTCTGTCCCCCAGCTCTGTTTTCATTCTTTCTCTCTCTTTCTGTTTTCCTCCTCTCACTAGTCGTGGGGGGGCAGTGTTCCCTTTTGTTATGTTGGCCCTCCTCCTTGATTCGCTCCCTAGATGTTACCATGGAAACTACAAGACACTACATCACCTCAAGTAGAAGTTTCTCAGAGTGCTTGTCTGTGTGTGTGTGTGTGTGTGTGTGTGCTTGCGCGTGTGTGTGTGAGTGTGTGTGCACGCGACTGTGAATATGTGTGTGTGGGTGCAGCTCTATGTCAAAGCGCTGATGCTGGATTTCAATTTTACTGACACTGAACTGCATATATAGAGGGATGCTCCCCTTAAAACTGGCACGCACGCGCACACACACACACACACACACACACACACACACACTCTCAACCAGTAACAGTTATTAGTGCCGAGACGCTGAGTAACAGGGGGGATAAAGATTATGAAGTGTAAGGGGGGGTAATAGTGACAAAGGAGGAGACAGGACTATCCTAGATCTGGAAGCAGTTACCATGGTAACAGAGGTACAGTAGAGATGGTTTTAAGAAAAGATGGCTTTTGTGTCATTATCGTATGTCAGAGCATAGGCACAGCTACCTTACATGCACTTGTTATCACACAGGCAGCTACAGATATGGACAAACACACACACACAAACACACACACACCATACACTCAAACACAAACACCCACAGATACAACTAATGGACAACTAGTTTACTCCTTAAATGGAAATGTTGCAAGTAACTGTCAGCATGATAAAGTAAAAAGAGAGTAGGAGAAGGATTGTGAAAAAACAACAACACATAAACTAGATCATAGAGCACAGAAACGTCTCTTCTCCTTTTATTGAAGAAGAAAATTGCCTGTAGACTCTAACAGAGGCAACCGTACAGACGCACACGAAGAAAAAACTGTGAACGTGTCTGTTTGTTTTCAACTTGATTTTACAAGTTCTGAATGTAGAATGTAAGACCATTCTATTAAATAAAAGTTACTCTTCCTTAGATTTGGGTTTTATAAAAATGGTTTTACTATATAATGATGGGATGTCCTGATAGGGATTGTAATATAATCACATTACTGTATGTGTGTAAGTGTATGTGGCTCATTTGGCTCCACCGACTGCAAAGGCAGTGTTGTGACTGTGCAGATCTCAGTTCAGATCAGCGAGGCACCGCTCCTTTTTCAGTGCAATGGAGCGTGGGATTAAATGCAGACCCGGGATCAGCTGGTATGACTCATGCTGTGCTCTGGGCTTTCTCTGCACTGTGCTGGGTCAATGAGACGGAGTAGGCGATGATTATGAGGGAGAGAGAGACACACACACACACACACACACACACACACTTCTACCACCACTGTGCCTCTGTTCATTACATTTTCTATCTCTCTGAATAACCAAGACTAGTGGAGACCATATACATAATGACATGGACATAGCATCTGTGACATCACTCATAGCTTTGTGTGAAGAGATGCTTTGAAGCCTGCAGTCGGGTTGAGTGCTCACTGCCCTCTTGGCAGCCAGAAAATCTGAATTTGGCCAGTGTGGTGGAACCTGAGGGGTGGGTCGAGTTAGCAGCATCTACTGTTGCAGAGTGTGATGGCCTGAGTAAATCAAGGCAAACACATATTTTCTTCAAGGGTTAATATCTTCTTAATGTAACCCTTTACAAAGTCACCACCATTAAATACTTCAGACGGTGAATTAGCTAATGAGAGACCATCTAGAGGAAATATAAATGAGCTTTGTATCTCTTTAAATTATGTTGTTTACCCTTCACTTCAAACACAAGACTATTTTCAGAACTGCATCTTGAAGCACCTCTGCAGTGGCAGAAATATTCAGCTTGCCGCTGTCAACATCCAAACCACTCTTACTTGATAATGTAAAATAGATAATATTTGAGATACTGTAGAATGTAATTGGGTGGGCGGCTGTGGCTCAGAAGGTAGAGTTACAGTTTCATCCCCGGCTCCTCCTGTCCACATGTCAATGTGTCCTCGGGCAAGACCCTGAACCCCAGATTGCTCCTGATGGTCAGGCCAGCACCTTGCACAGTAGCTCGCTGCCATCGGTGTGTGAGTGTGTGACTGAATGGGTGAACGAGAGGCAAATTGTAAAGCACTTTGAATAAAAGAGCTGTATAAATGCAGCCATATACCATGCAGCCATTTAATTGCCTTGCATATAGTATGTGGAGAACCTATTTTTGGCAGCCTTATCTCCAAGCACAGAAAGACATAGAGGGACATCAAGACAAGATTTGGGAAAGCCCCAGGTTTTTCCAACTCTGCAACATCTGAACATCCAAGCAATACAGCCTAAAAACCACTGTCCAACTATATAACAGCAATGTCAAGTTTATCCTACAGTTCTGGATTCTGGGAGACCAAAGACATATTCCACAATAGATATCTGAGAAGGGTATATGGCATATTTTGGCCTAACAAACTTACAACTTTGGAATATAAAAAAACAAACAAACAGCTAAAGCAAGAACATCTTAACTTAAATAAGGCAGGGGAAACCGTGAGGCTGCAATGAGATGGTTTTCTCCAGGCGAAAGGAAGACCAAAACTGGCCTGGTGCAGAACTGTGTGTCTGTGAGTGTGGCTCACAACAGAGGGAGCTCTGTTAGTGGCCTTACATCCCACAGGGGGCAAGGAGGATTAAGTAAGATATGTGACAACAGCCATGTTGCTATTCCCACTGAGGTCAGTATAACAAAGGGAAAATGTAAAATGGGCAATGCATGAGGTTCCACTTACCCTTAAGGCTGATGTACTGACCATATTGACATCTTATTTTACACAGATGTATCCAATGCAAGGTGAAAAAAAAAGCTTTGCATTTAAGGGCACTGCCAAATTATTCATATTGAATGTGCAATTCTGAAGAGAGTTGCTCTGGATTTTTGGCAAAAGAAAACTAAGACTGTCATCCAGTAGTACTATATCTACCTAGCTTATATGAATCAAGCATGTTACAAATTTCCTTGGGATGGTGAGACAGTTTAATTAAAGGTATAAACTAAGCAATTATGCTGGCTAACCTCAAAGTGGCAAGCAATTAACACACACACACATAAAACTAGGTGAGGCAACATTTCCTCTAAAATGCATACAAAGCCTCTTGAAAAGTGAGATAAATGCTGTGGAGTATCTACCTTGGAGTAGCTACAAGGTTAATGACCACTAAATGTATTTCTTTTAGAAAACCACAATTGCAAAACCCTCAACCTGACTAAACCAGCAGCATCAACATCCCCCTGTACATGTCACACACACACACACACACACACACACACAAAACAATGGAACTACAACATACATAAAAAGAGGTATGTTTCATATAACTGTACATTTTTAGATTGCTGCAAGATGAGAGCAAAACTGTTCCATTCAAATACTTAGCTTGGTGTTAAGTGGAGACACGGCAACTTGATCTTTCAGCATTCTCAGAGGATTCAAGATGTCACTGCATGTGATAAAAGACACAGGTCTAATGAGCAGACAGTGCTGATGATGTTTTGTACAGAAAAACACTGGTATCCCAGGTTTAAAGGGACATTTATAATGACTAACACTGTTTATTATGAACTGTTTGCTCAAAATCACAGCATGCCAGCAGCAGCAGCAGTAACAGCAGGATGCATGGTGCAAACACAATCACAATATTTCCTTGACAAAGCCTTTTTGACTGAGTGGACTTTGTTGACAGATGGGAGCTCCAATCTGGGTTAGTTAGTTGGACAGCAGAGCCTCCAGAGATTCTTCATCTGGGTCAAAACAAGATATCTGCGCATGAGAAATCAGCCAGGCAGTCATTGTTCCTTGCACTGGTGTAGGCAGGAGTAAGGACAGTAAGTAACAGCAGCAGAGTCAATGCAAGCACAGATGTAAAGAATGCAGCGTGATTAGAAGAGGAATTAAACAGGCAATTTTGAGTCTTTTGACAAATCTTAGAAATATCATAAAGGTTGAAAAACACACTGTACAAAGAAGGATTACTGGTGACATTACACGTCTTATTTTCTGGTTTTACCTCCAAATAAAGAACTGTACTTTTTCCTTAGTTAATTAATTCATCATAACTCCATGAGCATTATTGATAATAATACATTAAGCAACATGAAATAGTAATCATTTACTATTCACGAAAGGATGCATTCAAATACTTAATGGTTAAGTGGTTATAGAGGATTCAGATGGTAACACAAGTCACAGCTGTTGTGTTTGTTCAGTTACAGTATTGCAAAAACCCTAATTTCAAAAGAAATCTATTACAGTTCAGTTATTTTTACGCGTTACTCTTGGTACTGGTGTCGGGGGTACATCTGAGGACGGGCTCGGTCTGGGACATGAGAGCAGTCATCAAAAGAAAGCTGACTTATAAACATAAAAGTGAGTCCATTAACGAGAGCAACACTCTGAATCAGGACCCCTCCCCATGAGGTCAGGCTGTTTTTGATGTGTAATTATCCTTGCTGATACATTCACACTCAAACATACAAACACAAGCAAGGCATTGGGATACACACTCAAAGACACCCTCCCACCCCACCCCACCCACACCCACACCCACACATTAACGCATGTGCATACCCAAATCCAAACCCCAAATGGGAAGTAATTGTAAATTTAAATAGCATTACCTAATATATTTTTTTACAAAGACTATCTAAACTCAGTGCAACGTTTTGCATTAATGCTGACTCACTTGAAAAAGGCAACTGGAACATAATTTGTGAGTCTAGCTTATGATCTTACTTCTATTTTAATGAAGTCATAACCTCACCAGGGACAGCCTGACACACAGGAAATAAGAAAAGGAAATAAGGGAACATATGCTCTTTTTACCACTGCTCATTTTTTTTCTCTTTTTCTCCCAACAAAGCAGAAGATTAATGCATCAGATGTAAAACTGTGTTTATGCATGTGTATGAACTTACTCACATCTGTGTGCCTGTACGTGTATACACGTGCATACAAGCACGTCTGTGTGTACATTAGTGGGGGATATGTTTATTTACATTTTTATGCCTCTCTGCACTGTAAGCATTTCCACTACTCATAGAGTGAGCTTTTTTGTCTGTTTGTAGAAACTTTAGCTTTTAGAAAAGGCAAAAGGCAACGCTGCCCCTCTCTATGTGCGTTTGAACCTAACAGGAACCTCCTCCTGCACTCTGACTCGCTGAAAAGACAAAAGTTTATGCAGAAAACTTTCTTAAGTGTTTCGGAGAGCTGGGCTGGGAACATTGTATCTAATTTAAAGAAAATGTGTAATGCGTGTATGTATGTGTGTGCATTCATGTCTATCTGTTTGTGGCTGAGAGCTTGAAGGCATATCCTGCTGCTGGTAAATTACCCAAAGCAATGTGATGTGGGTAGGAAGCAGTGGGAGGGAGTGGAGGAGAGGTGAAGTAGGAGATCGAGAGAGGAGGAGAGAAAGGGAAAGACGGAGGAGTGATTATTTGGAGCCCCAGGTCTTATCAAACATTGTTAGTGCACCCTACTGCCTCTCATTTACAATCTTACAGTTTTTTTTCCCCCCTCTGAGGCGTACTCACATACAGGCACAAGCAACAAAAACACATTAGGAGAGACAGGCACATGGGAACATACAATTTATTAACAACACTAAGGAAAATATTTCAAAACACACATGTATGTAGAGTATATGAACACAGCAGGGAAAGCAGTTTTATACTTTAAACTATCTCCATACTACTGTATCTACATTGTTTTACATACACAGCCCCATATGAGTTTATACAATAGATATACAATAATGTGATTTACACAGAGACACTGTGTGTCAGGCTCACTATAGTTGGACACGCACACCCTCACCCCATATAGACAATACACACAGGTATTGGGGAAAGGGCTGCCATTAATCCAAGAAGGAAGAAACAGGGGACTTTCCCAGAATACATTGCAACATCTCACATCACTTCTATTGCTCCTCAGTGATTTGATACTCTACTGTGTTACAAATAAGCAAGCTCTGGAATGTTTGTGTGTGTGTGTGTGTGTGTGTTTGCGTGTGTGTCTTTATGGGGCTAAAAAATTTGAAACATAAGTAAGAAAGCTATATGATAAGTCATTCTGGACAAAGCAAACCAGCACTCTCTAGGGGTGATAAAAAAAAATCAAAGTTATCCTGCCATTTTTACATTTTTATAGCTCTCTCCCTGTGGTGCTGTCTATGGTTCAACATTTTGTATAAACCAGCATTTATAGTCAAAGAAACATTACAGAGGACAGAGTGTAAGATGGATAGAGAAAGTGAGACACCACAAGGAGTGAAGGAGAGAAACAGAGAAATATATAAAATAGCAGTGATGATGACAAAATTAAAGGTTTATGGGGAAAATAAATCTGCATTAATCTGACATTCCTAAACAGAACAAACTACAGAGATTGCGTGGATTTGGTGTTTTGCTCAAAGACACTGTCTATCACATCTGGTAGTTGATGGACAAAATGTATTGTTGTAATTGACATGTGACTCATATCTAACCACTGGGTCACAGCAGGCTACTCAGCCAAGTGATTTAAACAGACAAGGTGAACTCTGCTTACCCAAAAACTCCACTGACAAAAATAAAAGAAGAAATGTGTTTGACAGAAAAATACATGAAGAATCGAAAGGAACCAGGAAAAGCAAATCAAATACACTGGGTAACATGACATATTGATTTTGAGATGAGGAGGAGAAGACGTTGAAATGGGAGGAGAAGATGAGCTTAGGCAAAAGGAGGGGAGCCGAAAGGATGAATCATCTTGATTTGTATTTGTTCTTTGCCTGATGATACCCAGACACAAGTGTTCTCATAGACCATCTGTAATGATAATAAAATGAGCACACTCACATATGGGAGCACATGCACACATGCTGGCATAACTAGCTCTCTCACCAAACTCCTGAGATAAAGAGCTTGCCAATTAGACGTAGCCTAATACAAGTGTCTAGTCTATATTAATATTCAGCCTACCTCCCTCTGTCTGTCTCTTTCTCTAAGCTGTAGTCCCTTTTTGTACTGAAAAAAAATCCTGTTCATATACAGTATATAGCCTTTATAATTGCAAATGAAATGGTGATGGTCAAACATGTTGAAAAAGTAGTGGTTTATGCAACAATGGTGTAACTACAACAACTAAATGATTATGTAGAGGCTTCAACCAGCACTTATCAGTGTCTTTCCCATGTTCACACATTTCCTCCTCCACTGTATGGTTTTTATTCTTGATGTTGCAAAACTATACAAAACAGAAATGGTCCGATTTTACCTTCAGTCCAAATTATTTTTAAAGAGTCAAAAGAGTCTGTGTTTAGACAATGTGTTTGCATATAACCAACCAAATATCTTACTTTTTAACAGCATATGCATGGAGCTGTAACAGTCAACCACATTCTCTTACTTAACTCTTCCAAAGGGGTTCCAGATACCTCTACAGAGAGGCATCCTGGATGTATCTGATCAGATGCCTAAATTCCCTGAAGTGCCTACTTTCAACTCAAAGGAGTTCTATGCAAAGCTCCTTCCGCATACCTCGCCTTAGACGACACCCAGACGAATTTGTATCTGCAATCTCAGTATTTTGGTCAGTACTCAAAGCACGTAACCACACGCGAGGGTTGAAACATAAATCGACTGGTAAATCGAGACTTCACCTTCAAGCTCAACTCAGTCCTGTGCAACCTTCACATTAAGCGCCAATCCACCTGTTGATAAACATTCGCCTCATCGTCACTTATGAACACTTGTATGATACTTAAACTCTACTTTAAATTAGAAAATACCAGCCATTGCCAACATTTTGCACCAACAACTTCCCCTGTCCTCCTATCACAAAAAACAGCAAGGCATAGAGGAACACTTTGTTATATCTGGTACACCAAACTTCCTCTTCCCTGTCCTTGTCAACTTTTAGTCTATGGACATATTTCCTTCTAAGCACATTATAGCATTATTAGTAATATATTGTACAAATACAATAATACAATAATACAAATACAGTTGTATTTAGTGGAAAAGGCTTAGCCGTGTATGCTAACCAAGTCCAAGAAATACAAGGAGCATGCAAGAGATTCTGTGAGAGGATCAGTTAAACTATTTTTTGAATAAGTGACTGTCAGAGTCACCTGATACCGATGAACTGATGGCGTGCATCACTTAAGTGCTATGCTAAGTCATGGTGATGAGGGTGGGGTGTTGATTTCCTGACTGAAGAAGAGTCCCTGACTAAAGGGAAAACTGATTTTGTATACAATGAAATGAGAAACGAGAGGAAAGCTTTAATTTCTGCCCGTTCAGAGGGAATAAGGAGTTTGGCTGAGAAAAAAAAAATGCTTAATGGACTGCTGATGTGCTGTATGATAGATCTGTTGAATGCCCATAAAACCTCTTTGGTGTAAATTGCTCCAAGTTTTTTAAAGTTGCTTGAATCTCTCCAATCACCTTTTCCAACTCCAATTTTCATTTCCGCCTGTCCTTTTTTTTTTTTGTAAACTGCTTTTTTTCTCTCCTTTTCTCCTCTGCCCGTCCTCAGCCCCCCCCCCCCCCCCCCGTCTTTCTTCACCTCTTTTCTTCTCTCCTATTACCCATCCTAATGATAGCCAGTCTTCTCAGAGAGAGGCACTGATGGCAGTGAGCGCGTATCGTTATATTTAGATCTAATTAAAGATCATTATAATCTATCAGCACAATGGAGACCAGGCTGTGATAGAGTCGGAGGAAAGGGCATGGGAGAGAGGGAGGGAGGGAGTAAGAAAGAGAAAACGAGATGCATTGCGGAAAGGACGAAGAGAACTTGAATGTGCCTCAGTCATCGACAACCTCAGACAGCCCCCACTACACCCTATTGTTCCATAACTACCCCCTTGAAATCCCAATTATCAGAATGTGATTACAACACATTACAATGATTGTGACATTTGTACAGGCACAAGAGCAAAAAGGAAAAGGAGGAGTGAGGATAAAGTATCGAATAATGAGGGGTGTGTGAGAATATGCTCCTGAGTGTTATTAGCATGAGGGAGGGCAATTATTTGTATGGTATTAAAATGTAATTGGATTAACCTGGGTAAAGTAGTCAATTTAAAACATATACTGCATAAAATCAAACACACTCTGACACGTAACATAGTTGAAAACTACACAGGCTAACAGCAAACCAGAGTTTTCATCAGCATCTTTGTTATCTTTTTCACTTCTCAAAAGAAGAGCTAAAGAATGCTTCCAAAGCCCCCTCACCACCTTCAAATTTCCACTGTTGATTTTTCACAGCACAGCCCTAAGCTGACTGTGAAGTGACAGAGAAATAGAAAAGCAGTGGCATTTGCCAAACTCCTTTCTCTATCAGTTGTAGTACTGCGGTTGGCATGGAATTGCTTTAAAAGCAATAGGAATGGGTACAAATTTCACTAGCCATGTCTCATATTACTCTTTCTTATCAGTGTTGGCTCTTGCCAGTAGCTTCATGGAGCTTATCGCAGCCATAGCCAACTCCTCTCCCCTTTGAATCCCAAGCTGAAAGTATTACTGCTTTATTTGAAACTTTAGGCCACACAGTGGTTTGCCAAAATGGTCTTTTAATTGGAAATCAAAGAACTTAATACATTCAGTAAACCTGTGGCAAATCCCAATTTGGCATCTGACTGGAGAACAGGTTATTACCTTGTTCTAATATTCCTATGAAAAGTAGAAGGGATACCACAATGTTGATCCCTGTAGCGCTGTCCGTGGTGCTGATAGTTTATAAAAACATGTGCGCACTGACATACACACACAAACACACACAAACACACAAAATGGCCAAATGAACAGGTGGATAAAGAGGTTATTATTGTTTTTCCATTATATCCTCTAATATCAAGACCATTCTAATCAAATGTGCTAAAAAAGGGAAGCAGCCTTATTCTTGCATTTCCTCTTTGTCCCCCAAAACACACACACACACACACACACACACACAGAGACACTTAAAGAGAAATCATGATGACTCTGAACACTAGCACTCTCTCTGTTTGCCGACGTCTAACAAATCCTCTTTTATTTAAGCAACATAATGACTGGAAATTGATTTTTCATGCCCATTCCTTGTTCCCCTATTACCAGTGAATTATACAAATGTGTGTCAGTCCTCCATGCTAATAATGTGAGTGCACGTTTGTGTACATGTTGTGCAAGTGACTCGTTTCTGAACTCGTGCTGCAGCTGGATGCTTGGCTGGGTTTAATTACGCAGAAGCAGGCTTCTTATTTTGCACTCGTGCAACAAATTTCTACTTTCTTTGAGGTCAGTCATAGAGAGACTGTAGAGTTTTAACTTACATCCCTACTGTGCTCTGTCTTTCAACAATGTGCCTCTCTCTCACTACCTCTGTTGTTTTCAGTGTTTGTATCTGTTAGTGTGTGTTTGTGTATATATATTTGCATTTGTGTGTATGCATAGTTGTGTGTATATTCTGTATGTATGTGCATCATTCTCTTTCCCTCTGAGTGCATGTGTGTGTGTTGCTCTTGCTGTTGCTGCTGTTATCATCACCCCGAGGCTGAATGAATAAAACAAGGCCAAGAGAACGCGAGGATAAGAAGAAGAGGTTACAACACTGAAATATAGACAGCCCATACCGATACACACACATATACACCGGTGTGCTACTTTTGCTTTATCAGTCAGCATTTACAAACAGCTCTCAATGTTTCAGAAGCAAACTATCAGAAGTGCCTGCGCTCAGAGGGAGAGAGAAAGTCAGATATGAGAACAACATGGTTAGAGCAATTTATGGGGGAGATTGAGAGAGGTTAGAGGTCACGTATAGCAGCCTTAGCTATAGTTATCAAGGCAAGGATTAGGAGAAGAGCACAGAAAGCACGGGTTAGGAAAAGAGAAAACACAAGAAATACACTCCATTACCTGTGAATATTTAAAAGTATATAGGCAGCAAAAACAGAGATGACTGGGTGAAGGTAGGATGTGAAAGCAATAGCGTTGCAAAGTTGGAAGTGCTGCTGATTCTGGAAGTATAAATTGCTGTTTTGTTGTTTATTTGTTTTTAATGATATCCTCCATATTCCCCAACACATAGAAAATGGGGTTCTCCTGGATATTTGAACAATATAGGTTTATCTTATGGCCATCAGTTTAAATTATTTCAACTTAAGTTCTGACAAATCATAGTATTTCCCATCAGTTTTATATGGCAAATCAGTCTGAATAACACCAATGAGCCTCTGTTGTTGCTATGGAAAAGAAGCCAGTCACAGGTGCAAATCACAGCTGAATGCTTCCTCATTTGAATTGGGAATGAAACACATAGTTGCTGGATTCATCCAACATTGACCAAGGACACAAGATGTCTCCTCCTTCACTGAATTGAAAAGTCCATTCGGAAGTTGCATACTGGACCATAATTGTGATGCCACATCATACGTGCGCGTCTTAAACTCAGATTTAAGGTGAGCACAGAGAAACTTCCCAACTTTCTAGCGTCAAACTCATCGCTGTGCACAGTGAAGCTCAAACATCCAAGTGAGGTAAGAAGAAGCAAAACACATTTTTGAGTGGAGGGAGACTTTAAATTTGTACACAAACTTGTACCTGTGACTTTTTGCCAAAGAAGTACACATTTTCCTATGCAGCTGCTCCTTGCTGAAAAATAATAATACATCATTTTTGTACAGATGATTCAATCGGGAGAGGTTCATGCCCATTCTAGCCCTGTAAGTGCTCCAACTGTCACTCATCTAATATTATGTGTGCAGAAAATGAATGTATTTTTACTTCTGAGACCCTGGGTGAAAAATAAAATAAACCCACTGTGCAACTCTATTTGAGTTGATGCTGACAATGCATTCATTTTCCAGTTGGTAAGATGCATTATAAGCCTGTGCTGCTGTTCTTCACCGAAGGTGGGATGACAGAATGAACAGTGACAAATTTTCTATTGTTAACTGCCTGCGTTCACCTCTATTCACTCTTATTTACTGCTATGCACTACATATTATAATTTACAGTGGGAAATGTGAGAAATAAAAGAGGTAACACCCTTCTTCACGGTTCCATTTCACACAATCAAACCTGTTCCTGAGAGATTCCCATCTTTTTTCTCCAGTCAGGGATTTTAACTGGTGGCCATTTGGTCAATGAATGTCAATGAAACCTATTCTTTCTACAATGGAAAAGGAAGAATAATACCTGTCTGTAAGTCCTATCTACTTTCTGCTCCCTGCACCTCTCATGAATACTTCAACAAGCCACAGACCTCTCACACCATTCATCCTCCTCTGTTCCTCCCTTTCCCCCTCCCTTGTTCCATCCATCTTTACAACAAGAGATGGGGCATGGCGCCGTGCTTTTTGTTTCTCACCTTAGGAATTTACGTTTCTGACTTCTGTCTGCCTCTCTCATCACTCTCGACCCATCCCGTCTGTGGCGCCTCTCTCCTTTGTCTCTGGTTGAAGATTCTGTCAAACTCTCACCCTCCCTGCTCTCTGTTGCGCAACGACAGTGCGAGATAAAATAAAATAAAAGACAAGATGAAGAAAGAAAGCCGTATTTATGTTTGTTAATTAGCAGAGCTCTGATGTGAGTTATAACATATTTAATGAATGCAGGGATACACACAGGCAGAAGATGCACGCACGCACACACACACATGCAGAAAAACACAATTGTATATGCACATGCACAGAGAGACAGTTGATTTGGCAGTTAACCAACATGTTTGGATGAGCCCATTGTGCGTGGGATGGATAAAGGGAAATCTCAAAAAAGCTTAATCTAACAAGCAGCAATTTGCTGTGCATTGAAATCTTAAAACAGAAACAAGCACACATTCTCAGCTCCAATAATAACAATATGAAATGGCTTTGTTACTTTAGTTTGAGTTGAGTCAACAGTGAGACAGAGGGTCGTCACTCTTTAGTGAGACACTGCAGGGGGCAAGAGTGTGATTTAATATGTATGAACTCATCCATGCTCGTTGGTTATTAGACAGATGGACCGAGATGAACAAAGAGTGACAAAGAGCCAGAGAGACAAGGAAAGAGAGAGAGAGAAAAAGAGAGAAGTGCAATTGTACTCCAGTGCTGACAGATATAAAAATGATTGAATGCGGACAAAAAGAGAGACAGAGAGAACCGTGAGGTGAGTGAATGGAAAGAATGAAA
The DNA here is from genome assembly GCA_005408345.1 of Macquaria australasica. Classification (NCBI taxonomy): domain Eukaryota; kingdom Metazoa; phylum Chordata; class Actinopteri; order Centrarchiformes; family Percichthyidae; genus Macquaria; species Macquaria australasica. Next base: position 115,314 of record SEMN01000109.1, read on the forward strand.
GAAAAAGCAAACATCAAAAGAGTCAGACAGTGTGTGGGAATGAGAAAAGGGTTGTGTCACCGCAAAATGAATTTATGTCTGTGTTTTTATGAACACGCCATTAAAGAGTAAATATATGACAGCACTAATGGGCTATTGGAGCTCCCATCGCACATGATAGATGGAATTAAAGTAATTGCCTCTGTGTGTTTAAATCAATTATGGAACGCCGCTGCACAGAGACGTGACAAATTGCAAGAAGAGTCCTCACAACAGTCGTTCCCGTGTCTCTGTATGTGTGTGTGTGTGTGTGTGTGTGTGTCTCATCTTGCAGCCTCTCATCTTCCTGGAATCCAAGATTGACCTTTTCCTGGGAATAGATTTTTCCCATTTATTTCACTTCACCACTGCCTGAGGGTTGATCTCCATCCATATGCTTCACCATGAGTATTCCTGTCACATGTAGATGTTTATGTTCACAGTATGTTTGTGTGAGGATGTGTGCTCACGCCTGCCCGTGTGTACATTTTGTGTACCTTTGCACATTAGGGACTGGCATCAACTTCCTTCATCCAGTTCAGTGAGTTTCACATTTAGAGTTATTGTGTCCTGAGGGCAGAACCCCAGCTGACACAGGCATTAAAAACTAAACCTCTATGGACAGAGACCACTTTAGGTTGGAAATAATGCTCGCTCCAAGTCCTGAGAGTTGCAGTCCTTGGAGTTAAGCATTGTTCAAGAAGAAGAAAACAGTACACATGTATGATTTAAATAAAAAAATAGTTTAAAAGGTGTTTTGTATAAGAAATAGCTCTACAAAAACAAAGAAAAAATAGAAGTAAAGAGTTAACAATCAGTGCTTTCATGAACTCATTATTTAGTAACATGTTACAGTATTGTGATTACTTGGTTCAGTAATGATCAATGATTACAATTTTAAATTCAGTAAATTGATTACTATATTTTGATGTCTTACTGGGAGGTTGACAGAGGGTTGATAACAGTTTGGTCTCTCTGTGTTTAGTGGAGAGACTGGTGTGGAATCTGATAGCCTGGCGCAAGGGCTAGAGGTGGAGGGAGACAGTTAGCGTCTATCAAAAGTAACTCTAAAGTTGTCTAATTTACATGTTGTGTGTGGCTGGCCACTATCAGTCGTCACCGTGAGGTTGCCAGGCGAGACTCTGGGAAGCTACTGCAACCGGCCAAGAAATAGTCTGGCAAATAACCTCCCATAAAACCACAACGGTCATTTTTACACTTCACTTTTTATAGATTAGTACTTCCCTCTGCTAAGATAAGCTAATCGGATGCTGGCAGTAGCTTCAGATTTAGCATATAGACATGAGAGTGCTGTCGGTCTTCTCATCTAACTGTCAGCAAGAATTCCCCAAAATGTCTGTTCCTTTAAGTTCAAGTTTAGTTTGTTCTAGTAATGATTCTTGTGATAAAATAAATGAATCACCTTGTACAGATTTTACAGTGCTAATGCCTTTCCAAAAGACAGTGAGCCTCGAAACACCTGGTCATCAGTTTCTTTTTTTCTGTCCCAGACTCTCACTCAAGCTCTGCAGAGTTCAGTGGTTGCGGTGATCTGCTGGCCATACGATTTGCTGTGTAACTAAACATAGCTGCTATTGTGTCCTCTCACACACTCCTTTTCTTTGCCTATTCCTGTGTGTGTGTGTGTGTGTATGTTTGCATGTGTGTGACTCCTTTCACTCATCTGGAAGCAGCTTACTTCTCTGAGCTGCTCCGCTGGCTGCAATCCCAACCAAACCAAAGCTCTCTCTCTCTCTCTCTCTCTCTCTCTCTCTCTCTCGCTCTCTCTTTCTCTCTCTCTAACTCCCAATCAAAACTGTCCCGTCTTTCAATCTTTCCTCTCCATCCAGCTTTGTAACTCTATCTATCATTTCATTTTTCTTTCATTTCACTCTAGTCCGTTTTCAAAAGTTATTTGAAAACATTACTTTCCCCCCCTCTAGTTCAGCCCTTTCTCCTCCTTTCTGAAACCTGTTTATATAAGGTTAATCTGCCTTTGACAAAAGGATGCCCCTCTGCTTCTTTGGGTATCTCGGAGAAGCGCTTTGAAAAATGTGTGGAAAGGATTAAGGTAAGACCCGGAGCCAGGACTAGCTCTTTCTATCGCTCTATACTCGACTCCTGAGCCCCCAAACACAGACAAACTGATGCACATAGACTAGCCCTCCCTTTCTCTGTATTCTACTTAACAAAACTCACTCAGTGAAACTCAAGAGACTTACACAACAAAACTTTTTGGACTGCAACTGACATCATGTTTCTGAAAGGTGTATCATTACTGTATGTGCTGTGTGTTTAATGGAGTGTGTTGACTTCTTGACACTGTTCTCTTTTAATATAATCTATCAACAACAGCAGTGTCTGGCACTAAATGTACGACTCTGACTTTGTACATTTTTCTAAGTTCAGTAAGCTTAAACCAGCTGCATGACATACATGACTTGATTAGAACAAAACATTGCCAATTAATGCAGTGATACAGACAACAATTTTGTTTTTATCCCAAATTACTGTTGAGTTTTTAAAAAGTACTTTTTCAATGTTTTGAGCACAAATTAAATTCCATTCACCTGCATTATATTAGGGTGGCAGCACAAGTCTCAGCAGCAGCAGCAGATATCTTACAACTCGGGTGTATAAAACAAAAACTATCTGCATGACTAGATTCCACAATGGGTAAGTAAGAAAATGTGTATTTTTGCAAGAGTAAACTGTCCCTTTAAATGGATCACGAGACCTTCTGGAGGATTATTTGTCTACTCTGGCGTTAAATGTCAAAATGCACCTGAAAGCGGTTATTTTTAATTTACTGCTGTACTGTTGTCAAGCTGTCAGGTCAGGATTTGGAAGGTGGGGGAACCCTAGGATCTGTTGGTTTGTGTTTCAGCAGGGGAAAAGTGTAACCTCAAAATAACTGCCAAATTGGTTCATGTTGTGAGTTTGGGTCTGGCCTGCCACTGTTCTGTGCTGCACTGCTGGTCTGGCTCTTTTCTCAACAACCACTGAAGATAACGCCAACTGAATTCTAGAGTACATTGGCAAGTGTTAAAAGAACTGCACTAATCAGAGTGCAGATCAAACACTTTCCAACCCCTAAGCACAGTGTGAAAGTGGAGCTTGGCAAGTGATACTACAGAGCATCATCATCTCTTGAATCCATATTGATGAGTGCTAGTAACAACAGTAACCATGACAACAATGCACGGCCATCCCTAAATCATCCCAAAGAAGTTCATTAGGCTACAATTTTAACACAGTAAGATAAAATACTTTTTCAAGTGCTTTGAGTAAACCAAAATTGTAATTCAATTTATTACAAGAATAGGTATATATTATGCTAATGTTAAAAGTCAACTTTTAAAGATAAATTTGAAATATACTAAACAGCACATAAATAATGTAAATAGCTAAGATGGTCAAAGTGACAGCTACTAGCTAAAATTCGGTAGCTTTGCAACAGCCAGTGAGTGGCTTTACATTAGGTAACATCATACGTCATAAAGATACTGACTAATCCCCTGCATTCAGGTCATCACTTTACACTTAACCAGACACATTTGTGCTCTTTTGTCTGTATTTCATGTCATGTAGCAACTGACATTTATCTGTAGCGAGGTTTGTGTGTGCGTGAGTTGATTTTGATGAGGAAATACAATGTGTATGGATGGGGCAGGGCTCTGCAGTGTCATTATTTTCTGATTTGTTGAGTGAGTAAACAAGCTGGAAAGAAGGCAAAACTGCTGCATGAAAAAAATGAACGTTATATTCATACATTTGTTAAGCGAAGGTGCCAGAATGCCACAATTTGTTGATTGTTTCGACCCAATTTTACACAGCAGCTGACGTTGTCTTTCTAGGGCAACACATCTAATTCAGACACTGTATGGTCTGATTTTATCGGCTAGCTAGTTAGTGTAGATCTGGATCTTCCTGTCCTCCCTCAGTGAGGCTGTCAGACAGATTGCTTTCCTCCCCACCGCCTCTGCACCTCATCCTTGTGTGTATACCTGTAGCTATAGAGATACTCAAAACTGCCTTCAGCCGTGGATACTGTAGCTGGACAAAAGTATCTTGAAATCACTGCCAGTAAATACCTGTCCAAAGCTGCAAGCTCAACTACAGGTAGCCAAAAATACTAGCTCAATGACTTACACTGTATTCATAATTATTTACAAAAAAGGAATGGCCTCGCTGCTGACCTTCCACTCACCATCTGTGTAATATAAACATGAAATAATGGCTCTTTTATTTCTGCAAACACCATTCAAATAAACCTGGCACCAGCAGACACTCGGCCAAATCGCCTTTCACCCGAAACAAACCAGAGCGAAGTCAGAAAACCCAGAGCAGCGGCTGATCATGGGATTCCAGCTGTGATCGGCTCCCCTTTAGTCCCCCTGTGTGCAGGGATTCTCAGGGATAAGCGGGACAGGGGAGGGAGCTTTAGTGTTTTCCCCGCCACATCCCAGATAGACCTGGAATGTGGAAGATTCTGGATTTGTGTTTGGGCTGAACTAATTGAGTCCCCTATAAACCTTGCTGCCCTGACTCCAGGACAGTGCTGGCACAGAAACACACACAGACACATGCACACATCCAAATACACACACACACACACACACATACACACAAATGCATGCTCCCTTTTGTCTCTTTCTGTGCCAAGCCTAATCCTGCCTTACCAGCTGCAGAAAAAAAGACAGAAAGAGAGGGAGAATCTCCTCCCTCCATTCAGTTCCAATTCACTTTTCAATTTCAAGGTGCTTTATTGGCAAGGCTCTGCCTGAGCGATGCCAAGGCAATTAACAAAAAAAACGGGCGCTTTCAAAGCAAAAAGACAGAAAAAAAAGCGACAGTGGCATTATATTATGGCAAATACAACAATCAGAACAATAATAATAAGCAATGAAATCATTTAAATTTGCCTTGCATTCCCTTTTTCTGCACACACCATCTCTGGGGGTCAGTGCAGGATTTTCCCTTCCTCTCCTAATTGTGATGGGCCATGGAAAGTGCTCCGCCAAATTGTGTAAACACATGTGGAAGCAAAGAGGAGGCAGCAATGGAAGACTGATCACAGCAAATGAGTTTCTCAGGAAATGATTGGGCCTCTTTGATTGCCCAAATGTAAGTCCCCTTATCCAACATGACACCTGAGTACAGAGGCACGTAATGTTTAGAGTATGAAGGATGTAATATATTAAAAAGATAAATTTGCTGGTGCAAGGTAGAGAATTGAAAGTAGATAATTTGTAATCACATTGCAGAGTAAGTGTTTGATGTTCTTTGAATGGAGCTCTGAAGTTAATTTTCAATTCTCTTTGAAACGGAGTAAAATAATGAGTTGTGAGAACAACAGAGCACTGCCTTGGTAACATTTTAGAGTAGGCAGAGGTCAAAGTATGGCAAGGAATTAAATATTTGGACCATAAAAGAAAGAGAAAACTCGTTTGAGCTCTTGTTAACCTTTTTTTTAATCTTGTACCCTTTAACTTTTTTGCAAATATAAAGCTGCAGTCACCGACTGATGAAAGGGAAAAGAACCTGTTCAGCAAAAACATTCAGGAAAAGAGTATGGTAAACTGGCACTGGCTGTGTACAATAAAACTCACTATATGGTAGTCATCATTGTGATAGGCAAAGTAGCAACAAGTTTGGCACACCTTTCTCCAAAAAGAAGTTGCCTTGTACAGATAATTTAGCATGTTTTTCTTTTTTATGTATATTTTTCAGCTGACAGGTTCATGCACTCTCCACATTAGAAATGTTTCTTAATTTTGCGGACTGCATAAAACTGAATGTTGAAATGTATGCTTGTGCCACAGGTCACTCTGACTCTGACATAAATAAAACACGTCGTTACAGCTGCTGAATTCATCCAAAACTGACCCAGAATCAGAAGGTGAATTCATTAAAGCTACAGATTATAAATTTTCCCATCAGATTCATCTTTAGCTCGAACCTACAATTAGCAGAATGTTTCTTGCCAATAAGCACTTTGGGAGTTGTAGTTGACTTCTCTCTTTCAGGTTTTATGTCCACAGGCTTCTTATAGCTTTGACTTTTTATCAAAGAACCAGATATTTTCTAACACTGTTGTTCATGTGTTTTTAAACTACAGAAGTCATTCAAGTAAGTTACATGACATTTTCTATGGGGGAAAATTATTAATTTGTGGAACCAGTGGGCATCTGTAATAGCTCCTCCTACTTTTTAACTCCACGGGAAAAACAAAACAAAACTGTAGAATGCTCCTGTTCTATTTTTGCTTTCATCTTCACAGGCAACAGAATGGAACCAACTATGATGCTGAATGACTGTAATGTAGGATTCTAGAACTCTGCCTGAACACCTATAAGTATACCTCAGAACCCCAACAGAGTACATTAACTCGTATCAACTGTGAAGTGTTGTTTACCTGTCAAGTAGGATCTACTACAGAGAGTCTACAGTCTACTACAGACTACTGCTAGACAAAACAGTCTACTACAGACAACCAAAGTCTGCTACAGACAACTAAAATCTGCTACAGACAACTAAAGGCATCTAAAGTCTACTACAGGCAGTGCCATGGAGCAAAGAAACAACCAAAGAAACAACCCAAGAAACAGGGCTAGAAATTATGGCGCTGCTCCTCAGCACCGCCCAGCACCTCGCTGGGACTTCTACGATCTGCAATATGATCTTGATAACGCCCACCGGGAGAACTATCGCCTGAAAAAGCAGATAGACAGCATGTTGAAGCCTTCAGATGAATTACTGGCTGAAAGGGCGAGGTGCAACACCGCTTATATGGAAATAAACAAGCTGCAGGTGTTTATAGAGGACAGGGAGAAGCAGTTCCAAGCTGAACGCAAAAAAAACGAGGAGTCCATGAAAAATTATGAGGCACATTTCTACTACCTCAGGAAACATCTCCACTACTGGCAGAACCGTGCGAAAGCCATTCAGCACGTGAGCCAGATGGAGTACAACACTCTGGGAGCAAGATTGGGGGAAGAAAAACAACATCTCTCAAAGCAGCTGCAGAGGAGAGAAGATGAATTCCTACAGAGCGAGAAAGCCTGGGAGGAAAAATACAACGCTCTGGAGAAGAAGTCCAGGAAGGAGCTGGACGAGAAGCAACAGACCTGGGAAACCATGGTAAAACAAATAGAAGAGGAGAAGAAAGAACTGGCCCAGATAGATCAGAGCTGCAAGCTGATAGCAAAACAGTTGGAGGAAGAAAACAAAGAACTGCATGAGAAAGTACATACCTGGGAAACCAGAGCAAAACAACTGGAGGAAGAGAAGAAAGAACTTGAGGAGCTCTGTCTGAAAATGAAGAACAAAAGGACAGGGTTTTGGTCTCACAAGAAGTGGGTAAAGACTGGACAGACACAGGTGGAGAAAAAGAAAAGTAAAAAAGAGGAGATGAAAAAGAAAGAAAATGAAGAGAAGGCGGAGCTGAAAAAGAAAGCAAAGGTGGAGAAGACAGAGATGAAAAAGAAAGAAAAAGAAGAGAAGATGGAGATGAAAAACAAAGAAAAAGAAGAGAAGATGGAGATAAAAAAGAAAGCAAAGGTGGAGAAGACAGAGATGAAAAAAAAAGAAAAAGAAGAGAAGACGGAGATGAAAAACAAAGAAAAAGAAGAGAAGACGGAGATGAAAAACAAAGAAAAAGAAGAGAAGATGGAGATGAAAAAAAAAGAAGAAGAGGAGGAGAAGAAGAAGAAGAAGGGTTTTTTGAGCTGGATGCACAAGAAGAAAAAGAAGTGCGACCGCAACAGCGAGGTGGAGGAGGCTGCTGGATGTTCGATTGAGACCGGACAACAGTAGCTCCCTCTTCCTCCCCCCTTCATCTCTCCACCCTCCCTTCACCCTCCCTCCTCTGTCTCCCTCACCCCGACCCTCCCTCTTTTCACCCTCTGCTTCATCTCCTTCACCTCCTTTCCATCCTCTCTCCATTCTACCCACCCCTTCTCCATCTCTTCACCCTCCCTCCATCCTCCCTGACCTTCTTCCACACCCTGTCTTTTCTCCATCCTCCCCCTCCATCCTTCCTCCCTGATCCTCCCTCACTCCCCTACTCCCCGACGCGGATTTTGACGCCGACGCCAGCGCAAGAAAGATGTTGACGGTGATGCGGATTTATCGGTTCGGCAGCCGATGATTGATCGGTGCCGGATCTCGATCGACGGTTGATTCCGCCGATCTGAACGCACGGATTTGATTTTGATCGGAAAGCGGATTTTGATGCCGATTTCTGTTGATTTGCCTGTGCCGCGAATTTTGATCCCGGACGCAGGATTTGATTTGTTGATTTGATTGATTTGTTGACGATTTTTTGATCTCGGATTTCGCAAGTTGATTCTGACGGCTGACCGATTCAAGCGCCGGATCTTGACGCGATGCTGATTTCTGCCGTGATTTTGATTTTGCCGGATTTTTGATTTTGATTTGATGCCGGATTCTGACGGCGATGGATTGATTTTTGCCGACGCGCGTGATTGATCGCAAGTTGAGATTTGAATGTTGATCTTCCCCCCTCTATCCTTCCTCCCTTATCCTCCCTCACCCCTACCCTCCACCCTTCCTCCCTCACCCCCTACCCTCCACCCTTCCTCCCTCACCCCCTACCCTCTACCCTTCCTCCATCACCCCCTACCCTCTACCCTTCCTCCCTCACCCCCTACCCTCCACAATTCCTCCATCACCATTACCACCTAAAGTTAAAGGGTAGCACAGTGGCTCAGTGATTAGCACTGCAGCCTCACAGAAACACCTCCATCTTGTTTCTGTGTGGAGTCTGTATGTTCCTCCCTGTGTCTACATGGGTTTTCTCCGGCTCTGCCGGTTTCCTCCCATAGTCCAAAGACATGCACATTAGGCTAATTGGAAACACAAAATTGCCCCCAAATTAAAAAAAATAAAAAATAAAATAAAATCTCAATCATATTTCTGCTTATGTTTGCCTCTCTGAATAAGTATACAGTATAAATACAATTGTATGACATTATGGTTGCTATATAGTATAAGTGCTGGTGTCTGTCATCAAATACTGTTTTTGAAGTTATGGTTTAAACAACACTATTTGAACAGGATCAGTGTTATATAATAAAAGACATCGTTCCTCCAGAGCTTCTCTGTCAGATGCTGAGTTCAAATCAGTCGAAACCAGTCAGAACTGGTCACTTTCTCTCTTTGTCTCTATGCCATCAAAAATGATGAGGTGAATTGGCAGGTTCACTGTTCAAATTCTGATCAAAATGCAATAACCTGGGTTGCCCAAATACAAATGGAGAGTTAATTAAATTTAGGTCTGCAACTAATGACTATTTTAATTTTCTTCTGATTTTGATGATGTTATCAGATGCCTTGTTTATCATGGTCCACCCAAATTATTCAATTTACTTATTAGACAAGGAAAAGCAAGAAATTCTGACATTTGAGAAGCTGGAAACATAAAATGATTGCAAGTTTTACTTGCAAATGTACTTAAACGATTAATGTAGTAGTATTTTTTAGTAGTAGTATTTTATTATTAAACGCTCATGAGGAGGATATACAAAAGTACAAAACAAAAGTGCTCACAAGGAGGATATACAAAAGTACAAAGCATAACGCTCACAAGGAGGATAAAATACAAACAAAAAATGGTCACTTGGAGGATCAGACAATAACACTGACAAACAAAACCTCGTAACACGAATACTTGCTGGTACGCTTGACTCAACTCATTTGACAGACTGAACAAGACGAACTGGCACAGGACAAACGGAGACAAGGACTATTTATACATGAGGTAGGGGAAAACAGGTGAGACCAATCAGGGGTGGGGTACACAAAATCACACAAAGGGAGGAAGTCAGGGTCTGAAATGAGAGGGAAAGGTGAGTACAAAATAAAACAGGAAGTGCAAGACGAGACTAGACGTGAGTGACTTTAACTTAACATAAAACTAAAACTAAGGCATGACATAATACAACATGAAACACTAAGCATGAACATGAAATACATTAACAAGTCCGGCGAGACACAACACACTTCTCATATCAAATTTGCTCTCCTGTATATTTTGTACACAGTCTGGGAATGACTTTGATTAAGCTCTGAACATTATCTGCATTATTTTATGATATACTAAATCTTTAAATGTTATGAGAATATATAAACATTGGATTAGTGTGATCATTATAACCAGCCTTATTGATAAGTATGGCTCATTTTTGTAGTGAAACTATTGAATTTATAATTGTTTTAAAAGTCGACCCCCACAATTCCACACAGTACGATATGTAATTGTATTAATCAATTATTAATACAATACAATAGCTTTGCATATTAATTTTCTGTCAGTTCAATTGTCCGACTAATCGTTAATGCTCTAATTAAGTTGTTAAAAATACCTGTTATTTTATGACCAACATGAAATCTTTACACTTTTGGGGATCATTAAAAATTATTTGAATGCATTCTTTGGTTTATAAAGTGAAATAAAAAGTAAAAAAATGAAAAATCTTAAGCCATATTTACCATTATAGCAGTCTTGTAATGATATAAAGTCAAAGAAAAGGAGTCAGTTAAACAAACTCAAATTATGTCACCAATACTTAAACTGCTCCAAAACTTTAGTTAGGGTTATTACTTCAACAATTAATTTTTGAGTTAGGTTAAATTAATAGGAATGACTGACACAGTGTGAGTAAGTGTCCACATCTTTTGGAGGATTAAGTTGTGTTAACTTACTTCTTTTATTAAGATATAGTGTTAGGCTTTACAGTGTAGTAATGGAAAGTGACCCCAAAGACATCTTTTCTGTTGTAATGGTTGATTAGAGGAACATCTAGTAAACGAGTTACTAATTCCCGTTAGCCACAGCTGTACTATGAGATTCAAGTAGGGAAACATGTCAATGTTACAACTTGCAATCCTTCACTACATTGCACCACTCACTTACAGGTAACCAGTATCAGACAACTGAGTTGATGATTATTATAGTAACTGTTACATTTTCTTCTGTACCCATGTTGGAGTGATGACATGCCTTCACAATTCTACTTGATTAATTAAAAATGTCATATTTACCAAAATGCAAACAGCATTTCAGATGTTAGATTTTGCTCACAATCAGAATGATCTTCTAAGGCCAAATATACTGCTTTCATGTGTCTCTCTGTGTGTGTGTGTGTGTGTGTGTGTGTGCATGTGTCTATATGTGCATAATTCCATGGGTTGATGACTTAAGATAAAGCGACTACCTGTCAGGGAGTTGGGTGTGCTGAACGTACTTGGCTGACAATTACTCTAATAGCTCTCCCTCTGTGTGTGGTGAGTGTATGTGTGTGTGTGTGTGTGTGCGCGTGTGTAGGTGTGTGTGTGTATGTGTGTGTTTTGATATGTCTGCTTTACAGCTTGGTGTTAACCACTTGACATTTGGGAAGTGCTTTCATTAAGTTGGACGGCTGTCTCAGACAGTTATGATGACGGGACTTTGCAAGTTATCCTAGTTAATACTGTGTCCGTCTTGGATCAATAACAGCCTAATCCCCCAATGGCTTACACTACTCATGCGCACGCACACACACGCTTTTATAGATGGCATGCATACACAAATGTGCACAGACACACAGAACTCACCAGTAGGAGTTTAATCCTCACAACTGCCACCGGGTCATCAGCTTTGGAGCTTTCAATATATTACAGCAAATGTAGGAGGAGAGGCTGAGCAACAGAGATGAAAGGATAAAAAGGGGGGAAAACATTAAAAAACGAGGAAAATGATTGAGGATGTTGCAGTCTAAAAAGTACAGAGTGGTACGAGCAGATTGGGCAGTCTGAGCAGGACGTTAGCTATGCTATAGTTGATATGTACACTAGGCATTTACAAAACGATTCACAAAAACAATTTAGGGTTTTTAATTTTGTAGATGTTCTAATGGATGAAGGTGTATTAGGTCTTTAGTGTTGCTGAGTGAAAATCCTGTTTACTTTCTTTGGGTTTAGGTGATGAGCAGGGAGCGCAAAAGTGGCTACCTGTGCTTTACTGGTGTTGTGGGTTTGGTTTAGTTGTATTTTTGACTTACTTCTGTCTGCTTATTGTTTACTTATTGTTTACTGTTCATCACTATTTTGTATAACAGTGTATGCTTGCTGGGGAGATGATGAAATCAGAGCCTATATACCAAATATCAGCTCTGTACATATTCTGCATTCACATAAATACTTTCTTTTCCAGAGGGGTTGGCTGACTTAAAAAGTATAAATTTAAGGTTTGAGGATATAACTAATTTACAAACATGTTCTTCTTTAATCAAAAGCAACTGATTGTGTTGCTTTTAATTTATTTCTAGCCCTAGAGTCTTTGTAAAGATTCAACTTTTCCATCTGCAGCATCAGTAGCCCTGACATTCAAAAGTCAAACCAGCCACAGATGATTCAGAGTTCCCACATCAGTTGAACAGCCTCAGGGGTACTTTTCACTCTTTGTTGCCCCCGATTTCAGTGTTGAAGTGGTCAGTATTCCTCAAAAACTGTTCCAAACTACATTGCTCCAACACAGCTTCAGAGTGAAGCCATTAAACACGTCTGCACATGGAGTGAGTTGGAGAAGACAAGGGAACTTTATATAAGTTGTATTTGTGGTTTAATGTGAATGCCAGATGGTGTGTTTGGGAACAGAGAAAGGTGATACAATGTACATGATGTTATTTGTCAAAAAGCACAGGACAGAATACATATTGATGTAAGAACTGAAGATTGTGACCTGTAGCTGTGACTTCTGCATGCCATGTAATCACTGGAATGTAATGATTTTAAAACACCTTGGAAATTATACAGCTTAAGTAAGACTGCCATTTATAGATTTTAGTGCAGTATTTCATCAGACAATTAGCAAAACCCTACAGTAGTATTCAGTACGTTTTTCATCTTATGTTTTGAAAAACAAACAGCCTGTAAGCCTGCCTAAAGTGACCAGATGCATTGTTACAAAGGGTATAGCCTCAAACATACTGCCCATTCCAGACTATAAAATACGCCAATATTTTGAATTTTTCAGCTTTTACTGACCTCCTACACAAAAGTATTGGCAGCGACTGGTGAGAGATATTTAGTCACCAAAACAACAGGTCCAGGAATTAGTTGATTTGCTAGTTGATCATGGCTTTTTGATTAGGGCAATTTCCAAACAATACCTCTGACATAATGTGTTGACAGAGTGCATGTGTTTTCATCAGGCACAATGTACCAACCAAAAATAAGATGAAAAAGTAAATAATTAGCTGTCAAAAACTCTGATGCCCAAATGACAGTAAAAATAATTCTATTTTTCAGTAATGGCTGTGGTCTGAAAGACAACATAAAATTCCCTAGCCTTCCAGGTACAGTATGATTTAATTTCGACCACGCTGTGGGACGATTTGGGATGGGTTGGATATTAAGCTTGGACTCGTAGACAGAGACTGGATTACTACTCAATGACGGCAATTTTTCAAGAGGGACAATTAATAACTTTGGAAGGAGTGAGAAAAATAATATTAATTAGTTTGGTTGAAATTAGTCCACTTTAACTGGAAATTATCAGTAGCAGCACAGTAGAAAATGCTTCTCTAACAAACATTGTGGAAACAGCAGAAAGGGCAAAGGGGGGTAAAATATAATTTTATTTCAGTAACGTAGAAATATTACTATTTTTGCTAAGGCATTAAATGCATATTGGGCTTTGATAGTGTACTAGAAATTGAATTATGCAAATCATTCGTTGGGGAAATTGTCCCCAACTCCGCCTTGCTGATTACTGTAATAATGTTTTTAACATATTAATATTTTTTTCTCCACATCATATTTTTCATATTTTCTCAGAGATGGGAAAAAAACACACACAAAACACTGGGCTGTGATATGGAGAAGAAACCATAGAGAAAGGGGAAAATAATTGCACATAAATGCAAATATGATTTCCTTGTTTCCATATCAAACCATGTCTTGGTGTTTACACCTCTTAATTACGATGTTTCATTAATTACAACAGGAATGTAATGGGGAATATTTACAAGCCTTCAAAGGCTGCCAGATATGGAGAGAAAATAAATAGTTGTGCTATCAGAGGGCAATGTGCTCAGATGTTTTCCAGCTTTTACTTGTTAATTGTGTTATGTGTTGACTTCTTTGAGACACATGGAGAATCACAGGTTCAAAATAAATGTGAGAGGGGAAGGTGTTGAAATAAACCCTTGGTTTATCTACGGATTACGTTTTGAAGATACTGGACTTAAGCAGCACTAATGGCAAACATTTAATATACTACATTTGTTTAGCAGTGTTATAGAAAAATACTAGTAACAAATATAACTCAGCTACACAATTCAATATAGTGGTACATGTGGCAAGATTTCTTAGAAAACTTGCTATATCTTGGTAGACATAGTCGAATAATGTCTTCAGCTAAAAGCTAAAGAATACCAATTTTGTTATAGCAATCTGATAACACTGAAACAATTTTCTGTATAAATCACTTTTCTCCCCGAAAGGTGCAGACAAGGGGCTGTGTGGTGTCACATAATATATAACTCAGACGGAAATCTAATCAGCTGTGGCATGTATTTGGAAAGATGAATACAGTATGTACTGTAGAACTGTTGCTATGTGATGTTTGTCATATTCTGTTCTCCTCTTCCTTCGTGTTTCAGCACTAATCCCTCATGTAAAGAAAACTGAATTTGACACACTGGTCGTACACCATCAGTGTTACACTTTAATGGTGTGTGTGTGTGTGTGTGTGTGTGTGTGTGCATATGGTGCTCCTGTTTCCTGCCTCTTTCTGGTTAGCAAGCCTAGGGCTACTGGTAGAGTGGTTGCCATGGAGTTTTGACATCATTTCATAAATGAGAATAGATGAGTCTGGGAAGTCAATATGGGCTGGAGCTGCTGAAGGGTGTTATGGGAAAAAATGAACACCACGCCATCGAAATAACCTCCACTTCCCGCTGAGTCACACACGTACGTACATACACACGAGATTGCCCACACAAGTGCAGATACATTTATCAGCTTGTGTTGGCATGCGTGCAAACACAAGAGGATCATTGAGGTAATCATCAAATACGTCAGAAGTAAATAACATTTAAAGAATTATATTGACGAGGTGCTAGAAATGTACTATGCACTTTGCACAATGTACTCACGAGCAGTGCCCCTTTTGGTGTTGCTATTCATTCCATTGGCCTGCTGTCAAATAAGATGTTCTCTAAGCTTGGGATACTGTAACACTTTAAAACTCACCTCACAAACCATCACAGACAAGATACTGCAATGTGATTCATGCAGAGCACAAAACAAATAAAACTGACATATCAGGTGTTTGATGCTGAGTGGTTTGGATACGCCTCTCCGTTTGTTTTAGATTGTTCGTGTGGCTCCAGCAGCCACATTTAATGCAGCGATTAAAAGGTATCCTAACAGGCTGTGTCCGTCCCAGCCCCACACTGAGATGACGCATTAGGATCTCAAGCAGACAGTTAACTGTCAGCATACTGGGAGATTAATGGACAAACACACAGGAACAGCAGGAGTCTGCCTGGCTAAGGAGCTAGCCAAGGATATGTAGAGGACATAAGAGGGGAGTGACCTTGGACAGAGATTTTTATTTGAAACTTCATGCATGTTGATGTGTTTTACAGGCAACAGTTGCGTTCATGTGTTTAACTGTTAAAGGTGTGCATTCATAGTGGGAAGTGATGCAATGCAAGTGATGGATATTACATTTAGAGAAGCAACAGCAACATGAGGGGCTTGAAGAAACAGAACAAGAAAGTGAACAAACAAATTGTTAGCTAAATTAAAAAGATGATATATAACATTGTTTAATAATACAGTTATGATAAAAATATAATATGATGGACCAAATCGCTAATTGAATCTCCTTCTTTTTGATCAATGTAGCAGCTGTTTTTCTTCTTGCATTTACTGGATTGTTCATAAATAAATTGTAATGAGTACAATTAGTTATTTTATGTATTATGTGTTTATGTTTTTTTTTATCACATTTTGCATACTGCAGGAGTGTAATGGGAGGTGGTGGTCTGCACAGTCACACAACAGAAGGAACACAGGTTCAGGTCCCAGCTTTTTCTGTGAGGAATTTGCATGTTTTCCCTGTCGTCACATGGATTTCTGAATTGCCCATAAGATATATCTGTATAAGACCTAGAATCAACTTGTCTGGTTTAAGATTTTGACCCAGTCTTTACAAGTTATGCTCCAGCCACCTCTGAAAAGCACTTAGCTGGTAGAGACAATCAATAATAAAAGTGTAAAAGCTGTCACACACTCTTCTTTCTGAGTTGTTAAGAATTGGCACCCTGTTTTAGACACCGTCACCAAACAGGACGAATTTCAAATCAGAACAGAAAAGCAACTTGTACCATTTCATCCTTTCATTTCCATCCTTGCTTGTAGCTCTCTGTATGCAGATTAGGCACTGAACAGGCATGACAATACTGGGGAGCAGAAAATTAGCTTTCTTACTAAGTAGACCTTCACTCCTCTCTCACTTCTAAGACTGTACTGATTCAAACAAGACTCGTGACAAGAATCACTTGTTTTTTGTTTGTTTTTTTGGATTGTGAACTGAATGCCGTGAATAATGAGAAAACCTTAACTAGAACTGTTTGGCCCTGAGGAAGAAACCATGCAAATTTGTTTCTTTCACTTATGGCATTTTTTTTTTTTTTTTTTAACATTGACTGAATTACAAGAACCCAAAATGACCAGAGCAAAAGGAATCTCATGATGGCGCTCTGCCTCCAACTTATAGTCTAGGTTGTCTTCTTGCCCTCTCCTTTCAACCTTTTCTCATCTTCCTCCTTCACATAATTCTTCTCACCACTTATATGAATTCTCTTCTGTCTCCAGGTCTTCCTTTATTAAATGCCAGCAAGCGTGGTAGGGAGTGGGTGGTATTGGTAATGAGTTGTCTCCCAACCATCCAAACAGCCCACTATACTTCTCAAAGGTGATTATCTAAAAAAAAAAAAAAAAAAGAAATATTACTACTTGCCCTTATTAATGCTTTTTGCTTTTATCATTCATCACTGCTGGACTTTTTTATTTCAATAATTGATCTACCTCTGGTAATATGGAACCTTGATTGGTAATAAAACAGGGGGCACTAATAGTGAATGAAATATAAATAACCAGATAATAAAATCGCTGAAACTGTGTTTACTCTTTGAATAACTTCCAAGTTATGTTTTCTGATTTATTAACAGTCTGTAATGGCAATATAGAAGGGGTTATGTGTTTATACCTGGACCATACAAACTGTTCAGTACAGTTATAAAGCCTCCCTATATATACATACATATTGAGTCAGTGTTGCAATTGATGCGTGGAAGCTAGTTAGAGAGTGAGCAGAGGAATTGAAATTGCTAGCTAAAAGTAATGATGGTTGAAATAGGTGGCTAAAAGTAATGGATGTCCGCAATAGTTAACTAAAAATATAGTTGAATTAGTTAGCTTAAAGTGATGGATAAACGGAAAAGTGAGCTAAAAGTAATGGTTGAAATGTCAAGCTTCTCATACTCCAAGTGATATAGCACAAATTCAAACTTGACCAGACCGACATAAACACTGACAGTTCAATTGTATGAAAACAACAAAAAAACATTTATTTTTATATACACTTTTATATAGTAACAGTATTAAACAACATCCAGTTTAATTATCACATTTGGAACATTTGAGTTCATCTGTAAGGGGCTGTGGCGAGTACGTCAGACAGAGAAGGTTGGGAACCACTGTACAGTAACTTTCAGTCATAACAACTTTTAAGTCAACTGAATGTGAGCTTTATCTATAATTGAGTTTTGATGGGGAATTACTTACAGTATATCCTGCAACTAGCTGTAACATTGAATGTGAAAAACAAACTAATGGTTTTCCCACTGATATCGCAGAGTTTACCTTGATCCACCTCTTGGCTCTTGCTCACAATATGTGGGTTCACAAAAGGCAGATTTAAAGTTTTTTAGAATCTAAAATGTTCTTTTCCACCGTCGAAATGTGCCAATTCAAGTCAATTACATCCACCTTTTTACAGTCGTTGGTAAAGATACAGAGTAAATGGTTGGAACAGGAAAGATATGCTGCATGGAAAGAGCGAGAGAGAAAGGGTGCACTGTCATCTGGCAAAATAAAGAGTCAGCAAGAGCATGCTAGCACTGAGCTTGAACAGACAGAAAGAGAAACAGAGAAAGGGGGAACACATGGAGGTGCTTTGGATTAATTGTTAAAATATTAAATATTGAAAGGGAACGTCAGTTCCCCATAGCTCCTGCTTTCACTCTCTACCCGAATTCTGCAAGGGGCCCTCAGGGATGTTGGGCTGGACGTGGAGGGGTGGAGATGAAAACAGCACTCAGATGAGAGACATGAGTTGAGAGACAAGCAGAGGGCGGGAAGTGGGCGAGATGGGCTGTGGCTGAGGAGAGGTTGATAGGTGCTGGAGATGAAGGAATAAAAACAAAAACACATATCACAGGGAGAATGGAAAAAAGAAAGCCACCATTTTCCAAAAGTATTCACTGACTGGTTGTGTCTGCTGTTTTAGGGTGTGATTTAAATAAAAGATAACTACAAAATTTAATAAATAATAGAGAGTGGTAAGAGAAGGTGAATGAGATCAATTAGCAGCATGCATAAGAGAGAGTACTGGAAGCAAATTACTTCTTTGTTTGAGTCGGCGTTAAATTAAGACTATGAACCAGGTAGTATCATTTGTTGGGCTGTGAAATGTATTTTATCTGCACAAATTTGGCGTCTTAATTTCAGTTTCATGTTACATCATTGTCTTTAGTCACTTCCTTCCTCTGTGCAAATAAATACACAAACAAAACTCAGAGGTTTTCGCTTGTGGATTGCTGAATCATCCCAAACAGTCGGAATCCTTCATCTAGGGTGGTTTAATCAGGGCTGCCCGAGGCGGCTGGAGGATCCCACCATTTTAAAGCCAAGTTTTTCTGAAAAGATCAAACACTTAGTTATTTTCCTTAAAAAGTAAACAAACGACACAGCATTGAGTAACGTTTCTGCATGAGGCGGCACATGAACAGTCTCCAAAACTGTTAATGTAATTTTAATTTAAATGCAGTCACTTATTCTGCATATAAAATGTTAGCGTGTCATTCATTCGGACGGTGACGCTGACTCAAAATGTCCTCTCAAATGTATAGAAAAACACAAACACTACTGGTTATACCAAGAAAGCACCAACTGAATTGCAATGACAGGATTTCAGTGCTTCAAGAAGCTGCAGTACAACAAGGATGATGTGTGTGCATTTACATGCAGTGAAAAGACAAGCAAGGCCTTTCAGCCTTGTGCACCCACCCATGCTGAGTCAAGTCAAGTCAAGTCAGTTTTATTTATATAGCCCAATATCACAAATCCCAATATGCCTCAAGGGGATTTACAATCTGTACAGCATACAGCACCCTCTGTCCTTAGACCCTCGATTCGAATGAGTAAAAACTCCCCCAAAAAACCCTTTAAAGGGAAAAAATGGAAGAAACCTCAAGAAGAGCAACGAGAGGGATCCCTCTCCCAGGACGGACAGACGTGTACAGACCAGAAAATCATAGTATATACAATTATGATGACAAAATGTAGATTGTAAAACATAAGTTAAGGGAATGGATACCTTGTTCAGTTTCCCTGTTCATCTATATATGTGGGCACACATGTAGTTTCAAAGGTGTGTAGACAAGTTGGAGCTTTTGTTTTGTATGTTCGTGCAGTGGTGTTTTTTCTCCAGACACAATCTCAGGCTGGATATAGAAAAGCAATCTCTCAGCTAAGTGATTTGTGAAAAGTGTCACATTCTCACCTGGCAGTAATTGCCTGCTGGTGTCGCTCAGCTGTGGTGATAGGTGCTCGTGAAGCGAGAGAAGATTGGGGGGGGGGGGGGTTACTATGACCAGGTTGAGAGATGTATTGTCAGAATTGAAAGGAGAGCTTTAAGATGCACATACTTTATTAAAAACCCCTTTGTGCCCTCTGAACAAGTAAAAGATCAAAGTGCTGCCAGGTGTAAGAAATGGGTAATTTCATCAGTGTGTGTATGTGGAGGGGTTGGGGAAGGGGCCTGTGTTTGTGTGTGTGTGTGGCGCTGACTATCATCTGGTCTAAGGCGATGGAGCGATGGCGTCTATCGGGACTCTACACCTCTATGAATGACAGGAAAGGAAGGCAGCAATGAGAGAGACAGAAAAAGAGAGATATGCTCATTTTTAAAGTCACGATGTCTGTGATTTTACATGTCAGTTGAACTTTTTATCACTTTCTTTCTTGTCCCATCTATTTTCTTCTCTTTCTAGTTCTTTTTCTTACTTCTTACCTGCCAGCTTTAGTCAGATTTCGCAGCATCCCTGGTTCAAATCCCTTTGATCTGTGTACAAAAGACTTTAACTTGTCAGAGAAGGTTTCTGTTGAACTAAACTGGTTAACTGGACTTTTTGGACATGCAGAAATCCGGGTAAATACAGAATAGTTTGATTTGAATAAAGTTGAAAGTTGGAATATTCTATGAGATTGGCAAGGCTTTCTGACCATCTTTTATTTATTTTACTCTGACTTGTTTCACTCCCCTCAGTGTTTCCACTTGCAAACATCTTTTCAGCACTCGTACGCTTGTGAACCACTAAAAGGAGCAATCGAGAAATTCATTCAAAATTCAATATGTGAGAAATATATTGATGTCGGAAGTGTAAAAAGATATGCAGACTGCTAAAAGGAAAGTTCGGAGATCAAGACGGAAAGGTTTGAAATAATGTATACAAAGACCTTTTAAAGTGGTTCATCACTTAAAGTTTCTGTTTTCAAACTACTCAACAGAATGTCCACTTCAGCACATAATGTAGATTCCCATTCTGACACTGCAGCGATGCAATATCTCCATTAAAGTAGCTGAAATGAGACACCCCGGACAAAAAAAAGAGAAAGAAACGGATGTGAAAACAAAGTCCTTGAAACTAAGACCCAGCCATGCTCTCTCATACATCAGGAAAATAATCTTGCTATGTCATATTATGAAGAATCTCATTATGGCATGTAAATGCGATGGCACTGAATATGTGAGAGGAGGCATATGCACATGTTTGTTAGCCAGTGCTAATAACCCCTCTCTACAAAGCTCTCCAGTGTGATAGCCTCATGATGGAGCCAAACTCATCAGGGATATTGGTGGTGGGGGTGGTGGGGGCAACTCACATCCTTGATTTTGACACGTGGAGAGTGTTTCGCAGAGGTGAAGAGCCCTTAGTTGCCTCTCCAGACGCGGGCGCACAGACGCACGCATATCCGTGTACATGCACACAGGCAGAAAGAGAGACGAACGCAGGCGCACACTTCACTCATGAACACTTGACATAAGATATCTGATGTATCAATGTAAAATCTAGAGAGCATGAGGTGGTGAGGGGGGGGATTACAAAAGAAATCCAGTTACAATTGTAAGAATATGTCTATATATGAGATGGAGCCTGAACAACCTGAACTCCTTTTTCTTATATTGGTAGACATCAATCTAAAATCTAGAATGATACTTTATGTAAGCAACTCCATAAATATGGCCTAAAATGGGAAAAGATTTCCTGATCTTGGAAGCAGTGCAACAAAAATTTCATATATTGTGCAGATTAAACATCTGATTGTTCTCAGTAATTTGCTGTCCATGTCAGAGGTGTTGTATTCATTCGAGAACGCAGATTAGCATCTTCTAAAATAGCCAGGGTTGAGGAGTTACTCTCGTGTTATGGAACATCTTATTATGAGCAAAAAGGGAGGTGAAAAAAAAAAGAGCAAAAGGAAAACACGAGAAACAGAGAGAAGAGCAAAAGACAAGAGAGATAAAGACCTAATTGGTAGTCATGTTTCTTCTCATGTCCTTTGGGTTATTCTAGGATGATAAGCAGTTTCTGCTCAGTGTTACTTCGTGTGTGTGTGTGTGTGTGTGTGTTTGCACAGTTGCTTGAGAACGTGTGGCTCTTTTTCTTTGCCTCGGAATTAGTTATAGACGTTTTGGAGCATGCTTCTCTTGTACAACTATAACCCCATAGCTTTTAGTGATTAGGATAATGATCTGCCTCTATTCTATGCCCAATTTAACTTACATCCATGTGAGCGCTAGTCAGGGATCAAACAGCCTAGTGCTTACTCCTGCTTTTATCCATATACATAGACTCTTTGCAAGCCAGTTGCTTATTGTTATTTTCTGGCTTTACAAAAGGACCACAATTTGTATCACCATGAACAACCTTTACCTATACCCAGGAGGCCAATGAACCCCCCGCTCTCTCCAAAACTCTCTGGTATGAAGTGTCAGAAATTAATTTGGAACGCATCCAGTCTGTAGCATAATGACATATGGAGAGGGCCTCGGGGATAATGCAAAGGGCACAAACACAATAAAGTAAACCGTGAAACTATGCTGCATGTATTCTTAATCACTGTTGCTGCGTCCACAGCTGCCTGCTTTTATACAAAAGGCTTTAGAGCAAAGCAGAAAAAGATGTTATGTAGCAATGTAATAGTTGCACACATATAAGAGACCACAATACAAGTAATGTACGGTATGTTCTCTGAAATTGAGAGATAAAGAAGCAGTAATAATAATAATAATAACAATACATTTTATTTATCAAGCGCTTTTACAAGTGCTCAAAGACGCTGTACAAGATAAAATAGATGTCAATATAAAATCAAGCTCTAAAAACTACATTAAGCACTAAAACACAATAAAACAGCATTAGACACATTATACACTGACATAATAAAACAACATTAAACACTAAGACACAACATATAATCAGGTTCTAAACACAACATGATCACACATTAAAAGCCTGTTTAAAAAGGTGAGTTTTTAACAGGGATTTGAAGGTGGGGAGATCAGTGCAGTCTCTGATGGGTTTGGGGAGTGAGTTCCAGAGAGAGGGGGCAACGACGGAAAAGGCTCTGTCGCCCCAGGTTCGGTGCTTGGTCCGCACAGACAAGGAGAGGAGGTTGGCTTCAGATGAGCGGAGGCTGCGGGAAGGGCTGTGATGGTGGAGCAGGTCCGTGAGATAGGAGGGGGCCTGGTTATTAAGAGCTTTGTGTGTGAGGAGGAGGATTTTGAATTGAATGCGTTGTGTGACAGGAAGCCAGTGTAGGTTCTGAAGGACAGGGGTAATGTGGTCTCGGGAGTGGGTGTGGGTGAGCAGGCGGGCAGCGGAGTTCTGGATATATTGAAGTTTATTGAGGACTTTGGATGATGAGCCGTAGAGGATGCTGTTACAGTAGTCTAGTCTGGATGTGACAAATGCGTGGATAGGGGTTTCGGCAGCAGAAAAGCAGAGTGAGGGGCGGAGACGAGCAATGTTCTTGAGGTGAAAGAAGGCAGTCCTGGTGATGTGGTTTATGTGATGATCAAATTTTAGCTGACTGTCGAACATTACTCCAAGGTTGCGAATGTGTGGGGAGGGATACAGTGTGATGTTGCCAAAAGTGAGGCTGAAGTCATGGGTGGTTTTGGTGCGGGATGTGGGGCCAATGATGAGTATATCCGATTTATCGCTGTTCAGTTGGAGGTAATTTGTTCGCATCCATGATTTAATTTCAGTGAGACAGTTGGTGAGTGTAGAGTGAGTCGTGGTGGTGATGGCTTTTGTGGAAATGTATAGTTGGATGTCGTCAGCATAGCAGTGGAACTGGAGGCCATAACGACGGATGATTTTGCCAAGGGGGAGCATGTAGAAGATGAAGAGGAGGGGACCAAGCACTGAACCCTGGGGGACGCCTTGGGACAGAGGAGCAGTGGAGGAAGTGCAGTTATTGATGTGGATGAACTGGTGTCTGTTGGTGAGGTAGGATTTGAGCCAGGAGAGTGCAGTGTCTGTGATGTTGAGAAATGATTCCAGGTGGGAGAGCAGGATAGTGTGGCTAATGGTGTCGAAGGCTGCAGAGAGGTCGAGAAGGATGAGGATGCTGAGGTTACCAGAGTCTGAGGAGAGGAGGAGGTCGTTGGTGATTTTGAGGAGGGCTGTTTCAGTGCTGTGTTTAGAGCGGAAGCCAGATTGAAATGGTTCAAAGAGGTTATTGGAGATGAGGTGAGATTTTAGCTGAGTGGCGACAACACGTTCAAGGATTTTTGATAAAAAGGGGAGATTGGAGATGGGCCGGAAATTGGACATGATGTCAGAGTTGAGTCCAGGTTTTTTGAGAATGGGTGTGACAGCAGCCAGTTTGAGTGAGGAGGGGACTGCTGCAGAGCTGAGGGAGGAGTTAATGATTGCAGTGATGAGTGTGGAGATGGCAGGGAGACAGTCCTTGATAAGTTTGGATGGTATAGGGTCCAGAATGCAGGTGGAGTTGTTCATTCCGGCCATGAGGGTGGACAGTTGTATTGGGGTCACAGGGGAGAACTGAGATAGAGGCTGAAAAGTGAAGGGGGGGGAGTGAGGCGGGGAGGTGGGAAATGCATTGGAGGTGATCAGGTTGCTGTAAATGGTGTCGATTTTTGTTTGAAAAAATGAGAGGAAGGAGTTACACTGTGTGTCTGTGAAGGATGAGGAGGTGTTGTCACAGGGTTTGAGGAGGGTGCTGATGGTGGAGAAAAGAGTCTTGGGGTTGCTGGAGCCAGAGTTTATGAGTTGTGAGTAGTAGGTGGAACGAGCTGTTTTGAGGGCTTCATTGTATTGTTGGAGATGGTCTTTGTAGGCTTGGAGATGAACTGTTAATGTAGTTTTCTTGTATAGTCGTTCCAATTGCCGTCTTCGCGATTTCATTTGGTGGAGTTCAGGGGTGTACCAGGGAGCTGAATGTGTGAATGAGACTTTTTTGGCTTTTATGGGAGCCAGTTGGTTGAGGCAGGAGGAGAGAATGTCGTTGTAGTAGTCCACTATTGCAGATAGGTTATTGGACGACGGTGGAGGGGAGGCAGACATCTTGCAGGTGATTGAAGCTGAGAGAGCTGAGGGAGAGATGGATTTGAGGTTTCTGAAAATAATTGTGCGTTTGTGCTTTGGGGTGGAGATAGGGATATCAAAGTCTATTGTGATGGCCAAATGGTCAGAGATGTGAGGATTGAGACTGGATAAATGAGGAATGGTAAGACCAGTGGAGCAAACCAAGTCCAGGGTGTGGCCACGGTTATGAGTGGGGAAGTTGACGTGTTGAGAGAAGTTGAAGCAATGTAGCATTTCCAGAAATTCTGTGGCATATTTACAGGTTGGATCGTTGATATGAATATTAAAATCTCCTAGGAGGAATACAGATGGTGATATAGCACAAAGCTGGGTCAGAAGGTCAGAGAGATCGCAAAGGAAGGAGGAGTTTGGTTTGGGAGGACGGTAGATGATAGCTACGACCAGGGGAGTGGGACCAGAGAGTTTGAAAACCAGGTGTTCGAAAGAGGGAACAGTAGGGGTGGAGATGATGGTTGTTTTAATGTCCGCTCTATAGATAGCAGCAATGCCACCTCCCCGGCCTTCTGGACGGGGTTTGTCGATGTAAGTGAATCCTGATGGAGTGACTTGGTTTAATGAGAAGTAGTCAAGAGGTTTTTGCCACGTTTCAGTAAGACAAAGGAAATCCAGGTTATTATCCGTTATGAATTCATTCAGAATGTGGCATTTATTGTTTATGGAACACGTGTTGAGTAGGGCCAGTTTGAGATGGCGTTGCATTGTGATTGGCTGTGTGGACCGGGGAAGTGGACGGAGATTAGCCAGATTCACGTGTTGTTTGTTATGATGACGTAATGCAAAAGTGCGATGGGACCACATGGACGGGATGGAGTGTGGAGACGTGGAATGGAAGAGAAACTTACGGCCAGTGCCCCTGTGTGGGGGACGGTGTTTGCGGAGTGAACCAGTCTCTGTGAGGATGTCCATACAGTCCGGAGGCAGGTGGTTATTGAGGGAGTGGAGGTCTAACATGATCCGGTAGAGGGGCGATAGCACGGAGCTAGCTTTAGCTTTTCTCTCCTTTCTTTAATTTGTCCCGCAGACGTGGCGCTCCTTTCGACGTTATTTCATCCTAGTTGTTCAAGTCCAGATTCCCACCGGAATAACACAACAGACGAGCATAATTTCCCAGCGTTTTCTTGGAATATTTTCGGCGTCGTGCTGCTCCTCGGTGCCCCGAACATCATTTCCTGTTTATATCTCCAGGTCGCCGGATCTGGACAGTGACAGTCAACGAAGCCATACTCCATTGAAAATTAAAATAATAAAAGCTAAGAGCGCAAACTATATTGAAAAACTGCGATATTCGCCAATGTTGTCACCAGAAGTAGATACCTCAAAAGCCAATATGAAATAGCAAAGAAAAAACTGCTTGTGTGTAAACTTAACTTGTTGAACTGCATACGGCCTCATACTTCTATATATAGATAAACTGGGAAATTCAGGGTGATAGATCTCAATTAGTGAAGTGCTCTTCTCTCTCCACAAGTTCTGATGTTCTGTTGTTGTGTCTATGAGCCACTAGACCCCAAACTGCTCTGGTTAAACTCCTCAGCTGGCTGCCATTAATGGAACGACGCCTGCGAGCTAGTTCAGGCAGTCAACTCGAGCTGCATTGCTACACATGTGACATACCTCACTCTCCTCAACCATCTACCGAACACACCCTCTCAATTTGGCGGTCTATTTAAACTGCAAAATTTCCCATCTCTCCCTCTGCCTGTCAAATGCCACTGCTGCCCTGCATCAGTATTGCCGCTTGTTCTTTCAGCCCCACCACCACCCCAGCATCCACCTGCAGGCTCCGGCTAGGGGGGTTTATGATATGTGCTCATCACTCCTCAATATATCATGTAAACACATTGGCTGGGAGTGATGAGGTCGGAGCCTAGACGCCAAACTCTAACTATGTTCTGCTGCATAATAAACATTTCAACGTGAGTTGTCTGACTGAAATACAGTAAAAAGAGTGCAATTTTTTGGCAATAAAAGCAAGGGCTAGAGTATTACTTAAAGTAGGCCTCAGTCATTTAGGTGATATTTGTGTTTTGGTGACACATTTGGATCTGTAAAAAACACCTAGATAATAAAAAAGAAAATCAGTTTGAATGAATTTAAAATTTCTTAAGATGTGCTATGCTAATGCTGGGATTAGATCTTTTTCCTGCGAGTGTTTGCTGGGATTAGATCTTTTTCCTGCGAGTGTCTGCTCATTATATTTGGGAACAAGGGGGAAAGAATAAAAAATATTGCTCAACTTGATTCCAGAGGACAAAAACCCAAGTTAGAAATCTTGGTGTTTTAATAGACTCAGATCTGAGCTTCAGCAGCCACATCAAGGGAATAACTAAATCAGCATTTTATCATCTCAAACAAATAGCCTTAGAGAAACTCATGCATACCTTCATTTTCAGCAGGGTTGACAGCCTCTTGTCTGGTCTTCCCAAAGAGACAACTTCAGCTCATTCACAACATTCCTGACAGAGTTCTAAAGAAAACCAAGAGTACTGAGCACATTACTCCTGTTTTTTATGCCGGCTTCCAGTTTCTTATAGAATAGACTAGTTTATAAATCTGTCAATAATCTCGGGCCAAAATACATTTCTGATCTCTTTGAAGGACACAAACCCAGTAGGGCCCTTAGATCTTTTGCAGCTGGTTGTAGCTCGAGTCAGAACCAAACAGGGCAAAGCTGCTTTTAGCTACGATGCTGTACACAGATGGAACCAACTTCCTGATCATCTCATATGCACCCCAACTCTAGCCACTTTCAAATCTAAATGAAAAACTCTATTGTTCCCCTGCGCCTTCGATTGATTGGTTTCTCTACTGCACTTTTATTTCCTCTGTTGCATTTGGGGCAAATTACAACTTATTACTGTACTGTAACTGCACTCTACTGTATTTCTGGTCTATTCCAATTGTATTTCATTTCATCTATTTTTTTAATCTTAATTGATTTTATTCTGGTTTTTTATTGCTTATTGTTTTTAAATGTCATTCTAATGCTTTTCTTTGCTTATGTAAAGCACTTTGAGATGCCTCTGTGTTTGAAATATTCTATATAAATAAAGCTGCCTTGCCTTGCCTTGCTGATATGGCTTTGTTTGTTGAAATTTGTGTGCTGTTTTTTACAGTAAGTCTGGCCATAGCAGTGTTTCAGCAGTAATAAAGTGCAGCGTTTCAAAGCATACACTGGAGTGGACAACACTGGATAAAAACATAAAAATGCTGCCTGTCCATTTGCAGTAATCAGACAGCAGTATCATCTCTCCCTGCTTGTTTTTTTGTTACTTTGCCACATGACTCACAGTGTTTTATTTCAACTGCTTATTTTATCCACCACAGATGTCCCTCATTGGATGTGTTTCAAGTGTTTCAGAGAGAACAGACAGGATATTGTGTTCTACCGTCACGTTCTGAAGATTTGCATTTTAAAAGAAGTGAAGAGACATTTCTACACGTTTCTGAATAATTTTGTTGAGAAATGTGTGCCAGTATATTACACATATATACTATAATTAGTAAGTTCTATGAAAAATGGGGTGAAAGACACACACAAACACATATACACACCAACAGACAAATGGTAACACAACCCAAAACTGGCTAAACTGATGATTGACAGACGGGCAACATTTTGATACAGACAGGACA
Source organism: Macquaria australasica (assembly GCA_005408345.1). Classification (NCBI taxonomy): domain Eukaryota; kingdom Metazoa; phylum Chordata; class Actinopteri; order Centrarchiformes; family Percichthyidae; genus Macquaria; species Macquaria australasica. Next base: position 143,969 of record SEMN01000109.1, read on the forward strand.
GACATGTGTGAACAATGCAAGCAAGTTATAAGTGCCTTTATATGTGTACATTCCTGTGTGTGTATATGAATATATACGTAAGTGTGTGTATTATTGTTATTTGTATGTGTGCCAGGTCTGACTATGTGACACATAGTTCACTGACAGTGCTGACAGAGTGCATTATGATTCTGCTGGCAGACTGGAGCAACGGCGATGCGCGAGATACGGGACAGAAGTGGGAGACTTAAAGCCACTGCCTGACTACGTGACACAAAGCACTAAGCAGCACGTCAACGTCACAACCTTACCCTAACCAGGATTTGTGTGTATGTGTGTAGGGGGTTGTTTAGTCTGCTATCAAGACTCTTAACATCCTTTACTCCTCTACTATTAATACAACAAGATGGGAAGAGAAAACACGAAAAAGCAAACTGGAGAGAGTGTAAAGAGAGTCAGCAAAGAGTGCAAGACTGTCATAAATCAGATTTGTTATGTGTGAGACTTAGAAAACCCAGGCAGATAAAGACCTAGGGAGAAGAGGGAATGCCATAAAGGAGAGAAAGTGATGATTAGACGAGATGGGGAGTCATCCTAAAACTCCCTTAAAGTGAGCTCTTTCAAGAGGGGATTAGATATAGATCATTTTCTACACTCGAAGCTTCAACTTTATGAATGTTAAATGCTGGCAGCATCCTGTCCATTAATCAACAGCAGTGGCATAGCCGAGTGATATCAACAAACATGACCCAAAATTTCCTTATTTCATAATGGGGTCCAAGATCGGATGAATATAAACATCCTCATTACTGGGTTGTCAAGCACATCAAAGTATCTTTCCAGACTCTCTCTGGAGTCTGCTGAGGATCCAGGTAGGAAGTGCAGCCACACTAAGGACAACACAGAGGGGGGAGGGAAAGCGATAGCTGCTAAAATTGAAAGACAAACAATGCAGAATATGATAACAGCTGTGGCAAGAAATGCAGTTTTTAATACATGTGGGACAGAGGAAAACTAGATTCACGAGCGACTATATTTTTTAACGACAAACCACCTAAAGCCAATTTAGAATACATAGATGTGATTCCCTCAGTCAGATTTATTAAAATAAAAGCCAAATGATTCAAAAATGCCAGGGTCAATTCTATTGTGACTACAGGATCCAACACTTCCTTGCCCCAGGGAATAGAGAATTTACTACGCAACTACCGAGTCTCTCTAGGCATGTCAGAGAAAAGGTTTGGAGAGAAAAAAAAAGTGGACTGATATTGACATGAACATGATGAGTAAGTCAGCTTATAAAATGCTGGGCCAATGATGCTCGCTTTAATGAACGCCGCGCCAAAGAATGTCACAAATCAAATGAGTGTGTGTGTGTGTGTGTGGAAGCATGCGTGTGCCTTGCCTGGTGTCATTGTCTACATGTCCTTAAATCAGCTGCAGCCATGCGTTTTACACTGAGAAGGGGTAAAATGATCACACACATGCACTCATCATATATTTACTCTAGGATGCCGGGAAGAGTGTCTTTCAAAGAACCATGTGTCAGCACATGCAGCGCGCTGACATGGAAAGTTACAGAAATAGAATGAATCAGAGAGAGGTGGAGGAGGTGATCAAGGAAGAAGGAGAGAGGGGCGGAGGAGGGTGAAGGAGTAAGCTTCAGTATTATTTTTCTCCATTTTCTCTGCAGTCATATCAGAGTTTAATGTTGTGGGACAATAGTTGAACGTCAAAGCCTTATTATATTCCCTTTATACTCTCTTCTCATCTCTCTTATGCAAACTTTTTTTTTCTCTTTATATCATGCTTCCAAATTTATGAAACTGTTTTTTTGTGTTTGTGTGCATGCACCTGGATCACTCCATCTGTCTCACCTCCCTCTTTTGAACTTCTCTATTATCTCAACCTGTCATCTTCATTTCTCTCTCAGTTTGTGTATACTTCATGGACGTGGCTGCCAAAATTAAAATGACGTAACCCCAGCTTGAAATATTGTTACCGTTGCTCTTTATCCTTTACCTCACGTGTTTCCCCAGCGATGATCTGTTTCTCATTAGCTTTTCCCCCTCATTCTCTTTCCATCTGCACACCTTTCCTGTCCCCTTTGTCTCCACCTGCTCGCTGCTCCTGCCTCTCTTTTCTAGTTTTGTTTACTTGGAGGGGATTCAAAGCACCCAGAGGGAGGAAAGGGGGTCGGAGCTGAGGTTGTGGTGGGTTGATTTGTCTCATTGGTGCTGATTGTAATCAATTAGGGTGTGCTACTCATTAGAGCTAGACTTGGATCATTATGGAGACAGCATCTGCTGCCTGTACACACATTGACAAACTATAGAAATACTAGACCATATCAATGCCAGACACTTAGGTTTGTCATAATATCTCATGGGAGCTGGCATCAGATGCGGTAACATCACTTGGTGTGTTCATATTTTGACTACAAGAACCGGGCGTTAAATTTATGGATCTTACAGTACATTGCAAATTCTAGTTTATGATGTCTACAATTTTATTATGTGAGTGTACTCGGCCCTACACAGTGAGAACCACACAATAAATCTGATAAATACACTTTTTATTCCCTCAGTCTGTCCACCACACTGCCCACGCACAAACACACACACACACACACACACACACACACACACATCATTTTCTACCCAGTCCTTTGTGCCTGGCCACACACAGAGTAAAGCTGAAGATTACAGCAAAGGTGAACACAGGCCACCCGTGCTTAACAATGATATGCTGCCCATTCAAGGTCGCAGCTGACACACACACACACACACACACACACACACACACACACACACACACACACACACACACATATACACACACATATTCACAATAGTTATAGACATATAGGTATGGACACAATCACAGAATTACACACACACACCTATACATACACACGCAAGTGAGGGTTAAAACCCCAACTCATAAATCAGGGAGGCTGGAGTGCTGGCATTTAAAAGGCCCTGCTCACGTACTGTAAATATATGCAGCCTTTATGAGAACCACTGTTCCAGAGGTCAGTGAGGGGAGACACTGGGTTATGACAGGAAAATGAATACAGCACATCTCTCTCTAGAGCTATCTTTACATTCTTGCCTCTAACACTGTGTCTTGCTCTCTTTTCCTGTAACATTTCTGTATAGTCACAAACCTCACCTTTATTTCTGTAGCCAAATAAAAAGGGCTAAATCCAAATACGTAACATACTTTAGAGCCACAGTTGATACACAGAGGGAGAGAAAGATACAAGCAAGAGAATATATGTATGGTTTAAAACATAGGCCTCTTGATTCCATTAATAGCCTTGAATTGCTCAATAAATGACAACTTACTGAAACAGAACAATCTGTATTTAATTACCGAACCTAACTCTTAGTCGCGATGGGGAGAGACACTGAGTGTGTTGGCCTGTCCAACACTGTGAAATATCTCAACAAAGGTTGCATGCATTGCCATGAAATGTGGTGCAGACAGACATTCATGGCTCCCTGAGGATAAATTCTGATGATTTTTATGGAGCGCCACCAAAAACTTTTCCCACACTTCACTACGAAAACATACCTCAAACACTAATGACCAAATTCCGTACAGTTTGTATAAAGTGATAACAGACCATCTTGGAAAAATGCATGAACACTCCCAAGTTGGAACAACGGGACGTTTTTATGCTTTTTTTACATTCATGGCAACATGGCGTGAATGTGTCATAAGGATCTAAGATTAGGGATATTTTTGGGTGTGTATTCTTGTGGGGAGCATTACATCCTCTAGTGTTATTATAGAGCTAATGTTGCTGTCTCTTACGTTAAAATACTGTGTGGTATTGTAATATTTTACCAAGGGTCAAACGAAAGAGGCCAGAAAGACAGAATGGTTGAGTGTGTGTACGTTTGTGTTTCCCTGTCAGCTGCTGTTAAACAGAATGACAGCATGGGGGCGAAAGGGTTAGGCCTGTCTTCAATAAATTACTCTCTTCCTAGTTCCAGGGGTCCCGTCCATCTCTCTCTCTCTATCTCTCTCTCTCTCTGTGTGTGTGTGTGTGTGCCTGAACTGACCACACACTTCATAATAGCCCTCAAGGTTAATTGACCGCAAGCAGAGCACTTGTTCCTCCAAATAGACATTCAGGGTCAGGGTCTCCCTCCCACTCTCTCCCCTGACCTACGCAAGATATCATTATCAGCTCTCTCTGTCTCTGTTCGTTCTCTCTCCCTCTTCTGGCTTTCTCTACACAGAGAGACACACAGAGACAGACGCCACCCCAGAGAACGGCCACGCTCTCTTATTAACCCTGTCTATCCGTAACAGAGTTATAAATTCAGTTGTTTCTAGTATCTACTGGGGAAAAGAGACTCAAACACGAAGGACATAGCATGAACGAGTGGTGGTTAAAGAACAAACACAATGAAAAGATTAATGGACAGTGGGAGTTGCTATATCCATAATTGCAAAAAAAGAAATATAATGAATTTGGTTATTTTGTATGCCATGTCAGTATACAATAGGTTACTAAGTTATATCAGCTGTTAATTTGAAAATCCTTAAATTTCCATTAAGTGCTGTGAGGATGCAAATGCTACAGAACGAGGCTGAGAGAGAAAGCTAAAGATATTCAATCTCTGCTCACTTTTAAATAAATGCATGTTTTAAGAAAATGCAATTGCTTAATGTCTGCCACAGTAAAAGAACGTGTATGAGTGTGTATGTGGCTGTGTGCACTAGGTGTGATACCCATGGGTATTTTATGAATATAGGTAAGTAATTAACCTTACTGTTAATAAATCTACGTGACATATATAAGTCTACCTTTGTGCTTTACAGCACCATAAAGATTGCATGGCTCAGTATCTAGCAGCAATAACCAGATCACTTTTTTTAAAGGCAACACACACTGTCCACCCACTGTTTGCAAGTGTTGATGAAATGAAATGATTTTCAATCTTGTGACATTTGGTTACTTTGAAAAGTCCAGGGTCATAACAAAAGGTATCAATATGCAGTTGTTTTTCAGTATTTGCAATGGCCCAGTGTTGTTTTGCTGTACCAGTTGTTACACGCGTCCCTCTCTCCCAGCTCTCCTTGGTTTGTTTTCCTTTCAGAAGTCTGCAGTCATATGTTGCTCTCCCGTTCAGGGGCTGGGTCCTCCAAACGCGTTGCCCATGTGGGTCCTTCAGAGGACCTGAAGGCCGAGCTGAGCCTGTGCCTCCTCTCCAAATGAGACTGTCTAGACCAGAACTAATTATGCATTCAGGCTGACTGAGTCAACTTTCAAATTTAAACATTTTGAAGTTTATCACTATGAATTGCCCTCAAATGGCCAACAAAGTGTAAATGTCAGTAGTAAACTGGGCAGAGATCCATGATACCTGAGTTTACAGTATGATGTATGGCATTCCACTTCAACACATAATGAATAACTGGTAAACAATTTCAAACTTTCATTTTTCCATGACACCATGTGATTGACGACATGTCCAGCCAACTAACAAAAACAAAAAGTGGAGTTAATGCTTGGCTTCCATTATTGATTGACTTGTTAAAGTGACATGTTTGCCAGTGACAAATTACCACCTGACTTCTGCTACCAACTATGGTCAAGTGAAAATGGCCTTAAGGTTGTGTAGCTTTAAAGGGGAGCTCCACTGATTTTACCCATCAAAGTCTGTTTACAGGTCTTGGAAATATATTGTATAAAGCCTTTTGTGGCTCCAGAGGGAGCTGCGCGTGATGTAACCTGAGGCAATTTATAGTTGTAGTATAACTTGCTTTAAGCAATTAAGTTATACAGTATTGGCCGCTACTAGTATAACACACCCAAATCGCCAACCAAACTGATGGCAGTCGAGTTGCATTGTGGGTAATGTAGGCGGCAGGTTTTGACTAGGAGGAAGAATGTGTGGAATAAAAAAGACATCGATTTTCATCTTTTTCTTAACATCGTGAGTCTGAATGTTATAGTGCAATGCTAAATTGGTTCACTACTCTTTTAAAGATAAATAACTACGTATAAATCAATGTCTTCTCCCACGTTGATAATAATTGCACAGTTCCACATCATGCATCAGTAACTAAGCAGAAGATATGATGCGTGTTAATATACATACTATCATTGATAGTATCATTGACTGAGACAGGATCCACTCCAGATATATCAATATTTAAAACGTTTTTGTGCAAACAAGCTTTAACATGGCTCTCACACTAAAAAAAAAAAAAACTCTAGGTTTCACACATGTGCTTGTGTATTACAGCATATTTTTAGTGTATGAACCAGCATGCAATTCTTGATGCATCTCCCACAGTTTTGCTCAGTTAGCATCAGTGGCTAATCATGGCAAATGAGAGCTAGCAGGGAGACTAGATTGGCATAAGTTGGCATTAACTGGTGCATTAGCAAGTGTTGGGCAATTACTTTAATGACGTAAATTGGACTGAGATTTCCCCCTGCACAGGAAGTGAACGAGAGAAATGCAACAATGATTATGATTAGGCAGCTAATTATAGTATCAGCTCAATGCGGCACATACGGCCTAGACAGACTCTGTTTATTTAGACGACAGGCAGGGATGCTTGGTGTATTCACTGATTGCAGCGTTTTGGTGTGTGTGTGTGCACATTGCCATCATTTTGACAGCTATTTGATTGAATGTGCTAATTGAGAGATGGAGTGAGTTTTCTTTGACAGCTTTTGATCCAGCATATCATGCCTGATTTATGACGGAGTTATACATACAGCATATGAAGCATACAGTGTGTCTTTTAATCCTAATTCTGAATTAGAGGACATATTCTGCTTTAGGCTTTGTATCAAAGCCTAAAGCAGAATGGATAATATGAATAATAATGTTGCAACATGGTGGCTCAGTGGTTAGCACTGTCACTTCAGCATAGCTTTTTCTGACAGCTGACTGGGGTCTTTCTATGCACTACACTTGTCTATGTGTACTGATCAATTTGTATCAGTAGTGTCTGTGCGTAATTTGTAATAGAAGTCTTTGATCCTGGTCAAGTTAATGGTTATTGAGCTTGGCTACAGAAATCATTCATTAGTCCTGTAAGTTTCCTTTGATTATGATTTTCTTTTACACTGAATAGTTTTTACTGAGACCGAGTTTGTATCCCCCAGATCCCGAAGTGCTTGTAAGCAATAAACAAATCATCATTGAATCGCCATCTGAGCTGTTTGTGTCTCTTTGTTGGAGTCGGCTAGCTAACTGTCAGCCGTTAGTCCACCACCATCATCAAACACAATGCAGAGACTGTTGGCTGTTACCACTATCAGCGATATAAAGAGATTTAACGGGGGTGTTATAAGCTGTATAAAGATAGTCAAGAGTAGACTGACCCCCGTTACGTAAGCAGGCATGGAAAATGGATGGATGGAAGGATAATAATGCTAACCAATTATTAATGCAAACTGAACTGAATACTCTTAACCTATGGCAAAATGTGGAGCACAAAAAGTTAGAGGTGTAGGGGGATGAGGGATAAAGTAGATAGATTGTACAAATCCACATGCATTACTATAACTCTATTAATTTCCCAATCATTTTGGTGCATTGTCATTTTATAATGTCAATAGCTAGGTTTGAAAGGGCGAAGAACAACTGAGACACACACACACACAAAATTCAGTAGTACATTTTTAAGGGATAGCTGGTTAGATATGCAGCGTTGCTACATAATGCTGCATTAAATGATTTGATGTAAACTAATGGCACACACAGTGTACAGGCAAAGCTAGCAGGAGCTGGATCGGAAGAGAAAAGGGGGCAGACACGTGCTATCCGTAGTATGCCACAGCCACACACTTTATCAGCTACACTATTTTTTACCTAAAATGAGAGGGCAAAAAAGTAATGCAGCATTTAGGGGGTGAGGCAGTTAAAGCCCCTGAATGTCAGAGAGAGTTGAGGGCCACATAGTCAGTTACAATCTGGTACACTGTGTTTGCCTGGAAGAAAATGCTTGGCAAGGAAACACACTTGTTTTCAATCAAAAGAAGGACAAAATGTAAAACCATTCCCTTTTGTATGGGCACAGGGCCGCAAGCGATCTTTGTCTTTATTTTTGTTTTTTGTTTTTTATAATAGCTCTAACCTTGCTGGGAAGTGAGGGACTAATGGCGTGTGATTGCCTTGTTGCTCTGCATGTTTCTATGTTTGGCTCGAAGTGCCTCTAGGCCTCAGCAGGCGGCTGCTTTAGGCCTGCTGGTTTGCCCAAAGTGACGTCGAACAGAACAAGACAGAGAGGAACAAACAAAAGCAAACACACCCAGAGACAGAGAACGAGGAACACTTGCACAATACAGCACAAACCAAAAGATAAGCAGGCTGACATACGCACAGATACCAGAGACTGTGTCCTCCCCTCACTTCTTCTCCCATTTGTCCCTCTTCTCAGGTTTCCAGAGAAAAGAGAGATGAGAAAAGGAGAAGTGAAGTAAGGAGTAAGGAGTGGCACAGGAAATGAGTGGGAGCGGGGAGAGATGTGAATGAGGGAAGGAGGAGATGGAGAGAGTGGAGGAGAGGGCCTTGGTGAGGACATGGCTGAAGGACATAAGGCAATGGCTAAAGTTAAAAGACTGGATTTAGCATGCTGCTCACAAAAGGCTGTGTGTGTGTGTGTGTGTGTGTGTATTTGTGTGTGTGTGTGTGTGTGTGTGTGTGTAGGGCATTTACTACACACGTGCTACCATGGGTTGAATTTGTTTCTGTGTTTGTATGATTGTTTTGGTGTGTAAATTTATCGATTTTTTTCCCTCTGGTTGTCTGTATGTGTTCCTGTGTCTTTGTCCAGTGGTTCATCACGTATTTACATGCATGCTGTGTGTCTTGTCTGTGTGTATATATTTGTATGTACACAGGCCTACCTTTATGTTTGGGAATCTCTTCCACATACGTATGTGTGTGTGTGCGTGTGATGTGTTAAGATGTGTTGACACACCCTTGGCTACCTCTAAAGCAGATTAAGAGGACAGGCTGTCGTCGAACATGACCTTGTTGTTCCAGACTGGGTTTCCATGACAGAACAAGAGTGCAAAGAGTACTTCTATGTCCCCCTTGGTGTGCGCCAAGCCTGGGTTAGCCCACCACCCTGTGACCCATCTGCTGGGGGATCAGGCTTAAAGTGTCACTGCAGGGTAATTGGCCTGTCTGTCTCCTAGTCACCACACACATAAAGCCTGACACAACACACACAGTTATCTCCTTCACTGGACCATAGGAGAAGTAGGAAGGGAAAATGTAATGTATGTGTTTGCATTGGTGTCTTGCACATTATAAAAACCGTAATTAATTTAATACAGGAACACTGACAGAAAGATGGAGATTAAAAAAAAGAAATGAGAAAGTCAAAGAACGGCATGCACAAACATGAACTGCCCCATATTGAAACAATATTTTCACAAGTGGTCTGGGGCATTAACTGTAACTTGAACGCACCTCACACATGAGACATTCTCTGATCCGCATTTGATGTCAACAGTGACCTGGTGACCTCATGAGAAATAACTTGGCCTTTTGTGACCCTCTCTTTATCCTCTCTCTTCTCCAAGTTAGACACAGGCTGAGCATGGGATAATTGCTCATTTCTGAGTGTGCCAGATTAGGTGACCCCATAAAACAATAGTGCCACAGAACGTTCAGAAAAGAATTAGACTCCCCAAATGAGTTTTTATTTTGGGTTACATCCATTAGTAATGAAGTGAGTTGTATGCCGTTGGTGACTGTGCCCGGGCCATGTCACGGGGTCATGATGAGGTGAGACCTAACTAGATGTCAAAGGGCAGAGAAAGGGGAAGCAACAGATGGGATATTGACGTCATGGGTTGGTCTGAGGACAAATCAGTCAACACTCAACAGAGAAAGACACGTATACAGAGAGGGAATAATGGAAACAAGAAGAAAGAAGCTGAGTAATTTTGGATTCATTTAATTTACAGCTCAGGGACAAGTGCTTCTGTCCCCATGTTAAAAAAAACAAAAACAACTAGATGAAATTCTAATTTAAGTCCAGTTAAAAAAATATTTCAATTATAAAGACTTTTTACATATTTATGGTCCACTATACAAATGCACTATTTCATGACCAAATGAAGTCGAAGACTAAATTGTGCATTTACTACTCAGCCAATGAGCATACTCTATCCCATGTGTGCTGCACTTTTGAACGGGGTAATAGAGGCCTCCGCTAATACAAGCAGAAATGTACTCCTTTCATACAAGAATGTTGAATGTTTAAATGTTTGAACATCATCGAACTGATTTCTTATGGTTGTCTTATTTAGATCGACCACATATGAAAATTTGAAACATGTCTCCATGACAGTCTGAATAGGATACGACCTTTGATTTCCAACAGCCTGTACCCTCTAAAAGGGGATTTATATGCTCTGGTTGATGAATCCTAGGGACTACACTCACTGCTGTGAGACTGATAGAGTTAGATTCATGCAGCTTTAAGCATCGCGGGACAGGTCAACAAACCATTTGTTTTAACAACCTGACGGTAGGAACGTCTTGACTGCACACTCACACTTGACTGCTGATTTTGACTGTTGGTACTATAACAATTACATAGTTGATTTTAAACATAATATTTAAGGTTTTGATCAGTGGCAAAACCACAAGATGGTCTTTGAACGTCTTCTAGATGGTATTGATGAATAGCCAAACATATCAAGTGCCTGTTAAGGTTTTTAATTGTACATATAAGTGGGACACTCATAGAATCTCTTTAGCTGAATGGAAGGTCTCGTATATCTTTGCTGTTGATGAAGAAACACCCAGCAGCACCGAACTGTTGGCCACCACCATCAACAAAGACGTATGGTACGGTGTAGTGTGTAACATTACACCAACTCCTTGTCCTTTGCAGGAAGTAGGTCCCTTATTCCCCAACCACTTAACAGAACCAGGTACCAGGCAGTCCACACGTCATCGAGTTGAGCAGTGCCCTGGCACAGGACAACAGTCTTTCCCTTCACTCTAGTGAAGTTTGCAAATCCCAGATATGGGCTGTGACACAGAGAGGCTCTTGCCACTCTGCCTCCACACACTCCCAGAGCTTGTTAAGTTTCGGGCAGAGAACACTGGCGCTTGTAGGCACCCTCCCCTCTAACAGACAGTTCTTGTGGTGAGGGCCAGGAGGTGTAAGCTCAACGCCAGTGGTCTCAGCAGTGGTCACTTCATCACTTGGGGGGAGTTCTGCTTCACCAAAAAAAACAAAAACAAAAAAAAAGACCTGATGATGTGATGTGAGATGATGTTAGATGTTCTTTGTAGAATTACACAATAGCACTAAAGACGCCAAAATAGCATGAAGCCATTTCAGGCTGCTAACAATATCCCACGTGAAACCTAATGCATTGCAACCCTACTCCTACAAGCACCGCCTCAAACTGAAAACTATATTTGCTAAACTATTCAAAAGGTTTAGCTGAGAAAGGACATTTGTGAAACTCTGTGAGCCAAACACACATCAGAGCATACACACAATTTATGCTACTGATGTGTAAAATTATATTTCACTCCATGTTAGGTTTTTTTTTTAATAAATTTGTAATTGCTCATGTTCGCAAACCCCCATGGAGTCATTGTTGATAATTTTTTTTTTTAAAACATTGTTTTAGTTCCCAAACCATTGCTCTCTTATTTCACAACTGTGACTTAAGTCCAGAGGGATCATATCCTGCCTAATGGAAACATTTCAGAAGTTATTGTTATCTGCTAATTACTTTGTCGTGTATTTACCATAGTGGGCAATGGATGCTGCAGTCTCTGCTGCTAAGTGGAATATCAATGACATGCAAAATACTCCTGTGGTTCTGTCCCTGTGTCTGTCACTGTGTGTGTACGCTGTCAGGCCACAAAGCGTGTCTTCTTCACATGAATGCACACACATATGTATGCCTGCTGTTAATAACTGGTTATGAGCTCATTTTAAGTGGTCATTGATTAGCTGAACAAGACGTAATTTTTTAAGCATGGGTTTAAATGTAATTGAAGTGGGGCGGGGGGTACAGTAGGGTAATTACACCCAATACAAAACACTTAAACATGCACTGACCTTTCAGATTTAATCTTGCATCTACCTGGTGTTTGAAAATTACTTTGAATAGAAAACTCAGTGGGTATGCAGGAGAGATTCAAATCCCTGTAGTAGCACCTCTGGATATATGGTTTGGTCAAGCATCCCCCGTGTCCACTGGGATGAGAGAGGGGTTCTTGTACTCTTCGCTGCACTAGCAACTCCTACTGGTTGGTCAGGGTGCCTGCCCATTGGCCCTCCACTGCCCACAGGTAAAAAGAAGTGCCTGCTGTACAGTACACACGGCTTTTTACTACAACTTTTCAACTTTAATTCAACTTTGAATGGAGGAGGGTGTAATAATGTCGGGTATGCTTAGTCCACTTATTGAGATGCTGAGTTCTGTTGGGACAACCTGTTCAGTGCTGACATGAACACGTACTGGTCAGGCTCATTATTGCCTTTCAAATGGTAAGTCTTAGCCCAAGGCATAATTGGACATTTAGATAAATATTTAAAGCCTTATTAGTATCTTTCTAAATGTTGTATCTATTATGACAGCATATCATGTAGAAGAGCTGATATAAGAGAATATTTTAAATGAATGAAATAATTAAATGTATTGACTGTTAGGATACACTGCACGCCTGCTCAAAACAAGTGCAAAGCCTACCTGTCCTGCAGTTCTGTCACCTGGGCTGTCTAGTTTCCACAGTCATGTTTGAAGGGGTCTGTTGTCAAAGAAATGATGATAGCAGAAATGCCAGTTTTGATTATTAATGGTTTATGGGGTCTCAACTGCCCCTGTAATCTTACCTCTTCTTCAAAAACATGACGACAAGCCTTTGCAGGAGTGAACAACAACATTATCCTCATTGTACCTGTTCACTGCTGTAATTCAGACATTCTGACAGCCTGTGCTACCCTAGAGGTTCCTTCACCAACAGTGACAATGTCTTGGCTTTCAGATGGTTTAAAAGCATGTTAGCCAATCTAGGTGCAGATTGGACACTGCAGAAGTTTCACTATCTAAAGTTTACTGAACAATCCTTATTGTCTTTTATTGCATACTTTGATAGTGATTTACTCACCAGTTTTGGTAGAATATAAATAAATGAGAAATCAGTGAGTGTTTAACTGTAAGAATAACAAGGTGTAGTTACAACAGATGGCTATGGGACAATGAGAGAAGTAGTCTATTAAGACAACGTAGGAACATAATCTCAAAGTGATGCCAGCAAAATTGGAGGTCAGGGGAAACGAGGAGAGAAGTTAAGGGATTTGAAGGAAAACAGTAAAGGGGCTTGTGGATGGATAGAGAACTGACAATTGGGATGACAGGATGTGTGAAGAAAAGCCTGTACCCACAAAGCAGCTGGAGTGGCTGTGTGTTTGGGGCCACAGGGCTGAACGTGCGTGTGTGTGTGTGAGAGAAATGGTAGTTACAGGTTAGTGGAAAACCCTCAATGGTTCAATTACACAGCTTTGTATGACCTGGGGGGACGGCTTGATAGGTCTATTAGCTCATAGTCAGGGTACCAATGCTGCAAACGGGACCTATATACACACACACTTTAACACACACACATGCAGTGGTGGAAGAAGTATTCAAATCATTTACTTACAGTAAGTAAAATCAACACAACAGTATAAACATACTCCATTACAAGTAAAAGCCATGCATTCAAAATTTCACTTAAGTTCAAGTGCATAAGTATTAGCAACAAAATGTACTCAAAATATCAACGTAAAAATACTCATAATGCAGAGTGGCTACTGTCAGTGTTATACTATTATAGTATTAGATCATTATTATATATCTGTATAATCTGTAACAATGGATCATATTTTATAAACTGAGCATATGTTTTGAATGTAAAATCTTAATTTGAACAGTAACTATGGCACTTAAATTAAATGTAGTGAAGTAAAAAGTACAATATTTCTCTCTGAAATGTTGTAAACTACAAGTACAAGTACTCAGGTAATGTACAAGTACCTCAAAATTGTACTTAAGTACAGCACTTGAGTAAATGCACTTAGTTACTTTTCACCACTGCACATCTGCACAAATATGCACAGCAGCAGCCACACAATGCTAAATGATAAAATAAAACTCCTGAGTTGAATATGTATCGTTTAATACTGCTAATGCATAGAGTATATGTGTGGAACTAGCCCAGTTTCTTTGAATATTCAAAAAGTCAAACTTTGGATTTTGGTAACTTTTCTTTTTTAGCATGTCTCACATAATCAATCTGAAGCTACTCTGACACATGGTGGGTAGTTGTATATGTAGCCGACTTACCATACAGTAAACACTAACTTAAAATGTGAAACTAGGTCAGACAAGCAATGGCTTAACTCTGTGAGTTTGACCTTGACTTTACTGTAAAGTTAGCATAACATAAGCATAACGCTGTACTCACAAACGTTACTGTGGACGTGGGCACTCCACTGGATGCAACTTTACAACAGGGCTGCAGAAGTACAAGTGTCAGGAAAAGCACTACATGGTGGATCCAAAAACATTCCTGATGGAAACTCACTCACGCGGGGGTTTGTGAATATCCCCACATGCACCCAGCATCTCTCACTCTGGACAACTGACAATGAGAAACTCCAGCCCCTGTAGAGTTTGGTTGCAAAGCCGATTCTGTGTGTATAGTCACCTATACAATAGGTAGATGTCTGGTATCTCTCAACCCCCCACACTAGCTCCAACTCTTTCTTTTTCTTTTTTTATGGGGGCAAAGTGACTGCTTGTCACACAATTATATATGACTAATCCACTATGGCCCCTTCCAGAACCTGCCCCCAAACCCCTCAGGAGTGAGCCGGCTCTGTCAGGAAAGGGAAGTATTTTAAAGTGTATTTTTAATCACCCATTGCACCCAGTCCTTGCCCTCACCCTGCCCTGCTACCCCCCTCAAGACTACCACAGCCCCCTGTGGAAGCCATGGCTGAGCCAGAGGTGCTGCCTCATCACCGGCACTGGTGGGATGATTTCCTGAAACTTCATTAACCATAACTGGGATGGAGAGAGAACGAGTCTGGGGGGAAATAAATTATTTAAAAAAAGAATAAAACACTCAGAAAGGCAACAACAGACAATCAATAAATGAGGACAGGAGAAATCGGTGAAGGGTAAATAAATAAGTGGGAGTACAGAAGAAAATCATGTAAGTAAATGAATGAGCAGATATAAGAGTTAGCAAGTGGGTTGATCTTAAGCATTTGTGTGATACCTAAGGTGTATGGATGTTTGTGCACGAGTGCTTTGGATGTGCCCAAGCTGTAGGAGGAGAAAAAAAAAATTAATAAATAAAAACAAAAATAAGCCATTGGCTTCACCAGTAAAAGGAGGTGGTTGCTATTTTTGGGCATGACGTGACAGTGAGTGGGCGAGTGAGTGAGTGACCAAATGAGTATTGCACTGTATATACCACCACAGACGACTACTACCATGCCATTTGGCATGTTGTTGCAGATTTATTTACAAGAGTTAATATCGGTGGTAACAGCGAGTTCTTTTTCCCAGTCATGGATCAGAAGGGAGAGATTGTTATCTGTTCTTAACAGAAGCTTGTAGATTTTTGAGAAGGTTATTTCGTGAATGGTTAATTGTCTGAGTTGATCAATCAGTGGAGGTGGTTGAAGAATATTGTTTGATGGGCTGATTTTACCATTTAGACAGTATTCCTGTTGTGAGTATTGCAAGAAGAGTTTCCAGGAGCTGAATGTCAGTGGTTCATTTTTTAATTTGAAAGTCCAAATTGTGCCATATTGGAGTGAATTTATGCTGACGTGGTGATTGTCGTGTTGTTTCTTTTAGCTGTGCCTGATTGGGTCCCATGTAGGCTCTAAGAATGGCCTGTAGTTTTCCTGATTCAGATGAGTTCATTCTTTCCCACTGAAGCCCATTCATAAGAGTCTCTGAATTGCTCCTAGTCTGGCCTCTCACCTACCAATTTCACTTTGGAGACTCTTCCAGGAAGAGCTGCCCTGATAAACCCCCCAAGAGTCACAAGGACATACAATCTGCGACAATAAAGTGATAATTCACATAGAGGCAAACTTACTTATAGACAATGTAAATTCATTTGAATGCAAACAATCAGCTCATTCTCTGAGACAGACTCTGTCTCCTTCAATGCTGCTTATTATCTGGCAATGCATAATTCTCTCAAATATATCAAAAAGGAGCACTTTTTCAAAGATTCTCATTGATTTAAGTAGAGTTCATATTTGGAGCGAGTGAGCACAGCAAGGTTATGGTATTGATAGTTTTATTTGCAACAAGGCAAACATTTGTAAAAATCCAACATAATTATGACAATGGAGTCAGTTCAATATTGGTCTAAAAATGAAATGACTTTCAGAGTTTGCTCAGGCAATTAGAGAATAAAGTTTCAGGCTGAAGTAAATCAATCATGAATTCAAAATGAATTAATCAAGTGTGTGTATGTATGTATGTGTGTTAAAGCAATGCACACATTACAAGAAAACATATGCATTCAGTTGTGGAATATAGATTCAGTGCTTGGGTCATCTTGAACAACCTCTGTGATTGTTTTGCATGTGTGTGTGTGTGTGTGTGTGTGTGTGTGTGTGTGTGCGTAATTTTTCTTCTATTTGTGTCACAGGAAGGCGATGAAGAGCAATAATTTCAACGTTAGAAAATGAGAGATGTAATGGGAGGAAGGAGCCAGCCAGTGAATTTAATTGCCACCAGTTCGTGCAGAATTGCATGAAGCAGTCCTTCTTCCAAAAGGAGAAAAAATAAAATCCTCATTTGCACCACAGAGACATTCTCCTCCCATATTTCCATTCTTCATATACATTTCTCCCCAGTTTAAAATGAAGACACATTATGCAGCCATGCATTTTGGCATCTTGCGGAGAGCTTTTATTGTGTTGAAAAGTGCTGTCACTGCAAGACAGGCTTTCCCCTTGTGATTCTCACTCCACGTGTCCCCGCTAATACTGGGGGAGTTACAAATGACTTTACAAATACACACTCAAAGAAAATATTTAGAAACTGTGGCAGCGTGTGTGTGTCTGTGTGCGCGAATGCCTGTACATTCAACCTGCGTCACAAAGTCACAAAAAAATAATAATAGTAATAATCTTTTCTAAATATCTTATCTTGTGTGTACAATGCATTTCCTCTGTGTGGCAAAACATGACCCTCAATTCCACCTTCCCCCTCCAGCCCTTCTTTTTACAGACTGTCCTCACTAGAAAAACGACAGCGTTGGGTTTTTTTTTTTTTCAAGCAACCTAGGTTACGTTTTCCTGACAAGTGGCCTTCGGTGGTAATGCTAATAATGACTGTGCTTTCTGAGAAGTAAAAGCATAAGTAGTAGAGATTTTGTTTTACCACTGCAGAACCTGGCCTAGTATTACAGTCATATTGGACAATTTCTCTAACTTTATCACAAACGTACTGTAGTTGCCATGCACAGATATTGTAGAAAGAAAGGATTTTAAAAATGTTGGCACTGAACATTAGACAAGACTAAAGCTGTCGCAGGTAGAGCAGGTCATTCACTAGCAGGAAAGTCAGCGGTTTGATCCCCAGCTCCTCCTGTCCACATGTCGAAGTGTCTTTGGGCAAGTTACTAAAGTGCTATAAGCGCTATATAAATGCACTCCATTTACAGCTATGCTACCGTGAGGCTGTACTCAGACACAGCAGTCATTTGTTTACCATTTTAGTTCTTTAGTTTAGTTTGCTTATAAACACTAAACATAAAGATCGGCTGAGGCTGATGGTAGTGTCATGAGTTTTGATGTTATTTGGTGATAAGTGCTGGACAAATACAAATTTTGACCTAATGATGGTGCTAATGAAAAGTGAAGGGATCATCCAGAGGGGGACACGGATGTCTGTACCAAATTTCACGACAATCCATCCAATAGTTGTTCAAACAATTCAGTCAAAACTACAAATGTCGACCTCATGTCGTTGCTAGAGGAAGAGTCAGGAGATCGCTAAAGTCAGTAGGCTTCGTCCTCTGGTGACCATAAATGTCTGTACAAAATTTCATGGCAATCCATCACATAGTTGTTGAAATATTTCACTCTGGAAGTGACTGACAGGGGGGGTTTCACAAAATTGTCCAGTATCAGCATTCTTATCTTGAGATATGTTGGAAAAACCTTTTAGAGAGCAGGTTGGGATGGATCATTGGGCCTTTAAACCCAGAGGGTAATCTTACCATAAATCCATCCATCACTACAATCTTACTTTTAATCCCACTAACATTGATTTCAAACTAGTAGACCTGAACACACCATGTTGTCCATTACTAATATCAGTTTAATGGCCAAATCTCTGGAGTGTACTTTTCCATAATATTTCCCTCTGATGAATCCTATTATCAAATCTGCCAGAAAAGACAGATCACTATGCTACTGAGAAGCTATTTCAAGAGAGAGAGAGAAAAGGAAATAATATTTCTACTAGTTGACTTTTATAGATTGTCTCAACTTCATAATGAATGTCTGCTCTGTTTAATAGAGTTATATTTTAATGTATGACTCAGATGGTTACTTGATATTTTACAAGCCTTTCATTAGTCAGCATTATATTTCTCCATTATACAGTACATTGTTTTATAAAAAGAATCTTGTAAAAGAAAAAAAAAACTGCACTGTTATGTATAATAAATCTCTATCCCTTTATACATCTGTCTGAGACTGATATCATATCCCATCATCTATGCATTTGTTTGCAAGATCCTGAAGTGATCCTATTGGCTATTCATTTTGAAATAATTTTTACCTGCAGGCAACATCATTTTAAACAATACTTTGAGAGTATAATATTTTGCTGTTGCCTTCTTTTCATGTACTTATGACATGTTCATGAATCGTTTATGTTGTTTCAGTGGCTCTTCTATTCACACTTTTACTACGTGAACTTCTGGACTTCCTTTCATCAACCAAATCCACACCAGATCCTCCTCCTTCCCTTCTTTTTTCACCCCCCCCCCCCCCTCCCCCCTGTTCTGTCATCTCTTTTCCTTCTCGCATCCATGCTCATTATCTAAACTTTATTTATGTATTCTCTATTTAACCCCCTCTTCTTCATCCTTTCTTAGGGCCTTCTATTAGCATCCGAATATTTCTGTACTGTATCTTTCTGCTGGTTGCACCCCTTCTTTTCTTTCTCCTCTCTAAACTTGCTGCTTTTCCTGTCACATGTCTTTTCTTTACTGCCTCAGCTCCATTTTCCTCCATATCTCTTTCGGTCCCATCATGAGACCCTTTCCATTTTTGTATCTCCCACCATCTCATGTTTGACCACAACTCCTCCTTATGTCCTTGCCTCTTCTCTCCTTTAACCTTTCTCTCCCTTTCGTTTCTTTTCTCATTCCTTCTCTCCCTGTCTTTCTACCCTTTTCTCCCTTACTCACCGTACCTCCATATAGCTGACCCTTTAGTTGCTACTGGTGAGCCCTGATCCCTCTCTGGTGTTTAATTAATAGTGTCCTGCTGAGTGACCGGCTTTAACCAGCCCCACCACTGTGCCAGCAGGTCAGTCCTTAAAAAGAAAAGAAAAAAACACGCAATAAACTACACACACACACACACAATTATATGAAATTACATTCTTATACAAGGAGAATACATAGACGTACACTCACACATAAACTCACACAGCACATTCACATATCTCATATATTATCTACTGTCTCCACTACAAAGCTGATAAGGCATTAGCATCCGTAGATTAGTACCACATTGCAGAGATTAAAACACAAGACGGGTTCAAAACAAACGGCTGGAAGAAATGAATTTCATTGATTAGAAAAGACGAAAAAGAGAACACTGGCAGGTGGAAGAAAAAGGTATGATGACAGTAATTCTTCAAAAAGAATGATATTATCTGAAGGAAGAAAATCTTGTTTGAATCTTGACTGTTAAAAATAAAGTTGGATATTCTTGTGGTCATGGTTTGCAGTGCTCAGACCCTTGCAATTGTGTTTGGTCACACTGTCTGTCCACTTCTATGCAATGCTGTCCATTCAGTGGAACCAGAGTGTAATGTATTACCTGCAACTGGCAATGCTATAAGGCAAGATTCTGCTTGAACAGACGAGACACAGAAGAGAATAGAAGTTAAGGCACCTCAAGGGAATTTTATTTATGCTAATTGCTCAAAAACGCTCAGAAATTTGTTTCAGAGGGATCCACAAACTGTACATCACGTGACACTCTTAAGGCGCCAGTATACTGTGTCAACAGTTATAAAGGGAAGTTGGCCTCCTTGTGCTGTCTTGCCAGAGGACACTTCCTCTATCCTAACAATTACCTTAGTAATCACTGACTTTAGTTTAATTGTGATGGCAAGCTGATGGTTGAAATAGTTGACTGTAGGCAAGACAAGTCATTTTCACAGCCAGTATTGGGTGTATTAACAATTGTAGGCCTCTGAAAACTGTCATAAATTCAAAATTGTCTTCATAAGAAGTTCTCATATTTGATTTGATTTATTTATTTGTTTATTAGCTTTTGAGGGTCTTGGGTTTCTATAAAATCGTAAGGGTAATTAAAAAACAAAAAAAATATTCATCATTTTTAAGGTTATCAAAACATCTGCAATAATGATGTAATGTAATGTCTATCTAATCGTCATTAGTGCCACTCTAGTTCCACTTGTTTCCACTGGTGAGTTGCTGAGCAGCTAAGCACAAATCTTATTAATACAAATGTAACAGCTAATAAGAGCAAAAGTTGCCAAGCTTGCATAAACACACACACAACCCACACAGAACTAACTATGCCTGGCATGTCAGCAGCATGTGACAATTTGTGGCTTCAGTGGTTTCCATTAGAAGCTGATAAGATTGGAAATTAATACAGCTTAATTTTAATGTCACAACCATACAACTGTTCTTTAATTTGCATTCCCCTGCTGTCTGTTCTCGCTGATGTCGAGGTTGAACTCGGGATGTATGTTGTTTTACTGTAAATTGGTTTCATGATTTGAATAAACACGCATGGAAAAGACTGCATTACACACACATACACACAAGCAAACATACACACACCATGCAGAAGCATACAGTCTGTATGCAAATAAGCATCCACTGTGTCAGAGGCCAAAGTGATTTTAAAATGAGTTTTTTACTGCAACAAATTGAAAGTCACCAGCAAGAGGCATTATGTTCATAAATGTTTGAGCATGTGTGGGTGTTAGGGACAGACTGTGCCTCTGTACTTGTGTGTGTGCACCTGTGTTTTTGTGGGAATACTTTTTTTTTTCTGCCAGTAAAACCAAACAAAAGTCAATGTGTCAACTTCAGAATGAATCAAAATGTATGTAAACTGTCTTTCCATCTCTTTCTCTCTCTCACACGCACACTCCGGTGGACGTGATCTATGTTTCCAGTGAGTTACCGTTTGTTACAGCACAAAAGTCACATTAAACATTTTGAAATTTGTGATGCAACAGCAGGAAAGCAAATAAATTGTTAAGGAGAGAGCAATTTCTTACTCTCTGCACAACTCAAGTAATGTGATGAACAGAAGTGAAAAAAATGACATTTAATGAAATATACATGTTACAATAGACAGAAGAGGATAGTGTCTACCACTTCATGTTCCAACGATCCCATGCTGTTTTTGAAAAACTTCAATTTGAAAAAAAAGTCTTTGAGTTGAAATTGAACTTGGGCCTCCACTTTAAAAGACCTTCATACAATAGACTGTGTAATATCCAGGGAGTGTACCCCATCTTCCATTTCCTCCCCTTTGCTCCTCTGTTCCCGTGCATCCCCACTTCACCTGTGAGCAATTACTGTAAGCCCACCTTGCACAGTGGCACATGCATGGGGAGAGACAGGCAGAGAAGAAAAAGGAGAGAGAGAGAGAGACAGAGAGAGATGTGTTAAGGACACATGAAAAAGAAGAATAGAGAGAGAGAGAAACTGGAGGAAATGAAACACAATAGGAAAAAGGGCAGCATACAGAGAGTAAGACGGAGGCGAAGAAAATGAATAAGAACATAAACAAGTCTCCCACCTCTCTTTCTTTTCCTTCAATCTCATATATAAATGTGATGGTTCCTCTCCCCATACAAAACCCCATAGGCAATTTAAAGAAACTAGGCCAAAATGAAATATGGCTGCAATATAAAAACAACACTTCAGACTCACAGCAGCCTGATAAGACCCTTTTGTGTGCACATGAGTGTGTGTGTGTGTGTTTCTGAGAGCATGAGCAAGTGAGAAAGACAGAGTGAGTTTGGGGTAGGTATGTGAGCAATGGGACACTAAATGGGTCGCAAGACACTTGAGTGTTTTTATAAAGATTGAATCAAAAGGAGAATTTCAAATGAAATTTTACACTATTGAAATGGTTGTACAATCTATCATCCTCTTTCACTCCCTGTCAGGCACATGGCCACACATACACACACACACACACACAGACACACACACACACAAAACTCTTGTCCACTTGCAATCCTGAAGTCACGCTGCACTCACACTCTAACCTTTTAGCCACCAGCATACTGTAGCATAAACAGGCTAAATCCCTGGTAATCTGTCTATGACATGCATGACGACCATGTTGCCTTACTCTGAAGAGTGAAGCCTGACCCAAATATGGATGTGGGCATTAGCCAGGAATGTGACCTATTATTTAGCAATATGATGTCATGCATGATTGCATACAGACAAAAAAGAGGATAGTCTTTTGGTTACAGAAATGGACATGGCAGCCTCCAGTGGCAGTGGGAGATGACCATATTTCCTTTTTTGGGTCTTAAAGACTTAATTACCCAGAATTATATACAGTTCAGTAAAGTGGACACTCATCTGACCTAAATATCCCGTTTTAAGTGGCTGGTGGGGGTTTTTAAAAATGCAGCAGGTTCAACCTATGTTGACAAATCCAGCTTTCAGGACGGAGCACTCACTCTCTCCTGTTACAGCGAGGGGAAATTATATTTTGGCCTTAAGTTTTGATAAATGATTACATGTCAAGAAACATCTGAGTGATCATATATACCTAAGCCATCTTAAAGCATATTGCCAGTTCAAGTAAAAGGCTATTAATCTAATCTAAAATGAAGGGTTCATCTGGTTTTTCCTCAGTGATTTAAAACTACAGATTTGGTGTGTTTAAGTTAGGTACACCTCCTCCTTAGGAACCCTTGCAGGCTTTTACTTAACTTACTACAGCAACAATAAGCAGTGAAAATGCATATCATTTTAAAAAATACAGTAATACAAAGGTAAATTAGAATCACCACATCAAACTTTCCTAACCTATCCAAAGTTGTTCTATTTACAGCCGCTGATGTCTGGAACAAACATTGTGTTGGTTGCAGAAAAATGTCTAAAACTGTCAAAACATGTAAAATTGTGATGATAAATGAAACAGGAGAAATAATTATTAAAGTGGCCTTTCTGCCATTTTTTTCTTTCTTGTCTTTCACTTTTCTCCTTGTCTTACTGTATTTTTATGAAGAAAAGACAAGTCATTTTAGGTTATGTTATATTGGAATTTTAAATGAAAGATCACGTGGGAAGTTAGAGGCGACAAAAGGATGTCTTCTTAACTGTACTGGCACTGTGGCACACAGCCCCCAACCTTCAGTTGGCTTACATTATCGTTTTGCTAAAGCTCCGTTTACCCCGTACACACCGAAACATCAAACCGGCGTTTTAAGATTTACACCCTCAGGAGGCCGTTTTGGAAAAACGCAGATTTAGTCTGGACAGAGGGCTGAAACAGAGAGAACAAGATGCTTTTACAATTTTAACCAGCTTAATGTGGACATACTCTTAGACAGGTCTCATGTAAGCACCTCGCCTAACTGGTCTTAACTCTCATTCGGTCCCAAGATGAATTTCTGGAAACTGGATTTGATATTAGCCAATTTATACTGTGTAAATCTGTTCATCTGTTTGACAAATTGTCACAAATGTATGTTTTTTTTCTTATTCAGCTCTGGGTTTCCAAACCTCTCCCTCCTGTCTGCCACTAAGCAGACAGAACTTTTACTTCCTCTTTTGTCTCATGCATGAAATTAACCATTATGTTTGCTTCAGATAGCCACACTCGCTTATAAACATTCATCGCATCAACTTATTTCATTATTTCATTCGTATTTCTTCTAGTTCTGCTGCTGTTGAATAATATTATTAACAGGACAAATTATTAATACAAGTCCTCCAACATACCAACGTCGTTTGTCAGTGACCCTAAAAAAACGACAGAATAGGTTGTTTGCCAATGACTCCCAAAACAACATATATAGGCGTACCGGACCTTCATCGTCATGGCAACAATAATAAACATGTTGTTAACGTTGTGAAACAGTTGCAGTTTAGTAAGGTTTACGCACCAAAACTACTTGGTTAGGTTTAGGAAAAGACTTGCATCACGTGACTTACTAACCTTAACTTATGTACGCAACTTAAAATAAGTCAAGGTTGACTTTTGGTCACAAACAGTGGTCTCCTGGTGAAAGCCCTGTGCTGTTTGACCCATCCATCCACCCCGAACTCCTCCCAATGTGGACTATGTCACTCTTTATACTACCTCACCTGACTTCTGCCTTTGCTCCCGTCATAAACACTACGGCCAGTAGAGGTCTCTGTACATGCTAACATAAATATGGGTCGTAATAAGCTGCTGCGCAGACGACCTATAGGGCTGTATTTTGGGGGATGACAGTCTCAATACTTAATAAGTGTAATTACCTACATAATCATGTTACATAATATTCTGGTGTACACTGTTAAAACTGACGGTATCATATTACTCTTATGTATACTATAATCTGCTGACTTTGCTGCTACTAGCACTATGTCACTTTGCTTGAGACGGTGTTCATATCAGTTCATGTACAAAACCAGTTGTGGGTACCGTCTATGTTCTGCTATTTCCTGTATATTTGAGTTTTGATTTAATTGATCTTATTTAGTTTCTATTTTATTCAATTCTTATTTTTATTTTATATACTAATAATGTATCTATTTTATTTTAGGATCCCCTATTTATCTATACTTATATCTGTCTTTTTGCTGCTGTAACACCCTAATTTCCTGTCTGGGGGATCAATAAAGGATTATCTTGTCTTATCTTAAATTAACTTTAAAAATGAATCCGCAGTCTGTGAGTCAGTAATATGTGCGGTGTTGGGTAAATGATGGTGAGATACATAGAGAGAAAGAGAGAGGAGTCATCTTATTATACTGTATATGCAAGTGTTTTCCGAAAAACAGAGCAAACTGCAGCTGAAAGTGTCAGCAGTCATTGATAACGATGCCCCAATTAGGGTTCTTATTTTCCCCAATCCAAGTCCAATATTGTTTTTACTTTCTTTCTTTATTTCTACATAACACACAGCTGCACAGTGAACTTTCTTTTATATATCGCACATGGAGCACAGATTTGACTTGCAAAGTTCTGCTGCTCTGAGTTGTGTTGCTGCTTGCAGCTAGAAAATAGAAAAGTGTTTTATTTTAATTGTGTGTTGCATTTTGGTGATGCGAGAAGCCAATCACAGCCCTGCCTGATCCAAAATGGCATGCTCGTTTTTTTTTTTTTTTTTAATTCAGTCTGTGTTACTTTGGCGTGCAGAATAATTTTAGACTTCGTGTCTGACAGCAGTACTGTAGCTGAACAGATCCAGATACTGACAGAGGTGTAAACTAGGTGTTTGCAGTGGTTTATGGCTGCATGTACTGTACAGTTCAGTATCCTGGGCCCAGCTAGTCCATTGTATCTGATATGTCCCTTCCAACTATACTTGTAGGCCACCAAAAAGAAAAAAAAATATAGATAGTATAGACCACTCTGTCCCACTTGACCTTGTCAGTCTCTATTCAGCACTTCATTAACTGAGTTATCTAGTTAGAGTGGTGTGTTCTCACATCCATTACCCCTTTCCCTCTGTTTCTCAGTTCAGCAGCTTTTAAGTAACACCCCCCCAACTGAACCCCACCATCTCTGTCTCTCTTCTCTATCTATCTCTATTCCACCAATAAGTGAAGCCTGTGCCAGTAAAGGACACACGCTCTATTGCCTGTGAAGGTTAACGGAAGCCAGTGCCTTCACTTGTTAATCTGGTGTCTGTGTCTGTGCACGTTAGTGTATGTGGAAGTGTGCATCCACATGTATCGGCCCATGTGTTATGTCTGATATGCGCCACATTGTAACTGACTATTTTGTGTTGGAAATCAGAGGGAGGATGTGGTGGTGCTGATTAAGGAAGTCAAGGAATTCCTGTCCTACAATTTAGACATTCTTTAATGAGTAGACTTTCCTGTTTCCCACTATTATTGCTATCATTGCCAATCAAGAAGTCTATCTTGATAAATACAGTTCAACTTGGAAATGTAATTGTTAAACATCCAAGCTAGTTCACTTTAATTTACATTCCATTGCTTTTTCAGCTATCCAGGGTCTGATGCGACTACTTTATTTGCTCTTATGGTGCAGAATTCTTTCAAAATGATTAAATACTGCACTGAGTTTTTAAACTCTGCCTTATTGTCCAGCGCTTTTTTTGAAATTTTTTATATATATTTTTTTTGTATAGCTATATCAATGATGCTCAAGCGCAAGATTTAAGTACCTCAAAAAGCTCTAGCTTCAAATAATTTAATACACATACATGTGGATGCATGCACACACACACACACACTCACATTCAAATAAAACAGACACAGACAGAAAGAGCATGACATAAACCAATATCCTTCTCTGTGACACCATGATTGGATATTTACTATCTCATTGCTCCAAGCTTACGCACAAGAAATGAATTAAATGTTTCTTTCTCTTTTTTTCTGTCTTTCTTTTTTTTTTTTTTTTTACTGCTTATCCCTGCCTTCATAACAGCAGATTGGCATTAAAAGGGCATGGGTGAAATTAACTTGTCTGAGTGTCTGTGTGCGTGTTTGGGGGGTTGCATTCCAGTCCCAAGCCTATTTTGATGATGTTGGAATGAGAGAGAGAAAACATTCTCTCAAAGGCTCCTATCAAATGCCTGTCATTTCTTCCTTTAACCGTCTAATCCCTGATGGTGTGCGGTGCTGGTGCTGTCTCGCTTCTCAAATAAACTGTTTGCTGCCTCTCTCCCTCTATCTTTCTGACTCTCTTCCTACCTCTGTCTGTGCGTTTAGCCAGCCCTCCTGCTGAGCTCTACATGTCTCTAAAGAGCCAGACCTCTTGGGGTTGATGTCCACTGTTACTGCTGGCCAGTATGTTGAAAGACAGGAGAAATAGTAAGAGAGAAACTGACAGACAGAGGGACAGAAAAAGAAAACAAATCATTGCAAAGGGAATAGGTTTAAATGTTTTCCCATGGTTTGAAGTTATTACTTTAAGGAAATGTATCACTCTATTGCCAGGGAACAGGAGTAAAGTTTGATTTTGAGGTAAAAATATGTGAAAAATCAACATCAAAAAAGGTGTGTAGTCTTGATATTGGTTAGTTTACATGATCATATATTTTATAAAATACAAAGAATGAAAAACATGATTATTTCCCTTAAAACTACACCGTCCTTGAGGATAAATTCACAATGCCACGATTTCAAGAATAATTTGATGCATTTGGATGGTTTGAGATACAAAAGCATAGTTCTATGATGTTTAGAGTAATCTTCATACTGAAATACTTTACTGTAAGTGACATACATTCTAAGAATATTTTGCAACATAGATGACCTGTAAACTGCCACTGTTGTATAAAAGTAAAGTAAAAGTAAAGCCCAGTTTTATTACTACATTAACTGCATTTCAAGGTTGCACTTTAGTACATAGGTATGACAGTTGTGGTAACTTTTAAGTTTTTTGGAGAAGGTGGCATCAGCACGCATACACAGACACAAGCACACCCGCTAAAAATCTTTTTCTTGGTAAATGGGTGTACAGTACAAACTGTAAATGTAATGTATGCAACGTGATAGTGAACACAATATTATTCAAGTTGACTTGGGCCTGTGTGCCTCATTCTGTATGTGTTGTGCCAAGGCACTGCATCAGAGTCCCAGTAAGGCTTTATGCAGTGTTAATCCAACTGCACATTAACATACTATAAATAACATCAATACATGCACAAGTACACACACACAACACACACACACATACCTAATGGCAATTCTCACACATGTATGCGCCCATAAACAAACACACACACACACACACACACACACACACACAGAGCCAGCATACACAAACCCAAACACACTCGCTCACACAGCACTAAAAATTCCAAAGAAAAGTTTACTTTTCTCTCCAGCTTTGGCCTCCAGATAAGTGGAAAAGGAAAGCAAAGATGACAACAACAAAAAAATAAACACAAACAAAAAAAAACAAAAGCTGCAGACAGATTAGGCAGACAGTAGTGTGAGAAAGAAACAAGGGACAGAAACAGGAAGTGGTATAATGACAAGGAACTAGACTCTGTGTCATCATGGCAAATCAGCTTCTATTTCCATGACGTCATGAAAGGAAACATGTCCAATATGACGAGGAATTATGCTTGCCAGTAGACTCAGGTTTCAGGTTAACCACATATATATATATATATATATATATATATATATATATATATAAATATATAAATATGTTGTCAGTGAACCTTTTGTTGTGTATGAACATTTTGAAACTTAGCAGATATGTTATTTAATTATTACATATTATCTCATTATGTTTAAAAACATAATTCATATGGAATTCTGTTTCTTCCAAAACATGTTTGCTGGTATAAACTGAATTTCTAGGAGACAGGGTAGAAATGTGGGACATGCAAACAAAAGCATGTGTCTTTGTGCTAACTCAAACTATCACAGTGTTTGATGTCAAATGTGGCAATGTTTTCAACTCAGCATAATGTTCTTGTTATTGTTTATTGTCATTGACCTGATGACCAGAATATAATCAGAATGACTATCTGTGGCTCAGTGCCAGTCATCTGTGTGTCCTGCTGAGGCGACCTGGAGAGAGGCAGTGAACCCTCAGCGATTCATTGCAGGCACTCATGGAAAGTAACTATACATTTACTGAAGTACTGTGCTTGAGTACAATTTTTTTTACTTGAGTATTTCCTTTTATTCACGCTATACTTCTACTCTAATAGATTTCAGAGGGAAATATTGTACATTGTACCCCTGACTGTCTAGTTGAGTCCCCTTGTAATGTTTCACATGTGTGTTGTTAGCAGTTCCACCAGAGAGACATTTCCCCTCCAAACTTCTCAGATGGTTTAATTTAAGTAACTGTCTGAGTCCTGAAGAAGTAAACATATCCAATATTTCACAGAAAAAAAAGATTTGAGAAAAGTACAAAACATGAATACAAATTTGTGTTGCAGAACTCATTGTTTTCTTCTTTTCGCTCCCATTAATCATCTAATGGCCCCTCAGATTTATCTCGTGACCTTTTAGAGGGGGCCTGCCCCTCGGTTGGGAACCACTGGGCTAGACTGTAAATAAAGCAAAAATTAAAAACTACAGTACAGTGATACAGTAAAAGTGCTTACACACTGATGTATCAGTATTACCAATCTAATAAAGTCAGGTACAATCATACTTCAGTCGCAGGGGCCATTTTTCTGCAGGACTTTTACTTCTGATAGTTTCCATTTGGTTGATAATACTTATGTACTTTTACTTACATAGGAATGTTTCCCAATGAGTGTTGAATATATGAACACAGTGTAGATATTTCAGCATGAAGACAATGTTCTTCTTGTTCTTCTTCAAATTATTATTATTATTATTATTATTATTAATATTATTATATATATTATTTACTTTTATATTTGTATTATTATTCAGTTTATTATTATTATTATTATTATTATTATTATTACTACTACTACTGTATACTGTAGTTGGAGTAGTAGTGGCAGCAGTTGTAGTAGTGGGTGGCGGACAGGGCCAGCCCAGCAGACGCTGGACAGAGGGATTCAGTCCACGCCTTCTTCATCCCATCAATGCTGTGTCCTCATTCACTCCAGCCACACACAAACTGCTAACTGACAAGGTAAGACGTCACTAATGTTTCTTCATGAATTAGTATTGGTAGATTCACTGTCAGGATGTCTTTTTTGAAGACGTTTGTATGAATCTCTGAGTGAGCGCGTCTCGCCCCAGTGCGTGCGCCTCCTTATTAAATCCAGCTGTGCGCGGCTTTTACTCTAGAAGCTTGCTATTTGTTCAGCCCGTGCCTTTTGAGTCAGCTGCGCGCAGGCAGTCACTTGCGTCTTCATATTCACTAAAGGCCTTATTGTTTCCAAATATATAGGGATTATAATAAGACGCTTCTGAAGTGACACACTTGCTGCGGGAATGACCCTCTCGCGCGCTCTCTCTCTCTCGCTCTCTCTCTCGCTCGCTCTCTCTCTCTCACACACACACGCCGTTCTGTAGTATTCTTTGACGAACTGGATCTTTGATCCACACTTGGCAAAGGCGTGTGTTGAATGCAGAAAACCAGTGCCAGTTGGTTTACTGCCAGTTGCTTTACTGCATGGGCCATATGGATATGTTAAACATTTTGTACAAACATTTGTAAAAATGTTTAACTTCTTGCTGTTGTTTGCTGTGGCTTGTGTCTCTCATAAAGTAACACATGTATGCTGGTATTTTCCACAACAGCCTGAATGAACCTGAGTCTAATTATACAGCATCTAAACTTGGACTATGCCTTGTACAGTAAAAGTAATTAATCTATTTCTAACCTTGGTCCCTGATCCTTGAACACAGCTCCATGAACCCTAAACAAAGGACATGATCGCTGTCATAAATTTGTACTAAACTTCATTCTTTTTTGACAGCAAATCAAAATAAATAATAAAATCAAAACAAATGTGTTCATATCAGTGGTTACAAAAGCACTCAAATTCTTTACTCAAGTAACATTTATACCAAAATGTATAAATAGAAAGTGAAGTACAGAAGTTAATCCAAAAGTACAAATATAGGCCTACTGTACACAGTACTGTGTCGACTTGAAACTGGTGTATGAAAGAAGAACTTCTCTGTGATAAAGTCTAGAGTCAAGGTCATGTGTGGTGTGCTGGAAAAATCTGTTATTATATTATTAGTTGTTTAATGTAATATTTCAATTTAATTAGTTACAATTGAATATATAAAGATTAATAATGAAGTGTTTGTGTGTTTTTTTTTCTCTCCCACAGGATTTTCCATGGCGACAGTCTCTCCATGTACACACTTTGCCCTTCTTTTTCTTCTGTTTCCTCATTTCCTGACTGCATCACCTGCCACCCAAGATGACCTTGTGATCAAAACTAAACATGGGAAAGTTCAAGGGAAGTTGCTTTCAGTGCCCGGTGGTGATGTTAGAGCATTTCTTGGAATTCCTTATGGAAAACCTCCTCTGGGGAAACTGAGATTCAGAGCTCCAGAGCCAATAGAGGGATGGGAAGGGGTGAGGGATGCCACCAAATTCCCAAATTCCTGCTACCAGATGCCGGACACAGTCTTTCCAGGTAGGATACATGTTTACACGGATGGACACAATGCATACATGTACTGTATACTGTGCTGTGTAGATGTGCTGTGAATGATTCAAGTGGGTGTTGTGAGTTAAATCCCTGCCAAAAAAAGGTCAGGTAAATAAAACACCTGCCTAAAATGTCAGCTATTACTTGATGACACACTAGGACTATATGGAGCCCCTGAGGTCCCAAAATAGGTTTACTATTTTTTTTCATTACATTTTTTTGTGCAAACAAAATTTTATCTTGTTTATCTACGAGTTATTATGAAGTGCATCCATTTGTTCTGCAGTTAATTATCTTGGGGGATTCTTGTCACGCCCAGTGTTTTGACTTACTACTTAATTGTTACTCACTTGATATTGAATAATGACCACTTGCAGATTTAAGTTTTTACTTTTAGTCTCAGCTAGACAGCATTTCTTGCTAAACATAATGAGTAGTGTGTAGTGTGCCTGTACAGTAGGGTGTGGTGTAGCAATTGAACTTCCATAAAACTGGAATTGGAAAATCTCCAAGCCCAACCCGAAACGAAACAAACAATATTATGATGATATCATCAGGGGTTATTTTTTCAGATTCAGGCAAGGCTCCTTCAGGACCACAGAAAACATTACTCAATAGTATTCACTGGCTAAGTATTCCTAAACATGACTAGTAAACTTATATTCTTGTGCAAAGGATTGTCCATTTAAATTGAAACTTTGCAGACTTAAATCAGACTTAGATGAAGCTGAATCTGGGTTAGTGTTGCGTTGTGTGACAAGGCACCACAGGAGTCCATTTAAGTACATGTTTGAGTAAAAGATGACTTTAAAAGGCCACTGCACTAACTTCAGGTAGGCGCTTCAGTAGGTGGGTGGTAATAAAACAGTGTGTTTGGAGGTGGCAGTAACACAGTGTGTGAGTGATTGGATGATTTATTACTGTATTGTAGTCAGTAATAAATCTTGGTTGTGAATAGTAAGAAACAGTTTGGAGCCATTTTATCAGTTGAGCAAACATTAATTCTATTTATACACATTCATAAGCATACATACACAAATTGAATTTGATACTAGCCTAGTCCCCCACCCAAGAGATGGATTGGGGCTGGGTCATGGATACATAGCTATTTATAGACACAACCACCTGTCAGGGGTTGTTTGGAAGCCAGCTACGACCAGTTCCAAGCATATGCCCAAAACATATTCCAAATATAGAAATGACAACACAAACTGATATGGACAGAAGTCATTGATCTTAGACTGTTGTTTCTGCTTTGGACAAAGCGGAGCTCATTAAGAGGAAAACAAACCAGGGATTTATATATTTACTTACTGCTTCTGTAACAGTTTGACTCCAAACTTTGCTTGCAATACAGTGTCATAATGAAGTTGAACTTAAACTTATGTCTGATGTCTCAATTGTGTTTACCTCTAAAGATCTGAAGGAACAGAGATAAGACTATCTATCGATTGCTAGACTGCAGTCCCAATCAGTCTCTATTGACTCTGATTAATATGATCACTCGTTCCAGGTTTCAAAGGTGCAGAGATGTGGAACCCAAACACACCTCTGAGTGAGGACTGTTTGTACCTAAACGTCTGGTCCCCACGTTTCAACAAAACCCAGCCTCAGAACTCAGTACTGGCTCCTGTCCTTGTCTGGATCTATGGAGGCGGGTTCACTTTAGGGACGTCCTCTCTGGACATTTATGATGGTCGCTTCTTGAGTAAATCTGAAGGTGCTGTTGTGGTATCAATGAATTACAGGTAAGAACTGAAGTAAACTGTAAATATAAAAAGCTAATAAATAATGAGTGGCTATAGTTATTGTCTGGACCTGGAAACTCTCAATTCTCCTTTACATACTTGCCCACGATGGAAGCTGTGTAAGACTAAGGTCATCAAAACATGGTAGCTGGTTTGGGTGCATTAAACAGAGAAAGGGAATTTGTTAACAGGAAAGTCCTTATCACTATGTGCAATACCCTTCTCTTTACTCATTTAGATTGCAGAGTCTACGAGAGTAACTGAATGTGGATTTCATCTTCAGTTAAATGCTGTCAACATCTTTCCTCATTCTTGTGCTCATTGATGACAGACTCGGACCTTTTGGTTTCCTGTCTCTTCCTGACAACAAGAACATCCGGGGCAATGCGGGCCTACTGGACCAGCGCTTGGCCCTCCACTGGGTAGCCAATAACATCGCTGCTTTTGGAGGGGATTCTTCAAAGGTAAAATGCTTCTATCCTAAAATCAGAAAACAAAATTGGTTTAAATTTAAACGATAAAACAAGCTGTTGGCTTGTGATTTGCTGTTATTTCCAGGTGACTCTGTTTGGGGAGAGTGCTGGATCAGTATCTGTGGGCTTCCACCTGCTCTCCCCAGGCAGCCATAGTCTTTTTCAAAGGGCCGTGATGCAGAGTGGCTCTCCTAATGCACCCTGGGCCACAATCAGCCAGACTGAAGCCTGGCACAGGTAGGTAATTCAGGGGGACTTACAGGGTGCAACTATTTAATGTCTTTCTTTCCAGTGCTCAAAGTCAAGAGAAAGAACAGTGTCACATAACACAATTTGTGTCCTGGTAAATTTGACCAAGATCATGGACGTATACACATGGTGCTTGGTCAAAGATTCTCAATACATTGGTTTTCTTTCTCATTGGTTTGCATTCTTTCATCCACAACCACCTATTCTTACCCTTGATATGCCACTCCCCACTGTCATTCTATATATCATATCTGCCACATTATTTCTCTTTCCTTCCGTCACCGACTGCCTTGCTCCCCCTCTACGTCAACGTCCAGGTCCATGAAGCTAGCGACGTTACTGGGGTGTCCCACGTCTCCTACAGCTCACCTGGAAGCGTGTCTGCAGCAGGCTGATGCTGGGAAAATCACATCGAAGCAATATGATGTTCTCACACGTCCTGCACTCTTAGCCTTAACCTTTGTCCCTCATGTCGATGGGGACTTCCTACAAGATACAGTTGAAGTAGGTGTGTGTGTTTGTGTGTGTTTCTGTGTGTGTTGGGTATGGGGAAACGTCTTTAGGTGTGAATGTGCCTATTTCACATGAAACAGGTTTTTGTGTGTTTTATACATGTGTTTTAGTGTATTTTCACTGTCTTACCTGGATTGGCTGATGTAGCAAATGTCAATCACCCAAAGGTATTTTTTCAGATTTAGCATTTTAATTGCTACATTTCCAGGTTGCCACACTTTGAAACCTTTCACAAATGCATGCTGTAACCTGGCTACAGGTAGACGTCTAACAAACTTTGACTTTAACCAACTGTATCTTGGTTTCAGCAAAATACGACATTAGCTTAACAACATTAGAGTATCAGTTCTATTTTACATCATTGATTTGAAAAACATGTTGCATCACAAACACCAAACCATTTTTGTTTTTCCCTGCAGGTGTTGCTGAGTACAGGTAACCTCCCCAAGAAAGAGGTGCTGTTTGGCTTAAACAAGGACGAAGGGACCTACTTCCTAATGTATGGAGTGCCTGGATTTAACATCACTGATCAGAGTCTCATCAGTAGGCATTACTTCCTGAATGGAGTGGAGCTTGCAATGGAGGATGCAGATAATGTCACAAGAGAAGTGGCCATTTATCAGTACACTGATTGGGCAGATGAGAATAACAAGATGAAAAATCGTGACTCGCTGGGTACTCTGGTTGGAGACCAGCTGTTTGTTTGTCCTGTTCTAGAGTTCGCTAACAGGTAAAGAGCAATTCTGAATTTTAATGATGTGGTCTGACTTATGGTTTTTAACTAGATGTCAAGGTAAAACAAACAAGGTGTGAGCCATTAAAGGTAGTGTGTTATGGTAGTAAAAGTAATAAAAGTTTATCTGTAACCTGCTGTTCAGACTGAAAATAGTCCTGTGTTAAAGAAATGGGCTGCGTTGGTGAGGTCATGTTGTTCTTATACACCAGATGGTGCAGAACCAGAGTAGGATTATGAAGGACCTTCATGACCCCAGCAATAGACTATAGCTTTTGTGCTCTAGAAAACACCTTTTTTTAAATCCAATTTTTTATACCTTTTATATATATTTTTTCTAATCCTTATTTTTCAGTTGTTTTTATTTTGTGTGTTTGTGCATGTAATAGATCTTTGTTTTAGGTAACAGTGAGACAGTAAAATACAATCCACGAAGTCCAGTTTGAGTAATCAATGAGTTTGAATTAACCTGACCTAGTGCAGTGTGACAATAGTTCAATATTTTAATCTTTTTTATTTCCCCCAGGTACTCACAACGTGGCGGTAAGAGTTTCCTTTATTTATTTGACCACCGGTTGTCCATAAATCCTTGGCCAGCATGGATGGGCGTTATGCACGGCTATGAGATAGAATTTGTCTTCGGGATGCCTCTGAATGCATCCCTGGGATACACGAAGAATGAAGTGAACATGACCAAGAAGTTCATGAAACACTGGGCCAACTTTGCCCGAACAGGGTACGCATAACAATCGGTCACTGAAGCTGTGTGAGGACCCTCATGACACACAATTGTCTTGATAGGCTTTTCTTTTATGTCAGGAATCCAGGCATTGATGGAGCTAACTGGCCCGTGTTCACCCCTGAACAGCAGGAGTATGTCACTCTGAACTACAACCACCCAGAACAAAAGAGGATGATGAGAGCTAAAGAGTGTCACCTCTGGAACAAATTAATCCCCAAAATACAGAGCGTCTCAGGTTAGACACACACACACACACACACACACATCTACCTATCTATCTATCTGCCTCACACACATACACACACACACACACAACAAACAGAGCTCTATGTAGTCATCTGTAGTAGGAGGCATTGTGTCAGAGACGTCAGCGAGGCGTTTTGCCTTCTTTAGCCTGTGGAGGAGATTTGTATCCTGGCTTGCTCCCCCTCCACTTCACCACAGTTCTGGAGGTCTGAGTGGGTGGAGAGGAGGGTCAGTCATCACTTCACTGAACACTGATCACACACAGGGTGAATAATACACCACTCCACTGGCATGTGCGGTGCTGACACACACACAGCACCGCACAGCTGCATATTTGCAAATGTAGAATTTTGAAAGTAACAGGATAAAAAAAAAAATTTAAATAAAAAAAAATTACATACATTTACAAGTCCTTTTGTGAAAGATTTACAAAATAAAAGTCTCTCTGTCTGCCTTTCCCCACAGATGATCTGCTGTCTTGTGTTAAGGCAAAAGGGATTATACTCCACTGTAATTACACGTTCCTTCTCATTTTATTGGTTATAACTTTAACCTAGTGATAGAGTGAAGAGACCTGCCTGGGTTGTGCTGTTTCATGCACACATATTCATAAAAAAAAAGTTTACATAAAAATAGTGGACAGAAAGAACTAACAAAACTTGGTCTTTACTATTATTGTAAACATTCTATGTTATTACTGAATGTTTATATTTTCAAAGAAATAGATTTTTACTATATTGAGTGTACGCTTTAGTTACAGAAATGCTCCACTTCAATATTTTATATTACTCTAAAGTCAACCAAATATACCATTGGCAGAAAAAACCTCCTGTTTGTTGCAACTGTTCCTACAGTAACCAGCATTCACAGTGATTGCTTCATTCAGAGATGCAGCTGCCCAGATGCCATGGCAGCTACATGCTCCCCAGCTTTGAAGGAATAATATGTTAGGATGCTGTTATGATGGAGCAAGCAGTTTTTCTTTTGCAAGGACTGGTACTGCACAATTCACAACAACCAAATAGTGGCTTCTGTTATGACATGGGGATTTTATTTCTGATAACTAGTTAAAGTCCAGCTACCATCTTTTTTTTTTTTCATTTGTTTGTCTTTCTTTCAAAAGTGTGCCTATAAATGACACTTACAGTAAATGCAGACTGATTGAAACGTTTGAGTGCATTCGTACTGGAAAAAATCTGATATTACTTTGTGAATGTAATGCAGTTGACTCCAAACTGTCAGATTTTGGAATTTGACTTTTTCAACCTGCAGACAACCTTGCTAAAAAGTAACACTGAGGGAAGTTTTAGTTTTTCATGTCTAGTACAATACTTCATCACAAAGACAATCAGGGATGCTCTGGATTTGTATTGATGTATTGTCTATTGTATTAATCAGTAAGAAACGTGTAATGATCATTAAAGATGTGGATATAAGCTTGACAAACAGTGGTGTATTCTTTAAAGCAACAAAGTGATTTTTATGTATCATGTTCTTCTTTAAACACACAAACACAAAATCACTTGTATATAAATGTTGTACGGATATTCTTCTTTTCACTTTCTACTACTCCGACACATTTTCTGAGATGTGCAGTGGTCAGTGTCTTCTTGCATGAGGAAACACTTGTCACTTAGGTGTATGAACTGATTTGTTCTTTTTTGGGGGTGGTGAAAATCTATAAGTGCACTATTGTCAGCCAGTCCTGTCATACACACATGATATTAAGCAACAGAAAGCATTACGTAAACACAAGTAATTTGTAGTGTCAATGGCAAACAATCACATAGCTGCCATTAGTACATGCTGAATGATATTTATTCTTGTCTTCGGAAGTGTTTCACAGTTTAGCATACTGCGTTATTGTTCCTTGTTCTGTCATTGAAGACAGTAATGTGATAATAAACAGTGTCACCGAGCAAAGGTCAGTGTGTTGATACAAAAAGCTAATGGGATGTTGGAGAGAAATGAACTGCTTTGGCTGAATGACCTTGAATGTTGTTTAAAATCCTCTGGTGCAAAAGTGATTACATTGTTTGAGCATCTGGTGTGTGTGTGCGTGTGTGTGAGTGTGTGTGTGAGTGGGTGATATTTTTAAGTTTTTTTAAAAAGTTACAAAGACCTTTGATATGACTCTAACATGTTATTTTGTATCTGTTGTTATGTTTAACAATTACTGGTTTTCCAGCCAACATGAACACGCTGTTGTTAAATGTCAAGCAATTTATTTTTGTCATAATCTGTTTGTTTGTGGTGGGGAAGGAGAAAGATCCAAACACACACACACACACACACACTATGCAAACTCACACGCAATAACTTAAGAAAGCTCTTTTCTATTTGACCTTTTACAGTGACTGATGTATGATGATTCCTAACCACTGCTTACAGGATGTGTTGTATGTGCCCATCTCTGACACTGTGAAAGGAAAGGATGGAAAGTAAGATACATACTGAGAGCAGGAAAGTTGTGGAAGAAGTATATTTGGCAAAGGTGGTCTGTTGAGACATGACTGCTGGCATTAGCAGTGACATCATTGCACCCTCGTTTCTGGAAACTTTTGGTATTTTCCAAAGAGAATCACATTGTCTTCAATGTGCCTCATCCATAATGGATGAAGATAAAGACAGTGAGGTGGAGCAAGAGGGAGGGCAAGAGAGAGGGAAAGAGAAGAAGACTACAAAGAAAAAGAAGAAGACAAAGGGGATCTTTGTAAATGATTGTAAGGAAGTCTTTGAAGGTACAGTACAGGAGATATTTCAGCCCTGGCTGAGCATCTTCACAAGGTGATGCTCCTCTCTTGTCCTGACCACAGGGATAAAAAAAAAAAAAAAGCTGAAAATGAACAAAAAAAGTAGACAACTGTTTAACCTTTTTCAATGTCCCTCAAGTGGGAAAGATACTTTGGGACAGCAGGGTTTTTGTCCTTGGCTGCATCTGTTCTGTATTTTGGTGCCTCGCCTTGTGCCGCAGTAAGTGGACAGGTGCAGTAGATGGATTGGCAATGATGCGGCCACAGCAGTTTTTGTCTTGGAGACCTCAGAATCAGATCAGAATTTATTGCCAAGTAGGTTTACACATACAAGGAATTTGCTTTGGTATATTGGTACATAACAATAAACATAGTAAGTAGAAGATATAAAAAACAGATAAAACAAGTACTGTAAGCCAAGAAGCAAAGAGAGAAAATTGACAATAATTTGAAAAATGATTACAAAATAATTTTAAAAATATGTACAATATGACCTCTCAAATCACTAAAAAACATTGTATTAATTTCATTATATTCTTAGACCAACAGACACTTACAGAAAGGGTACAGTTTTATTCCCATCATGGAGCAGCTGTGGCTGGTACAACAGGTCAACCATTAATTGTAGGGTTAGTGGTTCGATCCTCCTGTCAATATGTCAAAGTGTTCCCAAATTGTTCTCCAGGCCAGCACCTTGCATCGCAGTGTATGTGTTTGTGTGTGAAGAGATAAATGGCCGGATGATAGTGCTATAAGAACATTTTGTGCCAATCCATTGTTGTTGAGATCTTAGAGTCTGGACCAAAGTGGTGGACAGACATTGCCATCTCTAGAGGCACGGCGCTAGCATGGCTAAAAACAATAAAATGTAAACTGACATTAGTTAGGTGCTAATAGGTGTTATTCTGAGAGTATACGTTGTCTCCTATGTCAACAGCTACAAAGTGGATAGTGACAGTGGTGAGAACATTAAGTGTTCTTACTCTATAAATGGTAACTATCTGCACACTTACTGCATGAGTCAAGCTCTTATATTCATTGTTGTGCATGAAGTGCTGGGTTTTGACTTCTTCACAGCTATCAGCGTGTGAATATGGGTTTTCAAATGTATAAATTCAGAAATAGCTGTACAGTATTATAAGAAGTCCAAAACTGTATTAACTTAAATGTTTTCTTTTCTTTCAGCTCTACAGCCCCTTAATAATTACATTTTGGGAAAACTATTGTTTCATCACCAAATTATATGCAAATGATGTTTTTTGAATGACGAGCAGCTGCTTCACAGGGGGTTAGTTGTTTTGACTCACGCCAGTGCCACAGTTTAGTTCTCAGACATGACACTTTAACAGATATCAGGGGTGAGCTGTGATTAATGTGCATGACAGTGACAGCTTCATTAATTAAGAGGACAACACCTCCCACTGTGTGTCATGTGAAATTACTATTACCAACCCCCAGGCATAGTCAAGGCAGAACACATTGTCTAAAGAGTGACAATGCTTGATGTGAGAGACTAACAATATTTGTTTCACACGAGGCAGAAACGTGTGGGGAGTTTTGGAGATAATTGCAGTCTTTAAAACAGGTAACCATTCGAAATGACATTTGAAGCATTGCATGAAATTTAAAGTTTTAATGGAATGACACTCACTATTCACTGAAAAATCAAGCTTTTTTGGTTCTTACTTTGATGTGTTTCAAAAAACATTTCATATATTCTGTACCATATAATATATTTAAACCTTGAATAAAGTTGTCTAAATATGTGTCCTTTGAACTCAGCTAATTATCAGCTGATATCGCCTTACAATTAAAATATTTCATGACCATGGAATGCAGTGGCACTCTGTTGCTTATCTGGGTCCAGTCATAATTTCAGGCAGTGGAGTCCACATGTCCTTTTTTCTGACAAACTTCCTTCAGGTCCCTTTCTGATGCAAATTCAGGCCAACTGAGAGATGTCCTGCTTCCTGTCTGTCCTGGTGTCTCAATTGGTCAGCTCTTCCTAGTTCACCATCCAAAGGAGGCACCCACTTGGCATCCTTACCAGGTGCCTTATCCACCGCAAATGGCTCCTCATCTCTGAAATGGCTTGTCTCTCAGGTACTGGCACTATTGTGACAGTGGTGAATGCTGATCGAGATTAAGAAATTAGCCAACTTTTTGATAATAGATTAATGGTTTCAGTAAATTTTCAATGATGATTTGATACTTTCTTCACCTTTTACATGAATATAAACTGACTATGTTTGGGTTTTGGACTGATGGTTGGATGTAACGAGCAATTTTAGGCTCTGGGAAGTTAAAACAGGCATGTTTTTCACTATTTTTTGACATTTTCATACAAAATTAATGAAAATAATCAGTTGTAGCCCTGGATGCTGACTTTGAACAATTACATTTTTCACAATGAGGGGCACAAGCAATACAGAGTGACATGCAATTATGGTAGAGGGACTTATCAAATGATTTCCCTTAGTGGCTTGATGCGACAAGGCCCTGTAGATAGTTCCTAAAATATGCCTCAATATTGATGGTCATTGAGCAATTGCTCTTCATGCTCCACAACTGGATCTGATGCTTGCAAAATCAGTATCATCTTTTTATATAACTGTTTAATATTTCATGACCTTTTCACTATGTTATTATAGTCCTTTTAAGATTTGAGTCTTATTTTCTTCTTTCTCCATTAGCACTGATTTTATGGTTGTTTAATCCTATATGAGTCTACTCTATGATACTTTCCTGTATGTTGAACTATGCTGAAACTGCACCTTTATAAATCACAATAACTTTGTTGTGGAAACTATAACAAAGTTACTCACTGTTGTGTTTTTAGACCAATTCTTTTCAAACTCTTCTACAATTACTTCTGTCAGTCCATGTCCATGGGCCCCAGGTCATTCTGGGAAACTTGTCTTGTAAAAATACTGCTGGCATCTTCTCTTTCTGCATGTATTCAGTGTCAGGAGACAGGGCGATGGTGGAGGTTGTTCTTGCATACTTTGGCTGATACATGTCCTTGG
This sequence comes from Macquaria australasica, assembly GCA_005408345.1. Taxonomy (NCBI): domain Eukaryota; kingdom Metazoa; phylum Chordata; class Actinopteri; order Centrarchiformes; family Percichthyidae; genus Macquaria; species Macquaria australasica. Next base: position 185,989 of record SEMN01000109.1, read on the forward strand.
TGTGAATATAATTTAATTCCTGGTCCAACAAAATTAAATAATGAGAGCAGAGGGAGAGACATGGATACAAAAAGAGGAAGGAAAAAGATGGAATGATGGCAAAGATTCAGGGTTAAATACAAGGGAAATACACATTTCTTCTTTGTATGGAAACTTTTACCGCACATCTATACACTCTCAACTCAAGTATATACCCTTATGAATGTATTAATGTGATTATTTTGGTAAAGACCATACAAGAAGAATGTGAATCACATATATATCAATTACTAGTTTACTTATTCATGAATTTATATAAAGGACAGCAGTTACATAACACATAATCGCAAATAGCATGTAATGGGCACTGTATTTTCTCACGTTTTTCAACAACAAATGTACAGTAAAGTAAAGTTGCAAAACAACTGACTCGTTGAAATGTATAATTTAAGCTATACATATATTATTATATATAACAGCTTGAATCACTACATAAGTACCACCTAAACCCTTTCCCCTCAAACCCTTTCAAAACAGCTTAAACCAGACAGATGGAAACCTACTTTTTCTTTCACTATTCAGTTCGATCTCCTGTATGTTTCGGCAAAAACCTGAATCACCTTCAAGAGTTTTGTCAGGACATGTAGACACGCCCATGATTGGTATGCCAATGAAAAAAGTACCGCTCAACTGGTTAATCCCATAACAACAAGCATATCAGACATCCCCTGGAGTTAACCAGAAAACGCTATTTAACACCATGGCAATGTGAGAATGAGTCTGACCTCGGCTGTCAGTTGAGACGGAGACACCCATCATTCAAATGAGACAGGCGATTAGGGGAAGGACAAATCCAGACAGCTAAAGAGAAACAGAGAAAGAAAGAGGGAGGTACAGGAAGAGATGGGCATAGGAAGATGATGGCGGGAGGTGGAAGAGAAATTGGGGATGCAACAGCAGTGCGAGGAGGGTTCAGACACAGAAGGGGTGAGAAACAGACTGAGGTAGTGAAGGGAGCAGTTGGCAGGGATAGAGAAAGAAAATGCAAGGGATAAAGAGAGGGAGGATGACTCCTTTTCATGCAGACCAAGAAAAATAAACACAAAAGTCTGGGAAGGGAGAGAAAAATATGATAAAGGGACACACAGAGAAGGTAATGAAAGACTGAAGACTTTCAAAATGAGAAGGGATTTGGTGACACTGAACGATACAAGAAGAGGCAGCCGGCTTTCATCAGGCTACTGATGAGTGGAAGCGGAGAAATATAATAGCATCATTCCATGGAAATTGAAAAAAGGTCCTGGAAATGTTTTTTGAAATCATTTTCATGCACACTGTATGGTTTATCATGGGGCATGGGGATAATTTTTAGGAGAAGAGAAGCAAAAATAAACACGTCGAGCATCTCATTTGCCTGATTTCAACTTTTCCCTCACTGATTCACCCTCAAGGACAGACATTCACAATTTAAAAAAGACAGAATAACTTCGCTGGGTTGCATACTCACCGGTATAATATTGCTATCAAGCTTGTTTTGTGAAATATACTTCTGCAGTCTGCAAAATGGTGCAAATAGGCCAAGGTGGATGTGTCACTCCTTCAGCTCACATCTAACAACTGACCATGTAAGCATTCTTTATTTCCTTCCTCTCCCTGTCTCTCTCCCTCTCTTTAGGGGCATTTAAATGTCCAGCTTATTTACTGTGTGTTCATGTTTTTGTATTTCCAGGACTGTGTACGAGAGCTGGAAGGAGCTTCAAGCAGGTCGTGAAATTTGGAGACAGTTTAACTGAAAGTTCAAGTTTAAAATGGCAGATCACAGACTGGATTTTGCTGAATTGACAGCTGACTTAGGTGTTAAGAATATATGTGTGTGTGCTATGTGTGGGGGAAAAAAATACTGAATTAGTAGAGTTCTGGTTCCATGCCAGAGAGATTATGAAAACCAACGTGAGCAATTGGTTCTCAGACCAACGAAAACTGCCTTCGAGGGAAGTCCAGTTACAGTTCAGACATCCAGTTACACACACGAGAGATTAAAACCTCAGATGTGAGAGGTCAAATTGGTTCCCACAGACTATAGTTAAACTATTTTTGTTTGAAGCATTATCCAGTGATAACAGTCTAACTTCACCCCAGAACTGACTAGGATTGGTAGTTGAATGTATTTTAACTGTCAATATGAAAGGCCCAAGTTTAGTCTCTTCAGCCTTTCTTGTAACCAAGCAGAGTCACAAGAACTGCCCTGATTTAAATATCATGATAACACTTTTTTAGCCACTTAGACATGCAGCTTTTATCACCATTATATTTTAGCTTTTGGATTAAAGAAAGACCTGGCTCATGATCATTCACTGTAACCTAACAATAGTCTTATTAATTTTTTTATTTTTTTTATTCAGCAGCTATGGTAATAATGATAAGGATAATAATGGAACAGTACCATATTTAGTGGGATTAATTACAGATTTGGACTCCCCAAGGATATACTTGCAGTTCAGTATATCCCATTGACATTCTGGACAGTCAGATAATGTTGACACTTTTTTGAACTGTCAGTGCACCTTATTGGTGGTCTGCACAGTAGGGGTGTGATGCAAAGCTATTATCTGTCTTTGTTTATTTAAAAAAAAAATCTCTATTGGGATTCATCACAGAAGTGGGTGTGGCTCAGAAGTCATTAGGAATTGTCTAACTGGCTTCATTTCCTGCATTAAATTGTTTTATACTGCCATTTATACTCCTCAAGCATTAATCTAAAGTTTGGCTGCCAACAAAATAACATTATATTTTAAACATGTGCCTGAATTCATCAAATAGTAAAACATGAGTTGTATTTGGAAAACAGAAAAAAAGTAAGTCTCAACTGACTAAAAGCTGTGTAACTGTTAAGGGGCTTGGTGGAAATCAATAGCGTTAATAGAACGGGAGGTGTAGTGGAAAAATACAAGTCAGAATTACATTAGCCCATATTGCATGACATGAGTTTTGTTTAAAAATTGGAGGTTGTGTATAAAATGGAAGGAGGCTCAGATGAAAATATATTTGGTTTGAAGTGTATGATGAATATTGATGTATGCTTTAAAAAAATTAAAAGGCCATTGACAAAAAACAGAGCATAATAGCTTACTGAGCCATATCGCATACTTTAAAAAAAAAAGGAGGTAGTGCATGCAGTGGGAGAGGGTCCACGTAAAGATAAAGTTCTCCTGAAGTGTCTTTAAAAAAATGTTTCCAGGCTACTGGAGTTAGACAAAGTAACAGGCTTCAACATGGCATCCTGAGGTAAAAATAGCACCCATGGAACATCAGTCAAGCTTTGTATACTGATGAAAAGTTACTACGGATGAACTTTGCTGAATGTCTCAATATCGAACGTAAACCTATCTACACCTGCATGTTTTTAGCCTAAAGCCTGTTTGTTTACATTCCGGCACATGTGCATCATGAAAGGTCCTGCTGCTTTGGCTGATAGCATTTCCTGTTCGCACTGTACAGACAGAAACCACCTGGATTACTTTTGATACAGAAGAAAACATCAAGATCTGAATATATATGTAGCGCCATATAAGTCTTGATGGACATCCTAGAGTCTGACGCCACTGTAAGGAGTTAATTCAGCTGTAGCAAGGTGTGTGTGATGTACAGTATGTGTGTTTAGATTTGACTGGGTTACGATTGAAAGAAAGTGCTGTGGCATTTGTGGTAAATTGTGGGAGGGAGAGGGTGGAGTATATTCCTGCAACAATTCAGACGTTTTTCGTATCTGTTCAGAGCACCTTATCTGCGCATATCCAAATAATGCATTCACATTTGTTTACACTCCTACCGTTTAGTGACTGGGATGGCTACAGTATCCCAAGTTTGTAGACAGAAAGCTTGTCACACACACACACTTGTTGCCTGTGTGGAGATGCTGTGGGTGCAATGCACTGCAGGACAGACATGGAGGAAAACCAGAAGATGTCAGATGTTGTGATACTGCCATGATTAGAGGCTCCAAGTTGGAGCATAGTAGTCTGCTGTGCAAATTTCTGTGTAAGTCAGAGTTCATCACATGGATAGAAACGGCTCTGTTATTAGATTGTTTTTAATCACCCCTCAAGGGTCTTTTAATGGAGGAGAACCAGGGGACAAATATGTGTCTTGTATTGCGACACCAGGCATTGCAACAAAAAAGACAAACTGCTGGCCTGACCTTGTTCTGTGGAGGAGGGGAGGAGGAGGCTGCAAGATGATACGATGAGGTGAGTCAGATATGGAGCGACGCCTGCTAGTTCAGGCAGTCAACTCGAGCTGCATTGCTACACATGTGACATACCTCACTCTCCTCAACCATCTACCGAACACACCCTCTCAATTTGGCGGTCTATTTAAACTGCAAACTCCCTCTGCCTGTCAATGCCACTGCTGCCCTGCATCAGTATTGCCGCTTGTTCTTTCAGCCCCACCACCACCCCAGCATCCACCTGCAGGCTCCGGCTAGGGGGGTTTAAGATATGTGCTCATCACTCCTCAATATATCATGTAAACACATTGGCTGGGAGTGATGAGGTCGGAGCCTAGACGCCAAACTCTATGTTCTGCTGCATAATAAACATTTCAACATGAGTTGTCTGACTGAACTGGAATGGGAGTCGTGTGTCGTATTTTAGATCTGAAATTGGTTTGCTTTGTGTAATTTTTCTTTGTGGAAATTAGCCATCTCCCTACACTGAAGGAAAGCAGACTTCCCCCTCTCCTCTGTGCAGCTTCGGCTTAATGAGAACAGATGAAGGTGTGTGTCACTGAGAGGTATAGAGAAATGAATAGTATGGTAAAGAATAAGACTAGGAGACATGACCAGGGATGGACTGTCCTTGTCTATTGTCACTGAATGACACATGAAGGTGAGGGAATAATTAATCACCATATACACAGTGAAGTGGTGAATAAAATAAATGATCAAGTAGCAGTGTGATGGATGTTTGAGGTCAACTTTGCACACCTAAAACCTATAATGAGTGAGCTATATTTTGGCTAACGCTAGTTTGACTTCTATTCCCTGTTTTGGAACATCTGGGTGGAGGAAATGAAGTGTTCTGCCCACAACTATAGCACCAACATGGCTGTTCATTTGCCAGCGGTGGAAGATTGTTGATGTTGATGTGAGGAACACTGCAGCCTCTAGCGGCCGCAAGCTGGGCTTAGGTTTTAAACCATGTCAAATTTATGCAGTATCTGATTAATATTACCTCCCTTTCAGTAACTGATGGATTGCAGTCAGGTTGTTTTTGTGGTATGCTGTCATACTTAATCCGTTAATCCCCAAACCACGTCATAAAGTACAGTAACTTCCTCCTTCACCTTACATACTATGAATGTTAGGACCATGCTTATACAGTATCTGTATAAGTGATAGTGGATTGCGTAAAGCACCTGTGTCTTTCTATTGCTGTACTAAACCTAATGATGCAGTACGCAAAATGCATTATTAAGCCTTGTAGTATTGCACTATAATGAATCAAATAAAGTAGGAAATGGATTCTGTCTGCTTTTGTCCTTTCTTGAATATCTATAATATTCTGTTTTATTATTCTGTAATATTTTTTTTCTTAACAATGCATTCACATTAGCTCTGTGATCTTGAAGAAAAATTACATCATCTAACCTCACTCAAAGTAATTTCTATCATGTGCTTAGCTCTTTGTGCTTCACTCATTTAGTCTTTTCATTTTCTCAATAGGTAATTCATTTATTTAACTGGCACAAAAGCAAGAATAAAAACAGAACAAGACACATGATTCATTAAATAAATGACATAAAAAGACTTAACATGATATTATTTTAATTCACTGGTGCCTGTGCGCACTGTTATACACTAGCAACCTGTCATGGGTACACCCCACCTGAATCTAAATGTTTGCTGGGTTTGGCTCAAGGAAGGAAGGAAACATTACTCTAATCCATCCATTTTCTATTTACTTTTTTCCTGACTACTTTTTGTCCACTTTTTTCAGAGTTGTGAGGATCTGGAGCCTATCCGAGCTTACATTTGGTGAGAAGCAGGGAACACCCAGAACAGGCTGTCAGTCTATCACAAGACCATCGCTCATGCACAAACAAACACTACTCCCACAAACAATTAAGAGCTTTCAATAAGTGTGTTTCCATCCACCTGTTTTGCTCATTTTCAATTTGTGTACTGATAAAACCAAAATGCGACAAAGACTAAAGAATAAATCATGATGTATTCGAGGCATGTGACTTAAATGTCCACTGAAACTTCCGCTCTGCTGTAGAGATGAAAAATAGCAAAACATCAGATCTGTGTGGAGTGATGAGGAGACTGTAACCTTCCTAAAATTAATACATGAAACAAACATAACTGCCATTTCCATCATGTTTTCCACATCCTTTTCCATCGTTTGAGGTTTGACTGGAACTCTTTTACTTACATCATCTCATTGCATCCTCTTCTTTTGCAATGGTTTAATGGCAACCAACTGGAGAATTAGCGCCACCAACTGTTTATCTCAATGCGCCCAACTCTTAATATTCACATAACAGTAGTGGGTGGAAATGTGCATTAATATGCATTTTCTTCTTGATGTTGTGGTTAAAATTTGGATGGAAACTTGACTAATGACATGCTGGTGCATAGATTTAAACCCAGGATCATCTTGCTGTGAGAGTGACAGTGACAGTGCTTACCACTGAGTCAACATAATATAATATGTAAAATATACATTAATGTCTGTTGGAAACTGAATTATTTTGCGAGCAGAGTTTATCATGCTGGATTTGCATATGTAAAAGCAAATGTCAATTAGTGGTTCAACTCTTTCAAGTAAAATTGAGCCAGCTTATCCTACTGTTTGTGAAAGAGATGGTACTGTATACTTAAAGAAAAAGTTTAAAGTCTGATATGTCAACAAAAGTTTAAAAGCTATACCTTTAGTGCTGAATAATTTGTTCTAAGAGTAAAATTGGATCCCCGTGATGCTGTTTCAAGCTGAAGAGAAGCCGTTTTGCTGCTGGTCCTAACCTCCTTCTGCATTTACAATGCAAAGAGGCGTTTGCTTGACTCGCTGTTGACTCTCCTTGCTTCAAAGGAGTATTTTTTTTGGATATGTGATAAAATGTGAAATCAGTGCTAGGGATTTGGGAGTGATTATGAATATTTCTTTTTCACTCGAAAAGTGAGGAGTGCATCTTAAAATCTAACCGAAGAAGAAATTGCAACCATAGCATATTCTGAGCCCATCACATGTTCATGTTACCTTCAAAATACAGCAGCTTTCATTCATCTCACCCGCAGAATGAAAAAGGAATCAGGAAACAAAGTAAACAACCTCTCTCTCTTGTCTTTAAGAGCTTTATTACCAAGTCTCAATGCTTTTTTTAATGCATCTATGCAGAAAAGCTACAGCTCCATGCATGCCACTTACCTGATTCACCCACTAACAACTCTAATTCAAGGTTGACTTGGTTGATTACAATCACGCTTTCTCTTTGAAAACAAATTTGTGTCCTTTTTTTCATTGGTCTCTCCAAGAAAGAATCTTCTTAAATCACAAAAAAAAAACATGTGCTATCCTCTCTCCATCCCTCCATCCTCTCTTCTCGCTGCATTGCTTTTGCCAAGCGCCTTAGCGTTGAGCTGCTCTCTTTTCAATACCGCTGATTAAAAATGTCTGATGCATCAACACGACTAAGCTGATTACAGATTTAGTTTCCCTGAGCAAAGGTTTCCAAAGAGTGCCAGGGAAAAGTGGGAAAGAAGTGAGGAATAATAGAACACACAGTGTCAAAGCAACTGAATAGCTCTGAGTGTCTAATTTTTGAAAGTGTGTGTGAATGTGTGACTGAATGTAGAGTGTGTAATTTTAAGAAGCGAATCTCTCAGGAAGGAAGAGGTGAAAAGAGATTGTGTGAGTGTGTTTTTTTGTGTGTGCAATGACCGTTTGCTGGGGGGAACCTGCCATAGAAGGCCTGTTCTGGGATGTAGAGACCACAGATATTACTCATTTTGGTCACGGTTTTTGTTTGTTCTGTGACGTCTATCTCTTTCAACCATCCACTTCTCTCCCTCTCCAGCGTTCTCTCATACACCTGGGTCATGTGGCTTGACACATCCTCTATTCATATAGCTTCCGCCCAGTTCTTTATCTTTGAGGCTCTTGGTGCGCCAACAGTGGGAGATCAATAATATCGGCCAGATCATAAACTTGCACCTTTCCTGGTTTTGTAGCAATCGTCTTTTGTGGCTCCTCTTAAAAGACAGACATGCTTTGTTCACAGTGTGTCTCACACCGCTGGCCCTCTGGTTACAGAGGTTTATAACAGTAAGCATCAGTAAGCTCTGCCCTGAAGCTGTGTGCACCCTGGTGCCCACTCCAAACTGCAGAGGACAGATGTCTCAGATGGAAAATGATTTGGGAAATAATCCGGCCTATTTTACCACAGATGTGCCTCTTAAATGAAGGGCACATGAATGCTTTAGTTAAAACTTTGTATTGTAACTTTATAAATCTGATTATTTTACTAGCAACCAGAAACAAGACAGAATCCATTCTGACTGGTTTGATGCAGATTTTTTAAAATTCCCAGCTGTTAACCTGCCCTGAGCATGAGATTTTGACATGTGTCATAGGCTTTGTTTCCTGAATTTGACTTGGTACTGCAGACGACCCCTGGCAAAAAACAAAAATGACATTCATGCAGTTGTTATAAAACACGTCTCTATTCAGTTTAGTATCTTGAGGCTATACATTGGCATGACATCACAGACTCTGTCATTTCTGCCGTGTTTCAGTTTGTCTGTCCACAAATGCTGCTTTGTCCACATAATGAATAAGTTGTTTTTCTCTATAAAACCACAAATCATGGAATATGAGGGAAAGCAAATAGGATATTCTGCCTAAAGCGGAGGGGTGGGGTGGGGGGGGTGGGTTATCAAACCCTAGAAAATGATTTGTGAAATGCAAAAAAAAAGATTAAAAGTTGTCTATCACACAGAATACATAAAGAATTACTGGATTTATGGCTTATTTTTGATTTCAGGCTTATTTGTGTTTATCGTGATCAGAATTTGGATAAGGGCTACACTAGCTGTGACAGCTGGAGTTTTGACTCTTAAAGGTTCTTTTAAACTGTGTAAAGACAACTTATACAATGTAGAAGACTGTAGAACATTCCAACAGCTTTAAGGCTGAACTCATCTACATCCATGGTGCCCAGCCTTTTTAGCCACAGCAGGTGGGAAGAGAAAGAAACAGACTATAAAGAGATATAAAGAGAGATTATGATGCTACACAAAACATAGAGGAATGGAAACCAAATCTCTTCTGTCCTCCAACACTATCTCCATTTTTCTCTACATCACTCACCTCATTGCAACTGTTTCATTTTTCTTTTGAAAGATTCCTGCTGTGTGTATGGTTACATAGTTATCTGATATTATCTTATTAGCTTTCCATGTTTCTGTTTAAAACACCTAACACATATGTATCGGAAACTTGGGATGGAGGGTTGGGGGACGTAAATAAATGTTGTGGGTGAGAGTTGGCATAGCTGTGTAGGTAAGAAGATCCACAGAGTATGAGTGATCCGCTGTGTTTGTGTGTGTGCAGCCAATGATTAAAATACATATATATGTATACAGTATTTGAAAACAAACAGTGTTATGATAAACATACAGCAAACAACCTGGCAAGTGTTTTATGTATTTATATGTATGTATATTCCGTGTGAGAGTGAGCCAGCCAGTGTGTGCATGTGCATATTTGGTTTGTGGGTTCCAGGAAATGGAAGATTAATTTTATGGACTAAGGATTTACTTCACTCACTCATCTTTTCAACAGTGTACAAAAGAAAAGAGCAGAAAGGTGACACTGACAATGAAAACGTTTATTCCAGTCTTCACCTCTATGTAATTGTGCATTCCCTATATGCTAACCTTTTTTTATATAATATTAAATGTTACTTTTTTTCTCTTTTTATCAATCTAGTCTGAAGAAATGTAGCAAATAGGCACACTGTCTTTCTGTCGGGCTCACAGCTGAGTGTCCATATTGTACTAAAGAACTACAGTGATACACTAACATAACTAACAAATACAGGCCATAGACTATACAGCCCCTGTAATCAGGCCAAATACTGCAGCACTCATCTGCTGCTCTGGTGTGACCTATGGGCAAAAATAAATCCTTACCCTGCATCGGAACAGAGGGCTCAGCCATGTCAGCAGTATAACTGTGTCAAATTTCAGACCAAAATCTAATAATTTCAATTAAAATAATCATATTCAGTGTATTATCTTGCAGAGGTGGAGTAAATTCTTGCTATGTGTTCAATTTTGTGTGAATTTGCTTCTTTGACTAATTCCAAACTAACTTCACAGTGCTAACCTTTAAGGGATGGACAGAACTGGGGAGTCCAAAATGGAGGAAGCTACGTATTACCTGTGTCACATGACCCGCAAGTAGTCACTCTGTCCCCAAACTTCTAGAAGTCGCCAGATTTTGTGAGGACACGTTTGTGAATTTCACTGTGCCATTTTCTGATGTGACTGGCTGAATTGTATTATCCACACAAAGACTTGCACCAAGGGTCATGAAGCATTTTCTACAACCAGCCAGCTGTAAAGGGTTGAATATTTTGCTGGACATTACAGTAACTAATGTTCCATTTTATTATTTGAATTTGTGTCCCAGTTCTAGTACAAATGCTAAACCCATTCTGAATACAGACTGCAATGAAACACATAATGTATGAGATGCACACACAGATGTAAACATAGGGCATGGAAATTCTTGCATTCACACAAGCACAATGGTGTCTTTGATCTTCCAATGATAGACAGAAGGAGGACCCTGTGGACAACTTAAGATTAGAGGATGTGTGCACGTGTGTGTGTGTGTGTGTGTGGCTGTACCCGTGTGTGTGTACACACACTGGGTGATTGAGTGGAGAGAGCAGAGAGGTAAAGAGGATGGAGTGAAAGAAGCAAACAGTAATCACAAACTGCCACAGGCACTTATCCATGGGCCACCTCAACAGAATTACACACGTTTATAAACGTTTTATGTGTATACATACCCATACTTACACACAAATGCACACACTCTTGGTTATATACCAGCCTGAATGCTGTACTGACATTCACACTCACAGAGTCCACAGCTGGAAACATTAGGCTTCATCAGAAGAAGAGCATAGAAAAACGGCCCATTTATTTTCAATCTGTTAGTGACATCAACAGGTAAACTACTGTCGAAATTATTTACCTTGCTTCCTCGGGCATTGCACTTCACTACTACTTTCACTTTCAACACTGATGAGTCCCATGTGGAACTGGGGTTATCTGCAATTATCAGTGGAAGACACTGGGTGACAGGGTGAAACAGAGGGATAGAAGGAAGGGAGAGAACATTTAAATGGGATAAAGATGGAACAACAGAGTACTGCTGCCGAAGAGTCAGATAGATAAAAACAAAGGATATAAGTTTGAGTGAATGTAAGACATTTTTTGATGTTGCATCCAGCACTACAACAACTTGGATATGTTTGTGATCTTGAAACAAACTTCATTTTTCATTTGGTATTTTCATGCCTTACACATTAGGCATGGTAGAGTATCAAGGGAAGCACTGTTAAGTGCATGTAAATGAGGTGTTGATATTTTGCAGAAAATTCAATAACTGATGTGTTGAACAGACTGAAATACCTACCAGGGTTGTCCAACCAGAAGACATTACAGTATACAGCAACCTTAACTCAATGTGCACATACATACTCCGCTCTGTGGAGCAGTATACTGAAAGGTCTTTTAACGGTCTGGATCCACTGAGCACTATCCTAGAGAATAATCCAGAAACATCTCAGAAATAGAAATTAACAAATTGGCAAGCACACAACTGCTGTGCAATCTATGCATTCCACATAACATGATGAAGCACACCACTGAGGCAGTTTCATCTCCCCTAGACTTCTAGGTTATGAACTGGACAGCCTATGTTATAGGCATAATAGATTGGTCTGTTGAAATGTGGCACCACTGTGATCCCCATGGATGACCAAGCAGGGTGGACTGACTGATTACACAAGACCATGAACCTGTTTTACCAAAGTCACTGCCAGCAATAATGCTGTCCTTACAGACACCAGATTGAGGGTCATTTGCTTAAAGGGCTCATTTTGCTCAGAGAAGGACCTGAGCACCAGAAGCTTCTGCTGCATGATAAAGGGGCAAACAGTCGGCTTCTGTCACAAATTCGTCTCCCCATATCCAATGACCTGTATACCTTCACGGTGAAATGCAAAAGGTATCTACCAAACAGAAGGTGGAGGAAGGACAGCACTGAATTAATCAAGCAGGACGGTAGGTCAAGCTTCTTTTCTTCACACAACTTCAAAAATAGTAATCCATTTTGCTTAATAAGGTGGGGTGGTGAACCAAGCCCATGCACTTTTGATTGACTAGACCAATGAGGGCAGACAAACTCAAATTCATCGGTTGGTGCCATTCAAGTTTCATGTGCTGTGAAACCAGCACCTGGCCCATATTGCACTGTTTGCCTGAGAAGGTACACCCCTAAGACTGGTGGACCAGCCAAGGTAATTATGTAAGGTAATAAGACTGGGCCGCATACCATGGTGCCATCATGCAAGCCATGCAGAGCTACCAGAATGACTGATTCCCACCTGATTTTCTCTAAGAAAGGGGCAACCGTTAGACCAATAGATCACTACAGACTGACCAAATGTGTCCAAGTCTGGAGTCTGTCATCAGGTGTTTTGACTAAGGCAACGTGACTCGCTACAAAGGACAAAACACAAATAGGATGACCAGGCGACTCTGAAAAATATTGTTTATGGTAATCCACAAACCTGACAATCAAGAGAAAAGGAAAGGGGGACAGACAGACCAAGAGAAAGAGAAAGGGCAAGGAAAAAAAGACAGAAAGGGACATTTTGGGAAAGACAAACAATAAGGAAAGAGAAAGGTGAAATCAGGGAAGAAGAGATAGAGGAAGGGGTGATGGAGAGGAAAAGGTAGAGGAAAACAGACAATTAGATCCAGTAAGACAGAGAGAAGAAGGCAATGGTTCGAGACACAGAGAAGAAAAATAAATAAATAAGAGAGAGGTAGAAAGGAGAAAAAGAGAAAACAAATCCAAAGAGAGAGAGAGAGGATGGGAGGAAGAGATGGTGTCTGTGCCCTCATCCTGTCGCCTGCTGTTTTAAGTCGGGCTCTGGGTCATTAATCAGACTATCACAGCAAAGTCTGAGGGAATTAGCCATCCGTCCAGAGCAGGAATTAAACACACACACACACACACACACACACACACACATGTGGCTCTCTTGCTAACATCACACAGAAACACACAATCTCACACACATAATATCTCACACAGACACCTACTACCACTCAAGTTATACATGAGCCTGCCCACACATACTAAGTGCTGCACACACACATTTTCTCCATTTTACACATGCTTAGCACACAGACAAGCATGCAGAACTTACTTTCTAAACAACACGGTGTGAAATTAGAGCGTTCTGAGCTTCTGCTCTAGTTCCTTGACCGGAGAACAACAATGAACATTAAAGAAAGAAGTGGGCCTTTACCACAACAAAAGATAATGCACTCAATCCCACTGTGTGTGCAAAGGGGAGAAAACAATTTATTCTTCATTCATACTTGAAACAGTTATAATGTAACACAATCTAGAGGGTTAATCAAATGCCACCAGTCTTTATTGAGTAGTACCATTGTTGGTATGTTGCCGCTGAAGTTGTTCTACAGACTACCCTTGTCTACTGTAATCGGCTGAGCCAGTTACCTCTGTGCCTAAGTGCACTAAGACTTTGAATAAGCCTTATGCTCAGCCACACAGGAGGAGCTACTTCAACCCTGCCCTATCTGACAACAAACCCAAGGCTGGCTTTGCCAGAAGACTGAGCGAAGCCATATTCTTCTAAGCCTTGCTTTTTGACCATGGTCAGCTCCAGCACCAGCAGTGTTTATGTGCCTTGCTATTGAGCAGGACGTTGCTTCCATGTGGAAGGGTTGCATGCAATTACACTGAACCTGGGCCCTTTACCTTTTAGATAACAATAAATAAATGTGACAAATGAACAACAAAGACGATTTTGACAGCATTTCTACAATCCTATCCATCTCAGTGCATTAAACCTGCAAATAAGATGATTACAAAGAGTAAATTGTCCATATACACAATGCATTAAGGCCTGTGTATGACATACAAAATCCATCTCATTGTGAACATCTGAGGATTGTAAGATTGATGCATTGGTTTTAGCCAGCAGCAGCTGGCAACAAGACCCAGTACTGTCCACTTGGCCATTTGGAGAAGCCTTTGAGCTGACTTCATGAGAAAGGCCTAACTGCACTCATCCCTTGTGGGCCCCTCAGTTCTCAGCTAAGGGGAGAGACAGAGTGCAGACGTCCCTTTAGAGCCCTCATATCTGCATTTTGTTAGGGGCTCCACAAGGGAACACAAGGGAGCCATTTCTTGTAAAACAAAAGCACTCTCTGCCATGACAGAAGCTGGTAACAACAAGATTAAGAGTCTGCAGCCATGCTTGCAACTCTGTGAGGCTGTACTTAGGCACAGAGTTCCTCTGAGCTAAATGCTAATGTCGGAATGCTAACATGCTCACAATGCAATGCACAATGCTAATACACTGATGTTCAACATATATGATGTTTACTCTGTTCACCATCTTAGTTTAGCATGTTAACATGCTAATTGGCACTGAACACAAAGTACAGCTGAGGCGAATGTCATTAGTTTTGTAGCATTGGACGAATACAAATTTTAACCTGAACCTGTACCAAATTCCATGGCAATCCATCCAATCATTGTTTAGATATTTCAGCCTGTACCAAAGTGGTGAGCCGACTCACAGACTGACAATAAATCCAGAAAGCCATGCCAGTAGCATGGCTAAATACAGCCTAGACCAGCTAGAGCTGGTTGCATGTATTTTATGGTTGGCACTTTTTTTTTTTGATGGGCATAGGTCTTAGCTGGACAGAGATGACCTGATAAGATAAGATAAGATAAGCCTTTATTGTCCCACAGCGGGGAAATTTTTAGCGTTGCAGCAGCCAGCAAAAGTGTCATATATAGAAATACAATAAAAATAAATAGAAAAATAGAAAAATAGTCCTATACACAGTATAGACAGAAATAAATAATAGAGTGACTGAGTGCAGTTGTAAGTATGAACAAATAGATAAGATAAAAATATTGCACATATATAATATACATGTATATGAAAAATATTTCACAGCAACATATGAAGTAGATAACATCATGAATACAATATATGTATGAAGATAATGCACAGCAGTAGATGAAGTATAGTAGTGAATAGTCTGCACACTGACAGTCAAGTGTAGATTACCGGGAGTTGTACTGATTATAGAGTCTGACAGCAGCAGGCAGAAAGGACCTACGGTACCTCTCCTTCAGACACCGCGGGTGGAGCAGCCGGTCGCTGAAGGAGCTGCCCAGTGCTGAAAGAGTGACATGTAGGGGGTGGGAAGTGTTCTCCAGTAGTGATGATAGCTTGGCCACCATTCTCCTGCCTCCCACCACCTCCACTGGGTCCAGAGGGCATCCAAGGACAGAGCTGGCCTTCTTAATCAGTCTGTCCAGTCTCTTCCTATCCCTGGAAGAGATGCCACTGGCCCAACAGGTCACCCCATACAAGACAGCTGATGCCACCACAAAGTCATAGAAAGTCCTCAGGAGCGCACCCTGCACTCCAAAAGATCTTAGTCTCCTGAGCAAAAAGAGACGGCTCTGGCCCTTTTTAAACAGAGCGTCCGTATTGTCTGACCAGTCCAGTTTGCTGTTCAAGTGAACACCCAGATACTTGTACGATCTCACAATCTCAATGTCCGTTCCCTGGATGTTCACTGGTGTAGGTGGAGGGAGTTTGCGCCTGCCGAAGTCCACCACCAGCTCTTTGGTTTTACTCGCGTTGATCTGGAGGCGGTTCTGCTGACACCAACCCACAAAGCCCTGGGTCAGTTCTCTGTACTCCCCATCATCCCCGTTGGTGATGAGGCCGACGATGGCAGAGTCGTCAGAGAACTTCTGCAGGTGACAGTTCGAAGTGTTATGGGTGAAGTCCGCTGTGTAGAAGGTGAACAGGAAAGGCGCCAGAACGGTTCCCTGTGGAGCCCCTGTGCTGCAGAGAAGTGTGTCAGACACACAGTCCTGTAACCTCACATACTGTGGTCGGTTTGTGAGGTAGTCCAGGATCCATGCTGCCAGGTGATGGTCCACCCCAGCGTGCTCCAACTTGTCCCCCAGAATCCTGGGCTGGATGGTGTTAAAAGCACTGGAGAAATCAAAAAACATGATCCTCACAGTGTTTCCAGCCTTTTCTAGGTGAGAGAGGGATGTGTGAAGTAGGTAAATGACAGCGTCATCCACCCCAATGCGGGGTTGGTAGGCAAACTGCAGAGGGTCCATACATGGGCTCACCAGCGGACGCAGGTGAACAAGGACCAGTTTCTCCAGGGTCTTCATCAGGTGAGAGGTCAATGCCACTGGCCTATAGCCATTGAGGTCCTTGGGGTGTGGGGTCTTCGGCACAGGAACCAGACACGATGTTTTCCACAGTTTTGGCACCCTCCCCAGCTTCAGACTCAGGTTGAACAGGTGCTCAACAATCCCACACAGCTGGTCCGCACAGGACTTCAGAAGTCTGGAGCTGATGCCGTCTGGGCCCGCCGCCTTCCCCACCCTTATCTTCCTCAGTTCGTTTCTCACCTGGGATGTTGTGAGGAACAGCCTGCTTGAGCTTGTAGGGGGCATGAGGGCTGAATGGGGGGTGTTTGCGGGTGTGAAATGGGGAGATGGGCCCAGCCCAGGCTGTGGTGTGGGTGTATTAAGTGGCTGTAAGCTGAGGGCTGTGGGGAGTGATGAGTGGTGAGATGAGGGAGGGGGAGGGCTGTAGGCAGGGAGGGTAGATGGTAATGATGGTTGCAGAGGAGACGGGGCAGGGGGAGGGGTAGATGCCTGATCGAATCTGTTGAAGAATACGTTCAGGTCATCTGCCCACTTCTGATCCCCCGCAGGCCGGGGCTTGGAGTCCATATGGCCCGAGATGGTTTTAAGGCCCTTCCAAACTCCTCTGGTGTTATTTTTCTGCAGTTGACTCTCCAACTTTCTCCTGTAGCTGTTTTTCCCCTCCCTGATCCTCCTCCTTAGCTCTCGCTGGACACTCTTCAACTCCTCCTTGTTACCCGATACAAAAGCTCTCTTTTTTTCCTTGAGGAGAGCCTTAATATCAGGAGTAATCCAGGGTTTATTGTTGGCGAAACAACGTACAGTCCTAGTGGGGATGGTGTTTTCCACACAGAAGTTTATGTAATCTGTCAGACAGTCTGTGAGGTTGTCAATATCCTCCCCATGAGCGTCACTAAAAATGTCCCATACAGTAGTGTCAAAACAGTCCTTTAAAGCATCCTCTGCTCCATTAGACCACTTCTTCACTGTGCGTGGGACAGCAGGCAGCCTGCGCACAAGAGGTCTGTAGACAGGCCTGAGATGCACAAGGTTGTGATCAGATCTGCCCAGGGGGGGGAGACTCAATGAGATGTATGCGTCCTTGGTGTTGGCATAACATAAGTCCAGTATTCTGTTGTCTCTGGTATGGCACGTAACATACTGAGTGAATGTGGGTAGAGAGGAGGACGGAGGGGCATGATTAAAATCACCAGAGATGACGAGGAGGGCATCTGGGTGTTGTGTCTGCAGCCTGCTTACTGCTGAGAGCAGGACATCACAGGCTGCCTCAGCGTTAGCAGAGGGGGGATGTAAGCTACCATCACGATGGCATGCGAGAATTCCCTCGGTAGATAGTTTGGCCTCATGCTAACAGCTAGCAGTTCAATGTTCTTGTCGCAGGTTTGCTCTTTAACAGTGATGTGCCCAGGGTTACACCATCTGTCATTAACAAACATTGCCAGCCCTCCTCCCTTCCTCTTACCGCTCTCCATCGTCCTGTCCGCCCGAAGTAGTTGGAAGCCATTAACTGAAACGTCCGTATCCGGAGTTAGCGCAGTTAGCCAAGTCTCTGTGAATAGCATGATGCTACACTCCCGGTATTCCCTCTGATGCCGGGTCAGCGCCGCCAGCTCGTCCATCTTGTTGGTGATAGATCTTACATTCCCCATGATAATCGATGGGAGGACGGGTGTATAACGTCTTCTCCTGGCGCGGCGCTGAGCCCCCGCTCGGCTTCCCCGTCTCCTCCTCCTAAGCTCGCGGGGCACATCAGGTCTCTCCCCGGGTGGTAGCACCGCTGTGTGACGGAGAGCTAACAGCTGATCCCTGGTGTAAACAATGGAGTCACCATGGCTGCCGGCGGTAACTATGGACGCCGTCTCTAAGGGCATCAGCAGTCTTGTCTCCATAAACGATAAACAAAATGTCCAAAAAACTCCAAAGATGCCAAAAAATAGCAAAATAACAGGTACTAAAAATACATAGCAAATACATACAGATATATAGCAAAAAAGAACGACTATACTTCACTAGCAAACTAGTAAACTCAAAAAAACTCAAACCGCGAACGGGAGCTGCTGCAACAGGCTGCCACTCACAGCGGCGCCGGAACGAAAAAAAAAAAAACAAAAAAAAAAAAATGCTATTTAAGATTGGGGAATGAGATCACTGATGCTGCAACATTCATTTACATACATGTGGGCTGACATGCACAGGACAAATAGGATGAAACGTAAAGCTCATCAGGGAGTAATCAGAAACGGTGATCTGGATAAGGCAATTACAACACACTAAGGGAGGAATCATGACTCCACATCTTCACTTACATTTATTGGTATTCAAAGACTACACTAGACTATTCAAATCCCAGAGGCCGTAATTCAACCAAACTGTTGTTGCAGAGGGACTCTTGCAAGATTTATATCCTCAATACAAGAGAACCATATGGACCAAATTATTCTTCCCTGCTGTTCTGTCACTTGTAGACTGAAGAGATGAGAGACATCTCCTTCATTGTTGGTCATATAAAGGGAAAGGTTGAGACACACTTATAACCTGGTTGATGATACGTGATGCATCTACCAGGATGATGATTATTTTCTTCCCAACATACCATAATATAGTTAATGGATATGTAGGCTGGGCTTATTATGTATTTTGTTTGGTTTAGTACTTGTAAATGATGATTGTCAAAATGAATGTTTACTAATTGTTCATTCTGACTGACAATAAATTGTTATAGTGAAGTCTCATACTAATGCAGCAGTTGCCTTTAATCCTCACAACTGTCAAGATTTACTATTATACTATTATATGATAATTGTTTGTTTTGTATACGTAAAGAATCAGACCCTTCCTTGTGTATGGTGCCCCTTCATTTGAGTTTTATCGATGCTGAATTATGATGTGATATTGTCCCTAGCAACTTTATTTAATTTATAAATGTGAATTTGCACAGCAATAATATGGACTTTAAAGAAACTGGCCAACTAGTTTGCCATGAAAGACATGAGAAATGTTTATGTCATGCATCGTTCCCAGGCACAGGATGATCCTTTACTTTGCCTTCCTGGCAACAACTATCTGTATTTGTAGTATCTTATGAATGCAGCTCTCGCTCAAGATATGGACAGGGAGGCAGCAACAGAGGAATTTAGCTGTTGGAGGAAAAGAGAGAGCCTGCTGCTCCAGCGCCTCCATCAGGGAAGACGTGGGCAGGATGATGTTGCTGACACATGGCTAGGGCTGTTGACTAGCAACCACACATGGTGGGTTAGCCCTTCCCAGATGGAGTCACCTCACCCTGCGTTAGTCTGACAACATGGGAGGATATCCTTGTGTTACTCCTCTAAGTGGCCTGCCATCAGTTACCATTCCAGTCTCCACAGCCTCCCGAAGACAACAATGCCTAACCCGACCACCATACCAGTCTGTTCAACTGTTGCGATGACCAGTGTCCATTAGCTGTCATTGACTAGCCTCCATGCACTAACACATCCACATCCTGATACTGAGTCAGACAAACATCAATGGGAGAGACACTGGGTCTCATGTAAGAACCATTCGTACAAACAGATTCAATATAAATAACTAAAACACACTTAATGCAAAATTAATATTCTGTTCACCAGATCATTATCATCATGGCTTGCCAATTTAGTAAGAGATTTCATGATTTTTATTGGCATATTTTGGCACAGCAACTTACACAGCTCAGTGGTTGTTAGGTACAACCTCACACTCTGACAGCTGCTTCAGGGTGTTTATGCATGGTCACTTTCCAGTATCATCCTCTGTTGCACTTGACAGTGTAACATCAACTAGTGTAGGCTGTAATATTCTCTCAATCGCATCTCTGTTACTTTCACTTCCCACTGACCACCTCTCATATTAGTCATGGGCATCTAACTTTATATCAGACCATACCCTCTTTATGTCTGTCACTGTCACAGTACAGTGCTGCTCTGATGACACGGCACTGGAAGCTGTACTATTGATATTTTCAAATTGTTCATACATACAAATCTAACACCACTACTGACACTGCAAAACTTGATATCTTTTTGTCTGCTGATTTCCGAAAACAGGACTAGAAGCTCTGAGGCCTGTAACTCTTTGGTAACATTTTTGTGAATCAAACTTGCCCAGAAATGAAAAGGAACAGGTAGCTTTATAAAGCAATTTTAGGGTCTTTGATTTGACGATCACATCTCAGGAACGCGCACCTTCTCATGAGCAGGTGGCACTCGTGCAAACATGAGTGCCACCTGAGAGTTTGGTGAATCCGACTTGGAACAATTGTATGAACAAACCTCACAGCCCAATGTCCTTGAGATGACAGAGCCTGTCCTCAGTCAGACACCACCTCACTGGAGAGAGAAGACAGAATATGGAATCACTATCATCCGCTGGAGGTACATTGGCGAGTCTAATGTAGGGGTTGAGGAGAGCCATGGCCACACTCTGACTCGCTGCTGTCATGTCAAACCTTCTTTTGAGAAGATTGTTAAAGATATACCACATCATTTCATGTGATCAAATTATGAGCTAATGGTCTCCTGCATTTTCCTCAGTGTAAGTCTGCCACTCACAGATGCAAAAAAAAAAATGAAAACAATGTAAATCTTCAAAACGTCATCTATCTGCATTTGTTGTGGAGGGTCAAATAGTTTACTGTGCTACTTTGGTGTTAAAATAGGTTAATCATACATCTTGTTTAGAAGTTGTTGAAACGCAGTCGTTCTGAAGCCACAAGGGAAAAGAACGCCAGTATATCTGATCTTTGTCAGCTATTTACAGTCACAAAAATAACAATGAGGAGTTAGACAAGGGAATTGCACATGAAGAGGTGGAAAAAAAAGAAAGTATAGATGGATTTAGAACAGAGGCCAAGTGGGAAGAAGAAAATGAGAGGTAAGGGGTGTAGACAGGCAGCAAGTGAGAGGGTGAGGACTGATTCTGTGAATAAATACATTCCCATGCACATACACACACTGGATCCTCGGCGGACCCATGACTCCAAGGTCTTTAATCATGACTTATACAAAAAAAAAAAAAAGAAGCATGCATTTTCAGATGTGCACACAGACAAATCTGCATGGTTAATGAAATGGCCAGTCAGACTGACCTTTGTAGCAGCCCATTCTTCACATCAGTGATGTGACCCGCCTCACACACACAACTGTGAAGAGCAGCATACACACAAACACACACACACACAGAGTTGGATGCCAGTTTAACTGATGCACATGACTGCATCCAAACACACACACACACACATATATATATATATATGTATATGTGCTATAGTCTGCACATATGACACACAGTCAAAGATGTGAGGATCAAGTGATAGAAGAGGTCCCTTTTGATGATTGGAGTGTTTCAGTCAGCTCGCTCAAAGCATCAAAGCACATCCTTGTTACACTGCAGACACAAGCAATCACCTCTATAAAGACGTGGACACACACACAGACAAGCAGAAACTATTCATCACAAGTGGTTGCCAGGGTAATATGGGTCACCGCTCCCTCAGCTATGTCCTCCCTTCTGAGAGGCGGAAGGAGAGAGAGAGAGAGAGAGAGAGAGAGATGGAGAGAGAAATGAGAACAACAAAAGAACAGATGGGATCAAGAAGCAGTGGAGGTGGTGGAGAGCTTTGGCACGGGCTACTTTACCTGAGGACATGACTGTTTTATTTTTTTCAGTAACTCACTGGTTCTGTGGCCACACTTGAAAGTTATTTTACTGTAACTATTTAATGTTTCCTGTTACTACACCTGAGCTGACTCAAAATGCTTCGCAGTGCAGGGTGAGCTGCATTTAACTACACTGATCATCAAACTTGTCTATTTAGTTTTTTTTTTTACTTTTTGCTTTTAAGGGATCCTTAAACCAAGTTGCAATATATGAGTCAGATAAACAGAGAAAAGTTTTTCTTCTCTCTATAGAGAAGAATGATGCTGTTTGTGAACTAAACATTATTAAGGCATAAATAGGAAGGGTAATTGCATCAAAAGGAAAAGATGCAGAGAAGAGGGAAAGAGGGAACACAGGACAAGAAAATTAGATAAATGAGACAGGTAGGTGTGTGTGTGGATGCTGTAACACAGGAAAGAACGAGCAGAATTTACTCAAAAGACAGTAAGACAAAAAGAGATTCTGTTTTCTGTTTTACATCAATTTTCTTAGCCTCACTTGCTCTCTCCTGTTTCTCCTCCAGTTATAACACATTTATTGGAGCTGTGTAAATCTTTGATGTATTTTCTGTAGTAACACAGCACGGCAACATTTATGAAAACGTGAAGGAAAAACACAAGCATACAGCGAGACCCACGCATGACAACTTCTAAATGAGAATTTTAAAAAACTCCTGGGGTTTTTTCTTGTGTTATATGTCAGAGCATCCTGCATCTCCACAATACAAATAGGGGGGCAGAGCTCCCCCACCTTCCACAAGAAAACTTTGCTCATTCACAAAAAAAAAAAAAAAAAAGAAAAAAACCTGTCCACTGAGCACCACAACAAAAGACCAGCAATGGAAAAGCAGCATCATGTTTTGCACATTTTTTTTTTCCTTTTTGCTGTCCCTCAGTTGTCATAGCTGGCATTGGATAGCTCACATCTGCTCCAGTCCCATGTGTCATGGTTGAATCAGCCACTCCTATCCATTTATTAGGATTATATTTTCTTTTTTTTCCCTATTCGAAGCAATCATTTTGTCAAACTACTGGCACAAAGTCAACAACATTAGCTGCAATTCCCCACTGCCTTCTCTGTTCGTGGAAAAATATGTGATTGCAGTCCCGAAATATGTTTATTGGTTTTCCCAGCAAATACTTTAAGCATAGTATAGTAGTAATCAAGTATATAGCCTACTTTTTTAGGTGCAAGATTGCCTTGCAGACATGCACAACACATCTCAAACAGATATTCAGGTTTACTCAACTGTGGCTGTGGTTATTTGCATCATCAGTGCTATTAATTGCTGCTGCACTTAAACACACACTTGGCAGCCTTGGTGTTCATTTGTGGTAAGCTAAGTGAATCAACCTACAGTGGTGGGTCATTCAACATCAGAATAATGTTTCTTTAGTTTTAAAAGCAAAGCAAAAATGGAACATACTATAAAATAAAGTATCTTAAATATGAAGGCTTGAGTTAAACTTGTCTGACAATGAAGGGTGGCTGGATGGAGCTGAATTGAGAATAACTTTAGTCTTTCACTCTGAAGCTGCAATCTTGCATCACTGTCTTGGGCTTGAAGTTATTATTTGTGGAGATGTATAAAATTCCAACACAACAAAAATGTTTTACTTAATAAATTATTAAAATGAACGTTTGGGAAAGTGTCCCTGTGACTCACTGCAAGAGCACTTTAAAATTTTCATTTGTTTATCTGTTACTGCTTTATACTTTCTGTGTGAGGATATAATACAAAATACTCAACGTGAAATGGTGGTGCAAATAGAGTATAATAGTATAATCACACAACATGTATTACGTGCATACTCAAGGTTTTAGGTATGTATGCTTCTCGTGCGTTCATGCTGATAATGGCTTGATCAAACTGTATCTCCGATCCACAATAAAAATAAAAATAAAACTGCAATAAAAAAAAAATTAAAAAAAATTCTCAATATCCTGTTCAACAAAGAGGCAGGCTGGTGGGTGAAATGATTACAGGAGCAAAATAAAGTGGCAGAGAAAGTTATCCTGGCTTGTTTTAATGGGCAGATAATCTGATAGAAATACACAGGAAGTGCAACTCATTTATCTGTCAAAATGAAAGCATAATTGAGTCAGATAATGAGATATTTAGGCTAATATAGGATGAGATGTCTGGTTGAACAAGAGCAGTGGGGAAGTGGGAGGACATTATTTTTGTGTAATGAAACACCTCGCCTTGTTGGCTTGTTGAGCTCAATAATAGTAATAATTGCTGGCACCACAACGTGGTTATTCAGATAACTTCACTAAACTACACAGCCTGTCATAAAATAACATAACGGCCAAATAAATGGGCCAACAAGCGATCAGACTGAAAAACAGCAGCACAGGTTTAGCAGTTGCTGAACTGATCACAGAAACCACAAAGTACTTGTAGGCCACTCTAACTTTTTAAATAGGAGATTTAGATTGGTGGGATGTAAATGAATCAGAACAGTAACTGTATTCCACAAGTGGAGCAGTGCCTGTATAAAACTATTTCCTGCCAAGCCACCGTAAAACTAAATCAGCTTCTATCTCTCTCCTGTCAGCCTCTTCCCCAGTCCCTGGGTGTTGTTGCCAAGACGCATATGTAAAGGCACCAGCATGAGTCATTATTTTTAATTGTTCAGTAATTTTCCACAGCTTTGTTTTGTGTGGACCTTGAAGGCAGCATGTTGGCTACTGTTCTGCAGCCCTTTAGTCCGGCAGGTGAATTCCAAAACATTATCAGAATTGTACATTTTTTGGTGAAAACTAATACTACTTAGTTTGCACACTAATTCTAGACACGCAAACAAAAAAATCAGGAAATTTTGATTTAAAAAAAATATGTTAACCAGGAAATAGATGACACTAAAAATTTTGTTTATAAACTGCCTAAAACCAAGAATAAAATTAAATAAAGTATTATTGATTGGCTTGTCTTGCTGATTAACAAGGAGCACAGATTGAGTTAAATCTTGGAAAAATGTCTTAATGTGCATGTGTTTATTTTTCATCTTATAATATTATAAAAATGCATGTATTAAAATGAATAGAATGCATATATTTTGCCTACCCACCAGACAGTTAAATAGGTGTATAACCATCCTGTATCCTTTGACATGTCTCACAGAACTTTTGCGAACAAATATTACCTCCTAATCAAGCATCAATCAATCATCAGTTAGCAAAAAATAATGGATCCCCTCCACCCAATTAGTATTCACCCAGGCAGCGGTATAAATAACAATGCTGCTGTGCAAGGTCAAGAGATTTAGGCTAATGCGAGGGAGAGCGTTACTCAAACAGAGAAATCCAACAGTAGGATTTCCCTAATAAGTCAGTATGCACTTGGACCCTCTGATGTATTGCCAAACATCTGCAGCCCCCAAAGGACAAAACATATGGTTCTTTGGAAGAGCATGGGAGATGCTGATTATCATGTGACACAGCAACCCCCCCCCCCCTTCTGTCTCACTCTCTCTCCTTGTCCGTGTGCCTGTGTGTGTGTGTCTGTTGTGGTACAGTGTGTGTAAGAACTGTGCATGTTTAACTTTGATTTTACATGTGTACTTCCAGTAAATACCGTGTGTCTGTACACACGTCTTACCTAAGCAAATCTCTGCTGCTGATTGCGCTACGTAGTACAATTTGTGGACAAAGCAAAAAAAAAAACACACACATTTTACACACTCTTGTTGTCTGCTGTTGATTGACTCAAATATTTACTTTCAATTTCTCAAAAGTAAACACGGAAAAAAAGATTTTTGATTAGAAGTGTTTCTGTTTCGTCAGTGCAACAGAAACTTTGAAAATGGTCAACTTTACAAGCAGACAAGGACCGCTCGAACACATCATTAGTTCTGGTGTCTGTGAGGCTAGACTTTCTCATTTGGCGAGAAACATAAGTTCACCCCATTAGCCTTCAGGGGCTGTATTCACAAAATATCTTTAGTCTCAATGCAGCTCCTAAATTACAAAGTTAGAAGAAACTCCTAGAAATAATGGGTTTAAAGTCCTAACTTTACTGTAAGAATCTTTCGTCAAACAGTAATTCAGGCAACATTGGAGCACCAAAACAAATCAGTGAGAACTTAGAGGTAGTCAAGAGGACTCCCAAATTTCTCAGTTTGCACAACTCTGCACTACTTAGTCAATGAAAAACCAGAATTATTTTACATTGTTTTTATGTAGAAAATCAGTGACACATTAATTCTACCTGTATACAGTATCTAATTATCTGGCAGCATAATTCAATTTGTGGCTCCAACTCCTGTATATTGATGTATATTTTATCTCATATCCACTGACACAGACCAGTACAGTCCCAGTACAGCATAATGTTAACAATGTATGTCTGTGATGTGTGGAATTGTGTGTGCAATACATTCAAACACACACACACACACACACACAGACACACATCTGCTGCACCACTCAAAGATGCACAAACAGAGTCAGAGTCACACTCCAGTCCAACACTTACAATAAATTTACTTTCAGCTGAGCCACAAATGGAAATTTTAGAAGCGATCAGCGTTTTGCTGCCTGGCTGAAATAAATGAGGAAGACCATAAATAGTCATGTAGTTCCAACTGAAAGGGTAATTGTTAAGTAATGGTATGCGTTGTGAGCACCACTTTGCTTCTTCCCAGAAGAAGAGGGCTGAAGATGGGGGGGTTGTAATGTGTTACAGAGTCATTTTTGATGGTAACTATAGGAAAAGAGAGGAAAGGCAGACAGATACAGTAGATTCATGGTTACATTTCTAAATACTTATGAAAGAGAGCTTGAAAGCTATTGACAATTCCTGTCCATACACAGTAATAAAGGGACAGATGGGAGGAGAGAATGAACAAGGGACAGAAAAAGAAGGGAAGCAGAATGAAAGTCAACACCAAATGTGGGTGGGACAGAGGAGTCGGGGTGGGCTTCAAGACAGACATACAGTTTTGAGCAAGAATTTTACATAATCACAGTCGAGGATTAAAAATTGTAAATATTAAAGAGAGAAAGTAAGACATTACCTGTTATGTTTGTAGAGCGGTACAGGCGTCATATTGCCTCATGAGCAAATCCACTAATCACATTGATTCTATTGAAATGAATTGATTTAGTCACAAAATTTAGCTGTTTTAACTGTTGGTGTGCCAGGGCCTTAAGACAGACAGAAGAAGGGTGAAACTCCTTTGCCCATGTAAGATAATCATTTTAAAAATCTTTATAGATTTTACTTTAGACTTTACAGAGCCACCGGGAATTTCGGAGTGGCAAGAGCATTACAATATTATTAAGAGTAAATCTTTTCATCAGCAGTTACGCACCACCCCCTCTTTTCCTTTCTCTTTCTCACAAACACACACGTACTTTCTGGCTCATACAAGTTCTGCCCAACTTTTCTTTATCTGTATTGCTGAAAATGTTTTCAAGGCCACATGGTTTGTCCTTCGAACCTGTAGCTTCCTGACCCTCTTATTTTCTTCTTGTAGTTGACTTGTCACAACACAGAGAAAAGATGCACATGTATGCACATCACCACTTCATAACCCCCCCCCCCCCCCCACGTCCTCCCCTCTTCTTCTATTATTTTTCTCTCTTTTCCTTCATCTTCATTACTATTTTTTTTTTTAATCTCAATCTACTTCACCCACTCTCCTTGCTCCATTTCCCTGTTCCTTTTTCTCTGGCACATGTCATGTCCTTGTGTGTGACTCATTCAGGGCCACACACTTCCTACTGTCAGCAGTTCTCTGGGTAAATAAAGAAACACACGTAGATACCGAAACGTATATTTCTGAGTAAGCACTGACACCCATATGACGAGCTCTGACTCTAGCGTATCCCATGAGCCTCTATGCATAGTGCTTACATACACACTGTACTTTGCATCCACCCACAGACTATTAGGGGCATGCTAGCTGAAAACACAGCTTTTACACCAATTTAAAAGCCTGTGTACAGTACAGTAAATTAACTATGACAAATGTGCTGCCATTAAAAGGCCTGATAAATGTTTTGTATTAATACTTTCTATTTTTTAAACCTAATTTAGAATTCTTAGATGTCCAACAGCAGAACCGTGTTAATCATCTGAGAACTGGTGTTCTGTTTCCTTTTTAGTGTAAGTATACTGTCAGTTTAATATGTATTTGTATCTGTTGCTTTGGCAGTGAGTGCCTTTGTATCATTTTGTACCAATAAATCTTCTTTCAATTAAAATTCAACTGAGGGCCCGCTGTGCTGCAGGCCAGTTTCTCCTAAACCTACACCTGACAAGTGACACCACTATATTTAAATGCAACGTAATTAGTTGCAATTTGAAACCTGACACTGAAAAAGTTTACATCTTGAACTTTAGCCCAGCTTTCATTCACAACCTGGGATAAACACTGCTTAATATGTAGTACTCCTACCAAATGTTGCTCTGCCCTAAACCCTGCTCCCCATCAGTGTCAGTCTTTTGCACCTAATTATAGCCATCCTTATGCAACATAAGAAAAAACAAAACTCCAAGCTGGCTGATGGACTGCCGCACAAAAATCACTCTGTCAAATGTGGAAACTGCGGCAACAATAAATAAATGCACGACATGATAACTGATCAACATGACATGCAGACAATGCACAAAGTCAGAAGACAGAGTAGAAGTTGAACTCAGGAAATCAGTCAAAGAGAAAAGTCGGCATGTTGCTCACACATGAACACGAAACATGAAGAGATAGTTGTTTGCTTTGACGCTTCAAAATAAACTTGATTCATTTGTCAGTATGCTGCTTGTTGACATACAGACTTGTGTTAGCACTGCAGTCATTCTGTACCATTTTATGCCACAGTGACCAACCATGCAGATACCACAACAAAGCCATGTTTCCATTTGCAAACATGCTTCCTTGTATAATAAAGTGTGTTATATATACATAAGTGCAACCAAATATTAGTAATGCTGTATCAAATCAATAACAAATAATAACATCAAAAAGCACAGTTCTTACTATTTTTTAGCTTGACGGTGCTATGAACAGACCAGAATTAGGGCTACCATAATGAAAGAAAACATTCTTCATTACAGCAGCTAAGTTCAGGGTTCAAAACCTACAAGGGCCATTTGGGTTCTTTACTTGTGGCCTTTGATTTTCCCGTCCTGTTTGCATTCGGTTTCCTCCGTGTGCTCTGGTTTATCCAAACTAGAAGATAGGAGGCAAACACCTGCAATTGTCCTTGACCGAACTTTCACCTCCACTCCAGCTTTTTCCCGTAGGGAACAGAGCTGCTATTAACAAAGCACTGCAAAAACACCGTGATTGAACACATATATTGCATTCTGTCATCTTAAACAACTGACTTCTGTCCACACATGTGCACACTTGTTTTTTAGGGCATACAGAAACCCAGTGTACTGTTTGGTACAAATGCATCTACCATCACACTTCCATTGTATGACACCATCCTTCACCTTTATAAAATAAGTATTGTACATGTAGCACAGATGTCATTTAAAGGGTATCAGTAGGCCAGTACTACACCTCTATTATATATGTATAATGCATATGTCTCTTTTGCCAGTATATATAAACTCCTGCAAAGTTTCAGAGGTTTAGAGGCTCGATCTGGTGTTAGATAGGCATTTCAAGGGCTCTTTTTCAGGGATATTGACATACATACTGTCATATAAACACAAACACATACATATATTCTCACAGGTATACATGCACACTCACCTGCATGCAAACATTTTGGAATAGCATTTATCAGTGATGTTTGTGGAATAAGACTGATCCAGCTTGCAACACAATCCCATACACCGAATCTTATAAAACCCTGAAACGTCCTTCAAAGCAGCCAGAGATAAATTGCCAAAAAGGGATTACAGCCCATCAGTGACATAAGCTTAGTGCCCATAGCAACGAGTCTCACATTCGCAGCCCACGAATGTGTCATAGATTATTAAATAAATCAATGTATTTTTAGGATATTTTTACAGAAAGGATAAAAATCAGTACGTTTCAAAATTCAATAAATGCCCCAAAATACAACCGGAGAAAGATAAAGACAAGATGAACATTGTGGTCAGGTCACATCTCATTTAGCAACTAAAATGTTGTTGTCTGTCATTGTTGCTGGAGACTTATATTTGACATGGGTCACAGAATAACTGACAAGATAGCTCTGTTTTGAATGAAACATCTACAAATTAATACAAACTGTCACCGGTGCAAATACTGCAAAGACATTTTGATCAGTTATCTGTATGATGTATGTTACCAGGCACACACACAGGCAACACACCGACAAAAATGTGCTTTCACATGCGTGCACGCCACTGTTTATTTCATTTCATTGCTGGGACATGATTTGCAAACTTGACCTTACATGCTCCTATACAATCCCCTAATCTCCTAAACAATCTCCTAAACAAATGCATACATCCTCGGCTCTGTAATGCATGAATGTAGGTTTATGACAGCGGACTTATACATGTAGGTTTCCGTTATCTCAACAGTGTGATATCAACATTAACAAGAGAATTAAGAGATGATGTAGTAAAGCTGTAAATACCTGTCCTACATTAACTCTGCCATAAAAAAACCAGATATGACTTATTTAAAGTAGCTGATGTCTTTCACAACACCTCTTCTACTCTCTTTTGTTTGTGGATGTGTCTTTTAGCACAAAGGAAGCATGCAATGCTGAAACAGCAGTGATGTAATGATAAGTCTTTGCATTCATTTGTTTGTTTGGATACAGTGAACGTTCGCAATTTAACCCTTGAGCTAACACGGTTTGCTTGAGCATGTCTGTATGTGTGTGCCCACACACTGATGCATGTATGTGTCCTGTGATTGAACCAGAAAACTTACTTTACTAGGCTGTAAGAAAGTATATTGTGACCTCCTTTCCAGTAACAAAACATTTCACAGATGTAAGCTTTGTGGAAAAAAAAATCCTCTTTCCTCCTGTTTGTGTAATCATATGAAAAGACCATTAGATCAGTGATGTGTAACTGTGACTATAAGCCCTTATCTTTGTTTACTTCACCCTGTGAGATTGATCCATATCAATCCCTCCCACACCCAACAATCCCAGCATCCTGCGCCAGATATCGACAAATGGATTGTGAGTCGCCGTGCTATTAAAGTTGAATGTTGTTGCGGATGTGCGGTTCCAAACACAACTAAATCTGGGATTCAGAAGCTGGATTTACCCCTAAAATCTGATTTTAACCATGTTTGACCTCGATTTTGATGGTGTTTTGCCATGTTGAGCTGATGATGTGAAAACTATGTCTGTGTCACGATGGGTGTTAAAATCAGATTTGTCTGGTTGCTCATGTCTAAATCCAGCCTGGAGCTGTTATGGGCTTCCTACTCTGGTCACCCCAGTGTCCAATTATACTCCTACCAGCACTAATACTACTATAGAGAAGAGCAGAGAGCAGGCACAGAGTGGGTTAGTGGGATGGAAGTCCAATATGGTTTGTTAAAAATGTTTAGTGATGGACAGTGACCTAGTTTGGTATTTGTTTGCATGCAGTGTGTGGAGAGGGGGTCTGGGCCTGTGTGCTTGTATGCACACATGTACTGTATATACACTTACAGTAGTTGCCAATATATTAGTTACACCTGGCTACTATCATGAAGATTATAATGTTCAGTTTATAATGTTATAATGCTCAGGTTTGAAACTGTTTTACAAAGGTGTTGATTCAACATTATGGTCATTTAAGTGGTGCCGTTGAATTGTTTTATGTTATGAGATGTTTCATCTACAATCATTGATATAAATTGGGTGGACATATGTAACAGATCAGTGGTGAAGACCCACCCAAACAGAGTAGAACGTCTTATTAATGAAGGAGGACAGATAGAAGGAGGTGAGGCCGCAGGGTAGGGATTTGTGGCACAACTTCACCTACTTCCAGGGTGTGTGGAGAAGGGAAAGAGTCTGAAGATGGTGAAACTTCAGCCGGAGAAAGAGCATGGTGGCCATTCCCACTTTGAAGACCATGAAGATAGTCAGATGCTTTTGAAAAAATTAGAAAAAGCTAGAAAGTGGACCTTTCAGATGAGATAAATTGCATTACTTTTGGCTAGTTGTACTTAATAAACTGGCAACTGAGTGTATGTGTATGTGCCCACTTGTATGTGTGTGTGCGTGTGTGCGTGTGTGTGTGTGTGTGTGTGTGTGTAGAAATGCCATCTGCTTTCTCAAACAGGCCTAAACAGAGAATCAATGTACCACTGGGCTTGAAAGCTTAGGATGCCCTCCTTGATTGCCAGTGGGAGGCCAGTCTGTGCTGCACAGGAGGAACACTGGATCTGTTGTGATCAGTCGCTGTGGAGCTGTGAAGCTTGTTGATGCAACATCGGCACTAGAACAGTGCAGCTTCTTATTGATGTAATTATAATGCAATAGTATCTGATGCAGCTGAGGGTATTTCCACTGTTATCATACTGCTATTGTAATTAGTTTTGATGGGTACTGTTAGTCTGGTAAGAACATCTTAGAAGCAATAATTAATCGCGTTGAAAAAGGTTCAGAGTGTGAACAAGTAAATTACAGAATGGACTGTGCAGGAACATACGTTATGTTCAGGTCATTTTCTTCTGTATCCTCACAAACATGAGCTCTGAGCTACTCATTAATTCTGTCACACCTTTATTGTGAAGACACACACTCACAGGTTTAATCTCCTCCAGAATGATTTCACACCCTCATTGTTCGGCTTTAGTTTCTCTTTCTTTTGCTTGCATCACTTCCGCACTCAATTTCCGTCACTCTGTCACTCGCTCGCTGAAACATCAACTGTGCTCTTCAGTTTCCAACCGGACAAAGACTAATTCTTCTACCAGAAACTTCTCCATCTCATTCTTTCACACACACACACACACACACACACACACACACACACACTCACAGAGGCATCCCTTCTGTCATTCCATCCCCTCGTTGTTGTCACCGTGTCCATGCATATTCATGTGAAGCCCTGCAGCTGATTTTCACTGTTTATTGCGTTGCCAAAACTTTCTTTCTCCCTCTGTCTCACTCGGAGAGTAATGCAAACACAGCTGAAATGCGCGCGCACACACACACACACACACACACACACACACACACACACACAGACACACACACACACACACACACACACAAGGGAAATTGTTCTCCTCATTGACAGGGCCAAGGAAAGTCATAAAAGCATTACTTGAAAATGACCCAATATGGATCTTTACCTTGTTAGTATGGAAGATGAGCTGTAGGGAAGCAATATTTCCATATTGCTTTTATGGTATTACGAACACCAAGATCCCTACAAAAGAAAAGGCATAATGCAACCCATTCCTAAATATGGAGAAGTTTAAATTTTCACAAAACCCTGTATTATAGTTCTTTTACTGTTCTGATTCATCGTCACCATTGAATTCAGAATAAGACAAGGTAGTTACACCAAAGTGACAAAATTATGTGTCAAGGAAGTATGGGATATTATTTCAATTATGTTTTCAAAATACCTGTATTATCCATTAATAATGGAAAAAAACATTTTGTGCATCTCATGTGTAATGTTCAAAATGCGTGGTTTTCTTTCTACTTTTGGTTTTGCAGGAAATGCCATGAAGTAGTACAGTAATATGTTCCGTTTCCCAACAACTGTCAAAGAAAACAAAATAAAAATCTCTTGCTGTAGGCAGAGCCTAGCAGCATGAGTCAGACTGTTGATTCCTTTGTTCACACTGACCTCAGTTGTTCACTGATCTTCTGCCTCCCTCTTGTCTCTCTTTCTTGTTTTTGACTGCTCAACGGAACATAATTATGTAAATGACTCTAATCGTGAATCCTGGGTCAGTTCTCCTGGGCAGAGATCACAGGAACCACCTTTACGATGTGATTCACCTCTACACCAGCTCAGGTACGAGTGAGGCTGCCCCACTGTTGTTTGAGGCTGATGCATTTATCCATGTCTCTAGCTAGCATACAGTGCAAGTGCTTGGCTGCTACATACATCACATGCACTCATGCAGAGAGAGTGTGTTACACATGGTCTCACATTTTAGTGATCAATTTTCTGTCTTTGTTTTCTGTATATGAAACACTTTTCTCTGCCAAAAACTGCTTTGACACTTATTTCATGACCTACAATAAATGTAACTTGATTGCACGCACAACAGAGCATTGTGTTGTTAAATGAGTTGTGACCTGTCTCACAATCGCTTTCTTTATCTCTCACTTTATCTCTCTCGTTCCATCCTGAACTCTTTGATGTGAGTCCTTAGGCTCAGGTTGGTCTGCCATAAAGACTTTAATTTTCAAAAGGTTTGCCACTGTGATATATCAGTGATCACATACTCGTGCACATGCAGGCAGACACACACACACACACACGCACACACGCACACACACACACACAGAGTGAAACCGTCTGTCCTGACAGACTAAATGAGATCGAATTGAATCATAAATGGGCACAGACAGAGGGATGTAGTGGAAAATAGAGAAAAGCCGGATGGATTTTTGGTTGATAGATATTCAACCTGCAAAAGAGAACAATCTCCCAACACTACATATCCCTCATCTCCTCATTCACTCTGTCTCTCTCCATTTCTCACGCTATTGTGTGTGTACTCATTCTTCTCCAGCACTTTACCAGCAGACTGACGCATATCAACATGGGCACACAACAGGAAACACAAGTTAAATCCCCATCTGCAGGAACCTGAATTACTGCTACTTTACAATCGTCAGTTCACTGGGAGTCAATGTCTTAGTTAGCTAAGGTTGGTTAGGACACATAAACTGAATTTAACTACTGCTAACTAGTTCATCTTACTTTATTAAAAGCTGAAATGATACACAGTATGTTTTAAGCCTGCTCCCAGAGACTTCAGTGAAATGTGCTTCTCTAATCACAGCTAAGGAAAGGTGTGCAGTAAGAAAAAAGTGCTTCTCCTTGCAATTTTATTTTTGACTGCGGAACAAGGTGGCCAGACCTGGGAGAGAAACAAACAATGCAGTCTTTCAAAAGAAGCCCAAAACAAGTAGCTTGGAACGTGACAAAATACCAATCACGTGCGGAATTAAATGTAGTCTTGTCTTAGTCTTTCAATAAACAGGGCAACGCCTCACGTTGTTTCATTGAATGTAACGTTGTGATGCACTACCCCTTTAAATATGAAAGTCTTAATTATATAAAGAAACGTTACACCAGTAATTACATGGACTGCTAATTACACAACCCAGTCTGAGCTGATGGCCTATTCAAACTATAACCACTTTGGTGTCATTCACAGTAACAGAGAAATTGGCGTTCTCCTCAGAGAACCTGTCCCACGGCCTGCATGCGTCAGTATGCATTGTGTGGGCGGCTGTCAACAGTTAACACTCAGACCAGCCCAGCTTTGGGAGTGGGCGTGTATATCTGACTGTTAGCCTAAGCTCCTTATGTCTGCCTAGTAAACTCAAGTGTTTCTGCTTTCCTGTCAATTTTGCAAAAACAATAGGCAATGCATGAACAGCCAGAAACCAATGCAGATCTTGTTGTCA
This sequence comes from Macquaria australasica, assembly GCA_005408345.1. Taxonomy (NCBI): domain Eukaryota; kingdom Metazoa; phylum Chordata; class Actinopteri; order Centrarchiformes; family Percichthyidae; genus Macquaria; species Macquaria australasica. The sequence goes on from SEMN01000109.1 coordinate 221,745, forward strand.
TCAAATCTGTATTACATGTAAAGAATAAAAACCTTGCTGCGTCAACAAAGGTGCATAATAGTGGTTGTGTCATATCTGACTGTTTTTTGTTTTTGGCACGGCATGAGTCGCAAACAGTGGCTGCCTCTGATCAGTCCGTTATTTGTGCTCATGTTAGTGATACGGGGATGTTTTGTGAACCAGAGGTGGCAAATATTGTGAGATCATTTCCAGAATTTCTGTGCTCTTTTTCATGAACCCTTGATAAATAAAAAAAATGAATAGATAAATGAGCTACAGCCTCAAAAATCAACTATATCATAAGACTTCACAAACGTATTTATTGCAGGACTTGTGTTGGATTGCGTTTTCGTTCACACCTCGGCCATTCAGCATCCCTCAGTACATTATGTTAAATCTTTCCCTTGATTTTGTTCAGTCACAAATCAAAGACACTTAGCGCCAGCTTCACATGTTACACTAATGATATTCATAAGGGCATTTTAATGAATCTTTTTTTTTTCTGACAAAAAGGTGTTAATTAAATCAGCAAAAACAAAGACAGGTGCTAGCTGAAGAGCAGTAATCAGTTATTAAATATTAAGCATATAATCAGTGTGTAATGCATACTGTTTTCTAGTGTCAACACTAAACCTGGATAGTTATGTTCATTAGTGTGTTCTGTGCAATTGTGTCCAGGGAGATTATGCTAGCTCTTTCTGTTAATATAAGATGACACCCACACTCCAAGCTTCTCATATTACTGTATGAGTCATATTGTCCTTGCTATTTCGGTCTCAGCAGTGTGGTTCTGTGTGTGTGTTCGTGTGCGTGATGCAAAAGTTGCACTTTAGAATATCTGGATCCTATTCTTTCCCGTGTCTTCTTAGAAAGCATCTTAATTCTCTTCAAATGTAAACATGTAGGAATGCAACGAGTACAATCCATGAACATGATCAGATTTTGAGAAAAAATCTGTATGTATGATGCCTTCAGTTGTCCAGTAAAGCACTGGACATCAAACACTTTAATGTCAGCTAATAAATAATAAAATAGATAATTAATAATCCACTGACCTGGAAGTTTCGGAAGTTATAGATTTCCAAACCACATGAATGCACTGCAGTCAACATGTGTGCCATCTGCAGCTGATGTCTTCCATAGGACATAGCCTTCAGTAGGCTTGTCCAACTACCCTATAAATATTGGCCCTTAGGCCGTTTTCACATTGAATCATTCATTGCCGCGATTTGCCGCAGGGTTGTGCGGCGGTGTGGTGTCTGATACTAACCAGCAATCCCAGCGTGAAGACCAGTACAAGGCAAGCCACTGCACGGAGATTAATGTCTTTGTGCTCCCTCGTGGCAGGGTTGAACAGCTGATGAACAGTAATCACGGAGCCGATCGATCAGTCTCTCTTCCATCTTCACAGTTGCTCGGTAAACAGTGGAATATTAAGATGCTAATGCTACAGTGCTACAGGTAAACAAAGTTCTTCTTCACCTGGGCGTCTGCCGGTCTGATCGCTGGCGTAATTGGCTGCCGCAGCGTGACGTCGGGTTGCGTTTCTCCACAAGTTGAATCCGTTTCAACTTTTTCGCTGCAGGCCGCTGCGTTTTTTTGTGGCACCCCCTGCGGCACGCACCGCCGCAGCCTGAACGCAGTACCCCGGTTCAAATGATTGGGAAAATCTGCATTTTCGCCGCAGCGCCTGATTCAGTGTGAATTCGGCTTTAGTATTTGTCCATATCTGAAACAAAAACCAAATCTGCACCTGATATTTTGGCTGCACACCTCAGTCACACACACACACACACACACACACACACAAATCTAACATGTCAATTAACAGCTTTTTTAATAAATATATTGCCGTGCAGGTTAAAAAAGAAGAAAAACATGGATGAGTTGATTGACAGACAGTAAAAAGGATGTCGAGAGGGAAAGAGAGGAAAGAGAGAGAGAGAGAGGCTACTCACAGAAGTTTGAGGTAAGAACAGACGGAGTCACAAAATAGAGATGGGTTAAGGTACAAAGACAACAAAAGACGGTAAAGTCATTGAAAATAAAAGAGAAATGGAGTAGAACAGGAGATGTAACAAAGATGGTGGTAAAGACAAGGACGAAGTAAAAAGAATGAGACAGAAAAGAAAAAATCACTTGAGCAACTAATCCAACAGTATGATGAGGTACGCTGAAACGAAGAGTAACATGAGAAGAGAACTGGAGTCCCATCACTCATGGATATGAGAATGCTGAAGGACGTCGGAGATCAGTGGTGTATTCTCCCAATGTGCTTGCCCAAGCAGAACAAGAGTAAGTATGAGTACATGAACGTGTGTATATATGCAGGGGAGAAGAGCAGTAAGGGAACAAAGAGGACCAAAAAAGTGGTTAGGGCAAGGGGTGGTTTAGCTGGAGAGGTGGAATGCTCTGTAAAGTGTTTATGGGGGGAAAAAAAAGATTGACTCAATGGGGGCAATTATACCAAGACAAAAGTGCTGATGTTCTGTGCTTTGCTTCCTAAAATATGCGTCCTTAATTTTCATCGTCATTTATGGGAAATTGTGTGTGTTTTTTTTGTGTGTGTGTGTGTGTGTGGCAAAGAGAGAAGACTGTAAATGTGTTGGAGAGGTAGGTGATTATAGTGAGGAGAGGAGCCTGAAACTGCTCAGCCAATCAGAGCTGGATGCATGAAGAGTTTGTGTTCTCATTCCTTCTCTCTCTTATTTTTCTGCCATATCACTTTTACCACTCTCTCTCTCTCATGTCAGTCAGTTGCTTAGTTACTAACAAGTCAGTTGACTGGCAAAAGAGATACTAATTTACAGCAATTTCTGCTGCTATTCAGTGGAGTAGTCACCTCGTCTGTATACTATGTGTGTATTTCTGTTCTGCATTGTCTTTGTTTTACAAGTCAGCCAGGCCTCTTTGCCCAGCTATCCATTCACTAAACCAGCTAGCCAAAGTTACATTCACATCACAGCCAGGCTGCCAGTAAGGATGTCTGTCTTCTGGTCTGTCAGTCAATTTGTCCATATTTCTGTCCATCTTTCTGTCTGTTTGGCTCATTCAGAACTGCAACAAAGCAGAAAGAACACTATAATCCACACAATCTACTGGCAAAGCGCTGGGGCTCAAATTGCCATTTGCTTTCGTAGTCCCCAGAGATTGGGTTTTTAGCCTTGTGTTCAAGAGTGCAAGAGCTGGAAGAGTGCTTGGAATGGAAAAGCAATTACTGGCCCTCATGACTGTAGTAAGTATAATACTGATGGGGAACCAAATGCTGCAAAGTATTCCTCAGGCCAAATTCACAAAGGTTCCCCTCATATTGATTTAAGGCACTGATCAGTGTAACTTCATCGTACACTGTATGTCCTAATGTTTGTGGGAGCCAGTCTTAGTCAAGCTTCACCCTGCCCAGGCAACATAAGTGGTGCAAAGACGGGATGCAACTCCTTCATCAAAATCTAGGGTGAGCATTCCTGAAGAGAAACAATATATCAACACCATATAACAGCCAAAGTTCCCTATGCCTAAGCATATTATGAATCCACATTTCTAAACTTGGTATTGAAAATGAGACATCTGGCACTTCTAGCTTGGAGCACCCCACACAGCAGTTCAGAGGCCAGACTGTATCAAGGTAACGGGACAGCTGATTTCCAAGCCAGAGTTTCACAGCCTGGAGACCAGAGGCACAGCAGCTGAGACAGAGCGGTGGGGAAAGAGAAGACTTGGCACCAGATAGTGTGAAGTTGTGACTCTGGGCATTGTCCAGTTACTTACTGTTTGTGGGAGTGGTGAGTGTGGTGTTGGTCCTAATGGTGGGCTGGGGTCAGTACTCTCATATCTCATTGGATGAGAGAATGTATAAGGGAGTGACTTACTCTGCTATATGCAGCAGTTTTTATGTGTGTTTGTGTGTGTGTGTGTGTGTGTGTGTGTGAGTATCTGTGTGTCTATGGGTACTACAGTCTGTGTGTAGGCTATAAAGGTTAAAGGATTAGTGGCTTTATAGTTACACTTTTGTTTCATTAAATGAGAGCCAAATGCATGACTGTATTATGCGTGTTTCCATGTTTAAGCTAGGTTTAAGCTAATATATATATATATATATATATATATATATATATATATTGTTACGACCCCTCCCCTTTCTGCCTGCAGCTGATTGTTCTTTTCCTGCAGGAGCTTGCAATCAGAGGGTCGTTGGGGTGATGACGTGGCACCTGTGTGGGTCTTTACCAAGGCTATATTACCTGCCTGGTGTCATTGTGTCTTTCTCTCTCTCTCCACGCTGTCCAGGTTTTGGTTTGGTTTTCCATTTTTGCTGCCTACAACACTTGCACAAATATACATTCTTCACTCACCCATACATTCCACTCACTACTGATGCTCATACTTTCCACACCTCATGCCTTCCTTATAAATAGTTCTGTTTGTTTATTTCTAATAAAATCCTTAATTGGCTCTCTGATCTGACTTGCCTCTCCTCTTTGTCACATACGTTGAGCCAGTTTGTGACAAGATAAATATGTATATATATATATATATATATATAGGTATATGCTATATATATATATATATATGTATGTATGTATGTAAGTGAGTGTATATATATATATATATATATATATATATATATATATATATATATGTATGTGTATATATATATATATTTATCTTGTCACAAACTGGCTCAATGCCTCTACTACTCGTGCATTTGTTAAGACTCAGTGCATCAACAGTGTTACTTTTTTGACATGCGGTATGAGAAAACTGGCCCCAATATGACAGAGAGGAAGGGAAGGGCATCCACATATTATGTTGATTAAATTACATGTACTTCCCTGTGACTACTCTGTTTACATTTCAAATTTTGTACGTGTTCTTGGATTGTTATTGGATTGTCCTTATGCAGCACAGTAAACTGATTCAACCGCATCACTGACCTTTGGTTGTAAAATGTTTGGAATTGCTGCAAAACATCTATTACACAGTTGGGTCTTTGCGCCAAGCAATATCTTACAGGTATAAAACACATTCCAGCAATGTCAATAGTTTCCATAATGCATGGCTTTCCAACTACTATTGGTTGCAATGCCAAGTCTTAACTAGGGACCTATTTAAAAGTCTTTAACATGTTCTCATACTTAATTTTTATGAATAAACTCTCATTTGTAGAAAGTTAGTACACATGCATTGGTATCAGCTGTATAAAATCATTAATAGCTTTGAGGAAGCCCTGGCCAGTAAACACAGACATCTTAAAGAATAATTCTTAATGGTGGACCTTTTTTATAAATGGCAAATTTGTAAAAATACATTTCCAGTGAATCTTTCAAATGTTCATAACAATAGCTCTAAAGTGGCAGACACAACCATTCCTCATGTTTTCTGCCAAATCCCATTTACATTCTGCCAGAGTAGAATGCCTTCTTGTATATTTTTATGGCAAGTGATTGCAGTGTAATGTCTTCATCCGCTATATCGGGCAATGCACACATACTGTACATACATGGACAAACTCACATGCTGTTCATCGATCGGCTCCGTGATTACTGTTCATCAGCTGTTCATGCATAGCTGCCTGTTGATTCATCGGCACAAATATGCTGTTTAGATGCATACAAAAAAATAAAAATAAAAATAAAACCCACACAAACACACAGGCATTTCCCCACAGACACACATTACATTACAGCACAAACACTGACATAGATCTGCCCTTGTGTGTCATTTGAAGCGCTTAATCTCTTCAGTGCGTAAAAGCAGAAAGTCTTTGTAATTTGATATGCTACAACAGAGTGACAGTGTAGACATCATAACAAAGACCCCAGCAACAACTGACGTCTTTGATTCTTCATGTTTGACCTGTCTTTTTTTTTTTTTACAGGCAAATTATTGTTATTGTGTCCTTCTTTAACCTCAAAGGCACGGTTTGTGATCCAAATATAAACCCATCCATGAAAAGTCAAAACTTTACTTCTGTCTACTGATATAAATGACTGATATAACCCTGTGATATAAATGGGATGGACAAAATAATAGAAACACCTGTCAGTATAATGCAATTCAACGGCACCACAAACTGCAACCTCCAAAATGATCATACAGTTTCAACAAAAACTGAACATGCTAATCTTTATGAAGGTTGGAATTGTTGCAGGACTGTTGCATTAGACTGCATTCGTTTTAACTATGTGTACCTAATGAAAACTGGTAACTGAGTGTATAAATCAGGTGTGGTGGAATTGCTGGTTCCTAATGGTGTGGATGGACAAAGCACCTGTGCTGCTATGTGCATGCCCAGGTTATGGTTCATCAAAGGAGTCACTTATGGCCCCCAAGAGGATGTGACCGTCCTACCAATTCAAGACCTACTTTACACCAAGAAGCTAGTTTTGTCAATTATTTCACAGTTAGAGTATATATTTGTCTTTGTCAGCTGGCTTTAAGTCGTTCATTAATGTGAACGTTATAGATGTAATACTAGAGGCAGGTTACCCTTAACGGGAAAATGAAGGGTAACATCGGTGACCATTTTGCGGCCTTTGTCCTTACTACTTCATTAATTAATTCAAACAGAAACGTGTCAAACCATGAAGAAGATTACAATCTCCATGCCACCTCATTAGACCTTTAAGAAAAAAACTGCTTTTTTGCTGCATCTTGTCTGTCCAAAGCTGCTGGTAGACATTACATCAGTGTTTATGACTCCCTTTTTTCAGCACATCCTCTTTATCTCGGTCAAACATTCAAAATCTGGCCAAAGCCCGGAGCTACTTTTGCCACATAGAGGTCAGAGAGTTGACCCAGTTCTTCCTGTATCTGGGTTCATTTCCTTTGTCAAAAACTGGGATGCAGGGGAAAACATGTCAGGGTGGGACTGAAAGAGAGAAAAACAATGCCATCACCGTATATCTGCTCCTTACATCTTCCTCTGACACCAGGGGTAAATGTGTCCCCAAAAAAGTAACAAAGAGATTTTGTAGCTACATAAATACACTGCAGTCGATGTATGCCAAAAACTCAAAAAGAGAATTATTATGTATTCTACATCAGATATACTTACTGTATAGTAATTATCTGCTCAGTGGACATAATAGCTTGTATGTAAGAATGAATAATTAGTAAACATTTCTAAAGATAATTTATAAATGAACTTTTTTAACTGTTTGTATATGTATATTTTCCATTAAATACTGACAAAATGTACAACTTATGACTGACTGAGAGTCAGTGTTGAAATGACTTAAGGTCATAGTCAAGTCAAGTCAATTTTTATTTGGTCACACAGTGCACATTCTGCCACACATTGGTATTACTGTGGAGAGCAGAGGTCCTGGCCACAATGCTAATGCAGTACCATCAACTTACTGCAGTCAGTGGTAAGTTTTGTAAAGACCCTTTATTTGGTGTGCCATAGGGTACTGTATATCTAACATCCCTCCCCTGTGGCCCTACAATTACATTTATTGCATTACACTGCAACTTGGAAACTAGAATTACTGGAAGACACATGCAACATAGACACTGGCCTTCACTTGCACCTGTTATTGTTCAGTCACTTACTTTTTGTACCATGTTTTCAATTAAGTTTTATCTAGTTAAACCTTGCTACGGATGAACCCCAAGTCAATACCATATTCAGCAAAGAATAAGGAATATGTTTAAAATGAGTTCTTCAGAATAAATTCATTATTCAGATGGTTTACATATTATGCCTATGTTCATGAAAACACTGGGCTAAATATAACGTATGACTCACTTCATCACCTTGCGACTTTAATAATGGCGGTTAGAGTTTAAGCCTGCAGCGCTGTGACCAAGCAGAGTATTCTGGCAAAGCCATGCAGGATGATGCATGGAACTCTGTCTAAAAAATATAATGAAGGTGAACTGAAAATGTGGGACAATAGGTTAGTTATCAGCCTTTTGACCACAAACACTGTGCAAGCTCTTGAGATAAATTTGATGGTTATTTTTGCAATACTTGGACAATAAACAAGCATTCATTCTAAATGAGATGGAAAATCAGTGGCTATTGTGGTGCACGTTTCAGACACATTTGAAAGGAGTTTCAACAGTTATCTGTCATGAGTTTCAAATGGTACCTCAGACATTTTTTTTTTTGGTTTATGATTATCTAGCTGTCACAGCTTACATCTCTATCAGTGTAGCCTCTCTATCTCGGTCAAAAACCCAGAGCTAATCTTGTCACAGAGATGACCCAGTTCTTCCTGTTTCTGGGTTCATTCCCTCTGTCAAAAACTGGGATGCAGGGGAAAACATGTCAGAGAGGCACTCACAGAAAGAAAAATGACGAGCAATGTCACTGCCTCACATTGTCTTCTGACACCAACAATCTGATCATAGTGTGTAAATGTGTCACCGAAAAAAAGTACAAAAGAGATTTACCATCTCGCTCCTTGATTTCGTGACACCCCAAAATGGCTGCTGTGGCTCTGATTCATTGGGATTTAGGTCAGTTTAATCCATATTTACACAGGGACCACCAAAGTACTTGCAAATTGCAGCTTAAAGGCTGTCTCATTACTAGCCTACAACATCCCTCCTCCTCTGAGCATCACATGACGTTACATTTAAGCAATTTTACTTGATGCACAGTGGTGAGATGCAAAATCACAACTACCTTTAGATTCACATTTAAGTTTTAGGCATAAAGCTGACACTCATCGTTGTCTTTTCACAGCTGTTGAAGAACACGTTGCTAGAGAATCAAACCTGTCACTCTTTGGTTACGGGACAGACTCTGCAGGGAGTTTGGCCATCCATACAAGATAACTGTAACAGAATGATTTTAACTTAAAAGTACGTATAGTTTTGAATCTTTGAGTCTGCAGTCTGTAAGTTCTTCCTGCTTCGTCTTGCCTTGCCTTCTGCCTAAGATGCGAAACTCTAGGACAAGACGTTCAAGGCTAATGAAAATTAATGAATGAAGAAAGACAATAGAAAGATAAAGTCGAAATAGTAGCTCTCATGAATTCCAATGCCAGCTCCCATGAGGCTCCAACAAATTTTTGCCCTCTCCCCATGTTTTTCTCCTGATTGTCTCATTTCCCTCTGCTTTCTTTTCATAGACAAAAGCTGAGTTGGAATCCAACATTGATGAGGTGTTTGGCATTTACGCTTACAAGGCTAAATTCTAAACCATTAGTCTCCCTTGCTGTGTGTGTGCATGTGTGTGTGGTGTTTTTTTCTGATTTCACCCCATCCTCACTAGACCTCTCTCCATCATTCTCTTTCTCCTTTTGCCATTGTAATTTACCCCAAAAAACTCGTTGAGGCAGCAACTAATGTTCTCTCTCTCTCTCTCACTCCCTCTCTTTAGCTCTCCAGGGAGAGCAGTGTGTGAGAATTAGGTCTCTCAGCAGACGTGTTGTATTTTTGCTCCGACAGTTTGGGGCTACAGCAAGCAGAGAGAGATAGTGGATGGGGTGGTAGGCTTGTAGACTCTGTATGTTTGTGTCTGTGTTTGTGTGGCGTGTAAGACAGAGAGAGAGAGAGAGAGAAAGAGAGAGTGTGCCACGGCACACAGGCTTTTGGCGAGGACACCATCTGGCCATGGGCTCAAAAACTCATCCGGCATGACTGCTAGAAGATAAACAAAACATGCATGCATGGAAGGTGCATACCCAGTCACACGCATGCATGCATGCACACACACAAACGCAATAATTAGTGGTAATTGTAGCGTGAGGTCAATGATCTGATTGGGGTTATTAAAGGTTTGTGCAAGATGTTCTGGTTTGAAAGACCTGCTTATGAGGGCTCTATATAAAAACACATTTAGGAACTTACAAAACTGTTTGTATGTAGTTACACTTGTATTGTTAGGATGTGAAATATTATTTAATTAAAGTGTCTGCAAAACATGCAGGAGACCAGAGTTTGCCTCCCATCACAGATTTGTGATTAACGTTCTTGTTTTTATTAAACATAACTACAAGATCTTTCCCTAACCTTAAACAAGTGTTTTATTTGCCCAACCCTAACCACACCTTAACTTTAGTTTAGCCATAATCTTTCTCTAAACGTTGGAATTGGACATAAAAAAGGTTGCCAGTGAACGTACTCCAGGGTTTTGCAGAATTGTCCAATGATGACGTTTTTGTCTGGCGATAGGGTGAACTGGAGGCCTTTTTTGTCACCTGAGCATCCTCAAAAATAAAAACTCTTTCTACATGTTAGAGTAAATCATTAGATCCATTAATTCAATTTAACCTTTTCTAACCCAAGCCCACAAGAAATCAGGTGCTTATGGATTAACAATAGTAAAAGAATTGGGTTCCTTAGTTGTTGTTCTTTTCACTCCGTTGTTAGTTTCTTTTTTTTTTTTCATTTAATATGCACAGGCGCGAAATACGCACACATGCACACACAGAACCTTTAGACATGCACTGATTGTTGTGGAGAAATGCTGCCGAGCAGTTAGGGGTTCGGTGTCTTGCTCAAGTGCACCTCGGCAGTTCCTGATGTTTCCTACCAGCGGTTTAAATTCATTAAAGTGGATCAACCCACAAAATATACTTTCTGTGCACTGCTGAATCATTTTTTTCGAAAAGTAAAAAAATAAATGTGTCTGCAATTCTTAATGCACACAGATAAAAGCATTTATTTATTCATTTTTTATTTTTTATTTTTTTGAAGATATTTCTTTGGGCATTTTTTGCTTTTATTGGATAGGGACAGCTGAAGAGAGACAGGAAAGGCTGGAGAGAGAGAGAAAGAGAGAGAGAGAGAGAGAGAGAGAGAAGGTATAACATGCAGCAAAGGGCTCTGGCTGGAGTCGAACCCGGGCCGCTGATACAAATGTCAAACATAACATATAAAAAGGTGTTAACACTATAAAACCACAGTGATCTGCTTTTGAATGTCCTGATGTAACTCCACATTGGTGTGATCTGTTTCAATTTAAATAGGCTGTAGGTGTGTGTGTGTGTGTGTGTGTGTAGAGGCAATGGCTTCTACATTCACTGTATCTAGGGACACAGAAGATACAGAGGCAGAGACAGATGGAATGCAGTGACAGGGGCAGACAGGACAGAGTGTGCCCCATTAAATCACTATATTTAATTCACTTAATTATGCAAGAAGCTAAGGAAAAACATTGTATTAGCATAGGTGATCTTCTCCTGGTCTCTTGTTGTACACTGTAACGGTGTCGGAAATTTCAGTAACAGTGACAATATTGTTTCTGAGTTTTATGACGAGAAGCTCTATGATGGTATCTGAGGTCAAACCAGAGACAGTATGTGCAATGTTCTCATGAGACAATGACTCCTACACTGACTTTGTCTGTCTCAATGTCAGATAGTGTGCATGTGTGTGTGTCTGTGTGTGTGTGAAAGAGAGATAGAGAGCACTTGTCTGCATTTTATATTTGGATGCTCTTTTGTCCTGAACTTTATTCGCACTGTTGGGCCAATCACTCAGACGTGACCACATTAAAGTGCTGCTCAGCAGCCAACACCCCCCCCCCCCCCCCCATACACACACACACACACAGAGAGAGAGAGAGAGTTCATAAACATAAGGAAAATCCACCAAAGTAAACCCCAGCGCAACATTTAACTCATTCTGTGGCCCAGTATATTTGCAGTGACTAATCCTATGAGAAGCCGCTTCTACAATAGAACCTTAGAATACTTGGGATGATATTAAAAGGATCAAATGGGGTTTAGCTTAATTTCCACTAAGAATTTTCTCCAGGCTTCAATGGAAAAAAAGAAATCTTCAATGGAAAAAAAAAAAAGCTTCAGTGGTGCTTAAATGAGAGCATTGTTCAAATTGAATACAAACATAAATTGATCTTCTCAAAGATTTTTTTTCTGTTTTCCAAGTCAAAGCTTTCCCCAGCCACTGCTTCTTAAAGCCTAGGCCAGAGTAGATTCTCACTCTGGAAACACATTGAAATTTCAAGGCCAGGCCCTGAACTACAAAGAAAACTTTTAAAGTGAAGGCGGCTGCAGATTCCTTATTTTCGCACAATGCCCTTTATAGCCTTATCTATAGCTTATTGTGGCTGTCAGTCAGCACCACTTATACATTCCTCTTAATTAAACTGGAGTGCACAATCCACTCAAAATAGTATATGAAAAAGACAAATTAGATAGTTGGTGGTTTTCTTTTCAATGTTGCTGCTTTGATTAGATAAGTCATATGCATCATTAAATAATGTTGTTTTTTTTTTCTATTCAGTTTTTATATTCTATATCTGCAAACATTCTCTGGGCTTTCCTTAAAAGCTCTTGATTTCATCAACAAAGCATGCAGCATTTCTCAAAGAACAGACTGAACTGGTGTTATTAATTAAAAAAGACATGACAGTCATTTTGTGTTCCTTGCTCGGGGGTGAGTGGACAGATCTACTACAAGAGATTAGATACACAGCTGGATGTCAGCGTAATAAAGAATGCCGGGTTTTCCTCCAGTGATTGAATATACTTATTGGAGTACAAAATATTTCCATTTGACCATGCAAAGGTACGAGATATTCTCAATTCACGATATCTACTGTGTTTTTGAGCACACAGTGTAAACAATTATTTTCTCCCCAAAATCTTCAACCGTCTGATTGAATCACTCTTTGTTTGTCTGTGTTGAATATAAGACCAAGGCACATCCTTATGGCCGCATAAAGGGACTCTGTCAGACAGGCAGTCGCACTGACAAGCACACAGGCAGCACAGAGACAGACAGACATGAAAGCAGGCAGCCAGTCGGCCAAATAGGCAGGCCATCAGGTAGAGAGACTGGCAGGCAGGGGGTCCGGTTGGCAGGCAGCCAGGCGGGGATGTAAGTGGACAGCAAGAAAAGGCAGACCAGCATTCAGACGTATTGACTCCCAAGCAGTCAGGCAGACTGACAGGAAGAGAGACAGAGAGATAGACAGACCGATAGATAGGGAATTATTTGACTGTGCCTCCCACCATCCCTTGTGGTCCACAAAGGACTTCGGCAAGTGGCATGAGGTATGTCACTGAAACCCCCGGTGACAAGCAGAGATGAGGTAATGGAAAGTTTCAAAAGGTGACAGCTAAAAAGAAAAGGGAGAAGTTTTTAATGGAGACTGAACTTTTTATCCCCTTTAACTTTTTCATTGGCTAGAAGGCCATAGTTTACAGAAAATTGTTATTTTCCATTAAGAAGTTAAACTCTTAAATGATATGTAAATAATTTATATGTTTATTGCAGTACTAATTGGCTAATAGTAATTCTGCACATTTAACCTCTTGACTGGAATGTGTAATATGTTACCATATTAATGAAATAAGAAACATCCAAATCTTTACCCATACTCTCGTCCAAAACAGTTAGTCCCAATCTCTTGCACAGAGTTTTTGAACGATCACCACACTGGTAGCTGTACCACGTACTGTAAACTTATAATAATAAATATAAATATGGTCTCTCTGCTGTCCGGCTGCATCTCCTGTATCTTTTTCATTTCAGAGTGTGGCTGTGGTTGAGCAGTACTGGCAGCCATTTCCTTCCCCACTGGTTGCAGTGCTACTTGCTGTCCACGATGACAGAGTTGCCACTGATGTCCCTTCATCGTGCAGTGATGACTTTAAAAGGTCAGCGAGGACTGAACTGACTTTAATGCCCGTTGCGATGTCCACACGTATCAGTCAAACATTTTGACTGTGCTTTTCTTTGTACTTTATTTTCCTTTTTGTGTTATCAGCGTTACAATAATATGACAGCCTTGAACATCTTTCAGTCTCTGCACCCGTTGCATGCCTAAGAGTGGGAAGATGATTCCTCCATCCTTTGCGGCCTTTCCTAAGGTTTATCCCATTTTTATTCCTCTGAATCCTTTTGTTTGAGGTTTATCTTGTTCTTATTAAAAGTCTCATCTTGCACCACTATCTGCAATACAAATTTATTTTCTCCTTTTTCTGATCTGCCATCACCGTAGTCAGAGTTTAAATACATGAAACTACTTGGTTATGGTTATGAAAAGACTGTGGTCATGGTTAAAAGAAGGTACTGTTGCTTGTTGGTAGGAGATGGGATGCAGACTGCAGACTCTGATACCAATGTCCCACACTTTGTAGGTCCAACAACCTCCTCCCTCTGAGGTTTTATGGCAGTTTAACAACAGTCATTATTCACAATGCCACAAGAGCTTGTCAGGAAAACGTATAGGTCATTGTACACCGACCAATGCTGTTGTTTTTCTGGTAAAGAGAGTCTCCTGTGTTTTTATTTCTGGTTGTCACTACATTAATTGTTAAATAATGTTGCTGCTGTAATGTCCCTTATCAACTATGCAAATAAACCCCTCATAACTGGATTTTTTATACCATAACACATTTTTTTTGTCACTCACTCCCAAGATTTTCATTTTACAGCAAGGGCTTTTGTTTTAGCATGATACTTGTCAAACCCAGAAGGATCAATGTCCAGTATTTGCTGTGTCACTCGAGGTGGGAATTCTATCTGGTGGTCTCATTAGCCCCGATCTGTGATCTTAAGGTTACTACAGCTTCTTTGTGACAAACTCTGGCCAATCCATGTCCTGTGAGCGGAATGAAGGGTTTGTAGTGGCCTTATGTCAGTCTGTCTGACATTAGCTGACAGGCTGAAGGAGTGAATGATGGCTTTTCATAAAGAAGAATGGCAGTTTTACAGACCACCAGCTGCTCCCAACACTCTTCTCTAACCTCCCATCCGCTGCTTGTGGTGTGTGTGTGTGGTATGCTTGTGTGGATTGGTGTGTATGCAGGCTTGGGTTGTGTGCATTTGCTTTATTTGTATAAAGTAGGGGCTGATAAAAAATAAACTGACCAACTGTAACACACTAACACAAATTTGTAATGATGATGTCGCAAAGTATTTGTTTATAAATGTGTTCATTCATTCATTTTCATTTTTGTTTTTTTTATGTTGGTACCAGTGTGTGTACAGTTATTTTAAAGTAGGGCATGAGCATTGTCCCTGATTCTGCACTGAACAATTAGCAATTGGGAAATAAATATAAAATATGTATAGAAAGGTCTCCTGACTTCCACAAAATGACATTCAGGATGACAACAACAGTGCAGATTCATTCAGCTCCTATATGATGAGAATCTCCAGAGAGCTCAATAATTTAGCCTGTTTTAATCCACCATGACATGTAAAGTGGTAAATCTCAACAGGGGTTTCAAATGAGATAAAGGTTTACTCATCTAATCCTACAACAGGATAACTTTAGAAATAATCCTAAAGGTCAGAGGATTCTGTGTGTGGGGTGAGGGGACCACTGGGGGACTTGATCAGCTTCCACAGTTACCCCTTATAGACAGATTTATTTCACATAAATGATCACAGAGAGAGAACACATTGCAAAGGCCATCTATAATATCTAAAAGACTTATTTATAGTCTTAAAAGACTGTAATAATATAAAAGTCTATCTTAATATCATTAACTGGACTTGCTCTTTTCTGCCATTGAAGGATCTCCTGAGTAATGTGAAACAATCCTTGTGGTATAGACTATTAGACAGCAGATTGTTTACACAAATCAGGTTTCCTCTCTATAAAGTTACAGTGTTTGAGTGCAAATATAAACTCGGCAGTCATTGTTGCAGCCTAATACCCTGGCTTTACTGTAAAACACCATAATTGTGGCAACATTTTAGATTCTGTGTTATAACCAGAGACGCCATAGGGAGAATTCAACTTTCTACTGCAATCAGCCCCCTCCTTGCAGAGCTGTAAGTACTGGAAATCGTGATGGTGTCTCAGTCGTGTGAGCTCTGGCTTGGCTTGCTGCTCACAACATGGGCTTGTGTTGCCCGCTGGAGGCGAGGCGGGGGAAGGCACGCAAACAGCGAGGAAAGATGAAGCGCTCCGTATTTCCCTGCCTCTCCCCCGCTTGCTGTAGATAGCCGCGGCCACCCTCTTCGTCTCCACAGCAGGGTGAGGGCTGCCAACTCCACAATTTGCTCGCCCAACTGCAGCCAAAAAATTACCTTCACTGGAAGAACTGAGTGATCATTACTAGATAAATCTCAATAATGAAAAATGAAGCTCGTGCAGTGAGAGAGACAGAGAGTCGTCTTGCGTCCGGACTGTCATCCACAGGTCTGGAAGTCTCACCCACCCCGCACGGCGCGCTCCCTGACTCTCATTTATTTATTTTTCGTTGATGCGCGTCCCCGCTGCGAAAGCCAGAGCGCTCCTCACTCTCTCCTCTCTTCACTTCGCTTCCTCTCCTCCTCTCGACAGCATCCAGAACTATAGCGCAACCGTCCCCATCACTCTTTTCCTCCCCTCCTCCTCTTTCTCTCACCGCCAGATCTCTCTCCACTGCGTCTCTCACCCCTTTGCTCCCCCACCCCCTCCACCTCCCCAGCTCAGTCCCTCACTCCTCTGACGCACGACAGGGAAACGGACCCGAGGAAAGAAAGAAATAAAAAAAGAAATACTAAAGAATAAATAAATAAATAAATTAAAAAAGCAGCAGCTGACACAACCGTCGATATGATCCACAGACTCCAGCTATTGCTGCACCGGACAGAGACACGGTCCTGAAACCGAGAGGAGAACACTCTCACCCGGCTACACTGTCGTTGAGCGCTCGCCCGGGGGGCGGCGACGGCGGCGGAGGAGAAGGAGGAGGAGGAGGAGGAGAGGGGAGGAAGAGGAAGCGGACTGGGCACAAGTCGAGGGCTTGCATTTTAAGCAAACTGCTTAGGAAAAAAAAGGAGACGTGAAAGAAGGGGAGAGAGTCAGAGTCACCGGAGAGCGAGAGTGGGGGAGACTGCATTCCTATCACGTCTTCATTTCTCCTCTCTCCTCTCTTTTGCCTCAGCCACTGAGTGAGAGAGGGTAAGAGAAGGAGAGAGAGAGAGGAAAAGAGAGAGAGAGAGAGAGAGGGAAAGAAAGAGAGAACGAGCAAGAGAGAGATCTAACAAGATTCATACTAGTGGTCTTTTTTCCCCCGATGCTTTCCAATTGCAGTACGAAACTAAGGTGAGTGCTTAAGCTGTTTCCCTGTGCTGGAGTGTATCATGAGGGAAATCTCATGCAGATGTGTGCATGTGTGTGTTCATATGCTTAGTGGTGTCTGCATAGCCATGGACTTCAAAAAAGGGCCAACAAGCGCTCTCCATACATCGAGGATTACGGATCGTAGGGACCCAGTCGACTGATCAATAGCCGTTTGTTCTTTATCCACCGCTTTCCTGCCAATGTCACGACGAAAGGCTACTGCATTATGCTTGGCATGTATTTCAATAAGCGCTCTGCACTCTCCACTGTATTGACAGCAAGGTTATTTTGGGGGGAAATTTTAGTCAATGGAAACGGACCCGAGGAAAAATTTCTTGCCAGGTTTGGTTAGACTGATAGATAGATCTCAATAACTTAGTTTGATATAAAATCAAGATTGAAATCTCTGAATAGGTCGTATTGATATTGGCACTCACGATGAGCAGCACTTTTAATTCATGTCAGTACAGGGCTGTGGAGAATCTCGCCAGCTTGGTTTTGAATCCGTGGCTCATTCACATGCGCATCTCTTCCTCTCTCCCTCCTCAATGCCCTGCTCTCTCTTTCCATCTCCCCCTCTCTGATTCCTCCTGTTCCTCTAACGGCTCGGTCACCCCCATTTCTTGTTATCTTCCTCGCAGCCCGGCATCGGACGGTGAGCGGGACGCACCAGGCAACAACAGAACACACCGCAGGAGGATATGTGAAGTTGGAATCCCACTAAACTAAGTACGTATAACACCCGATTCGATACACCCCAAGGGAATGTAATATGGCACGCATTATTTCTAATTGCTTTAAATGTCGTTATTACTTTTGTTGACATCGCATCTGCGCTTTTTGATCTCTATCATGGAAGCGGAATCAATAAATCCTGGAGGATTACGCATGGAGAGGGGAATGAAAACATTGCATTTTGCACTGAGGAAATCGTATTCAATGAGCTTTTTTTTCCAGTTTTACTGTCACGTTTTTTGGGGGATTACAATGTATTTTCTTTTTTCCTCCTTTTCTCGTTTCCTGTCGCTGAGCTTATGGTGTCAGCACCATGGACAGCGGCTCAGCTCCGGCAAGCGGTCCCAGCGCATTTCCTCTGGATTTTCAGCACCTTTGTTTGAACGGACAGCGCTGTGCGTGTGCGTGTATGAAAAGTCACAACCTACAGAAAAGATAATTCAGAGGCTATGTGCGTGTGTGTTTGTGTGTGTGTGTGAGAGAGAGACTTTTTCACACTTAACACCATGGCGATACTGAACGGGATCTTCGATCAGCCCATCTTTTTTAAATCAAAGCGACATTTTAGATACCTTCATTATAATAATAAAAATTATTATTATTACTTTTTTTATTCGTCCTCTTTTTCTATATGATATTATTCATTTCTAGGCTGGCCGAATCTCTTAAAACACAGCCTCATAGCTGAGCTTCTCGGAGCAGCAGCTTCGCCCACTGCGCTTTTCACTTGTGCCGTTGCTCCTCTAATCCTCAAATGGCATCACCAATTGGGAAAGACAGAATAAGTTGTATTGATTGTATTTTTGGCAAATGACAGGTTCAATTGCAATGAATAAGTCGACAGTTTTACCTGTTTCTTGGGTTTATACGTGGGGCATTTAACCCTCCAAAACGCAGAGGGCAAATAGCCATAGGCTCTGCCGTTTTCTACACGTCGGAATCATTGGACCTATTGGACTATTTTCATTTTCCCACCTTATTTTGCCATGTTTTTCACATGTTTACACTGCTATATTCAGGTCTTGCATTTTCTGTAGCCTTCGTGGCACTGTTCACATATTTATGTACCCTTTTTATCAGATTTCCATGAGCTTTATACGAGAGTATATAAATATGTTGAGATTAATTTAACGAGATGGTTGTTTAGCAATTCCCTCAACAGTCCTCATCTCGTCCCACTAACGGTCACCTATTGCGTTCCCGTACTCTTCCTGCGTTAGACCTTCGACGCACCTACTCTAATTTCCACCGCACTTTTCTGGACTCTCATATACCGAAAGAGGGATTGAGGTCCCTGTTATGTAATAAATACAGCCGGGAGACGGGGTCTCCTCACCACTAACCTCACCCACCTGCTGTTGCCTTCGTTTATTCACGGCGATAAGCATCTCTGAGGTGATTTACTGCGACCGTACCAGCATATTTGCTGTATAATAAATGGCAACACCCCCTATATACTGACGTTAACTGTCTGAATGTAGAGATGTTTGCGTTGCTGGGTATCATATTACCCATCCAAATGTGCTGGGTTTATATTTTGTTTGAAATACCCAGCAATATTGCAACATCTAAAGTAGTCTTCAATGTCATTCTATTATTCATTGGTATTCATTTCAAAGCTGTCTTCCATTCTACTGAAACTAATGCACCCTTCCTTCCTCTCTCTCTCTCTCTCCTACCTCTTCCTTCCTGTCTCTCACCTTGGACACTTTGTGAGGGTGTGTGTGTGTGTGTACTTGTGTGTGTATTTCCTATCATCATTCCCTCCCTCCCGTCCATTCTCTCTCCCTCTGTTCTGTGTTGCAGTGCTGTGAAGTGGCTCTGTCCCTGGAGCCGAGACTTCATCCCCTTGGTGTCAGCGAGGATGCTGTGGGTTACCTTGCTGAGCACCATAGCCTTAGGATGGTCCACCCCGATCCCGCTACTAGAGGACTCCGAGGAGATCGACGAGCCCTGCTTCGAGCCCTGCTACTGCGAGGTCAAAGAGGGCATCTTCCACGTCCACTGTGACAGTAAAGGATTTACAAATGTCAGCCAGATCTCCCAGATATGGAGTCGGCCCTTCAAGCTCAACCTGCAGAGAAACTCCATGAGGAAGCTTTACTTTAACAGCTTCCTCCATCTCAACAATGCCATATCCATTAATCTGGGTAATAACGCCTTGCAAGATATCCACGCTGGAGCGTTCAATGGCTTAGGAATACTCAAACGGCTGTTTCTACATGAAAACAAACTAGAAGTTTTCCGGAATGACACTTTTCTGGGGTTGGAGAGTTTAGAGTATCTCCAGGCGGACTACAATGTTATCAAACGGATTGAAAGTGGTGCATTCAGGCACCTTCACAAATTGAGAGTGCTCATACTAAATGACAATCTCATCCCCGTGCTCCCAAATTATCTTTTCCGATATGTGTCACTCACACATCTGGACCTGAGAGGAAACAGACTAAAGACATTGCCATATAAGGGCATGCTGGAGTACGTTGGAAGAAGCTTAATGGAAATCCAGCTGGAGGAGAACCCCTGGAACTGTGTGTGTGAGATTGTCCAGTTAAAAACATGGCTGGAGAGAATCCCTTATACAGCTCTGGTTGGCGAGATCACATGTGAGTACCCATTCCACTTACATGGGAAAGACTTACGGGAAATCAAGCGCAGTGAGCTCTGTCCGTTGCTCTCCGATGCAGAGATTGAGGCCAAGCTAGGAATTCCCCGGGTCCCATTCAGCAATGAGAACACATGGCCTACTAAACCTTCCTCCATGCTCTCCTCCTTTCACAACACAGCCTCTTCTGTGGAATACAAGGAAAGAGTTGTCAAGCCTACCAAACGACCTCGGCCCACAAAGAATCCCCCAACCCCTCGTAGCATCTACCCAGGCATGAACCAGCCCCCTGTTGCTGGCTACCAAACAAGGCCTCCCATCCCAATCATTTGTCCAGCTGGATGTACTTGCAACCTTCACATCAATGACCTGGGGCTAACAGTGAACTGTAAAGAGAAAGGCTTTCACAACATCTCTGAGCTCCTGCCTCGGCCCCTCAATGCCAAGAAATTATATCTCAGTGGGAACCTAATACAGAAAATCTACCGTTCTGATTTCTGGAACTTCTCAAGTTTGGATTTACTGCATTTAGGGAATAATCGGATATCCTACGTCCAGGAAGGCGCCTTTATCAACCTGCCAAACTTGAAAAGTTTATATCTGAATGGGAATGACATTGAGAGACTCTCCCCTGGGATGTTTCGGGGGCTTCAGATGTTGAGTTATCTTTACTTTGAGTATAATGTCATACGTGAGATACAACCTAATTCCTTCTCCCTGATGCCAAACCTCCAGCTGGTTTTCCTCAATGACAACCTGTTACGCTCCCTCCCCACTGATGCCTTTGCTGGCACAAACCTTGCACGCCTCAACCTCCGCAACAACTACTTCCTGTCCCTGCCTGTGCGTGGCGTTCTGGAGCATCTGACCTCCATTGTCCAGATTGATCTTCATCAGAACCCCTGGGACTGCTCCTGTGATATCATCCCCCTCAAACAGTGGCTGGAAAAGCTCTCTTCTGTCATTGTAGTTGGAGATGTTATCTGCAAGACACCTGAATTTGCTTTTGGGAAGGACTTGCGTTCACTGGAGGTTGAGGTCATCTGTCCTGAGCTCAAATATTCTTCAGGCCCCTCACCGGCCCTGCCTGGTGGGGATGACCTCACCACGGGGAGCTCTGACATGGGGGAGGCAGGTGGGAGAGGGGCTGTCCCACTGTCTGTCCTCATCCTCAGCCTACTCATCCTCTTCATCTCTGCTGTGTTTGTGGCTGCCGGGCTTTTTGCCTTTGTTCTTCGTCGCAGGAAGAAGCTGCCCTTCCGGAAACGTTCTGAGGTAGATCTGACGGGGATCCAAATGCAATGCAGGATTTTTGAGGATCCACCAAGGCAGGGTAGTGCTGGTAACACTGGCACACCAGAGAAACCGACGTCCAGTATGCACACACACACTCACACTAGTCACACACATGCCCATGGTCACGTTTATGACTACATCCCCCACCCTGTGACTCAGATGTGTAACAACCCCATCTATAAGCCTAGAGAGGGGGAGATAGCAGAGGAAGACAGAGCGCAGTTTTCAGAGAAGAAAGACAATGGCAGCAGTAGCAACAGTAACTACAGAACCTTGTTAGAGAAAGAAAGAGAGTGGACCCTGGCCGTCTCCAACTCTCAATTAAACACCATTGTCACAGTCAACCACACCACGGCTGACATGGCAGGATTTCATGAGAATGGAGGGCTCTGCCCTACAGTAATTGACAGTCAGAGGCCAACTCCAACAGTGGGCTTTGTAGACTGTTTGTATGGGACAGTACCGAAACTAAAGGACATGCATGTGGCGCATGCGCACCCACCAGGCATGCAGTACCCAGATTTGCAGCAGGATGCTCGGCTGAAGGAGACATTGCTTTTCACGGCGGGGAAAGGCTGCTACCCTGACCCGTCCCAAAGCGATTACCTCGAGTTGAGGGCCAAACTTCAAACCAAGCCGGATTACCTCGAAGTCTTGGAAAAATCTTACCGGTTTTAACACCTCTAGTCCATGGAGAAACAAACGAAACACAAAATCAACACATTCACTTTGCCACCCTCAAAACAAATCACCCAAAACCAATAAGAAAAAAAATAAACTCGAAAAAGCAGCATGATATAAAATAAAATATTATATTACAGTTACAACAACGTTTCCCCCCCAAATCACTTTGGAGGAGAGGCCATTCTCAGATATTTCAATGAAGTGCCTTTTTTTCAGAGTAGCCAGCAATGTCAACAGCCGTTATTTTTATAATATATAAATATCTCTATATGCCCAAGAGAGAGCAAAAGAGGAATGAGAGGGGCACCGGGGAATAAAACACAAAACATCCTAAAATACATCTGTCACTAAAACCCATTTTTTTGGAGTTACCATGATGTACAAGACGCACGGGAGCTGGACGTCTCCCTGACTTGGGGGTTTCCTATCTGTCTCCTTTACCCCTGACTAGGATGTACAAACACCCGGAGGCCGTGCACATAAAGTTTGTAGGAAATGATCGAAAGAGAGAAAAAATACATATATTAAAATGAACTGCAGTTTGCTGCATGCACTCGCTTCAGTGCAGGAAGCGAGGGGATTTACTCAGAACTATCACATCACGTTATGAACAGAGATACTGCAACGCATTTACAGTTCAGTGTTCTATTTAATTTTTATATCTTATTAATATGGTTATTACTATTAATGAGGACTTCTGTCTATATCAGGGTGCTTCTCGTAAAAAGGACGCGCCGACGTACGGATGGTAAAACATTTGTGAATATTATTATAAGACAACGCTCAAGGTTTTCTGGATATTTCCACGCACTTTGTTGACCCCCCCTCCCCTTCCATTGCTTCTGGATTCCCCATCATCACCCACTAACAGCTTTGTAGGAAGCACTTTTAATGTTTTCTCTCTCACAAAGATTTGAAGAAAAATGTGCATATATTTATTCTGTAATTTCAGTGAAGAATTTAATTGTAAAGGTAATGTTAAATCAATGTATAGTGATTATGCGTCTGGTATAGCCTTCTTAATAAAAACAAACTCTTCAATCAAATGATGAAAGGGTTGATGCCACGGGAACCTGTGTGTTGAGCACTATTGACACGCTGTGTATTTGGTGTCTTGTTAAACTGGCATGTTGAAGCTGTGGCCAACCATCATGAGATAATGCTGCTGGAGATGGAAGAATAGCTACTGAACCAATAGAGTGCTAGACAGGAATGTAGTGGAGGGCAGTAACATTTAAACTTAGTTCAAC
The DNA here is from genome assembly GCA_005408345.1 of Macquaria australasica. NCBI lineage: Eukaryota > Metazoa > Chordata > Actinopteri > Centrarchiformes > Percichthyidae > Macquaria > Macquaria australasica. The sequence goes on from SEMN01000109.1 coordinate 245,308, forward strand.
TCCTTAACATTTTTGGATTAGTGCCAAATTAATTTAAGTCGTAGGGGAAGGGTTGTTTTTATTCTGGAAAATATAATCGCCTTTTCTGTCTATTGGTAGTTTGTCCTATGATCTTCACCTGTTGGATATCATAGTGCACAATTTTTTTATTTGCCACTACATTACTGGTCCTAGTTGGATGTAATCTGAAGGTAAAAGATATAGAAAATGCAATGCCACAACAAGTCAAGTGAATGCTGCTGGTTTTGATGTGGATGACAAGACAGCATATACCAAATCAGTGAGGCACGCTGCAATTTTAATTATCTAAACGGGTATTGCTGATATAGGCTAATATACAGTAATTAAGAGGGCTACAGAGAACGTGACTGGAAGTCGCTCTTTGAATTTGCGCATCTAGTTTCTGACTCCCTCCAAAGTAGCAGTGTGGCTTCAGTCCACTGGAGGGCGATAAAAAGGCGTTCAGATTCATTGGGCATTGAGTAGATTGGATGCAGTTACAGTATAATGTAATGCACAAAATGCTTATCCTAAGGGGTCATCAAGTCTCGTAGTCAGTATGAATTATTTTCAAAATATCTATATATATATATATAACCTACAAGTGGCATAAGATAATTTTATTCATTTCAGTGCAGTTTCACCTGTTTCATGCTTTTTTCTTTTCTTTTTTCTTGTTCTTGCTTTATTTCAACCAATTGTCTTGAAAATGGCAGAATAAAGCAGGTCACTCTAGCTGTATCAACAGAATGAAACATTATTTTCAAAAAAAGAAAACATTTTTGAAAGAGCTGATCAATGCTTTTACATATTGGTATTTTTTTTTTTTTCATTGGTAAATTAATCCTCAATAGTCTCTTGCACAGCAAACATTAATTGCTTGACATTTTTGCTGTGGCATTTTTGATACTTTATATTTCCCTATCCAAGCCTGATTCATTTTTGGGACCAAATAGTACAAGCAGACAAAAATCAAGGTTGAAGCAGCTGTGGAGTAAATATGGTGTTACAGTACACATCATCATAGCGCTATTTCCTTTTCTCTTTCCTAAGGTGAAACTTTAATTTGGGAGAAATATGATGCAATCTTGATGTCTATAAACTTGTGAATATCTATGGAAAGGAGGGTGCATTTGTGTTTTCTTTTAAAATGGGCATGATATGCAATTTGCTTTGATTTCAATTAGGTTTACTAGGAGTGGTGATCCTCAGTTGCAATTGGGTGTTATAGTTTCTCATGTGTGTCAACTTACACTAAGTGGAAGATATGTAGCAAACCACATACTTCCCTGTTAAAGGGGAAGGCCCTTAGCTAGTCTAGTCTAGTCATCTCCCGTATTGATCATCAATGATCCAGTCTATAAGCTTGCGTAATATGGAACATTTGACCTTGTGTTGTATTCATTGTTTCATTTTTTTGACAATTATTGTTGCTCAAATGAGTGGAGGTCACTTCCATATAAAGCCTTTGTAAGTATGGTAGCATTACGTGGAGGCTCTTTGTTTTCTACTCGCAGAAAGTTTCACAATGCTGTACCCCCATGTTCTGCTGCCCCACCTCATTTGTCTGCTCCTTTTTTTTAACTTTATCACTTGAACACACACACACACACACACACACTTCCTTTCCCTGACCAAGAGGTTAGACTATATGGTCAGCATTTTCAGTGTGCACTCAGTTTGATTAAAAACATAATGCATTACTCTGTTAACCCCAGACCTCACCATCACCCCCACCCCCAAATGAATAAATAAATAAAGTTTTGGGATCATTGATGATTTTGCTATAGTCCCATATCTTGGTAACCTTTTATCCTCCAACCCTGTCACCCACCCACCATAATATATCACAAATGAGTGCTGGGCTTTGTCCCATTATACCATGCTGAGTGGTTTTATCCCAATAAATCCTCTTGTTATCCTGCACTAATATCTCCAAGTGATTGTATACTTTGGTGGAATATTAGATATGGGCAACCAATGGGATTGAAGGTTGGCTAAATGTTTCTTTTTTTGTGTGTGAAATGTAAACATGCGCTGCCTGTTTGAATCTTTTCTCCATTATGTCAGTGATATTTGAATTTCGCAGTGGAGTTAACCTTTCCTTCAACATCTCTCTTGAGGTTTGTACATTGGCAAGACTTCAGCACGGTAAATGCAGCGTGTGCCTTTCTTTCTGTCCTTGGCTTTCTCTGTGTCTCTGTCCATACCACTTATTTCTTTTCTGTCTTTCTCTCTCTCTATTGTCTACTTATGTCTTTCTCTCTGCCTTAATGCTGAGTTTGTATTGTGATCTATTTTGTTTCTCCACTCTTGAACTGGGCTTTGGCTGGTGTTACAGCTTCCCTTATGCATAGGTATGGGGTCAGTTAAGTAGTCTTGGTTTTCACCATTTTAACCAACTTGGAACAAGGGTATGTTAAAGGAGAAGTTCTTTGTAGATGTTGTCCATCTTTGGACTGATGAAGACTTTCTTTATATCCATTTTAAATCCCTCAAACTGTCTTCTAACTTCTGTGGAAACTAATGGAAAATATCTACCTTGGCTCTCTTGCATGCTCTTGACCCTTTGATACTTGCATTATTTGAATGAAACCCACATACTTTAATTAGTTTGTGTCATGCATCTCCTACATCCTAGCTTTAAGCTCCACTTACTTTAATAAGATATATTTTGTGCTGGATTGATGGGGGTTGATTGATGGCATAGTTGGACTGATCAAGTTATGAAAACTACAGTAACAGACTAAATAAGTTGCTATGCTGTAAATGTTCTGCATGGCTTTTCTCTTGAGTTGGTTCTGCTGTCGTTGTAGCAAAATGGTAAGAATGCTTGGCACGCTTTCCTTCAGGCATTTATCTAAAAGTCTCATTAGAACATAATGCAGAATATAAAGCAGCAATGCATGCTTATTAACACATACATAATGACACATAATTATATATCAAATGGCTGATTTAAACCTTAACCATGACATAGTTGTTACAAATTAGCTCATTTAGGAGATATGAGATACCATAAGCCTATTAGAAAAGCTTCTGTAGGCTCTCACACCAGCTCAGAATTCACTCTAGCCATTTGCTGTCAGTCAATATAAGTGGATATTTTTCGTGTTGAGTGGAGGCAGTAACCTGGATGTGACTGTGTGGATTACAGGGACACTTAGGTGGTCCGCAGGGATGTGATTTCATGTGTGGTGTGGTCTTATATTTTCCTCCTCTCTTCTCTCCTCTGGCGTTTTTGCTCAGGATATTTTTGGGCCTCTGGTTGTTCTTTGGCTGGTATGTGCCTGCACTGCATAGTGGAAGAAGGGTGCTGTCAGCTGTCAGTGCACCTATGTGTGTGTACGTGTGCGCATGCGTGTGTATGTGTCTGCTTGCGCAATGTGAGAGGGTAGATAGATCGATCTATTTGTCATTGTGTTGGCTACACATTTGCTATGCGTTTCTGTTCTCTTGTTTTTCTATGCTCTATTAGTGTGTGTTTGTTGATGGGTATTCAAGAGTCTTAATTAGCCCAGACATGATTTAAAATGGCAGCACGGAATGAATAGTGAGAGGAAGAAAAAAAAAAATGTGAAGAAGGGATCGGTTTGAGAGCGCCATTGATGGGAGGGAGAGCACAGACAAGCAGCTTAGGGAAGGGTGAGAGAACATGGAGTTGTCAGTAGAGGATTGTGAAGGATGTGCCACTTAGAGAAAGTAGGGATTCTTTTTGCTCTTTTGTCGCTGAAATAAGCTGTAATTGTCCAATTAACCAAACAGAGAGTCCAAAGCAAAGCGAGCATGTTATGAAGGGACTGAGAGAGGGTTGTGACCACTTATATTTTGCATTATGTGTGTGTGTGTGTGTGTGTGTGTGTGTGTGCTTTCTCTGTTTGGGAAACAGGGAATTATCTCCAGTTTGCTGAAAAAGCCAATCTGTCTCTGACCATGGTGCTGAAGTTGCAGTATACTGCAGGTGCTGCATACAGAAAGGCACGTTCCACTTTTTGTGCATGCGTGTCGTGTTTGTTTGTGTGTGTGGTGGGAGATGTGAGGAAGGCTCTCTCGCCTGTGTGTGTGTATGTGCTTACTTGAGTTTTGCATGTTTATGCTGATGGCTCAACTTACTTCTGGTTTTCTTTGTGGTGTAATAAAGTGCTGTGTATCTTGTAGTGCAAAGACAGAGTCTGGCCATAGCTGAAAGCTTGAAGGGAGATCGGTTTTTCTGTTATATACATGCACTACATTTACTAGTGGTGCTATACTGTATACTTCACCAAGTGTGACAGGGAAAATCCTCAGAGGACTGATTGTCATTTGACGAATTTGCCACACATTAGCCTAGGTGTCACTAAGATAATGTTACAAACATTTCCAACAGGAACAAATGGTACATTAACCTACACAACAACAGATAAGTTAAAGAAATAGAACCCCAAAAGAGAAAAGAGAACCACTCCAATTGGTCCAGTTTCCTTAGTCCTGAGATCATGAAAACGCCTTTAACACATCACTCGACTGTGCTGCAGTGCAGGAGCTCGACTGACCCAGTATGTTGAGAGAGAGAGAGAGGTGGAGGGAGAGGAGAAAGAGAGAGAAAAAGGGGTGCAGAAGGAGAGCTAGAGTGGGAGTGTGTGTGTGTGAGAGAGGGTGATTCTCAACCCTCTGCTACTTCTGCTGCCGCCTGCGCTGTAAAACTCTGCATTCGTATTGTTTGCCTAGTGAATTTTGGGTCCCTGGAGATTGTGGCCCTCTCTCCTGTCTAAAAAATGCTGCAAGTTTGGGAAAAGTTGCAGTCATTTGTGCTGCTCAGCAGTGTGCTACAGTCTTAGCTTCAGTGTGTAAGAAAGATTAGCAATCTGTGTCATTATCACTCTTTTCAGGGGAGGGGAGGGGGGAAGGAGAGGCATAATTTCATAAAATAAAATATGGAGCATAATGTCCCTGGCTGGCGTTCTGAATAGCCCATCGCTGTCTTTGTTCCGCAGGCCTACTTTGTGCTTTAGAGTGGCCTGCAGTGAATTTCCTAAGGACTTTTTTTTCTCCTTCTCTTTCTTCTTCATGATTTCTGCATTCAAACAGCAATGAGCTTGGCCACTTATTATTTTTTCATGTAACTGTTACAAATTAGGTGACATTTGCACAAAGTCAATCATCTGTATCCTACCCTGACTCCTAGTGTCATGTGGTTTCATAATTTTCTCTTCAGTTTTCCCCTCTAGTGCACTTTTGGGTTTTCCCTTTTCTTTTTTTTTAACCCTCCCTCTCTTTACACTTGTTTGCCTATTCCATCTATTATTCTGCCCGTTTCTCCATCTGTACATCTACCCATCCGTGAATCTTTTATTTAGTACAGGGACAAACAGCCAACTGTTGACCTGCTGACCTTGCTGCTAGTCTGTGTGTTGTGCTCGGCTGGGTAATATTCCACTGACACTAGTTTAGTTCAGTCATGTATCCTGTGCTTTGCTTTAGCTGACACGGTACAACCGCTTTTGCAGCTAGTCTCCAGGGATAAGGCTGTATGTGTATGTGTGTGTGTGTGTGTGTGTGTGTGTGTGTGTGTGTGTGTGTGTCCATCTGTCTGTGTGTGTGTTAGCCAGGTGCAATGCTTTTTAGAGAGTGCTCCATCACATCTACAAGTGACCCGAGAGAATGGGCCAAACTGGTTGAAATGAGAGTCTGATAACTGAGGAACAGAAAAAGCCAACTTTCAGTGTTTATTTTTTACATCCAAGGTATTGAGCCTCTGCTGTTAGAAGGCCGCTATTTGTTGTGTTGCTGGCAAAGAAATTCACAGCAAAGTGGTTCACACAATATCATTTTGAAGATCAGCATATTGACAGGTTAGACTGATTGCTTCACGGTCTCTAGAGACAGGCTTAAACATTTAAACTCCTTTTGTGCATTTTGATTTCCTCCTTTTATTTTTTTCCTTTAAATTAAAACAGTTCAACATTTCTATGAGGTTTTATTTAGAGAGCATTTCCTTCTAGATAAAGGAGACTGGTGTCTCTTTTGTGCTTGGGTGTAGTGGTTTGACGTTCAGCTGCTCTACTCAGATTGTGAATGGTTAAGTTGGCCAAGGCCACCTGCTGGTGGCTGGTGTAGCTGATGTGCCTGGTTGTTTAAAGTGTATAATAGGTCTTACATAAAAACAGCCTTCAGGGGGCTCAATGCAGTTGCAGATTTTGGTATTCAGAGATTTAGTGAAAGAAAGATCTAGTTGCTGATTGAAAAATAAAAGCATCAAAGCGTGTGTTAAATTTACGGCAATAAAACCAGCCCTGAATAGTGTAATGCAGACTGCTGTGCCAGCACACTACAAATTTGAGTGACACTGGAATTGTGAATTAAGAGGAAAAGAAACAAGAGGGAAGCAGAGGAGATGATTGAAGAAGAGATGAGAAAGAGAGGAAGAGAGGGGAAGTAGAGATGAAGGCAGAGGGCTGGGTCTCTCTCATTCTGGTCTTTGTCAGTACAGACTAGTCGCTCTTTGTGGTGCACTCGCTTGCTGCTCAGACGGCTCGTGTGTTTGTGGATGTAATAACCCACGCTAATGCTTCAAAAAAATGCACCAGAGACTACAGCAAAGTACATTTGAATGTGAAGTAAATGATTCATGTTCTTAGCAGGGTGAGCATGATGCAAAGCTGAATGTATGAGGTCAAGTGAGGAGTAATGTCATATCATACCTTAAGCTAGTATGAAAGTATTGCTTTTATACATGTGTATGCATATGAATAAAACACTGTATATGGGTATTTGCTTGCTCACATGCCTCCTCCACAGAAAGACTGAGTAGAGCTGACTTACACTTTTTTGTGGAATTCTATTTGTATTGCTAACAGTGCGTATCACCTCGGTTTATGTAGGTGTGTGTGTGTGTGCTGCTGGCTCTGGCTGTTCCATCAGCTTGCTGGCTTTTATCAGCCCCAGGCTACGGCAGTAGCACGAAGAGAGGGCAGGAGCAGGAGGAAGAAATTGAGGAGAAAGAAGAATGGAGGAGTGATTTAGGACACATGGCAAAAGACAGAGAGGACAGAGGTGCACTTATCAGGGCTGCAGTAGAAAAAATGAATCATGTGTGTTTTGAAATGATGGAGTGATCGATCATGGAATAATGACACTGACTATTGCAATTAGCGATACATTTTATTTTAGATCAATAATCAGCATTGTGTGTGTTGATTAGCTGTTTATAATTGAAAATATGTGACTTTTTTCTTGTTGTTTTTACAAATATGACTCATAAGCCTTTAACAACATCAGAAATGCTAGCAACTTACATATACAGTAAGTCTTGCCTAGTTTTAGATGGTGTTTTAAAAGATAGGTCACTACAGGTCTGTACTTTAATTTGGGGTCATCAGATGCTGCCTTTAAGAAATAAATTATGTGTATTTGTGTGTTTGAAGGCAGTAGCTGCATTTCCGCCTACCAAGCCAGACCACTGCCGTGACTGTGTTTCTGTGTATGCATATGGATGTGTGTGTGTATGTGTGTGTAATGATGTGGATCCGTCGTTGTGCTAGTGAGAGTGCTCTGTAACTACTACTACAGCAAAGAGGGGGAGAGATTTTGTGGAGATTTTTGCCTAATGAGCAGGGATCACTTGCATTGTTAGCGTTAGCTCAACAATACAGGAGTTCGCTTAATTAAGGCCCAACTGCTTTTAGAGGATCAGCACTCACACACACAAGACACACACACACACACACACACACACGCCTATACATTTCTATAGGTAATGGGTATCTTAATAGCCACAAATCCACAGGTACCATTATTATAGCCAAACATTTATGAGATGAGGAATTACCTTAAAATAAAGTTTTAATGGGTAGAGCCTTGAGGAAACTATGCTTAATTGATCATGTGTTGTTAAACGTGAATACATCATGGGTATCACAAAGCAGTGTATATGAATAACCTTGTAGACTGCCTCAGTCGTGTTTGTCATAATGGTCTTGGTGGTGGTCTTGGATCACATGCAGCAAATATCTGAGTGCGTTATATCTGCCAGCCCTTCCCTCTTCCTAACATACCAACCATATCGCTTTGCCATGGTTTTGAATATGCATAAATTATCTCCTTCATTCTCTCTTACTATTCCCCAAAGCCAAAAAACAATAGATAAGACCATGACTGTCGCCATTTCATATGTAATACCACGCAAAGCAACGGCCCTTAGAACATGGGCAGAAAGGAAACCAAAATGTGCTAATTTTGCTGAGGAAAATGTTCTGTCATCATGTTTGGAATTTATAGAGCTCTGCCTGCAAGTGTGAACGTAGGAGGAGCATGTGTTTCTTCTTGTCACGGCTAAGAGATTGGTGTAAAAACAGTCTCACCAATGGGGGAAAATTGACGTTAAGCGCTTGTTTTTGTTATTTAAAGGTTTCGCTGATGGTGTACTAGCTGCTGCTGTGAACGCGTGTTTGTTTCCCTGAACAATGTCTAGAGAGTATGTGGGCTGTGGAGAGAATCCATAATGCAGCCCTATAATTCAGGAAGAATGCTGATTCACGGTCGCAGGCAGGACAAAAGCAGTATGTTCGCTTTAGCACACTGCATGGGTGTGTGGGTGCTGCTTTAGCAAATCAGCATGTGTCTTACATGTCTGCTCTGCTTGCAAGTGTACAGTGTATTTGTGAAGATATTTTCCGTCAGAGTATATTCCTGTGTTACCCTATGGGTTTATGTATCTGTGTGTAGACAGGCATGCATGCACGGTCCATGCATGTGTATGTGTGTGTGTGTGTGTGTGTGTGTGTGTGTGTGCACATATAGCAGTTGTCAGGCAGTGAGGGCTGCACCAGGCAGCTCTCAGCTGTATATGAGTGAAGCTGAGAAACCTTAAGGAAACAACTAGACAGAGAAGAACAGAGACCCCTGCAGTGACCCCTGTGTGTGTGCGCGTGTGTGTGTGTGACAGAGAGAGAGAGAGAGAGAGAGAGAGACAGAGAGAGAGAGAGAGAAACAGAGAAAAAAAGCCCCCACCCACTTTAGATTCAGATTCAGATTGATTCTTTATTGTCCTGGAATTTGTTTTCACAGTCTATCATTAACATATTGAATAACATTCAAAACAAGGTATAAACAAACAAGAACATCCTTCCCCGTAAGCTGCTGTCACTCTTCTCTCCACTATCTCCTCTTCCACCCTGGTTGTTTTTTTTTTTCCCTCTCCTTCTCTCCATCTTGCCCGGGGAGGAGAGGGCAGGGTGTGATAAGAAACCGGGGGGAGAAGAGGGGAGAATGATGGGATGGAGAGGCGAGGGGAAGAGAAGAGAGGACGGGGAGATTAACAGTGTAGACAGACATGTGAAATTGTGGACACCTAAAGAGAAGACTGAAAAATTGAAGGGGGGAGAAGGGAGGGAGAGGAGAGAGTGAGGTAAAGGGAAGGAACTATTTATAAATGTCTGATGTATGAGCATGCTTAACTGCTTCGACTGAGTAATTTTCTGGGCTCCATGAATAATTTGGTTTTCGAGAATGACTGAGCGGTGAAGAGAAGAGCAGAGCAGGTGATGGACAGGCAGCTGAGGAGGATGAACTGTAAAATGTAAAGCTGTAATACTGTACCTTCTATCAACACGGACTCAGGCAGCCATTTGGACTGGCACTTAAGGCAAAAGCAAGGGCCATTTATCATCATTTTCACTGGTCATTACACCAAATTATTTTGCAATTTAAAAAAAAAAAAAGACGTCACAGAGGATTTGCACAGAGATTACTGCCTCATTTAATTACAGCATTTAGCATTTTTGCTAGCATCAGTTCTCTGAGTGTGAAAAGAAATGGAGGCAGACAAGTAGAGGGGGAAATGGGAGGAGAAGGAGTGGTAACAGCGAGCGTGATGACAGAGGAAAACTACTCGGAGAATGAGAGAGAGGGATGCACGTGTAGCAGACGGCGCCTCTTTCAGTTCCTCCAGGATTTCAGAGGCAAAAAGTAACCTCACCTTTCCCTCAGCCAGTCCATTGTTTTGTTGTATCTTGGAAGCAGCACAGAAGGTGGTGCCCCTCTTTCTGACCAGAGTCTCTCATTCACTCTCTCTTCTTTCTCTCCTTCACCTCACATGCTCATCCCTCCCTCCATCTCTTGGAGCAGCAGCAGCAGCAGTTGATGGATCGCTCAGGTCGGCGGGGTTGACAGGCAGGTTGATGTAAGAGACAGAGAGACACAGAGACACGGCATGCATGTGTGTTCGTGAAAGAAAGAAAGAAAGAAAGAAAGAAAGAAAGAAAGAAAGAAAGAAAGAAAGAGAGAAAGAAAGAGAGAGAGAGAGGTGACTACCCTCATCCTCTCTTCGCCCTCTCTCATCGCTCTCTCATCCTTTGCACTTCTAAAATCATCTGCTGATACTTTGACCCCATCTATTTTTCCCATCCTTCTCCCTCTTTCTGTATCATGTCACGGTTTTACAGGAGTGTTTGGGAGCAGCAGTAGCCTAGAGGCTAGGGAAGCAGGCCAGTGACGAGGAGACTACTGATACAAATATCAGCCCTGGCAGGGAAAACATGGGTGGGGAATGTGAATGAGAAACTTTATATTTCCTCACTAATTACAGACAGGTAATGACATTTAAGGAAAAAAAGTTTGACATTGTGGGAAATACCTTAATTTGCTTTCTTGCCGAGAGTTAGATGAGAAGATTCATCTGTATGCTAAATAAAAGGCTACAGCCAGGAGCTTGCTATCTTAGACTCAGCAAGCGTGAGTCTACCGAAAGGTTAAAAATTTTTTGTCAAAAGCTCACAAATCAACATGTTATGTCTTCTTTGTTTTTAAAGTTCTTGGCCTGGTGCAGTGAAAAGCTAGCTGCTTCCAGTCTTTATGCTAACCTAAGATAATCTGCTGCTGGCAGTAGCTTCATATTGAACAGGCAAATGTAAGAGTGGTATCAATCATCTCATCTAAATCTTGGCAAGAGAACGAATGAGTGTATTTTCCAAAATGTCAATCCAAATGTCAATGTTTTTCTTTAAAGTGTTCAGAGGTGTATATGAAGGAAAACATTATAAAGATACTGTATTTATAGATAGTTCTCTACACTGAATAATCCCTGTTCAAAAACAGAATAAATCCAATTTTCTCTTCAGTTTGTGTAGCTGGGAGCTATTGTATTGCCATTATATATTGTCCATTTACAACATGCAGTCCCTTTTTTTCCACCGTAACCATCTGATACCGCTCTATATTCAATCAAATGCTAGTTAGCTAACCACATTATAATGCTTTACCTTAAAGGAAGGAATTCCACATTTAATTTAATCCTAAAGCTCCTCCATTTACTTTACACAATTAACCCTTTGACACATATAATCTCATGAATGAGATGTAAGCGCAGTGGTCTCAGCAGTACACGTAATACTGAAGAGCTTTTGATAGAGCATTTATGTTGCAGTGATCTTTGATGAGTCAGACTAGGGGCTCCAGGGATACTTGAACTCATGTTTTGTGCCTGAAAGATAAAAAAAGATGTTTAACTTAGCCCTTAATATTTATTTTAAAGCTTTTATTTTCAGTTTGCCCTCATCATGTTATATTGATCATCTTGGTGGAGTGGAGAAGTCAGGAGTCGCAGGACAAACAAAACTCCCCATTTATTTTCTGTATTTTGGACTCTTAACTGGATGAATAAACCCTCGAGCATGCATGAGTAAACAAAGCCAGGGTCTTTAAGAGGTTGGAGAGGACTGACACTGAGGTTGTGGCCAAAAACTGTAGGCTATCTACGGCAGGCAGAGGGAACTCATACAAATCAGGCTACAGAGGGTCACAGAATGGGATAGAGGTTCTTGAGAAAAACAAATATATATTTTTTGAATTTTTATTTTCTATATTTAAAAGAAAAAGAAAAGTGTAAAATCACAGTTACAGTCAGAAAGAGCAGCATGACATTATCATTATTACAAGGTATTTATAAGTTTAAAGATATGATAGTACATACATGTTCCAAAATTGGAATAAACACATACACTATATGGAAATGCATACAGTATATTTAACATGGTTTACAAGGTTTTTTTTCTCTCTCACAGTTACCGTTTTCTTATGTGCACGTATGTGAGCATGAGTTGATTGTATGAAAGGACTGGGTGGGTATGTGTGGAGGTAATAAGTCCAAACTGTAAAGGGACTGCCCGTGAGTCACTCAGTCATGAAGGCGCAGTCATGGCGCATATCTTGGTGATTGGATGCGGCTGTTTCTCAGGTTTCAGCAAAGAGCTGATTTGGCATCTCTGTTTGTGACTTCTGGTTTTACTTGTCAGTACGACAGCACACACTTGACAGCAGGCTAAATTCCTGCCTGTGTTCTCCGAGGAAGTTTGAAATTGAAGAGGCATGTTTTTTTTTTCATCATCTTCATTGAGAAAACATCAAAGTTACAGACAGCACCTTTCATATTCCAGTATTATTATCTTGCAAGTTTCCGATATATATTCAGTTCTAACACTGCTCCAACAGTTTTACGTCATTCCTTTTTTAATTTGCTCTGATTCTCAAATTTCATCTTTGGCCTACCCAAACATGTTCTGTCACATAAACTGAAATTTAAAATATGCTTACAGATGAGTCAAATCATCACAGTAATGCTGTCACTGCTATTCACCTTTGAATAGCAGTGACAGCATTATTTTGACGATTTGATCAAGTAAATTCTATTCAATTTCTTTTGGACAGTTGGCTCAACTAAAGAAACAGAAAAGCCACTGTCTGTAAGATAAGTATGAAAAAGAATTCTCTCTCATAGCTACGTGTGTGTGTTTGTGTGTCTCAGATTAGATTGGTCTTGTGGGACCTGATTGAACCACTCCCCTGGATTGAACCAGATATCACTAAAGCCTGACATGGCAAAGGGTTACTGCTGAGCTCGCACTGCTTTATTTATCACCCCGAAGTGAGTGTGTTTGTGTGCATGTATGTGTTCACATATTTGGGCCTCTCACAAGAGTGTGTGCGTTTGTGTGTTCTGATGTGTGAATCAAAGAGAGGGAAGTGGGGGTCCCAAACACACATGCACACATGTGTTTGGGACTCTGGATTCGGTCCAAGATCTGTGTTTTCTCCTTCTTGTTTTATACATTATATTTATACCACAAGGACAGCGATGAAGTCAGGGACAGAATTTCGATGAAGTGTGTGTGTTTATCTGCCTTTTTGTGTGTGAGTGTGTGTCTAAGTATTTATAACACAAGGACAGTGATGCAGAGAGGAGCTGCATACTGATTAAGTGAAGTCGAAGAGAGGGCCTCTGTGTTGGCAGGCAGAGCCACACAGCAACAACAAGTCATTCACCTAATTTAGGACACGCACACACACGCGCGCGCAGACACACACACGTTCACTCCAAAATCTTTCTGATAACTCTGCATGCAGAAGCTGCGACACAAAGAATATTTTTGTCTGCAGTGCTGTATGCTGTTTAACTTTCACTGGAGACTAATAGGTTTTTTCTAATTATCGTTACAGTCATATAGAAATAGAGATATGCCATAACTCTTTATGACCTCTGAATCAGCAGAGCGGTCATTAGAGATGGAGGGAGGAAGGAGGAGAATGAAGAGAGGATAATGGATAGAGGGAGCAGAGAGAGACAGAGAGAAAGAGAGGATGGGAAAGATCAATACAGTCTGTGCTTTGAGAGCTAAGAATCGGCATATCATGGAACAGGGCGAGGGAGGAGAGTAGGTGCAGAAAAGCAGAAAAGTACACACACTAAGTTCTCACGTTTTGTTTCCCTGCGTTCAGGTGGGGGAAGAGTGAGAAAGAGACAGGGGAACAGGAGAGAGCCGGGGGTGACAAAGATCAGGAGTCCCTTTAAGTCATTTTCAGTGATAGGGAGAAGTATGCAACAATGGCGTGTTTAAATGAAAGATAATGGAAGACACAGAGAGAGAAGCTGAGAAAAAAAAGAGAAAGAGAGTCACGCTGCTGGAGGAGTGAGAGTGACAGACCGAAGGGGGATTTGCAGTCTTTCTCAAAGATAAGCACACTGTTTTCTTTCTATCCTGCTAACCCTCACACTCACAGTGGCACCATGTGCAAGTGCACACACACACAAGCCCACACACACACACACACGCACACGCACACACACACACACACACAAACACACACATAACCAACACTATTCTGTTGCAGCAAGCTCTTGGCACCTGACAAAAGTTCACCCGCTCAGAGTTGCCATGGCAACGAGGAGGTTCGTTGTTGCTACCCGTACAGCCTGACTCCCAGCCTGATGAGAGAGGAGAGAGAGGGGGGAAAAAAGGGAGATAAAACAGCTAATTGAACTTTAAATGAGGAAGGAAAACTGAGCAAATTGAAATCTCATGGTACAAAAATATCCATATTTATTTGTTAAGTGGTTTTTAATTCATGTTTGACCAACATGTTGTTATTTTACAACATCAAGTATACAATTAAGTTTTTTTTTTTGTTTGTTTTTTTGTCAAAAACGTATTATATATTGGACTCTGTTGTGGTGCAGGGTAATCAGAGATCACACCACTGCAATCCATTCTCTGTCTGATCAAAGCCATCAAAAATTATTGGAATTATGAGCAATAATATATTTAAGCGTGTCTTTAAACCTAAGTAACCTAAAATAGTATCCAAGCTATCCAATTCTGATGAAAAAAAGATGCAACATATTTAATTAGTCTCTCTAGTTCTGTTTGCATTGATGCATTTAGTATTTTGGTCAAATATTAATAAATCAAGTCCTCATTTAATTTGTTTCATGATAAATGTCTTTTCATCTTTTTCACTACACTATGCATCGATTTAAGAGCTAATAACTTAATACTTAATAATAAAATAGGAAGGCAACTGCCAGACATCCCTGTGTACCAAGAATAAAGTTGATGAATAATCTAAAACATCAATGTCATACAGTATTCACATTTTCCAAGCACATGTAGATCGTAATCTGTGAAAAAATGTAACAGAAGCAACTCCTATAAAACACATAGAACCAGTAAGATTGTGTCTCAGCAACTTGTCAAAAAGGTTCCCCTAGTTTCTTGATGTTTAGCTTTTCTTTTATCCTTCCCTCTTTGAGTTTGCTTGACAGGCAGAGACATGATGAGGGAGTATAGTTGCTGTGAACGTTCTGCAAAATTTAACAATGCAACAACATTGTCAAATACTAGAAAAGATCGCACACATGCGGTATTGCACGCATAAATCTCCACATACAAGAAAACTACATGCAAGAAGACATAATGTTGTGTTGCACATAAAAGGCCTACACAATCATAGCAAGCTTTATTGATCATCATGGGAAGATACTCTTTCCAGGCTGAAGGGCTGGATGAGCTGCACAACGGCACCTCTGTAGGGAACTCTGCTAAATGCACATGTGTCAATCATTATGCATAAAACAACCCTTGTCTGTTAATGCCCAACCAATTATGGCTGACAAGGTCGGTTTACCTTTACTGTGTCTCATAACTCCAGATGAAGAAGATTGTTGCGGAGTTGATTAGTGCTTCTTGTAAACATCTTTCTGAATGATTATAATGTATGTCATGTTTCAGTGGGGATATAGAGGAAGAAAAAGTGAATATCCTTATAATGAAATAATTAACTATGGATGACTGTAAGTTTTGTTTGTGCAGTGTTTATCCTTTAATGGCATGACTACTTTGCTATTGTCAGCACATTAAATTTGAGATAATTAGCTGTCAGATTATATTAGCTTTTGAATCTGCTATGCAATCTGAGAGAACGGCGGGGGTAAAGCAGGGAGCCGTCTGAGAACTAAAGAATCTTTTTTATGTGCACATGCATACACAGCACACTTTCCTCTGCTGCTCAGCACACAGATATGAAATAATGAAATATTGATACTCCACAGACCGTGAGCAGCTCAGCAGCCGTAGTAAATTTGAGACCTCAACACATGAAAGAAGAGCGAGAAGTTTTCCATTTTTTCTTTCTTTTTTTCTTTTTTTTTCTGTGTAATATTCTACAGCTCCACTGAACTCCAGGCTTTCTGGAGTTCACAAGGTCACTGCCAGGTTCCACAACATGGCTGATATAAGACAGGGAGAAGGAGATTTATTAGAAATATTCACACTTTGACCTTCTTTTGACAGATTATAGCAACTGTTGAGCTTTGCACTGAATAACAACACGAAAACACACACACACACACACACACACACACACACACACAAACAAATAAATAGTGGTTAATGATTATAGCAGATCCAGCACACAGTGCATTGAAAGCAGCTATCAAGGCTCAACACTGACAGTTGTTAGCATACTCATTATTTTATGAGAGTGTGTGTGCCCATGCCCGTGGGAGAGTGTGTGTGTGTGTGTGTGTGGAAGCGGGAGTGTGAGTATATTCCTGTCAAAACATGCAGAGAGTAACAGCAGGGATGGAAGACATTTCCCTTAGCAATGACGCAGCAGAAGCCTAGTATGTGTGTGTGTGTGTCTGTGTGTGTGTGTGTGTGTGTGTGTGTGTGTGTGTGTGTGTGTGTGTGCGTGCGTGGTGGTTAAAGTTGTGCATATGCATTTTCCTTCTCATTCACTATGCTGTTTGTCCCCCATAGGGTTTAACATCTGTGCCATGCTTATGGGGAAAACTGCATAATGGGAACACTTAGATAGGCCACCTGCATATTATGGCTTGTGCAGCCATTGGTGATATAACAGTTACACACACACACACACACACACACACACACAGAGCGAGAGAACATCTGCAACACCACAGTATAATTGCTTGATGACTTTGTCTCCTAGGAGGTTGAACAGTTCATTGTTATGTTGCCATTTCCTAGGCTTGATTTCTGTGAGGCAGAAAGCAAAGATAATCTTTTTTTGTTTTTTTTTGTTTTTTTATCCTGTGGCAGCAGTTTAACTGTGCCAGAAAGGGGTTATTTCTTTGCCATCACAAACCATATTACAACATAGTGTGGGTAAATGCTGATGCACTAGGAGACCCAACACACAAATCAAATGCCAATATAAAAAAAGCACAAATTAGCACCCCTATTCACATAATTTATTATTTCATCCACACTCTCTTCTACCAGCCTTACGCGATGCTAACATACTTTCATTTCCACATATAAAAGCCCAGGACACCAGGTTAATTAGTGGCGGTGCTGTCTGAGTAGCATGTTTGCATGGACTGTAATTACATCTCCCCATTATTCTACCAACTGGACATAGATGCTTGTTAAAGAGGTAGACCTACATTCAAGGAAACAACTCTCTAAATTGCAGATTCCTTGAGAGAGACTCTTCATCAATGGGGTTACGTTAGATGTGAATGTACTGTACTGTACTGTTATTGTTCCATTGACATTTTGTTCTTCTAAGCAAATGCATCAATTGTAAGCAGCAGACTCACACAAGGTGGTTACATAGACCAGCATGGACTCAGCAGACTGCTGTTCTGATACCTGGAATAAACACTGCTGCGAGGTCTCTGAGCAATGGCATTAAGGTAAATTATATGTATGGGAAAGAGTAATTGCTAAGAATGCTTACAAAATGGCCTGGTGTTTAGAATAGCTTCTCATGCACCAAACTCTCCAGATGGACTTCTTACTCGTGTGAAATGGAACCCCCATGTGAAGCGGTGACTAAACTAAGCAGGGGCTAATGTGGAGATCTAGTGCATAAGGAGCAGCACTGAGCCACCAGCTGAACACTACAGACCCCAGCAGGTAACAGGATTAAAATGTGTGTGCACATATTACTATTGTGGCCTCAAAATAATAAACCATGTGTGTTAATTGAAACTTGTTCCCTCAATTAAGTAATTCTGTGCAAACAGAAACTATCTGTTCTACCAAAGGAATAGGGATGTCAAAGGGTTAACAGCCAAAACTCACACTACTGTATTGCTATGTACAGTGGCTGTGGCTGTTTGCACAGTATTACATTGCACTGTATTGCACTGTACCACCAAAGCTAGCCAGTGAAGGGCAAGCAATGAGTGTTGAAACAATGTGCATTTAAAAATGTATGAGAAAGAGAGTGCAGAGGGGGCAAGGACAAATGGATTGAATGCAATAACTTGCCAATATTAGTTTATGGAAATGAAATCAGGAATTTTAGGGGAACTTCACACTAAAACATAGCTTCTAGCTAGCTGCTAACACTCTGGGTGTTCAAACCAAACAATTAAACCTTTGACAGTATTTATTTGAGGGGAAGAATTCAGTGATTCACACACACTTATTTAGCAGTTCAAGGGTAAAAATTACTGATTTGTGCAAACAAATTATTACAATATTTACCCTACACATGACAGACAAGCAGAGAGGTTTTAAATTCCAGCAACAGCACGGTGATTATTTTGTCATAATATGTGGAGAGGTTTGTTTAGATACATGGAAATGTAGAAGCTGGGAATGACATGACTGATTGTGTGACAAAACAAAAAGTCACAGCATGGAAACTCAAGCATTAGACTGAGAGCGTGCATTAGAACAGTAGTCTTCCTGAGAGAAAATTTGCTATAGTTTCATATGGTCAGTTATTAATAGACCTGGCATTTATCACTGGAGAGAACAATTTAGTGTGGAGACACATAGTCAGAGAGCCGAGGCCAGATAAAAATCAGTATAAACACATTTATTATATTGAGACCTTCAGAGTGTTTTATTGTGCTTCGAGAGAACAGAGTTACAAAATGGGAATGTAGATGATAAAACATTGCAAAAGTAATAAAGTGCAGAAAAGACCCTATCCCTAGCAGCACATGCGCTCCAACTCTAAATGATACCAGTAAAGAAACATTTTTGCAGTGTCTAAAAGTAGCTTCAATAACTTCTTGTTAAAATCTTGGTTTATGCAGATCTGCTATTAGGCAGACAATCCAGGTCCTGGTTCTCTGGGATACTGGTGATGGTTACTTGTCATACCAATGTGCACACAAACAGAAACACACCATCACACACGCATGAGCACACATAAATAAACTTGGTTGGTTGGCAGCTCTCAATGTTGAGTGCCTAGTTTTAAAGTGACTGGATCGATACAGGGGAGTGAATTGCCAATTTCAGTTTGTTCTATTGAAATCGGCTGGCGCTGCATTCTAGAGGGAGAGCACCTGAAATTGGCAGTGGCAGAGTGGAATTGGATTTGTAAGGAGAGAAAAGAGTGAGCAGAATGATCAGAGAAGGACTTCTACATCTCCATGCACGTACACACACACATATAAGACGTTCTTATGCCATTGCTGCACACATGGTATCTTAAAAGTTATGGAGACAGTTTTGAAAGCCCTTCTCTTTCACTGTCTCACCTACATAGACCCACTCACACGCACTCACTCAGACCTCAGACCTTCTTCGATCGTATGGTGCATGGCAATCAAGCTCTGTGTTGGAAGAAGAGCAGATGATTGTGTCTCTAAATAGTGAATAGCTCATTCAGATGATCCTCTCCATTCTGTTTATTGGGATGACATGGACTGAAGCCATCACCAAACTGCAGAGTGTACTGGCATGGATGGATGTCTGGCCATAGAAACTGTACACAATTTAAACCATAGATTTGCAGTCGTTTCTAGCCTGACAAAATAAATCAACAGGCAGTGTGGAGTTTGTTCAGCTCTGCCTTTGAAGGCTGCACAGATCCAGTCGTTGCTGGACTGCAGAGAATCTGTGCTCTTTCTGGGCACTTCAAATACTAGGCCCAGGAAACTTCATGTTCGTGACATCATGTTCAGAGGCAAACCCCTGACGAACAAATGGAGACTGCACCCCGGCATATTTAATCTCTGTTGGGGAAGGCAAACAGCGGAACTATTTGCGTCAAGGCAGAAAGCCAACTGCCTGCGTTGGTTTTCTGTGGGTCCCAACGACTCCCACACGTGTGATGACCAGAGAGGAGGTGAGTGCGGTTCATCATCCCCGCTGACCTGCTACATGATGATGACTGTGGCATTGTATTAGTGTCACAGCAGAGGGTGCAGTCATCCGTCTTCACCCCACAAAGCCTGGGGAGCATTGTTACAAGACAATGTGAAAATTAATAAATTAATAGTTACACATAGTAACTCTAGTTCTGTGATTACAAGCAGAGCTCTGTAATGTGATACCTTATTCCCTTTACTCTGTATTTGTATATAGAGACTTATGCTCAAAACAAGGTGAAAACCTGGCCATCATAGGCTCCATTTACACCTGTCATTTCAAGTGTCTTGTATCTGAATAAAATCCACATTAAGCCACATACTATATGCATCTCTGTTGGCCAGTCCTGATGGAGGTGGTAATGCACCTGAAGCTGTTTGGTAACTGCCAAAAATGCCAAAGAAGAGTAACTTCTGCACTTGAGCAATTTAGTTACAACAGTAACAGTTTAGCTAGCATTAGCTAACAACTATCCATAAC
The DNA here is from genome assembly GCA_005408345.1 of Macquaria australasica. Taxonomy (NCBI): domain Eukaryota; kingdom Metazoa; phylum Chordata; class Actinopteri; order Centrarchiformes; family Percichthyidae; genus Macquaria; species Macquaria australasica. Next base: position 265,680 of record SEMN01000109.1, read on the forward strand.
CTAACACATGAATTAATCATATTTATGATCTATGAGCGAGACAAAGGTTTTATTGTCCGTACTGACTCTAACTCACACTGCTCCCTTTTTTTTAGTGTAACTTTAGCTGCTGTTATCACAAGGACAGAGGAGACAGATTATGTATGCACTGAGTTAATCAGACAGAGAGTGGCTATTTCCAGAGATTGCTTACTGACATAGTTACGCTGTGGGAGAAGTAAAGATTATATATGCTTCTTGGAGAGATGGATGCATTTACACCTTTTCAACATCCGGCTAGAATGCATCAGATTTCAATCTGTCTTGAAGGACGCTATTAATAAGAAATGGTCTTGTTGCTGCCCAGTGGTGTCGACTAGATCATCCTGATGTCTGAGTAGTTTTATATAAATGTCACAGAAATGGGTGCTGAAACATAAGAGTCCCAGTAGATGATCTGCATATGATCAAACATGTAAAGTTACTATGCCTGCTGCACATATAACGACACAGAGTCACAGTCACTCCAGTATCATCCGTTATATATTCTGTTATATGAAATTACAAAAATAACATTTGGTCACAGTGGATCTATTACCAATATATGACAATCCGATATTCTATTGAGTCGCTTGTTTCTACTGTACCCAGTAAACTAAATTCTGCCAAGTGTGTGTGTGTGTGAGTCTGTGCATGTGTGTGTCAATGATTGAGAAGTGGTGATGTGGCATGTGGAGACTGTAAAACACACACACACACACACTAAGCAGTAAAGGAGTGGTGAGCCCCATTGACCACAATACATCCTGTGGAATATAAGGTGCTATCTCACTTGAACTCAGAAGCACTTTGCCCCGAACATTGGAGAGAGCTGAGGTAAGACTGCAGCTGCAGGCTGTCTAGCTGTTCAACTCAAAAACTAATCATCTTTATTTTATATTACAGTTATTATACTCGACAATAAGTAAACACTTTCTACAATATAGATTATAGCATTTGTTGATGACACAGCACAATTTGCAATTTGATGCTGGATGATTACTACTGTGATGCTAGTGGGATTCATTTTTAATAACTACAACATTAACGTGTGATAATGATGAATAAATAAAAATGATTACATTCAAAAAATCCTTCACGTTATAGATACAGACTTAGAGATCACTGTTCAGTTCAATGCCATCATTTTTGTTTTCTTTTTTCAACTTTCTGTAGCTTGCAGATGTATTATGCAGCTCTATCCACATTACTGTGGACAGACTGTGACCAAGTTTGTTAATGATAATGTTGGTTATGTGTAGCTCTTTGCCAGCAGAGTAAATAATCCACTGTAAATTGCAATGCAGCCCTGAGGAACAGATGTCTATGGAGGACTTTGAATACTGATGTGTAGACAAGTTTTATTTGTTTTTTTTTGTTTTGGTTCAGATGTACACTGCACTGATCCACATTTTTTATAACAGTCTTGAACATTATTACAGGTGACAAACCTCTTCTTGCACTGACATTAACTTTTATGTCTCAAAGTAACCAGTGACCTAAAGATATTAGATAAAAGTTCAACTGAAATATCAGATGATATTATAAAACTGCCTGTACTCATGGGAACCTCAACAGTGCAGGCATAAAGTGCCCCTGTTTGTTGTTAAGTGTGTGTGTGCATCTACACATATCAGAGTGTCTGTGTGTTGGGAGAAGTAAAATGATATGCTGTTATGGGTGGAAGCTATTTTTAGGCACTTAGCTAAATGGAAGACGGGAGAGGCTAAAGGGTTTGTACTGTATCAATGTATGTGTGTCTTTTTCTGTGTCTCTGTGTTATGTCTCTGTGTTACATTGCATGTTTGCTTCTGTATGATGTGCAGGGGGGCATGCATACGCTTGGCTCTCTGTCTCTCTCTTTGCCCTCGCCTGCTCTTCACAGCACATTAAACCGGATGGCTATAAGCCTCTGATTCTACCAAATAGACACATACCCACACACACATGCAGACATTCACCTTGTTTTTGTCTCCAAGAGTACATTGGAGTGAAGCCTAATTGCTTGAGTGATATGATGGGTGCCTTTGCAAAGACTAGACTGGAACTGTCGGGCAGTTTTGTCAACTCTTTCTCTGTGTTTTTTTTTATTATTATTTTTTTAAGTTTTGTTCTCTTTTTCAGTTGAGTGCTTTTTCTCAACTTCAGAAATCTTTTGCATAGTCCAAGGTTAATGCAAGGAAAATTGTATGTCAGATCTGTGTTTACTATATTTTGGTTGTTTTGTGCGAGTGTGTGTGTGTGTGTGTGTCTGTGTGTCTTGCCAATGGGCCTCATTAAGCAGGGAAATTTTTGAGGTCTTTGAGACATTGCCTTTAGTAAACTTGGTGTCATTATTGGGTATTAATGACGTTGGCCTTTGTAATCACTCTCTGTGTATGTGTGTATACATGTGTTTGTGTGTATTAGATGGGGAAAAGGCGGTTCTCAGGTTTGGAGGTGACCCTAATGGTCATGTTCGCATTGATGTCTGTGGTAGCCATTGCTTTCATAGTTCTGTTTGCCACCGGAGAACCTGGGCTCCTTAAAGATGGTAGGTGAACACACTTACACTTACACAAAGATGCATATGTAAACTCAACTAAAATAAATTAGCCCTAAACCTTTACAATGTTATGTTCCCCCTGTATTTGTGAAACTGTTTATGCTAGCTAGCCTCTGCAAAAAAGAGGAGAAATATGCCTTCTGGTATTTCCAAAGTTGTCTTATGCAGGCTAGCTAGCCATCAGTATATCCTGGAAACACTTGGGTTATGTTCAAAGTAGGGACTGTGAGGACAAGGTGCTGCCACGCGGTCACCTGAGATAATGGTCAGTGAATAGCGCTGATAATGTAAATGTGGTGGCCTTGGAGCTGTTGAGAGGCATCTTTTAATGGAGGTTAAAAAAGGTAATGATTTTCCATCAGTCATCAGCCAAGAGTGATTGATCACATATTCCAGATAACTTGGACTGATCCTACCTTCAAGCATGGCTACCTAAACTTGGTTTCACTGGAACCGAGTCCAAAGCCTGAGATCATAGAAATCTAGCTTTGCTCTGCAACTAAAGCTCATGAAAAGATACTAACACCAAATATTGTTACATATTGTAGGTATTCATCAAAATACAACTAACATATTTTTAGCCATGGTTCAAGAAAACAGGTACTTAAGTTAACTTAACTATTTGGTCCAACAAACCAAACTACAAAATACGTCGTTTGAGAAGCGTTTTTTGACGGCCCATTCAGCAGGACGACATAATTTGTCAGTGCCTTCCGAAACCATTACACATTGCTGTTGAATAATAAATAGGTGTTATGATTGGAGACGGGAAATGAACAGCGTCCTCTTGCGTTGAAGTCTAACATTATGTTAGGGGACCTTCGTCATCATGGTTACAATTATAACCACCTGGGTATGGTCATGGTAACGATCGTCGGAGTCCAACATCTTGTTGACCCCATCCATGCAGCCTGCACAAGGAGGAAGTTGCTCTGTAATAGCATCACCTTGCTTCTTTCTTTGCTCACATCATAATAACAACAGCCAGTAGAGGGCTTTGCTGAAATGACAGATTCTGTCATTTTTTCTGTCCATCTCAATTGGTGAGGGCCGTCAGTTCATTGCTCACATGGGTATGAATCTTAAACTACTGAATATACTAATTTATCATGGTAAGATTACTGGGTTTTCCCTTTGAATTTTTGTTTTAAGTAAACATTTTACCTTTTGGCAGAAACTACTGAAGTGTTCGTTCCTCAGTGTCCCAAGATTCCTATGGCTGAAAGAGTAGACTGTTTCCCTGATTCTGGAGCCTCAAAGGTATGAGTCACTATCATTTCCAAGAACTCAAAGTAATGTTTGTAGAGAAGGTTTTTCTGAAGACCTTGAAAAGAATTGCAGTTAAGAGGGAGTTGAAGATTCAATAATGACTAGTTCTTCTTACAACTCAATTCAAACTATTAGTATGGTCAAAATGGAAATGGTGTTGTTGATTACATTATTTGTAAGTAAGTTAAGCAGCAATGACAATAATGGCAATGTGGATGATGATGATCATAAACATCAACCTTCCTACTTGAACAGGTACAATGTGAGCAGCGTGGATGCTGCTGGAGCCCACTGGATGAGAGAAATGTTCCCTGGTGTTTCTTCTCAACCAACCATGGATACACAGTGGAATCAGTGGAGCAACCGAATCCTTATGGTAAACCCCTCTTTCCCCTCTCTCTACCCTGCTCTCCCACTCATGCACTCACCGACTGATGAAAATATTTGGCTTTCTATTTAGCTTATTTTCTAATTCTAACTGCTCCACATTCCCTCAATATGTCTGTCTGTCTGTTTTTCCTTTTTCACTTACTTTGCCTAAGGCATGGTTTTCTGCGAAATATGACATGGATGGCATATCAGAAAACATGATTGACTTTGCAGCATGTAGGTTTTTCCATTTTCTGCTTGATTTCACTGCCTTATGTGAACTCAGTTATTGTGTAAAAGCAAGAGGAACCATTGGACATTTAAAGTCTGAACTACAACATTTTCAGTCAAATTGTTTGGATAGCTTAGGAACATTTTTTGAAAAGAAAAAGAAAACAATATGTGGGGCTTGTTTTGTGTGACAAAGTGGTTAAATTGAAAAATGTGAATGCTTAGACTGAGAGGAACATTATGAAAAACAATTTCTCTTGGTCTGCCTTCGAAAGGCTTGATGTTATTCAACATGGATTTTAACTGACAGATAAAAAACCTGAAAAGCACTCCTTCTTATATAAGAACTGTCTTCAAATATTTTTACATGCATTCTGCCATGGTATTTCTCAAGGCTACTATGCAAATAACCCGCATTTACCTCAGAAGCAACGGAGGACTCTATAAGCATATTGCACCCTTTGATCATACTGGTAAATGAATAACCTGGGAATACATCTGTGTTTTGAATCACCTGATGCATTTTATGTGGAGTGCTCAATCTGAGGACTGTTGCAGTTCATTCATCTTTGTAGGGAATAGATATTGTCATGTTATGATTAAATGTCTTGTCCCGAATAACTAATGTTGTTGGCGCACAGCTCATCCAACAATTATTCTCTAGAGCTTGGATGTCAGTGAGGCCATTGTGATCATTAACCAGACCACTCACGTTTAAGGCCTCTTGAATATTAATACACAATATTGGTCAGATTTGTGTCAGATATGGCTACGTAAGTATTAAAGAAATACTTCCTGGGAGTCTTGTTATAGCAATGACATTGCCAGGCAGCTAGTAGAGATGTCAGGAAGTTACTGCCCCACACTTGTTGCTTTTACACTTCGGTTCCTGTACAGATAAAATAAACACGATATAATATGTTAATTAGTGACCTTTATAACCTGATCGTAGGCAGATTTTGTTACCTGTAGACAGAGCCAGGGTAGCTGTTTTCCCTGCTTCCAGTCTTTGTGCTAATTAACTAACAGACATGAGAGGGATATCAAAAAGAAATGTCATACTATTACTTTAGACCCCAAAGTTTAGGAATATCCACGAAGCCTAAAACTACAGAACTGACTGTTTTATGTACAATTTTAGTTGGAAATTTAATGGAAAGCGTAGAAGACACAACAGATTAACATAACTGCCATCTTTGCCGACTTGTTTTGTGCTTTGACTAAAGTAACAACAACTATACTAGGACCATAATAACAGTACTATTTTTCTGTGATTTCATCTTAATTTCAGGGGTTGAGTAGTTAAATGTGATATAGTTCTTAAAATAAATATTTTTACTGTATTATAACCTCTACCCTCCTATTGTCATGTGTTTAATGTTGCAGTAATGAAAGCACAACTGAAGAGAATGGCCTCTCCTTCTTTATTTGGGGCTGATATACAAGAGCTGTCATTTCACGCAGAAATGCAGACAAACAATCGACTCCGATTTAAGGTACACACTGCCAGACACCACCCCTCTCTCTCTCTCTCTCTGTTAAACACCTTTTTTGCTTGCACACAAATTCACACTCACACTCACAAACACACACATTTTGACAGCAACAGAGGAAATTGTGAGACTAATCTAGTCCAGTCAAATTCATTTCAAAAGCAGTTTTTATCAAAGCATGTTTAACACGAATGCTGTACAGAACAAAAGAGGACAGAAATAGCGATATACATAACAAAGTACGAACATGACCGCGAGATATGAGGCCATGCTCACACTGCCTGTATGGTTGTTTCCTCTCCTCAGATCTATGATGCCCACAGGCAGAGGTTTGAGGTCCCCCATGAGCACATCAACAGCCTCAACAGTGACCCATCCAGCCCCATCAGCAACACACTGGAGATGACAAACAAACCCTTTGGCATTACGGTGCGCAGGAAGGAGAACAAAAAAGTCCTGTGAGTGCTCACTATGTGTATTGCGTGTGGGTTCATTGTGTATCTGTTTGTGTTGGACGGGTAGGGCGTTGTTTGCCATGTGGACAGTGAAGAAATTACAATAGACAGCAGACTTTGCATACTGTGTGTATTAAACAAAATAACATTATGTGCATTTGCTATGTATTGTACTACATAAAGCATATACGTAGGGTATATACTACTCTATGGCTGCACCTGTAGAGAGGGATGAGGGCATCCCCTTAGTTGAAACATTTATTGTAGCAGGAGATTGTTGTGGTGAATATTATTAAGACGATACTGCAAGCTATGTTCACAGTAGATTGCGTGGAAGTGTTATAGTGCCAAAAAATATTATAAGACAAGCTGAGCTGTTGAATATTTGATTTGGTGTCTCACCTCTTGCTTCCCTCTTATAGTTGTTATTTACAGTCTTCTCACAATCACCATTTTAGAATTGAGAAATGACAGTTGTCAATAGATTAGCATTAAATCTTTGTATCTTATTTGGTGCAATTATGTCAGAAATACTCAAAGGCGCTCCGTGCATCACATAATCTCATTATCATACATGATTTCCACATAATGACATGTAACACCTTCCCATGTTACATTGGTTTCCCACAGCAAGTACTTATGTTCATGTCAATCCAGGCCACTTGGTGAGCCCTGGGTGACTCCATGCTGATCAATTACCCCTCAGAACTCTGTGCCCACACACACACACACACACACACCCACACACACACATACAGTCACACACTTCACATAAAACACCAAAAGGCACTGAACCATTATTATTGTTGATGTTATATAGAATATGGCATTTTGTGTCAACTGGGGCTTGTGAGGGCACAGAAACCCTTGATTTTATTATTACTAGGATGTCACACACATACCATAACAATGACTCTATACACTAATGGGGTTAAACGTCACCATGTTCTGTTGTTGTGAATCAGAGCCGACTGCCATTTAAGGAGCATAACAAATTTACCTGCAAGGCAAACGTTTATCTTGAATCTAGATGACTCAGATGTTTCTTTTATGGGAAGGTGAAAGCCAAAGCTTCTTTTTTGAAATGTTTAACTGAGACTTGTATATAATCCAGACATGACCAAACATTTAGTGGTAACAGTACTTGCTTTCCTTCCATGTATTCTAATTCTGTGAGTTCAGTGTTTTATCTTCACTGCAGAGCTAAATATCTTCACTATCCTGAGTTTTCACACTGAAAAGATTTTCTTATATCACATGACAACCTTTGGCTCGTCTCACTAACTTAAATCACTTACTGGTGTATCAAGCCGCATTGTCTTCCTCAACACTGCACATGACCTTCAACCAGAAGCAATGAGTTTGCTCTGAAGATTAGCAGCTATTTAGTAATTCGATTGCGCTAACTTTCTTTTGCTCTCATAAATGTCTTTATGAGGCCACTTGTTATGTGAATCACCATTATCACTCAGTGTGTTTTATGGTGTATTCAGGTGATAGGTCAGACTTTAGGTTTCCTTTTTTGTTAAAATTAAACTTTATTAATCACAAAGGTGAAAAGTTCTTCTCTGCATTCTATTCATAACGGTTTAAGGAAGGACAGCCACAGAAACTCACTTAACTTTTGAGGTCAGTACAATAGTTTCTGCCAGTCGCAGGAATACAAAAACCCATATTAACACCCACACCACCCAAATGAAATGTGAACATTTTACAGGTCCTTTGTAAAGTGCATTTAAGCAGAATACTAGCATTTCTTTTATGAGTAGGCCTGTTCTATTGAAGGAGGGCTGGTGGTTTATCCCAAGTAAGATTTAAGTAGCTTAAAAATACTTAACCTATTACAGGAAAATAATAAAAGGTGGTAGCAGCTAAATGCATACAACTTCTCAACGCATTAAACTACATGCTATTAATTGAATAGTTACATCATATTATCATGCTTACAAGTGATTTTTTTAGTTGTTTAAAGTGACCTTTCTTTGTTCAGACTCTTATGCAAAAAGCAGTGCGAGCCAGACAGTGAACACAACTACGGAAACTAAATCTAAAAATCTGTTCATGCTTTGGCAGTTGTTAACATTATCAAGAGCTATATTGCATTTGCTGTTTAATGTTTTAATAACTATTTGATAATATTTTTATAATCACATGAGCAGCAACTGACCAATATATAATAATTAAGATTTACTGCATTTACTTTCCATACCATAAAAATTGCACCAGGTCATCATTAAGTGTTTGTTAAGGTATCATTTCCCCAGATATCCAAAGTGCACGTGGAGTCATTATACTCATAATCATTCTGCTCTTTGACCTGTCTGGCTAGTGTGTGGGCGTTCTCTGACAGTGACAGTGACAGCTATGTCATATGTTTAAAGACTAATTTAATTTAATCTTCTTTATCTTATTTATCTTTATTTCAGTCTATTTTGATGTTTCTGTGTGTGCATGCATGTGTTGTCATGACTATTCAATAACAATGTATATTTACTGCATTTACAACCTTTACTTGTACATTTTGTCTCCATAGCTTTGTTTTGGCAGTTGTACGGCGCTAGAGCAGGCTCAGTATTTCAACTACCAGTGTATGTCTTGTTTTGAAGGCTAGAAAATGCTACCCAGAGGGCTTATTAGAGCTTGATGGGCTGGTCTGTCTTCTCCCTGGTTATCTTTTCTTTCTACAACTCAACTCCTCCACACGTCCTTGTCTCGTTCCCACTCCCACTCTCTTTTCTCGCTGCATCTCACTCTCACTTTCTTTCTTACTTCCTCGTCTCTCACATATTCCCTCTCACCTGTTCTCTCTCTTTTTTCCACATCCCTTTGCTCTTTCTCACATCAGTCTGTCTTCTCACTTCCCAGTGGTGACCCGTTGTTTTGTTTTTCTCTCCTGTTATCTTCTTCTTCTTTTTTTTTTGTTTAAATAAACTCAGGTTTGACACTACAATGGCTCCACTGGTGTTTGCTGACCAGTACCTACAGCTATCTGCTAAGCTTCCGTCCCATAATATTTATGGCCTGGGAGAGCATGTGCATACTCGCTATCGCCATGACACATACTGGAAAACCTGGCCCATTTTCACCAGAGACGCTTTCCCTAACGGGGTGAGGAGTACAAACACACACACACACACACACTCACACACACACACACATACACAGCAGGATAAGATCTTAAATAACCAATCACTTTTTAATGCCACTGATACTTTTGCATGGATTAAGACACACTTGTGCATGCACATGTACATACACTTACCAACACATCTATACATATGTCAATCTCTATAATGCGATGGATTTTTTTTTTTTTGTTACAAGACATATTGCACTCTCAAAGGCTTACACTTGAAAGGTCTACCTAGGGTGTGTGTGTGTGTAAGTGGCATGTTTATATGCATTCCCAACATGTGTATTCTCCTTCCCAAAGGGCTTAAAATTGAATGCCTTGTAAGCTGATTAGGCGGTGAAGTCACTCCCTCAGCTTCAATAAGTCCCCCACATCCCTTCTGCGCCTCACACCTCTTCCCTATGTCCCTTCATCCCTCTGTCTCCCTCCGTCTTGCCTGCAGGGAACCCATAACCTCTATGGACACTATCCCTTCTTTCTCTGTCTGGAAGATGAGAGTGGAAAGTCATTCGGGGTCTTTCTCATGAACAGCAATGCTATGGGTAAAGATAAACACACACACACACACACACACACACAAATACATGCATGTGTAAGAGCACGAACAATGACGCTGTCCACCGGGAAGTACACAGAGACACAAGCACATATTTTGAAAAGGCAGCAATGTGTAAAAAAAAATAAAAATAAAAATAATAGATAACAAAGATAGATAACGGACAAACAATTACACATGGACATAAAAAAGAATTCAAAATGGTTCAAGGGCATATGAACCATCAGTTATGCCTCATCCTCCTAACACAAATGGATATACTGTTGCCTCAATCAAAACATTGTGCTGACAAAACAAAGAGAATATTGCATGGCTGCTTTATTCTATGAAGGAGATGACTGAAAGCAATGGGAGTGCCCGCTGACATGTTTCTCTTGCTCACGTCTATAGTCACCTTATATAAAAGCTTTTTTTTTTTTTTGGGCCTCTCACTGACTGTCTTGACTGATACATAGTTGTAAAGTGCATTTAAGCAGAATACGAGCATGGCTTTTATGAGTAGGTCCTGTTCTATTGAAGGAGGGCCGCTATGTCATATGTTTAAAGACTCATTTAATTCAATCTTCTTTATCTTTATTTCAGTCTATTTTGATGTTTGTGTGTGTGCATGCATGTGTTGTCATGACTATTCAGTAACAATGTATATTTAAGTGATGACGTGTGTTTGTTTATGTGTGAACCAAAAGTCCTCACAAAAATAATAATAATAATTTTAAAAAAAGATGAGGAAAACACTCAAAATAGAGCTGGTTCACAGTTGTTTGAGAGGGCATTTTAGGGTTATGATTTACAGTTAAGAATGGTATTTGGATTCATTTTGCAGTGTTTCCATCTCTGGTGTTATTTTTCAGATGTAACTTTGCAGCCCGCTCCTGCTGTGACCTACAGAACGATTGGAGGAGTCCTTGACTTCTACATTCTCTTCGGAGACACACCAGAACAAGTGGTGCAGGAGTTCCTTGTGGTAAAAATAAATAGTTTTTTTTTCTGGGGGACTCTGCTATGTAAAAGTGGTTTGTGAGTTGCCTTGGCGCAGTAATTGCAGTAACAATATGTCCAATTGTGTTGTCCAGCTCATTGGCAGGCCTGTCATTCCTCCCTACTGGTCACTGGGTTTCCAGCTTTCTCGGTGGGACTACGGAAGCCTGAGTGAGGTCAAGAAAACAGTGGAGAGGAACCGTGCTGTTAACCTCCCATATGTAAGATCCTGTCTGCTTGCTTTTCTTTCTTTTTCGGTTTATTTCTTTATTCTGTCTGTATGCAAGATGTCTGACAATCTGTTTGTTTTCAAGCCTATCTAAAATTACTATCAACGCTACTGTTGCCCCCGCTGCAGTCTGTGATTTTGTGTTCATATTCTTGTGATAAAAATGTGGAATAACTGTTTTTACAAATATCATATTACTATCCATGATATCTCATGGATTTCGGGCCCATAAATGCCCTCACGTTTGACACTTTCACGCTCAATATCTTCGCTCTATGTTGTAAATGTCAATCAGTGACATACTTTGTTCACAATGTGTTTATTATCACAATAAAAATGCACAATAAACTCATATCAGACTAGGTGTAAGGTGGGACTGCAAGTTCTCCAGTCCATTCATACGGCTCTGATGCCATGACAAAGAGAAATAGGCAATCTGTTACTGAAAAACTACGGGACAAAATCCACCCAAAGTATCAGAAGCAAGAGATAGTCATCATTTGACAACAGTTTGGGAAATGAAAACATGGTTTTCTTGATATTGGTCTGTCTTTTGTATTTCAGTCGGTGATTTTCTTAGCAAGAAATGCAAATTGGAGACAAAACAGAGGCATTTCTTTGAGTTTGACCTGAGATGTGAAATGCTGAGAGACATTTTAAGGAGGTTGCGGGATCTTCCTTTTCTTAAGGCAAAATATGCACTTCAAAGACAAACAGTCTGAAATCATGTATTGACGGTGCATAATATGTGCAGTGAAGGATTTCTTTTGCTGCTACCACAGCTGTATAGCTTTTTGGGGGGGAAAGTGAAGGAAATCAATACTTCACCTTGTGCACCCCTTGTTAAATTTGAACCACTCATGCACTACTGTGTGGTTCCAAAGGCAAGAGCCTTAACCACTACACTATCTGGGAAGACGTGATATGAAGGTTGAAGCAGGAGTTGGACAGACAGTCAGAGTGATAGGGATGGCCTTTAGCTTAGACGGGGTAATCCAGCTTTCTGTCAAATAATGGAGAGTCTGCTGGGCTCTATAGGTTCAATCCCGGGACAACTATTTTTCAAGCATCACTGAATGTTAGCGCTGATCAAAGATCAATCGACCGAGTTCCCTTCATTATCTTATTCATCCTGATCTGAATGTTAAGACTACTCCAACACCTCTTCCCTTCTGAGACACTTGATAAATACCAGTTCTGGTTGACATTTTCATGGGAATGAGCCTCACTGCTTATCTTCGTCTGGGCCTGCCACTAGTAACTATAAGGAGTCCCTTCCACACACAGCAGGGATGTTTGATGTACTTTATATTCCTTAATTACTAAAGAAAACCTCTAATCCTAATCTTTATATGTCCCCATAAAACACTTCAACTGTATCACAAGTCAGCAATGCCTGCACCAATCAAGGACACGGTTTGAACTCTGTCTTATTTAAAGATCAGATAAACAAATTTCTAACCCATCTCAGTATTTTACTCTCTAATCTCCAATCTCTCTTTCATATCCAAAGACATTAGGATGCAGCTGCGTCCTCTCCTGCTGTACTCAGGGACGTATTTGATAACCATTAGATAGACCACAGAGGGCATTATCACATTCTCCCTAATATGTCTGGAGCTGATTACCATTAGAGGAAGGATCTGGCAGAGCCTTCCAAACCATCTGCTCTATCGATATGAAGTAGATTTTGGCAGACAACAGACAGACAGAGAGCGAACATAAAGTCACACCCTGACAAAAAAAAAAAAAAAGAATGTGTTAACATCCCCATTGTCCTCCCAAGGTTTAGCAGCACATTAACCAAGTTGTTTGCACTCACATCAGGTCTCCAAGACCAGCAAAGGCAGGTCAACAGACAAGCTAGCAGTTAGCACTTGTGAGGCTCACAGCGCAAATGCTTAACAGTGTGTTTGTTAGCCATGCTGAGATGAGAGTATACTGTTTTAGGAGAATGCTTTCAAGTCATACTGAAGATGCTGAATTTTGAGTGGACGTGTCCAAGTTATGCACAGAGGTGGAAGCATGAGTGGGTACATTTAAGAGTCATTTTTAATTTATTACATTCATGCAAGAAGTAAATGTGATTTTATCTGTATGCATGTACATGAGGTTCCCATACAGTAAGCATTTTTCTTCTTCCCATGCAGGACATTCAGTACACTGACATCGACTACATGGAGGATAAGAAAGATTTCACTTACGACAAAGTCAGCTTCAGCGGGCTGCCTCAGTTTGCCGACTACCTTCATGAGAAGGGACAGAGATACATCATCATCTTGGTAAGAAGTACTTCACTGTGACTGAGTCAATTTGTGTATTTGACGCTTTAACAGTAAATTGAACCTTTAAACATCCCTGTGCAACTACACAACAACTCACTTTGCATTTCTGAGTCCTATTTTATTGTTTGGTAGCATTCTTATTGGTGTATTACTGGCCAAATGTTGGTGCTATGATGTCAGGTTGATATATTATATAATGAAGTTAGACAACAGAGACATTTTTTAACTATAGGAGCTTGCTGTCATATACAAGTAAACTCTAGGTCAAATCACTGACACCATTAATAATCAGCTCACCCAGTGAGAGGTCAAAGACCATTGCCAATTTATGTTTCATTGTTTCTGACATAAAACTCAGAACGCTGCAAAATTATGATGTGTCACTTAAACATGATCCTAAATTATGTTTTGTTTTGTTTTTTATGAGTCATCTACACCAACCAACCAGTGAAAATCTATTTCAAAACTTTTATTATATAGGCAGCCATGCTATGCTGTTGGCAGTGAATGTAAATCTTATGAGCGTATTCCTTTGTCCCCAGGATCCTGCAATAGCTACCAGTAAGAGGGTAGGGAATGCGTCATATGAATCCTATGACCGTGGGACTGAGAAGAACGCCTGGGTCACTGAATCTGATGGGAAAACTCCCCTGGTAGGAGAGGTGAGCTGCATTTGGGTGCAAGAGACAACTGGAGCGTGCATACAGATGAAACAATACACTTAGTAGGCCCCTTAATTAGATAGTTATCTCCATTCAAGCAAAGAGCTCCCTCCCCCAGAAGGTAATGCCTCTTTAACACCAAGCTTCCATCCTACGTATGTCCCACATATGCATCTTGTGTAAATGCCTTATCACAGTGATATTCAGGTCATCAGATTGTGAAGAAATCCGACATGGGTCAACTTTAATTTTGTGAAGCACAGGTCAAATGCCGGTGTTAAGTGTAAGAGGGGTGTGAGACATTATATAGTATTATACATTCATATACTATAAAGCAAAGGTATAAGTCATACATAAGTTTGAAAGGTTCACTTGCTGTTTCACTTACAACTGGCAACAGACATGATTTAAACAACCTTAGCATGGCATGATTGCTGCCAGATGCACCAAGTCTGGCATCTCAGAAACTGCCAAGCTGTTGAGAATTTTATACTCTACAGCATATGGATTTTACTCCAAATAATGTGATTAACAAAACATATTCAGTCAGCTGCAGTCCCTAGGCATCAGTCTTAAACCAGTTTGTGCTGATACTTGCTCTAGGATAAGTTCGGCCCAGGTACAGTATGTAAAAAAAACCCCACAACAACTTGGTATTAGACTGAGCAGTGATATTGGAAAATTCTTCAAAATCCCCCATTACATTCACACTGAACTTTTATTATTATTAACAACTACTTTGTGCATGGCAACTACAATATAGTTAATCTACGATATGATTAGTGTCTGCTTATCGCTGTTATAACAATGGTAACGTACATACAGTGGAAACATCATCAATCCATGCTTCCATTCCACTTTATATCAGTTGTAAATGCCTGTGTAAGTGTTTTAATGGTAGGGGAAAGGTTTGTTGGTACGTTAGAGCCTTGTATTGTACAATATTGTTGCTAAGGTACAAGGTCAAAGTCTAGCTTTTTCCAAGAACATGAGATTAAATTAAATTCCAATAATCTATGCAATACAGGGGTTTGAGCCTGAAAAACCATTAATAGGACATTAGCAGCATGAATAAGCCATCAAAGAATCAGCATAAACTGAGCAACATTATATTTAATGTTGGGTATATACCTGTTGAATGTACGTATATAAGACCTTACTGATTCCATGACTCATAGAAATCCAACTGCGCTGAAGGTGCTTTGAGTGTTTAAGCCTTTGCTTTATACAATATATCATGCAACATAAGCATAAATATATGCATTTGCTGTGTGTATGCATGTGTGAATGCATGTGTGACTGGCTCTCCACAGTCTCCATCAAACCGTATTATTCCCTAATGGAAGTTCAAGCCTTCGGTATGTTATTTTTGATCCCTTTCCCCCACAGAGTGAATATTTAAAATGCTCTCCCCTGCAGAGAGTGGCGGAGGTGGGGGGTAAAAGTCTGTTGCTCCCATGCTTTTATAGTGTTGCTTTTGATTACGCACACGATTAGGCCCAGTCCCTCGGCTAATCGCTTTTTCATGCTGTTTATAACAGGTCAAACATATGCATTGATTCCGCATTAGTGTTTAATCTTAAAATGTTCTGCATCACCACATCACAGATTACGTGTGCAAGTGTGTCTGTGTGTGTGTGTGTGTGTGTGTGTGTGTGTGTGTGTGTGTGTGTGTGTGTGTGTGTGTGTGTGTGTGTATCAGAGAGACAGAGAGAGAAAAAATAAAGTCAGTCTGTGTGTGCATCTATGTGCATCCATTTCTCTAAATGAGAAGCTATTCGTGGTTGTTTGTGCTTTACGTCTGTGCACGCATGTGTGTGTGATTATAATTGATTAAAGTTTATTTCCATATGAATTTATGTGTCCTGGTTATGAAAACAAAGGGGTCTTTGCAGAACGACCTTTGCGGTAGCTGTTTCAATGATAAAGGAGATACAGCGACAGGCTGGTATTTATTTTGCTTTTAAGACAGCTAATTGGTCGCAAAGATAAGGATAAAAGCTTTTCCTGGTGGCCCATATGTTTCAGTGTGCGAGTAAAATCATAGCACGGATCACTCACACAGATGTACATTTCTGTTCAGAGCACACAGGCAAGAAAATGGATGGGAGTAAACAAAGCAGCGGGGAGAGAAAGTAGTCTGTGTGGGTTTAAAGGTAAGAATGACAGACAGAAACATGGGCAGAGAAAAAGGCAGGTGCAGGCAGACAGACAGTCACAAATAATAGATTAGAGAGTAATGTACAGGGGAGACAGACTGGCTGTCTTTCTGAGTGGTAGAGTGACAGGGAGGTACACAGGAAGTCAGACATAGTGAGAGACAAGAGACAAAGACAGATTATCAGGCAAACACAAAGAAAAGGACAGACAAGATGGAGGGTAGAAAGACACTTTGGAGCAGAGGCAAGCAGAGGGACAGATCGAGACAGGTAGAGGAAAAGATAGACAGACAGGTAATGGCAAAGATAGGCGGGCTGACAGACAGGAGAGCATAAAAACAGACAAACAGACATAAAGATAGAGTGAGATATGCAGCTACAAATGCCAGCAGATTTGTTGAAAGTGTTCACTGGGGTGTCAGCATTAGTAAGCAGCTGGAGACGTCAGAAAGACAAAATCTAGAGTTAAAAGGAAGGAAGAAATTACTGTAAAAAGAAAGATGGCAACTGCGAGGGACTATCAATAAGCTCTGACCTTGGAGTTCTGACCACCTGCCAAAAACATCTGCCTATAAATCTATCCGTGTGTATGTGTGCATGTATGTGGGTGTGCGTGTGGGCACGTGAGCGTACATGAGCATGATTCATGTCTTTGCTACAACCCGGGTTGTAAAATTATTGGCAGTGGAAGTAAAAGGTAAAAGATAGCTAGCGTGGAGCAACCTTGAGATTTAATATCTACTGTGCTCTACAGAAGGGTTCACACACATAAATGCACACACACAACGTGACACACACACACACGAAGCCTCCTTTCTCTGTGGATTAATCATTTTTCTCAATACATGACATTAAGGACGACTTCTAACACACAGTCACGTCTAGAGATTTCTATTGCATTATCGATTTCTCCTCTCCTGTTCTCTTCCTCAACTTGTCCGTCTCTCTATCCCCTCTCTCCTTTGCCATCTCTCTCTCTCTGTCTCTCTCTCTCTCTCTCTCTCTCTCATCAATCCCACCCCCTCCTTTACTTCATCTCTCTTCTGTTCTCTTTTCTTTGTCATTTCCACATCTTTAAGCTGTTTCTCTGACATTTCCACATAAGCCTAGTTTTTGCTTCTGTGGAGCTCACTACGCCTACGCCATCTTAGCTGATCATGCCCCATCATGCTGTTTACATGCAGATTCTTGCCTGGTTAAAGACATGTTGCAGATGCTTTGAAAACTGAAATAAAAGGATTAAAAAAAAACAAATTTTTAAAGAAGTCCTGTCAAAAATAGTAAAACATTGTGTGTGAAGTGATTAATGTCAGCAGGGAAGCTCACACAGTGATGCCAGAATAATGTTCTCAGAGTTTTATTCCAAAACTATTAAAAAAGTGCTTGTAAACACATTCTCTCCCTCTCAGGTGTGGCCAGGAGAGACTGTATTTCCAGACTACACCAGCCAAAACTGCATCGACTGGTGGGTTGATGAGTATGTGCGATTCTACAGGGAGATCAAGCATGATGCCCTCTGGATTGTAAGTCAATTTTAAATATGGAAAATTAAGGTGTGTATTCACTGATTAGCTGTTCACTAACCGAAATTTCTGAAACTGGCCTTATTCTGCAGCCAATTATGCGCACACAGGTTCAGTGAGCTTACATTTTTGTAATTTTCGGTGGCAATTACTTCACTGTGGGTTGAACACTGAGGCCAATAAAGATCACCAAACAGAGGCTGACACACGCACACAAAACAAAACAGGCTGAAATTCATATTATACTGTTAATGATTCCTCAGCTGAAAATTTGGATTTGGCTCACTCATTACTCGGGCTGTTTGCTGCCTACACACAATTTCACATTTTACTTCAAACACCGTAGCTCAACCCAGGTCTCTTTACCAATGTTTATAAAGGGGAAAAAAGAAATGTTGGATTTGGATAAGTCTCCTTTTCAGCATGTTATCACTTTAGTGGAGGAATCCTGGATTCACAACACTGCTGCGGCATGTTGTAAATAATTGGAATAATTAGTTAAAATGGTTCGTTTGAACGTGTAATTGTGTTTTATCAAACAATGTTCTCTGGTGCACTTGCAGGACATGAATGAGGTGGCTAATTTCAAGAAAGGATCAATTAAGGGCTGTGCTGATAACAATCTCAACTACCCTCCTTATACTCCAAGTAAGAGTTTTTTTTTCATGCTCTGAACCACATTCATACTAAATACTTGCTGTTCTTATATAGTTTTAATATCCACAATATCAGTGTTCCTTGAGACATGGCTGACACTCAAAACTTTGCCATGGCAGCATTATTAGTTTGTCCTTGCTTACAAAACAAGTTATATATCTACAGTTTACTCTAAGGTTACCACAAAGAAATAGAGGATGTCATAGGTGTGCAGCTGGAGGCCCAAATGCTGTGCACAAGTTGATAAATTCGCCACAATAGCTCATGAAGTAAGTTCAGGTCCAGAGGAAAACTCATCTAAAATAGTGGGTCCCTGGTGAGGAATTTTGAAAATGACTCTTCTGCCATGTCTTTTATTCCAACTGTGTCCCAGACAGGATGATCATAACTGAAAAAGGCATGCTCCCCTGATGCCACCTTTTTATTGCACTCCTCCTTAGTCATCCTCTTCCTCCATTGCTCTTTCTGTCTCTCATTTCCTCATTGTTCCCACTTCCTATTGCCGTATATATCAATGTCTCTCGCTCTTTCTGTCCCCTTCTTCCTCTTGCTCTCTCATCTCTCTCCTTCCCTCACTGCATCCTATATTTTGTATTCAAACCATACCTCCTCTCACCTAACCCCATTTCTTCGCCTCCTTCATCTTTTCTCTCCCCCAGAGATCCTGGATGAGGTGATGTACAGTAAGACTCTGTGTATGGATGCCAAGCAGGCCTGGGGGAACCACTATGATGTCCACAGTCTGTATGGCTACTCTATGGTGCTGGCTACTGAAAAGTGAGTGCATTCACAATCAATGACAGGAGTTTGGCCAGCTTGTGCTATGGAGCCCAACTTGCTGCCACCCCTTCGGAGCAATGAGGCATTGGCAGACTGTAATGTCAAAACACACAAAACACACAAAATCTTTAAAATCAAGTGTTGTCGAATCAGAGGTGTTTGAGAAATGGCCCCTGGAACAGAATTGTGGAGCTGACATGCAAAAGTGCAACCGAGAAATCTGTCAGTTCAGTGCACTGTAGTGACTTATGCCCTCCGCTAAATCATACCCTGTGACTCTTGCAGACCATTTGCAAGTTGGGTCCCATGTGAGAAGTGTAGAAATATGTTTTAATGAGCCCGGCTCCCAGGGTGAGTGAATGAATTCCTCATCTGGGTCTGGCGCTGAAACAGTTTAAGGGCCCATTACTTACACAAACCTACAGAGAGGCATCAATGTGATTATAGGATATGATCACTGAGATATGGAAATTTATGAAGCATAAAGCAGGTTAACGTTTATCTAACCTGGTTTATGCTTCATTTAGTGATATATAGGCAGAATACTCATAAACTGATATTGTTATAATCAATTTAGCGAAACACATGGATATATGCTATTGTCTGCACATATGCTAGCTTTGGCCTATGAACCCTCTCAGTCTATGCATAATGCTGTGTGCATCATACATGCAGGTGACACACCAGTTTTTGTATATCATATATTCAAGTTGTGCTAATGGCTGTAAAGCCAATTAAGTATGCTACATAAAGCTTGCCTTGCCTCTGCAACTGTGCTTGGGTACCGCACGAATGACACAAATGATGATATTGTGATGAGTGAGGTGGGTCTAAAATTCATGTAGCTAATCTCACAAAATCGCAAACAAGCACAGAGCAATTTGAAAAAGAGTAGCAGAGGAGGTTCACCAGAGCAGATCAGATTCATCCTTCAAAGCCAATCAAAATAGTACAGTCAAGATAGTCAGACGACTAAACTCGTGGAAGCCTGGCACATGAGCAAGTGCTGCACAAAAACACAAACCACTTAAATGTCACAAGAGGTATAAATGCTGCAGTCACATCTATCTTAGTACAGGAATTTCTATAGTCTCAAGGCCCTCAGCTAGTCATTTCACACAAGGCTAAAGTTGGCATCAGTTGCTAGAATTTTAATATGCACTAATGGTGATGGTATGGGAAATTGCATCAATTAGAAAGCAGCACACACCTGCACTAATGGGTTTCCGGCTGATGGAAAATAACACCCCATAAAACTAAACAAATGCAATGCACATCCCTTGGTACAGGGATATATATCTTTGAGGTTGAAAGTCAAAAAGTAGCAAAAATGGTGCAAGAGCTGTCAAAATATTGATAACATTCAACTTTCAACAAAAATTGATCTCACGTCAGTATTACCTTTTTTCCACTTATTGAGATATTCTGCAGCTATTTTATGCTGATTCATCACCACCATATGCTTTCAGATGTACCTCAGATGCCAATAAAAATCACTGCATTTGAATAAAATGCCACTGTAACCTTTCAAGCCTCAGCATTGCTTAACACAGAGTCTGCAGAGGCAGAAGAAGAGATTCTTTCACAATGATATTATTACGGCACAGTTTTTGTTTTATTTCATGTTTTTTTTTACTGAATTGACATCTTAAAATTCACATTCATATTTGGCAGTCACATATAGACATCGATATTAAGGAACTGTGTAGTCTAACTTGTCAGACCTTACATTGTTAGGGCTGTTACACCTATTTTAGCAACAAAATGACCGTTCAAAAGTTCCCCAGGTACGGTGAAAAGCTCTCACTGAAGCCTAAATGTTGATTGGAGAAAACATACACTGACTGCAGAATAGATGCAGCTTGTTTCACTTATGCCACTTCCCAGGACAGTATTACCTGTCACAACCGCACAGTATACACATATACTGTATACACAGATACACAAAGACACACAAAATGTATGCATGGACACATACATATATATGCAATGAAGACCATGCAATACAAGCCCTCTGAGGTCAACTTGCTGACTCACTCCTTTGGTATTAAAGCTAGCTCATCTTTCTTTTGTCTCCTTTCTCACTCCCTCCTTCTTTTACTCCTGCTGTCCACTAATTAAAATGTATTATTGGCAGGAGACACATTTTGTAAACATCATCAGGCCCTTGTATTGTCATGGAAATCAATGCTGCTTCGATTTCCCTCATCAAACAAAATAATAATGTACAATGGAGAAGGAAAAGTACTACTAGTTCCAGCTTTGTCCCCCATCTAATATGTCTCTATCTTGCTCTTCTCTGTGAGCATGTATGTGTTTGTGTATGTGTGTTTGATATCTGTTTCTCCCTTGTGCCATTTGAGCAACCCTTTCTCCCTCTGTCCTTTTTATCTTAATAACCTTTCTTTCTCTCTCACTCCACTCTTGTTCTGCTCCTCTCCGTCCCACAGAGCTCTGCAGCATGTGTTTGGAGAAAACCGTACCCTGATGTTGACCCGCTCCTCCTTCCCAGGTGTGGGGAAATATTCGGGTCACTGGCTGGGGGACAATGCTGCCAACTGGAACGACATAAAATGGGCCATCCCTGGCATGCTAGAGTTTGGGCTCTTTGGGGTTCCCTATGTGAGTAACAAACCTTCACAGAAGGGCAAATACTGTGCGTATTGTGCTCAAAGTAAGTGAGTTTGACAGGGAAAAAACATTTTCTACCTGAATGCCATAAGGGGGCTTCACAGGACTGCGAGGAGTAATCCTTTCAGTTTTTCACTTGAGCTACAGATTTAAACATCACGTCATAAAATTCAGTGTTAACATTTTGATTTGGACCTTTTTACTTGTGTAGACCAGTGCTGTTTGCAGTTTTGATATTGTCATAGCACACTTGCAGAAGAAAAAGTTATGTTTTGTTTGATTTCAATTGCCCATAAATTTGGGGAAAAGAAAAAAAAAAACTCCAGGCACCCAAGAGCTGCATGCAGTCTGGTTCATTTTTTTTTTTTCAAATATCCATTGACACAGGCACATTTCACTTGAGGCTCAGATTTCCCTCAGAGTATAGTCTTAATGAAAGAGACAGAAATGGCATTAGGTATGTTGCACGCTTGTATCACACAGAAAAGATCTTGTAACAAATCTCTGAAAGTTAGCTAGAGCCAGTCGTAGCTCTTATTCTGTGTTTCAGTTCAGTTAACATGTACTTCTGGCTTTCAGAAGTGTCTCTCTTTTGCCTTTTTAAAGGGGATTCAGCTGCTAATTAAGATCTATGTTCAGGCGTAAGCATAATGACAAAGGGGCAGGCAAGAAAAAGTGTGTCTGGAATGAGATCCATTAAAATGTCTGGAAGAACACTGGTTCTCTTTGTAGGAACACCACCACGTTCAAAAACATGGACTCAAAGAAACCCCACACCGCTAGTCAGTACTCGGGTGTACTCTGTACTGTGTACTTGCATGTGTAGCGCACAGAGTCCAAACAGCGGTGAGAAAACAACAGGGAGTCGAACGCACATGCAAACTCACACACACTCCTCCAGCTGTGCACATCAGGTGGTCTTATAGATGCCAACTACATCCTGGTGGGACTGTATCAAGCAGATTTTAGGTTCTTTGGCACACACACACACGCTCACACAAACAGAGAGAGAGAGAGAGAGAGACAGCAGGAGAAATGAGATTTGGATCGATTCCCCCCCATTGAGTCTGTTGTAAAATGTGGCCAGTAGTAAACAATAGAAAGCAAGCAGTCTCTGTGGACTGGCCTTTGACTGAAGTCTTTTTCTTGGACTCCATTGTGCAATTAATGTAAATAAAGAACACTGTCCACATTTACTGTCTGCCAATAAATCTTGACTGAACTGAACGGACGTCAAGAAAGACATTTTAAAAGACAAATATGTAGCCAGCTATCACATTGGTGCCACTTTGTTTTTTACTACTGCAGGAGATGTTTGTTTTCTTTCTGAAGATGCCTGGATTGACAATGATAATATACATAGAGCTACTTTTATTTCAGTTACAATATACAATCTTCTGGAATCCACAGCATCCCCCTTTTCTTGTTTCTTGAGTTTGTGAAATGGCATCCGAACTGCAGGAGTCCAATACACTGAATTTAACATTTAAGATAATAGAAATATACTGTAGGTTCTGGCTTAATGTCAAGCTGCCGTTCCCTCATGTGTTTCAGATCGGAGCTGACATCTGTGGATTCTTTGACAACTCCAGTGAAGAGTTATGTCGTCGCTGGATGCAGGTGGGAGCTTTCTATCCCTTCAGCCGGAACCACAACGCTCAGGGCTACAAGGTACTGTAAAGTCATTTTGTTCTACAATTCTTATATTAGACTGTCAGCTTTAGATTTATGTATCACACAGCCATTGTTTGGGCTAAAGTGCTGCAGGGTATACCCTTCATTTCATAACATTGTATAGGTGCTATAAACTCCAAGTGGTTAAAAATAGAATCTTCTGTCAGTATCCATGGAGATTGTCATCATACCAGCCCTAGTAGCCTACAACTGTGTTATAAAATGGGAGCAGTGGGACCTCTGATTTTGGGTTTAACACTGGCAATGTAAGCTGTTGAAAATCATTATAGCTGCAGTGGGTATTGGAACATCTGAGCCTGAAGTAAAATGTAGCTCAGAAGCTCAGTGCCAGACTGATACTCATCAAAGAGGTTGAGATTTTACACTTTAGTAAAAGATAACGTTAATGCTAAATTATGTTAAAATTACTATAATATGATGTGCCATATGGTGCATTCATGGCCAGCGCATTGTAAAATATCAAGGCAGTTTCAGCTTAGGTGGCCCCCATAGACATCAGACCCTTAACTAACCTTTGAATGGGGTAGTGTTATCTCTCTCCTCTCATGCAAAGCACCGCCTCTTCAACTCCAGCAGCAGCATATGATATTTTTCCTAGTGTCTTGATTTGTCTGAGGTTTTGGATGACAAATTGTGTGACGATGAGTTAACGTTAGAAGAAAAAGTGCTACTGTAACTGACCATTCTCTAAGTCCTGCCCCCGTTACTTACTTTTGCTACACCATGAGTTGGTTGAAACGCTGTCTCTGATGACCCCTGTAAAGGGGTCTTAAATGTGCACTTGAAGACTCATGATATCATGCTAAAAGACTGAGCTAACAGGTCCCAGGTAAACTCTCTTATCTCTTATTTCTCTCATAATCATCCCCAACTGATGATCCATGTAGAAGCTGTGGAAATAAACAAACAGCATTGTTCTTTTATTGCACTGCACAGCTAGTTGGAGCTGGTGTTATTACCTAACATATTATATTATATTATATAACCTTGTTTAGCTGCTTAGCTTACATACTTGGGCAATACAGATTTATGCTTTATTGTTTGTATTTTTAAACACTATGTTTCTTTTTTAATGTTACATGAGAAAAGGCTTTACGATGAGGACTAACCAATGTCTTTGGCGAACGTAACGCTATCTCGAATATACAGTTATACAGTACGTTATACAGTTGATGCACTAGTTGTCAACAGGGCTTTTTGTAACTTAAACTGAAACCCCACAGACTAATAAAGTATGAAATTCCCCTGACCTTCTGTAGGTAGTAAGCTTGATAGCTGGACATGCTAATGTTTGCAGCTTACGTTGGAGCAGATAGACACACTGTTTAATCCATCCCTCACAGTTTTGCTCCTGTATTTTTGGCTTTGGAGAGGGTAAAACAACAACAAAAAAAACACCATTCAAACTCTTCATATATGTAGTAACGCTCGTACTACAACCTCATGCACATCACTTCATAAGGAAGAGGAATCCAAAGCTTAACACGCCTGCCTCGCCTAGTTACGCTTGCTAAGCTATGATTGGACAATCGCTGTTATGGGGAGGGGTTTAGCGAACAGTCAATTAGTTAAGGTTAGGTATTTTAAAAACATTTCTAGGCTGAAACAGACCAGATTCACAATGACAACAACTCTCAACAGGTCTAATAATAATAATAATAATTTGGATTATAATGAAGATAGAGTGATATTTTTGTTTATCTTTAACAAGCACGCCACAAATTTAAATGTCACACATCCGATCATAGCAAATGTTACAGAGAGACACAGGAAAAGCACCTGCTGAGCCTACAACAGTGTTTATATTGACGTTACATACTGAGCTATTATTGTAGATGAACACAAATAACTTGGGAGAAAAGTCGGTCTCCAGCCTTGAATAGCGTGGAAATTGATGCTGTCGCAACATTCTCCATGTGACATTTCCATGCTCATCACTGCTGCAAAAATAGCACAGCGTTGAGGTAGGGAACGGGGAGGGGGTCGAGTAAGAAATGGTGTGTGTTGGGAAGAGGAGGGGTATATTTGCTGGAGGACAGGGACATGATGATGATGAATTTGAAGTACGATTTCCACTAAACGAGACAGCTAATGTGTGACCTTTGCTTTGCCCTAATCATGGCTCTCATCACACGGCCATGCAGGCCAGTCCACACACACACACACACACACACACACACACACACAGTTCTCATCACACTCTCAGAGGTGCCGAGGGCATAAATGATTAGCCAGATGAGAGGAGCACGGCCTGTTAGCAGCTAATCACCGTCTCACTCTCCACTATCATAGAAATTAAATCATACTTGTTTCTTTCTCACACACTTTTTCCCTTTATTTCTTTCTCTGAAGTTCTCTTTTGCTCATTCTCTTTGCAAACTCTGCTTTTAGATTAGTCCTATGTAAAGTTAATTTCCATTTTAATCATTATAAATAAGGTTAATGTCCACTTACTCATCGTGACTAAATTGGTGATGTTAAAAAAAATGGTTCCTTGTTTTTCTTCCTCTCCTTTTTCCACAGCTTCTCGTCTCCTTCATTTCCCTCATTTTTCCTCCAATTCATTCCTTCCTTCATTCAAACAAGTTCTCTCTTTCTCTTGTTGTCTCCCTGTGGATAAAAGACAAAGCCTTATTTTCTCTCCGCCCTTCCTCTCTCTCATTCACCCTACCATCGCTTTAATCCGTCTTTCTGTCTCCAGCCCCAGGATCCAGCTGCATATGGCCCTGACTCAGTGCTGGTGGAGAGCTCTAAACGTTACCTGAGCATACGTTACACACTTCTGCCTTACCTCTACACACTCTTCTACAAAGCCCACACCACAGGGGAGACTGTTGTACGTCCTGTCATGCACGAGTAAGTCGTTCAAAATATTCTAAGTATACTGTCAAGTCCTCTTAATACAGTTCAGTCAGAGACACTTTTGACCAATTGACCCTATAAAGCAAAAACAGTTAGATTTCTGCCAAATCTAACTGTTGGGGCCACAGCAGGAATTGGAGAGACAAAGGCTGCTGTACATGTTTAAATTGTCTTAAGATGCAGTGATTTTATGAGCTTGGTTAATGTTCCAGCACCCGAAATATAGGCTGTAAACTTAAGTTGTAATTTTAAGGCACAGTATGTTTTTGGGGTTTTTTATTTTTTTGTTTAACTTTGTTAAATTTGAAAAATCTTGAATGAATAATGAATGATGAGGGTGGAAACAGTGGTAATATAACAATTAGCACACTAACATACATTGCCCCAAAGATTGTCATATAACAGTGGCAATATACAGTTTTTACTGACTGAGCAAAGAAGGACATGGTGGTTTAGTCTAAAATATGTTTTTGTTTGCCAGAATATAATGAAAAATATATTAAATTGATTCTAAATTCTTCTTTGTCATTCCCAAGGTTCTACTCTGACAGCGCCACCTGGACTGTGGACCGCCAGTTCCTCTGGGGAAAACACCTGCTCATCACACCTGTACTAGACCCGGTCAGCCAACACCCAACCAAAAAACTAAACATCCCAGTGTACACACACATACATACAGTATAGTATATGAACATGCTTTGTTCCTTTAAATACATGAGCTCACTCAAAAATGCACTTGCATGTACTGTATTATATCTAGACACAGAAACGATCATATACAGTACACATAGAAACGCTCATGTAGCACATACATAAATGTGTCTTGCAGATGATGCAGATGAGATGATCAGTTACTCACACACACACACACACACACACACAC
This sequence comes from Macquaria australasica, assembly GCA_005408345.1. Classification (NCBI taxonomy): domain Eukaryota; kingdom Metazoa; phylum Chordata; class Actinopteri; order Centrarchiformes; family Percichthyidae; genus Macquaria; species Macquaria australasica. Next base: position 293,093 of record SEMN01000109.1, read on the forward strand.
ACACACACATACAGTCACACACACACACACCCTGACCTCCACTGGGAAAACATGACATGGGATTTTCTTTGTTGCCCTCCCCTCCTCTCATCCCTCTTTCTTCTCTCTTTCATATCCTCCTTCTTTTCTCTCAGCTCTAATGAGAGCACTGACCTCATTACTAGCAGATTAGAAGTGTAGATAGAAGTGTGTATGTGTGTGTTTGTGCATGTTTGTCTCAGTGTGTGTGTGTGTGTGTGTGTGTGTGTATGTGTGCGCCTGTGTGTATATATAAATGTGCGTGTCTGTACGTGCCTGTACGTGCATGTGTATGTGTGCATACACAGCGATTGCGGTCATGTCAAAGTGGCCTGATTAATAAGCAATTTAGCATGGCCTCTTGTGAATTACAGAATAGTGGAAAGAGAATTGGATTCATAGTGGGGCCAGGGATAAAGTAACTTCAATCAGTGTGATTGCGGAAAAGTTTCTAATACAAGAAGTGGAGGGTTTGTGCTTGCAGTGCTTCAGGGTTTGAGCTGGTGGAAAGGAAGGACCATGAGGTGACTATGCAGGTTATTTTTGTGAATCAAAAAAGACAAACGAGACAATGGCAAATAGCAGTCAAAAGCGCACCCACTTTGGGTCCTTCAAGACCCAAGAGACCCAGAGGCACAGCTCAACTGTTGTGCAGTTGGAAACAGGATGGGATAAAAAGAAATCCATTATCAGTGGGTGTGTCAGGGGCTGGCATGAATTATAACCAACCGCTCGTTTCCTTTCTCTTTAAAAGCAATGTGCCCTGCATCAAAGTGCCCTGATAATTGAATAGAGAGACATTTCTGCAAATTTCTCCAAGGAGGAACATTATGGCCATGCTTGTGATGGGGCAGAAATGAATGGACTTTGAGTACGTTAGATAAACTTATTCAGGAATTAGATCAAAACGTTTTCTTACCATGCTGCCCTCATCTGGAAACTCTTTGGGTGACACTGTAAGAAAACGCAGGGGCAGTTTGGTTACAGGAGGGCATCTAATAGACAGTCCCTAACACATACAGAGGCACAAGTTTATTTATTTTTATTTTTTCTGCTTGAGGGAGTTCAAATTTAAAATCAGTTTTCGCCAACATATCATCCACAAACAGAGTTTGTTAGCTTTTCAGTAACATTTGTTTATGTGCCTGGAATTTGGGTTAAACCAAACCCGAGCAAAACACCAAAGATGCACCATGCTGCTTGATCAATACTGACAAGACCCCATACTGAACCTCCACTCCCACTTCTGCATACTGAAGTTCATGGCAGGCAGAGAAAAGTTAGCAAACAAAAAATCTGTATCTGATAGAAATGCCAGATATTAATGGCATAATATAGCCAATACAGTAACTAGTGACAAGGTAGTTTAGGGCAATGTAAATGATTTACATTGAGTTTCTCACACTTTAGGGTGATAATGTAACCTAAATCTACCCGTATAAGGGTTTACGAAAGGGAAGCTGTGCCTTTGTGTGTGACTAAGACTAACTGTCAATAATGATTTTTATTGTTAAAGCTTTTTTCCCCCGGGATAAATACAAATAACATAAAATTACTTAACATGGCTAGTTGTGTTTTGACATGAAAACCTTAATCTGCCATAGAAAAGCAACATTGCAGCGCAGTGTAGCACACTGGCATAAGCTTTAGAAGCATTTCGGACCTCTGCTCCACCGCTTGAAAAGGATTATTTCCGAATGACAGATCCGATGTGGCTGAATATTCATCTTTTGTGGTGACAGGATGCTGCTGAGCCGTGGTGCTGTAGTTTAAGCCATGGTAAGGGCAGGCGTTAAGAACAGAGTGCAAACTATCTGTTACAGATGCATCAGGCTGTGAAGGGCCACATGAAGAGATAGTGTCAGCCACTCGAGTAAGGTCACAGGCTGATCTGTAACAACCCTTCACATCCTACCTTCACTTTCCTTTTTCACTATTCTCATCTCTCTGTCTCTTTCTATTTATCGCTCTGTCCGCCTGCCTCTCCCTCTTTCTAATGATGCTCTTGCTCTATCATTCAGATCAGTCGATGCTTTAACCTTGATCTCTGTGATAAACTGGGGAGATCTCCTGCACTCTCTCTCTGTCATCCCCTCTGGTCTTCATCCATGCTTCCACTCTCCCTCCTCTTGCCCATTACTCCCTTTTCTTTTTAGCTCATCCTTTCATCAAAGGTTGGCTCCCTTATCTCATCTGCATTCTCTTAATCAGCTGCTGTCAACTCACCCTTGTGATCCCATTTCATTTCATCCCCCCCCTCACTCTCTCCCTGTGTCTCTGTCTGCCCCTCTCATCTACCTCAGCTACCATCTGATCATTCTGCCAGTATGAATCTTTGGCCCACCTGATCAAATCTTACCTTATGGCTAACTGGGCTTCAGTACTCTAAATGAGGATACTGGCCTCATGCCTTGTCCCTCTCAATCACAGTTAGCAGCCATGCTAAGTCCTGCAGTCCCTTCCCATTTGTCAGCGCGGTGAGTGATAGGCGCCACGAGCAAATCAGACACCAGAAAACGAGGTGTAGGGGGGAGCATCCATTTCCCCAGGCTGTCATCCTACAGGCTGTGCAGCATTTGTGACAGGTGATCTGCCTCAAACTGTGAATGTGGCCCCCAAAGAGAATGTTAAGTAATTTAATTTGGTTAGCAGGCCATTATAGCAATATGTCTCTATTATGTTTTACTCTTTACAGTGTTTCACATGTTTTTTTTGCTTTTCAAATTTGCTCTTATTTGCCTCAGTTTAATTATCCTTTGCTCCCTATTCTCTTGCCTGTTTATTTTTTACTTGGCCTCCTGTCACCCCTCTTTCTTCTTCCTAATAACAGGCCCCAGAGGGCCACAAAATAGGACATGCTGCTGAAGAGAGAGAAAGACAGGGAGCGAGATGTTGGTGCCATCAGTGCCTCTGACAGACGGCCTTGGCCTACACAGCTGACATAGTGTATTTCACAATTTGCTCTGTTTTGAGAAGGACCTGTGGTTCGCTCTTTTTTTCGCTGTGCTCTCTGTGTTTATCTCTCTCCCTCCCTCTGTTCTGCACTGTCAGAAAGAGCAGGGAAGTGACAACGCTATCAAAGGCTTGGCGCTCTTCTATTGATTGCTCCGCCACCTTAAGCCATCAAAGGGTGTCACCTATCAGTCGTCGCTTGATGCTGTCTTTTCCATCACCTGTTGCACCATAGCACTGTAGACTGAAATGTCACAAGGGCTTTGTGGAAACTTTATATCAGATGATGGGCAGTTTTAAAATAACTCTCCTTGATAGTAACATTTTCTTCCTATTTATTATTAAGTTGCAGTGACTACCAATACCCATGCTTCCTTTGTTGTGTATTATAGCTCCTCTCCTCATGTTTAGTCTTGTAAGATTAAAGTGTCAGGATTGGTGTAGTGAGCTAAAGCAGGTGTTACTGGCTGCAAACACAAATCAAGCGCAGGCATGCTGTCACACAAAACACAAAGCTGACACCTTTTGATGTCTATACTCCACAAATCAGAGGCAGATAATTGTTGTATTTTATGGCAAAAATAGACATTAGATTAGATTATTGTTCAAATGAAGAAATATCTTGTTCTTGTTTTCTGCAGGGTGTGGACATGGTGCAGGCATATATCCCAGACGCTGTGTGGTATGACTACGAGACGGTAAGACTATTCTGCTCACTTAAATAGTTTCCTCTAAAGCACATCCATTTCCTTTTCAGATGTGTCCCAACAGAAACTATCGATAGTGAGATAATTGTATATGTGATAATTGCATACAGCAGACATTGCAGACACTTCACCTGCTCTAGTTCAAATTCTTTCTGAAATATTCTCTTTAAGAGATTAAAAAGGAACTTTACCTGCAACAGACAGTGATCTCCAAGTGAAATGCACATAACATATATAGCATTCATTTATATGTTTTGATGGTCATACAATTCTGTCTGACAGGCAAAGTGAGAAACCTCAATTTATAGTTTAATTAGACAGCACAGTACTGGTGTTTCTTATGTTTTTCCTACTCAATTTACATACATGAAGAAGACAGAAGATTAAAAACACATTTCAATATATTGCAATCTGATTCGAAACAACAAGCCATGAACAATTACCATAGAGTTGAATCAAATAGGCTAAACTGGATAAATTGCAGGATTATTGTATTAGAGTGCATTGGATTGTACAGGTGTGCCTAATTATTTGGTAACATACAGTAAATGTGTGGTGCTCAACATAAATGAAAGGGGCCTATAAGTACATTAGTGGAAATTACACAAAAACATGTATCATGTATCACATGAAAGTCTTTGCCTCGAGTTCTTTGTTTGAGCCTGAGAGACGAGAGCGATAAGACAGAGCGAGCGTGAGGACAAAGATAGAGTGAAAGAGGGGACAGGGAAGAGAGGAGAGAGACTATCTCCCTGACAGAGAGATAAAAGAGGTGTTGAGCTCCGTTGGGACCTTATTTGGGCGTCACAGTGGCGATGTAAAGCGCCCACTGATCAGATGAACGATTAGATTGGCTGTCTTGCCACCGGCCCCTTGTCCTGGTTGGTCCCCTGTGATTATCTGGGTAGGAGGATGGAAGGGTGGGGGGAGTATTGATGTAGTGAAAATGACCATGAAAAACAAGTTACAGAGGAAGGAAATAATGGAAACACAGAGGGACGAAGGAGCAAAAACAGATGGTATGGAAGTCAGACAACAAGAAAGTGGGACAGCACATGACATGGAGAGAGAGGAAACGCAGGGACAAGAGAGAAAGATGAGAAGAAGAAAGGGGGGATGAAAATTACAGTATGGTGTGGGAAGATGGGAGTATTGGCCAGCAGGAATAAGGAGAAGAAGAGAAGACAAGGCTAGAGAAGACCTCCTTAAGGCAGACAATGAGAGGGTGATAAGATTTGAAATTGCTTGTAGACGCTCCACTAACTCCAGCCCACACACTCGCCCATACTCTACTGTACTGCATAAAATGGTACATGCGCGCACACACACACACACACACACGTACACACACACACACTATCTCACACATACACACAGACACACACACCTCCATAGGAATGGAGGAAAATGGGATAAAAAAAAGAATTAGAGCACCACAAGAGAGAATAACAGGACGTGGAGAAGGAAGTAGGTAGAAGGAGAATGAGAGGAGATGGAGAGAAGAGAGTTTTAAATTGTTTTAGGCTGGTCTGAGGATTCAGTCCTCGGGGGATCAGAAATTAACTGTGCTCTATCTGGGCCCTCAGAGAAATGAGTGGAGGGGCAGAGAGAGAGAGAGAGAGAGAGAAAGACACACAAACACAAAAAGGTTTTTTTTCTCTCATCTTAAAAAAAAGGGCTTCTTTGCAGAATAGCACAGTCTCACATTTTATCATTACAATGGCAAAAACAACCAATTTGACATCCTCCTCAACTAAGTCAGTCGCTACATTTTCAAAACTTTTTTGCAAGCATTTAAAATATCTGTGATTAAGCCCATTGTCAAAAATGAGGCTTAAGTTTGTTAGATATTTATAAACTACAAGCAGTATTGTAGTACTGCAGTATTTCCATATTTACAAATGACTTATATTTAAAGGGTCAGTTAACCTAAATTACAAAAATACACATTTTCTCACTTTCTGCTAGTTTTATAGCCATGTAGATAGGTTTAGCTTTATTTACTTAGGTTTTCAGATATCCTTAAACATTTCTGCCACAACCCCAGTATAATGGAGGTGTTTGTGATCCTTCAAAGCATTATTTCCTTACTTTTTGAATTATTCTGTAAGTTTATGCAATGAAATAATTGATGCAATCAGGTTCAAGTATCTGCTATTTCTGAGAGTGGAATTTATAGCTGAGGAGGCCAAAAGTCATTATCAATATCTTTAGCTTTACTGTGCTGTTGTAACTCAAGAGTCAGTATAGGATCCTGTGTTTACTGTGTTTTGCAAAGCATCTTTGGACCCAATAAATGTCCTTGCAGACCCTGACTAATAATTGACCCATTTACAACAATGTCAAACACAGGTTGTGTTTCTGCTTCAGTGTTAAAAAGGCCTCAGAAAAAAGTCAAGCTGCATTGTAGAGACAGCAATTTCATGGAAGCCCAAAGCCAGTACTTTCCTGCCCAGTCTTGTGCAAAATGATGGCCACTGTCCTAACCTTGAAATGTGCGGTATGGAGATTGTTCCTCCCACAGAGGGTCGCAAGGGGGAATTTAGGTGAGTTAATAGATTTTGTTGTCTGACCGATCAGATGGAACGACTGGCAGTCCGCAGAAGGCATGTTGATATGTATCTACCAGCTGACAAGCTTGGTTTACACATCAGAGGTGGTGCGATCCTCCCCACACAGAGACCAAACGTCACCACCACATACAGGTACACACACACACACACACACACACACGTATATATATAAATACAGTTACCACCTCAAATAATGTTTTCAAGCTATCACACACAGTAATTACATGTGATACACATTCACATTTGCATGCATCTGCAAACACATTTTCACTCAAGTGCACATAATCGTAAATGCATCAAATAGTGTCTCCTGTTATATTTGGTTCACATGCACACATGCATTTAGCAGCCGTTTGATTCACTGAGTTGTAATGACGTGTGCGTATGGTGTTTGTACTTCTGTGTGTATTTATGTGTATGCCTCTAGTCGGCGTAACCCCATGGGTTTGATCGTTGCTCTTGATGACAACAACCAGGCAGCTGGGGAGCTATTCTGGGATGATGGAGATTCCAGAGGTATTGTGTGCAAATGTGTGTCAAATTGAAGCTCTTATCACATGAGTCAGTGTGACTGTTCAAACACTGTCAGTCAGCTCACACACATTAACAAGTCAAGGTCAGTTACTCTAGTGTGTGACTGTGCATCAGTTGAGTCAAACTGCTGTGACAAACATTAACATCTGCTCTTTTCCTTTTTACAGGAACAGTAAAATCAGGCAACCACATCCACTACATGTTCTCCGTTGTCCATGTAAGCTTTCCTCACACGCATCCACACCATCTTTTGAATCCAGCCCACGTATTCCTTCTGATCTGAACTCAAGTTCAAAGTTCAAAACCACCAGAGACTTTAGACTTTCCCAGTCCAGAACACCAAGCATGATTGATCCATGTTATGCTGCTGAAGCTTTGTTGGATCAAGTACCCCCTGTTCCTGCTTCACACAGCACTGAGGATCGCCTTGCATGTTTAATGTAGGCCGGTGATGTTCTTCCTGCACGTTAGCATTACACTGGGGTGAGGGGTTTACAGACAGGAAATCTATCGGAACAGCTGATGGACATGAGTTTTGGGAGTTTATAAGCTGGTTGCTCTACCAGTATACATGATAACAGCAAGTGACGTGACTGCTGGAATAACAGACTATATCGATCCATTATTCTATCTGTTCAAAACAGCAAAAAGAAAAAAAAGTTAGATGTTGCAGAATGTAAATCTAGCAATAATAATGGGATTTTAAGTTTGAGCATGCAATAACTTTAGTGGGTTCAAACTAGGCATATAATTGTGTGTCCTCTGCCTTATAGGGAGTACTGACAATGCAGGTGACACATGCTGGCTACAAGGACCCAAACAACCTTGCGTTTGAGAACATTATTGTCCTGGGTGTGCCTTATCCTCCCATCTCCGTCTCTGTGACTCATGTTAGCACCGGACCACTTGGAAACACTACCACCACGGTGTCGAACACCAGCATAGTGCACGATGAAGTCAAGAAGGTAAACACACACATGTTCATAGACATCTGTGCATGAATGCAAAATAAAAAGAGCAGCCATTAATTTTTTTTCATGCCAGGGGAAATTCCCTTTACAGAAAAGTCATTCAAACGTTGAATAAAAAACACACTGTAACAATACTAACAATGTCAAATTTCTCCTTACACTTTCTAGGATGTAGGCATTTGACTGTGCTAATCATTGTGTCTATTAACAATGGATTAAATGACTAATTGTAATGTGAAGGGTTTCACTTCACAATGATAAACCCACTTAGAATTATCACTTGATTCTGCAGATCCCCTCAGCTGTACAGAGCAACATTGTTTCCAGCAGCAGTGGGCAGCTGTTTTCAGCAAAAAAAGGCTCTGACAAACCCACTGTCCACTACCTGCCCAGCATAGCAGATAGACATACTAACCAAGCATTTAGCTGCTAAAGAGAAGAGATATTTCCCTCCGAAGTTGATGGAGACCAGATCGGAGCTAAACATGGCCTTACATTCATCCGAGTTTCGACGTCTGTTCTATTTTCTCCGCCCGCTATGACCGAATCTGGCACGAAAACACACTGATAATCTATTATAAACGATATTAATGAGTGAAATTTCAGAATCTCCCCATCCACTATATTTATTAGAAATAGTATCCCTGCTGTTTATGGTTGTGTTTTTTAAATTACAGACTTATTCCACATGATTGCACACTTCTCTTTGGAACAGCAAAAGCATGCTATACTTTTTATGTACTCATGCACAAACTGGTGATTAATGTTATGCATTTTAATTTGGGCTCATTTCACATTAAAAACAGCAACTTTATGCACCAATTGTTATTTTTGACCCCAAAATTTTGGAAATGCCCTAATGTTTTAGACAGTGGGGGCAAAAGTTGCCCCCGAAATATTTTTTTTAATTTCCTACACTGGTCTGCTGAATGTGCCAGGCAACTATTTGCTAAGTTTGCCATATCAACTTTTACAGTGTAATAATCAGGGATGGAAATGAGCACCAGCCACCAGTCAAATGCTGGTAAAATATGAAAGTGGCTGCTAGATTTCAGACACAAAATAATGATTTACTATTGAGTGGCTGGTGAATTTGAGCATTTATCTGTAAGTGGCTGGTAGATGTTCGCATTGTAATAGGTTCATTTCCCATCCTGGTGATAATATGTCAGTGCTGTGTTTACAGCTTGTTCTGCTGGCCAAAAAATAATGTGTTACTGCTTTAAAAAACTAAATTACTACAATTTATTATAATTTTTGTTGCTGTTGTTGCTTTTAATCTGCATTCCTAGTATTTGGTTAATCACATTTGTGAATGCCAAATTGCATAATTGAAAATGATCGATTGTTTGTAGGTTGTATTAGTAGTTTTGAATTTAGGAGAATTGAATAAATAATGGAATGATAAGCACATAACATATGACACCCCCCCCCCCCACCCACACACACACACACACACACACACACTCACACTCACATATTTTCAAGTATTTCCACTTCGTCAGGAAAACCTTGCTGTCTGATGCAGGACATATGCAGGGTGGAGGAGTTCTACAGTGGCTCCTCTTGTAGGTGTCTGCCATTTGTTTCAATAAGACCAGGAGTGAAACCATTACTGTACATTTCAAGGTTAGCCTCTAAGTGTAAGAAATGATAACAATTTACATTAGTGTGTGTGTGTGAGAGAAAGGGAAAGAGAGAGTGAGAAAGAATGACTGAGAGCAATGATCCTACAGTAAGCGCCCAGGGTTATGAGCAAAAGGCAGGAGTCTATAAAGTGTCAAGAGGTTCAGTTAAGTAATACTATATAGATTTGCTTTGTGTGCTTGTGTATATTTGTGCGCACACGTGTTCATGTGTGTGTGTGGTCGTGGCTGTGCTTGTGTAGATCTTTAAGGTCTCTCTGGTCACACACACACAAGCATGCATTTATCATAGGACTCTCAGCGGTAATCATTTCCCGGGGGGTGAAGGGTAAATGTGCTGTTAAACCTAAACTCCAGCTTGTCATGTCCATCAGTCTTTGTATGGCTAGTCGGACTGGGCCTTGAATATAGCTCACAGCCGCCAAACATCATTAGTTCCATATACACTTAAATAGAACAGTACTTTATAATATATGAGTCCGACATCTGGCTTCATGTATTTTATTCCGTTTTTTTTACTTGTCTGCGTTATGCTTTTTTTCTTAACCATTTCCTGCCTGCTATATAGCCTTAATGCCTTGTATATTGTTCAAAGTGCATGTGTAAAATGCCTCCCACACAGTCCCTTTGAACTCTTTTTATTCCTTTCTTTCTTTCTTTCTCTTCTTCCTCATTTTCTTCCCTCCTTTCCCTCTTCAATTTCTGTATTTATCTCTCCACCCATTCCTGTGTTTGCAGTCTCTTTGCTCTTTCCTTCTTTCTAAATATTCCTTCTTGTGTGTCCCACAAGATGCATTTTACACAATAGAATTGCTGAAGCATGATTCTAAAATAATATTACACAAGCAAAAAAAAAAAAAAAGGACTGATGAAGATCCCGGAAGTCTACTCACCAGCTGAGGATGTATTAGATGGTGACTGTAGTGACTAGAGTGAAAGGGGCTCCCCGAGATTTGTTATGAGAATGACTCACGATTCCCGGCAGAGGCAGTTGAAACAGCGAGGGAAATTAACAGCTGTATCTTAATTGATAGCGCACGCAACGTCAAGCACACATTCTGTCTCAAGGAAGCATGTCTGGGCATAAGAAGACCGTTTCACTCTGAGACAACTTGGGAAGAATGTTCTCACATTGGCGTCCTTGGATTTAATAATCATTACTTTCTCCCACCTTTCTCCTCTCCCTTCACTTCATAACACACACACACACACACACACACACACACACACACACACACACACACACACACACAGGTTCTTTTCCTGAGTAGCCTCTCCCTGACTGTGGGGGAGACCTATCTGGTGCAGTGGGAACTGGATGCAAACGAGTACCCGCGCTTTGACTGCTACCCAGAGGAGCATGCAGATGAGGCTAAGTGCAGGGCCAGAGGCTGCATCTGGGAGGTGAGGGGAGACACAGTTAGGTTCACATGCACATACACACATTATTTATATTCTATCTTATATTATATTCTGAAACTTTCTTTCCTTTCTGTCCCCATTCAGACAAGCACCACACAAGGCGTTCCATGGTGCTTCTATCCAAAAGACTATGGATACACTGTTACGGCAGCCAGCGAAACTACCTCAGGCATGACAGTTGATGTCACTCGGAACAAGAAGTACAGGACCAGTGGTCGCCCGGAGTCACCAGACATTGACACACTCCGTGTTGAGATCCGTTACCACAGCAGTGACATGCTGCAGTTCAAGGTGTGTGTTTATTTGCTTGTGCTAGTAGTGGTGCATTATCTTGCGTTTCATGTTTCCTCTGTTCTCAGTGTCTTTCCCTGCACTTCCTCTCTGACTGCTTTTTTATTTTTTTATTTCAATGCATCCACCCTGCTTACCTGCTCCACATGAACACACACAGACACACTAACATCCCCTCCCTGTCCAGATCTGGGACCCGGCCACAGATCGTTATGAGGTTCCAGTGCCGCTGTCGGTTCCTGATGTTCCTGAGACTAACGAGAACAAGAGGCTTTACAAGGTCCTTGTTGCCAACAACCCATTCGGCATCCAGATCATAAGGAAAAGCACAGGAACCAAGATGTGAGTATTTCAGTTGTACGAGTGGTTCAGGTGGGCTGAGCTTGTTGTTATGTGTTCTAGATGTTTTATTCTGTTTCGTGAGTTTTGGGTTTATTGCTGTTGTTTTGGGGTGTCTTTCAACAGGTCATTCTAAGACAAATTGGCATCCCACTACAGCACTTGCCATTAGAAATCACTAAAGTTAAACAATAATTTATTCTTCAGAATACAAAAAACTACAGCTCCAATTCAGCAGCACAGGTACTTGAGTCATCATATCTTGGTTTTGTTCATGTCAATAATATTCACCAACATTTTTTAAAATAAAATAAACAATGATATATATATTTTTTTTTTAATTTGTTCTTTATCTAAACATATGGAGTAAAACACATGACATACTGTTGAGTTCATCCAAGGCTAGAGGTTTAGTTATATATCTATGTGATGTTGAATGAGGTTTGCTTATTGTGGAGCAGAACAGACGTTTCAGTTTTACTTCAGATCTCTTTTGGAATTTGGATGTGATATTTTAGTCAATTTCATTCATGATTTTATCAAATAAAATATTTATAATAAAGAAAAATAATCATAATAAATAATAATAATAATTTTTCTTTAATTCTGATGTGGTGACATATATCATGTAATTTATTTTATGTTGTTAGCTGTTGACTCATTATTATTGCTGCCTACCTTGGCCAGGTAGCTCTTGAAAAAGAGAATTTTGACCTCAGTGAGGTTTTTCTGGTTAAATAAAGGTGATAAATAAATAAATAAATGATATATTGTCCTAATCATTAAGGTAAATGAATATGCATTCCATGCTATATTTTGTTTTAACAAGCACGATGCAATCCCTTGTCATTGTCCCTTAAATTGGCCCCATTAGGGCGGTCATTCACCAAGCAATTTTAACAAGCAATGAAGTGAGTCATGGGATAAAAATTCTATTCAACTATTTTAAGAAACTCTTTTTTTTCCCCCTGTAAGATTAAAGTAACAATGCTGAGTCAACTCCTCTGGCACTGTTACCCAATCAGATATGCTCAGGAAAGTTTCCCTGTGTATCAGCGCCTAAAGTAGTTTCCTCTTGTTCAGCAGTCGTGATGATGTCACATGAAGCAGTCGAGCATTAGAGACTCTTTTCAAAGCATATCTTTAAACAAGGGTGACATTATTTTGTAGTTAAGCCGTCCATGTTTTTTAAGAAGTGTCAGTTGAAATTTGACTAATTAAAATTTATGAAGTATGTTGAAGGGATGCCTGCAGTTCCTACGGGTTATTATGCCTATTTATGTCAAACATATTGTGAATAACTCCCTTTGACAATAATTCTCTCTCCACCTCTCATTGATTTAATCCTCTGTCTCTTCTCTCAGCTGGGACTCTTCTGTGCCAGGCTTTACTTTCTCAGACCTGTTCATCCAAGTGTCTACTAGACTGTCATCAGAGTTTGTCTACGGCTTTGGAGAGACAGAGCATCCCACCTATAAACACAACCTCAACTATCACACCTGGGGTATGTTCGCCAAGGACCAGCCTCCTGGTGTAAGTATCACACTAAAGCACACGTGCATGCACTCAGATCTAGCTGTTATTTCACACTGCTGTAGAAGCATAGGTTACTAGCATAGCATCAGTTTGAAGGAATGTTTGACTGGTAATGAATTCCAGGAGCAAAACTTGACATTGAGTTAAATTATTGTTTACAGCAGCAACCCCCCTCCCTTCTTTTTAAAGCATTGGCATGTTCCATCAAAACCAATTTAGTGCTTAACAGAGCACCCTGCATTGAATGCCTTTAACGCCACACCCTCTAGAGACTGCAGAGGTGACCTGTAAACAACCTTCCTGCACAGTATGTAAACTTGTCTGTCTCACATCCGTGTCACTTTGATGTGGTGGTGTTGATATGAACGGCGGTTATGGAGTGTCATCATGTTTTCCCCACCGGTGTCAAGGCCAGACAGGATGAGGTTTCCACCTGCATCAGCATTATCAAGCCTAATTGCTGAGCTGTCAAGACAGCTCCACAGGGTTCAGACAAATGTTATGGGGCCCCTCGGAGAGCAGGGGAACTAGAGATAAAAAAAGAAAAAACAGAAGGAAAAGGGAAAGTGGATGAAAATGAGAAAAAAATATAGAGCAGACTGGATGACATGGACTCTGTATTTACACAGTCTTTGATTTAGGCTACTAAAATTAAACAGAATGAGACAACACTTTAAATTAGTGTTAGAGTTTGCCACATAAACACATTTTTTGATCATCTAATTAGGTCATAGTCTGAGTAATCATAGTCAAATTAATACATAGAACATTAACTTCTGGTATCATTATTTAAAGAATAAAATAATACAAAATAAAGTACTTTTTTGAACTAGTAAATTACATGTAAAGTCACTTTATTGCATAATTGATTGTTCCTGTAGTATTTTATCGTGTTACAAAAGAAGTTATTTTCCTTTCTTTCAGAGAAAATCCAGTAATTCTCCTCCAGAGCCCCACAAAAATCTGTTAAAAATCTATGACATTACATTTGACACCACACCCCCCAACAACGAGGCAACAGTATGGAGTCGTAATTTGCAAAGACATGGAGAGATTGAGAGTGTGCAACTGACAGTAGTAGTAATAGAAATACTACTTCTACTACTACTAGGCTAAGCTAGTAGTAGTTTGTGGCAAATTTTGGGCAATTAGTTGAGGGAAACTCAGACATAAATATGTAATTACAAGACACCAAGTAAAAATGCTTAATTCAAATCCTGTTTTATTTAGAAGAGTACTATATCTGTACATATATATATATATATATATATATATATATATATATATACACACACACATATCTGTATATATATATATATAAATGTACCTAGAATGAGTGTGTCTGTTGTGAGTGAGAAATCAAGAAAGACCGACAGAGAGAGAAAGACCAAGAAAACACTGTCACTGGCTGTCACTCTTTGTTAGCGGACGAGCTAATGACCTTTCTCCTCCTTGAGTCAGGCCATCACACCATGTAGCAGGGCCACAAGGTCACAAGCACACACACAGAGCAAGAAAAGCACACATCCCAACAAAACTGACACAGAGACAGAGCCAGTCCTCAGAGCCATTATATTACAGTTTAACAACTTCTTATATACCAGAAGTGCAGGAGGCTGATGGAGTGTGACGTGCCAATGAGTTTCCGTTGCAGGACAGTGACATCTAAAAGTGGCAGATTTCCTGTCCCCCGCCACCTTTCTATCTGTTCCTCTTAGCCCAGTCTGTCTTGTTCCATCCTCATCTAAACAATGAAGGCAACTCTGGGACCCTCGCAGTACTAACAGAAGGAACACTCATAAAGTCCACACTCTGAAACTCAACTCATTCCCACTAGAACAATATATTGTATGCATAATTACTGAGGCACACTACTGTTTGTGCATGCAGAAAATCAGTGCAAGCAAATGCAAACATACATCAGTAAAAGACAGATGTGTATAAAAGTGTGATAAATTGTCACAGAAAAAGTAAAGTAAATAAATGACTGCCTTCAGCCACACAAGCTGATTTAAGTAGTGGTTAAATACTGTAGGTATTGTTTTTTTTTTAAAAAGGACAGAAAGCTCTGCTCTGTTTATAATTTGCCAAGATGAGTTTAGTAACCACCAAGCTACAGTTTTGTCATTAATTTTAATGTTCTGGATGCTACATTTAGGACTTCCTGATTATGTCATAGCACCCGGCAGCAACACAAATCCCCAAATAACATCCCAGTTCTCTGTTGATGGCTTCAAACGAAGGAATTTTTACACAGAAAGTATATATTTAAATAAATCTTTCAGTCAGTGCAGATTAATTTGCATAGAGGATAGTTGTAGGAAGATTTTTCCCTACCTTTGGGAAAACTGTTAAATGTTGACAACACTGGGAGCAAGCCCGCTGTAGCAGTGTTGTTGTCATACCCATAAACACAATGAGAAATGCCCTGTCAGGTGTAAAGAAAAATGCTCATAAATAAACAAAAAAAAACAGAACTGACCAATTCTTTACCCAACATTCACCCATCTCACACACCTTCTCTTTTCATTCTTACTCTCTCTCTGTCTCTTTGCCACAGAACAAGATGAATTGCTATGGAGTGCATCCCTTCTATATGGGCCTCGAGACCACTGCTGATGCTCACGGTGTGCTGCTACTAAACAGCAATGCCATGGGTGAGAGAAACACAAACACACGTGCACAAAGGCACATGCTTTGTGACACATGCTTGTGCATGCACATGAATTGCCAGTACATGCGCGTACGCCATTTGCAAATGCAACCAGCCACCCTCACATGCACACACAGTCACAATCAATTACATAGGCAGGGAGCATTTATGTATTAATGAGTGAGGCCAGTTTTAAGCACATAACCTTTCACAGGGAGTCATAAGAACACAGTGCAATGAGCACTTTCTACTCATCTCCCCTTTTGTATATTTGCATACTGAACAGTAATACACTCTAAAAACACAAGCAAATGAACATGCATCACACATACACACACACACACACACACACACATTGCTATATCCATGCATTTTTCACTTTGCAAGACAAAGAGCTGAGTTACTCAGTTAGTCTGTGCCAATGTCTTTTTAAAGCTTTTTCCTCACCAGATTAACATTATAGTATGTCATGTAGTGATCTGGTCTAATTTAACTGTCTCCATGAAAACATTTAAATGTATTCCAACCAGTTTAAAATGTAGTATTTTCAGGAAGTGCAGTTTCATAAAGAGGACCATACTGTATACTTTTGTAGAACAAAATGTTTGCGTTGTTCTCCAATCTGTTCCTCCCTTCCTGCACTGCTTGCTTACTCTTTAAAGTACTAAAAAGTGCATGTGCCACACATAGTAAGTGAACATGGACACATACGTAACACTTAATATAAAA
This sequence comes from Macquaria australasica, assembly GCA_005408345.1. Classification (NCBI taxonomy): domain Eukaryota; kingdom Metazoa; phylum Chordata; class Actinopteri; order Centrarchiformes; family Percichthyidae; genus Macquaria; species Macquaria australasica. Next base: position 309,464 of record SEMN01000109.1, read on the forward strand.
TGTTAAGGGACATAAATGTCTTATTTGCTTTGTGTCCAGATGTGACTTTCCAGCCTACTCCAGCTTTAACCTACCGAACTGTGGGAGGCATCCTGGATTTCTACATGGTCCTGGGACCTACTCCTGAAATGGTGGTGCAGGAGTACACTGAGGTAAGTCTTCTTGGACTTCTGGTCTGTTTGTGTGTGTCACTGTCGTGTGTGCTTCTGCACCTATGTGTGTGTGTGTGTGTGTGTGTGTGTGTTTTGTGTCTGGCCCTGGGCCACTGTTGATGGACTGCAGCAGCTGGGAGTTCCTCGCTTCATTGCGCCCTCTCATTTAGCCTATCTAAACACACACACACACACACACACAAACAATCAAACAAACACTTTATGGACACTGTCCCGTTTTCCTGCAAAACAACTTTTTCTGCGCTGAACTGTTTTGACTTCCTTGTTTGTTTTTCTTCTTAACAGCTGATTGGACGACCTGTTCTACCTGCCTATTGGTCCCTTGGGTTCCAGCTCTGTCGCTATGGTTACGCCAACGATACGGAGATAGCAGATCTATACAGAGACATGAAGGAAGCGGGTATACCCTATGTAAGTTTGCGGACAAAGATTTATTTTAAGATGTCTGAATTAAGAACAGCAACAGCCACAAGGGTATTGATTAAAATTATGTGGCAGGAAGGAATACTGTCATCATAAAAATAAAATAAAAAATCACTACAACAAAACATAAATCCTCATCTCATAACCAAATAAAAAAAATCTACAGTATATCTGTGTTAAGTGCACACAGTGTTAGTATTTCTTTTCTTTTTTCTGATCCATTTGTTTTCATTTAAAAAAAAAATCAAACCTCATGTATAACAATTTCATAAATGTGACCTAAAAAAACAAAATATTACAGGACACAATGCTGATGCTGCCCACAGGCATCTTATCCAATTTAATTCCAGTATGTTTGCCTGCTTTTGCAGAAACACCGACTTCATTCAATCAGTGTCTCAACACAAGGAATCATGTTACTGCCCACATCCGAACAAATGCAATCTGATAGCTTCTTCTTGTCCAGGTTGTCTAGGTTGTATAGTACAGGGACATGCACTCAGTGGAATAGACTGAGCTAAATCCAACACAGTATCTACCTATATTTTACAAAATGATTCAATGTATGTGGACAACAACTACATAAAACTACATTAGATCAAAGAAGTTATTGGGATGAAGCAAAATGGAGACACTGACTTCATGGATTACATTGGGTACACCCAGTTCAACCTAATGAAATGTGACCTCTAATTTCATTTGAAATCCATTCCATTGTAGGTTTCACAGCCTCAAGACATTTCCAGTTTGTACCAGAACCAGTAATTCTCTCTGACAGTCAAATCTGGGGTTCACATTTGAATAACATTTTTGCCAAACAGTGTAAGGAACCAAGTATGTAACAAAACAGAAAGTAATATTCCTCTCTGAGAGCATTGTGTTTGACCACAGCAAGATGTCCCAGGTGGCAGAATCCCATTCTCTTCATCATGCAAAACAGAAGTTAACAATTTCCACCGATAATCGAGTGATCCCCTGAATATGCTTTCACAAAGCCCTAACCTGCAAGGAGCTGACGCCAGCCGAAAAGAATCCTGCATCATTAACTGGAATGAAAGAAGCAGAAAATGCACCTACTTAAAAAGGCTACACATCAGCTAGCTTTACAGACTAAGCAACTGCCACAGACAAACCAGGCAACCAAAGCAGATGAAGTTTAGTTCTCACTGTAAGAAAAAAGAACCCTCACTTCTCATAGCTCAGGTGTTGCATGCCAAACAGACAAACTTTCCAGATTTCAAACCCAACATTTGACATCATTGTTGCAAAATGTGCAATTATTACAAGGAAGTTTTCACAGCAGTCACTAATTAATTCAAACTTTAGTTACATTCACATAGCGTACCAGCTCTTTACCAGCTGTAAAGTTCTGGGAGCTGAATATGCAGCAAACAGTCGTCCAAGGACAAAAGTGTGCAATAAAAAGCTAAGTTTCTTACTGCAATGTTGTCATGCTGATAGCACAAAACAGACCTGAATTTAATGCAGGAAGATATTGCTGTTTAAATTACTGCTACGTGTTGTTTTAATTCCTGTTTGGTTCTGATATATTTAATAAAACAAAGTCCATCTGTTGCAGGATGTGCAGTATGCAGACATTGACTACATGGATCGTCAGCTGGACTTTGTCCTGGACCCAGAGTTTAATGGACTGCCTGCCCTGGTTGACCACATGAGGGACGAGGGCATGAGGTTCATCTTCATTCTGGTAATGCCATTATATCGTAAACTGTTGACACAGTCACATGATTGGGCACTCAAGGATCAGCAACCATAGGGCAGGTGTAAATATTATATAGAGATATTAAAGATATTTAAAGCTTATATCTGTGAAGGCTGGATGTTAAATTACTGAATCATTAGCCACTCTCTGCTACTAAATACTAAGAGTTGTGTGTATTATAATTCCAGGATCCAGCCATCTCAGGCAATGAGACACGTCCTTACCCTGCCTTTACAAGAGGTAAAGCAGCGGATGTCTTCATCAAATGGCCCAAAAACATCAGTGATGAAATTGTTTGGGGGAAGGTAAGAGGGAATGGATGGCGAAACCAACAGACAAAATGATGCTTTTGCATAGTGTGTGGTGGTATGATTCGCCATCTTTTTTTTTGCAGGTCTGGCCAGATTACCCCAATGTCACAGTAGATGAATCTCTGGACTGGGATACCCAAGTAGAGGTACAAAGTTGTCCATATTCACCACACCTCCTAGATTCCGAAATACTGGAAAGTATGCGTAAACATCCCAGCTGCCAACAGACACGATCTGAAATTGCCTCTCAACCAACTTGGTTGGGTTAAGTTTTCAGCATTTCATTTCCTGATTTCCCTTTGACTGTCCCGTTTCCAGAAATATAGGGCATACACCGCATTCCCCGATTTCTTCCGCAATACAACAGCAAAGTGGTGGAATGAAGAAATCCAGGATTTCTACAACAAAACCAAGTTTGATGGCCTCTGGATTGTGAGTGACTCCAAAGAAAAACAAATTAGTACAGTGACCTTATCACCTCATTCTGCCTGATTATCTATTTACTTTCATTTCCTTCATGCACTCTACCTTCATCTGTAGGACATGAATGAGCCCGCAAGTTTCGTCCATGGCACAGTTGGCGGGAAGTGTCTTGGTAATCCACTTCTAGAGCACCCTCCATATATGCCACGTAAGACACACACAATTCTATTTTTTGTCCTCCTCGTGTTGTAATTTGATTATTAATGTTATCAACGTTGGGAGCATGTCTTTAAAGGATTCTACATGTTTGTTCATTGTGTGTGTGTGTGTGTCCCAAAAGCGCTGGAGTCTAAACATCTCGGCTTGAACCATAAGACTCTGTGCATGAACAGCGAGCAGATACTCAGCGATGGAAAGAAAGTCAGACACTACGACGTCCACAACCTCTACGGCTGGTCACACACCAAGCCCACCTATGAGTAAGTGAATATGTATTTATATTTGTGTATTTTATACTTAACAAATAAATATATCACCTGTAAGAGGCAGGTATTCTTTTTATTTCAACATATTATTGTACAAAAGTATAAAACATCCATATGAACCAACACAGGTGGCAGTTTTAATGTACTTTGTAATACTTTAAACACGGAAAACAGGACACATTCTCTGGCAGATGTGCATGATACCAAAGAAATTTGTTGGCATGCCTACTGAACCAGACTACATTTGGAAGTAGACAGGTTAGCGTAATAATCTCAATGTACATCATCTCTGAACACAGTCAAAAAAGATGTGGGTGAAAAGAAAAGAGAATAGGAAGAGCAGAAACTATGATTGCAAACACATTTAGAAGGAAAATGCAGTCACAGGGGACGTATAACTGATATCTTCCAGCTATCCACAGAAATACAGTCTCATCAAATCTTTATGATAATAATCACTAATGTTAAACTACATTGGTCCTTGTGGGAAAATCTTCCTCTCACCACAGGGAGGCCAGATTGCAGTTAGCTACAGAAGAGCCTGGGGATGCTCGGCACCATTGGGCCTTGAGCCCAGGTGCTTTAGCTTAGGAATTGTTTCATTTTTAGCACCATGCTGAATTTAACAATCGCAATTAATTGGCTAATTCGCTTTTAAAATTAATGTACTTTCTTCAAAAGGGAGAAGACACTTTTACATTCTACTCATTGCTAGTTTACCATATGTATGTCTGTGTGTTATTTCAATGTGAAAGAGAAATAGCTGAGTCTCTCTTCTCTGTGCAGCGCCCTGCTGAATGTGACAGGTAAAAGAGGCATAGTGGTGACCAGGTCCACCTACCCCTCCAGTGGAAAATGGGCTGGACATTGGCTGGGAGACAATTTTGCCAGCTGGGACCAGCTATACAAATCCATTATAGGTACATATAGCCATCTACTGTAAACACACTCTTTGGGACAAAACTTGGTTCTCATAATTGGTGATGGCAGTCTGCACTGTGACCAGTAATCTGACAATATTAGGGTCTTGTAAATGTATGAGAAGGGGGCGATGTGATGGATTACGCATGCTTGCAAACTGTGCAAGAAAAAGGAATCTTTAATTTGGCATAACTCCCCATTTTTCTTTGTTCTACAGGCATGATGGAGTTCAGTCTGTTTGGCATCCCTTACGTAAGTGTCATCATCTGATCTTGGTTTTGACAAGACATAATCTTATTGATGTGACCTTGTCCTCTCTAAGTAGATTACAGCGGCCTGAGTGATGTTATTTTGTTTGCTAGGCCCTTTGATCAAAGGACATCTTGAGATACAATGTGAAGCATGTCATTACAAGCCGCACCCCAACCGAGAGGCCTAGCACTAGTCCGTCATGAACTATGAAAATCATTATTAGTAGTCTTTAATGAAACTTACATTTTCACATTGTTGTCCTGGCTTGCTCTGTCTTTGCTAGTTTTCCCCTCTGTCTCTTTGTTTTTATTTCAATCTCTTCCTCTCACATACTGTCCTTCTGTCGTCTCCCATCTCCTCAGTGTGTCTAATAATAATTACAATATGACACCTTATCGATCCCTGTATGGTAAATCATTTGCATGCCCCTCGCCCAGCCACAGGGTCAGATGCACAACATCCCCAAGGACACTTCAGAAACATGATGCATGCAACAAAAGTAGTGTGACCCCAGTTCCTGAGGTTAGAGGGTGCTCTTTGTGGTCGAACCTGCACCCTGGCGCCCATCTTTCTGTACATCTCTGCCTCCTCACAAACATACACACACACACACACAAACATTGACACTTTTTGTCTGTCCCTGTTTCTTTTTCAGACTGGGGCAGACATATGCGGGTTCTTTAATAAAGCTGAGTATGAGATGTGTCTTCGCTGGATGCAGCTGGGTGCCTTCTATCCATACTCACGCAACCACAACGGCAAGGGTAATATGGTGAGTGACTTCAGAACAGAAGAAAAACACCCACATACAGATGTACTGGGTTGGAAACCCACTTAAATTCAGTTTCCTAACTAAAAATACTTATTTTTGCTCTTATTTGTTTGTTTGTGTCATGCTCTTGGCCAACTAGGAGCCACAACTTAACCACTGTTAGCTTTGTACATTTGAGCTAACTTGACTTAAACTCAAAATTATGTCAAATTTTTACAACCACCAATACCTGCAGGTACACCTACACGTTAGAGAACAATTTAAGGCCCCTTGAGCAAATTGCGATTTGTGATATTGGGCTGATAAAATAAAATTGATTTAACTTGACTCCAGAAACAACATACCAAAATGGCTGCATGCTTCAGATTTTTTCTGCAACTTCACGCAATATAATGATAACATTAAAAGAATACTATAGCCTATTGAAAAACAGAGGACCGGATGATTCTACCGTGTATGGTGCCCACTGTGTTTTTTCCACCTCAAAGATACACTTTTAAGGGGAATTGTTTTAATACCAATAATCCAATAAATATGAAAGAATAACACCAGAAAATTGAAAATAAGAGTTTTTTCAACAATCATCCACAATTCTGTTTAAAATCATTCATTTATGGGGAGAAATCCCAGCAAACCCATGAAAAGAGTGATACAGTATATTCCCAGGAAGTAATAATATTAGAATCACGGGAACTCCCTCAACCCAAAAGTGTTAATACAAATCAGGAAACACAGTACAACTGTTGCACTCTAAATGTGCATGGTCCACAAAAGGAGTTGTTTAAAAGAGCTTTCAAAAGGTGTGAGAGCTGAGTTCACTGGCCTTAAATAATACCAAGCTAGTGCTCACTGTGGCTCAAGAGATGACCACAAATCTGCTTCAGCTAGCATGTTCTTGTGCTCTGAAAATAGGGGCTCAGTTTGTATGAATATAGCTGTACAAAAAAACATTTACCAACACTCTTATTGTTTGCAAAAAAATACAAACTAAGTTGCTTTCTCCACCCGTCTCTCTCGTAATGTGCGCCTGACATACACAAACACACAAAAAGATAGACCTGTTTGGTGGTGTAGTGTCGGTGGCATTCATTCTAGTGGTGACCTTTAACAGCGTTGGAACACATCTGAGAAATCCAATAACGCCCGTCCGGAGATCGATCCCACCGGGCGAACTTTCTCTGCATTGGAGTCTGCAATACTAGACAGGACACAGTTGTGTGGGTGTGTGTGTGTGTGTGTCAGTGCCTGCACTTTTTAACGGCATGGAGTGGGGATATAATTGAATTCTCAAGGTGATCTGGGCACCACTGCACACCACCTAACCTCCACTCCACACACACATACACCCCGTGATTCCAATCATTTAATAATGGCTTGCAAATGGATGTTTAAACATGGAGAAAATTGACAGAAAAAAGCATGCACACGGCAGGAGAGGGCGGTACAAAATGACAGTTTGAGAGGGATGGAGAGAAAATAGGTGGGAGAACAGTAGAGGTATGTATACCAAATAGGAGAAAAAATAACAGAAGGACAGAGAAGTGACAAGCACATACAGATAAAGGAACAGGGAGGGGAAGAGAAGTTCATAGGCTATGAGGCAGAGAAAGAGAAAAAAATGATGAGGGATAAAATTGGCAGAGAATAAAACAAGATGGCAATTTAGCAAGTTAAATGTTGGTGACACAGGGTAGTGATAAGGATGTGAGAGCTGGGACAAGGCTGAATAAACAATTTACCGTATTTGAAACACCTGCGATCAAGTCAGAAAAGGGATGTGAGAGAGGAGGGTGCTTGGTGAGAGGAGGAAACAAAAATACAGAAGCCAAGACTGAGACATGGGAGAAAAGGAAATCAAGGTCAGCTATTTATGCAGTCTACTGTAAAAACTGTGTTATTTTTCCCTGTCACCCATATAAAATCCCCAATCATCAGACAGTTAGTGACTGTAACCTCCAGTCTGCTTAACAAGGCGTTTGACAACAAGGTATTAACACCACAAACCAGACCGGAGGGTACACAAGGTCAGAGACAGTGGAGAGAGAAAGAGAGAGTAGAGTTTTTGCAGAGTCATTCCCAGAGCCCCGTCACGCCTAGTGTCTGTTTGCCCTCAGACAACTTCCAATATTGACCTTGAGATAATTTCACTGCACCAGCAATATACTGCAGTGTCCACAGTCGTATCAGAACAATGCAAAATTAATTAAACAAGATACTGTATATTCTTCACCAATAGTTGTTTCACCGGTGTAGTCATATCCTAGTGTGTATATTGTTTTTCACCAAAAGGGACATACTGTCTGTCTAAAAATATTTTCTTTATATGATGTGAGCTCTGCAATGCAAAACAGAAACCCAAAGGTTTATGAGACGGGGCGAGGGAGTAGATTCCAGACAGATAAATGAAGAGAAAGACCAAGTAGGGGAGAGAAAAGATGAGAAGGGCTGACACAGCCAGATAACCTCATTTTTCCTTGAAGCCGCGCGTGCAAGTATGTGCGCGCACACATGCGTATCTGTCTACAATCAGTGTGTGTCACAAGGCCTTTTGCCACTATAAATGTGGCCATAAATTAGGTGAATTCATAAGATGGATTCTCTGTCTGCTCCTCAGTCTTCAGCACTCCCCGCTCTCATCTCTTCATCAATCCCTCCTCTGGTTTTCCACAGATGAAAAGTCTACCTTGAGGGCCCAGCAGACAGTGGTGTAACTGTCAAGTCATTCAAGATTTGTGTGACTGAATGTTAAAAAAGGATCTTATCCTGTTGGCGAGCTTACCACTTACATAATGGCCGCATCAATACCGAAATCATTCATGTAGGCCTATATGCATGCTGGACTAGCCTTAATAAACATTATTTCAAATTAAGAACACTATAAAAAGCACACAACAATAACATATCATCAGTATTGCTAATGTGGCCTTCATTCATCCATGTTCACACACAATACTACAATCAACAAACAAACTTACTGACTGTAGGGCCGTAACTAACAATTATTTCACTGATTTATCTTTTTTTAATTGGTACGTTTATAAAAAAAATAAAAAAAAAGTGAAAAATGCCAGTCACAATTTCCCAGAGCCCAAGGTGATGTATTTAAACTGACCAATGGTCTTAAACCCAAAGATATGTATTTTGATAGAATAATATAACATAAGAAAAGCATCAAATTTCACATTTGCAAAGTTGAAACTAGAGAATTCTTGCTTTGCTTTTGAGAAACAGAGGACTGAATGAGAGTACACTGCACATCAACAACAACAAAAAAAAAACAACATATGAGAGCAGAATACTGTTAACTCAAGTAAACTCTGCACTTTGTGAATGAATGAAAAAATTCCAACAAGAAATCCAAAACATGAGGCAATACTTTGATCCTGAAACTCTTCCCATGACTATCCAGCCTTGATTGAATGCTGGGTGAGGAACACAGTGCTAAACTGAGCGTCTGCCCTTTGTTGGACTTTGTCAGCTGTATAACCAGACCTGTTTGCCTCACATATTTCACTAGGGCATTAGCTGCCAACAGAGCTTCTGCAACTTTGGGGTCTTTTTGAGTTCAGTTGGAATCTAAGGAAAGTCACAGTTTTATATGTAGATACGGTCATTGCAGTCCAGGTGCCAGCAGCAATATTATTTGATCCGTGATCAGTTGCCATTCAACTTTGATCAGAATAGCTGCATCAAATCTCAGCACAGACACAAATGCAAATATTGTCTTTGGTATTTCTTGGGTTGATGTTTTGGTGACATAATAGGAAGAAATAGTCATGTAGCTAACCTTGCTAACGATGAACGTCACTCCACAGATCTGTGGACATTCTCACATTTATGTCACATTTAATGCCTAAAATATCTAAAGCGTGCCTTTTGTGGCTGTGATATTCTTACATTCGCACATGACCATAGCAAGCCCCGACATTAAGTCCTGTGCTACATATATAAAACCTGTTAATCCCAAGAACAACAATCAAAACTGTAGCCAGTGGGTGTCAGGACGCTAGCATGACAACATTGTTTGTCTGGGTCACCTGCTTCTGATCGGTGACGGCAACGTCCAGTGTGTCTCTGCAGAAAATGTGTTATCTTGCTATGTGAGAATAGCGTTGCAATCTCTACACTGCATATTTATCAGTTGGCACAACAATGTCAAAATGTGTCCATAATGCATTGTCATTCACTAGCTCGCCAGGCTAATTCAATGCCACACTCCGTCTCTCTCCCTACTTCCCACCGGGCATTGCGCAACTGCTTGCAACACATGACACACGTGGACACAGATGATTGGAATTGAGATGAGAGAAAACAATGGAAGAATGTCTTAATACATTACACTTAAAAATAACCAAACCTGACTTGAGCCTGAAGCTTTATGCAACAAAACTGCCTGAAGCCAACCCCTAAACCAGATCCTTTGTCTGGACTCATCCGGTTCGGGTTGGGAAGTAGAACTCTACTGTGTCCCTTGGCCTCTAACTGTGTCTGCATTGCATCAACTGTCTCTGTCCTCTCTCTAATAGTTGAAAGCAAAGGAAGCTCTACTCACTCATTCAGATTCATTTGATCAGTCTCTCTCTTTCTATCTCTTTCTTACACACACACACACACACACACACACACACACGCACACTCACAACTTACCATGGTAATTACTTCCCGGTGAACACATCTGATTGTAAGGCATGAGGGTGCAAAGTGAGGGTTACTGAAAAGGGAGGCAGGTAGAGGAACTCATGGGTTCCCAGATAATTACAATCTTGTAAATTTCCTCAGAAAATTAAATGATAATCTGGTAAACTCCTTAGGTCATAAGATAATGGAAATGTTCTGTATTCAATCATGTGCTGTTAGGCCTGTACTTAGTAACCACTGGGCTACAGTTAATAACTATTATCAAATCTGACCCAGCTAAATTGCAGCTGGGAAGAAAATGTCTGTCATTTTATTACTCTCTGTGATGATTTTTATGATAATATTTTAGGATTTTCTTTTCTTCAATTGAAAGACAGGAGACACAGACACAGATCCATACTTAACTGCATTACACACTGAGAAAAGTCCCCCTAACGCACACGGTATCATAGGGAGGAGCATATGGTGATGACACACTTCAGTTGAAAATCTTCATGATCCTCAGTGTGTGTGTGTGTGTGTGTGTACGTACTTGACCAGACTGGTTATTGTCCTTACTACAGTTCCAGAAAATGAGCTAATACATTTAGACTGGCCCATATCTACAAAATGACAGTACACCGTGTCCTCTTTTTTTTCTGTCCTTGTCTCTTAAGGGGACACTTGATGCCAATTAAAATTGGGTAAATGTCAGTACAGTGTGGGACATTATAGTTTGGGCATCATTTATCGGAATAAATGCACGCAGGCCATTTGAGTATTTCTGGCATGCTACAAACTAGCTGGTGTTGCTGTCAGTCTCTCTTCATGCCTGGTAATGTTTTATCCAAACAGGAAAGAGTCAACACTGCAAACACACAATGACAAGATAAGAAAAATGCAGCTGTGTGTAAATGTACATTTATTTCACAGACAAATCTAAAAGTATTACATTCACACTCCGCTGGCTTTTTTCTGCATAACCCCTGCACGTCTGTGTGTATTTGTACTTGTAACTGAGAGAAATGAACCATAGACAGAGCTTTTGAAGTCTATATCTATTGAAACAGTGGATCTGTGTACTCAAACACTGGGCAAGTATCTCTAGCTACATGAAAACTATCTCAGTCAGCGGAGGTTGTACACAGGTTTTTACTTTTTGCATTCTCTAAAACAGGTTGTCCACCTATATGTCAACTATGGGTCATAAACGGAATGATTCAGGGAATATCGCTGCCAATAGACCGTTCCCTAAACACCTCCCACGAACAGCGTTTGTCCAATCATAGCTTAGCAACCGTAAATAAGCATGTCAGGTTGGTCAAGCTTTGGATTTCTCCACATGCAGAATGAAGCTGTGTGCATGGAGCTCTAGTAACAGTGATACTTGGCATTTAAAGAGTTTGGATGGTCGTTTTTAGCCTTTCAAAAACAAAACCCAAGAACAAAAGTGTAAAGAATTAATTTAACAGTGTGTGTATCTGCTCTAATCTAAGATCTTGGCTAAGATCTTGGACAGAGCTGGAAACATTGAAAAGTCAGCAGGGAACAGCATTTTCAACCAACTAGCTGGAGCTAGTTTACACACAGCTTTATTAGCTACCTAGGTACAGCTGATAAAATCCGCGAGCGACAGTTTTCATTCCAGCCAAAAAAATTAATAAATTGGTTGTCATCAATGCAAACTGTATATGTGCTGTGTGAGAACAGAAAACCTGACAGCCGTAGCAACAGTAACCAAGGAGGCGGAGCTAAGCGAATGGTTAATTATGAGATACAATGTAAACGACAAATTCACAAGGCCAAAAAGCTGAACTCCTCTTTCAACACACATTTGTCTCAGTTTTTTATTACTATTCAACCTGTCTGTAATTACTACTTTTATATTGTTTTTTCTGTCAGAGACAAGATCCTGTTGCTTGGAATACCACCTTCTCCAAGGCGTCCCGGGACGTCCTGAACATCCGTTACACCCTCCTGCCCTACCTGTACACACTGATGTTTGAGGCTCATACCAAAGGAAGCACAGTAGTCAGACCACTCTTGCATGAGTAAGTGCAGACACACAATACACACGCATCTTATCTTTTCTGCTAACATCATGACTCAAGCATTACATGTAATCACTTAATCAAATCATTTAGTTATTACCAAGATGGATCTTTTCTCCTGATTTGCTGGCAAGATAACAGGATTTTATACTACATTGCTTCTCATTAGTATGCAGAGTATCACATGTGGTGGTTGCTGGACTAAAAAACTATTTAGGTAAAGCTTCCATTTAAGTGCTCCAACACGATTTCAGCACCTCTCCGTTTTAATGCCCAACACATTTTCAACTAGTTGTTGAAATGTTACCATCAAAGCCTCCTTTATTAGCTACAGATGTTAATCTCCCTTTATTTATTTATCCATACATTTTGCAGTGAGGTTAAACAAGCTGGTTTGTGACATTTGCTCATTTGAATAACTTGACAGGGTAAGAACAATTAGAAGTGTCTTCCCTGCCACAGCAAATGCCTTCAAGAAGCCCTTAAGCAAGGCACTCTGTTTCAATACCAGTGAGACTGTTTAGAGGCCAACCGTAGATTACTGTGGCTATACTTGGCAGCTCCCAGATGTGAATGTGTGGAACTGTATGAAAAAAAAGAAGACATATTTATTCATTTTAAGAGACTCTTCTAAAGTCACAGATGGTATTTAAGGAGCTGGCAGGGTGAGCCTGGCAGGGTTATTTGGCTTGCATCTTCAAACCATTGAATTCTGAATGAGCACTTGAACAGTCGTCTGGTCTGAGGACACAGGAGAGAGCGTAAAATGTTTTCAGTCAAATTTAATGGCATGTGGCTGTGCTGGTGTGTCACAGGTTTGTGAATGATAAAACTACATGGGACATCTACAAGCAATTCCTCTGGGGACCTGCCCTACTTATCACCCCTGCCCTCGACCAGGTATATACACACATTTACTCTTCTACTTATATATCATTGTGCATTAATAAACATATCACAGATGCAACTTTTCAATCATTTCAGTGATAGTTCGCCTGTATTTCTCTACGATTTGGTTGGACTCATTCCTTTGATTAACTGACTTTGTGATTGACAGGGAGCCAGGCATGTGGATGGCTACTTTCCTGATGCACGTTGGTATGACTTCCACACGGTGAGTCCATGTCCGTAACAACCAGAAAACACATTCAAGCACACCCCTGGTGCAACAATACAGTAGATAGCACTGAAGAAACATTACAGTATCTATTACTGAAAGAGGTAACCACATCTGACTGGCTGATGAGTGTTTGCATAATGTGGATGTAGTTTGATAATATTCCTAACATATGAAAATACATCTGTGCATCATATCTTTTCTTGAAGATGCAAAGCACTGCATCTATGAGGAACTTTACGTCTAAAAATGATTTTGACAAAAACAAATATGTAGGCAAACCAAGACAAAAAAAAGAGACTAAAATCACAACTACGACAAAACTCCAAATGACAATATTAACAAGAGACATCTTTGACAACATCATTAAGGAGTTGCAGCTCAACAACTGCAGAAGGCGCCTTGATGACAAAAACAAACATCCAATCATTCTGTCTCATTCTAGCTAGGGGACTCCCCATCTGTTAGACAGCATCATAAAGCCAAACAAAACACGAGAAACAACAGTATAAAAGGGGGGCATGGGATGGTGGAGAGGAGTGGTTCCCTCCATTAAACTTGTCCCCTCAGCAAGCAGAGAGGTTCAAGCTGTGAGAGTAAGGACCAAGGACAATACTGGAAAAAAGAAGTTTGCAAAGAATTCCTTTGGTGTGTAATAAATTACTGAAATGTTTTAGATGTAGCCTTTATAGATGTCACATCTTTCACTGCGTGCTTTGTGATTTACCAGTGCAGAAATGCCAACATCCCACAAAGGAATTGTTGAATAAAACGAATCTGAGTTTCATTACTTCTTTTATTTCTAGTACTTTAAATATGTATGCGTATGTAATTATTGCTGCTTTTATCAGGCCAAATATTTTGAAGCGCGCGGCCAGACGGTTAGGATGCCCACACCTTTGGACCATATTAACCTTCATATCAGAGGAGGATATATCTTACCCTGGCAGAAACCAGAGAAAAATACACAATACAGGTAAGTGCTCGCACATCACGGCTGACACACCATGACAGCACACAGCTACAGGTCAGCATCCCGTGTGTTTAATGTGAAGTGTGTGTCTCAATGCCTGCGCAGAGAGATAGGCTGCCGGGAGGGTGGGGATGGTCCATATGTGTACGTATTGCTGCTGTGTTTTAAGTGTTTCAAAGACTGTATCTCCGTTGAAAGGTAGGTTGCCATGTGTGACCGACACTCTTCAAAATGAATGTCATCTATGATCGTTAGCGTGTGTTAAAGAAAGCGGCAGTGAGGATGAGAGAGAGAGACGGTTAGAGGGTGATGAGTGTTCCAGCAGCAGTGAGATCAGGTGGATGCCCCCAGCAGGAATGTTAATGTATTTGTCCTCATCAGCAGGTATAAATAGATGTTGTTCTTTAGCTATCTGCTATAACCCTCTCTTCCCCTTTGGCTTCAGTCGGAAGAATCCTTTAGGACTGATCGTTGCCCTGAGCGACAGTGGAACTGCTGAAGGATCGTTCTTCTGGGACGATGGAGAAGGAATAGGTAAGTGAAAGGTCACACCCACCCACACACACACATAATAGCATATAATTTAATGTTTTAAGAGTTAGGGCATGTAATCTGCTTTAGCTGGTATAAGGTCATATCTTGACTATAAGAAATTTAAGTATCAGGAAGGATAGATGGGTAAAAATCATAGATGGTAGATAGATTGTCGTGCACAAACACCATGGGCACTGACTTCAATGCATTTTTGTTTTTTAGCCACGCTAGCAGCATGGTTCTAGGGATGGCAATGTTGGTCTGTCGTTTGATGGTCCACCACTTTGGTCCAAACTGAAATATCCCAACAACTATTGGATGGATTTTTATGAAATGAAGTACACACATCCATGATCCCCTAACAATGAATTACAACTCTTCACTTTTCATCTAGCATCACCATCAGGACAAACATTTTAATGTGTCCAATACTTTGGTTAAGGACCAAATACCTGAAAAACTAATGATATTCCAACCAACCTCAGCTGTACTCTGTTCATTGCTTATTAGCATTGTTAGCATACCTGCTTAACATCAGCTTGTTAGCATGTTTACGTTAGCATTTAGCTCGAAGCAAGTACAGCCTCACAGAGCTGCTAGCATGGCTGCAGACTCCTAGTCTTGTTCATCGCTAAACAAAATGTAGCCCCCAAACACCTCTTAGGAGAACATAAAGAGCTAAGAATGGGGGGAATTTTACAAGCTGATCAAGATTCACTTTATGTTGTCTGAAGCCCATTTTGAAACAGTACATTACTAAAAATGCTGGAAGCTCATATAAGAAAGAATTATTATTATCTATAGAAGCGGTTTTGAAAATCAGGAAATGAAAATCCACACCTTCACCCCAGTATATCTTAAACTCATGTACAGTATGAGAAAGCACATGTAGTTATTTTTACTGAATATGAATTTCTTCATTGATTTTATCATGCAGAGACAGACAACTACGACATAGTCTCTCCACTTTCTCACTCGTTCTCCCTCACACACACACACACACACACACACAGATGTACGAACAGAATCAGTCTCTGAAGTGCTTCTGTGAGAAGATGCACTCCTCTGTGAAAGGCATATTTGTGTTGGGACAAAGAAGAGAGGGAGAGATAGAGAGAGAACGAGGGATGACAGAGAAGGGGAGTGACAGAAACTATTACAGTAATTCCCTGTGTCGCTGCCTGGAGATATGCTCTCCATCACTTCTCTTTTATCTGCTCGCTCGCTCCTCTCCTCTGCGTCTCCCTGTCTGCCTGCAGTGTAGCCTCCCTATGTCTTTCTTGTTTGCTTTGCCTCTCGCTATAGCACCCACTTACCTGTATCATCTGCTTTTCTTGAGTTCTGCATGTTTGATTTTCACTTCAGAGGATTAGCTATTCACTCTGCTGTCAGTCAGACGGACTCATATGGACGTTAGTCACTCGTTCATCAGTTATATCCCCTCATTCATTCACACCAGTCCTTTGTTCAAACTCGTTTAATCAACCTTTAATAAGTTGAGGTAATACTGTGTGATGAGTCAATGCGTGGATAAGTCTGTTAATGAGTCAGTATGGTATTAACTCCATCCAGTCACTCAGCTAGTCAGGTTTTTTTAATTTATTCATGCAGCTACTCTGTGTTTCATTCACTCATTAATGCAACCCTTCACTACACAACTCACTCAGGTGATTATTTATGTGTCCATCCAGTCAGTCACATGAATATGAATACTCACTTATTCATGGAGTCCCTAATTTTTTCACTTCTCTCTGTCCCTCTCATTCAGTCACACATCTATTTTCTCTGTCCCTCCTTTGTCTCCATTTCTCGCTCTGGATGTAATTCACTCTTATTTTCTCTCCTCAGACACAGTCGAGAGAGGACAATATCTGCTGACCTCCTTTTCTGCAAAATCGGTGAGTTCAAGGGCCAACTACATGGCACGTCTCTCTTTTTTTTTTTCTCTCTTTATCATCATTATTGTTATTAATGCAGCGAGGCTGGAGAATAAGCCTGTGCTTTGACATGCAACACGGCTGTGGTAGGCGGATGTCAAAGGCTAACTGTTGGAAACCATCAGCACAGAATTTATGTCTAACTCTGGGGTGTTGATTTAAATTTAGCTTTTACCCCTTTTGGCTGAGAAGTTCTCACTTTACAAACTTTCTTTTGACACCTATCAAAGCTATGACATACAAACATTAAAGGTGTTGAATGTCTTAATAACAGCACTATTATAATAATCTAGAAGTAGGTTCATTTTCATTAAACTTTAACCACAATATACAAAAGCTTTAACAATGAAAATGTACCTTTATTTAATACAACTGAAATGGTGAGGTAGTGGAGAGGATACACACACACACACACACACACACACGGCAGAAGCTTTTTTATGGGTCTACTGCAATTTTATTGTCTTGTGCTTTTGATGTACAATTTAGCAGTCTTGTGTAGTCATGGTGACATTACAATTATTTTACAATTTTAAGGAGGTGGAATAATAAAGTAGATACTGTAGGATAGATGTTGCCGAGTCAATTTGTAGAATTTTACACTGAAACCAGATGCTCCATGTTTAACTTTAGTTTTGGGCCATCACCAAGCCAACGGCCCTAATGAAGTCACAACGTCATTTTCATCAGGTGTGGGGCTTTTGTTGTGCACACACCTGTTTAGTATTTCTATGGCTCTAAAAGAACATCCTCGCACAGAGCAGAGGGGGTTGGAGTGGAGCAGCTGTGGTTGTGTTTATGCAGATCACAGTGCGTTTCTGGTACTTGTTTTGGCATGAAATTGCACTTAAATTTCTGCCTGCTCAGAAAACCTCTTATCACAAACATAAGCACAAAGAGCAATTTTGTGGCTTTAGTTGGCAAAAGCACAAACACTCAACATTTCAAAAAGACAAAAAATGTTCATGTAGGTTGCACTTGCCTCTTTCACCTAGTACAGATTTGAATGTGTCAATCCAAATAAATTTTTCATAAAGGTCAGATTAATGAGTGATTACCAATAATGCCATCCACAGATGCTTCCTTTAGGCCCTTCCCCTAGAGTAGATTGAATATCTGTAGCCATCAGCCAACATTAACAATGATACGCACCATCTACAATCTCTAATTTGATGGATACCCCATGTTTAATAGGTCAAAACACCTTACCTTGATTAAAGAGGTACTGCACACTTAAACATGTTTTTTTTTAGCTGTAAACTAAATTATATGACTGTACTGTGATGAAACATCGATGCTAGTGTTAAAATTGATATTTCACATAAAATGTATAAAAACAGGCATTTCATGGGTTGCAAATGGCTTAACACACCATCTACTCTTTCACATGAGCCCTGAATCTTGCAAGGCCAATGCTGACAGAGTCAACCGGTTGGGACCTGTCTACATTAAAAAAGACTCTAATCAGTGTCAGCCAGTCTCCCCCGTGTCCCCTGACCCACACACTACGTAGCCACAAGGCCACACCTCCTATAGTTTTTATATTTAATTAATTTATATTAGCGTCCAACAATATACATAGATTCTGAGGTGCATAAAGATAAAGCCACAAACATTGTTCTGTGTGCGTGCATTTGTAAGAAGAGGTGGTCTCAACAGCCGAAATTAGGGTGCAATTTAATGCCAAAATGGGTACCAAAAATTGCACAGCGCAACCCCCATCACTACAACCTCAGCTGCGTCACCCCACCGACCTTGACACATGCGCTTTCATGTGGAGCAATAACATTACCAATCAGTTAAAAAGAATAGCTCTATATAGAAGGACAACAAATTGTGCCTGTGTTTGCACTTCTGCTGAATGAATGTGTGTGCAAAAAAATAGAGCCCTAAGAGTTTGTGTGCATAAGTCCATTGGCTAAGTTCAGTGACAAGCGAGTGTTTACCAGGCCGCAGTTTGATCACATTTTGAGTCAGACATGACAGACACTCCCTAATCACTGGGACTAATGGGACTAACCCAGCCCTATTTGCTTCTTAGCCAGGCAAAGGCACACAATCACACACAGGCACACATTAATGAGCACACGTTTGATCACAAACATACACACATAGGCTACACATACATATATGCACACATCTACAGTACACACATGCCCACATACAGCTACCATGGCCAAACATCTGTGGCTGTCCTCTGCCTACCATCAGGCTCATTCCAAAGCAATTTCACACAGCGATAAAACAGGCACACTGTCTGACAGCCAAAGGGGGAGAGAGCGTAAGCGTGTGTGTGTTTGGGTGTGCTTGTGTGTGTGTGTGCGTGAGCGTGTGTGTGTGTGGGTGTATGTGTGAACAGGCAGATGTGAGAAGATGAGGATAAGTTGGGCAATGAGGCCAGTGCTGCCTGGCAGATTAGCAGATCGTATGCCATTTTGGATGGCTATCTGAATGTAGAATGTAGTGTGTGTGTGTGTGTGTGTGTGTGTGTGTATCTGTAGCTCCATGTGAGTGTTGGACCTTTAGAGTGAGGCCATTTTTACAAAGCAAGAACATTTTAGTCTTCTTCAGTTTTTAGGGGGCTGTCAGTACTTTGACTAATTGATAATCAGGGACCTCAAACGTGTGTCTCTCACAGCGTGAGCATGATAAAAGCACCGATGTAAAAATATTCAGGCAATCAGAATCTCCCTGCAGATGATTATTTACTAAAAGCAAAGCATAGAGTACAACTTATAATACGGTGGATATAAAACTAATGGAGAAAGATACTCAAACATCAGTTAAGAGATAAAGCATATAATAGAATAGATACTTAATTTGAAGTACATGTTTTTTTGTTTCTAATAATTGTCTCCGTCTCTTCGTCTCATCCTCCCATCTTCAACACTTTCACTTCCAGAACATCCTGTCCAGTCAGGTCCTCCACAATGACCTGGCTCTTGCTGACCAGGTGACCCTGGGTGTGGTGAAGGTTTGGGGAGCAGGCAATGTTAAGATCACAGAGGTGACCCTAACAGACGCGACTGGAACGACGCATCCACTGACCTCGCAGCACATCCTGGACACTCAGGTCAGAAAAGTTTTTCGATGTTTACCATTCACTGTAGTTACCATAGTACATTTAGTCATGATATATTTCATGTAGTTATCTAAATATGTATCTGTATTAAATTACAAGTTACAGTTAGTATACAAATTGGATCAGTTAGATCTAAAAAACAAAATGCTGTCCTCCACCTAAGTTTTTAAATAGGCTTAGAATTATGTGTTCTTATTGCTTTCTGCCATTGTGCACTAGCTTCAACATGATAAACACAATTCTGCAGACTGCTGGCCAGCGTCATCAAATACAGGAAATGGTCTATGACCGCAAAAGCTCTTAACATAAATGAAATGCCACTTTCTGGCAAATGAAGGTTATTTTTGTTCACATAGTTGCAGACGGAAACTAACTGATAATGTGTGGTGTACCATATTTATTCATTTGGTTATATGTTTTATTTAATTTACCATTAAACAAACTGCGTCATACTGTAGCTTTAAAGCCACAGAAAAACATCAGAAAACTGAAAAATGTTTCCAGTTTCCAATTCTCAGTGAATCGACATTGTTTTTCAATAATAACTTTTTTTTTTTTTTTTTTGCAAAGTCTTATTCACTGATCATTAAGAACATAAATAGCAGGTAGCAGGGATGGGAAACTTGGTGGTAATGGAATAATATTAACTAATGTGTATACAAGCGCACATATTCCGCTGCGTCCCACAGATGCACTCAGCTGAATTTCTGCTCTAATAACCTCAAAATAAACATATTAATCACTGTCTAACATGCATACAATAAGTGTCATTGCATTTAATAGTTCACTTTGCACATTCATATCATAGCTCAGTGAGCCTCTTTCATCATTACATGCACACATTTCATAAACACACCCCTGCTTTCAAGTTGATTGAGCATTTCCCTGCCAGTCAAAAACTGTCACTACAAAAAAAACTCAGGTTCACAACCCAACCCCTGCTGTGCCGCACTTTGTCATCTAATAGCTGTAATCAACCCTGCATTCCCCCCCGACACTGCTGTTTTGTAATGAACACAGAGCCGAAGACTTGACTCAGGACAGCAATTTTAAAGCCGCTCATGTAAAATGATTGTCACCTCCTCTTGCTCTCGCCATCATCTGCTCCAGTGGTTGAGCGGAGAGAAATGTGATAGAGAATCATGAGGAATTGTGTACACAAAGCCAAGCCATGTGGCCTGTTACAGTACTTGCTGCATGGGGGATTTATTTGTCCAAACTGCCTTGCAGTACCACAGTTACTGTCTTTTTCAATGGCCACTGTGAAAATTGAATGTTGTCACTTTTTTACATCAAAGGAAATTCCCATATAGTAGTATTCGTGTGTAAATCTCCTCTGTAGTCAGAAATTAGAGCTAGAAGGGATTCAGTGTTTTACACAAGGACACTTCGGTAGGGTGGATGTTTACCTCTGAAACAGGGCTTGAGCTGAGGACATCCAGCTAAAGGACAGCTTCTTGAGGTCACAGAGACAGTAGGTATAAGAACCCCGAAATGTAAAAACGCAAAATGGGAGCAAGGAAGAAGAGTTTAGGTCTTACGAGGAGAAACTGGAAAAGAGAAGAATATACATCATTTGGATGAAGAGGGTGGGGGGGTATGGAGCTATCTTATAGTGAAAGGTGTATATGTTTGAGTGGAGGATGAGTGATATGGTTTACCACTACGAGAGTGTGAAGCAGAAGAAAAAAGAAAAACAAGGCCATGTTTAAGAAGATAGCATGTGTTCCCTCTCCTCATTTGGCCTGTGATAAAATATTCCTGTCGAAGTTGTGTACTGTACTCTGGACTTATCGGGAGCACGGAAATGATAGCAGCTCCATAAATAATCGTAGGTGAAAAAGCCCAGAGGCCTTTGATTTATACTGTTCTTGGAGAAGACGGACAGGGAGAAGGAAGAAGAGACGGCAAGAATTGCAGATGAAGAAAGTGAGAATGACAGAGGGATTTTGAGAGAGAGAGTGAGAGAGTGTGTGTGTGTGTGTGTGTGTGTGTGTGTGTGTGTGTGTGTGTGTGTGTTGGGGATGCAAGGATGGGCAGAGAATAATGAAAAGACAGGAAGACAGTCCATCTTTGGAAGGGAGGGAAGGGAGGACAGAGCGCGGTGGAGAGAGAGAGAATGCATTACAGAAAACAGATGGAGGAAAAGGAGAGGAAAGAGGTGAAAGAGATAAACAGGAAGAATGAAAGATGGGTGGAGGGAAGGAGGAAGGGCAAAGAGGAAGGAGAGACAGGGAAAGAGGATGACACAGTATGCGCATGGTAATAAGTAGTTTTTCAGTGTGAGACAATCCATTCATCTCCTTAAGTATTGTCTGATGAGGTAACAACTTGAAAGAAGCAGTAAGCAGCTGGCACTGTTTCATTTAAATACAGTGAGTTGGGAGAGCTATTTCTGTCTGGTACAGGACAAGATGTTTTATTCTGGACCTATATAGGCCCAGTCATTTACAATATCTCATCACATGTATAAGCCCAGGTTCGTTTAATTCTAGTGGCAACCCATGGTGTTTATATGACATGAATGAAAAGGCACGATTTTTCTTTAAATCGGATACAAGGTACAGCACAGAAGAGGAGGAATGTACTGTACATTTTCATATATCTGTCACATTTAGTAGACTTCACAAAACATGGAGCAAGTTTCATCCATCCATTTATCTATCCATTGTCTATACTGGCTTATGTTGTGCAGGGTTGCAAAATGCATTCGGTGAGAGGCAGAGTACAACATGCATCACAAGTCTATCACGGGATAATATATACAATATATAGACAAGCAATTACAATATTTTTTTAACCCTCTCAAACCCCGCACATACATTTTCCACATACACTATTTGCACATAGCCTTTACAACAGAAGGTAACAGAAGTAAAACAGATGTGACAGGGGAGGTCTAGAAGCTGTATGCTTATACAGTGATACATAAAACTGATATATAAAACTTTATTTATATAAATATATATATATATATATATATATATATATAGCTAATCAGCAATTGAAAAAAAAATATATAAAAAAAGAAATTACACATCACCAAGAATGAATTAGACAAAATGAATTGTGATGATAATTTCTTTTGAATTTTTTTCAAAATAAAGCAAGCTCTTGATTATGTGTAGGTTGGAATTTCATATCTGTACACTACGATATATAAATACTGGCTATGTCTGGTTTGACAACAAGGAAGGTGTATACTTAAAGAAACTATATATATATCTTTCTTCTTGTTTATAGGAGCTGATTATTGATGCTACTCCAAAGTCTGTTCGTGTGGATCAGCCTTTCAGTATAACATGGAGGACCAGTGTCTGATTAACAGATTTGTGTTTTGCTGTTAAATAATTTTTTTTTGTTTTTCATTACTGTACCATTAAACCATAAGTAACATTAAGTCAGATCGAGTACAGGTAGGAATAATGCCAAAACATAACATGTTGTTACAATAAATAACTTCGGATGGTAACTGTTTCAATACTCTAAATACAGAACTACAAATCAATAAAGTGCTTGATACTGAAAAACTTGGCTGTCTTGATTTTTTACAAATGACATTAAAAGGTTCCCTGTGGAGTTTTTGACCTCTCGAAAGTGCCACAGAGCTCTTTATTTGTGAGTGGGTTCCTGATTTGTTTGCACGCGCACGTACATGTGATGCGATGCACAGTCCTGCCAACGGTTTCACACAATTCCAGTGATCTACAGGTGGCCGTAATGTGCCAAGAAAAGTAGCACTGCGCCAACAAAGACAGGGAAGAAGCAGACTACAAGCTGGTTAACATGGACGTCAACAATACAGGATTATAAATGTCTGACTGAGCAAATGTTTTATGAGGAAAGAAATGTTTTTTTGACCTCCAGGATACACACAATGAGTTTTGGTGAGTAACAGTGACTGTAAACACAACTTTTTACACCTTCAAATCTGCTTTCAAATGATGAGATTGAAAATAGCACATATGCTATTAAGGCTAGCTGTTTCCTTCAACCATGCATACCAGTTACTCTTACAGAGTAACTATTGTTATTTTCAGACACTGTAGCTAAAATCAATGTTAGACTTGACTTAGCATTCACAGTTTACAGCTTTTTGGGGGAATGGCTCAAAATGCCATTCATGTATTTCTGTCCTTGTGGCTTGTAAGACTTATAAATATGTTTATGTTCTTTTCAAGTGATCAGTTACATCAACCAAAAAGTTTAAATTCATTGAGAAACTTAACCTGCATGTTGCACATTTTTTATTGCCCGTTCTATTTGACTTGATTTTAATTTTAATACATTCTAGTCTTTTTTTATGATGAACAGGGTTTATTGTTCCCAATTTCAGTTATTGTCACATAATCCATTTAATAGTGGAGAAAAGAAAGGTTAACCTAATTTGTGTCCGCAACACATTACCTGCAGAGTGAGCAATTTTATGGAATTGTTCTGGCCCTTACTTATCCACACAGAAGCATCAATAGGGAACCAACTGCTGTGCAAAATGAGTGAACAGGTGTTTATAATAAAATAACAAACAGCGAGAACTAATGACCAGTGGAAGGAAACACATCCTCAAGAAAGTCTGCTTCTGATGATTGGAAATGCTTTGACTCAAGAGATGCATGATGCTGTGATTTATTCCCCACAGAACACCAGTCACCAACAGAGTAACAATGACTGAAGTGGAATTATTAAGTGCAGCTTAAATTTGTGCGTGCATGTAGAGCCACTGCCATATTTCAGTATGCGTGGGCACCTGCATGATCCTGCAGTTGCACATATGCATGCTTCTGTACATGTTTGGGTGTGCGTGTGTGTGCGCGCCAGGAACTAGACACTAATTATAGCACTCACCTGCGGCGAGCTGTCTACCTGTGCTTTGTCTCGTCCCATTACTTCCCCATAATGATACAGTCATCCATTATTCAGCCTGCAGTAAATGTAATGATATCAATTTAGCCATGGGCACCTCAAATTGATTTCCACTCTAATCGCCACACCACGGGTAGGAATGTACGGGGGCGGGGGGGGGGGGGGGGGTTACTGCTGAATGGCGGATGTGGGTGTGTGTCACGGTGTGTTTCTGTGACTGTGTCCAAAAAGTTTCGATTTGTGATGATTTACTCCAGCCTCTGTCTTTAGGTAATATGTGATTTTGAAGAGAACAGTTCTCAGTTTTGACTTTGGAAAACGAAGCCACCCACCCATGAGTGCCAGCAGGACTAACAGAGCAGGTGATCTGACTAGGCTTTCTTCCTGAATTTATACTGAAGTCCTAACTCTGCCAGTTGAAGAAATCGAAGAGAAGAGAAAACACTGAAACAATCAAGGCTTTTATCGGTTTTTCCACATTCCTATACTCGTGGTTTCTGGTTTTATCAACTGGTATAATAATATTGCATCTCTAATATAGTGAGAGAAAGAAACTTGATTATGAATGCCCTCCTGACATTATCATCATCAGAATTTGTTGTTGTGATTAAGTGTTTTTACATGTTTTCTTTTCTGTCAAAGATTTGTAAAAACTCCCTCGACAGACAACACAATGGGGCAGTCAAATCTGACTTTCTTCTTAGACATCAAGAGGGTCTCACATCTGTTAATGCTTGGATGTGTTTGGCTCAAACTTTTTCTAAAAGAGAAATGTTTCTTCACGCATGAATTAGTGAATTGTCTCAGTTCCAATACTCATTTCATGTAGAGTATAGGTCTAAATATATGAGAGCAGTCCATAGCCTATGACAAAAATTGACCTGCCTCAGTTGTAGAGTGTGAGAGTGTGTGTGTAAAAAGTTAGTAGACAACAACAAAAATAAGAGGAAAGGAAAATTGGTATACCTAGAGAAAACAGGACTTGTACATAAACCTATTCTGCATTTGTTTATGTACCATAGCCTACATATAATGAGGGACTACTTTATGTTTTAGTAACACATTGTTGCTATTAGGCACGTATTGATCTGCATGTGCAGTGTTAATATTAATAACATACTTGTGTAAATAGGCCAGATACACAACAGTTTGTAATATACAGCATATACAGCAATTTACAGAAAGTATGCATACGGATAGAGCCAGGGTGAACCAAATTTAAGGCATCCATGTTAAGATTGTTTAAGTATGTTTAAAAAAAATACAGCTTCTTTATTGGGTGTTTTAAACTCTCAAATATCAATATCAGTATCGGCCTCAAAAATCCAGTATCTGTTGGGCCCTACAGCTGACATCCACAGTGTCCAAAAAGTTCATTTCAGAGTTCTTCTAAGTAATATATTTAAAAAAAAAAATGCTCTGCTCTTTCCACACAGTGAAATAATGTGGCCCCACACTTTTTACAGAAAGTCTCATTTATATCTTATTGTCCATAGATCAATGTGTTTTTTTCTCCGACTTTCTGAAAGAGAACCCGTCTTTTACCAGAGAACATGCTTTTAAATGAGCTGCAGTAACAATGTGTCTTTGTTACTGGGGTGACTGACAGATACAAGTGTGTCACAGATGAAGGGGGAAACAAAAAGATAAAACAACATGAGAGAGAGAGGGAAAACACTTTGACAACTTCAAAGACTGTCAGATGTGATGGGTGTGTGTGTGTGTGCGTGTGTATGCATGAACACGTGTACTTAATGTTTTTGATATACTTTTGTATGCTTGTACACGTTAGTGTCTATTAGTTATTTCTTGTCTTTGAGCATGTGTCCTTATTGATAACTTTGAGGGGCCATGCTAAATTAATGTCACCTTTAAGTGATTGCAAATATTCACAGAGATGATAAAAGCATTGGGTGATTATGTAACAGTCATACAGTAAAAACATCTATGTGCATAAATTCTACAATTCAATTTTCTTATTTTGAAGACAGGTTGTATCTTGAAAATATGAGTCATTAGAGCAATAAAACAGATATTCTAAATTAGGTAAGTCTCTTTACTCGTGTATTCCTAACAGCTCCCTGTCATACCGGTCATACCGGTAAAAAAATACATCACGCAAATATAGAATATTTAAGTGTCCTTGTCTCACTTTTCTCCAATTCTTTGCGCTCTTGCATACTCCTTCACATACACACACACACACACACACACACACACACACACACACAAACACACACACACACCTTTTTCTGTCATCCTGTTATTTCGTGAGCACAGCTACTGTGTCGACAGCCCAATAGCACCCCACCTGACCAGATACTCACAGCCAGTTTCACCATTTGACACCCACCCACACCCTCGCTAGCAGACACACAGTGTAAAACTCTCACCTGTTTGTCATGAGCCATTTCATGTGTCTGACACCGCGCTTCAGCTATGCAATTTTCCTTTCACCTTCACTAATCTGCCGTTCATTTAGGGCAGTCATGCACGCCGGCAAGCTATGCATATCTGCCCACTGGGAGGCTGCTATGCTAATTGGTGCATCTGCACTGCATTAAAGGGACACCAGTGGTCCCTGACCTAGACCAAGAAGAAAAAGAAAATCTTCCCAAAATCCTTAGATGACAAAGAAAAATAAATAAATAAGAAGAAACCTCAGCACAGGCAATTCACAGAGAAATTCTCCCTCCTCCGACAACTGAGGGTGCAAAAGGAGCCATAGGAGAAAAGAAAAAAAAATCTATTCTAAGAAATCTTCTATAAAATTGTGAATATATTCTGTATTGTGCACAACCCTTGGCTGATTCACATCTGCCATTTCTTGGCATTGTCATCCCTTTCTTTCATTTCATCCTTATTTGTCAGCGTGCCCTTCAAGTAAACAGGATGTTTTTTGCCTATACCTCCTTGAATATTATACATAAATATCTGGCTGAAATGCCACTTTTCTCCTTTGTTAAAAATTGTAGGTTGCAGATGAAGGTATTGTACAGAAATGTTAAGTTGATGATAGAATTACAACACCTGCATCAGGTTTTGTTTGCACTCTTTTCGCTCCACTGATTGATTTGAGGCTATAGTTAAATCACATTGAGATTAATGATATTTCCCATGGGCAGACTGCTAGCAGGTTGTGATAGTATTATACATAATTTACTGACATTAACAACTCAACACAACACTGCAGTGGTGGAAGAAGTACTCATATATGTTACTTAAGTAGAAGTAGCAATACCACTATATAAAAATACTCCAAGTAAGAGTCTTACATTCAGGATTTGAAAAGTTGAAAGTTATAAGTACTTGTTGGGCATAGTCCCTTTCAGAGTGTTATAATATCATATTATATAATTTGAATATTATTACTGAAGCATTAACCCACAAACAGCATTTTAATATTACAGCTGATCGAGGTGGAACTAATTTCAACTACTTTATATACCAGTGGATAGTTGAATCTATAACTGTCATATTATTGATCATGTGTTTTGTTTATAAAATCTTAATCTGAAAAGTAACTAGTAACTACAGCTGTCAGATAAATGTAATGGAGTAAAAAGTACATTTCCCCCATAAATGTAGAGTTGAAGAATAAAGTAACATAAAATGGAAACACTCAAGTAAAGTACCGTAAAAATGTATGTAAGTACTTGAGTTAATGTACTTAATTACTTTCTTCCACTGCAGCGCTGATAATATGATTGACCGTATTGTTTAATACAAATAATAATTGTTATTGACCGTTGATCGTACAAAGCGAGAGCAGCAAAAATGAACCAAGCAGAGGAAATGTGCATCAGACATAGTTAATTAAAAACATGACAGTGAACCATCTGGGGGGACCTATTACGACAAAAGGCAGATATAAAGGTGTGACAGTGGTACAGATGACAACTGCTTTTCATTCAGATCAGCATCAAAAGGTGAGGGCAAAAAAAAAAGAGAAAAAGACATTTACATAAATCTGCAGAGAGCAATAGACAGCCATTTTATTTTAGAGTGAATGACTATAATTAATAAATGCCATTAAAACACATCTGTCTACGCTCGCGCTACCCCTTCAGGTGGCATGGCAATCATAATTTGCGACAATCACCATCATCATCATGATCATCACTGTCATCACTCTTAAAATGTCTCATTCGAGAACAGAAACATAACTTCCCTCAAATAAGTCACAAGAAACGAGCAAAGGAAAAGAGAAAATTTCTTAACAAAAGCTATATAAAATTTAGATTAGCACTGGGGTTAAAAAGAAATGTGGCCTGAAACTGACACATTAATATTGTGTTGTTATTTGCTGTGACTTGACCTTGTTCTATCTACCAAAAACTTGCTTTTAACTGACTGACTTACTAAAAGTTAGTTATTTAACACTTAAAAGAATAAAGTCAAGCAGTGGCAGACCTTTAACACTGATGTCGTTCAGCTTGTAACTCTGGCTGGTGAGTGAACAAGAGACCAACTGTTTCTGTTTGCTTTATAATTACTAAACAACTAATTAAGTACAGAGCTAACAGTGAGCCTTAGATGGAGTAAAATGAACAAAATGATAGATCAGATGTTTTCATGCCTTGTTGCAAAGGAGGGTGAAACTGCAAGGCTACTTATGAGTCAGTGCAAACTGAGAAAGAATTTTTTTTTTTTTTCTGGATTGAGCATTGAGGAGAAAAAAAAAAAGGCATTTCTTTCTGTCAGACAGCAGATTGTGGATTAAGCACCAAAGGATGGCCACACGCACACATCTTCACAAATCACATCAAATGGCACAACGGAACACCCACGCACTTACACACTCACACAAACATTCCTTACAAATCAAATCAAAAACAGAGCACGCACGGAGGAAGAGCGATTTGCCAATTGGCTAGACCATCCACGCAGAAAAGGATTTAAATATCACTGGAAATGGGGCCAGTGTGATTGCATCACTTCCGGTTCAGCAGAGCTAGTCAAATGCCTCTGGTGGCCAAGTAATTCAATACTCCAGATAATATGCATAATGTCAGAAATCTCCCTGCACGCGGGATCACCAGCAAACTGAAGATTCAAGTCAAGCTCGCCCAGTAGTGTTGTCGAGGGTATATGCCATTATACTAAATACATTCTGCCCTTGAGTGTTTAGACTGTACATAAACATCAGCCTAATTATATATGAAATATATAAAAGGGTCATACTTACTGCCCTTAACTTGAATTACAATTTCGCGACTGAGCTTGCCTCATCTGAATATGAGAGAGTTTATGTGACAGCTG
Organism: Macquaria australasica; assembly: GCA_005408345.1. Classification (NCBI taxonomy): domain Eukaryota; kingdom Metazoa; phylum Chordata; class Actinopteri; order Centrarchiformes; family Percichthyidae; genus Macquaria; species Macquaria australasica. The sequence continues at coordinate 339,383 of SEMN01000109.1, forward strand.
CTCCCTGTGGCTGTCAGCTGATAAAATGGGGACAAGAAAAAAGAAGACCAATAAATGAATGAATAATCCCTGCTCATTATGTACACATGTAGGGCCGTGAAAGCTCTATGTTTATTTTGGGTTTGCCTCCCCTTTTTTTTTTTTTTTTTTTTATAGAAACAAGGGGACTGAAGCTTCCACCTCTAGCTTCGCAGTAGATTACAATCACCCCCAGAAAATGACACATACATGATTCCATCACACACTTCACACACATGTGTGGGCTCAGGCTAATGAATTTTTGTGTGTGAAATACATGTTACATTTTCAGCACTAGTCGAAGAATGTAACAAAGGCTGACAGTCATGATGTAATTGCAAAGCTAAAATGGGAAAGTGTTTTATTTAGTTTGTGGATAAATGTTGCTATGACAACACACATTGTGCCTGACTGACATTTCTAAAGGACACACTGGGATTGCTCTCTTCATTTTTATGTCCACACACACTGTGCACACATATACATACTCTGGTAAATACCATTGATAGTGCAATTACAGGCTAAATATTTTAGTGTGAACACATCAGTGTTTTCTTAACTTGTTACTCTACCAGAGACAATCAATCCAGAGGGGTAACTGATATTACCACCTACAATTAACAACTCTTTGATATTTAAGAAGAGGAGTGAAATTGAGAAAAAGAAAAAAAGAGACCGTATTGAAATTACAGCAACTGTAAAAGTTATTTACATAAAAAACACAAGTATGTCCTTATTTTCATACTTACGGAAGACATACAGTGTTCTTACTCAGGACCAGATCATGAAATTTCAAAGCCAGTGTTAAGTACCTAATACAAGTGCACCCGTGACAGTGTAATGAAGTATTAATGGTCTTAAATGAAGAATGAGCACTATACTGGTAAATATGCTATAATGAAAATAAAATAAGATACTGTTGACTGTTGAGAATGGCCCTCTTACTAGCCCCTAGACCAAACAGCAAACCGGCCTAAAAGTACTTATTACTCAAGATTATTTGGATAAGTTTGACTTCAGGGTGGGCTACAGCGAAATAACAAAAAAAAGAAAAAAAAATTTAATCAACCTATAATTACCTATTCAACCCCCATGGCTGCTATAGGCATACATCACTGCATGCTACTATTTAAAAAAAAAAAATTCAATTGCTAGAAGACAACAGCATGCTGACTGGCTAGTTGGAAGTGGACACAGGAGAGCCTGCAGGAGCTGGTGGAAGCCGGCCTTATGACCCGAAAGTACAACACACAATATAACCACACAACCTTGGATTGTAGCAGCAACCAAGCTCCCGGGCTGCACAAGTACTGTTATGCCAACTCTGGCAGCCGCGAGTATCTTTCACATTTCCATTCCACCAAAACATTTACAACCAGACAAGGGAAGAGGTGTCACTTACAGCAAAAAGCTTTAAAAGTTATCTTACCTGAAAGTTATCTTGCCCTGACTGACGTTCGGCTCTCTGAACTGCTCTGGGGGCAGCATGAATCTCACTTTTGCTAGCTAAGTTGAGGAGCCAACAGACCACAACAACTCTTGGGGATTTTTAAATGTTGTGCAGTATCCATTTTAAAAGTTATCTTACAACACTGATGGAAGCATATGTTAAGTACTGCACTAGCTACTGTGGTTGAGTCCCTGAACTGCTCTGGGAACTGCTTTGAGTGGTTGGAGCTCCTGGTGTGGCATTAGCATGAGTCCCAGTTAAGCTTGACGAGCTAACAGACAACAACTTGTTGAAGATTTCCAGTGTTGTGCAGTATTCATCAATCATATAATGCCAGAACTGTAAAACTGTTAAATTGCATGGCTCTCACATCGTACTTTATCACTTAATATATTTTTGATTGATTCAATTACAACAATTTTTTTTTGTTACTTGACTTCCTTTAAACAAATTTAAGACAATCCAGAACTTTGAACACTAAACATTTCCTAAAAAGTAGACTTTTTTGTAAATACGAGGTTTCTTACACACAGCTGATGATAGCAAATTTGAGAGTTCCCCAGAAGGACAGATTACCATCACAGAACAATACCGCCGATGATGACAAATTGAGAGTGATCACTGAGAGTGGATGGGGAAAGATGAGAAATGAGAGTAGAAAGCGAGAGAGGGAAGATGAGAGATGGGCAGCACTGACATGGTGAGGGAGCGGGTCAGGGAGAATAAAGGATGGCGGATGAGAGTCAGGAATATACTGAGTAGGAGGGATGGATGGAGGGAAACAGACAGGAGGGGAGCGTCCTCTTGGTAGAATAGTTCTGATTGAGGTCAGTTTTCCCACCAGATGAGACTCCACTTTAATCACCCTCTGTCAGTCTCATCACCATGGAGGGGCTGGCCTCATCAGGGAGAGAGGAGAGACAGTGCATGGAGAGAGAGAGACATATATCGAAAATAAAAATAAAAATCATGAAGAGTGAGACACAATGTGAGCGGGATGTGCTGAATAAGAGAGTAGGTAGATCTACAGTGAGAGAAATGGAAAGCAAAGGACAAAGTGAACAAAGTGAGAGACTCCAAGAGTAAGGAATACATATGCTGCGTGAGATACAATGTTGGACCAATACCGAAAAGGAAAGGGTGCACAGAATATGAAACAGTAGAAAGAGAGAGGAAAAGGTTTTTAAGTAATTCATTAACACAGCTTCAACGTTATAAATAGCAAGGCGTCCAGCTAAATGAAGAAAGAAATACAGAAAGCCAGTGATACACAATTATAGTAGGAGGAAAAGATTTATAGTTTGTGTATACAAGAGGAAGAAGATTAAGAGAAAGAGAAAAAGAGAGACTAGTGGGGAGGACTACTGAGAGGAAGAGGCTAGCTGAGAGAGAGACTGTTTTGAGTTCAAACCCAAGTTCAATAGTCTTTTACACCTCTAACCCCGCTGACCTGCTCTAACACTTGTTCTGATTAATGATATGCTTGCAGAAAACATCAAAGTGTAGCTGTGTATCACCATTGTTAGGAAGTGATGCTGGCACTGGAAAGTTCATTTAATCAAGTATCGTACTTATTTACTTGTATTTTATACTACTTTATGTTTCTACTCCAGTACATTTTAGGGAGAAATATTACACTTTTTACTCCACTACATTTACATGACATTTACATACAAAACATATGATCAGTTCATACAATTAAATAGATTAGACCACTAAAGAGTTATATTTAGGTCCGCCTTCTACATAATAAGTACGCATACTTTTTAAAACTTATGCCTTTGTGCTTTTACTTAAACTTGCACTAATCAATATGTTGGTACTAACAATGGGAAAAAATTACTACATGTAATGTGAAAGATGTCGACCCTACAGAGAATTATCACCTAACTCATGGAGCGTTTTAGCATCTTTCAGCTCATTGTTTTGGTTGTACAGCTTCAACTTTACTGGCTTGGTTCACTTTCATTGCTCTCATCAACCTTGTTTCCAGTCACAGCAGGCAGCTGTTTTCAGCTCTGATAAACCTACTGACCACTACCTGCCCAGCACCGGTCAACTGTTTGCTAACAAATTCACTATATCAACTTTATAAGGTGACAGATGATATGTCAATAATGTGTTTACAGCTTGTTGTTTGTTGGTGTGGCTTCTATGGTAATTCTGTGGAAGTACAAATTGTGCTCTTAATACACATAAACTTCACTACAGCGTGACTGCAACCGTTTAATTTAAGTGGACAGTTTTGTGGATTGCTTTCTGTTTCGAAAGGAGCATTCATACCATAATACTATATTTTTAGGTATTTTAGGTTTAGGGAAACCAGAGAGAGGTAGCGAGAATTAGATGATAAAACAGGATTCTGGTTTCAGCATGAGGTCTCCCATCTGTCTGTAGCCAGAGTGACACCTGCTTAGCTTTGAGTCAAAATTGCACACTGAGCTTTAACAGGAGGCACACCTAGTGAAAGAAAAGAGCGGTGGCACTGTGCACACATATGCTCAATCTCACATATGTCAACATAAAAAGTGGAAAGCAGAATGGCTCACATGCACACATCCGATTGTGTGTGTATGAAAGTATACAAAAGGACTGAGCAACCACAAACAACTTTAAATACTATTCAGTCTGCAAGAGCGAGGACATCATGTTCTAGAGAGTTTTGGAATGTAAACTCTAGCTTCGTGCTCCAAGAACAGTTTCTTTTCTGTCATTCATGGATACATTTAGAACCTGAAAAGATAATTTATTTGAATTAAAAGAACCACAAAATCTTGGGGATTTTTAAATGTTGTGCAGTATCCATTTTAAAAGTTATCTTACAACACTGATGGAAGCATATGTTAAGTACTGCACTAGCTACTGTGGTTGAGTCCCTGAACTGCTCTGGGAACTGCTTTGAGCGGTTGGAGCTCCTGGTGTGGCATTAGCATGAGTCCCAGTTAAGCTTGACGAGCTAACAGACAACAACTTGTTGAGGATTTCCAGTGTTGTGCAGTATTCATCAATCATATAATGCCAGAACTGTAAAACTGTTAAATTGCATGGCTCTCGTATTGTACTTTATCACTAAATATATTTTTGATTGATTCAATTACAACAATTTTCTTTTGTTACTTGACTTCCTTTAAACAAATTTAAGACAATCCAGAACTTTGAACAATAAACATTTCCTAAAAAGTAGACTTTTTTGTAAATACGCAAACTCTAGCTTCGTGCTCCAAGAACAGTTTCTTTTCTGTCATTCATGGATACATTTAGAACCTGAAAAGATAATTTATTTGAATTAAAAGAACACTGGGTAGCTTGAAACACATGACGTGGTGATCCATTTTTTAAGACATTTTCTGCTTTGAATGTGTAAAGTGCTCTGAAAAAGTCCAAAGTGAGGACATGTTCATAGTTCAAAATAATAGGAGTCTCCTAAAAGCAATGAAAAATATCCAATTTGGTCATAAATGAGGACTGATGGAAAAGCTCTGTTGGATGCTGCCATTCTCCTCATCCATAGCTGGTTTGAAACCAGGGATCCTTTGGTAAGAAGAGGATGATTATCCCATGTTCTGAAAAGCTCTGAAGGCCTCTTTAAGTCTTGGGATAGAAAACCCGGTCAACAAGTCCCTCATCCTTTAGAATCTCCTTTAGAATTGATAGATAGTCTCTCAGTACTTACTACCCTAACCTGTCTGTGTTCACATGGAAATCCGATGAGGTCATTATTTGTCTCCTTTTCCCTGCCGTTCGATGTTTTTTAGGTTTGTTAATTAATATAGTTTTATGTTGCTAGCTGGCTTTGCAAACGGCAGTCAGCTTTTTTGGACGCCGCTCCATGCACCTGCACACGTGAACCGGCTGATCTGAACGCAATGGGGTTTGTTGAAAATAAGAACAATATAGAATATTTCCAGCCTTTTTCCTGAAATAACAGCAGACTTCACTTAAATGAAACAAAATGGAAAATAGATTTGCCATCTCATTTTCATAAAATCCACAATATACAGTATGAATATGGCACTTGATCAACAGTCAGGTGTGCTAACAGCCTAATAGCTTGACTGCAAGTCTAATAAATGAAAGTGTTTTAGAGAACAGGGTGGTAAAGTTCTCACCACTGCAGGGACACAGGGTTCCATGTGGCCATGTTCAGGGATTGGAAGCCATTAAGGGTTCCCGTCCTTGTCACTATAGCGGCGACTCTTATCAGTTGGCAGGGGCACCCACACAGTGGAGGGTGGAACATGGGGAAAAGATGAACTGGAACCTTCTGCATTATGCCCTCCCTGTTAAGCTCATTGCTGGCTTGAAGCGGATGGTAATGTGCCATGAGTCATGGAGGTATGTGGCTCTCTGCTGCTCTTACCAACAGCAGAATAGCGGTAATAAGAGGACTCTCACATCACACCAATCATCAATGCTAACAAGCTAGTGGTGGCCCTTGCTCTCTTTATCGCCTGTGTGTGTACATTACATAAGACAGCTTTGCTCTCAGTTCTATTCTTGGAATTGAACCCCTGCAGGATCTGCTGTCCTACACCTCCATTCCCTCCAACAGGAAGTCTAATAACATCCTCATCATATAAACCCCCTCCGTCTCAGATCCTGATGAAATAGCCGCAGTTACTAAGATGGGGATGCTGACCAAATCCTTCCTAAATGCAGCCGTGACGTCACAGGACAGCAAAGTGGAACAAGTGCTTGTTGGGGATTCAGAGCACAAACTTTGTGAACCTTGTTCAAGAGGTCACACTTTCAGCAAATGAGAATGGTCTTTTCATTTTGTTTCTGATGACCCTGAATTGCTCACCTTGGGTATACAATGTGTTATTGTTAATTGGGAGGCTGTTATTATTACAATGATAAGACTAGCAGCTAATTATAATTTTAAAAACACCAAAAAGTCAAATCAAGAAAGGAGATGAGAGGGTAACTGAATTATCATACTACTCACTGTTAGTTCAATGTCAGTGTTTGACTACTAAAAAATTGGTTTGAGTTTATTTAATTATATGGGTTTGACTTTTATGACAAAGGACATCCTTGTATGTTTATGGGTGGCAATCTGCTTATAGATATTTACATGATTTCATGCATGGTTTGTAATGCAAGTGGCTGGCTGTGTTTCTATATATGGCTGTGTGTCTGTGTGTGTACATGTGTCCTCGTTTATTGAGATTTCAATTAAACACTACGTTAGTGTTTATATGAAAACACAGCGATCAGAGTTAAACACATTTTCTTAACTCTATGAGTGATACAAACCTTAACCTGTCAACTCACAAAAAACACTGGAAATTTTACATTATATGTGTGTGCAGATGTGTTTAGTGTGAGTGTGCTCTTGCATGTAAATGTAAGTGTGTGTGCGGCCTATGTGTGACCCTGGTTTAACCTTGGGGCTGGTGTCATCCCAGAGATGGATCGGTTTGGGAGAAATCTCAGGCCGCGCAGACACATTAAGGGAGTGCGGCTTCATTGAAGGATTACTCTGCACAGCAGGAGACTGCCTTTAAATGTGCTAGCATAATGCTGGAGACAGCCAGGGAGGGAAAAAGGAGGTGAAAGAAGATGAGAGAAACAGAGAGAACGAAACAGAGGGAGAGGGACAAAGAGAGTGTGAGACAGTTTCTGTGAAAAGGAACGGATAATGAGAAGGGAACAATATTGAATAGAAAGATATAAAGACTGTTAGATTTAAAAAGTCCACAAGATGTACTGATATAAAATATATAATATTGTCCATATGGGGACAAGATTATACATCACACCATATTACACAAATAAAGCAAAGTAATTTGGGTGATAATTGTATGAGCCTTCTTCAGAGCTCATGTCTGAACAATAAAGCTTTAGCCTATAATTCTCTCACAATTACCTTAAGAAGAAAATTACATGGTACGCTTTATTCTTGCTCTCTTTTATCTCCTCCTCATGCTCTTTATAGAATAATGTTCACTTTGCTTCCAAGGCTCCCTGTGACAATCTGCTCAAAAAAAGAAGTCTTCATACCTGATCGATAGACAGATCAATAGATAGATCGATAGATAGATAGACTACTCTGTCAGTACTGACTTAACAAATTGCCACCCACTATAATTTTATATATGTTTGGCATGAGTGTATGAGTGGCATGCATTTAATTGAGCTTGAGGGGTAAATTGATTGCAGAATATGCTACCAGCAAGCAGCACTTCAAAAAAGTGAACTTGTGAAATAACAATAGCAATAACAGGAGTTGAAATAATATTTGATGAAAGTTATCTTGAAAATGGAAATTGGACAACCACTGATAAGCAATTTGAAAACTTTCTTCTTTCACCTTCCAATGCCCTCGTGTGTACAAACACCATGACACAGTGTTATAATGGAGGTATAATGAGTATTGCGTGTCTTTGATTCACAATTTGGCATATCTGTCATATCTGCAACATCAAAGCCTATTTTCCTTTGTTTACATGTCTGGTGTTAATATCACTCTTCATGTTTTTACCATCTGCCCAACATTCTTGATGTTTGTTAGTGCAAATGAAGCGTGGGAATCCAGTGAATCCCACTCCAGTTCATATGTTTTAGACTGAGTGAATGGTGTGTTGCTATATGGAGCATTAATTAGCTGAAGGGTGAAACGCTGGTGACGAAGTGTTGTTTATTAGGGTTGATGTGACAAGAAGAATGAGCATATGTTACTGCACTAATAATCTAAATGAGACAGGCTTGTGTGTGAGTCTGTTTGGTATTTGGACTGAACCACATGGTGTATTGGTGGGGAACACTCATTGGCAACAGGGTGGCAAACTGATCATGTGTGAGTGTAAGTGCATTGTGGGAGTGGATGTTGAAGACAACATTAAAGTTGTAATCCTTAAGATTTCAGTCCTGGACAATCTGGTTACCGTCACAGTGAGCGTGGTTTAGCACTGCAGCAAACACTCCCTGAGCAGCTACTTTGACAGAAATACAACAGAAGAGCAACTGATGAATTTGTTTGCAGTGCAACCAAACAAACTCACATTGTTAATAAAGAAGTCTGTCAGAAATAATCGAAACCACGTTCTGACCTCATGCTGCGCAAAGCGTGTGTAGTTTTTCACACAAATGCAGAAAGTGACCGTTGGCTTGTTTGTTTGACGCCTTTTTTCATGAACAATCGTAGTTAGCATTTACCGTAGTAACAAACACATTGCATGTCCTGTAGCTGCTTCACAGTGGTTTTAATATGAGGCAGTGGCAGTAGGATGATCCATTTGCATTAGCAGTACCTTAATACAGCTCTGCAATGGTGTAATGGCTATTGCAGAAAAGAAATTCAGACCATAAATAATATCAAAAATGGGGTTTCATTTCCTGATTCCATTATAACTTCAAGCAAGTTGAAGAAAGGCTCAGTAATGTTTTCCTTTTCAGTAACACACATCTAGCAAAACCATGTTGACTGAAAACCTTCTGCTCACCACGATCATCACTCTCTATCACAGTGAATAATAGAACATATTACCACGACTGCATAGTAGAAGTTTATTTTCAATTTAATTTAACTTGTCTCATTATGTATTGTCTTATTACATTGGTAATACAAGTTAAGTGGTTATAGCTCCAGTTACATAAATGTATGTGTAGCCCACCATCTCTCTACATCACAAGGTAAATGAAAGAATGTAAACACAATTACTGAGGGGAATATAATTAAAGCATGATGTGGTCTGATCATGTACAATATATCCATCTTGTGTTGCGGTGGTGCTTCAAACACTGAACTATAAATAAAAACCTATGCTATGTATCTGCGACTAGACTGCTAATCCCTTGCATCAAGAATAAACCCAGTTAAAGTTAGAACGAGGAATTTATTTGTACATATGATAATTGAATAAATGAATCTATCAATTTATCTATCGACAAACAGTAGATTATATAGTAAAAATAAAAAGCAGCCTTTGCTAGTATGTGATCATTCATGTCTTGTATGTGAACATCCAAATGTCATTTCACAGCAGGCAGCAGCCTTATAGAGCGAGGCACAATGCACTAGCAGTGTAGTATTGTTGGATAAAACCCTTTTTTCTGATACATGCCTGTCACAGCAGCTTATAGGAAAATGACTAGGTCTCTCTCTCTCTCTCACACACACACACACACACACACACACACACATTTAAACATTCACTTGCCCTGTAAGCTTTTGAGTGAGTGCTGTCCAAGGTGCTGAGCGTTAAGCTCCTCTCTTGGCATTGGCTGTATCACTGAGGCTGCCACTGGCTATAGTGCTGAAGTGGCAAGGTGTGCTTGTGTGCCAGTGTGTGTGTGTGTGTGTACATTGCAACTTTTGTAACAGGTATGTGCCATTCCAGTGAGGTGGTGATTTCAGGTCACAACTGCCCCTTTTCAGCACTGCCAATCCCAAACAGTTTCTCCCTCAAAGAGACTCAGACAACAAAAGAGAATAATCTCTCCGAGACAAGGACTTTTCCAACCTTTTCACAAAGACACTTGAAGTTGGCAATAAAAAAAAAAGCCCTATATAAAACTCATATGCCCACATCCCCTCCTATACATACACACACACACACTCTCTTCAAGGGCCACGATGGCACTGCAATTCACCTGTTTAAAAAGGCACACAAGCCAAAAGACAGGCATCTGGTGGAGTGAGATAAAGACAAGATGTCCTCTGACTTCTTGACCCTTCGTATCTCTTTCCTTTCATCTACCCTTCCCAATCCCATCAACCCCACTCCATCATATTGAATAGGCATCACTCAGATGTTTGACAGCAAATCAGGATAAATGGCAGACTCAGACTGTCCATTCACTTTCCTGTAGCTTCCTATAGAAATCTCAAGCTGGTGAAGGGAGGAAAAGAAATGAAGGATGCACATCTGAATAATGCAACAGGCTAGAGGGAGTGAGGAAGAAACAGTAGGGAGGAAAAATAGAGAGACAGATAGAGAGATGATTGACAGAGGGAGGGGTAAGATGGAAACAGAGCAGCAGGCAAAGTAGGTGAGTTGAAAACAGGGTTAGAGAGTGGGAGAGACAAAGGTAAGGAAGAAGAGAGAGGCAAACAGAAAAAGAAAGGAAGATGAAAATAGAGATAAGAGGGAAAGTGGAAGAGGAATGGGGAGGAGATATGGCAGATAGAGGAAAGGCAGGATTACAGAGTTGAAAATGGTGTGTAAAGAAGCAAGATAAATGAAAGGAATAAGGGCAAGAGGGAGAAAGCAAGACTAATAGTGGAAGTGGAAGAGGGAAACAGAAAGAGGTGGAGGCAGAGAATCTAGGAGGCAACAACTCTGTTCCACTTTTGGCAACAAGACTGCAGAGCGGAGAACGAACAGAGGACAACATTGATATTCCTTTCTTCTCTCTGCCATGTTCTCTTCTTTTCTCATCGTAGCTTGTTGTCATTCTTGATGTGTCTTGCTTTTTTGTGGTTTTTCAATTGTTTGTGGCTTTTCAATCACACCTATTTCAACACCCTGCTCTCCTTTTGCATTCCTCATCTTGCAAGGCGTCTTCGGCCCTCGCTCGCTGAGTTCTCGTCTCTTCCCTGTGTCTAAGTGCCACTTCTCTGTCTTCTTCCTGAAGTGCATTCGTACTTCTCACATGCATGTTTTGTTTGGCAACTGCATAGTGATGACTAAAATTATGGACCTCTATTGATTGAGTGTGTCTACAGACCTTTTAAGTGCTGTTTTGATTAACGCTGTGTGTGTCAGAGGAAAAAAAATAGGAGAGCGTGACTGAGTTTCTTTACATCTGTGTGCATGTGTGTGCTTGTGTACCTTCATACTCTATTGTTTGTTTTGATTAATCTGTCACATTTCAGAAGCCATGGCAGTATAACAAAGGAAACACAATGTTGGCTAGAGAACATAAAAGTTGTTGTCTGAGAGCTGATGCAGTTGAGTGAACGCCAGATGATGATATAAACAGTGTGGCTGACCATTGTCATTACTATATACGGTATAGGTTTTGTGCAGGTAAGAGTACTGTAAAGGGAATTTTATGGTGACAAAATATAGTATAAACTCTTGTACACACTATAAGCATGTGTTTTGGTCACAAATAATACTGCATAATAAGCATTAGCGCTTTGCGGGCTAGTATAAGTGTTATCAATTAGTGATTAGCATATGTGAGTCACAGGATAGTAAAAGTGCTAACGGCTACCGTTAACGATCATTTACAGTCAGTAAAGTCTGGTAAAATGTTTAGTTAATGCAGCCCAACCCCAGTAGATCGTGCGGTGGTATTTTATAGCTTTTTACTGTGACCTGTAAACAGTGTTTTGGGTATTAGGAGTGTGTAAAAGTTAAGGAAATGCTGAAAGACAGTCAGCTAGCCAGCAGAAATGAGCAGATGACAGGGCTAGCTAGAATACATAAATCAACCAGTTAATGCAGTTAAAGGGGTAATATACTTATAAATCTTTTCTGTTGTGTTTACACAGTGAGGTAACGTACTATAGTATAATGAGGTCAGAGGTGCTTACAGCCCCGTTCACAGAGCAATAGAAGAGCTAGTGCACGCTGACTGAATGCCACATGATGATGTAAATAGTGTTGCTGACTATTGTCATAAATATGTTTTGCACAAGAGACCCCCGTTATTAAATATGTTGCACCAGTCTGGACCAAGTGTTTCCTTCTGAGCCTGTAGCACTACCATCGACTTTCTTTTTTGTGTGTTTTTTAATATTCAGTGTCTTATGGAGTCTTGACAGTCTCCTTTTTCTTTCAGTCCTGTTTCATATTTTCACGCCTTTCTCTAAATTAAGAGTTAAAAATCTTTGATGTGTCGATGTTTATGCTAAAATATGAGAAATATGAAAGGGAGTCAGAGAAGGACCAGCGGGGATGTAGATTAAGGGGACATCACGCTGAATAATGCAATAACAGACGCTATGGGCTACTTGTTGTCATTACTTATTTATTTATTTTGCTGGAAGAATAGTGCATCCATTCCTCTTCTCAGGCAATTACTTTTAATTGGATAACCTTTTCGTTTGCTGAAAAGCACTATTTTTAACTTAGAAAGCGCAAGGTGTTGAGCGCCATGCCTTCCCTCAGGAATAGCTCACTACACAGATAGGTAGACTGAAGAAGAGTCTGTTAATATGGAAAGGAGATGCAAAAAGTGGGAGGTAGACAGGGAGAAGCACACACATCAAACAGATGGAAATTCCTTGTTTAGGGTGATTTCATATGGAGGAAAAAAAAGAGACTAGAATAAAGTTTTGAAGGAAAGAGATAACAAAACATTCACTCTTAATACATATGGAGCAACTCTAACTCAATGAATAAAAGTAGGAATTCATACCTCAACACAGTTTTATTTTATGATTCATGATAAGCATTGATATTATCAGCCAGTGTAGTCTGAGGTATTTCTTACCTGGCAGGACTGACAGTGATAAGGGACTCAATTCTTCTTTTCAAGTCTCTCGTGGATGTTTTGGGATGAATTTGATTACCTGCTTCTGAGATAAAAAAAAAAAAAAAAGATAATACAGTATGTTAACTCTTGAGTAACAGCCCCAAAGTGTTGCCATTGGAGACATGGAGATATTTTAAAATTGTAGGTGTGGGGTGTTCTTGAAGTATGCTTCACATTAAAATTAGTCAGAACAGAATGCAAATCATAATGTTTGCACCTTTACAGAAAACAGGAGTACAACTTTATTTCACCATTGTTGCCATATACCTCTATTTTGTGTAATAATTTAAGGAACCAGAGTATGCTAAAGCTGGTAAACTTTAGCATAAATGTCCAGCAGACCAAAACTTTGACATGTGATATAATGGATAACCAAGCTGTAAGTGTGTACATGTATATGCGTCTCTGAGAAAAATCAAGGGAGACAAATAGAGGGAGCCTGTGCCAAGAAAATGTTCACCACTCTGTAAAATACATTGGTGGATGCCATTTGCTATTCACCATGCATCAGTTGAGTTGGACTGTTAGTCAATTTCCACGTGTCAGTTCACATTGTTTGGTGCAACCTGTGTCTGCTTTCAAAGGCTTTCAAATCAGCTAACAAGTCTAATCCCAGACAGAGTTGGTTCAGATGATTGTGCCTGAACTTCAGTTTCAGTTCAAAGATGATTTAAATTATTGCTTCTTATTACTCCTATATTACTACGTTTGTAGATTTCAAAAAATGCTCAAAATCACCCAAAAACATCCTGAAGAAGGTCACTAAGACCAGAGGTTGCCGTTTTTGCTGTGAATAATGTATTCTTAATGCCACCGAGTGGTGAAGAATGAAGAGATGTGTACAACAGTAGTTAGACAGATTACAATATGCGTTTGCTTAAGATGGAAGATGCAGGTAAAACAACCTTATGTTGAGGGCTTATGTCGACTGGCAGTGTTCCAATAAGTAGGAAACAGGCCAAGTGTAAACAAAATACAGATTTTGTTATGTTTTGGGCAACCCCACGAGTAGCTGACAAGGTATGAAATCAGAGAGAAAGGGCTACAAATAAACTAAGCTGTTGTGATCTTGTTCTCTGGACTGCCTTCAGTGTGTTTTACGGATTATACGAAGCTACCTTTTCTGCAGCACATGTTGTTTTTTGACACAGCAATGGATACTATTAAATGGACACATTTAGTACCATAGTAGTAGGACCAACATTTTCTTTTTCTATATTTTGCAACTGAGTCAATGGTTCAAACAGGACAGTGGAAACTAAAATATAAAGTTGATGGTTGTTCATCTTTAATTGAACCTCATGAAAGGCAATGATCTGTGAGCATACATAGGCAAGAGAGGAACCTGAAGCAACCTGTAGATACAGACTCAGCCACACACTTCTAGAGGGTCATAAGTGATGATTGAGAGGGATTATTTTTGTATGAGTCTATACATAGTTTTTAGGAAAATCCTACTCATTCTGCCTTGAAGGACCTCTTTCCAAACAAAGATTTTTGGGGAAAGGTTTTCAGTATCTTTGTGTTTTATTTTGTTTCTGTTTTGCCCGCACAAGATTGTAATTGTTAAAAACATTGCAATGATCCACTGTAATGTGTATAGGTTAGCAGAATGTGTGTGTGCAGGGTTGATTGCATGCAGGTCTATTTAATTTGAAATCAATGGTAAAGAAAATAGTAAAAATTCAATGGCGACTAAAGTATAAATGAAATACCTCTATATTGATCAGCATTCCCCACAATTTGTTTTCCTATATTTGGTAAGAAGCAATTACAAATAAAGAATACATTGTAGACTTGAGTGTTTTTCTTCAGCCTATTTTTTTTCCCCATTTCCCAGACATTCGTCAATAATGAACCAAGTTAGGTTTGTGAGGGACTGCTTCATCGTCAACTTGTTGAATGACTTAAGAGTCATTTGAAAGTATCCTTACTTTGACAGAGGGCTGATGTGCCATCTTAGCAGTGGCAGATAAGAAAACAGTTACATAAATCCTTTTTTGTAATGGTCACAATTGTCACAAATTAGATCAACCACCAAAAGAATCTCTATGTTTTAGTACAGAGAAGGTCTTAACGGTGGCTTCACTTGTCTTCCATGTCACTTACAGCATCTCTGAATAATCAGTGGCAGTTGGGCAGTAGTGTTGTTGCAATTATTTATTTGTTAAATTACTAAGTGCATTGCTTAGGAATGCCCAACCAGTTGTAAAGTAGCACACTCATAGATAAATATCCAGTCATTCCACTCAGCTGGTTGGCCATTTGTTCAAGGTGGCATTATACTATTTATCAAATTGAAGATGTGTTAGTTAATTGCTAAGCATTGTGCCTTCTGTCTGTGTCTTTCTTTCTTTTACTCTCTACTCTGCAGATGTTGGCATATATGATACAACTGTAGTAGAGCAGACCTGCTGTGATTGGCCTGTGTGCCATGTGAAATGTTTGTCCTTTTGTTCCTATTTGCATGTGTGACCTGAATGCAGTTGTTTGTATGATAACCCAGTTCTGTGCATACACAGCACTTGAGAAGTCGCTCTTTCAGCAAAGCCTTTGATCATAATCTGACTGCTGCTTTCATGATAGTGTGATCCTGAATGCACCAAGAGCGCAGATGTTTGTTTTACTTGAGGCACTGCTCATTGCTGTGCCTTTGGCACACTGCTGTAGCTACATTTTTTTTGTTTATGAACTTGTTTGAATTGATTATCAAGACTGTATACATACATTAAATGATTGTACTCTGGAGTAAAGACAACAATTGCAATACATAAATGGCAATGATGGTACATTCCTTTCATTTGAAAGGCATTAGGAACAATGTTCAGTGTCTTTCTTTCTATCAAACAGACACACTGTCATGCAAGCGCCCATAATACATATCACAGATTCTGCAGATTTGGGTCTCTAGAACTCTCTTGCTCTATTTCACATAGTCTAGTCCCGGCAACAGTATTTTTTAGGCTTGAACTCTATGGATCATGAAATTGTTTATGTATATGACCAGTCAATCAGAGCCTATTCAATCCTCTTGGAGGTGCCCATATAAAAAGGCAAAGATCAACCCATTCCTCATCCACTTTCCTTCAGTGACAGCAGATGACAGTATAAATGAAAATGGGTTTGTCTGATAACAGTTCTTTCATGTACCTCAGTGCTTAGCAATCTGGCCTCTATGGACTGGCCAGACTGTACTTGTTCGCAGCAGTGGGACTTTATCCAGCAATCTCCTTAAATTGCAGTGCGCATGCAACTGCATAGGACTTGCCACTTACTTCCTCCAGAATGTGATGATAGATTGTCACATTCAAATTCCAATGTCACCATGTCCCCAGATCTACATTTGGGGTAAACCAATATGAAGACTTTGCTGACAGCCTTGTTACATCGCCAAACATGCATGTCCTTACTGTCTTACTAGTTCGTGTCCTACCACCCATAGCAGGAGTGGGAGTTAGCAGTCTCTCCTGGTCCGTCAACTCAGTGCTATTGAGTTCTAGTAAAATGTGTTGGAGTTCTGCAGGAGCCTAAAACTGAGACCCTAAGCCAGACATGGGCAACTGGCAGCCATCCTCACTCAGTCCGGCCCGCGAGTCAATTTCCAAGTATCAATACATTGTTGACCACATTTGAACTGGATCCCAATTGTAATTATAATGTCCACTGATAGAGGGCGCTCCCTCCAAATGCAAGAGGCCTGTAGTTAAGCTACTGCTTGCACACGCTAGTCTTGGTATCGCCAGGCCTTTTACGCAACGACACGCAAAGAAGAGAGACATGAGTGTCCAAAAAAGAAAACTGGACCAAGAGAACAGTGTCTTCCAGGCAAGATGGGAAACAGATTATCTTTTTACGACATTCAAAGGCAAACCTCTGTGTTTAGTGTGCCTGGAAACAAAATCAGCCATGAAGGATTTCAACTTGAGTCGCCACTACAACAGAGACAAATATGACATGTACACCGGAGCTGTCAGAGCCGCCATCATCGCTGACCTCAAAGGATAAATACACCAACAGCAGAGTCTTTTTACCAAAGCCACGACTACATAGGAGTCTCTAATAAACTTTGATTAACGGTATATATTTTGTTCTTTTCATTAGATTAGTAGCTATAATAATTTGCTAATTGAGAGTATGCTACTGGTGGAAGTGTACGGTCACCATCTGGCCCTCTGGTAGAGAGGATAAAATTTTTGTGGCCCCCACAGGAGGCCAGAACCCGATCCGAGACCTGAGGGTATGTTTTTGCTTCATTTAATCTATTACTGACCATTAGTGCCCCAGGATAATGCAGTTCATGGGCTACACACTTTTGCTCTTCTCACTGGATACTGCGTGTTTACTTTCTTCACACAACAAAATGGCCTCAACTCCAGGTAGCAGAACATGTGTAAGCAGAGCCATGTGTTCGTAGAACTAGGATTACAATATATAACTACTGTTAGAAAATTTAATCATTCTTCTTTACTCAACACACCACATCAACTATGGAAGAAAAAAAACTTTAATTACTTAATAGTACAGTATTCCTCTTTGTAGACACATACGTATTGTGTCTATAATGCACACTTTTTCTAACCCTGTTTTTCCATCATTTAATATACCATTAAAGATCATTAGCCATTTTTTATCACCAGATGAGGAGATCCATAGCTACAATCAGCTTTATTCCTAAATATTGAAGATGCTGATGGAAGAAAGAAATATTTAATTTTCTAAAATAAGCTGCTGCATGGGATATCCCTCACCTTACTCATATCACTTGTGCTGAAACACCAAACTGTTACTCTAAATTTACACCAATGAAATTCATCTATAAATCATGCCTGTGCGCGTTGCAACAACCTTGGGTCAATATCTGTCAGCAATGCAGTGATGATGTAAGTAATGCACACTCTGTCTCAAACACATTTTTTATTTTTTTGCCTTGTTTTCATCTACAGTCATGTAGATAAACACCATAGTCAGTTTTAAAAATGTTAGTCAATTAAACATTCTTTGCAGTCCTTTATAGAGGACTGTGGCTTACAGGAACACTGATTCTATTAACTCACATCCCAGCTCCAAATAAATTATTGTTAACTTTTAATGGTGACAGCCAGGACTTGTGGCATGTTCATAATGGATTAGTTTGCTAAGCTAACTTAAAAACCAACCACTAACATTAAAGCAAGTTCTGAGTTTCCAGTTTTCTTGTTCTTTACGATTATTATCAAAGAAGTACACTTTGTTTTACATCTTTTGTCTTTTTGTACTTTCTTTTGGTCTCTTTTGTCTCCTATTTCGTGCTCACATTTTACTTACTATCCTGCAACTGTAAAATCTGTTGGTTCTCTTAAGATCAAGGTTAGTGTGTGTGTGTGTCTCTGCATGTGTGGCAAAAAAATATCGCTCTCTTTTTGTCTTTTATATAATGAACATATAATAACTTGTTATGTATGCATGAAAATGTTGGCAAAGTGATTACATGACAGTCTAACTGCATGAATGCATAGATGTGTTTAATTACATTCTTCAGGGGAGTGAGGAAAATATGTGTGTTTTATAAGAGCTTGAAT
This sequence comes from Macquaria australasica, assembly GCA_005408345.1. Classification (NCBI taxonomy): domain Eukaryota; kingdom Metazoa; phylum Chordata; class Actinopteri; order Centrarchiformes; family Percichthyidae; genus Macquaria; species Macquaria australasica. The sequence continues at coordinate 357,842 of SEMN01000109.1, forward strand.
GAGCAGCACTTAAAAATGCATTGTGTTCCACTAAAGCTGTGAGACAGGTCACAGTGCAATGCCTCGCAGAGTTTTCCCCATAACGTTCAATTTCACTATGAAAGGTCAGGGCAAACACTTACACAAAGCATTGCTAATTGATGTGAACTGAAAAGGGAGTGCATTAGAGACACTAAACTGAATGGAGATTGTGTGTGAGTAAAACAGTGTGTGTGTGTGTGTGTGTGTGTGTGTGTGTGTGTGTGTGTGTGTGTGTGTGTCAGTGGGAGGGGGGTTTATTTCTGGGTGAGTGCACGGGTGAGCGTCAATGTGTGTGTCCGTGCGAGTGTCCATGCCCTGTGTATTTGCGTTTCAGTGTGTATAATTGGCCTGACGTGGTTTGTGTATTTCAGCCCAGGGGGGGTAAGTTATTGGACTGACCTCTGTAGTGTGACAACAGTAGAGTCTGAGGCAATCTAAAGGCCTAAACATCAGCAGCCACCAGCAACCAAAACACATTAAAGATTAAAGCAGTCGCTCAGAACAAAGCCACTGGTGTGTGGTTTGTTAAAAGCGGACTTTGTGTGTATCGTCGGTTCCGTTGGGGCGCTGTACGTGTTTGTGTATGTGTGTGCTTGCATGTGTGTATTTAGGAATTTGAGTCACTGTTGTGTGGACGGATATTTGTGAGTGTTTCTGAATCCATGATGGCCACTTTGAAAGCCACTTATGAAAATACTGGTGTGTGTGTGTTAGTTTGTGTGTATTTTGCACTAACATGGGGGTCATTAAGTGATCCGGCAGTGTAATATGTTACCAAAATTAACTCTGAATTTCCAACAAGGTTTGGTGAAAGGGTTACTTCTATTCTTCGGTCACTGAAAATGTTTTTCGTAAGATCAAAAGTTTACACGTTAAAGAAGCAGACATGCATCTCTGCTTCAGTTAAAGACATTTTGATGGCAACAGTGACTGAGGGCTGTGTGTACGTTTGTATGTGAGTGTGGATCACGAAGGAGAAGATTTTGGCAGGGCTGAAGGCAAATAACACCTCTTTGTTAACTTAGAATCTGTCCCCTTGTTAACATCTTCAGAGGAAAGGTGACTGAGAACAACCTTGTTGTCTCCATTGTTAAAATGGAATGCAATAGTTGTTTTTTGTGTGTAAATTGAGTGTGTGTGTGTGTGTGTGTGTGTGTGTTGTTGGCCATGATGTGTGAGTGCATATCTAAGTTTCTCTATAGTGGTTGCATGGTGTGACAAAGTCAAATTGGAAGATGGAGAAAAACGAGGACCGATGCAATAGTGACTGAAGATATGAGAAGGATATGGAAGAATACTGAATGAGACTAAATTAAAGGTAAAACACACTTATGCTCATAGAAAGAGCTCAACTCCCTTTTAAAATTAATTTGACAGCATAACAATAACGAACAGCAGGCATCTTGTGACATGTACAACATAAGATATCAAGAGTTAATATTTTCAGTGTAGATTAACATTAAGTCTTTTTTAAACTTGTTAAACTATCTTGACCAGTGATTACATGATGGCTGCAAATATCTTTTTGTGCATAAATACTTAGCTTGTAAAATGTCATGCAGTAAAACTGCAGTAACACCTTTCAAATGTTTTTAAGTGTTAAGCATGACCCTTGTGCATATGCTAACTCACAAAGGCCAGGCAACGGTGTAGCCTAACACTGAAAGTCTAGATAGAGAGAGAGAATAATGATGCCAAGAATAATTTAATGAATGTAATCTGTAGCATGACTCAAAAAAAAAAAAACTGTGAAAGTTCCTTGGTATGACCTCCCAAGTGTGGACTAAGTCACAATATACACCACTGATTTCCTTGTGTTTGCCACTGGTTGGACAAAAATGAAATGCTTCAGCAAAGTATAAATTATACATGGAGAAAAAGGAAAATTAGGAGATCCACCGGGAAAGCACCAAAGAACAGCCATCGCCGTTTCAGCACAATCTTCTCCATTGTCCCAAACCTCTCAACCAGTATTTTAACAGAAATGATTTGCATTTGTGTGTGTGTATCCATGCCTAAGGGCTGCTGAAGGGGGTTCCATCCCTGCGTGAGCAAATGTTGTGTTTTTTCTTGTGTCTCAGCCTGTAAGCCGCAGTTGAACTCACGTGCACACACACACACACACACACACACACATTTCTAACTGATGACCAACAGTTTCTAATTTTGTAAAATGATGTTGATTCTGAGGTTGTAAGTTTTGCCCAGTGGGGGAAAGTAATACGTACATTTACTCAAGTACTGTACTTTGAGGTATTTGAGGCTTTACTTGAGTATTTCCATTTTCTGCTTCTTTATACTTCTACTCCACTTCATTTCAGAGGGAAATGTTGTACTTTTTACTCCACCACAATTAGTTTACTTATTTACAATTATTTTAGCTTAGATTATGTCATATATAAATATTATGTCAGCTAACAGAGCTTTTACTACTCACTCTGTAGTAAACATAGATAGGGGGAATAGGGTGAACAAAGACACACACAGACTCATACACAGAGAGCGAGAGAGAAATACACACACAGAACATGGTTATTGATCTTGTACAGTAGTTTTGTCAGAGCTGTGGTTGGTTATGAGGGATGCGGATTCTGTACCGACCTGGCGGGCCACTTGCCATCTATCACCTCAATGGTTTCACTAACATGCTTGTGCATGTTAGTGAAACCACATGCACAAGCCCACATGCCCACACTCTGCTTCCATTCTTCTAAGGCAAGTACCCACAAACTCACACACATTCACTGACACAATCACACAGACTTCCACAAACTTGCTGTATTGTATTAACTCCTGGAGACAACTACACACACACTGAACACAAATCAGTCAGTCACGTGGTTATTCTGCTCAACTTGTCCTCTACAGACCAACTTTTATTTTGAAAAAAGGGCAAGTTATCCTGAAAGGTCAGCCTTCTTCAAGACAAATCTCTGCAGATAGAAACTTTTGTGCTTATAAATCTCCAACACTTTGCCAACACCTAACCTCCCATTTTTACTCTCAACTGTATTTAGGTGTAACTGATGCTAACCTCACACTAGACATATAGACAGATATGGGGTTAGGTGGGAGACAAAGGAGGGAGAAGGTAAGAATGAATGCAGGCAGATGACAAGAGGGATACAGGGAGATGGAAGTGGGGCTGCGCAGGAATGAATCAGCAAGGTATTCGTCGCCTTTAGCAAACTGAGGCACACTGATCAATACAAATAATATTTCTTGAAAGTCCATTCATCTATCTGCTACACTGATCTTCATTTGTTTCCGTGACCTCTCCCTCCAGTTTCTGTCTACCTTGTAACCTCTTTGTTTATTTACTGACTGCCTCTTCTTGTGTGTGTGTGTGTGTGTGTGTGTGTGTGTGTGTGTGTGTGTGTGTGTGTGTGTGTGTGTGTGTGTGTGTATGTGTGTGTGTGTGTGTGTGTGAGGATGTGTGACACAGTTTGTATAGGTTTGATAAAGGTAATAATAAAAGATTATAGGTGAATTCTGTTTTTTTATGTAAAAATTGCTAGTTATTGTAGAATAAAGGTCAAGTGGTATCAGGATTTAAGAGATAAACTGAAACTTCATTTCTGCCAGAAGGAAATTTTATGGGATGTTGCATCCCATTCATCAGGTTAAGATTTGCTTCTTCATTGTCTTCACTGTAACTTTCATCCAGGACACCTATTGTCAAACAAATCACGTATTAGCAGTGCAAATGCTCTCATCAATGACATCCTGGAAGATCTGTAAAAAATAAAACCTTGTATTAGCTGAAATGGGCAGGCAAGTTTTGTTTGGAAAACCTTGCACCATATTGACTGTTTATGCTTGGCTGCGGTTTGGCTTCATGGCTTCCTGTACCATCCCAATCGGGACTGAAGACAGGTGTGTATGTGCATGTGCTTGTAAGCCTTTGTGAGTGTGAGAGAGCGTCAGAGAGGGAAGAGGAAGAGACGGCGAGAAACCAACTCGGAGGATTGATTTCTGTATGAATGTGGGAGATTGATTTGTGTGTCTGTGTTTAAAAAGCCTCTGTGTGAAAAGTGTCTGCAAATTCATATCAAATCCATATCAGAGACCCACATATTCCATACTAAATAGTTGCTGGATGTGTGGGTATGTGTTTCAGGTGCACATGTGTGTTTGGATGCTGGAGTGGGGGCTTGAGTGCCCCTTGGTCTCATTAGCCACCTGTCATGAGTAGACTCACCCCCCCCCCCCCATCTCTCTCTTTCTCCCTTTCCCCACTCTCTCTCAGTCCCAGTCCCACATTGCATGATTCCTGCACACACACACACACACACACACACACATGCAAAAACACGCAAAACAACTGATCACACACACAAAGTCTCCAGAGCTCTGTGCCAACAGACCGTCGGCAACTGCTCTTGTTTACGCTGGAGATGAATGAGACAGATCGTTGCTCAACTTGCCTAAATAGTTCCCCAAACACCCAGACAGGTGGTGTGTGTGTGTGTGTGTTTGGGGAATGTGTGCATGAGTGTGTACGTGTGTAGTGGGTGGTTGCAGAGAGTGTGTGGTTGCATCTATGTTTCAAAGATCTAGTGGCAGGTGGCACCATTTCATTGTTTGTTTTTGCTCCCATCCCTCTCGACATCCCTCTCCTCCCTCTTCCTCGTTTCCTCTCTTCTTTCTTACCTTCTCCGCTCCCTCTTTTCTTCTCTCTGAAGTGCAGTTCTAAATTTGAGAACAAAACCGAGGTATGCCAGACCTAGCAATTTCCTGAAGAAGCATGTCAAACATTCACTCTGAGTAAAAAATGTAAAGCTGACCCCGGTCCAATCACTTGCAAGTGGTTAGTTAAAATTGCGATGGTGCTGATACGCAGAAGACGCTACTGCTCATTTGGAGTCTAGTGAGGAAAGCAAAACACGTTTTTATATCCTCAAGTACATGAAATATTAACCAATGAGGCAAGCAAATGTGGGTGAAAGAAATTATAAATGGACTCTCTTTTCCTGTTGCTTAAAGAAATTTGGTGTGGGAAAACAGCTGAGATAACCAAATCAACCTGAAAACAAGGGATCTGTGGAGGATCTGAAAAAAAGACAGCAAGATGTGAAACGAAGGCAAAAGCTGCATTTAACAGCGGATCAATATGGTTGACTGGGTGAAGGACAACTAGAGACTTAACCCCAATAAATGAAAAAGTTCAAGTATAATTTTCTGAGTCACAGCTAATAGATGGGCCAGGAATCAATACACTTGACTTGGAAAAGAAATGCAGCCTAAAACTAAAACCAATCATATTTGTACAGGTGCACACATGACAACCTCTCACCGTGACAACCACAATGCCTCCACAACCCACCTGTTGACCCTGTGTCAGAGAGGTATTGATTCAATGTTGTGGACTGCATCATATTTTAAGGGGTTTCTGATATTTTTGCTCCTCATATATCTAAATGAAGTGGACAAATATTGGGAACACCTTTCAATAGTATACAATGCAATACAATACCAACTAATGTACTGCCTCCAAAATGACCATAGAGTTGAATCGAAAAGTCCTTGACAGAAAACTGAATGCAGTAGGCTTTACAAAGGGTAGGTTTAGTGCAAAGCTGCCGCATTAGATTGCATCAGATTGTGCACGTATACCAATTAACTGGTGACTCAATGCAAACACACTTTTAGATTCAATTCTGTAGCTGAAACGGAGCCAGATGCAATCTATTAAATCTATTTCAATCTATTAGAACCTGGCAACAGAATTTTGTGCCAACTGTTGGTGAGATACGTGAGACCAGTACTAGCAGGGCAATGCTGATGAATTCTTTTGTGCTTAAACAGGACCTTAAAGTTTAGACAATTCTTCCAAATTTGATGAGAGAACTGTTTGGTCAGATTTGAATGCCTCCATTTGAACTGAGATGACCCGTACTCAAGGATGAACCAAGGGTAACGCAACAGGAACGGCACTTTAAGTTGGAATTAACCAGGAAACACATCGGTTGGTACAAGAATTATCTGATGCAGCTAACTGCTGCTCCATCAGTCCGTGGGCCCATTTCTGTTTATGATTTAAGACACGTTTTGTAAGCATTGTTTCTAGCCTGCACATTTGTCCGTTCGCCCGTCATCAGTTACTAAAATGATAAGACAGACTTTTTAACCTTTTCATCATTGATTTTTATTTTATTTAATCAGGGGAAAACCAATTGAGAGCAAGGCTCTCATTCACAATGGTGCCCTCCAAATACATAATCCAAATAAGTTATACAATAAAAAAAATTATCTCATATAATTTCTCTGAAATGTATTTCCCATGTGCCACAGCTTTGCCTTTAAAAATGTATACAGCACATCTACAGTATAAGTGAAGACCGAGAGCAGAGCAAATACTACTGTCTTTGCCACTGCACACTGGAATTAACTATTAGTTTGAGGGCAGGTGCTTGCAAGTTTGGGAGGCCCAAGAATTCCTTAAATAGTTGCCAAATGACATTATGGACAGACACACCAACACACACACACACACATAAGACACATGAATCTGTTTAACGTCTTAGATGCACTTTACAAAATGCCTACTCTCAGCAAGCACAAGCCCAAATAAATCAACAAAAGAAATTGTACTTCAAAACACTTCAAACACTCCATTGATTGGCATTTGGAACACACTAGGAAGAAATCAATGGACATCTTGCCTTTGTTTGTAATTGTTTGACCCTGGGGACCAAAGTTACTTGTTGACGTACTTTACCATCTTTTATGCATTCTAAAGTTTCAAACCTTTGTCTGAGAGTTTTCCTATGATAAAAGGTCTGGTTGTAAAGGTGTAAACAGGTTGTTTACCTCTTCCAGGGACCCATATTAAGAGAGCCTCAAAAAGCCTGGTTCACAAATCAATAAGAAATGATTTGATCACACACAAAGACAAGATGAGAATCCTGAGCAACATGAATTTTAGTCTTATTATCCTTAATCCACATCTGTGTAACCCCCCCACACAACTCCCATGACACATTACCAACATAACGCAATACTGTCCCAAAAACAAACTTGTGCGCGCGCATGCATGTGTGTGTGTGTGTGTGTGCGCGACCCTGAAAGGAGCAGAAAGCAGGTCGCGTTCCTGGCTGTCAGTCCTTGTTTTTCTTCATCTTTCAATCCAATTACAATGAGACCTCATCAACTATTTACAGCAAACCTGCACACACCTCAGAGCACTGTGACTCGTGATGTTAAATGAATAAGTGTAGGAATACTGAATCATCTTTTTCAGAAAGTGCCCTTTAGGTAGTCTTTTTACCTTGATTCTTAGGAATAATTCTGAGATATAATAATTCAGACTCCCTGCTTCAGTCAGTTTCAAAGCTGTGTGCTGTGTGCCTTGTCTGTTGAAGGGTTGCAGAAATGAATTCAAGACTATTGCTATGTGATTACCTTCTTCAGGCCAGGTCACACCAAAGATTCGCAACGAGACCAAACCGTTTTAGAACGTTAGACATGTAGAACTGGACCGTCTCAGCTCGATTCAAGCTGGCTGATGGCATCGCCTGCGACTCAGCTTGTCTAATCACCAGTGGCTGGTTTTAGAACATAAGTCATGTTTTAATAGCCAATCAGCTCGTAGCAAAGTCAGCTGATCATCTTGACCCACTTTTTTTATGCTTTTGCCATTTTCTCACTATTAGAAATGCAACTTTAGCAAGTAACTCACTATCCTCATTCATATTTTAAGACACTACAAATTATATCTAGCTACAAAAAAGCCTCAAAGGCTGACAGATAGAACGGAAGTACAGAAAGTCATTGCTATTGAAACGATACACAGTCTTGTCTAGTCGAATTGGTGTAAACTGTCGCATTGGTCTAAACTGGCAGGTTTCACAACGTTGCAGACCCGACGCATTGCAAGTAGCTGTAAGTTTCAACTCGTCTCGTCGCAAATCTTTGGTCTGAACTGGGCTTTAGAGAACCTAGAACTCAAGCAACTTTGACTACAAGCATCCTTCCTACTTGAGTGTCCTTAAGCAAGACTCTATTTGCTGATGAAAGGCTGAAACCAAATCTTACATTTGACCTCCGTTTGGATAGACAGTCTATGAAAATTCTCGAGAAAACTAACTGAATGCTAATGCCCATAGGTTTTTCTCTATGTGTGTGTTAGCCCTGTGATAGAGTGGAAACTTGCCCAGGGTGTACATCACCTCTCATCCCACGCATGCCGGGATAGGTTCAAGCCTTCCACAGCCCTGATTAGAATAAGTGGACTAAAGTGTTTAATAACATGAGATAATGTGAATAAGTAAGCTGAAATATAACCAGTGAGAAGGAGAATGTGCTAGTATTGCAAAAATAGAGACAAACAGACAATGTCTTGATTTTCTTCAGTTCTCATTTTGTGGTTAGATTGAGAATAAACACTCAAGCCATTTTCAGCTCCAGTACTTTCAGAGTTCTGTGGTTTTTCCAAAAGAATCAGGGAGTTTTATATGCTCCTTCTGGCAAAATGATACAAATTATTCGGCAACTACAGCAGTGGTGGTTTTTTAAGCTGCAATGAAAACCAGGCCGTGGGCAGAAACAGACAGACAGATAACGACTGAAATGAAGAGGGAAATCAGGTGGAGCGGCAGACAGAGAGACAGACGGAGGAGAGGGGGAAAAGAAACTGCTAGGCCGAGACAGAAAAAGTTAGAGGGAAGACAGAGAAAGACAGCGGGAAATGTGTGTGTGACAGAGAAGACTGGCACCATTACAGGGAAAGAGCAGCAGTGTAACTGACAACAGTGCTTTAGAGCAGTTACTTGAGCTTAAGTATAGAGCAAGGTGACAATGTTATTAAGCACTCCTTGTTTCTATGTACTGTAATAGAGCTCACTGCGGCCTGCTTCCCACCTCAGCCATTCAGTGATTACAGTAAATATTGTAGATGCACACACACACACACACACACACACACACACACACACACAGATCAATGCACAAGTACACGCTATAAAAAGTGCTATACAAAAAGAATAACTTTAGCACACACATGCTAATACACATTATTATGTAAGCACACATATAGATCCAAATAATGTTAGTTTGCGCCTACACATACCCCCACACACACAAGCGAACACGGACACACACACTATAGCAGAAAAACATCCTCATTCACATGCTCCCTCGATCTTTGACACACAGCTGCACCCCAGCCAGGCAGTGAGCTGTTGTGTGTGTCCATCTCCAGTGAACATTTATGACAGATGGGAGACGCTTTGAAGAGCCATCGGCCATTACACTTCCCAAAGGAGCAACTACCTGGAACGACAAATCACTCCTCTGTTCATTTCTCCTCCTCCCCTTTTTCCTTCCTTCTCCACAGGCTCCTGCCACAGCAGGGGAGAGATTTAACACAACACACCGCTGTAAATGACAAAACCGTCAGGCACATGAGAAGACAAAAAACTGGAGGAAGGGTGGATGGGTAGAGGGAGCTGCAGAGGGGATTCAGAGATATTGGCAGATGAGAGAGAGGCAAAATATATGAGACATCCAGCCAAAGATCTGTACAGTGGATATGCAGTAACCATGGTGTGAGAAGACTGGGCACGGCTTTTGCAAAACTGGCATGAATTAACACAAGCAGAGAGAAGGCCAGAAGAACCAGTAAATAAGAAATGTAAAGAAAAGAAGATGAAAAAGGAACGGAGAGGTTAAATAAAAAGACAGATTATGATAATGTAATCTGTTTGATTAGGTACATACTGTATACTAGGGGTTTTGCAACAGCAAAGTGTGAGTGTGAAGAGCATCGGCCTCAGTGAAGCTTCTCTTTCTAAACAAAGGTTAAAAAAAAATCTAAATATGGCTTATTCATTGCCATGCAATCACTGCATCAAAGGGAGTGTTAGTGGCGATCAAATGCAGCAGCACATTTTTACTGTCAAAAATGATTAACTGTGCTGCCTGTATGTGCACTTTGTGTGGCTTTCAAAGTGAATTACATGTGAAGAAATCAATTAATGCCATTCAAAAGCTTAGAAACTCCATATGATATGATTGACAGTCTTAGATATGAATTGTTCAAGCTGGAATAATAACTATATATAATAATAATAGCTGGAACTATAATAATGAATATAAATACGTGATAAAAATGATCTAAACTGCACTTTTATGGAAAGGAATGTCACAGAAGCTCAACGTCTGAATCTATTTAAATTATGATCAAGATATTTTCAAAATCATGAGGGTGAAGAAGTGTGAGGCTTTCCCTTCCACCTTAAGACTCAAAGGTGTCCCCATTCCAAACAATTCAGCAGGCCTTTCTAATGTAGGAATGTTGGAATATTGAACTGATTATACGCTACAGTGGTGCTTGAAAGTTTGTGAACCCTTCAGAACTCTTCTTCTGAGGTCCTCAGAAATGTCCTTTGTTCGTGCCATGACACACTTCCACAAATAAGTGTTGTGAAGATCAGACTTTGACAGGTCCCTGTTCTTTAAATAAAACAGGTCGCCCACTCACACCTGATTGTCATCCCATTGATTGAAAACACCTGACTCCAATTTCACCTTCAAATTATTTGCTAATCCTAAAAGGTTCACATACTTTTGCCACTCAAAGATATGTGATATTGGATCATTTTCCTCAATAAATAAATGACCAAGTCTAATATTTTTGACTCATTTGTTTGATTTGGTTCTCTTTATCTACTTTTAGGACTTGTGTGAAAATCTGATGTAGTTTTAGGTCAAATTTATGCAGAAATAAAGAAAATTCTCAAGGGTTCACAAACTTTCAAGCACCACTGTATATAGCTATGACCCGCTCTCACATGATCGAAATATTAAAATACTCTTCAAAAACAAAACTGCGACCTATTATTAAAGGTCATGGTAATCTCTTCAATGGGCCTTTCTTATGGCTCTGTTACTGGAAATAAAACTGACAAATATTAGATAAGTGATTGGATTAGCGGTCAGAATTAGAATTAAGTTGTGCATGGGTTTACAATAAGCAAATCCCAAGCCAAGCCAGATTTCCCAAGCCAAGTGATTCCTAAGGAGTTTGCGTGTGTGTAAGTATAATGATGTGAGAGCATGTGACAGAGAGAAAGCAATGGTTAAGAGGTGAAGATGGCCAAAGTGACAGAGACAGATAGAGATTTCAAAAGGCTACCGTCTCTTATCAGCAAAGGTCACTCAAGCAATTACGTGACACATTGATTTATATCCCCTGAGGCAAACACACCCACAATAGCAGGCACAACACACAAACACACCCACACGCACAAAGCCCAATACACACACAGGGACCTGGTATCAATCTGCTGCCCACCCCTAATTATTATTGTTTTCTGTGGAAGTCTTGTGGTTGGGTGAGATCATTAAGGTCTTGGCCACTGGGATGGGGCTGTTTTTAGTATGTCCACTAGCTCTTTCCCACATCCTGACAAGCCAGTCCATTTGTTACATAAAACATCCGTCAGTCAGTCAGTCCTCGCAGGCAGCAGCTCTCCTGTGCCCCTTTCTTTATTGAATGTGTATGTTTAAAGGAAAGGGAAAGAGACAGCGTGTCTTGGCTCTTCCTTTCAGTCATAGAGTAAATGTATGTGCATGTGCGTCCAAACATCCTAGTGACAGATGTTTTAGGTGCGTAAGTGAAGGTTGATAAGATCACATGCACTAGCTGAATTGGATTAGAGGGAATTTTCTCTCACATTAGACTTATACATTAGACATTACTCCTGCTAATGAAATGAAGAGAACAGAAAATCAAGAACCTTTGATGCCCTCTGGGATATCAATTCATGTGCTGTTTTATGATGCCAAGTGAATTTCTATTCTCATGTTTGAAATTTACAAATAAATAATGTTTTTGGTCAGACAGAATACTAAAATGGTACTTGTAATTAGAGACCCTTGGCCCATTGACATTTTGGTGATTAATTTAAAGAGAGAGCTAAGCTATAAATCAAACTTGTCAATGTACTGGCAGGGTTCGACATTAACCATGGCCCGATGGCCCAGGGCCACAAAAAGTTATTTTGTGGCCACCAAATACTCGTGTAGGTGGCCCCCTGTGGCCACCAAGTTTTATCCCTATACTGCAAGCCTTCACCAAAGCAACCTTACATTTCCATAAACATCCCGATTCCTTCACACCTTTTAGTTCAACATTCTATGATTCTATCTGCGCGAGGAAGTGAGCGAGAGAGAGAGACAGAGAGAGAGACAGAGAGAGAGACGGGGGGCACACCCGCTTTTCGGCAAATGTTGCTTTTTTCACGTCAGTTTGGGTGACTAGTGTGAAAAAAAAATTCTGCTCAACTGTCGGGACCTGTTGCAAGGACCTCATATTACATCACTGGTTACGTGGTTGTTTACTCTAGTCTTGCTGGACCGAACAAACGCTTAGAAGTTTGTCTGTGAACACACACACCACTCTCTCCCTGCACTGCGTGGCTCATTTTGAGTGGCGAGTTTTTCGGTTGGCTGAATTTATCTGGTTTTGACTTTTAACATCATTAGCTCTGTAGGTTATGTATGTTATGTCTTTTTAGCTAACGTTATTGTACTCCGTGTCAGAGCAGCTTCTCTTACACTAGATTTCCACTTATAAAATAAACTTGACGGGTCCCATTCATCTAGTTGGCCATAGTGTGAAAAGTCTGCTTTGCATAAGCGCCGGCTGCCGGTCAAACTGCTGACTAATCAGTCCAGTCGGCTACTTTATTATATTAATTTTTGATTCTAATAAAATAGTTTTAATTAACAAGTTGCGATTCGCTATGTGTTACATTTTACGACCACTAGCCTCCACTTGCAAAACATTGCGAGCATGACGATAGAGAAACGTGCCTGTCAGTCTGTGTCAGTCCCGCCCACACAGATGTTTATGGGCTTAATGAATGAATGAATGATCTTTATTTGCATTGTGCTTTTTACAGCAGAGCCATCTCTAAGATGCATTGCAAACACACACTAAAACAAGCAATGTTGGCAAAGTAACAGGCCTGTGTCATGAGGAAAATGCAGGCCATGCCGATCAGCCTCACACTGCAATTTTACAGTTTAAAATGTTCTAGAATGCTTTTGTATTTTGTTGTCATTGACCAATTATGCAAACTAATGTTAGATGCCCCAAGTTATATTTTAAAAATAAAATCTGATGTAATGGAACTTCCTGCAGTAATATATATGATCAAGTATCAGTGTATATGATGGAATAATGGCATTAGAATGTGCCAGAGGCCACCAAATTTGGGGTTTTCTGACAAAAATGCCCCAGGGGGACATGCCCCCTGAACCCCTAGCTGGCTACTTTTCCCCAGTGGCTGGCTACCCCATATCCTTGTGGAAAGCCCTGGTCACATGGTTATATGGTATTACGTCGCATTTTGTATTTTGTTTTTTGACTCCGTATAGCTTTTTTCACTATACACGTTTGCATCCCTGATTCTGTTAATGTCTTTTCATTTATTGGAGTGTCACAGTTAAGGAAGGCTGTGTTAAGTTGCGTTAAATTGCCTTTTCTGAATTCTGAATCACTCATTCCAAAAACCTCACCAATAGTCAAAAGCTGAATGGATGAATAAAAAAAAAATCATGATTAAGGCCAGGTTCAGACTGACTTTAATCGTGCGTGAAAAAACGCAGTCCTCTCATTTATTTGAATGGGGCCAGTACGCTGATGCAGCCAGGGAGCTCCTGCTGCAGCACAAAACCACTGGGATTGTCTGGCAAACCAATTGAACCTGGCTCAACTTTTGGCAGACCGCAACCTGATGTCATCCGACAAGGCACTGCGGTATACCAAAATTTGTGTCAATCCATCTTAGAGTGGGTATCTGTACCAATCAATCCAAATGTTGTTGAGACATTTCAGTCTGGACCAATCTGGTGAACCGACCACCACTGCCTAAAAATTGCATGGTCAAAATAATATATATAAATATAATAATATATATAAATATATCATTGTGAACACAGGTACTGTGCATTCACTGATCTCTCAGAAACACCAACAGTAGTGTCATTTGTCTCTTTCTGATGTATGTTTTTGTGTAAGCCAACTAGCTGTAATGTCATTTACAATTTGGGATAACAAATACTATTTTACTATTTTCAACATAACGTTGAAGAATAGGCAACACCATCAAAAGACTGAATGTCAGCCTTGTAAGATCAGGGCCTGAATGTATCAAGCACCTCAGAATCCCCACCAACATTACAGAGGAGGGAAAAAAAAACACAGTCAAAAAGAAAAGGATACAAAGGGATTTCAAAGTTGCATTTCATCATTTCATTCAGTCAGGAGGTCTTGGATAAGTTTGAAATAGGCTTTCAGGTTGTTGCTCCAAAATGCAGAGTCCAAACTTTTTCATCCTGTACTATTGGCTCCATATGGCATCCCAGCATAAAACTCCTTCTCCATGATTCAATCAAGCCATTTTTGGCCACATTTCTCTGCTGCCCTCCCAAGGGCAAAATGTGTGTACTCACCAGGAGGCGAAAATAATTCTACTCTGCCACCAAGCCAAAACTAGCCTCCTGGATAAATGTGTACACACACACACACACTCTAAAACACACACACACTAAACAGTGTGTGTGTGTGCTTGCAAGCATAGACACACCAGCCGCATTGGTTTATTAAACATCGCTGTCTCCTGCAGTGAGCCCCGTTTTCCCAGGGCGTCGGTTCTTCTTGGCACTCGACGCACCTCTAGCACACGGGAGACTATAGAAAAACACACATGCAGTCACCTTATATTGAAAACCATACAAACACACAGACACACAGCTTGAGAACATTTAGATTCATGATAAGTAAATGTACATACTACATAGACTCACAATAGCACACCTGCAAGCAGCCATGCTCCCACAACCAGGTTCTGACCACGCATACACACAAACTCACACGTGCACGCGCGCACACACACATACACACACACACACCATCACTTTAGGTGACAGTGACTGTATTTATATGACATAATTACCTGAGGCAGAATTAAACAATTACTGAGCCTTTAATGGATTTAATTGACTTCAACTGATTCATTAGCTGAAAACAATGGCCAACTAATTGAATTTAAGCTTCAAATGCAAATAGGTGAAAAAGCAATAATTGTCCATACTAAGCCATGCACACATTACCAAAAGCACATACACACTGACTGCAATATAGTGAGTGGCTGCATTCACAGTGAAAGGGGGACTGTGCAGCATGTTAAAATATTTCAGTAAGACTAATCAACAGCCATCATTAAGAAATAACAGTATACACAGAATAGCATACTGAGGGCCATATTTATGTGCAGGAAAGCACAGGTCATATCTGCTCTGCCCGTTTTATTGAATTTGCCCTCACAATCTGATGTACTAAAATTTCTGCCTGATGTACTTTGGCATGCAAGCAACACCTGGGAACTTTCAGGCACATTCTGAAATAAAGGAAAGGCCAGTAGGGTGGGTGGGGACTTGTCTGAGATCACCAACCTCAAAAAATAAATAATAATGTTCCAGTGCTGCACACAAGTACTCATTAATGAAAAGAACAACACTCCCAAACAATAGTTAGGCCTTCCAGGTCCACCTGAGAAAAACTGTCTAAATTTAATTAACTCCAGTTAATACTGCTACAGGAGTAATTAAACAAAAGTAAGACGATAAGATGCATAAAACAACCGATGGTGGGTGGGTTCAGCAGAAGCTGAATGCTATAGATGGTGTTGATACAGCTGATGTCTCCCTATAATACGAAGGTAATGCACAATGTAAATGTCATAACAAAAAACTGTGAGTGGTAGCCTATAGTGATTTCACAGTTCATTGAACTCCAGGTTTAAGTTTAATGAACACACAACCACAACTCTCCATTGCCTAATATTGGAACATATTAGTATCATTTGGAGTTGCTCAGGCATCCCTCTGCAATGTAATGAAAATTTGGTAAAAGTTAAAATTAGAATAAAAAATTCTTTCAACGTCTGTCTGGGCAGGTTGCCCAGGTAAATATTAGTATGTGCAAGAGAGACTGGATTCTGATTGTGACACGCATGGACCAAGCTTAGTATTCTACAGTAAAATGCAATATATGCACTACACAAATGAAACCCATATACAGTATGCGTTACCAAGAATTTGCTGCAAATATCCAATAAACAAGGAATACTGACAATATGTTCACCATACAGCTAATCTGCATGGATACAATTGATGCTCTGCAAACATTGCTTACAATACTTTGTGTTGTGCAGTTCTGCTCTCTACTAGTTAATTTCTGCAGCAGGTCTGAGAAACACATCAAATCTGTCCATGGAATTGGATTCTAAGTTCAATTTGCTCTGTAGAATTACTGTTTGCCATCTCAGCTTGGTGGGATTCCTTCCATTCCCATACACCCCCCTTGATTGTGTTGTAATAGAGTTGTCAGAGGGGAGAGTGGGGTTTGGTGGTAAAGTCCTAGGTACACACTGTACTACTGTGTGGTAAACCTGAGGGGGAAATGTAAAATCTGTGGTAATACTTTTGAACATTTCCTCCCCATTGCCATTTGGCAGAACAAAAGAGAATGCTGAATAGACTGTTATAAATATTGGAAACATTCCCTCAGAAATTTAAAGATCACTTCCTAGATGCATAATTATTTTTGTAGTTACATAATTCTAAAGATTTGTCCAAAC
Organism: Macquaria australasica; assembly: GCA_005408345.1. Classification (NCBI taxonomy): domain Eukaryota; kingdom Metazoa; phylum Chordata; class Actinopteri; order Centrarchiformes; family Percichthyidae; genus Macquaria; species Macquaria australasica. The sequence continues at coordinate 374,515 of SEMN01000109.1, forward strand.
CATTATGTTTTTGTTTTTGTGCTGTTCATTATGTGTTCATTAAAATGTCTGTCAGAAATATGACAAAAATAAGGACAAACTGGACTGAAACGGAGAAGCAACAAATTATGGTGACGGTGCCAGTATGATTTTAAAAAAAAAAGTGTATAATTTCATGTAATATATTAAGTGGATTCATTAACTCTGAAAATGAAAATATCCTTAAAAGTTAACCAGAATGATGTAAAGTTACAAAAAAAATATTTTTTTTATCTCTTCTCTTTTTAAGGAAAATCTAAATACAACTGAGTTACATGTAAAATATGTTATGATTTATGTAAATGGGCACATACATGTGTATCTGTATAATGTGTCAGTGTGTCTGCGTATGTAAAGTACTGTTAGTATATGATGTGTGGAGTGGAATAATTGATATCACATGATTAAGTGATGTAATTGGTCTGCCTGTCATTGTTGATTGCTGCACCAGGAGACAGCTAAGTCTGATTGGCCTCCCTGTGCGAGAAACATCCTCTTGCTATGTGTGTCCGTATGTGTATGTGTGCACATTCGCATCTGCAAGCAGCAATAACCAATAACATCACTTTGCACTAATATATATTCAGATGCAATGTGAAATATGAGAGGGAAATAAATCATATTTGATATATCCATCATAACCAGGAATTGACTAAATAAGGGCGAAGGAAGGCAGTGTGATGCATGGATGAGCGAGGACTTTTTTCATTTTATTTTCCCGGCTGTAATTCTCATTGCTCTACTTCTTTATGGACATTTCTCTGACGGCACAAGCCATCGTGAGGCCATGCATCAAATAAGTGATCCACTTTTCAATAAAGCCAAATCAATGTTCACTTGAGTATGAATTCGAAGAAGGGAGTTTATTGAAAAGCACTGGCGCGTACAGGAAAGTTCTTACGCATAATGCAAAAGAAAATGGGCCAATAAAGAACTAAAATGGACAAAGTGTGAGGAATTTTGGAAGTGCACACTTTACTCTTTGGTAACCTTTATTCTCTTGAGATTTTAGGGACGTAATTATCAGGTTAATCCAGCCACACTGAGGTCTGTGCCATGTAGCTAAATTCCACAAAAATAATTTGTTGGCCTTAGAAAAAAGTTCCCTACAAATTAGTCAATCAGTACTGTAGTGATTTCTGGATTATGTTATTTGGAAAGTAGAAGTGAACTAACAGTTTAGTAGAACTATTGTGATACATATATAGACCAAACTAGCCATGTGGATTACTTAGAAATTTACAAAAAATGTTGGCTAATTACAATTACAATAACAGATAACTTTGAGTCCTGTGTCCTAAGAATTACAATCATTATGGACAATTAAGGAGTGCACAATATGGGTCCAATGGCAATGTTCAGTGTTCAGGAAGTAGTGTACGGGTGTGGAGGTTGAGGTTATGGGCACTATATTAAAAAAAAAACCATAATGGCATAAAAGCACTGTGTTTCATTTGGTCCAGAGGACTGTAACAACTATTAAGCCATAGTTGAAGCTCAGCCAGAGAACTAGCCTGATAGGGATCAGGTTTCTCTGGAAGGATACATTGCCATGTTAACTTTGCTCAAGCTTATTTAAACCTGCTTTCTGGGAGGTTTTTGGGAGGGAGGAGTGATTTACTGAAATAAGCCTGGCTTAGCCTGGCTTAATCATGCTTTGTGGAACAACTCTCAGCAGCCACTGTTAGCATTTCAGAGTGTCCTATTGGTCACTCTCATGTATCAGCTTGGTCGTCATCTTGCACGTGTGATGGATTGTGCTAAACAACAACATATCAAATCTGTAAACCTTCATAAGTTCGAGAAATTTAAGAATAACAATTTGAGAATTTGTTGCCAATTTTGTCATGACTAAGTGAAAGGAATAGATTCTGTGTTTGGAGTTAGAATTTGAATAGATAGGAGATGACATGCCAATGCTTCTTCAGCCCTTTTTGCTTTTTTCATTTCGTTCCAACTCAGTCTGGCAGACACATTTAGAGGGGTCATGGTAAGTACACTGATACAGTTAATTGAATATTATTATTATGGCTAATACATATTTTCTTTGAATTGCTTCACACAAAAACAATCACAGGCTACCAATGTGATATGACCATGGACTGTACTTCACTTTTTTTTTCATATGCTTGTGCATGACTATAGATTTCTACATGCATGTGTTGTTGTTGGTTTTTTGAGTAAAACTGTCTAATCGTCTAAGGTTGATTGAGAGAAAGTATGGCCTGCCTATTCTCTTTTACAATCAGGTGCTATATTCCCACAAGTTAAATCACTGGAATATACACCGATCAGCCATAACATTATGACCACTGACAGGTGAAATGAAGAACACTGATTATCTTGTTACAATGGCACCTGTCAGTGGGTGGGATATATTAGGCAGCAAGTGAACATTTTGTCCTCAAAGTTGATGTGTTGGAAGCAGGAAAAATGGGCGAGCATAAGGATGTGAGCGACTTTGACAAAGACCAAATTGTGATGGCTAGACGACTGGGTCAGAGCATCTCCAAAACTGCAGCTCTTGTGGGGTGTTCCCGGTCTACAGTGATCAGTACCTACCAAAAGTGGTCCAAGGAAGGAAAACCGGTGAACCGGCAACAGGGTCATGAGTGGCCAAGGCTCATTGATGCACATGGGGAGCGATCCAACAGAAGAGCTACTGTAGCTTAAATTGCTGACAAACTTAATGCTGGTTCTGATAGAAAGGTGTCAGAACACACAGTGCATCGCAGTTTGTTGCGTATGGGGCTGCGTAGCCGCAGACCGGTCAGGGTGCCCATGCCGACCCCTGTCCACCGCCGAAAGCGCCTACAATGGGCACGTGAGCATGAGAACTGGACCACGGAGCAATGGAAGAAGGTGGCCTGTTCTGATGAATCACGTTTTCTTTTACATCATGTGGATGGCCGGGTGCGTGTGCGTCGCTTACCTGGGGAAGACATGGCACCAGGATGCACTATGGGAAGAAGGCAAGCTGGCGGAGGCAATGTGATGCTTTGGGCTATGTTCTGCTGGGAAACCTTGGGTCCTGCCATTCATGAATATGTTACTTTGACACGTACCACCTACCTAAACATTATTGCAGACCAATTCCCCCCCAATGGCAGTGGCCTCTTTCAGCAGGATAATGCGCCCTGCCACACTGCAAAAATGGTTCAGGAATGGTTTGAGGAACACGACAATGAGTTCAAGGTGTTGACTTGGCCTCGAGCATCTGTGGGATGTGCTGGACAAACAAGTCCATCCATGGAGGCCCCACCTCGCAACTTACAGGACTTAAAGGATCTGCTGCTAACGTCTTGGTGCCAGATACCACAGCACACCTTCAGAGGTCTAGTGGAGTCCATGCCTTGACGGGTCAGGGTTGTTTTGGCAGTAAAAGAGGGACCTACACAATATTAGGCAGGTGGTCATAATGTTATGGCTGATCAGTGTATTTATTATATTACCTTCGCCCAGGAGGTCATGTTTCAGTCCTGTATATTCGTTTGTGGTTAGCAGGAAATCTCAAACCTTACTGAGAAAATTGCAGTGAAATAAGGTGGAAAGTTAAACCATGGGACACAATGTGATAATTTATGAACCGCTTAAAATTTTGACTTCTTGTGTTTGACACAAACTGTAATAACTCTTAAATGCAATGTGAAATTTAAACCAGATTTAAATGAGTTGTAGACATTCACTCCAAGGATTGCTTCAAAATCTGATGGCCTTTCACCTACAGATAAATCAAAAGATAAAATGGTCAATTAAAGGGCTATAACCCAGTGGTCATGAGCGGCCTTAAAATTCTATATTTTGCACAATTCATTGTTGAACAAAGCTCTATATATTTCTAAACAAAACACCAAACGGTGTCTACTAGCTATCTCAGAAAATCTTCCACTGTCAGACACACTGTTTAGAAACAGTGAGGAAATGGAGGAAGGTGATCTGAATAAAGGTGATATAATGCATATCATATTGAACAATGGTCATACAGCCTTTATTTTTCATTTCCACGTCGATAACAAAGGTCTAGGATGAAAAATAAAATATGTCATGATACTTACTTCGGAGCTATTTCCATTTTTGCATTTTTTTTTAAAAAATTATTATTTCTGGCAGCCTAGGGCAACAGATCACGGTAGGTGTAGCAGTGATTCTGTTTATTACAGCTGTCAGTCACCACTGTAATTATCAGCAGCAATAGGGAACTGCCTACACACACCATGACACACACACACGCACACACACACACGCATAATCAATCATGTGTAATTATGGTGTATGGAGGAAAATATCTTGCAGTCAGTAACGTTTCTGCACAGTGAGAGTCACAGTATGACAGAATAATAACCGTCATTAAGGTATAAAGACAGAGGCTTGTAGTTCTAACAAATCTCGCTTCCTCTACCCATCATTAATTCAACTGTGTAGGTGTGTATGTAAATGTACATGTTCCCTGTGTGTCTGTGCACTTGTTTGCATGCCTATAAGCTTGAATGTGAGTTTTCATGATGTATGATGTCAGACCATGTTCATGTGGATGTTTCAGTTGCTTCCTCCTGTATAATAAACAATGTTACAAAGTGCTTTACAGAAAGAAATAAAACTAGACAAGGCAGATGATGTGTGCACATGTGTGCGTCATGTGTTGGTCTCTGCTCAATTGGCATCTGCTTTTTTTAAATGATTGTAAGGAGAGGGTAGATGTGTAGACCAAGATGTGCCATTAGAACTCAAGTCTGGTCAGTTCCTTCTGATTGTGAATCAAGTAGTGTGGAAAAATGTCATATTGCACAAATAGATGACGATGGCAGTTCAAAATGTTTAGAGAGACAGAAAACAAACTGATCTGATCAGAATGAGTAATCATTCATCATAAGAAATAAAAGCCTGTGTGTAGGTGTGTGACTGTGTGCATGGTCACACAGTTTACTTTTCTGTTTAGGTTACTTATTGGGATAATCTCCTCATGCATTTGTGCGTGTGTGTGCATGTGTGTGTGCACTGTGCATTTGTTGAAGTGTCAGTTTCCCTTTGTTGGACATGAAGGGTAATTGCAGCTTTTGTTGAATGTTGGAGGCAGGTGGTGAGCCATCTGGTGACGGCAGGTAAGAGAGAAGGATGGAGGGGCTTTGGGGACAGAGGAGTGCTGAGTGGTGGAGGAAGGGATGGATGCCCCCCCTCCATCAATCACACATGGATGAACAGCAGGCACAGGGGCAATGGGAGGGATTGGAGGATGGGGCGAGGACAGAGGAGAGAATGAGAGATAGAGATAAAAGAGGTGCTGAGTTACTTTGGGAGTTGTCTGATCAGTGTGTGTGTGTGTGTGTGTGTGGACATGCACATGTGTGGCTGTATGCATGCCTGTGTGACAATCAAGGAATAATGAGATAGAAAGAACCAAAGGACAGAACAGAAAGCTATAGCAACAAAAGAGAGCTACACTCACAGATACTGATAATATAAAATGTTACATATCATAACCCTAGTTCTATGAGCAGGCAGAGCACTATTGTATCCGTACAATCAGGAAGGGGGACTAGTTTTGCTGGTTAGACACTTGCACTCGTACAGTTACAGTTATGATCCGTTTTATTTAATTTCACAAAGGCTGCAACTTCTAATGGGCTTTATATGCTAAAGCGACATAGCCCGATTGCTCCACCACCTGTTGTGTCACATATACAACATCAACAAGTAAACTTGTAGTTGTCACAACGTGCCGAGGTTTCGCACCCTGACTGATGGCAAACCAGACCAGAAACATTCCCGAGTGCCTGGCCACAACGTAGATAGAGGAGAGAATTTACTATTCCTGCTGGGGTCCGAATATGACAGACCCAACTCAGTGGTGACTTGTCAGTGCAAAACACACACCAAAGACGAACCAAACATGCCGCACAAAGTCATTGTATAGGCCTATATGTCTAAAGGAAATGTAAAAACCTAAGTTTGTTTGAGATCCTTAATCTGCAGTTTACTGACATGCTGGCATGTCCCTAAAATAGTAGCAAATTCACCACATCACTATACGGTATCTGTGAAGCCTAATATCCACTGATGAAACGTAGGGTACTGCAGCAGCCACCTGCTATTGGTTGATCTTTGGTACTTAACGATGTCGCTCTACAAAGTACAACAGGTATAGAGAATGGTAATAGATAGAGTGCAGCAGTCTGTAAAGAGCTAAAGACAGATGTATGATTTTTACCTATATCTGTTTAAAGGTTATATGTGTCCTGTATCCATTGTGGTTTCTTCAATTACCACAATGGATCACTGGGGCAGCATTTATATCTATACAAGCTATAGCTATAGCTATATATCATCATAGACTCTGACATATACTGTATTTTTATTTAATTAGTCAATACATCTTTACACTGTCTGCACTCATAAGTATAGTCATCTTAAATGGATTTAAAGTATGTGCAATGTTTCTTGTAAGAGCCCTCAAAGTCCCACATGAAATGAATGTCATTTCCCAAATTGAGTGAGGTGTCACCAATCAGGCGTGTGTTGACACCAGAGATTATTTCTGGCTTTATGCAAATGCGGCCTAGAGATGTTTGGATATTAGCGGTATTTCACTCTTGCTGAACTTTGCATGGCAGGTATTTGATTGGCAGGGAAGTTATGAATAAATATGCATAAAAATTGTGTATTGGGACTGGTGGGCAGGTGAGGAAGGAGGAAGCAATGGGCAGGTGGATAAATGGGTAGCTGAAATCAGGGAAGGAAAGGAGAAGGGGGAAATGCAGGACAGACATTGTTTAGCATGTAGCCTACTGTAAGACACTTGCAGTGTGATAATGTGAACATCATATATGTTGCTATGTTGTCAGTTTAAACATTTGCCGTTATCCTGTTACTTTAAGTTACAGGCCAGCCAGTATGTCATTGTTGTACATGTAAAGGTGCACTCTACCTGGTAGCCTAAATGAATTATAAATAAACATAAAAAGCTATTAAATTTATATATTAAATTAAATTTAAACTAAGTATTTTATACTGAAATGATAACAACAGACTGACCAGCGTGCACCTGCCCATATTCATATGATTTCCGAATCAACTGGTGATCCCAGTACAAGAACTATTGAGACAGTGACCCACGGCTACAAAACACCAAAGTAGCTGAAACATATCTTATGGTTACTTAACAAACTCAGACTCAACAACAAGCTCATTCATGCATACAATGTTCATTCCTTGGCAGTCCCGAGTGGAATAACTAGCTAGGCTATGTGTGAGCAGTGGTAAAGGACCCCAATCCCTGCTGAGTCGTCCTGCCTGTCCATTTTCCCTCATTTACCTGGATAATACTGCCACCTTGTGGGAATTCAGTACACTATTTATTAGACCAAACATATTGAAATATGCCAATTCTTATATCTTCACACTCAAAGCCTATCTAGCATTAAACACGAAAGTTGACTTCATGTCTTATAACGCAATATAGCCTATCACTCAAAAATAAAATACATCAGGTCTGCATATGTCCCTCCCGCCTCCGAAAATAATGGATTAAGAAGCGCTTTTCTCCTTATAAAAGTAGCACCAGCGATTGTCCGAGTAATGAGAGTTTGGTCGGATAAGAGCATATCAACTCACCAACCAATTGACCAACCGACCAGAAGGTATCAGTCCTATTTTTTTCCATACTGTACATCCACATGTGCATTCACCAGTATATTGAGGACACTTATTCAAGTCTTTACTCCTCCTCTCTGCCGTTTCAGCAGTAGAAAGATGATTCAATAGATTCTGTAGCTTTGATGTGCCAAGGGGTATCCAGAACAGACAGCTCCCATATGTATAGCCTGATAGTTATGTATCCCCAGCTTCCATACAGCTGCCCCATGGTACAGATGAGAAAGACAAGACAAGCCATATGGGAAAAGTTATGACATAAGTCATCATCAAACAACTGACTGGCTGTATGAATGCCTCTTCGTATATCTGTCACAGTTTTTGTCTGTCTCCTTCTTTGTCTTTGTCCTCTCTTTCTCAGTCATTTAGTTTAGCTATCTGTTTGTATGTACAGTATGTATTGTGACAGTGATGCCTTGCACCTCACAGCGCAGCATCAGTATCCCTGCATTACAACTGCAGCACCGAGCACAGTGCACACACGAACCAAGAAGCCTGTGGCACACAAGGGAAACGAGGAGCTACCATACGTACCGTGACTGGCAGTTCATCAGGTCACACGGCTGACAGCAATCCCTTGTCAGAGCTATTACTGAAGACCACCTACTACGACACCAGGGGGGTCAGGACTATAAATTCACAACAATGCACCGTACTTGACCTCTATGCACATTGTTTAACTACTCTTACCTTGGGGCTTCTCTGTAAATAAATAAATAAGCCCTGGATTGCTGTTACTTTCCAAACTTACTGTCCTACAACCAGTTTGCAAACATCCCTTGTGTTGTTTTATAGACTAATCAGAGTAAATTATAAAGTTCTCCAATTGAATTTCCTGTCTGTTGTTTGCTTATCTGACCCTCTTGAGGATTACTACAGGATGTATGTAGGTATTAATGTATACGCTCAGTTGCCAGTTAGGTACACCTGGCTAAAATCTTATCCTTTCTGACACAACAACCTGTGAACCTTTTAGCTTTACTATAGTCAGTTTTTGTTGAGTCTGTCTCAGAAAGCTATGGCTTCAACTCTTTGGCTATTTTAGAGGCTGTTTTCTCTGACAGTTGTTCAGTTTAGGGGCATTCTCCTCTGTCCAACCTACAGTTGTTCGATGGGGGGGCTCATGAACACACAGTGAATGGCAGTTTGCCTCTAGCCCCAGGCTCCCCTGCCAGCTATCTGAAAGTTCACAACATTCATGTGGCAGAAATAAAGTGTATCTTTAGTGACCAGAGGAAAACTCCTGTTTGGTGCCTTACTTTGTGACATTCAAACTGTTTGTCACACACAATTTCAAAACTCTCTTAAAAGTGAGACCATCTCCAGGTAGTGTACTGAAGCCTTATCAACTTTTTTGCTAGTAGTGGCTGCCTGCTGGGGTTGATGAGAGAGGTACACTCACTTTTCTGTGATTTTGGAAACATTAGCAACACCTTCTACATCACCCAGTGTCACCTCATTTACTTTTAATGTGAAAAAATAGCTAATGCAGGTCTGTTTGATATGGTGGTGTGCTGACTTTTTGAAGTAACTAATAAGACAGGTAAAGGTGTTGTCAGAAGATATTACTGAGAAGTACACATCTTCATACGTTTAATCACAGTGACTGAATAAACATATGTTATTTGCTTCAACAAACATTGTTAAAGTAATGTGCATCTTTTTCAATGGTGAATGCAGGAATGACCAGTTAGGAAGCGTAATTTTGACCTGACTCGCGATGAAATTACAAAATTAAATGACTTTGTGCATACACACGCATACACACAAAACCTAATACCCACACTCAGGCCAAGGGAGTTAATGAATAGAGTTGGGGTTGATGGTGGCAGTCAGTGTATATGTAGCTGTCACACAGCGTTAGTGTTAGCACCGGGGTCAAGCGTAGCCAGAATGAGCTCTGACTTCCTCTGAGTTAACACCAGCTCATTAGTCAAGTAGAGCAGGGCAGTCACACCTCAACACACACACTAATTCCTTCTGTCTCTTTCTCTGCCCCTGTCCCTGTCTGTCTTTCTATGTCTGCATGTAGGACTCTCTCTCTCTCTCTCTCTGTCTCTCTCTGGCATTAAACCATGAAGGCTTTCACACAGCCGCGGAGTCATGGTTCATTGCAGAGGGGGCAAGGACCTGTAGTGGGCCCTTATACAGACTTTAGGCTGCATGGAGATGCAAGACAGATCCAAGGAGCAACTTACAGAGACAGAAGGGTGGAACGGAGAAAAACGCAGATTACAATGAGGTGTGCTATTTCAGTACCATGGACAGTGCCATGGATTTATCATTAAACAGCGACCTGTTGATATTTAAGCAGCACAACTGCTGATAGGCTATTTCAGAACCATAGTTGGCGCTATGGATTTTATCAATAATTTGCTCGAACCTCGGTCAGATAAAGGATTAAAAAAAAGTAAGCTAGCGGGGCTTGCAACCAAGGATAGAAGGCAAATGAATACACAGTTTGACATTCAGTGATGTTGGATGCCCATACAGCCACACAGCTATATAGCCTACACAATCAAGCATACCGGTACTCAACCCACACACGACAACAAAGTACAATAATAACCAAGCAGACATGGTGGTCTACAACATAAGCAGCAACAAACAACGCTATTTATGACAAAGGCCAGATAGCCAGCATCTAATGACAAGCCTATGTCATCACAAATAATGATCATCCAGCAGCTGACAGTCTGAATCCAATCCAGCAAAAAAAAAAATGAGATGGAATCCATTGTAGCCCACACGAAATGTCCAGTGTCCAAAACACGTTTGAACACGCCAAACCCGAACCTATACGATGTCTTCATTTACCTCATCCTCACTACCTGCATGGAGCCAGCTGTGTGCTCCTCGCTAACATTGTCACTTGCTTGGCTAGAAGTGGAGCTAGCAGCAGGACACTTGCCAGACATGGAGGGTTGACTTCTTGAGAGTGAGAAAAAGTTTGTGAGCGGATAACATGAGGCCACAAGATTCTCCCTCTGCGCTTGCTTCTCACCTTTAGTGCACCCGACCTGTTCGATTTTAGCCAACATAGACAGAATACGGCCAGCTACCTTACACACTACACAAGTTAAACAGACAAACAAGCGTGCACCTGCACTTGAAGGTCAGAGGTCACATTCTATGAAATGACGCAGTGATGCACACACACAAACACACACACACACAGAGAGAGAGAGAGACACACACACTTCCACAATATTTCACAAACACACAGATATGTGTATATATGTTATCTGCTATTTTTTTTTTTTTTACCTTTTTAATGTCATTATTACCTGACACTTTGGCAATATTGTCTTGTTCACATTCATGCCAATAAAGCATATTGAATTGAGAGAGAGCGAGAGAGAGAGTTTGACATCGGTAATGACGCTCTGATTCAGACTTTTTTTTTTTTTTTTACACTTTTACTGTTACGAAAAACAGTGAGGGAAACAGAAATACAGCAGACAGGCTGTGAGCTTTTAAAACTCCGGGCAGCCAAATCGACGGAGGTGGGGGCCCTATTAAAGGGGTACTAAGAGGGTGGAATCAGCGACAATACAAACAGGCCACAGTGCCCCACTGGTGCAGTTTGCTGCATATAAAACCCCTTGGCAGTAGTGGGGGGTCGTCTCTGCTCTGCAGAAGACACAGGCGTGGTCTGAGACTGATTATTTTTGCCGCTATCAAGACACACAAACAAACTGTATTCAAAATATTCAACTAAACAACAAAAATGCATGTTCAGTCAGGAATATTGCCAATGTGGGCCCCTTTGTAACTGGAGAGAACCGTATGCACCCCCCCACCCCCTGCCCCTGGCTCTGTTACAGCTCACACACTTGATAAAGTTTGTTTTCCAAGCATAAGTAATGCAATGCAAGCATTTAGTATTAGTTAAATGAGATGGAAACTGAAAGTACTGGATTTATGTAACTACTCATACAGTACTTAATATTCAATTAACCCGTTCTATCTCTTTCAATAGAGGCCTTGAGAGATGTAATGGCTCAACTGTGTATTATTCATCCACAGCCCTTGATCCATGGTTTAATGCACATGATTATTTTCAATCAACATTATGCATGTCTCTGGTTTCTCTGGTTACTCCTAAGCATTTTAATCAATAGGAAAATCCATTAGAAACCAGTAGGTTTTCTCCAATCATTTAACCCATGTTAACTTCTCTCTTTTCTCAAGGCAATCAAAGCGGTCCTGACATAAACTGTATACAGATTCACCATTTATGATTATTATAATATTGCCTTTCATTATGCTTCACTGTTCCTCCATTTTTCCATGCACCATCACCAGCATCAATGAGAGTTCACTGCCTGTCTTTAAGTCCATCATCTCACCTCCATGAACTCACTAACAGCATTGCTCTAATATTATTACAAATAAGTAATAAATCTTTATCATCTTGGTCTCTCTTTTACACACAGACACTAGCATAGACAGTATGAGCATAAATATAGTTGATTTGCTGGCTAGTTTGTGTTATCTAACTCAGTGAATACAAAAATGTGCCTTCAGTCTCTCACTTTCACTTATTCATCTATTTTTATTGCTTTTCTTGTCTTCTGTCTCTCCTACATCTCACCACATTCTCCTCCTTAGCTGTGCTTTCTCTCTCTATTTTCAGCTCTTTCTCTTTCTTCTGTCTCTCTATCTCCTTCCTCTCCCAGTGACTTTGCTCATTCTAATCCAAATAGGTAGTTAATTATAGACTGCGGGTCTAATGGCATGGAGTAATTATAGAGCTCCAATGAGAATTCACTGGTCACCCCCACCTTCTCTATCTCTCTCTCCAATACTTCTACCTTTTTTTCTCTTTTCATCTCTCTCTCTCTCTTTCCCTCCCCATGTCTACTTCCCTTTTTCGTCTCCATTTCACATCTTTATTTAAAAAATACAAAAAGAGAGTCAGTATCAGCAACATTTGGCTAATGTGCTACAGTGGCATTTTCTTTTCATTTTGAGCTCCATGTTGCTGCATTGAAGGTGGGCACCATATGTTTGGTTTAGGAAAATGAAAGTATGATTCACTGTACTGACATTTAATGCCAGTACAGTGATGCCCTGAAGTGTCTAAAATGGAAAGGGTTAACCTGTGGGAAGCCTCAGTGTGTTCAATTACAATTTAATTTCACAGGAAAGTGAAAGTAGAAAATTTGGCCTGTTAATAGCATTTAACAGGAAAGGTCATGGGGCCTACAAAAACATTAGTATTCTTCCTCTGGGTACAACAAATATTTGCAGAAAATATCATGGTTTGGTCAGGAGATGTTGAGATATCATGATCTGTAGTGTTGGATGTACCAACACGCTGAAAGGAAGCCTAACTTTAGGCCAATGACATATGTTTCTATAAAATTGCCATATACTTTTGCAAGACCATCATGTACTTTATATAAAGTGGGATCAGTATGGTGGAGTGTGGTGAAACACTAAAAGCAACACACTTTCTCTGGTTGGAGATGTAGTCCATAGTCTGCTGTCGAGAAATGTTGATTGTGTTTGTCAGGTTACCAATGCCATCTAATCCCATCAACATAGTAATTGTATACACATATTCATGTTTCTTGTTGCTACTTGCCAACTTGCCAACAATAACGAGCTTATATAACAAAAACTAAATGTTAGACTCTCTAGCATTTGTTGTGTAGTTTGAACTTGGGGGTTTCAGCTTTAATAAACCCAGCTACGTTGAATTTAATGAGAAGAGCGTCCTTGTTCGGATTGGAGGATGTTTCATGTTTCATGTTTCATATTTCAGAGCCTTTGGTCAGTACTTGCCAACCAAACCTTGCTATAAGCAAGACTAGCTGAAGTTCACATACAGGCAAAGACTTTTTTTCAACAGCATCCAAATGTATGGAGTGGTGTGTCTTCGTGTATTACCATGTTGGTCCTGGAGCTTGAAAATAACAGTGGTAATGTAATCTTGTACTATTTTTTTTATATTGTAATATTTTTCCAACAGTCTCAGTAAATCAGTGGAAGAATAGTCTGGTTCACCCAAATAACAGGTCTGTTATTTTATCAAACCAGTCTGTGTCTGACTGAATTTGATTTAGAATAAAAACATAACAACAAATCATGCATGAAGACTGGGCTGTCAAGCCATTTAATAACCTGACCACTGGAAGCACATGCACACAAACAGACACTCTCACGCACACACACTTTTAAAAGAGATATACATATAATAGATAGACAGATCTGAATGGGAACATTTAGGGATTTGGGTATCATTTCTTAGAGCAATAGTGAGTAGTGCACGTTAGCCTTAAGGTTAAACTAATTGCCTTATTGCAAAGGATGTGTAGGATATACCCGGGGTTTGTGCGAAGTCTTGAAAGTTTAGAAAATGCTTAATTTGAACTGTTTTCAAGGTTAGGAATATGCTTGAATTCGAACATACTCCTTGAAAATTGTTTGATTTTCAACATAATCTGGTGTTATATCTACACAATCACTCATGTAAACCAAAAATCTTTTAATATTTAAAATGAAACGATCTCATCGCCATATTTGTTTGTTGTCTCCTGTCATTTATAGTAACAATTTAGATGTGATGATAAAGGCTTTGATTGTCTGTATACCATATGTTTCAGTCAATACTGTATCATGTGTGAATGCAGCAGCCTGACTTGAGTTATCTGCCTGTACTAACACACAGGCTGAGCTCCATTATGACAACGATGGTAGTCAAAAATGCGCTAAAGACAATTTAGTAATCATCCTAAAATTACTATGACAGCTAGAGAGTAATGGCTCAGGAAAACAGTGAGCTTTAACCCAAAAGCATGACACAAAGACAGTGAGGTCAAAAGCAGGCAAGGGTTAAAACCAGCAAGAAAGTCAAAAACTGGCAAATGATGGGGTGTCAGGCAGAGTATCATCAATCCAAGGGTCACTCTGGCAGGGAATGAGTGGAGATGGACTGGTATATATACTGCCAGGCTGATTAGGGAAATGAGGTGGATGAGTGGGAGGGGAAGATCAGGTGAGAGTGGCTAGATTTGAAATGACATGAGAATTAGTAGAAGGCAAAAAAAAAAAACACAGAGCAGGCAACTGAATGAATACTAAGAGCTGGATGAAGTTGTGACAGAGAGGAGGGGATCTTTCAGTGATAGATAGGTTAGTCAGATGTTTTTACTTCCAAGGAGTTGTACTATGAAAACACTCACTCACAAGTGTTTAAAACAATTCATTCATCATTTAAAAGGATTAGGACAACTAATAGAGAGATTATTTTATTATTACAATATGTGAAGACACATTTGTTATCTGTCACGCTTGATTTTCACCATGGCCAGAGGGGGTTTGTGCAATGAATAGAAAGATGGTTTGAATCTTATTATTATTATTATTATTATTATTATTATTTACTCCACAAATTAAGATAATAGTTATTGAACAGTTGTTACATTATTTTATGAACTCCATGTTACTTGATTATCTTTCTTCCTATCAGTGACCATGACTTATGTAAAGGTAAAAAATAAATCAATTCTGGTCAAATAATACCTAGACATTGCAGACCAACAATAACAAAAAGAGTCCAAAGTAAGAATTAAAAAGCATGATGTTTCTGCCTTGCAACTGTATGTAAGATAAAAGTCTTAGTATTTTCTTTTACATATAAAAGAAAATTTAATATGATTCTTATTTTTATTCTACAGCAGCCACCTGCAGTTTTTTGCAGTGATTATCGTGTGTTCCTTCATAAGTATTCAGTTAATTTGCAACACAAAATAAAGCTTGTCAAAATTGCTCACTGGAGGCACGTATCAGTTTCATGAAGCTGTTGACTTTGTCTCAAGTGTAAATGCTTGATTGTGATTTGAAAAGACTTCACTCCTGGTGTGAGACCTACCCTGGGTTAAGTGGGATGTCTCCTGCCTTTCCCTGTAGTGAGAAGTTCAATAAATGATGCTGAACAGTGAAAACTCTTAGTACTTCGAAAGTCTGTGTGTGTGTCTGTGTGCATGCATGCACAGGATGTATTCAGCTGGAAATGACTTGAATAAGATCCGACACTGCACACTTTTTGAGATTTGGTTATGTGGTTTGTTCGACTACAGGACATTCTCATGCAGACCTAGCTGCCTCCTTACACTGCTTCGGATACAATACTACACAAAAATATACAGCGGCAGTCCTTGTAGAATTTCATGTTAAAACTGCACTAGTTCAAACTAGTTTTCTCAGTAATCTTAGACTTTTTAGTGGATCATTACTGCAGCAGAGGTCTACATCTGCAGGTAAAAAACAATACTCTTAAATGTCACCTTCTCAAAGAGTTTCCATCCATTAATCAACCTCAGGAGTTTAATTTCACTGACCTTTACAGTTAAGGCCAATTAAAATGATTAAGGTATGATATATATGCCTGTACTTCATACAGCAGCAGGCTGAGCGATCATTTATCTTTCCTTGACACTTCCCATTGAAACAGATGTGAAATTTGGCTAACTAACACCAACACGCTGAGCTTTTGTTACATGACAGATATGTCTATCTATGTACCCCCTACACCCTGTACCGCTTGTTACCTCTTGTTTCACTTCATTCCAAACATACTCTGTACTCTGGCATAGGCCAGTGGGAAAAAAAACTATAAAACAGACATGTTCCTGGCAGCATCTTGAGATTTTTTGTGCTTCACGTCATGGCTTACTGTCCTTCTGGGAATATTAACTAAAGGTGAGTGTGGACAGCAAGGTAACCAGTCAGCAGCAATTTTAGGTTCACTGAGACACTGAAATAACACTCCACTAGTCCTAAAGGACTGAAAGTGTATCGGGATGTCACTACATACCCCATTACAACACCACACTAGAGACATGCAGTGTTCACACCTCGATGGGTGTCATCTATTCTAAATATGACCCTGCTATCAGATTTTTTTTTCACATTCTCCAACCACTCAGTTTTGGTGATGTGCTCATAGCTCCATCTTCTTGTTTGTAGACAACATCAGCAGAGCCATTGTCTTCTTTGATACTGTCCACTGAGTGTGGGGCTGTCTGTGTGCAGATTTAGTTGATTACACTTTACAGGTACTTTTTACAATTACAAGTACATCTAATTACTTTTTAGAGCCACCTTTTCAGCCCTTTAGCACCTGCTGTACTAACGTGTCAGACTTGTGAGCCAACCAAATGTACTGATAAACATCAAGGTTTTACTGCCCTTTAAGACAGAGGCCTCTTTCTCTACAACACACATGGTAAATGTGAGCGGACACACTAATGCATACACACACTTCTTCAAATACACTGCTCCACACAGAAATACAACACACACAGTAGAGTTGCTCAGAATGCTTGAGGCCAGCATGCAGAGTCCTGGGATTACAAGAGAAAGACAGTTTGAAAAGAAAGAATCTATGAGAGAAGTATAAGAGATTTCAGACATCAGTAGCATTAGACAAACATACTGTATTACCCTTTTAACACACAAGTGATTTCACCCAAGGACATACATTGTGTTTGCCCTACAGACAAATACAGACATGTTACACCCTCCATCCTTCTTAGTCCTTTTCTTCCTCCCTACAGCCCAGATTTGTGTGGTATCCCTCTATAATTCCCATTATGGTGGTGTCAGGTTTGGTGCTGAAGCATCTGAGTGGCTTAGCTGTCTTAGCGGCAGCCTTCCAAACCAGCTTTACTGTTCCTCTCCCAGGGCAGTCCCGTTCCAAACTGAGATATTGGCTTGTACACAGCTGGTAGTACCACCTACAGTCCAACACCAGCCTGTCAGCTACAGTAACTGAAGAAGTTTGGTTTGGTTTGGAATGACATTGACATATGATCATTTAATATGGAAGACACTTTTTCTTTTAATTTAAAAATTTCAGAGCTGGTATTATGAGATCTCAATGTTGCATTCGACACAGTGAACAACACAACATATTACTTGACAGACTGGAAAACTGGGTGGGATTTTCTGGCACAGTGCTAAACTGGTTTAAATCCTATTTCATGGACAGACTACTTTGTGTCGATTGGTAATTACATGTCTGAGTGTACAAAAATTATGAGTTCCCCAAGGCTCCGTTTTCGGGTCTCTTCTGTTCAACATCTACATGCACCCACTATCTCTGATTATGGAAAACAACTAAATGTAACCAAATCTCACCATAATTATGCAGATGACACACTGACTTATCTAATGATATCACCAGGTAACTATGGGCCGATACAGGTATTGAATAAGTGCATTAAACAAATCAATAACTGTCCATCCATCCATTTTCTATATCGCTTATCCTCGTAGAGGGTCGCGGGGGGCTGGAGCCAATGCCAGCTGACATTGGGCGAGAGGTGGGGTACACCCAGGACTGGTCGCCAGTCAATCACAGGGCTAACACATAGAGACAGACAAACATTCACACTCACAGTCACACCTACGGACAATTTAGAATCACCAATTAACTTAACTTAACTTAACCTGCATGTCTTTGGATGATGGGAGGAAGCCGGAGTACCCGGAGAGAACCCACACGGACACGGGGAGAACATGCAAACTCCACACAGAAGGGCCCCAGCCGGCCGGAGGGTGCAAACCCGGAACCCTCTTGCTGTGAGGCGACAGTGCTAACCACTGCACCACCGTGCCGCCCTTGTCCAATGCATTTATATTCAGAAGGCTTCACTACCGTAATGCTGTCTTTAAGGGTCTCTCCAAAACGTCAATCAGACAGCTGCAGCTGAGCCAGAATGCTGCTGCCTGAGTCATCACTAAGACCAGGAAATTGGATCACATCACTCCGGTTCTCAGATCTCTGCACTTTCTTCCTGTTTGTCAATTAATTTATTTTTAAAATACAACTGTTGGTTTATAAACCACTTAATGATTTAGGGCCAAAATACATTTCTCATCTGCTGCTCCGTTATAAACCATCCAGACCTCTCAGATAGTCTGAGACAGATCTGCTTACTGTCCCCAGAGTCATAACTAAACATGAGAAGCAGCATTTAATTTTTGTGCACAACATATCTGGAACAAACTCCCAGAAAACTTGAGGTCTGCTTAAACTCTCAGTTGGTTTAAATCAGGGCTTAAGATGTTTCTGTTTGCCACTGCATTTAATCAAATTACATTTGGGACTATTTATTCATAACTTGCACTTCACTGTAGCTGCACTGTAATTAATGCTCTCTATCTAATTCTATTTTAGCTTATTTTTATCTTCCATTTATATCTATATCTTTTTAAATCCTATTTCTCCGTGTCATTTTATATTGTCTTCTTATATTGCCCTATGTTTGGCCATAAGGTCCATTAGTAGCTGTTCTGGAGCTTTTGATGGTATCACACAATCGTCCTCACCAGACTGGGGAACTCCAAAGCTCAGCTACCGACTGGACCTTGTGGTAAGATTGTTTTGTCAAGTGTTGTTTCCAAGGTCAAGAAATAACATTTAATCTCCACTTTCAAGACAACATGCATGAGAATTTCTTGAAGTGCTTATAAGAATGGAAATTTGAACATCTACATTTCCATGGTGACTGGGCAATACCATCTGCTCATGTAATGATCGAAAGCTCCAGAGCAGCGGCTGAGCTCTCAATACACACACATATGCATTAGTTACTGCTACTTCCTGCCCTTGGTTGGTAACCATTGACCCTCACTGGCTTTGCTTGTTTACCTTAGTGGACAGCATGATATGATTGGGATTGATTACCAGTCATATTGAATACACTGCAAGGCTTTGCCCTTAGCAAGGTGGAAGCAACACAATAACTCCTTCCAGGGTCTCCCTAAACAGATCTCCAATGTGATACCAGTGTGCTATGTAGGGTGTGCCAACAGGATTCTCAGGCCCAGCTCTCTGCCACTGTCCAAGATCTGCTGCTGCTCGCACCTTCAAAAGGTGAAGATCATGCTATGTTGTTTGGTGTAACCAAAATAATGTTTTATCACCCTTTTCTGCTAAGGTATCATTCTGTATCTCAGTCACCCCAATGCCCATGTTGGTGAGGCAACATGAGTGGAGTGAAAGACAGATGTTCTGCACTTTATACTAGCTTCTGTCTGAACATTGTTATCCGCAGTGTGGAGAAAGGCAAGGCTGCTGTCAGTAACTTGTCTTATCCTTTGGCCTTATACACTTCAGAGTGCAGTGCTCGGTGGTCTGGGAGTATCAGCATATAACTTTAGCTGACCTGTTTGGCAATTTGGTCTTTCTCTGGGTCTGCACTTACGGCTAGTGAAAAGAAGTGTGTTTCTCCCACTTCTTTTCTATTGCTATTACTATGTGGGATGCACTGTTACTGTTCCTTATCATCTGACTTCATGTGGAGATGGTTGGCCTTTAACTAATCACTTTATTACACACCTCTAGTGATCTAAAATGAAACTTCTAACCTGTTACAGTCATATTGCTAACAACACCACATTTGTACACATGGGGTTGTTTTAGTGGCAGTGAAAAAATTTGCAGTTTAGATGCGTCTCTGAGCTGTGATTATGCAATTCTTCAGCAAGTGAATGAATAAAAGGATGTGTATGTTTATATATGTAAAAGAAGTGCATAGTGCAGTGATAATTCTAGTAATTCAGCATTAAAAGACAATTTGTCTAGTGTGTGTGTGTGTGTGTGTGTGTGTGTGTGTGTGTGTGTGTGTGTGTGTGTGTGTGTGAAAGAGAGAGAGAGAGAGAGAGAGAGAGAGAGAGAGAGAGAAAGTGAGACAGAGATGGATGGAGTTTCTGGTATAAAAACTAAAGTTAAATGTCACACCTGTCTGTCACAACACACCTGCACTCACTGATGCGTCTGCTCTGACAGGCTGACATTTTCACACCGCAACAGACCAACACACACGTGTATCCGCACGCACACACACACACACACACACACACACACACACACAGACGCACAAACATGCACACACATAAATATATATGCATGTATATTCACAGACAGCAGGGCCACATCCATCCTAAAAGGTGAATTCTAAGCACCTGTATGTCAGTGTTCATGCCTCAGTTCAGACTGTGCCAGGATTAAAGCTATTGGTTATGTATGCTATTTTGTAGTGCTGTCTACTCTAAGCAACAATGACAGTCTGTTGGTTACCAGTTTTTCCCCTGTCATGATATGTCTAGTATCATATCATCACATCAGTCATATCAATATCCTCTTCCTAGCATCACTTTAGCATCTATGTGACACTTATTTATGTAGGCAAGTGAGATGCATTTTTAGATTTGTTGGGTGTCCCCCTTCAAGTATACAAACACGGCTGCCAGAAGAGACTCTGAGAATGTACTACATATGCTTTTAAGATTATATCATCATGCTGATGAATTCTTGTTTATGATTAGCTAAAAATTGTCTAGTAAAATCATTTAATAGAACAACTCAAACATAGGTTTTCACACCAGTCTTACCACAGTTCTCAATGTGTGATCACTCTGCTGCCTTTGACCACATTTTGCAGTTAAGTCTGTGCTGGCAGATTTGGACATCAGTGCTTCAGCATGGTGTCAATCCAGTCAGTAATATCTCAGCGATGTTTCTAAGAGCCCACACACGCTCCCACCACTGGCTTCTTCCAGGTGTTTCCTCTTCTCTCTTTAAGCCATATATATCTATATAATCACTTTTCAGAGTTTTTTATGCCACTTGTATGTCGACGACAAGGTTCTCGTGTTTGCCTTCTGAATTCAGGTGGCATATCCGTAGTGTCTGCATGCCTGGCAGATAGTCCTTGAGGGGCAACCTCGCCAAGACTGAGCTGCTCCAAATCCCAGGAAAACGTGGTGAGTTCACTGGCCTCAGTGGAGGACATGCTGCTAGAGCCCATGTTCTACAGGTTCTAGTAAAGTGTAGATTAGACTACTGTATTATAGTGCTGCTGGCCAGCATTTCTATTCAGTAAATCAGGGGGGTCTGATTGCTCGCCAGCTGAATCGAAACCGTCACAAACACTCACATGTCAATCTGCTCCTGTGCTCCCTCCACTGTCTCGTTGTAGTACAATATTCAAGATCCAGTACCTATCTGCCTTCAGGCTATGGTGGGACCCTGTGCTGTAGGAAGATATTTCCAATCTGCTACTTGTAGTTTGCATTCAAATTTACAATATGCATAATCACACATATTCCTACCCAAGAACTGCAAATAATATAATGGCTGATGTTTGCATTTATTCAAAAAACAAATGATGGCAAGTATGATTTCATCTTCTGCTCTTACTCTCTTACCCTTTGAGGAGTCAAGATTGATGTAGTCACAAAAAGAAGAGACATAAATGCACCCCTCTCAATACACACACATATGCACACAGTCATATTCTATTCTTTATCTTTAGAATGCGTCATGCCTCTCGGGTGTGTTTAGTAATACAGGAAACACTGTCTTTTACTGTGAAAGGATATGACAGCTGCCACAATGTTTTAATTTCTTTCTACCTTTCTGTCTCTTTCTCTTCTCAAACTGTATTGTCCTTCGTGTATACCTTGAAAGCCAAGGCATCTTGTCTAAAGCAGTATCCAGACTTGAAATGCTAAGACATGGGACCAAAAAAAGTACCTCTTATAATGGCCATGATCGCCTGTGGCCTCATTTTGCAACAAAAAGAGAGACATGTTGGGAGGTTTTGGTTGTCTTTTTGACATCTCTTGGAGTTCTGGGATTTCCATAATTAAAAACAATGCATAGGAAAAATAGTCTAATCCCAGTTTAGTCAAAACTGTGACTGAGGCCTTTCTTTACTTTAAGGTAATATCTTTGACCCAACTGTGGATATGAAGTTGCACCACAGGTTCATAAGGATCACTTCTGAGATGCATGCCTGGATGAAGAGTAGGGGAAGCTGAGCATAGTGTGCCATGGATCTGTACCAAGAAACGGTGTTCACACTCCCCTACACACTACCCGAATGAAATCATATCTATAGACAGCCTTCAATTCTGTGCTGTTCTGTCTCCATGTAGAGTATGCATGGCCAGTGGACTGTACTTCTTCTTAGGTAATCCACACAGGGCCAACTTTTCTCCACAAAATGTATTCTCCAGGATTTTTAAATTTTATTTTATCTAACCTTTATTTACCTGGGAGAGTCCCATTGAGATAAACAATCTCTTGCTCAAGGAAGATCTGGCCAAGACTGTCAGCAACATACACAAAAACACATAGTTACAGACACAAAACACAAAAGGAGACAAAATACAATGAATAAGCATTGTCAACTCACATTTCAAAAGAGAAATTTCAGTCAGTTGCGTAACCATGAGGGTATGATCCAAATATTTGACCATAGGCTTTATATGTCTTGTGAGCACCACCGTCAGCGGCACTCCACGACACTGTAAGACACAGTTGCAGAATTTAATCTTCTCTGGGAGAGGGAACACCACATGGGATGAGGTCTCCTCTAGTATTGATATTATTGTTACAGATCTTAGTTGCTGTGGTGATATTACCAAAGGATTTAAAGGACTCTGTAGCAAACATGGGTTGGAATACTTTCCCTAGATAAAAGATTACCCACTCTAGATACTTGTATATACATAGAGAAACTTCAGTTTAGTTAAGACTTGTGGTAAATAATCATGTAGGTTTGAATCACTTAACCAAGCAAAATATATGAGAAGGAAATGCAGGATGGATTCCTAAAGTGAAGAATATGTTGTTCAGGGTAAGACCTGAGAACGCTCCATTTGAATCATATGATGGATAGACAGAGACCTACAGTAGTGTGCGTTAGAGGGTAACGGCAGGGCAGAAGCTGCAGTCTGTTGGCAGCCTCCTGTAGCTCTCAGGTGTCTGTCTGGCTGGACAAGCTGAGTCTCTGGCAGCACATGGTGAAGTTGACATGGGGCATTGGCTGGAGTTGGTTTCACAGAGGTCTCAGCTGGCAGTAAGCTGCTGAACCAATGTTCAGGGAGTTTCCCTCTTGGGACTGAAATGTTATTTTATGGTCCAATAAATGTGTTGATGGAACTCTCATCTTTTTTTTTTTCATCTTTTTTTTTTCTGTAGAATAATGTTCATTACCCGATATAAATTTATTATAATTACATTTAAACCAGTTAGATACCCAGTTACTCTCTCAAAAACTTAATTTTACCCTTTGGTACCCTTGTCTTAATTTTCTTGCTTTCCAGACGCAGTTGTGATATTTTGACTCCCTCGGGTCTCAAAGTTTTCTTTGGCTTAAGTGCTTTTCTTACCAAACTCCTAGTCAATTTTGGGGCACTTTCACACGTGTAGTTTGTTTCATTTGGTGCGGACCAAGGGGAAAAATTATGTGGGATTGCTGTCACACACTTTTTAATTGACTTTAATAGACAATGGATGAACTGCCAAAATACATGGAGGATACAAGCACAACACAGTTTTAAGTGCTTTTGACTGCTGAATCAATCAGTCTTTCACGTACTGACGGACATACGTGCCATGGTTACCAAATGATTTGCATAAATATATAAATTGCTTATACAAATCAATGTAAGACCACTTGCTGAACATTTCACAATCAGCAGATGAATTTGATAGTAGTTTATGTGTGATGGACAGCATTCACACCAGCCGAAACGAACTGCACTAAATGGGCAAACGCACCACAGTTCCTTTTAATCAAACAGGTTAGGTGTGAAAGCACCCTCAGTGACTTATATATAAATTCTGGTCACTTCTTGACAGTGACAGGAAAAGACAGGCAGAGCTTAAAAACACAGCCCAAATGCATACATATGCAGTCTTCACACTAGCTACATCCCCTTACTAGGCTCTATGTAGCTACTCATCTTCGCCTATTTATAGTCTACACACCTCAGTCACATCCTTGGCAAAAGTAAGATCTTGTGTCACTGCCCTTCCCTGGTCACAACAGTTGCCCTACACCAGTTGTTCTCCATCCATGGCTGGACAGAATAAACTTGTAAGCTGTAGTGTCTTTGTTTTAGACTTCCATATATTTTGTGATCCTTCCCCACTGTTGCGGTGTCATCCTGTCCTTGAAGCCACTGCCTGGGCATTTCAAGCAGAAATGGATTTGTGGCTCTCTCAAGGCGGATTGCTGTTTGACGGCCCCTACCACAGTAGGAAATCACAGCTGTTGCTGGCACCGTCCTGGTCAGTAAGTACTGGTAAGCATTAACGCAGGCTGACCATGCAACAGGCAGATTCTAGAGAGTGAGAGGTTGGGGTATCTAGCATTGCCTTCCGCTGCACTGCACGCTGTCCAAGATTTGTGTTAGTAGCCTACTCTTTCTGCTTCCAAGACAACACTTTTGCGCTTCTAGAAGTGGTGTAAGGAAATATGAACCAATTTGGCTTTGTGATCTATTTCTTGCAGTTTCTAGTGGTGAGCGGTCATAAATATGTAGCACAGCAAACAACAGTCTTTCAAGTACCACCAACTCTCATTGGTACAATCTGTGAATAGGATGTACTGATGTCCAGACTGATTACATTGTTTTCTGTCTGAACACTCGCTCTGGTAATACATCATGACCATAACTGTTACAGGACTATCTTTAACAAAGTGATTTTACCTGCCTCCCTAAGGGCAGTGCAAAAGGATAGAAATCCTTTCTCCCTCTTTATTTTGCTTGCAGTGCAAACAGAGCCACTGAGATGTCCTTTTTTAACCTACATGTTGCTGCCTCCATCATGATTCTGATGGAGACAGCAAAACCAAATCATCTGCAAAGAGTAATAATGTAATTTAATGTCACTGGGTTGTAGGTTGAGCCAAGGGGCTTTGGTCGATCATGTTAGCAAGTTTGTCAATGTAAATGTTAAAACACGTTGGACTGCAGCCCAGTATCACGCAATGACCTTGACTGAAGAACAAGTAATTCAATTTTGCCTTCGATGTGGCTCTGCATTTAATATTAACATACACAGATTTTATGATATTATATTGATGGTTTTATTGGTATTAGGAATAAGGTTAACCTAAATTAACCTTAGTAGGCATACGGTAATTAAATAGGTAAGTGGGAAACACACCTGATAGTTAGTTAGTAGTTGATAGATAAAATCTGGAACAGTGACCGTGTCTTCATTGCCTATTACAAACGATGATACTGTTGCAACCATGAGATCCTTTATGAGTAGAAACAGGGTAGTTTATTTTGCATGGGTTGGTAAAGATTATTATTCAGCCAGTGGAAACATCATCTGTTCTGTTAAATATAACAAAAACATTTGATCAACCACCACAGGGTAAAAACGAGGTACTGTTTTCCTGACCGTCTCATTATCTCAAATATCACGCAAAGGTCAGAGGTCAGAATTCCTATCATGCAATTGTGCTTTAAACTTGGTAAATAGGTTTCATTCCACAACACATTAACATGTTGGAAATCAGAAGACCATAGAGGGTAGTTCCATCTTTAAACATTAAATATATTATTTCTGGAATTGAATGTGCTATAGTCATGGATCGTAGTCCCCATAAATACAAACAGGAGGCATTTATTATGCAAGAACGATGCAATTTCAGTAGCATATTGCTTTTCCTAATGACTGCTAGTCTCTCACTGTCTCCATTTCCCCAGCGACTCTCTGGGATGACAATGTGCCCTCAGCCTTTAACCATACTTCGCTTCTGTGCATGTGTGTTTATGAAAATTAAAGATACAGAAAGAAACATTCAGAAAAGAGCAACAGCTTTGTGTGCACATGAATACACAACAGAAACATACACATAACGTCGCACTGCAGTGTGCACTGCTGACAGCCACAGTGTCTTTTCTGAGACTAGCACCAGTGGGGTGCCAAAGTCAGAATGTATCTAATTGTACACATAGTGGCTTTGAATAAAAATGTGTCATTTTGTTATCCCGTTGTATTGACTTCCTGACTATTACAATAAATTATGACTGGAATACTGATGTTGTTACTAGATACATACCATGTACACATGTCGACACGATAATACCTACAAAGCAGTTATTATAAAAATAAGAATCTTCTATAACATACCTTGGATCACAAATGACCTGGCAGCAACCTTGAATGAAAAAAACACTGCATTTTTCTCAGATGATAAGGTCGCTGCCAAACATATATAAAACAAACGTGAACAAACATATAAAGAAGGCTATAGAGGGAAAAGAAGCTGTTTCACGAAAATAAAACCAGGGACGCCCGGAGGGCTGTTAAATCACTTGGCATCTACAGAAGACCCTCCACACCGTGCTCTAAATCAAATGAATGTTGGCCTTCTCCAACTTGAAACTTTATCCTAGGAACGTTGAAACTGTTATTACTGTAATAGACCAATCCCAAATAAAGCACCAGCAATCAGTGTCCTTTTTGAGTCATTTACTCAGTCCGTGGTAGAGCACCAGTCAACATGGAAGGCTCTCACGATATGCCCACTACCCCAAAACAGTAATCCTACTTCTGAGAAGGACTAACACCCTATAGCTCCAACATTATTGGTGATGAATATATTTGACATACCTCCAAGCTTTACATGGAGGTATGTCACCATACTGAACTGTGTCAATTTCATATAAGTAACATCAAGCAGTACTCACACTATTACATACCACCCACTTCCTACCTAGAGAAGCCAGGATGTTGATGCCAGGATTTTTTGTGGACTTCCCCACTGACCTTTTTACACAGTGCGGCCTCATTTGGTTGAAGAAAATGTGTTGAAGATAGGTTTAAATCCGCACATCACCTTCTGGGTACTTTCACTGATACTTGACAGACAGCAGCAGTTCAGAGCCACCTCTACTGGCTCACCACAGATCGTCTCACCTGTACTCTTCACCTTGTGCGCTGGCAACTGCAAAATGCTTCTCATTAATTATAAGATGCACAGAGTGATGCAAGACTAGAGGGATGGTCAAGGACTTTTGCTGCTCAGCCTTACTCCCCAGCACAAGCAGTTGATGGCTAGATCATCGAGTTGCAGAATACCACCATTGACCTTAATCTCACCTTCAAAACCAAAATCCTAATGGCAACAGCCCCTCTCTTTCATCAGAATCTTCAGAAAGCTTTCTGAATCATTTCTCATCTCATCATAACAGCACGGTCTGCACTGTGCAACTTCACCGCAAACCTACTCCATTAGACCAGATTTGCAGTTAAATAATTTGCAAAGACCTTGCATTGCTGAAGAGTATATATAATAAAAAGACGCCGAAGAAGGGGTCACTGATTTCATCAGACACTACAGTACACACACACACACACACACACACACACACAACATAACCAGTACAAGCTTTCCCCCTCCAGGTGCCAGTACCAGTCACTTGCACTAAAGACTAAATGAGCCATATCTTTCTTTGTACCATCCTCTAACTAATTCATGAATTGAGGCAAAAGGGGCTGAGAGGTCATTTTATAACTTTGTAGGGATTTTAACCATGCTGGTCTCATGCAATACTTGTTTTATGCTTTATATACATTTTTATGCTCCTATAAATGTTATGTTCCAAGTAAGCCTCTTGCTATGTTTTATTGTATTGGTTGTTTTGTCCTGTGTAAATGTAAACATGTTGAAGCTTCTAATTAAAAAAATAATAATCTAGAAATCAGTCATCTATAACTGCATTTAAATGTAACATGTTATGGAACTTTTTACTAGTAAAGTAAATGTGACAGCATTACTAATGAGTCAGCTGTATGGCATCTGGCTGGTCTGTGTAGATCTATTCCTATTAAAGAGATGTTAATCTGCTCTCTTTCCTCCTGTCCTGTTGGTAAACTGTGGAAATGGAATACATACTTTATGGAAATGGATGATTTGTTTATGAAAGACGAGTGTTTAAAGGGAGGACACACTGAGAAACTGATAACTCCTCTCTTATCTGGACCAAACACATGTTATCCATTCCCTAGAATATCTGTCAATGTGATGTGCATGGAGAAAGTGTGTGAATGCATGTGTGTGTGTGTGTGTGTGTGTGTGTGTGTGTGTGTGTGTGTGTGTGTGTGTGTGTGTGTGTGTGTGTGTGTGTGTGTGTGTGAAAAAGAAAAAGAGGCCCAGATAGTGAGTGTGTTGAGCAAGCGGGATAAATAATAAGCCCACATTAAATTGTAGAATAATGAACAGTAATTTAATTTATGTTATTTCAACTTTTTCATTTTCCATAGTAACAGAGTTGTATTGTTTAATTCTATTTTATAATAGAATCAATTTCACATTTTCAAAATCACTTGATGTTTTTCATGAGACTTTTTGTCACCATGGACTGGTTAGAGCTGTATGTGGTGCAGCAAGTCCGTTAACACACACACACACACAAGGAAAGTAAATATTTACCGGCAGCAGCACACTCGAGTGCCTTGATAAATTTACCTAAGAACTATTTTGAAAACACTTTTCTGGGGGGATTTTCCATTCAAAGATGGAGAAGCTTTTTCCACAAGCTCATGTTCATGTTCATCTCCTGTTGCGGAAGACGTGAGGTTCGTCCCCTCAACATTGTGAAATGACAATCAGTCATGTTGTAATACATTGTAGCATTCAGTATTGAAATACTGTGATGTCATGTAGACACTTAAATATGTCAAAATCTTGTTTATACTGGCAGCAGGTTTAATGCAACACATCTTACTTAGGGGCACACTAAACATAAAGCGGCCAGTATCCGTCACAATATTTTATGCTATTGTATTCAGTGACGCCAGCTGCTCTCCAGAAAAGCAGCATTTGTTTTTTCTCATGCGCCATTGGCACATTGGAAAATCTCAGCTACTCTACCTTGGGTGCATATCTATCTGTGATCATGTAGCTGTCTAAGTGGACAATTAGAAACTTGTTGTTGAGGTGTAAACCCATCAGGATGTCTGCAACACACATGCTCTAGCTGGAGAGATTGGTAAGTAAATAACACACAAAAGACTCCACATTTATTTTAAGCTATACATTATGCTTCATATGCTGTTTGGGCTTTTAATGTGCCCTGACACGTGTGTGTGTGTGTGTGTGTGTGTGTGTGTGTGTGTGTGTGTGTGTGTGTGTGTGTGTGTGTGTGTGTGTGCTTTTGGCATTAAATGACAAGTTTTATATGATGTGGCACTGTGTTTTAGATATCACACATTGAATCATCGCTTTTATGGCAATATGGGAGCAGTAAAAACATTACATACATTTGGTATGTATAGTATTTCAATTAATGTATAACATATATAGGCATTTTGACAAACAATATCTAATATGTACCACAGTAATTATAGATTTTGCTTATGTGTGCTAGTGTGTCTTCCTGTGTGTATTGTACAGAGTGAGAGAAAATTATTATTATTATTATTTATATTTATGCCAGCGTGTGTGTCTGAATGTGTTTGTATGAGAGGAGAGAGAGTGACTGAGTGTGTGTCCCACCCCACCCGCCTTCAGCCATGTTCTGGATCAAACATTCCATCTGCTCACTACTGTTCTGTTGTGTCCTGCAGCAGGTATCACACACACACACACACACACACACACACAACACACATACTTTTCCCACTTCTGCCTAAAACCCACCATGAGATCTACACACACTAGATGCTCCCAAACAACAAAACACACACACACACTCACACACATAACCACGTCAATCATCTATTCCACTCCATGCAGAGTGACAGCCGCAGATTGAGCCGCAGCTAGCCAGAGGGCCCAAAGCCAGGCATAGGTGGACATAAACACACACACACACACACACACACCTTCCCAGTGTCCTATCCAGCCATCCCCCAGCAG
This sequence comes from Macquaria australasica, assembly GCA_005408345.1. Taxonomy (NCBI): domain Eukaryota; kingdom Metazoa; phylum Chordata; class Actinopteri; order Centrarchiformes; family Percichthyidae; genus Macquaria; species Macquaria australasica. The sequence goes on from SEMN01000109.1 coordinate 404,877, forward strand.
CAACTCAGATGCAAGTAGCCTATCGCTAGGCTCAGGGGATGAAGAGCCCAACCTCCACAGAAAGGAGAGATATGAGCCCTGGGAGCTCTGCTGATCCACAGCGTCAAGCCTGTGCTCGAGATATCTGTCCGTCTTTCTATCAGTGCTCAGACAGAAAGACAGACTGTTCCACTGGCCAAGTAGCCCGGGGATGTAAAGAGGGGCAAACGGAAATAAAGTAACTGCATGAATTTTGTAAAGTCATGCTAACGGAGAGCTAAAATAGAAGTGGTCAGTCTGTTGAAATGTATTTTAACCACGTAGAAGATGGTGTGTCTGAAATTGGTTCACCATAAAAAAAACATGGTTCATCAGCAGTGTTCTCTGTTGCTCTGTCATTTGTCAGTTTCTTTCTTTTTAGTGTGAATGATACACTATCTTTGTGTGTCATTTCTTCTTTCTGCAGTTCAACTAATAGCCATAAATAAATTACTTTCAGTTTGCTGTAGTTCTGAAATTGCATGGTTAGGATGGAAATTGGCAAATGGTGTAGTGTCACCTACTATGTTTCAAAACTTTGCCCTTCTTCTCTGTGTGGACCCTTTGTTGTTGGAATTTGATTTTCCAACTTTTCTTACGCACTGCTTCTGTTAGGACTTGTAGTTTCTTTTTAGGGTCCCACACACCTGAACTATCTACTGTCAAAGGAGGACAAGGAGGGATTTTCCAACTCCTTCACACGGTAGCCCCATGAAACAGACCATCACTGTTCATGAAAGTGAGACACATCGAAGAGACTAGGACCATCATCCCACAATTCTCTAGGCTCATACAACTGGAGGCAAGGGGCCAGGGAAAGGGTTGGGATAGATCTTCTCATCTCACGGCATCAGAAGTCAATTTTGAATAAAACATTGTGAACATGTGTGTGTATGCTCTATACAATGGCTGGCGGTAGCAGAGCATTTATATACTGTATGCTTAAGCCCATGTTAATGAAATCCATAAAGGCTCATGGACAAGGGTGTGTGTAGACTACAACATATATCTTTACAGGGAGATTTAAGGATCTGTGTACATGTTTTCATCTCTTACTTTGTGCTTAAGTATGCATGTGGTTGTCAGAGTTTATCCCCAACTAGCAAGCCATAGCATTTAAAGAGGCCAGGTCCTCTCTAGGGGTTCAGGATGCAGGCCCAGATCCGGGCGGTAGCCGTGCGAATTCCCAGTTTGGGCCCTCAAGAGGCTGATGGCACAAATGGTCTGGCAACAGCCCCTACAGCCCCACTCATGGGCTACAGATGTGGCTATCAAAAGTCCTACTTTTAAATATTATTTTTGACAGAAACATTGCTCCAGAGACTTTTATTTATTTTCACGTTCAGCTGCCAGGAGAGTCAGGAGAATCAACCAGATTAACTCTGAACATTAGAGAAAGAACAAGTTGCCAAGGCAAAGTGGCTGCTGGACTAATGGACGACGGCTACCACTGTTACATGGGAATATGAGTGGATATGCCTCCTACATTGCACACTTTGGGGGAAAAAACTAACTGGCAGAGGCATTTATTTAAGTACACTCACACACACAAAAAAAGGAATAACTGTAATGTATGAATAGACACACAATCCCAGGGCTGTTCTGAAATGAGTACATAAGTAAATAATACAAAACGAGGCTTTCAGTTTTAATTCATCCTTACTAAAATACTCTAAATTGACTTTGAAGTACCTTTTTGGATGATAGCTTGAATTTAACCAAATTACAGTGCTCACCTAGGCTCAGTACTTTATAATAGCTACATTCAAGTACATGTCAAACACATCAGCATTAACAGCTTGCACTATTTCTCTATCTCTCTAGGAAGGAAGAACCCTGTTATTTTGTGTGGTGGCGTATGTCTGATGGATTAGCAAATTGAATCATATGGGTAGAGGTGAAATGTTACAAATTGATCTCTGAAATATGATACTTGATACACTAAAATTAAGACAAAATATAATGAGTCACTCAGGTTGCAATGATATGGTGCCAATTACTTCTCATGCCAGATCTTTGCATGATTCATAGAATAAAAAGATAAATAAATCTTTCTGTCTAATGTTTGAATGGACTACTAGTAACAGGGGGGCTAAATGGCAAGGTAAATGTGAGTAATTAGGGTGTCTTTGATTTGTTTACTACTGTTTTCTCTGAACCGAACATAATGAGAAACTATAAAAACCTGCTAACATCAACAGTCTGTGCTCCCATTCCCAGGTCAAACATTAGCAAATCTCTAATGGTCTTACCTTGTCAAATTACCTTTTAATTATGCTAAAGTACATCTCCATCATCACATTCTTGCAAGGCACTCAAAAGGTCACAAGTTCAAATCCCTCAGCTCCTCATTTCCAACATCAAATGTTTACTTGAGTGTGAATTATGTAGGTTCTCAAGCCAGCATTTCCTTCACATAAAATCATTTTGCTGTCTTTCCAGACGGCAACATATCTATATAAGAAATGCAGTATTTAACTTTTCTTTAAATTCTGTTGCAGGTTAACTTATTTCATCTCCATTTAAACTGACATTTTTCATGAACGAACCCATGTATTTAGGTGCTAATAGCTGTATAATGAAGATGTATATAATATTTATATACTCGATTTTGTGATTTCTATTAACTAAAACCAAATCGTAAGACTGATAATCAAGTTGAGAAAAGGGGAAATAAAGGTGCCGGTGGAGGGATGGAGGGATTAATGGAGAGTATGTTAATGAAGAATGGATACATTAATGAATGAATGGCTAGAGAGATGGGATGGTTAGAATTAAGGATGGGTAAAGGGGAGACGGTGAGGGAGAAAGCGAAAGAGAGGATTAGTCCCTGATGGGAACCACTGTGGTTTTCCCATCTGCTGTGCATCTTTTTACCTTGCGTGCCCCAACCAAAAATAGATTAGTTTGAAATGTTTAATGCATGTAGATGCATGTAATAGAGCGACAAAAGGCAAGAGCCAAAGAGAGGGAGAGAGCATAATCTTAATCTTTTGTGCATTCATTTAGGACATGCATGCATTTGCACCCATGCATGCATACATAATGTACATGCATCATTCATATTGGCCTAACATGTCTGTCCTTGTAAGCAAACGTCTTAGCGAGCCAGCGCATACATAAAATCACTACATATTTTGGTTCAGTTGCCCGTGCTGCTGCCCTTGCCTCATGGCGAGGTTAAGCACTGAGCATTAGAACCAGGCGCTCTCATTACATTATAAAATGAGTAATGCTTGGCAGTGGCTGCTACAGCTCAACTTTACTGTTAGTGCCGTGCGCCCACATCATCTCTGCAACCATCATCATTTTCATAAATATAATCACATCATTTATGTTGATGTTTTTTTTTGTCTTTGTGGTTGCAATCACTGTTATTTACACAACATGCTTTTCTTGTCATAATCATAGTCGTCCTATCTGTCTCTGTCACCTTCATCACCATCATCTCTTCATCAACACTCACATTGTAGACGTCATAATTATTAGTCTTGTCATAACTATCACTGTCATTGACATTACTGTCAGCAAATAAGTGAATTTCTATTATTATTATTTATTATTATTAATTACTACGCAGTATCCTCTCCTACCATCCACCCTTTGAAAACTTTCCTCACAAACTAATACCTACTTATCAGTGTGATCATTTATGCACTGGATACAAAATTTGGCATCTCTGGAATTCCCTGCAAAGTGTTCATGAGTTGAATTTCTTTCACAGTTTCAGACATCACAAAATAGACTTCCACTTAGATGCAGTTACAGTTACAGAAGTGCTTGCAGGAATACATCTCATTGTCTTGAATTTAATTTAATCCTTCACATCACAGCCATTTATCAGAGTTTACTGTAATAACACATTTTCAGCCTTTTGGTTGCTTAAAAATGTATCTAGAGGCATTTCGATTGTTCATCGCACTTTGATTATTCTCACTAGATAAAATGCATAAGTAAATAATTGTCATTGTTTGCATCTTTGGCTGTAGAATTTAAACTGTAACCAACGTTTGTTTTTAAATTAGAAACCGATTAGAAAACACAACATTTGTTTTGTTATATGTCTTGGTTGGTGGACTGATTGATTATCCAACACCCAGTTGCTGCTAAGGGGGCTTTTGTAATAATGAAAAATCAACAGTGTCAGCACCAGTTGCCATTTGCACAGCAATGACCCTAAGTACCAATCATTCAGCCAATATACAGCATGAATATACCAATATTTTCATTGCAATGAATGTTTGCTTCAGGTTCAAATTTAATTACATTCATAGTGACTATTTTCTCAAAAACTAACCCCTTCCTTAAAACATTTCCTGTGGCCATGTCATTTCTATTCAAATGCTGCTTGGGCTGCTTGGAGAATTTAGCAACATGACGTGACAATTTTCCCCAAAACATGAAAAGCCACTAAGTTTCACAGAGAGTGTTATCCCCTGTTAAAGATGTATAATTTCAGGGGAGAACAGAAGGCTTTTGCATAGCTCATCCTCTCCCTGCAGTAAAATGGTGATGTTTTTATGAGTCTGATGAATATTTTAACTTTTGGGGCAATTACATGACTCTAAATGAGACGAAGCGTACTTCAGCTGAGCTAAAATATGCAGGAGCTATGAAAGACATTATGAGCAGTGCCAAACAAGTGGCATGTGTCTGACGTAAACACCTCTAATATACACTTTGTAAACTGTCCCTCCGTTGTGTTTCTCTGTTGTTTTGTCTGAACTTCATGCATCATTTAAGGGGATGGATCTCTTTCATTTTTGGTATTTCTCTGTTTCCTGTGGTGTTACACCTGTTGGAGATTGAAATGTTAAAACTCAAGAAGTCAATTTTATTTCACAGGATTATGAACAGTTTACCATTGGTCATAGGTCAGACCTACACACAAATGATGAATTCTCTACAATTGTATCTTCACTATTATTCTGTACTTTAATTTTGAACTGTTATTACTGATTAACTGGCACAACGATTAACAGCTCTTACACCTACACTGTTTATTCAATAAATGGAAATATTTCCCCTGACACCTGCCATCATATTTCCTTATAAACAGTACTTCACTCATGTCAGTACAACTTACTTTTTACACATACTATAGGTTACAGTGTAGTAGGCAATAACTGATAATTATTAATTAACACAATGAAAAATAAATGTATCACTTTTAATCTTTATCTTTCTGTTTACCTGTCACTTTTTTTCTCTTTTTCTCTCTCTTTTCTACAATACACACACAAACACACACTGCAGAAGCAATATCATTTCACCGTTTCTGGGTCTGTGACCCATGGGGCTCTTTGCTAACCTTCCTGTCACTCATATCTGCAACAAACAAAAAAGAAACCTCAACAAAGTACAGAGTAAGCACTTTCTATTCTGCTGACCACAATGCCCCTCCACTAAGGCCAATCAGACTGGGATGAGTTACTGGATGTCATGGACCCACACAAACATGCCCAACTCTGTGTGTGTGTCCGCACAAAGGGGGTTGCTCTGTGTCAAGACAAAAAGAGATACAGCATATTGTTTTTTTAGGACACACACACAGTAGAAGTACGCCTCCTCGCTGTATTGCAAAGTCGTGGTATTGGTTTTGTAGGCTTTTGGGGTTATACTGGATTTATTTTGTTGTGTTTGCAGGATGGAGACATTAGCATAATCTGGGTCAAAGACTATGAATGAGGATGTGGATGCATGTTTTACTGTTCTCCCCAAAGACTACAGCACAGCCCAGTTCATACATAATTCACTTGACTACAAGTGTCTCCAAGAAGAGATGGTGAGAGAGAGAGAGAGAGAGAGAGAGAGAGAAAGATGTTTAGACAAAAAGAGACAAAAAGTCTTCAAGACAGACAAAGTGGCAAAGGTCTTGTTGTTATTTGCCAAAATGATTGCTCAATTCATATGCACAAATAAACAAGCCAGTTTTAATTAAGAAATAAGAGGGAACTTATGTCAAAAGTTGGACCCTGAAATTGGCATCTCTGTTCTAGTTCTTGGCCTCATCACAAATCTTACAAAGGGCCCCAAAAAGCCTTGATTATGGTAAACAGCCTACAAACCACTTAATATCAAAGCCCTTTACTCGACACAGGTGCAAACAAAAAAAGTTGACGCTCAATTGACCAAACATTATGCATGCATCACCATCTACAAATGATGGATGGAATCCTGTCGAACTTGATCAGAATCTCCACTCTGAAAGTGTAAAGTCAAAGTATTTCTAGTTACCACTCTGCCGCTGCATTTCCCCGAAGAATCTACTGAATGAGCACAGATTGACTGAGCACATACTTGCCTTGTTATATCTCCATTGCAATCATTGAGCTGTGGTTATAATGTGTAACTGCAGGTGTTTTGCTTTGAAGAAAAAAGGTATCTTTGAAACAACGAAAGAACAATGACGAAAGAACTTAGAAATATATTACTTTTTTTTTGGTCAACAAATAAAAACTAAACGATTATCCGAAATACAGACACATGGAAAAATGAACTAATTACTGTCTTATTAAAAGACCTAGTTCCTGATTAGTAAAACAGTATCCTCCACCGCCCAAAATATCTCCACCACCGTTAATAAGAAGCACCTTTCATTCAGTAACATTTTGTCAGTGTCAGTAATGTTATCTGATGGTACCGGTTCTTGGAAAAAAACAGATTTATGGACCAAATTCATCTGGAAAAAAAATGTCCTCTAGATGTTCGCTAAAGACGACTACGTCAGCTCATGTTTTAGGTTCTTGTCTCAAGCTAAAACCAGACAGTGAACAGTATTTTAGCGAAACAATTGAATGAATCCAGCAGGAACAATAGAGAGAGAGCCAGAGTTTGGAAATTATAACTGAACCCCGCAATGGATGAGAACGCACCTGTAACCATGGCAACTGTACACAACAAAGATGGAGACAGCTGTAGCTTAAAAATGCTTAAAAATGTGTGTCTAAAATGAGACTAAAATTGTAACCAAAACCAGGCTAATGTTAACTTAAACTAGACTAAAACAACAACAACAACAAAAGTCAAATGACTAAAATTTTATTAAACTAATTCGTCAAAAGACTAAATCTAAATCAGGTGCCAAAATGAACACTGCAAAGTGTTGTTTATAATTCATAAAAATCAACAAGGCATCCAGATTTCTTTTTCCCCTCACAAAATGTATTGATACTGTGTTGGTGGGTCAGTGTAGGAAAGGTTGGTGTAACTGTTAGTTCATTTACATGCAAAACCTAACCTCTCAACACATGACTGCTCAACTGCAGTCAAAGTGCATGGGATATGCTTGATATTTTACACTTGTATGTATGTGTGTGTGTGTGTGTGCGCGTGTGTTTGCATGTTGACAATCTCTTCAATGTGGCAAATTCAATTTCAGTCAATGTACAAGGCATATAGTTGATGACTTGTGTGTGCGTGTGTGAGTGTGTGTGTGTGTAAGTGTGTATACGTCTGTGAGTGTGTGAAGGGATAAAAAATCAGCTTATTACAGACAAAGGAAAAATGTCAGCAGGCTTTTTTTCTGCACCCAGCTGCATTTCTTAGCCTTTTCTGACCAATATTAGATTTCTGCCTCCATTCAAAAATAACTGCAGAGATTTTCCTGGTCTGCTCTCTTTTCAGGCTAGACTTTCTGCAGGCTAGAGTCCACTGTTTTGAAGTTATCGAGGATGGGTTTTAGAGTAGTGGTAAGACTGGAACTTCTACAAGAAAAGGTTTCAAGAGCAAACATTGAGAAAACATACGTGTGTGTGCATGCATAGTTTGCATATTACAGTGTCTCTGTATGCGCAGGGTATGCATGTTTGTGTGTAGCAGATTGAAGGGGCTATAAATAGTTCTTCTCCATAGAGAAGAGGAGGCAAGGCCGTGACACCAGCACGTACACATCTGACCAGAACCCACTGAACCCACTCATCTGTCTGAAAGATTTATACTGAGTGCAATTCAATGAATATGTGGTGTCTACAGGTCCTCGATTTGCGTGTGTGTGTGTGTGTTTGTTGTTACTGGTCCGTGCTTCTTTTGTTTGCATTTCATGTACCATGGAATTGACCTATTGCATTATTGTAATTTACTTAGCTTAATGCAATAATAGTTGTACCATCCCTTACTGTGATTCACCATGCATCATTTTGTCTTTTGTCTGCAAGCAGGCATTTTTAAGTAGTACAGTGTGAGCGCATACGTGTGTGTGTGTGTGTGGTGTGTGTGTATTGGCAACTCCAGCAAGCCAAACATTTTAATGTAGCAACATCCAATTTCTGTAAAAGTACATGGTATATGATTAATGATTTGTGTTCTGTATGGGTGCGCAAACACGTGTCTGTATGCCAGTGAATGTGTATGGCTTTAGGAAACAGCTTGTTAGAAATTGTATTCCATTCATTCAGAATAATTGGAAAATACACACAAGATGGGAGATGAGAAACTGATGATATATAGATATATAGATTAAACAAAACAAATACTGTATGAAGAATAAAAACCTCAGAGTAGCACGTAAAACCGACATGAGGAAGTGAGAGTTTGACATTTTAAAACTCACCCAACATACAGTGCACTGAGACCCATTCAACTGATTAAGAAAACTACACAGAGTTTAATGGATGTCATTTATTTACCATTAAAGCTTTCTTCTTGCCAGAAATATATAGAAGCCACCCATCTACTTCTGTTACAAAAACAGAAAATAACATTTCACAAAAGTTAAAATAAAAACACCAAGTTTCCTTGCAATCGTGTTTAGCTCCGCGTGGGCAACAGCATCTCTCCACCCACGGCTGAACTATTTTCCATGTTATAAACCTGCCCTGCAAACAAGTATACATATTGAATTCCAAGTAATGAATGAATGAATGTGTAAATATTTGTCTGTGTGCATGTCAGTGCCCAGAGCCAACAAAAGTAAAGCTGCTGTGGTAAATATATAACCACAACACAGTGTGTGTGTGTGTGTGTGTGTGCCATCTGTGTTTCTTCTTCAAGCAGTGAGTGGGATTTTATGGGAATAATAATTTCATTGTCAGTCAGTGCAATCTCAGGCTATGCATCCAGTGCTGTAGTAGATACCCAGGTCTAAGGGCATTGGATAATCAATAACTGCTGCCAGAAGCAACTCCCTGGAAAGGTGTTCAGAGAAGAACCTACAAGTAGAAATTGGCTGTGGTCTCCACTTCCCTCATGGTCCTTTACCACATCATTATATTTGGCCTGCCACTATAAACGTAGGCGGCACCTTTCCACAGCACCCCTCCGACCACACACACACACACACACACACACACACACACACACACACACACACACACACACACTCCCTTCCACAATCCAAAGGGCCTATCTGACCTTCAGAACATGTAAGAAGCTTCCACTGAAGAGACTATAAATCAGGTCTTACCTGCAGATTTGGAGCAACAGTGAAGCTGCAAGGCGGTGAGCAAATAAAGAACAGGCATTTTCCTGCAGATCATTTGGACATATTTGCTAATCTGTCATGCAGAAGAATATATCATTTTTGCTGGAATATATCAGCCTGACACACATTAGTGTTTAGTCTTCATGGAATAATCCATTACTATGATTGTCCAACAGGAGTTAAGAAGAGGACACGTTCTGTACAGGAACAAACACAGACAACAGACCACACGCAGAGACATGAAGAGGTAGCAGTTTGCAGCTGACATTTTGTTAAGTATATGCAAACATCAACAAATACTGTGTGAGAACAGACTGAAGGTAATAGTATAGATTTGTCTTTGTATTTACTTGTATGTGTTTGCATGCACCAGTGTGGTTTAGGTGAATCTCGTCTGTCATGTCTGGAGGCCTCTGTCATTGTCGCTCCGGTCCCTTCCATATTTCTCCTGCCTATGCATCTGGGACGTTTTATTTTATTTGCCTGCCATGGACCAAGGTCTGGATGACTGATGGGCCCACATCAGCCTCTCTATGCCCATTTATCAAATGGCCAGTGTTTAGGATAGGTAACTGTCATGCACACACACACACACACCAATATGAAAATGCATACAACAGGACGGCTTACCCTAACTCTAATCTAAAGCCAGTGGAGACTGAAATCATATGGGTTTTGCTGAATGCAGTTTTGGTTAAAACACATTTGGTGGAGGTCTGAAACAGACAGTGTTTTTTGTGTTTTTTATCATGTTTGTAGTGGCACAATTCAATTCGGGTTTGTGTAGGCTTGCATTTGTGTGTGTGTACATGTGAGTGTTTTGTATATATACTGTACATATCTGTGTGTGTGAAGACTGAATTGAACAAACAGGGTGAGAGAGAGTGAGATGGAAAGATGAAGAGATTTGTGAAGGAGAGGAACTGCGTAGAGGAGGATAAACGTGAGTAAAGAAAGTGTTGCAGGTTAAGTAGTGGAAGGCACACTCATTCATGAGGCTAGATTTATACTCTTTAAAGTGTTTTTAGAAGATATGTCGCTGAAGATGTGTGGCTAGATGAGTATCAGGTGGCATGACTGACACAGGAAAAATGCGAGTAAGGTGTGACTAACCCAAGAGAGAAATATAGAGGAGGGAGGGGAGCGTATTCAGAAGGTTATATGGTCAATAACAACGACTGAACTAACTGTTTGTAGATTAGCTTCCTTTCAACATTCCCAACCCTTAAAGAATGGAAACTGCTACATAAGTAAATATAATAATGTTCTATTACTATAAAAGAAAAGCCCTGTGTTGTTACCTAAAAAGACTCAGCGCCTACTTCTCTTCATCACTCCTCATCAACACTTAAGTACAGTGCGGTTAATAAAACATAGTCTGTCCTGAGGTTAAATGACAGCTGCATTAGTATGTGATGCTTGTCATGTTCCATGAGTGTGTTTTGACATAAGAGGTGAAGAAAAGGTGCCAAGCAACAAATGAGAATCAACAGGAACAGGGGAACAGGCAGTGTTCAAACAACCACTTAGTGTGAAGAGTCATTAATAGGCAATGACAAGGCAGCGTAGAGTGGATCTCTCCGCCTGTGTCACTGGCCTGAAGGAACATCAAGAAGAGCATTTATGCACTGAATTACTTTATACCGTTAGACAAGCAGACAGGGAGACTCTGTTCGGTGTTATTATGGTTTTGTCAATGTCAAAGTTCTGATGAGACGATCCCTTTTACTTAAACGGATTTGTGGTTGACTATATAAGCTACAGTGGAAGGAAAATAGCTTAAAAGAAGTGGGTAGTTCATGTTCAGGTTTGAAAAATTAGGTTTTGTGAAGTGGTGGCTGCGGAAGTTGTTTTAGTATTTCTTTGTTTTATATTTATGTTATGTGGGGTCAAGGATGATGTCAGATGTGAATGGCCTCCTTGAGCTCTCTCCAGCTGTCCACTGACCCCCGGTTGATGTCTTTGATTCCTTCTCAGTCGATGATGTGTTTTGATTTTGTCTCTCGCTCTTGGTTTGACAACGGGTGGGATTCTCATCATCCACTCTTTGTACCTGAGTGCAGTTATTTGGCTTTAAACTGTTTTGCAAATAAATAAATGGTAAATGGTTTACAAAGAGAAAACAGTTGACCATGCATTGCGACTAACTTATGAATATTTTTTTTAATTAAATATACTACTGTAACATATACGGCTTGCTATGAATTACAAGACCAATTGTTTAAATGTGTGTATCTTTCATCCAGGTACCAACAAGGTGACAGTGGTCGCTGTGGTATACATTTCTATTACTGATTAAATGCCTCTCTGCTATAAATTCTCAAATTGTGCAAGGGCCTTTATTTATCTCACCATGACAATGCAATTTGTGCCAGTGGTAGTTAGGCTAAAGTGTCACTGGACCCAGAGGAGATGGGTGTATTTTTTTGTTCACCTGCATGTACCCTTGAAAACCCAGCTGGCTGCAAAGGATTCACAGACAATCAATAGGCAGAGTAGCGTGTGGGCAGAGATTACTCTGGATAATGATGACAATAAAAGGATTGAGGAGAATAAAGATGGGGGGGTTAAGAGGGAATGGGAGAAGGGAGAAGTGATGGGATGGGGGCACGAGATGCTTAAACATTAACAGTCTGGAGTCAAAGTCACCTTCATTACACTATCACGTTCTTAATGTCTTGTTATATAAATATACTCTACCTCTACCTCCCTCTGTCTTGAAAGATGGTGGGGACATTTTCTGATAAAATACCATTGCCAGAGCAATTCATTTGAGAGTGCACGCACTGTTAAAATCTGTGTATGTCTGTGGGATCTGTGACCTTTGTGTTTGTGCTTTTGAGCCTGCATGCATGCTTGTATGCAAATATTTTAAATATGTGAGTCTGGACTGACCATAAATTGCTGCAAATATCGCCACCTGTTGTTTCACTGAGCAGTGTCTTCCGTATATTGAACACTTCTTTTCTGTATAGGCTTTTTATATTGTGAAGTTCCCACACCTGTGTGTGCATGTGCATTTGTATGTGTAAATGCAATGTACTCATAAAACTAAAGCCCTTTTACTGAAGGTGCTGATGTTGTGTAACAGAGTGCACCAAACATCTGGACATGGGGATGTCAACAGTGTTTTGCATTTTAGCTCAAGTGTACATAATGCAGCGATTACATCATTTTAATTTGTCACCCCGCATGTCCTCCTGCTGCTCATTTCTCTCTTTTTCACCCTCTCTTAAACACCTCTTTCCCATTCCCCCTTTCATCTTTAGTTGGTTGGCACATCAGCTTCATCTGAGCACATTATTTTCTTGTATGTTGGTTCTGGCATGTTGCAGCTCTTTTTTGTGTTATCAGGGATCTGTCCATGCCCGTCACTGTGAAGATAAATTGAGTCAGAAGATAAAGAACATGACAAAGAAATATAGGGAAGAGAGGAAGTTATGGGCTTCATCAGTATGACAATTGATACAATTACTGTGGATATTTAAAGGTAAGTCAAACCTTAAATACAGGCAAAACACATGTACGATATTGTAATAATTAGCTGTCCGGGTGGTAAATTTAAAGATCACAGTAGAGACAGAGCTAAAACAGAGTGAATATTAGACTTTACTTTGCCGGGTCGCCAAAACATGACTCCAAATGAATGATAATGTTCACAACATCAACTGAAAAGGTGATGATATGTCAATACTGTGTTAAAAAATTGTGTCCGCTGCCCCCAAGTGGCCAAACAAATCAGTTATTGCAGGTTTAATGACAGAAGGCTGGGGAGGCATTAGGTTTAATTACTTTATTTTTAATCACTGCTTTAATAATTATTTTGTGAACTTGCGATGTAACGGGGTTTTGTACTCTTGTGATCTCGGCTTAATTTGGTGTGTATGGGTTGTCCCTGGCCTCACCTGCTCTCCTACATGAGTTAGGAGGTGCAGTGTTTCCCGGGCAGGACACTTTGCTTCTTGCTTCTCTCCTGGGTCCATGTTTTTACACTTTTCAGGAGGTCTGTAGTGGTTGAGAGGAGAGCTGACCGAGTTGCACAGTATGATTTGCAACAGTAATTAGCCTTCACAGCAACTCGGCTAGTAAGCGTGATTGGTGGCTTGGCGACCGCTGGCTGTCGTGAGATTGCATCGAAAGTGTGGTGTGTGTAGACATCAGCCTAGTGGGCAGCTTAATCCTGTTTTTTTTTTCAGAGATTGACATGGATGTGTATTGGGCTCCATTACCTGCCTTCTGGTCTTTCAGACGCGAGTGAGTTTTGTTTGCCTGCTTGTGGTATTGTCTGAGATCAAAAACAGTCAGTTAGTGTAGCCAGCAAGGAGTAAAAGCATCTGGCTTCATCCCCTTTGGCCATGCTCAAGGGCAAAGCATGTGTGAAACAGAACAAAGGTTATGCATTGTAACTGTAGTTCTATGCTGACTAGTGGAGCCTTCAAACTTTGCCACTTTGCCACTTCTTAAGTTGCTGACTTTGTGGATGACAACTTTGAGTGTGATGGCTATTTATACAGCGTATACCAGGAGGGTTCCGTGTGATGCTCTGCAGAAGTGAGCCTATAAAGCTTGTTAAAGGGTGCCTGCACTAATAAAACAAGGGTTACAATGTGTAAGCAACACAAGCAAGACAAGAAGTGCCGTGGAAAGAAATAAAGTAATAATAAGTGTACCATTAAATATATTCTCAAAAGGGGAAAAAACTCTTCCTCTCTCTCTCTATCCTGTAGGTTCCTCTCAGTGGCTCTACGCTGGGACCAATCAGTGTATTTTTGCTGAGGTGCAAGACTGTGTGTATTTGAGTAAGTGTGTATGTGAGTGTGTGTACTCAACACTCCAACACTCTGGGGGGTTGTTTAAGGTATCAGAGGCGGGAGCATTCTGAGCCAAACCCTTTGAAGTAACTCGATGTCAGAGGACACCATTAGATTGTCTAATGTGTGTGTACAAGTTTGTGCAAACTGTATATGTGAGTGGAAAGGAGGGCTGAACATCACAAGTGCACATATAATTTTTTGCGGTGTGTGTTTACATGCATGTTTATACAGTATATCCTTTATGTGCAACACATGCTGTAAGTGCATTCTAAAATGGACCATACATTATTTGTGCTTTGACAATCAATGTGAGCCTGATTGTGTGTGTGTGTGTGTGTCTATGCATATATGAGCAATTTTCTTGACCAAAGTAACCTTTGAAAGTTTCTATCATTAATTAACAACTCACAGAGTCAAACCTTCAGCCAAGTTCATTCTTTCAACCACAAAGTAGAATAGAAAGTTTTTTTTACAAGATATACAAGGTTGTCCATATTAATCATGTTTTTCATTTTATAATAATAATAATCCCATTTGAATAAATACATAAATAAAGTTTTAAAGAGGAGGGTAGCACATCCAGAGGTGTAAAAGTATATTGCAAATATACTGGCTTATTTGTGCAACTTGGTTGTGTGTTAAGTCAATGAATCCTCATAAAAAGTGAATACTCTCCTATATATTTTTTTTTCAACACCTCTTCTAAGGTTGCTTTTTGTTGTTGTTGTTTGAGCGCTCCAACAAACTGAAATTGTTTCTGCATTTCCACCTGTTTAGATGAGTTCCTCGAACCAACTCATTGCAAAAAGCAAGCCCACAGACCAATTATCATGGTGTTGGTTGGAAGAGGCAACAAACAAAATCAAATAAACCCCTCTCACGTAAGCTGACTTGTGCTTCTTTTACTCCTTCGCAATTAAACGCAATAACAAACAGCATCTTCTGACATGCCACTGGGTTGTTGGGAAAAAGCACATCAATGTTTGTATTTCTGTGCACACCAAACTCTAAGTCCTTTTTATGCAGAGTTTTTACAATGAAATCATTAGTATAGGAGGCATCCTCTTGAGATATATTCTTCTTGCTACATTTTTTCTTTCTTTCTTAGCTGGCTTTACCCTTGTGCGCCTTTAGTCTCTGCTTATGCCAAGTTCCACGAAAATGAAGCCGTGTGTTTGTGGGAGGGTGATGCTGCTGTTGATTGGATTGGAAAGGTGATTGGGGGTCAACGGTTTTGGTAGTATGCAGTTTGTTAACCTCAACATAACCTTGTTCCTTGCGATGCTCTTCAGCTCATTATTTATTATAAAGGAGCCCTATACAGTATCTCTCTCCTCAAGTCGCTCGCCATTCCCCCTCAGTGTTTGAGGGATAATCTCCCTTTCGAATGAAACATTTGTCAACATCTATCATATGACAGAATATTTTACTCATTTTGAACAATTTATCCCATAGTAAACGCCTGTGTAGTACTGAACACCTTTTAGCTGAGTGCAGGATGTAAACTGCTGTCACAAAGGTTTAGTCAGTTTGTACTGTATTTGATTTCTAAACTAAATACAGTACAATACTGTTATTTGTTGTTCTATAAACATATACAGTAACACAGCAACAGCACACAAGCCCACACACACACAAAGAGCTGAGTTATTCCCACCACACCACAAGGAACAAATATGTTTGTTGCAATGCGTTTCACGCTGCTATCTCTGGTAATGCATAAACACACTCGGTGGGAATGCAAGCAGTCATATCAGGGAAGTTGTGACTGCTACACATGAATATATCATCTTTTACAAGGCCATGTCACACCATGTCCCTTACACAGAGGTAAGTCAGATCATAGTTTCATCAGTCTTGTTTTGATAGAGCCAAATGAGCATGCCAATATACAAAAAAACAGACAAACAAACAAACAAATACTCATGTAACTTTTTTTGAAAGGTGCAGACAGGTAGACATGGAAAAGAAAAAGAAAGACGTGTGGAGTGGATCATCAGTGAGACAATTTACACGCAAAGAAATAAAAGAGTATCCATGCAAACGTGAGACTGAGAGAGAAGCAAAACAAAGCATTTGAGCAGACAAAGTGAATCTGTATGGATGGACACCTGATCTTTTAGGTGTATTTGCAGAGTGAGGTGAATCATAGCCACAGTTTGCTGATGGCCAGTTTGTGGAGGTATCTTAAGCCTGGGGGAGGTGAGGATAGATGCTATAGTCACCATAATTACTCACCAAAGCCCACATGAGGAGATTGGGTTGGAGAGAAAAAGACAAGAGCAGGAGAGGAGAAAGGGGTGGGGGTGGAAGCCTGAGAATAGACATTCTTAATAGGATATTTGCCATATAAGTGAAAGTTGATGATAGAGATTAAAGGTGGAGGGGTATATTATGCAAGATAAAATGGGTGCATAGCTATTGAAGAAAGTGAGGGGGAGGGAATCTGTAATATCTGATATGGTTGGATAACTTCAATAGATGAACTGCTTAATAGATAATCTAACTAGTTAATTAGTACACTGATTAATCAGCTAATAGATAATAATTTTAGATCATGTGTTATCACTTTTACAACTCCCTTGACACCTTTGATCCCACAAAACTCTTTCATGTAAATGACCTGAAGGGTAGTGAAGCGTATCTACAGTACATGCATCCAAGTGCAACGCAAGTCGGTGGTAAAGTGAAATATCTGGTGGCACGCCTGTGGAAATCAAGCTCGACACGCACTCTCTGAAAATATATACTTGATTAATTGAATTGGGATTAACAGACAAAAGATACAGAATCCCAATATAGCAAAACAGAATTTCTGCAACCCTTCTGGATATCGTAACGAACAACAGTTCGTAATGCAGTCTCCCAAAAGATGTCAGATACATAAACACAGTGTACTCCAGCTGTGGAATCTAGCTTTTAAACCTTATAACAAGCTGTATGTGTAGACAATGGCAAACAGAAGTCTGAAAGGTTACCTTTTCAGGATTGCAGATTAAATGTAAACTGGATTCTGAGAGCTCTCTCTGAAGCTATTTGGATTGTGAATGGGTTGTGGAACCGTCTTGCTTCATAGTAACTACTGATAAAAACTGCTTAGGAAAGTTGCTTAGGACTGCGGGGGTGGACTGATATTGAAGCCCGACTTATTCTTGTGAAAGAAAACAGAGAGAAGTAACAAGAAAGAGAGATGTGATGAGAAAAAGAGACAAAGTATGTGCAAGAGAGTGAGACTGAGTAAGAGGGAAAACAGGAGGGATGTCCCATCCTATTAAGAGTCCCTCACTAGTAAGGCACTGAGGTTTGGTCTGTGAATTATGGATAGAAATATATTAAATATGGATGGGTCCCTCCCTACTCTACAGCAATGGAGTGAATAAGGAGCGTCTGTTGGTCTCTCCGTTTGTACACACATAAACACACTCACACACAATTACACAATACAAAACAAGGATACAAGCATGCAAATGAATTAGAATGGACACAGTCGTACATAAAGTTGTACATAAGTTGTTGTACATAAAATCAAAAACCCTGCCATACCAACATATTGTGCTTACAGCTGCACATCAAAGGCACCATGGAATCACCAGATATTGTATGTGTATCAACACACTAATCACAAAGAACAAAAGAGTGGATTTGTGGCAAAAAGTTTGTCCAGACGCATGTTAAACATTCACGAAATACTGCATAAAAAATACAAATGCAGTGAGAAATGCAAGTAGTGAATGGTCAATGAGTTGTTAATAGAAAACTAATCTTTTGTAATTATTTTTGACATTTTACAATGATTTTGGAATTTAAAACCTTGTTTCATTTAAAAATGCATAGTAACATAAATTTGATCCTTGTGTGCACTCACACTACACAGACCGGGATGGAAGATGCATGGTAATTAAAGGCATTTCTTGGACAGGAAGACATGAGTCCATGCCCAGTTCTGCTGAGGAGGACAGAGGCAAGAGGTATTGAGTTTAACCTCTGATAATATATTCCAAAAACCCTCAAGGCAGGATAGTTCAAGTTCTTTTTTTGCTTTGAATAATGCATTTATAGCACATTTTTGAAAGGCATTTGAAACAGTATGCTAGACACAAATTAAGCCTGTGTATAATCAGTGTTTTGGTTTATCGGTCTACTGATACTGGCATACTTCAAGCAATATTCAGACCATGTAACTTAAATAACTATACTGCCCAGATATTGTACCTAAGACAAAGGTAAGTTAAATAAGAGAATACAAAATAATCAAAACGTCAAGAGGAAGTTTTGAGTTTTGTCAAGAGTAGCTTAACATTGAGAAAGCACAGCAGAGTGGATAGCCATTAATGTAACAGCAAGCAAGAACAGAAGCTCAGCGCTACACAGTAATGGGTATAACATAACTATGTTGTTCTGCTGATATTTAATAATGTCGAGATGTATAATTTGCTGAAATTACCATGCAAACCACTTATGTACATATACCAGTAATTTATTTCCCCTGGTATTTATTTGGCATTTATTTGTTCAATAGACGCTGGCTATTAGTTGAGACCCAGCCATTGGTCAAGTACTACATTTTGTTGGAGAATTTACAGTATGTCCAGGCGAAATGCCTACAGTACATTTATTACACACTTGGTTAGCACACCATTATGATAATATTTGCTCGTCATTAGCCTGTCCAATCAATGGTTAATTATTGCCACTTAAACATACAGCAGACGTAGAGAATGAGTCTGGGTTGTAATTAAACATTGACCTCAATGTAACAATTCAGGCATGCCTCTCGTTCTCACTTTCTACCTCCAACATTTCTCTTTTCTCCCCTGTCTGGAGCTCCCCTACACTCTACTTTCATGGCTTCTTGCCAGAGGGAACATATGCAATTATGCCACTTAACTACTCTCACAAAGTAATGTCACTATTGTCACATATACATGCAGTATGTGTGGGGTGGCACAGACTTAGTGCATATTCACACAGATATATAGCTGTTCTTTTCACTGTTGATCATAAAAGAAGGGGGAAAAAAGACTTCACAAACTATAATTTTAAACATTTCAAGGCAGGTCTGGCAGAGGTCACTCATATTTTTATGTTGAAACAACCTTATATGTTTTACAGTGTAATGTAGAGCACTGTCCGTGATGACAGCGGTGCTAAATGCGCACAGCTAAACCAATTATCCAAAAGCATGGCTTTCATTTTAAATATCAGAAGAATACAGATTTATAGGATTAAAAGTAACATCAGACTCTTAATTACATAGATTAGTTTAGATGGAGAGGCACACAGGCTTGTGCCATGATGGACAAAAAAAAGTAAATCCAAATGGATGCAGAAAGGCTCATTTCTCTCATCTGAATAATACGTTTTTTCCATTTTCTTCTGGTGCCAGCAGCTGCAACTTAAAGTGTGCATTTGGTTATAGAGACACACATATCCTGGTTATGTTATTAATTATTCATGACAGTTTGGCAGAGCTCAAAAAGGCAAAACTACCGCAGGCACAATATTGCATTTTTCAGTGTTTATGGGCTACAAAGTCAAGTCTCCTAAGCTTTTTCCCTTCAAGTCTCATGTCAAGTCGAGTCATCAGGCATTCAAGTGTCGAGTAAGTCGAATATCACAGCAGAAGAGTCCAAGTCGAGTCACAAGTCTTGTTTTTGCAACTGGAGTCCAACTCAAGTCTACAGCTCTGCTATCTACCCATCCTCTGCTACACTCTCTGATTACATCCCATGAACCTGGTTTTCTCAGGGGAACAGGAAAAGGCAAGGAAGGCAGGGTTTTCCATCTGTGACTTGTCAAATATTCTTGTCTATTCCGTGCAATCTATACTTGCACCACATCCAACTTGTGACACACGTCCTGTACATTTTGAGCTAGTTTACTGCACTCCTGTCACGCATGTCATTTATATCGTAAAATACACAACACTGAGATATTCCCAAGCACTCATGTCAGGATAATATCAAGCCTGTGCAAGATTTGAGTTGTCTACACACATACACAATCCTAAGAAATATATAAATATATCCTACTCATTCTAGCCCTAGTCATATGAATTTCCTGGGTCTGGAGATGTGACTCATCACACATCACCCATGGCACGCTTCTGTGCTTATTAGGACAAGAGTTCATGCTACCTACAGTTGTAACACGTCAAATCAATTTATTCTTTGGACACCACTGGGTGTATGTTCCGTTATGGTATCTGCAAGCGCTGCAAAGATCACTGGAGTGCGGTTACCAAATGGATTATCTGTTGGCATGTCACCTAAAAATCGTCATTATACTTGACTTCTTGTGCTCACATGCCATGCACAAATCTGTTCTGAGTTATTGAGGTGAGTGGGTGTGTTAGTGTGTTGTTTGTATGCTTGTGTGTGTGGCCCACAACTCCCTGAGCATTCTAATGTCACATTAACATGCAACATATATTAGCATATTAGCTTCATCTAGTTTTCTGATCTTTAAATCTTTGTCAGATTTCTGGTGCTTCACACACCCACACACACACACATAAATGCACTCATGAATCAGTGTTGGTTATCAGTGTAGTCTTATGTGCAAGCAAATCCCTTAATTGTATACTGTGTGTGGTGTGTGTGTGTGTGTATGTGGGTGTGTGTGTGTGAGAGAGAGAGAGAGAGAGAGAGAGGGTGCGTGTGAGCATGCACACGTAGTAGCTTCTTACACAAAGGCATGTTTTTTGGAGAATTTGGACATTGATTGGTAATGGCACAGCACCACCTTGGGGTGCAACACACGTGCGCGCACACACACACACACACACACACACACACACACACACACACACACACACACTGCCAGACACATATATAGCCAGCTTTCCCGACACCTAACATTCTTTAATTGAAGAGTGTGCCTAGTATATCCTCGTAAGCAAGCAAATTAGAGAGAAAGAGAAATGCGTGGGTGGAAAAAGACATAAAGAAAAATTGAAATGAGAGAAGGCAAGGGTGCATTCAAATGACTGCATACATTTTGAAACGTCTGCATGCAGTACGTGCAAGAACGCATACACGCACACATATTCAAACACAGCTATTGACCGTAGTGGGAGCACCTTTCTTCTTGTCAACACGTCACAGCAATCACAGTCACAGCCCAAAAAAGCAGGAGAGAATGTATTTTGAATTCATTTTCAAAAACAGTTAATACTGTCTACCAAAAGAAACAGAATAAAAGAACAACAACTACAAGTGTTCACATGTGAGACTTTTCAGACACTATCTTCTAATGTTGGCTGCATCACAGGAGTGCATTGTCCCTCGGCTACAAGCTTCTGTCTTACTTCCTCCCCAGTGTGTTATCAGAACTCTATACACACTTTTATCTGTCTCTGCTACACTGGGGATATTTGGGTATGCTATTTCCTTTTATTCCGGTACAGAGTCGCATTGGAATGAACGAGATCAACCGGAACACCAGTGCCAATCTCAATCTGACCTTCCGATACCGGATGCCTGCGGAAATACATTTATAATTAAATCTTTATCTTCCCTCCTGACTCTCACAATGATTAAATTGCAGTTAGGGGTATCTAGTTCTGTGACTGTTTCCACCTAATGTGATGCAACCTATTTCTTCATTATTTATTTATAAATTCTGCCCTAGACAGTCTGAGTTATATGCTTTGCTAGAGTTATTATGCCTCATCTTCACTAAATGAGCTGGAATGGGTATCTCAAGCTAAATGAGTCTACAGTAACTATACTGAATGATAGGGCAGTCAGTGCCAGCAGTTAATCTTCTTCATTATGCGGGAGACACAAGTTTTAAAAGAAAAATAAATCTATTTTAGAAACCTAATTTAAACTGAGCATTATGTTAATAATGCTGTTATGGAACTCAAATAATATTTTTCCTGCTTTTTGGAAAATTTCTATGGAAGTCCTGAAAGGCATAATCATACATGTATTATTCATTTAGATATTATCTAAGTAAGATCATCAATCCTCCACCTCCTTGCCAGTTAGTATGATTGATGGGGTGGGCTCTGCTGGCCATCCTCAGACTGCGTCTCATCCAGATGGTAGTGTTTCTAGGACCCCCTGTAGGTGCGGTGTGTAGAGGATTAGCAGGAATTCTTCCCATTCTTCCTTTTTAGACAGTCACAAGTGGGGTTTGTTTTTTTGGCCTGATTGTTGGACTGTGTCAGGGCAGTCACGCTCGGTAAAGGTGGCTTTGTCCTCACGCGCCTTTTAGAGAAGGATGCTAGAGTAATGGTCCGCATCTTTATGTGACCTGGCCATGGCCCTCTGGAGGGTTCGAAATGGGGGGGAACTACGGGATGCTTGGCTCCTCTGAAAGCAACATGAGCTCCACAGAAAGCCTCATTTGAGAAATTTAGGTGGAGCTCTAACATGTTGTAATTTTTGGTGCCACTGTTTGTTTTTTCTGTATAAATGTGTATTTTCCTGTATGTTTAAGTTCCTGAAATAAATAATAGGCTTATAGTGAAGAACATGTCAACGTGCGTGTTTATTTGCACATAACAATTTCTGATAATTTATGTCTAATAAACACAACATTCTCAACATTTGAGGCTGTGGGCATGTTGTCATGAGATGCAACCTTGGTCTGGTCTGTTTAACAAATTAACGCAAACCATTGCCTGTCCCCTGTGTGTCGGCGGAGAGTGATTAAAAAAACATTGCACCGGTGAATAATGTTTCTTTGTAGTACCAGGCTAAATATTCTCTGTAGGAACAGAAATGTATTGATAGTACATTTTGCACGCAGGTGGGTGCATTCATGCATGTGTAAAATACCCTCTCACCCTGCAGCCAGTGGATTGGTAGGTTCCTCCTGGTCAAACTTTGACTAAATTTGACCCAGTTCAAAGTTTGGCATCACTGAAAGAGTTCCCTGTCTCAATATACAAAGAAAAACAGTGCACATCCAAAGTGACAGATATCTAAGGCCGACATAGTGGTGTTTATATCTGTACAGAATGGCTAGGCAGCCCATGAGCTTTGGAGGTGTGAAACAGTCCATTTTGGCTGGATAAAAAAATAAGAGCATCTGATCAAAATCATTCAAATCATTCGCTCCTCAAGACTGTAAATAATGTACCAGGGGTAATTGTTCCTACACTCATGTTTAAGTAATACCATCCATCATATACACACACATTGCAGAGGCTTCATATGAAGTATATCATGCTAGATGGGGAGCAATTTCGAGGCTATTCACTTGACTCCTCCATACATATTCCTATTGATTGATTTTCAACAACCCTGTGTGAGCAGGAGCGTGAGAGTATTTAGCACAATAAAAGAGACACTTGCATTTCCCCAACAAACATTCAGGGAGGAACCATAAGGTAAATGATGGCTAACAATCTATTGTAGGTGATATAGTAATTTTCTCAGCCATGACGCTGAATGTGAAATATCCATCAAAGTTAACAAAGGAGGAGTTACCATCTGGACTTATTGTCTGCTGTCAAAGAAATACACGCTTCAGCTACCAATGGCAGGCTGTTGCTCACTCCCCTTCTGTCTCTTCTTGTCTTCTTTCTCTTTCTCTCCATTTCTTGCTTTATTCACACGCTATCTCTCTTTTTCTCTCCCTTTGTTGCTCTCCCTCCTCCTTTCCTTCTGCCAGGCATTGAAGAGGAATGATTACTAAATGATTGCTGGCTAGATGATTGAATGGCACAGTTGACATTTTCCCATCAGTACTATAAAATGGAAGGGGGAGCCGCACTGACCTTCCCCTCCAGCATTATGTATTGTGTTCAGCTATTGTAGTTGGCTGCTTTCTTCTCATCATATGCTGCTGACTTCTGAGAGACATGCTTGTTGTTATAGACCCGCTCCAGTCCTTGTTGGTTGGCCTGCGTGTACTGTGTATGTGTGTGTGTGTGTGTGTGTGTGTACTGGACAAATTCTGTGTTTTCATGTCATGTGTAGATACAAATGAGAATGTGTATTTTAAGATGTACCAACTACAATCTTTTGTCGGTAATATTATGTAATTGCAAAGTGACTGACATCAAAGTGTGTGAAAAATAATTAGATGAAATACACTAGATGAGAATAAAAAACAAAAATATGGAGTCTAAAGAAATAATCTGCTCTTTTAGCAATAGCTGTTGGCCGCAGTGCTTCTTACAACGTACATGGCCAAAGTGGATTAGAAACGGTAATGCAATGACCAAAATTGTCCTCCTCCACTTCTTTTTATCATGCTTATTTTGTTATAGTATAATGCAGACAGGCAAGTCCCTAGTAAAGTCCCAAGTCAAGACAGGCAAGTTTCAAGTCAAGTTCCAAGTCCTAAACTTTGAGTTTTGAGTCCTAAACAAATCATTATGTGCTCTTTACCAAATGTATTGCCATTTTAACAGAGTAATAAGATATTAAATTTACACAAATCATGAATGCTTTTTAAATGCTTTTTAAAATGTATTTGTTAAAACAAGCGTGACTGAACTTAATCAAAAAAAAGTAGTGTTGTCATTGCACTTTCATAGCATAACACTATTAAACAGTACCACAACGTAATGAATTTTGTATGTTTCTGTCCTGTCTTGTTGTATTTAACTCATCTCATAATGGAACAATATAACTCTCTTCCCAAATTTGTAAGACATTTTCTGTAAGACTATTTTTCCTTCAAAGTGATATTGTATGTTGTTGCATGTTTTATGTTTAATTAAATATAAAGAAAAATGTAAAAATAAAACAAGTAGAGTAGTAAAAAGTTACTCACCTACTTTATGGAGGAATAATCTGTGTGTGTGTGTGTGTGCAAGAGAGAGAGGGAGAAACAACAGCTGCATAAACATAACAAATGCATAAACAGTTTCATTCACCCACAGGGTTGTGCTTTTTTCTGTTATCTCAGGGCCCTATGATGCATTACATTTGCAAAAGACCAAATTGGCCAAAGGTCTGTCAGTCATTTGTAAACGATGGGGCCGCAGTATGATGCCACCGTGGCTGAAAACTCGCTCCACCGGAGCACTGGAGGCAGGCACTGCCAAGACCCTGATGGCCACTTGGAACAGCCAAGGAAGAGTCTTCATGTTCATTGTCCAGAACAAGAGGGCGTTCTGTCCTTCGGCTATGTCAAGGTAGTGACTTAGCTGTAGTGCTGGAGTGGTCCCAACATCCTTCTTCTTCCTCTTATGGTGTGCAGCAAACAGCCCTTCCCCTTGCTCTTCCTCTTCAACAAGAGGCACAGGTTGCTCAGTCTCTGCAGCATCTTGCAGGATCAGTTCTGGCAAAACATGTAATAAAAAAAATAAATAAAAAAATAGAAACAAAAGAGCCATTATTACTATTAAAGTTGGTTGATCCAGTGGGTTAAACTGAAAAATTATTATTGTTGCAGTCAATTAGGTCAAATTATGAGAAGTTAAAATAAACAATAATATTTACTTTTCACTTGTTGTGCCACCTCCGCCTTGACCTCACGATTGACCAGCACATGGTGCTCCACCCACATCAGAGAAAAGGCTGGATCCAAGGCAGCTGCTTTGAGGTAGACTGGATCTGAAAAGGGGGCAGTGATTCCATCTTATGTCCTGGCCATTTTCACATTGATGAACATTCCAAGAAATCTTTTGTTCAGGGATGCGTGGAGACTTCTGACCATGCCGCTAAGGAAACGTATTTGAGGCTTTCAAGGTGGTGATTCAGGGACAGGACAGAGGGAACAACAGAACTGATCGTCTCCCCCTGTGTCAAATCTGTTGCTTCTCCAAACGGCTTCAGGAGGTCCACCAACTCCTTCAACAGATTCCACTCCCGTGCTGTGAACGACAACTCCTTGTGCCCTTTTCTAGAACATGACACAGCTTTAGATGATCACATTGGAGAACTGCCTTCACTTGCCTCACTGTCGAGTTCCATCTTGTGTTGACGGCAGCAGGGATGCCTCTTTGTTCCCCAAATTCAGCATCAGACACATCTTTGAACGTTGTGCTCATGTGCAGCAGTGAGCTGAGTTTTTATAACCTCGAAAGAGAAGGAGTTGTAACTTTCGTTTCTTTCAAACCCTCTCCCACCACCAGCTGGAGAGTGTGCGCAAAACACTGCAAGCGCTGTTGTTTTTTGC
Source organism: Macquaria australasica (assembly GCA_005408345.1). Taxonomy (NCBI): domain Eukaryota; kingdom Metazoa; phylum Chordata; class Actinopteri; order Centrarchiformes; family Percichthyidae; genus Macquaria; species Macquaria australasica. The sequence continues at coordinate 431,217 of SEMN01000109.1, forward strand.
CTTAGCAGCCACTACTGTTTGCTGATCTTCCAGGGTTAGGTCATGCCAGAGCTCTGGGTCATCAAGATGATCCTTGTCATGTACTTCATCTTCTTGTTCAATGGGGAAGCACACCGTGAATGCTTTCCGCATGTTAGCGGCGTTGTCACTAATAATATAGTCCAATTTATCTTTAATGTTGTACTTATCACATATGGCCTCAAATTGCTCACAGATTCTTCCAGCTGTGTGTGAGCCTTTGAAGTAGTTGCAGGCCAGGAGATTGGATCTGCGTCTTTCTCTATACAGTGCACAGTGACACCAAGGAATATTGCATTGGTGATAGCTTTCTGCTGTGGATGACTCATGCTGTACTGCCCTACACGGGTGTCCATAAACTGCGAGATTGAAGGCTGGTGTGGTTCATTTGTGATGCTTTTGTTCATCTGGTATTCTTCAAATCTGTAAGAAGTAAGCATATTAAACAGATGTCAGAAATGCCTTATAGCCCTACATGAATTGCAGATGAACCTACTCTTTATTAGTCATATTATTAATTTCATTCTCAACTTGTAATTATCAACTCTCTCTCTCTCTCTGTGGTTACAGTAAAGTTAACATATATCAATGTTTTGGATTTTTTTTTTATGATCAGCAGTAATGTTAGGCTACTGCTCGCCATCCATCAATGACAGATAGCGAGCTAACGTTAGACATTTCTGATTGTTTATTGATTTTATAAGACAAGATTATGACTACTGTGAAAGTAAACTTTATTGTGAGCTCATAACTTATCATTTATTCACATGTTAATCATCTTTTCATAATCATTTGTTTGTACACTTATTAATATTTAGTAATTATATGCTTGTGTATTTACTTTAACTAGTTAATAGTTCCAGTTCTATTCATGTCTCTACTCTTGAACTCTTATCTAGTTTCATGTCTTCAGGTTTTGTGTGTGTTAAGCAACGTGACTCAACGTGAGGTCAAAAGGTCAGCCCTATGGTACAGAGATGTTTTATGCTTTCCAGATGTGCGTTAAGGGTCTTAGTATGTTTTTGAAAGTTCCTATAGGTTTAAACCTATCGAACCATGTAACACTGACCAATGGAAAAGAGTTTCTTTGTCTCCAGAATACTATAAAAGCTGTATTCTTGTATCTTCTCTTTGAGATAGAGAGAGATGGCTGATGACTTCTGTTGTCTATCTCCTATACAATATATTTTTGTCAATGATTTGTAAGTGTTTCTTGTCTTTTGTTTAACTAAAGGCAGTTTTTCCACGACACTACCAACTGCCTAGCCCATCGTGTATCAAGCTTGGATGCACCGACTGTCTAGGGCTCAAGCTCGAAACACACCAACTGGATGGCATACACGCAACCCAGCAGAAATCATTCATTTTCAATAAAGGGAGTAACGTCAACGTCACGTTACCTTGCAATTTGTGAGTTTCCAGCTTCAGTTATTTAACTAGCTAGCTAGCAAAATTACTTGGCTGTTAAGCTAACGTTAGCTAAGCATTAGGACGCTAACTATGTTAATATTAACCTCGCCATACCGCTGTTTGTACAACTTCAAATGTCGAACAAAGTTGGAAGTTGTTGCGTCTCCATCTGTAATTTTCGACCCGCACGCTTTGCACACTGCAATTCGTTTTTTGTTGACCACCTCATAGTTTTTGTACGCAAACGAAATCATCTTTGGTATAATTTTTTCCAACTGGCGCTCAGTAACGTAACGTTAGTTCTTTATGGTTCTCTCTTGCAACTTGGATGGATGCTGTGGGATTGGTTCAAAGGTCAGCTAATGAATAGCGTTAACGTTAGTTGATTCAGGAAATGAAGGGAAATGAATTGATTCGTGGCACACCTTTTATTAAATAACATACTTTTTAATCTTTGGGCATGGGGAAGGTATGAAGTATTTTCAAGTCAAAAGGCTCAAGTCCAAGTGAAGTCAGGAGTCATTGGTGTTAAAGTCCAAGTCGAGTTGCAAGTCTTCTTTGATTTTGTCAAGTCGAGTCTGATGTCATCAAATTTGTGACTCGAGTCTGACTCGAGTCCAAGTCATGTGACTTGAGTCCACACCTCTGGTATAATGTTCCATGCTTTGCAGCTGGGTGCCAGGACATTCATTTTGTTTTTTCAAGTCTTGAGGACAAAATGTTCCACAGTCATTGTGGTAAATCAGTTGCAAAGAAGTTCTTGCAGTACTTTTCAAGGTTTTCTGGCTGAGTTGTTTTGGTGAAAACTGTGTGGGCTGGCTGCACAGGACAAATCCCGGCTAGTTATTGCTGCATCCCTGAAAAAATACGCCAAGGTAATTCAGTGTCCCCACACTAGACAAAATAAAAGCAAAACAATATATAATGTCTGATAAAAAACAAAAATATCTGTATGCCTTTGAATTACTGTATCCATTGTGTATGATAATGACTTGTTTACTCAAAATATGTGTATACAACACATCAAAGCCTTTTTTGAAAATTTTCTGTCATCTGTCACTTTTCCTGTGTACTTATGAAATCCCCCCCACTCTCACCCCCCCTATACCTTGCTCTCTCAACTTCACATATTCATGCATTCTTGGTAATTTTCATCCACAGCATTTCTTCTTACGCAAATCTGTCAGAGCCTGAGGCAAAGTCTATCTCTCTGTCCTGTCTCGGTGAGAAAATGAAACACCTATTCCCTTAATTATACTAAACATAAGTTTATAACTTTCCCTGAGATGCTCTCCACTTTGACACACATTCAAAGAAAAGATAAACTTGTATGTTACACGCATTAAAATATGGACACTTTCCCCAGCTGCCAGGGTATGGGAGTGTTTTATTGTTATATTGGTTTATTCTTATCCCTCTCCACTGCGTATGGGAAGGTGTGTGTATTAATTACAGTTTGTAAATGAAGCTGTAATCTATCTTTTAAATGAACAGCTGTCTGGTGGGATGCTCCCAGGTGAGCTTTCTTTATGTCCCATGTGTCGTCTAGAGATATTTATTCAAATGGTAGACAACAAAAGATGATGGGATATCATCTATCATGATCAGCATTCATTTAAAAGAACAGTACACTCCCTGATTGTTGCTATAGCTCGCAGTAGCACTCTCAAATCCCCAAATTTCACTGTTGACTTAAGTGTGATGTTGAATGATGAGTTTCAACATCAGTGGGCTGGTGCTATTCAACCCTATCACCAGACCAGAACGTCAATATGTCATTATTCTGTAAAACAAATCTTGTTAAAATTCACTCTACAATATCTGCGATGTTGCAGCCCGTGGTTATGGCAAATAAACTACGGTGAAGGTATGTTTAGGGTTACTTCCTCTTCCTCTGTATGTTTTTCGAGTATAAAAAATTTTACTCTGTTTTAAGTCATAGTTACATTTAAATCAATCTAGCAAATAATAAATAAGCACGAAATTCTTATTGCACTTTCCATAATAATGGAAGTATTGCAAAAAAAATTCATAAAAAAATTTACTATGCAAACCTCTTCTGCCGCCAAATGGTCCAATATGGACACGATTTCTAGTGATACTGAGCTGTGCTCTTAGGTTTCCCTTAAAATATTGGTTTAAATCTATTTTTGTTTGTCTATTTTTGCTTTACATGCTCTCTTTGCTGCATAGCATCTGCCTCATGTGTATGTGTGCTTGCATAATTGTATATATATATATATATATATATATATATATATATATCTCCGTCTAGTTATACTTGCACTGCATATGTGTATTTGTATGCATGCATGTCTATCTCCTTATGTCATTTAGTATTCTAGCTTGAGTGTGTCTGTGTGGCCCTCTTCCTTCCCTTTTTTTTCCTCCCCTCCGCCATCGTATTTTTCTCATCTGATGTGTTATCCGATGAGCAGCCAAATCTCCAGTAGTGCAAATCTACCCCAAGGGAATCCTGACACCTTGTTATCATAGCACATGCAGAGCAGCCACTACAGCGTCCTCTCTACATGACATTCTGTTACCTAGGAGGAGACAGAGGAATAGAGTATAGAGACAGAGGATGGGAAGAGAAAGAGGGAAGCAGTGTTTTGTGTGTGCATATGAGAGAGAGGGGGGAGCTGTTTCACACTTCCATTTACGAGGTACACATTTAGCCTTCACACAGTGGCCTGGAGGGATTTCGAGGCCTGGCTTTCTTCTCCCTCGTCTGTGTGTTTGCCTGTTCATTGCCTTTGCTCTCTCTCTCTCTTCCAAACTGACCTCCTCATTTCTCATCTTTCTTTACCTCTCCCGGCATCTTTGGACATTTAACTAGGCCGGGGGTCTTTTTTTCTCCCTTTACCTCCCTTTTCTTATTTCTCATCTAAAGTTGGTACACTGTCCCATTCCAAACCCACCCTCATACTTGGTGCCCATGAAAATCTAGAAATGATGAAGCTCAATATGTAAATAGAAAGCTAGAGTTTGCAAACACATTAATCTTTTTTTTTTTGTGTTGTCTTTTTCCAAGTTTGTCCCACTCTCTCTTTCTCTTTCCAATCCATGTGGCGAATTCTGTACAGTCCAATTTGGTAACCATCTGTCTTGTTTTGAGGGGGCCATTTTGGCTCTACACACTGATTATGACTGAATGATACCAGATCAGTTTCCAGGCAGTTACAGGCATCGACTCTGGAAGGAAAACCAGTCCAGCCACTGTTGATTTCTACCAACATGTCCGTTAATTCAGTGCTATTTTACACCAACCCAGATATTATTGCCACCATACATATCTCTTCATCTGCTTCATTTTTAATCACTCGGTTGATTTAGATCAATTCATCTTCAGCATATTCTGTGAGAAACATATCTTTTTGTTAATCGCGCACAGGTTTTTTTTTTACCCATTCAGGCCTCAATGAACAAGAATTCTTCTTTATTACATAGTGACTTATCCCACCACTGTGCATGCCTTTTACCATACAGTCATCATGAGCTTACATTTAACCTTCCTTCCTTACCCACCAACCAAACACACTAGTTACTAGTATTTTAAAGCCAATTAAGCGCTCTTAATTGAGAGAATATAAGAGAAGCGCTGCTGGTGGACCCAACTTTAAAAACAAAGCCCTGATTAAAGGCATACAAGAGGGAAGGCTCTCGACAAATGCAGGGGAGAAAAAAGGGAAAGAGAAGGGGGGAAAAGACAAGAGAAAAACAAGAATAAAATGGGAGGATTACAGCGGCACCCCCGTCAGCGAAATGTTTGATTTAGTTTGGTTCTGGCCACTTAAGCCCTGTGTTAGGCCTATTGTTTCCCTAAACCAATGCTGTAATCCCCCCCAGACAGACATAGGCAGGAGTGTAGCCACAGTTTAAAAAATAGGAGGGCGAACAACAAGAAGAAAAGAGGCGAGAGGGGCAGGAGGAGATGAGGGAAGAAGAGGAAAAGGGCATCCCCAATTTGTGAAAAAGCAGAATGCTACAGATACAGACTTAAGTACTGCTTCTATCCCCAGTCTGTCAGCTTTTTTTCCCTCCAACTCTTTTCACAGTCACTATCATTCGGTCTTTGTTTCACCCTCCTTTCATGTCTGTTCTCTTCATTTCATTTCTGCCGAATGGTGGAAGCTAGCGCCTCTCCCTGTCTCCCGACTACAAAAGCTGCTAGAAACAATCTCCTCTTTCTTTCTACACTCTTGTGCCTCCTTTGGTTTTCTGTCTTTCTTTTAATGGGGTTAATCAGTAAAACTCAAAGTCATATCCCAGCTAGAAGTAATTAAGTTGTCAAAATAGGGTTCTTTAGACGTCTCTCTACTTCTGATGGTTCATAACACTCATTCTCTACCTCCTGCTGGTCCATTAGCATATTTTTTATTATCCATCATTAACTCAGTGTTGACACATTGTTCACTCTGCATACATGTTTGTGAGTGCAGAAATTCGTGTGTGTCCTCAGGCTTGCGTATTGCTTTGACCCATAAAGTTTCTGGAACCTGATATCTGCATTAAAAAGCACTCAAAATCACACAAACAGATACAGATGCACAAGTAACACCCCCGGACACAGACTCAGAATGAACAGAGAGAAGATGACAGAGGGAAGAGAAAACGAGGAGCAGAGCTGGATAGCACAGGAAAATTGAGCTGTATTAAACCATAATCCGGTTAGTGACGGCTGGGTGTAATCTCACTCATTAATAACATACTCCCGGTCTAATCTACAAACCATCAAAAGAGAGAAAATTTTCCATGGAGGAGTTCAGTTGCTTTTAGTGAATTTATGAGGATTCTTGATGCCTCATTTTTGCAGGCATCAAACGTCAGATGGGTTGACAGTTTGGCAGGCAGGGAAGAAAAAAAAAAAAAAAACAACCCACACACACTGGAATTACAAATGCCCCCGAATCCTGATTCCCAGTCATTAGTGGGGATAAACAAACTGTAGCATGATAAATACCAACAAATAAATCACTGAAAAGTGAGGGGTTATCCTTGTGAAGGACTCAGAGGAAACACAATTTTCCTACTTTTCAACATTATCCCTGTTTTTAGTGGCGAAAATAGGCGACAACTATGGATGTAACTGTCACAAGTAATCAAGGCAAGTAGGTATTCAGGGAAAGTAGGGGACAACATACTGTGACACAATTTTGCGTTATTTTAAAACAGTTTAACATTTGTAACCTCATGTAGCATGACATGACATGTACTGTGTATCCACACACACACACACACACTTTTTAATGTTTTCCTCTCTTTCTCCCTCTGTAAATGTCTCTCACACCTGTTCACACACCTATTTATGCACGTGTACTTTCACCTTGCTTCCCTCTCTCCGTCTCCCTGACTCTCCGACCTATATGCATCTGGCAATCCCATATACAACACAACAAATAGTACCCATGTTTATGCATAGTCTCTGAAGGTGATGCGCTCTGATTTCAATTTCATTCCTGTGTCACAAATTGAACTTCCATGTAATACAACAGCAAGGACACACTGGCATGGACACACACACAAAAAAACACATTCCCTTTTGCTCTTACACAGGCTGGTGCACGGACACACACAAACACAAATTGGGCTTGTCTGTAACAAAAGCGGTCCAGATGCGAGCAGCACAAGCCACTTGGTTGGCTGTGGGCATTAGGAAATCCAATATGGACGTGTTAAATGAACGCTAGCAGAGACGGAGAGAGCAAGCGAGCGGCGGTGGAGAGGGGAGGGGGGGAGCGAGGGACACAGACAGGAAGGCAGGCAGCTTGTTGATTACTCTGGTGTTTAACATTAGGAAATGCCAGAATGGAAATGGTGCTCATATCACCCTGTCAATTGTCTTGTTAGCAACAGCCAGAGAGAGTGAGAACAGGTGACTGGGTAGAAAAAAATCAGCTTTCTGAAGTGGTTGGTTTAAATTTCCATTTGTCTCAGCAGGGTTTGGCAGGTAGGGGGTTTGAAAGTGGTTATAATATGAAAAAACCTACGGCATAACCTTCAGTGCACACAGACTCTCACACACATATCACCATCCACACAGAAACATACACAAACCCACACGCACAGATCCCCACAAACAACACACACATATATACCCCCAACTGGGCAGACAATCTATCCCTCACACACTTGCAGTCCCTCCGTCGCCGTCCTGCCAATCTCTGGACTCAATTCCCTGCAGTTCATTCCACTGTGACACCTGTTGGTGAGGAGTGGTGAATTGAGCATCGGAACATTCCACAATGAGAAGAGAGAAAAGAGATAACCGCCGATTGCGAGCGGAGAGGGAAACGTCTGAGCGTCTGCCGTCATGATGGGGTCACTGAATACCTGCCAAAGCAAATCTACCAGCCTCAATGTACTGGAGGTAGAAGGGCACTCCAGGTTTAATGGATGTGTAAAAATGGATTTAAGGTAACTCTTTGGTAACTCACAATGGCAAATGCGCTGTGAATGAAAGTGCTCAGAATGGAAAATGGTGGAGTGAGTTGGGGATTTCTGCGATGAAATGAAAGCTTAAAACACAATTCAACTTTATGATCATTTTGGAGGCTGCAGTTTGTGGTGCTGTTGAACTGTATTGCATTATATTGACAGGTGTTTCTATTATTTTGTCCACCCCATTTATATCAATGAGGCAAAATAACAGAAACACCTCTCTGTATAATGCAATATGGTTCAACAGCACCACAAACTACGTCCTCCAAGAGGTAGGATTCATAGAAGGTAGGATTTATTGCAGAACTGTAGTATACTGCATTACTTTTAGTTAGGTGTACCTAATAAACTGAGAACTAAGTGTAAGTCTTAGTAAAAGGGTAATTTAGAGAGCAGATACACTGTATGTTTCATGGTTTGAAAAAACACATTTTCACTAATTCATTCAGAAATAATGAACGAGACCCACTGCACCTCCACCTAATGTTTCACCTCTAACTGCTCCAGGTGCTGCTGAATATCCCTTAACAGGAGAGGTTGATATAATGGGCTTCTGCACAATTTAAAATGTGTGAAGATGACTTTTCAACTTATTCTGGATGAAAAGAGGTGAAAATGGACAAAACACAGCTACAACTTAATGATAACATGCAGTCTTTTACATAACCATTCCAACTCTCTGGGAAGGACTGATTTCTATTACATTGCTGGATTGTGACTTTTATCAAAGGTCAAATACCTCATCAAAGGCCTTGAGGGACACATGTTCATAAACATCACAAGGACAATGGTCTATAATAATGATAACATGGTTGAACACAATCTGCCCCATGGGATGTCTTCCTATGACAAACCTTAGTTCCTACTTGCCCTCTGGAGGTAAAGTCAGAGTCTGGAGCAGCAGTAATAAATGTCCCTGGCATTGGTAGCTATGACTGGGAAGGGACACTAATAGCCCCTTAAGTAATAATCATGCCATCGGGATGGGACCTCCAAACCTCAAGGGGGCAGTAATCATGTTGACTCCAGGGTAATTATGATATTGCCATTACTTTTCTCTGCTGGACACAAGTGCCCATAGTCATCAAGGCAAGTGTTTGCTTCCCGTTTTTTTTCTTCTTTTTTCTCATCATTCCTCTGGTCACTTCCCTGTTATCTTTTGCTCTTTCTCGTGCTGTTTTTTTATCTCATTGATTCCTTTAACATAGAGACTGGTGCGCGCGCGCACACACACACGCACACACACACACAAACGAAAAAAATAATAATACAGACAGACAGACAGACACACGACACACACTGCCAATGAGGTAAACACAGTCCGATAATTATGGATGTGGTTTGCTGTGGATGTGACACCTGTGTCCCGCCTCCTGTGTCTCTTTGGGTTGGACAGCTGTGCTAACAGTACTAATGTGCCAGAGTGCACACACACACACACACACAGTCTAGAAAAGCATGCACATATAAAGAACACAGCAAATAGATATGGAGAAACAATATACAGTATAAAGACACAACAGAAGTTATATCTATATCTTATTAGTTATTTTCTAGTATCCAAGTCACTGGAAATGATTCAGGCCTTAAAGCTGGTTTGGCTGCCCTCCAGGAATTGTCTTCCTGTACTATGTGCACAGAAAACACACACAACCTGAATGGAGAGAGGACCCATTCCTATTCAAATTATAACTGAATAGTGATTTAGACAAGCACACACACACACACACACACACATGCAAGCAGGCATGCACATGTATTGCTTACAGCTATCATAGGTACCATAGAGGATCATTTGAACTGCTTTTCTCACGTGTATTACACTTTTTGTATTCTTGACAATGAACCAATTTATCAAAACTTTCACATGTCTATTATTATACTTAATTTGTTAACATACATTTAGGAGGGAATAGTTTGTAAAAGCTGTTGGTTTAGATCATTTCCCCAAACCATACTGCTAACTCTTGATTAAATCTGCAGCTGCACACCTGTCACACAACAGATTGTTCTTAAGAGCTTGATTATGCTCGCATAATGTCATGTATCCTTCCACTGAATGTTATATTTTGCATGGTATTGCTACGCCTATACTTTTTGTTATTCATTTGCTTCCACAGAACACGACAGATGCGAGACGTGAAAATAAAATGTCAAACAAAATCTAGCTTACAGTATATCGTCCCTTAAAATTGAACTGCTTGACATATGGTTTCCCATTGCTAGATCCAGACATGCGCAAGCCTATTTAGACAAGAAAAGAATTGCTTTTTGAATTGAATTTGTAAGTGTATTTCACACACCCAGTTAGGCTAGAATTTATTACACCAGATGCCAGCCATTCAACAATGTAGTGTTCCCGTCACCTAGGCATGTTGGATCACATTAAAAATGCCACAGATTTTCATGTGAAGGGCTGTTTGAATTTTCTATGACTGTAGTTGAGTGAAGTTATGCAGAGCTATCTATATTCAGAGCCACTTAAGCATGAGGAATGGAAGAGATATGAAACAAAAGAAATGCTTTGCACTCATTGAATTCCTACATGCTCCAGTGGTGCTGTGTTCTCTAACTGAACCTGACCTTTGACAGCTGATACACATACTTCTTTTTTATGACAGTGGAGAAAAGAAAGTACCTACATATATAATTACTTCATATGTAATTATGTCATTCTCATATCTAATTACCTTCATCACTACATCATCCATGAATCCCCCGCCCATTACAACACTCATGGATTTAATAAATCAATTTCTGGAAACTTATATCTATATACCAAGTTCATTCTTAGTTAATCACCTGTGTTCACGTACTGTCACGCACATAACGTTGCGATGGGCAGCTGAAACACTATAAGAATATTAAGCATATTTAAGCGTCATTGCTAATGTGATATGCATGTTCACAGTGGTGAATTCCAAACGAACTTTCCTTTTATCTAAACTTGCTAATTTCTTGTTCATCTTGATATACTAGTGCAGCACTAGGTATTTCTGACACACGCTTTATGTACACACTATATCAACAATACTAGGATTCTGCAGCCATGCTGGCAGCTCTGTGGGGCTGTTTTTAGGCACAGCAGTGCTTTGAGCGAAATCCTTACGTCAGCATGCTAACATGCTCACAACGTCAGCATGTTAGCACAAAATGCTAACACTCATGTTAAGCAGGTATAATGTTTACCATCTTGGTTTAGCATGTTAGCATGCTAGCATTTCCTAATTAGCACTAAACATAGAGTGCAGGTGAGACTGATGGGGATGTCATAAGCACTGGATGTATTTGGTCATTAACCAAAGTATTTTGACCTGATGGTGGCACTAGATGAAAAGTCGGGGGATCACCAAAGTCATAGGAGTCATCCTCTAGGCAACATGGATATCTGTACCATATTGGATGGCAATCCATCAAATAGTTATTTAGATATGCCATTCTGGACTGACCACCCGACAGACTGACATTGCCATCCCGAGCCATGCCGCTTAAAAAAAACTGACTATATCTGTTTTTAATGAAGAAAAAAGAATATGCCAAAGCAACGTGTCTCAGCATTTCACAACTGAAAGTTATACCTTAACAAATGATTTAAAGTGCACTCTGTAAAACTACATGTTACTTACTTGAACCCATCTATAGCTCCCATAGAGCACCATACCCTCTTTACAGTGCTTCCAGTGAGAGCTTGCCAAAGTCAGTCTTTGAGTTGAAGAAAGTGAAAGAAAATGAAATATGATCTGACTACAATGAATACAACAGAAAAGGCTGAGAAAGAATTATAAGCAAGTACAATTCTTTATCTGAGGACTGTGCTTTGATAAGAAGAACTTTATTCACTATTTTGCGTGAATTATCCTTCAAAGTAAGGTCGAGTAAAGTGGATTTGAAGACCACTGAGGAAATCTAAACCTAAAGAAATCTCTCTTTGAAAAATAAACCTGAAGTAGTTGAGAGAAAAGAGAAGCAGACTCAAGAAAAGAAAGCAGTTATTAGTGATGAAAAACAAGCATTTGATTTTTGAGAGGGACTGAAGAAAAATAGTAAGCCCCTTGAAGTATATAACTAGAGAATCCAGCACATGAATGTTGAGTTAAAGAACATTTTGAATATACTTCTCTTTGAGACTGTAGACAGACAAACAGGAAATCTCACATCAGATCATTTGGCAACATAAATCAACTGGTGGGATACGCACTTGTACCTGTGTGTGTCCTCACACTCACCTGAAGACACATTTAATCCCTCAAAAGACATAAATCCACAGAAAAAGTCAGGTAGCTATCCCCAAAGTTTTAAAAGAGCTTCCACGATGAATGATTTAGGAGACAAAACTTCTCTTTTAGGACTACAATAAAACCCAAGTGTCATTTCCATCAAGCAGCCTGGCTGGAGACTGACAGTCTCCCTACTCCATTTAGCATCATAAAGTACATCACTTTAATGCAGACTTTTCCTGACACTATCCCTGAGTCTATATCTTTATCTTTGTCTCCTCCTCAGGCCTCCTGCAGTCTTTCTGTCTGCTTCTGTTTCTGCAGGCTGTCATTTAAAAGGTTCTACCATTACAATAAACCAATTAGCACTTTGTATAGGTTTTGCAAGTCAGCTGTCTGGAGAATGTGAGTTTGTTGATGTTGAAACAGCAATAATTATTTACCTACTGCATGGATTTAACAACACAAAATGTGTTCTGAGCATGAAATGCTACTACAACAGGACATGCAGAAGTAGAAACAGAATAAGATAATTTAACATTAAAAGTACTGAATGTATGAAGCTACATTTGGCTTGACAATCTAGGTTCAACTTGTAGCTCTGTCCATGGTGAATGACGTTTCGTTTTAAAGTAAAAGTATGTTCCTGGGGCGCAGAAACAGGGTGAAAGGTAGCCTGGCTGAGTTTAAAGGTGACAAAAATCTGCCAGCACCTCTAAAGCTCACAAACTAACATGTTATATATGTTGTTTGTTTAATCTGTACAAAAACTGATGTTTCAAAACGACAATTTCAGAATGAAATTCCTGTTTTATGAGGGTTATGTGCTGGGCTATTTTTTTTTGGCTCAGAGTAGTTGCTAGTGAACCAGCAGAGGCTTGCTGTTTCTGGTCTCTGTGCTAAGCTATGCTAACCAGCTACTGGCACTTGCCTTATATTTAATGGACAGATAGACAGAAATTGAATAAGTGTATTTCCCAAATTGTTGAACTAATGCTTTAAGGCATGTGAGAAAAGGGCCATGTCATCTTTAATTTGAATCTGGCAGAAGTCCTTTACCACAAGTTATTCCTTTGTGTCTCCATACCAATATGTAGGCTGCAGTCGCTGTCTGGTGTTCACTATCTAATGAAGGTAAAATTTCTTGAAAAATCAATTTAAGCCATGCTAATCTTAAAGTCAGTTTTTTTTGTGATTATTGCGTCTTTGAAATCATTCGGACGGTTTTTGTTTGTGAAAAAATGAGTCAGTCACAGTTTAAACTGTTGCATTCTAAATTCTGTGATGCTTTCAGCCCTTTATTGATTCTGCCACTGGGGGTGCCAAAGTGGCATTTAAAAAAGCTGCTTGACTTGTTAAGCATTAGCCATAACTTTTTCCACAAGACAAACAAGTGACAGTAGTTGGTCTTTGCTAGTCTAATTCATACTGTCCTAGAGGAATTGTAATGCTCACCTAAAGCTGTAGCCTTAATATTAGTGACTTGAACATGATACTTCTGATAAACACCATAAAGAAGACAAAATAACAATCTGGAATAATGACATTGGTGGTTTATTTTTATTAAGAATAACATACCCCAAAACACACCATCACTGCACTGATAATACTCACTTACAGTAGCTCTGAATCTTTCTCTCTCACACACTAATGCATAAACACTCTCTCTTCCTGTCTGATACCCTGTGGCTGGATTCCAGATTCCTTCCCTGACAGTGACAGCAGGGACAAGGAGAGCGGTATGTGGTTTTGTCTCACATTGGGCCAACCTCCAAAGATAGAGAGCGATTAATTAAAGTGGATCACACTCCTGGTCTGCCCTGCTTTCATGCATGTGCATATAAATGGCCAGATGCTGTATTTGCAGTTGTTAGCAAACCAGACAAGTTATTAAGCACATTTACACTGTAAACATTTAAGGTTGTGGTACACGGGACAAATGTGTAATTTATTCTGGCAACCAAGAAGTTGCCTCAGCATAATTGTTTACAAATAAAACTACTGAATGCAGGAAAATCTTGCTGCCAGGACTGGTTACATTTTGGATCCAATGTCTCATTTTGCTCCACAGTGCTGTAAATGATCCCTACTTGACCCGTCAATTTTCTATTATATTAGAATCTGTAGATCTAAATTATTGTATCAACAGAACCAGTTAGTGGAGTAAAAAGGGAGAGAAGAAGCAGAGCAGAAAAGGAAACGGTCAATGAGTAGATGGCGTGAAAGAGCAAGGGAAAGGTCTGAAGAAGTGAGAAGGTGGGAGGGATCAAAGGATTAGACCCACTAATTGGATGAATTGATTGAAATAATTGGTCTGGTCCCAGTCTGCAATGTCTCTATGATGTTTACTGATGGCAGAATCTGTTGACATGTCATATCTAATGTATTGATTGCTGTGATGCATTTGCATTTTAGTGATATACTGTAAGAAACATTTTTAAAAAACCCTCTCTAATATTGAGTTTGACCTTTTATGCACAATCTATATTCTGTATCTCCATCTATTTCACCATCTCCATTGCCATCTCCTCCCCTTTACCTGTCTCCCACTCTTGACTGAAGTGGATATGATACTGTAGATGTAATCAATAAATTTAAGGACACACTCGAGGATTATGGGGCCAATTTACAACAGATCTGCTCATCCTGACAGCTTGAGGGGAAATCTTGATCAGAGGCTTGGTGCGAACTGATTGTCAGCACAGATTATCCGGTAATGTGAGGATTTTATAGATTCAATCCTAACCACCGCAATCGATGTGCAGGCTGATATGAGCCATCCTGATAACATCACACGCGTTTTATATTTACAGCATGACATCGACAATGGTCCTATAGTGTGCGATAATTTGTATCAGGAGCAAAATCGGCCAAAACTTAATGTGATGTTTGCGCAGAGCAGAAGTGGAGAAACTGTCAATTGTTGATATGCGTGGCGTCACCTTGACACACTTGTGTTTCTTTGAGATTCGCTCCTGTCATCATTGATGTTTCAGAGGTCAGGAGTTAAGAGTGACACTCTGTGCCTTGCCTGATTTTCAACTGGTAGTTTTTGCAAGATACAGATTTGAGATCTTTTGTCAAGATGGATTGAAAATTTAAATCTTCTAATTTGTCCCCAAGATTACACCTGTGTTTACGTAGTCTGTCTGTTTCAGAGAAAGTACAGATGCTGTAAATATTTGCTCACACCTCCTCTATTTCTCCCCCAGCATAACAAACACTGGGAATGTAAACAGTTTGGCAGATGGCTACATCAAAATTCAGAGCAAAGACGTTCCTGTTTTTTCAGTAAAAGTTCTCAGCAATCAACATGATGTATCAAAGTGGGGTACCAGAATTTTTATGCTAAATTCAGTTTCGAAATGACTGAAAATGTAAAAGTGACTCTGGGTTTAATATGTATTGATTTGCTAATTTGTTTGTGATGCATTGTATGCATGGTTACATAAAACTCTTTATTTTGCTTTGCTTTTGAATTGTATTCCCTTGTATTGGCAAAGGTTCCCTACATTCACAAGGGATATGATAAAAAAGAAAAACAGCCATTCCTCAGACTTGGAATAGCTAGATATATTTGATGCATGTCTTTGTTTGCAAACCAATTTCCCCAAA
Source organism: Macquaria australasica (assembly GCA_005408345.1). Taxonomy (NCBI): domain Eukaryota; kingdom Metazoa; phylum Chordata; class Actinopteri; order Centrarchiformes; family Percichthyidae; genus Macquaria; species Macquaria australasica. The sequence goes on from SEMN01000109.1 coordinate 446,918, forward strand.
GCCAAAGTGCTACCGGAGAAAACAGAAACCATTTCCCTCCAAGTGGTGTTCCATGGATTTACGAGTGGAGCAGAGCAATTTATAGCTCGGCATGAGAAAAGGAGAAATGGGTCTGTATAAGCACACAGCTTTACACGTTTGATGGAGTTGAGAATGTAAAGAGTTTGGATTATGAATATTCATTCCAGGGACATACAGAGAGCAATGTAGTTATCTGTCTGGCAGACCACTGGGTGGATATCAACTCCCTTGTTTTATCATCTCTGGTGCATCTTGTCTTGAGGCAGTCTTTGCCTCCCTCTCCCTCTCTCTTTAAAGTTCTGCCGTCGTTCCGAGCCGGAATTGTCTGTGGCCGATGGAAGTGCCTCTATCTGACCCAGATCATCGGAATGAGTTTTCTCACTGCAAGCATTCTGGAGACAATTCCCTGGCAGAGGAATGGAAATAAACCATTGGCTGAAGCATCAGATAAGAGAAGAACAATCAGTCATTGTATGTGTGTAAACATGCATTTGTGTGTGTGTGTGTGTGTGTGTGTGTGTGTGTGTGTGTGTGCGTGTATTCGTTTGAGCGGGGTTGTTAATGCAAGCCTACATGCAAGTGCCAATATGTGTGCATTTGTCGGTGTGTGATGGAGTCCTACAGATCCTGTCAGTCTAATACCTCTATTGGGCCTTTGACTAGGCTGAGTGCATCGCCATGGTAATTCTGCCCTCAGTTTGTCCTTCTTGCAAATGAGGGACAGAAAAAATAACAAAGGAAGGGAAGGGAAAAGGGGATAAAAGAAAGGCATGTGTGCACACAATAGGGGGGAATTAATACTGAGAGCATGTTAATGTTATCGGATGTTGTGGAGAGCAGGTGATCAAGCCCAGAGGAGTCGGTGGGAGTCCAAGCGGATTGTGTTGCGGATTGTGTTGCGTATGTGTGTGTGTGTGTGCTTTTGTTTTATCAGTGCTGGGAAACCTGGTAATGTGAGTGTGTGGATTACACAATCATTATGTTCAACTTCCACTCCTTAACACATGCTGAGCGGAAACTATTTCCCACTAGGCATGGGAAAACACACAAACATTCCCACAAAGCCCAAATTCTGTTCTGGTGGAACAGTTGAAATGTTGAAAAATTTGTTGTAAAATTGTATTGTTAAACCAAAATACAAATTTACCACACTATCTTTCCCAACCTGCCACTCAGAAGGAGAACTCCACGAGGACTGCAAAGTACGAATTGCACATGCACATGATTTCTGGATAAAAACTTCCTTCAAACTTTCAAACTCTTTTCTCTTGCTGCCTCTTGGCAAGTTAAGTGAGGTGCACATTCCAAGTGAAGTTTCCAAGAATGGCTTCAAAGTTTACGTTTGGATGTCGGCTCCATCACCTGAGAGACTGACTGTAAAATGGTGAAATGTGTCAGGTATAAATTACTAGACACCTGTGTATTTAAAGGGCCAGTCAACCCAAATCAGCAAAAATATGTGTCTTTTCCCCGCTTGTCCCTTGCGGTATGTAGCCGCACAGACAGTTTTAATTTTATGTGCGAATGTTTTGATATACCCGCCTCTGAAACTTGTGCCAAAATCCCATTACAATAGAGAACTGAATTTTATTTGTGCAGCTCAAAGCACTGAAAAATTACATTTGAAAACTTCAACACTAGTGTGTCAGAAACAATGTCCTCTGTACTCTTGATAATCCACAGAATTTGAAAGTAATTCCAATGAAAACTGTTGACGGCAAAATCTGTGAGACAAAAAACAAAAATTATCTCCAGAAAATATCTTTTTTTATTTCTGATTTGGGTGAACGAACCCTTTAATACTGTGACTAATGATCAGTTCAGGTTGTAAAGTGTCAGAACTCTGTATCACAGAGGCACTCACTCCAGCACCCCAGATTGTCGGCACAGTGACGTAGTTGTGCCTTTATCAAAAGCTAAAGTGGTGGGCGTCCTTGTTGGCGAGAAACATGTAACTGCAACATCCTCTGTTTGATTCCAGCTGGAGGCTTTTACTGCATAACATCGCCTTCTGTTTCCATTTACCCTTTTACTAGTCCATCCATGCTCTCAACTGCTTATCCTGTTCAGGGTTATTTTTGCTAATGTACCTGAATTTTGTATCTGCAGAATTACCACAAGAGGCTTTTGGATGTGCTGCCTCCTCTCCCATCCAGATCGTTCTGAGCTGAATGGATAATGTCTGAATGACATTACAAATTATGAATTTTGAATTGAAACAGTCATTGAAGCCAAGCCCTTATCATGCAGACACAAGAGCAGAGCTACTACTGAAAAGAGACTCTTACACAGAAGAGCTCTCAATCTACCCAAAAGCACATGCACATATAATATAGGTGCAATTTAGAGAAGCATATCATTGATGTCATTTACAAATCTTGTTTCTCCCATTTACCCATTTTGTAAGAGACAGGAGTTCATAACCACACAAATGTCATGGGAAATATCAGCTGTGGGAGTTGGTTGATAGGATGGGTTTTCAGTGGAGAAGTGGACTATGTTAAATAAATATTGTAATTATTTGATCGCGTTGTCTTTTGAACACCAATACAGTAACAAGACTAAGACTCTACAGCCATGCTAGCGGCTCTGTGAGGCTATAGCCCACATAGGCACAGCGCTGCTTTGAGCTAAATGCTAACATCAGCATGCTAGCATGCTCACAATGACAGTGCTAACATGCTGATGTTTACCATGTTCACCATCAAAGTTTAGCGTGCTAAAATTAGCTAATTAGCACTAGGCACAAAGTAAAGTGGAGGCTGATGGAAAACCCCAACTAGTTGGACGATAATGGAGGACCAAAGTGACTGCAGTTCATCCTGAGGGTAAGACAAATGTCTGTACCAGATTTCATCCAATATTTGTCTAGATATTTCACTCAAAACCACAATGTCACCAAAGTCAATTGGGATTCGCCCTGTGGCGACTATGGGTATCACAAACAATTTTCTTGGCAATCCGCCCAATACTTGTTGAGACATTTAAGTCTGGACCAAAGTTGTGAACCAACCAACCAATCTACATTGCCCTCCCAAGAGCCATGCCGCTAGCGTGGTTAAAAACCAAACATCTGCTATAGTGTTAGCTATATTATGTTACATTTTGTTTTTCACCTATTTTGGAAAGAAAAACACCCAGCATTCCAGGTCGGCCGTGTTCATTTTACAAACCTTCTGTCTTTTTATGCAGTCAACTGTGGCCAGCTACATGTACAGATGTTGAGATTAACTGCGGGTTGACTAGTGCAGATGTGTGTGCACTGTAATTCAGACATCAAACTGACAGCTTGGCAGCTCTACCAACTCAACCAACTGTGCTGCTGTCACAGGTTCAGGCCTGGCTGCCTCGATGCAGCATACACAACTGACGTAAAAATAAAAAAAAATACAAGGAGCTGCTGCAAGTGAACAGATCTGATCTGTCTCCAGATATGTCTCCTAAAAGCACGGGTTCAATTATTGGAATGTAAGCATGTGTGAAAGACACCTCAAGATGTTCCATGTCAGGGATTTAATTGCTTATATGTTACACCCACTGATCTGTGTGTGTGTGTGTGTGTGTGTGTGTGTGTGTTCACCTCTTTGTCTATTTATAACAACTGTTGCTATTGTACATTCACCACCATGACAGTTAAATATGCAGAAAACGTGTCAGGATTTAATTGTTCACACTGTGACACTCTCATCTTCAAGCTGATTTGACTCCACTTCAGCAGTGAAATGTTCTTCAACCGGAATTCTATATGACAGCCTCATCTATTTGCTATAATGATCAAGTCTGATGATCCCGAAGCTGTCATTTAATCACAATGTTTCTCTCTTTCAAGTGTTTAAGACTCTAAATGCTTTACTAATAAATTCACAAAATTAATTGTCTTTCTTTCAGGGGTTAGGAATGACGGGTTTGAGGCAATATATCAAAATGCATTGATCCAAATGTCCGCGTAAGAGGTGGACAGGAATACAAAAAAGTACATTGCCTCTGTAGGTTGTTCGACAGTACACATGGCTGTAGTGGATGATACTGTCATCTGTTGTTGTATGTCATTGAAACTCCTAGGGGCAAATAGATTTGGATGGATGGCCTTTTGGCGGCCGTCCTGTCAAGCAACACAAAGGTTATTTCTGTCATGACGATGAGCCTAAAATGACACAACCTGACAGATTTACATAATGGCCACGTTCACATTTTTTGTTGAAGGCTTACACTCTCATCTTCTCATCTTTGTATGTATCTAAAACATACAAACAACATACATAAAACATACAAAAATGTAAAGCGGTCATTCTCCCGTGTGGGCAAAGCTTATTTTAGTTAGATGCAGGTGGCCACTGTAACTTCAATCACAGTACACATAATTATAGAGTATTTTAATGTGTTGAAGAACTGTGTTTTCATGGTGACATGGTTTAATGGGGGATATAATACAAGGAGCATAACACATGGAACAAAACCTCAGAAGAGCAGAGATGCAGTGTACTGTAGGCTAAATGTAAATTGCTATTGTTCCCATCTTAAAGAACAATACACACACACACACACACACACACACACACACAAAAACAACAAAACAAAAGAACAGTTTGCATTTTGGGCAGAACACATCTTGACTGTTATTCCAAACCTAACATAATCACCCTTTTCTGATTTAACATTTTCCAGAATTTAACTCGATTTACAATCATGTGCACAGTTGCTGTATGCATGTTAACAATGTGGAGATCACTGTAGGCTCTGTCACATCGGGCCTGATGCTTTTTTTGCCTGCACTAACAAACACTATCAAGCAATAAACAAAGTTAAACAAGGTGTCGAGGTAGATCTGTTTGCTGCACTGATTACGTGGCTCTTAAATCAACACAGTCATCAGATGATTCAGACTGTTCTGCATTAAAAACTAAACTGACTCTTAAAACAGCTGCTTATGTAAATGCTTCCTAAAAGTGCCTGTTGGCCATAATCACATTTGGCATCTTGCAAATCTTTAGTTATTGAGTAACTGCCAGGTGATGCTGCTGCCTTCATTTGCCTATACCGTACTATAGCCCTACTATATTACTACAATATTACTTGTGCTATATTACCAGTGGTTTCTTTTTGTGAATCTAATCCCATATGCTCTGGCCTCTCTGGAAAAATGTGTCTGATTTTAAATGCCAGAGATCCATCACTGACAAAAGGCCTCAAACTATACATAAAGATTTATTGCATTAAAAGATTGATAATTGAGGTCAAGGTAGCAGTCCTTCACACCAAGCCTCTAGGTTAAATAGCACTGCAAATAAATGTTAGGTTTTTAGATCACTTCAGAGTTAGACATATGTGGATTTTACATCATTTGGAAATTCCACATCCACCAGGTCTACCTGTAAAGTTTCTCTCACTGTCTCTGTTTGTCTCTTTTCCACGGACATAATTCCACTCATCTCTCCAGACAACACACATATACACGAACACGCACACACACACATGCACAGAGCCCTACCTTGAGGGTGTGTGATACATGAAGTCAGGCCTGATAAATGGAAGTGTCTAGGAAGAGGAATGAGTTGGTGCCTTGACCTCCCTCCTGGCATGGGCATCCTTCTCCAGACTGCCTTATCACCAGACAAATGGTCACAATGGTACACACATCACTCCCTAAAAAACGTGCACTTCTAAAGTAGCCCACCAAGTATTCAAGCCATCAACCTAAAAAAAAAAATGTCCAAGATCATACACAAAGGACATGCTGCTTTCACTTCTTAAAGGATTTCACTGAAAACAACTTTAGATAAATAGTCTAAACCACTCCAGTGCCAGCAGTTCTTCTTTTGAGTCGATTCAAACTGTAGGAACATCCATTTTCAATTATTCCATTCAAGTATATGAGGCTTTAAGGGAAAAGTTTTTCAATTACTGGATTCTTAAGAAAACTAACTCGCTTGGATTGGAATATTTAAAAGTGAATTAACCCTAATGCTGCAGAGCACTTCCTAAAACATTCACAATCATTGTGGCAGAGACGTTACACTTAGATTAAAACATTACATGGTCATGCAATTCATATAGAAATCACAACTGGAAAAATGATCATTTCATGGGATTATATACATAGAAATTGAAAGTTTTCAATAGATAAAAAACTGATTTTATTTGCTTCCTAACTGGCCTAATAGTACTCCATCGTAAATTCAGAAGTGTCAATGGAAAAAAAAAAAGGTTCACTCCATTGATTCATTCCTTCCAGTCAAAATATTGCAAACATATTGTGAATTTTAGTTCTCAACTCAAGATCTCTGCAGCATTTCCTACTTTGTGGTTTCCCTCCATTTTTATCATTGTCCTGTCAGATCAACCAAGATCGAATTACCCCCTAAAACAATAATAAGAAAATGGTCCAGATCACATTAATCACTGCTGAAATATACCATAATTATAGTGATAACTGGATAGCCATGAGCGTGCTGTTGAGCCTCTGTGCCATTACAGTTCTCTTTCCCATAACATTTCCACTGACATTCAATTATCCACAAAATAACGACTGACACAGACTCTGAAAAGATCAAGTATAATGAAAAATATATCCTCAAATGTCCTTTATGTGTGATGGGGCGATTGTCTACAGTGTGTGTGAGTAAGTAAGTGAGTGACAGAGGGAATGTGTGTGTGTGTGTCTGAGATAGAGAGTGAGAGAGAGATGGTATGGCTGGCACTTGGTTCACCTTTTAGATTTAATAATTCATCTCTCAAATGGATCAATAAAAAGATAGTTCACTGAAATGCTGCTTTCCTTTCAGCACTTAAACTATTAGAACAGCGTGTGTGTTTGTGTGCGAGTGTGGATGTGCATTTGCAGTACGTGTGTGTGTGTGTGTGTGTGCGCGCGCTACATGTGATACAATTCCTTTGTATTTCTGTTATTCATGTTCACATAGTAAAAAATAAAAGTACTAAACACTGTGACGAGTCTATCCTTGTATATGTGGGCATGCTTGCAAAGGTACAGACGTGTGTGTACTCAATGTGTACAGACTGTGAGCCCATATTTGAGGACTCCTCAATCTCAGTTAGAATACTCAGTGTGCCACATTAAAAATATTCCCCTTAGCCAAAACTCAAATTTGGAAAGGTTCCATTGCTCTTCCCTGGCCTCATCAGTAAATTGAAGGAGGCCATATGAGGCATTATTACATAAACATTTGAGTGTGTGTGTGTGGGAGGGGTATTAGAGATAGGAGAGAAGACATCTATCTATCTATTTATGTTGCAAGGACAGCTAAAATAAGAATTTTAGGAAGCTCATCAAATGTCACCCAAACACGAAAACAAGATTGTCTGACCTATATTCTCTTGTTATTTCGTGGCTCTGAATGTCTCTGAAGATTCGTCTCTTCAGGTGAGTCAGCTGTTGTGGAGTCATTAGTTTTGATTGTGCTTTGCATGAGAGAGAAAGAGAGAGAGAGAGCGCGAGAGAGAGAGAGCACAGGACAGCAATGAGCCAGTTCAGTATCAGAGTATCAGTGAGATAAAAGTCACCATGTAATTGCAGATAATGAAAATTGTGTATATTATGGTAAACATACACCCTGTTATTTTATGTACCTCATTACTCACCGTGATGTAGAGCGGTGAAAAGGATACAAAAACAAAGAGAAAAAGGACACATGATCATGACTCATTTTTGTAGCAACATGAACTGACGTGAAAAAGGCAGTTTTCTTCTTTTTGTTTCTACCTTTTTTGACAGAAATAAGGAGGAGAGAGGACAGCAAGGAAAAACGGGAAAGAGACACTGACAGGATATGACATATATTGATGGGGCTGAAACAATGTTATGACTGGACTGTACGCACTGTATTCAGCCCTGAACTTGCATTTAGATCTTGTTTTCCCTGACAGTCTCTCTCTGACATTGATTTTATTTTAGCTGTAAAGTATACATTTATTTTAAATGTATACTTTTTTTCCAAGGACCACAAAAGATAATAGTTATATTCTGTAGAAATCAAATAGATGCCTAACTTTGAACAATGATTTAATTATGACTATGCTAATCAGACAGAAAATCCCACTGAATCATCAGCTGTGTGCAGGGAAAAGGGGGATGAGGAGAGAAAAGAAGAGAACAGACCATCACCACTTCTGCTATTAATCTGACTTTAAGCTTGAGCATTTTATTTGACTAAATTCTGATAGAAATTAGCATCTATAAATCAAAAATGTCATTCATTGTTGGGGAAAGTTTATGTCTGTGCACACGCAGATACAACAGTCAGTCAGCGGAGCAGCAGACAATGTGTGAACCATTCATGGGTTTTACTATTCCTAGTAAAGTATGCTCTATAAAGTTCTGTTGTTACTCATGTCCCCGTAAAGCTTTAAAGTTTTACTCCTGAGACACAAATACAGTATGCATAGTGTGAGACTTTCACACAAATACACACACCAATTTACTGTTATGTCACTGTGTTGGCTATCTATGTCATTCTTTTTGTACGGTCATATACAGATCCTTGTAAACAGTAAATTTTCTTCCTGAATACACTAGGCCACTGGAGAACACACACACACACACACCAGAGTCCAGGTCACAGTGTAGACTAATGGGCCAGTAAGTCATTTTAAGTGAGGACAGTAAATTTCACTGGAGTTATGAGAGACAATGAAAAATCCTTGCTTTCACATGAGGTCAAAGTTCACAATAGTTCCTCTCTCAGGCAGCCATTTAGCTCTCCTTACAGGCAGTGTTTAGCTTAATGAAGGGCTGCAACTAATGATCATTTTCATTGTTGATTTATCTATTGATTGGTTTGCAGATGATTCATCCCATTTCCCACAGACCAAAGAGGGACTAAATGTGACTAACAGTTCAAATCTCAAAGACATTCAACTTACAGTCATATAAAACAGAGAAAAGAGACCAATACTCATATTTGAGAGACTGAATCAAAGAATATGGGGCATTTATGTTTAATATTTGACTTATAACAATACATTTTTAGTACAATTGTTGCTAATTAATTTTCCGACAAATCATTACTTGACTAATCATTTCAGCTCTAGTTTAATGCAACTTATTACAAAAAGGTGGTGACACAGCACCTCAATATCTAAAGCTTTCATAAATATTCATTATGCCATTTTCAGTCCAAATGTTAACAGTAACTACTTAGAGGTGATTCACTTTCCAAATTATCTGGAATCATTTCCCAAATCAACGGGGAGTATTCTTCTTTGTCTGGCATCTTAAAAATAATCTATTATCCCTGCAGGAAACTTGGCATTAATGCCACAGTGACTCTCACTGTCCCAGGCCTCAAATAGTTGTCAAGGCGGTTTAATAAGCTTTTATGGCACGACCCAACGTTACCAATAACTTTTGGAAAATCCTGTCGTTAGTTTGGGTCCCTGGATCTTACTTGGGCTCTGGCAGAGCAAGGAATGTTGATCTTTTTGGCACATTTTGAGCTTTGGCTGTGTTAATTTGGCTTTGACTTGGAATGGGTTCAAGTTTTTAGGCACAAGCCAGTCTATGCATACTGAGGTATTGAAAAAATGTGCCAATTTGTTAGCTCCTGGATTCAAATGCCCTCTGTTTTCATTTGTCGAAAACAATCAGATCAACTTATATCACATTTTCAGGGTGTTCTGTACTCTATACTGATGATCTGCTGCAAAGGTTTATATGACACATTTGTATTTTATTCATCAGAAATGAAATAGGTGCTTAAAAATTGCAAGCTTTTGCCCACCTTCACGTTCCCTGACATGAAAAGCATGAAAAGCAGAGGGAGGAGAGCAGGAAGAAGGGAGGAGAGGAGCGGAAATGTTATACCTTGTCATGGATGATACAATTCAACCCCAGCCAAGCAACCCTGTTATCTGTGAGAAATCTGTCACATGGCACAACAAAATACACACATGCGTGCACAAATGCACCAACAAAGCCTTAAGGGTGATTTGTAAATTGCTTAAAAAATACACACAGACACACACACATACATACATTCAAGGAAAGAGCCTAAATAAATCCAATAAAAAAATATCCCAATCTATTACTCACACTAGAAGCCGAGAGGCCACATGGGCATTAGTGTGCATACACACAAACACAGTCATAGAGATAAAACCTCACACACACATACAAATATATATATACACACACACACACACACACACACACACACACACAGGGGATGACAGAGTGGCCCGGAGCTGTCATGGGAGAGTGGGCTGTCATTTGGAGAGGTGAGCCAGGGGACCAAGAGAAAAGGACCGAGCAGAAATAAGAGAAAAGGCGAGTGGGAGTAGAGAGCAAGAACTAAAAAACAAGTGATTGGGGGGAAAAAAAGGACTGTGTGAGAAACACAGATAGTACAGATAGTTAGAGGAATTAGTTTGGAGAAAGAGCTGTGACTGGAGTTGAGGGAGATCAAAAGGAGAAGAGAGATGAGGGCAGTAGGAATAGATCAAGTTGGGAAAGAAACTACAATTGATAGAAAATTGGTAGAAAAGGGATGCCGCAGCAAGACACTTCACAACTGATATATACACTTGAGGGCATAGGATATTCAGCTTGATGTATTGACATCCTGAGGAGTGTGGAATTGACTACTAATTGCGGACTACACCCAACAGGGAAACTACTTAGGCCTGTTTCAAAGGAAAATATGTTGGTTTTTAACCTTTTAAAAATACCCTGCACCTTGATACCTTAACAACTCCACGATCAAAATCATATTTGTTTAGCTAAAACTTGTTTCAAACAGTGAGTCGCTTAGGTCATAAATTGCTCAGTTAGTGCAATTCTTGGACTGGGCATTTCCAAGGTATGCATTTGCAACATCAAGAGCATTTGAGAGGAAATTGCAATATAATTAATAAAATAATATTAATTAATATAAGAGTAGGGACTGTGGAGAGAAATTTGTCTCATATGTTCACAAATGTGTATTACATGATCTACAAATAAAAAATAAGATTTACAATTGTGTACAATACTCTATACGATAGCATATAAATGTAAATATATGGTTTATACTGCCAGGTGGTAGACAGTCAGTCCAGCATGTGCAAACCAAAGCACCCACATGCTCAGAGGATTGATATCTGGGTAGCCCATGCCAGAGAAGCAAACAAATGTGGTTCAAAATCTAGTTACACCATTCAGAAAAGGAATTTAAAGCTGAAATCTTCTCACTAATGAAAACGTACCCAGTTAGTGCAGAGTAAGTACAGAGTAACTATTCTGTAAGTACAGAGTAAGTACTCTATACTATATATACTATACGTAGTTACTCTGTGCCTACTCTGTAAGTACAGACACCCACCCAGTCTAGTCAACATAAGTGACACATGCGTGTGTAGGGCCTTTAATTTACAGTGTCAGATTGGTGTGCAGAACACTTCTTTCAAGCATGAAAAATAAATCAGTTAATGTCTTCCATGTGTCAGCAATTATAATCAATAATTTGATTAATTGAAAAACTAAGCATTTATTTGCCGGTCATTATTCTGTGGGTAAATACAGCTTAATCAAGTAATAGTCAAATCAAGTCTTCTTTAAATCAGACTGAGCCGATGTGTTGACGCACAGTTCTGCTCTGTTTCTGTGGTTCCAGGCTTTTACATCACCTCTCACAAGCTTGAAGTGTGCAACAACGTGGAACGTGCAGCGCTTGAACTTGAAAGTGGTTCAGCTCCGGGGTTTGCAGCTACACTTTGACAATTTTCACTGTCTTCTGAGGTGGTGAAAGCAACAGTTACTGCAGACCTAATGGGTGTCGTACCTCTAAGAGAGCGCTAAGCTGCATTTTTGTCAGTGTGACAGAGTTGACATTCAGCCATGAAAGTGGACGCCGATTTCAAAAGATTAGAAAGGGAAACTGGTAAGCATGGCTCTCTGATCTGACACCCAAGTGTGTGAATTTGTCTATACTGTATGTGTCAGCTTGGTTGTATGTCTGTAAGCAGTATTTGTACTCGTGTATGTGCAGGAAAGTGTGTGTGTGTGTGTGTGTGTGTGTGTGTGTGTACACTATCTCATCTGTTATACTGTGCTTAGATCTGCAATCTAGAATGACCTTTTGTTGATAAAAGCTGGGGCCGTTGTGGATTTTTTACTTCAAATGATGGGTTGGACACAAAGCCTTAAGCAACTTACTGGCACAGAGTCCACAGTACACTCTGTTTACTCACTGTAACTGTGAGTAAATACTGTGAGATTTTATGCAGTTTCTCTCTCTTTGTATGTGTGTATGGATGGATGTGTGTGTGTGTGTGTGTGTGTGTGTGTGTGTGTGTGTGTGTGTGTGTATGTGTGTGTGTGTAAAGCCCTTTGGAGACTGAACAGACAAATCTTGCTTTTCTATACAAATTCTGTGCAGAAACTTACGACAAACACAAAGACAAACAAATCTACCCTGGCAAAGATAAAGTAAAACTAAGTGTTAGATTAAAGTGAGGGAGAAAGAGGGACATCAAAGGGAAGATAAAAGACATGGACCCATCTGTTTGAGCTTTACTGCTTCTTCTGTTTCAGACGTGCACAATGACTGCTTACAGGTCAAATACAGTATAATTTCTGACTTACTGGCTCACCCATAAAATTATGTGCATGTAAATGAGGATATATGTCCTCACATACACTGCTTAACACTCATGTATATGTATTAGAAATGTGTAGAGATGCTACCACTTATATTTGTATCTTATAATGTATTTGTTCAGCCAACCCAGTTTATCTGTACCTGAAAATTGAATTTTATACGACAAAATGTACATGAATCAAAATAAATGTTTAGTTTGAGCTCCTACAACTGGATAAGCAACCCAATCAACTTGAACACACTAAACAGTCAGTTACCAAATATATAACCAATTACTCAGCTACATGTAATGTCCCGCACATTGAGAATAATGTGTTTCATCATGGCATGCTGGTGTTCTGACTGGTCCAAACTTTTTTTTAAATTGTAATAGAAGTAATGAAAACATGGACACATTTGTGATTAATTAGCCTTGAAGGAAACGTTGTCACACACACCCAGAAGGGAGAACATGCAAACAGTGCTTTCAGATGGCAGTGATAACCACAAAGCCCCTGTGCTGCCTGATAATTCACCTAATAGTTACACATACATGTAATTAAATGTTACATGTGGATTTTATGGGAAGATAGGTATAAGAAAATTATTTTAAAATGATTCTAAGTTCCTCTTATGGAGAAGTAATAGAACAAGTGATATTCATATTTTTAGGCTACCAGTCAAGTCCTCATCAATCCAGAGTGTTATGTGGAGAAGCACTGAAATAAATGAATTTATAAAGGTTTTGGCATGACAATATTATGTAACTGCAAGGTCTTCCAAAGTAATAGTAGTATGAGTATGAGTATTTTTCTGATAATTCATCTTAAATGTAGAAAATATTTAAAAACTACTTTTAAAAACTTTGACATGTGTAGTTATGTATAGTTTATTACATGGGGGAAATTATGAGGAAATTGTACTTTAAGAGCTAATGTAAAAAAATATAAATACATTTGGGAGAGTCAAAGAGAGAGAGAGACAGAGACAGTCTGCTGTGGGTGTTAAAACACAACAAACCCAGGGGTCAGCTGAAGGATTATTTGGTCAAATGAAGACCTATTTGCTCTGTTGACAAGACTGAAGCTGCTCAACCAACTGAAACCTTCATACAGCAGACAGCTGTATCGACACTGTACCACAGCACAGAGATGATGCTGAGAGGACGGGTGAGGAGGGGGAAAGACAAGAAAACAAAACAGGATGGAGAGAAGGAAGAAAGGATTCAAGAACTGTAAAGATAACAAATGTGACATGGCTGCCTAGGAGAAGGAAGGCTTGTCTGGGTAATGGAGAGAGAGAGACAGAGGAGGAGAGGCAGAGGAAGAGGATGGACACAAAATGTCAAAATGAGATTCAAAGCATAAAGGCAAAGGGGAAAAGAGGAAAAAACAAGTTGCCTGACAAGCAGACAGGAGTGTATCTAAATGAGTGTTTCTTCCGGCCAGTAGTTTGTAGAAATCGTTACCTCCTTACCCCTGGCTGTCCTTTTACCTACTTTCATCTGCTCCTCCTCCCCCTCCCCCTCCTCTCTTGTCAGGCCCTCTCATTTCCTTTTGCCTCATTTGTCCTCATCTCGCTGTCCTCTCATCTTCTCTCTTCTTGAAGGTTTCAAGACAACATTGGTGCTGCTTATTCATTGGTGCCATCCTTCAGTGAACTGCATATATGACCTGACAGAAACTCGAACACACACGCACACGTGATTCAGATGCACATTCACATACAAAGGCAGAAAGACTCAGACACACACACACGGGGCCAGAAGGAACACATAAGATGAATGACAAGTGACGTGGTTAAAAGAGGGGCTCTCGTGAATACCAAAAGACCTTGTGGAGAGGACAGAGTGACCCTTCCTTGTACATCCTTTCCGTCATCAATACTGCTGACATCCTACCATTGATATTCAGTTTCCCCACCCATGTGCAACTCATGATTAAAAGTAAGCAGTCTTACCTGGAAAAGTGTGTGTGTGTCTGTGTGTGTCCATGCGTTCTTATGTAGTCATAAGCACCTATAATTGTGTTTATTTGTGTATATATGCATCATGCTGTGATGACAATCAGCCTTGTAAATGGATACAGAGATTAAGATGTAGACTGAACCATTTTAAGGGAAGGTGGAAGTCATTTATCACACACACACACACACACACACACACACACACACACACACACACACACACAGTGATTTCAGTCTTTACCATTCATCAGCGGTAAATTGTGGGGCTGGTTTCTTTTTGTTTTTATTCCTTTATTTGTGTGTGCCAAGACAAATCCCATGATACCCAAGGTCATACCCAGTGACTTACTCTATTCTCTGTGCAATCCAAAGTTTTGTTTTTAATTAAAAATATACCATTATTTTACTTGTTTATTGGTATGACACATTGTTCATATAACATAGACTCTGCACCGAATTATGGGGATGGCAGGGGACATGAAGGCAACACAGAGGGCAAACTTCATATAAACAGAGGACGAAGGAAGGAGTGAAAACTGTGGCACATCAGCCAATCACACCTCAGCTTCAATAAAATGCAGCTGACAATTTTACTGCTAAAACAAAACTAAAATCACACACAGCTCCCACTTCACTCATTTATATATTTATCTATCAATTGTGGACTTTTACTGGAACAACTGTGGAAACAATCAGTAAAATGCATTTTGATTGGCAGAAGGTTTCATCTGCCAACAAGGGGCCAAATGTGGGAGATGTTGGTGGCACCTGGAGGCCTCACCATGTTCCACCCGGCTCCATCCGTTAGATGTTACACTGACAGGATGACAGAAGGAAGCAGAAAACGTGCAGTATGAATAGACAGGAGCCAGGAATTGTAGCTAGAGGGAGTTCATATGTTGTTGTATGTCATATCACATGTACAAAGTCAGTACATTGATGCTTGTAGTATTATTTTAAGGTTTTTGAGTCTTGTCTAAGATTGAGATGTCTGGTTCATGTAGCAAACATCTTTGTACTTGTACCTTTTAAACTTTTTATACCAATAGTAAGGTAACACTTTTGGTAGCATTGTTGGGAAGTAGCACTCACCAAAATATTTTCAGAGTTTCTTACAATCATGCACCAATACTGAAAGGTGTAACCCCTAATCAGTGTAAGTACAAGAGGCATTGACATGATTTGAATTACTAAGAGTATAATTGCAAACCTGGAGAGAATAAAGATGTCTTCCTCTCATGATACAAGTCCCAGCATTTCATATTTTATACATCTTTATGCCTGTCATCCATTCAATTATTGTGTCTGTTGGAAATGTACACTAGATATTAGGTATACTATTCAGTTCCATAAATCAATTATTGGTATAAAAATGTTGGCTACGTCTGACAGTGACTCATAAACATGGATGCATTCTGGCATTGTGACTCTGTCCCCCAGTGCAATGTATTAATAACGCATACACACACACACACACACACACACACACACAAACACAAGCTGGCATTCTGACTCCATCCCTGGGCACAGCACATAAATCTTCCCTAATAACAGCGGTGGCATTTCAGCAACAATAGGGATTACACACAACCTCTGTCGAATGGTCTACCAACCAGAACACACACACACACACACTCAAGATACACAATATGTTGCAAGTTCCTCAAGTTCCACTAGAGAAAGAGGGAGTCAGAGACAAAAAGAGAGAGAGAAAACTTTCCCTTGATTTCTCTTGTTTCCTCTTGTCAGACTGTATTCACACAGTACAGCCTCATCTTGGCGTAACCTGTCAGGGTTTTATTGTGTGATAATGCAGTCAAGTGCATGGATTAATTTTGAATTTCTGCCACCATGGTATATTTATGAAGTGGCATATGTACTGTATATGTACACATAATCAATTAGGATCAAAATGGATCAGGCTGTATAGTGGAAACCAATCTATCAAGAACGCCTGGATCACACTTGATGTGGAGCATTTGGAACGTGGTGTCAATAAATATGGGCGGTCAGATAATCACACAGGTAGTAAACAAAGCAACACAGAATATAATATGTCTGACTGCTTGTGTTTGTTGCCCTGCTGGACCGATTTTTCGCAATGTTGCCACATTAAGAGTTAACAGTAATTACTGAGTACGATGTGATCATCATCGAAAGAAGTGATGACCCAAGCCCCCTTAATAAATTACTTAAATAACTGGAGTCAAAGAAATAGCTTATTATGGTATTGAGCAGCTATGAGCACTTTCAAATGAAATAATGGGATAACGCCCCTGAACTGCCACAACACTTTTAATGTGAAAATTATGGAGGAAAAGTATGAGAAATTAACACGGCAAATGGGACCATCTCACAAAAATATAATAAAAAATACTGCACACCAGGAATTCAAAATAAAGGCTTGTTTCAAACAAAGGCCTTTCTTCAGTTGAGGTAAATAAAAGCTATAGAGAATTTATTTAATAATGTTCTACATGTATTTGCATTGTGTTTAAAAATTTCCCCGCTGTGGGACAATAAAGGCTTATCTTATCTTATCTTATCTTTAGTGTGATTATGTACAATGTGTCCTGCAACAAGCCACATTTCCCAGTAGTTTTATGGGAAAGCAGAACTTAAATTTACCACATAGAAAACCCAAACACACACACACATACACACACGTGTGTGTGTGTGCATTTGAGTGTTCCTTACGGTCCTCAGACAGCTGGGTGCTCTTGATTTAACATCCCATGGGAACCTTTTACTCTCAAACAGTTCTGCTTGTTGATAACAGCACTCCAGTGAACACAGAGTAGCAGACGGAAGTTCATCTTCAAAATCAGCTGCCGGTAATTCAGCTGAAGTAGTACTTTAACATCAATTGATATCAGTAGATTGAGCAAGATGCCAGTTTCAAGTCAATTTAGAAAAGGCCAGCTCCACTCACACTGACTAAAATGCTAACTTCACTTTTCTGGAACGTACAGTATATGAATCAACAAACCTGAACACAATTGCACTGATGAAAACTGCAAGTGCACATTTTACTGTAGTCAGATCCAGAACTGCACAGTCAGATCCAGAATAACACTACTGAAGCTGGCGGAGATGTCTTCCTTTAAACAACCTGTCCACCTGGCATGCTTAAACCAACTGTTGAGGGAGAGCAATAGACAGAATTTATTCTCATAAATGCGTTCTGCCCTGATATGCCCCCGCTGGGTCTGCTACGACAACGATGTGTCCCGCACTAATGTCCTAATGAGGAATTGTGAATGAGAGTTTCTGAAGCGTCACCACAAATAATGGAAATTTGTCAGGTAGTTTGTGAGACTAGTCACACTATTCATCACTGTCATGCTATCTCAATCTCCATCTGGCAGAGTTAAGAAATGAATACAAACTGTTCTGCTGCAGCAACTCTGTAGTAACTTCACTTTTAGCCACTATATCATTTTCTATGTTGCACTACTGATGACACCGTTTAGATCACTACAATCTAGAGAGTAGAAACACAAATAAGCATGCTTCAGCTCAAATAATCACTGACGTTAAATCATGTTTTTGTACATGATTCTGTGCATTATTTCAAAGAGTCCACTATGTCTACTGTTACGCTCAAGTATTCTGCCCAACATCCTGTGAAGTGACATAGTCCAAACCCACAGAGAGATGTGCACCTGTGCTGTCGGTGAATCTAATATCCTGAGAGGAGAGTTAAGGTCAAGACTGAGACCAAACTACAATTAAAGTCAGACGTGTTTATTAGCTTATTATATACTGTTCCTATTTGCAGTAATGTTAATGATTGTTCTGACAGATTGCATACTAGATTAGTGCTTTGGTGGATAGTTGGTAATTACAGCGTACTAATGATTATAGTTTGTAATAATTTGCATCCCATTACATTGACTTTATAGGAAAATAATCAGGTGTTAAAGTCATAAACCCCATAACCTACTGCGGCACTGAAAGTCTTTTAACTGCTGTTTGTAATTGAACTGTCACTGTAGCACTTACGATTAGATGCCTCAACTTAAAAACCCTGCGACAGTTAGAGTTGCCGTACAGTGATTACTTAATGTGTGAGGCTCGGTAACAGGCAACGGAGACGCACAGAAGTGTCATTGCAGTCCAGAAAAGTGATTTCCACACACCACAACTCAAGACTCTCCCCTATAATTACAGCTATTGATAAGAAGCAGCAAGCACTTACTCATAATTACTGGTCTCTCTGCTAGGTAACAGCTGTTGGCCAGACAATGCCAGAATTTCAGAATGGGATTTGTGTAACTCAGAAATTGAGAAGAGGAAAACAAAAAACAAATGAATGGAAGAGAGGGGGCCTTGTACAAAGAAGGTACAGTATGTTCATTGTGTATAGATTGAAAGATAGACAGAGAGACGCTGTGTGACCATCACTCATCAGCATCACTGCTCTGATATGGCTATGGCAATGTCTTCTGCACAGTGTGCCAGTTACAGACTGCAGATGGAACAGACACCTGCTGCCTTCAGGTGGCTGTAAAGAGAGTCACTAGAGTAAAGGAAAAGCCTTCAGTATAGGCTACTAACTGTCGTGGATTGCAGAGCTGGTAAGAATCAGTCATGAATCATTATTATGACTGACTGGCATTACTGCCATAATCGGAATAAAACCTTTTTGTCTGCATGATCACATGCAAAAACATGATTTTAGGGAGGTTTACATGGGTGTTTCTTCACCTTATGAAGGGACCAAAATATTATGGAGCTAAAATGTGCCGAGCTGTCGACCTGCTCTGAGCAGACAAGTCACCAAGATACCAAACCGCTGCAGGAATAACGAGGAAATAACCTAAGTGCACCCCTGGAAAATACCAGTGTGACAATGCATTCTGCGCCCTGTGCCAACATGAATATAGAGCCCAATGTAGCAGTAAAAAAAGTTCATGCCTAACTGTGAACCAGTTGCTAAAATGTTTCTATATCTGCTCTACCACATGGAGCACACTGAGTGTCTTTAGTCATGAGTCATTAGTTTAGAACAGTGATGGGCAGTAACACATTATTGAGTACAATAATTTATTACATTAATGTGATTACTTTATTTCAGGAACAAAAAAATGTAAGGCACTGCAAGTAAATTTAGCATTTACATCACAGATACTGTGATACTGTTACTTAAACATTTTGGGGAGTGGGCTTGTTTGGTCTCTTACCAAGAGATAGATTGGAAGGTTAACATCAATTTCATCTCTGTGTTTTGTGCAGGACTGAACCTTTCTCCCTACACCTTTCTGACACTAATTTTGCAACTTCCGAAAACCAAGAATTTCAACATGCAAAGGTGTGAAAGTAGGCAGGATTTTAACTTATCTCTCGCTCTCTGTTTTCATTCTTCACACAACTAGTTCCATCACTTTCCATGTGTACAAACGAGTGCAACAGCATGAATGCCTCTTTAGGAGAGACTGTCTCAAAGTGTGCACTGTTATCAGCATTTGAACGATTATCGCATCTTGCCCGTTTTTATGAAGACAGGCTTTTCGGTCCTTCAGATGTGGCCATTTGGAGCATTTAGCTTGGCACAGGTGATGGAGGTAGGGGGAGGCAACTAACCCAGTCAAAATAGGTAAAATACTGTACATCTTCCAGTAACCAAAGTTGTCTTATTAACAAGTTATGTGTCCTTAGCCAGTTAGCTAGTCACTGGTAATTCTAAATTTGTGGCATTCCCTGGGTTTTGTTCAGAGTTTGAAGGGTGTGTGAATCTCACAGCTGCAGACTTCTGGTGTGCTGCTGCATGCGCTCACCAGGGCAGGTGGCTCCAAACCATGGGCTAGCTTTTTGTTAAACCACAAGGTCTCATTTTGTATTTCTACACATGTTAAATACCTAGATGTAATGCGTGGTGTCTTTGGAGTTGTCAGAAGGCGCCAGCTAGACTAAGTAACATAAAGTAATGTACAACACAATGTAGCAAGTCACTTCTGCTGTTGAGTAATTAGTGACATAATTTAGTTACGTTTCTAATGAGTAATAAGTAATTTATAATTAAATACAGTTTTCATGTAATCTACCCAACTTTGGTCTTGAATGAGAATTAAGCAGCTACAGGACTACAGTTCTGCTGTGATGTACAGATTTGTATTTATGCTACTGTTTATGGAGGGTAGTGCGAGAAAGAGTGAGCCCAGACAGGAAATGAGGGTGTTTGGGAGACAGCGGGAACAACAGACAAACAGGAATCCAGCTCATCTCAGAGGAGCAGGGGAATGCACAAAAAGCAAAATAGATTTGTTTGTTTTCAAATGGCCACCGTCAGAGAAGGCACAAGGGAGGTGCAAGGCTCTGCTCTGCTGGGACACAGAAACAGATGATTGTTTACAGCAAGGATGCTACTGTTGTCTTTGCTGTTTTCTTTTAATTCACTTAGAAAATAACATTTGCTCTGAAGCATCTGGGAAAATTACCTTGGGAAAACATGTTTTTTTTATGTCTTTCCCTCTGAAGAAGCTATAGTG
This sequence comes from Macquaria australasica, assembly GCA_005408345.1. Taxonomy (NCBI): domain Eukaryota; kingdom Metazoa; phylum Chordata; class Actinopteri; order Centrarchiformes; family Percichthyidae; genus Macquaria; species Macquaria australasica. Next base: position 467,967 of record SEMN01000109.1, read on the forward strand.
AAGACGTGGAAAGATAGGGCATACCTCTCTGCAATATAATTTGTTACAATCCCTCGTTCTCTCTTTTACTCTGCCTACCTGTCTGTCTTTGTCTGTCTGGCTGTTTCTTCCCCTCCCTTTCTCTCTGCTATCTTTTAAGCACCTTGTCCTGACAGAACAGATATGCAGGTCTCAGTGTGTGTAATCAAAGGGCAAAAAGAGTTTGTGTCTCCGTGTAGGGGTGTGACAGAAGGTGTGTGAGTAAGGAAGTGAGAGAGAGAGGGAAAAAAAACTACATAGGAATTATTCTCCCAAGCAATGTTTTATTTATCTGCTTTATTTTCTCTCCTCACATCTATTTTTTGTTGCTTGCCTCTCTTTTTACCTTTGAGTGTCTGCTCTGCTTCCTGCTCTGATCACTGTTACAGCTGTGTGCAAATAAATTGGGGGTTTCTTTAAGAAACCAGCAATTAACCGAGTTCATTCTTCAAAAGTCTCACCGGCAAAAACACTTTGCTTAATATCAGACCTATGCTGAAGCATCCTCCGAGGTTGTCTGGTATGTTTGCGTGTATGTCTATGGGTATGTGAGTCATAACACCACATAAAGGCCAGTGTGCACCTGTCTGGAAGGAAGATAGTGATTCTAAAGAAAACATATTTTATCTCACACTTGAAATGAATGCATTTCAGGGCTGATGGGGGAGATGGGAGGGCACGGTGTCACCTTAAAAAGCATGGTGGTTACTGAAAGCATGTAGCCTACACACAAATACACATATGTGCCTACAAAAATGTGCACACATGCAAACAAAATATAGACTCTTACACAAATACCCCTACATTAAGACAAAAAAAACAAACAAAGACAAAATCATACATAGAATCACTTTAGACAAATCTTGGAACTGGTTTGCACCCAAAACTGCTAACATCTGCAGACCTAACACAGTAACAATGTACAGGGCTAAATAACAGAATACAACAATGGTTTCTTACATATTTCAGCAATGAGCTAAACTCACGATCCTCTCAGTGTAGACAAAGAAAATACTGCAGGCCAACATGGAACCTTTTGGGGAAAAAAAGAAAGATTATAGGCTTATTTGTTGAATCCTAATAGAATTGTTGGATAACATGTTGCAGCAGGTAGAATTCAAAATGTGAAAATGAAGTATTCATGCCCAAAAAGTGCAAAAAATCACATCAGCACTGGAAAAGGCAAAAAGAAATGAAATAAAGTTGCAGACATATCAAATCAAATATGTCTGGGTCAGTTTAACTAACTAGCTATAAAGGCCTTTTCAAAACAAGTCTAATATTTTAGTATGAAAAGCACGTCATTAAAAACTGCATTTTTATTCAGAGCCAGTTTAATTTATATACCAAAAAGCTACAGAATAGTTGCAGACAAAAAAGAAAAAAATAAGAAATAAAGATACACAAAGGTAAGCAACCAAGAAACAAATACACATATAGGATAATGTCAAGTACTTTATCACAGGAAAACTAAAATACATGTGTGCATATAATAATTTGTAGGGTGGCTTTGTGGTTTTTAGTTAAATGTCTTGACTTTCCCTCTGGTTATTTTCTTTGTGTTCATTAGTTTTAGGACACCTGTGCTGTGTATGCTGTATACGTGTACTCGTTAATTAAGTACATACAGTCTTGCTGAGTCTTAAATCACCATTCGTAGTTATTATTTTGTCTATTATTATTAAGACAAAAGGCTTTGTTCTTCTCCATTTTCTCTTGTAGCCTAAATAGGTTTTGTTTTTATCAGAATACACTGTACAATGTATAATGTACGTCAAACACTGTAACATACAAGACAGAGCTGAAAGCTTACAGGCTAACTGCGAGAACCTCTACCAGAGGAATCATGGGGTTCACCAGACAAATTGTACATACACATGCATGCACACAAACATCCAGTTAGCTTAACCATGACACTCAATAGCAAGGCCAAGATACTGAGAATAGGAAACGATTCCCATCTGAACAGAGCTAAAAGGACAGTCAGTAACCAGTGTTTACGAAGCAACCAACCAAAAGACTATTATTCAGCCATGCATTCGACACTCCTTTACTATCCAAGCATTGACTTCCAAATGGGACACGCATTGACTTCAGAGAGGACTGTCTCTGAGAAGTGTGGCCTCGGAGGGGGACAAGTATCGACTTCAAAGGACACATGCTTTGAAACACATTAGATTCAAATGGGGTAGATTCAATACAGCATTAGCTTCATATGAGTCATCCTTCATAGTTTATTGACTTCAAACGGAGAGAAGGAGGTGAACAGCAATACACACAGATACTGATATGTGATACAAGTCCCCCTGAAACCAGCTGGGACATCCGCTTCTGAAAGGAATAGCGAAAAAGTAAAACTTAAACCACATTTGAAGAGCAGTAGGGCAGCCTCAGGTGAAAAACTACTTATGGGACCCTTCATCACAAAGGACTGCTTTATTGCAAGGCTCTGTGTTCATAGAACAATGTTTTGTGTATCAAGTTCATGTTCAGCAAATATTCAGATTGAATTTTGCCAAGGTTGCACATCATTTCAGAAATCAAACAAACAAAAAACTAATTAAACTGAAGTTGGTTTCCTGGGCAAATTTTAAAGATCAAGGTGCTTAACATCTTGTTACTGTAAGAGAATGAAATGATTGAGAATTTTTAATCCTGAAATTTAGATAGCCAGTGGGTGATTTTGTTTTATTAATTTAATAATGTGGTAGCTGGCAGTGTAGGTTTGGTAAATAATTGCACAAGTGTATTACATGCTTACATTTTCACATTCTTATTACAGGCTGAGCATAACAGTGGATGCTTAAGAAAATAATTTGCAATTTATAATACCTTCACCCGAAAGAAAGTCAAGAGAAAGCAACACTAATATAGACCCAACCATTCTAGTTATTAATATTCTGTGTTTGTGTTGCTTTAGGTCCATTAAGAAAGACTAGAAACCTCTGCAGAGGTTCGTAAACTGACGGTAAGCCCTGTCTTAAGCTGTCAATCAAACAGAAACACACACACACAAACAAACACACAAAAAACACACGCACACAGTCTAATATACACTCATGTTCACACAGATACACACATACACATGCAAAAACAAATACAGGGTACAAAGAAACACACACTCACATGCATCACAGCTCTCTGTACACTGTGACGAGATCAGTGAACATGTTGACAACACAGAGCAGTGATAAGGGGACATGAATCCATCTTTAAACCTAACGTACACAGAAAACGTATGTGTAAAAATGTATGGAGAGATAAATAAAGGGTCAGAGCCCCCTTATCATGCTCTGTCCTGCTTTCAAGCTCACAATATTCCTTAAGCTCTAGTGTCTCTGTTCTTTCTCTTCCCTCTCCCATCTTTTCCTTCATTCACACTCACACCCTTGTCCCCTTGCCTCTCTCTCTCTCTCTCTCTCTCTCTCCAGTACAGTAAATCTTCTCTCTCCTGTCTCCTTGGCTGTGAGGTTTGGTGGAAAAGCAGATAGTCAGTGACACTCCCAGCGAAGCGGCCGGCCTGATACTGGCTCCAGCTTTCCCTGGGGGATAAGAAACCGACTAGAAAACAAAAGCATGCACACACATGCATGCAAGCACAGCCACACATACACTTTGGACTACTACACTTGTGGGGATTGTCACTGACTGCATTTATTCTCCAACTCCTGGCACAACCCTTTCTACATAATATACGAGTAACTTAAAACTTCACTCCTGTCTAAACCAAAATACTAATTATATTTCCAAACCAAAGTTATTATTTTACAGACGAAACTTTAACATGAATAACTAAAGGTATGCGGTAATAAATAGATTAAGTAGAGATTACTAGTTATCTGCATCAGCATTCTCCCAACTAACATAAATAGCACTAGCATGTTGGGACGGGAATGTCATTAGATTTTGATGATTTGGCTAGATCTGGTTGCAATTCACCCCAAGGGGAACATAAATGAGTGTACAAAATGTCATGACAATCCATCCAATAGTTCACTTAAAAACACAAATGTCAGCCAAGTGGTACTAGAGGAAAAGTCTGGGATATTGTAAAATCATTAGGATTCATCCTCTGGACACAATGTACAAAATGTTGTACCAATCCGTCCAGTAGATGCTGAGATATTTTACTGCAGAACTGTATGACCTACTGGTGGCACTAGAGGAAAAGTCAAGGATCAGTCATTAGGATTCATCCTCTGAGCACCAGGAATGTCTGTACCAAATCCCATAGCAATCACATATTTGTAGATATATTTCAGTCTGAACCAAAGTTGCCAACCAACATCACCCTCCCTATAGCCGCTAGCATGGCAAAACTTTTACACATGTACGTGCACGTATGAGCACTTGCAAAAACACTCAGACATGTACTGGCACCCCCACATACCAACTCACTCAAGCCGTAAGGGCGTGGCCATCAGTTGGATCCGGTCTGTCCGGAGGCCTCATGTTCACTGAGTTGTGTTCCTACGTAGCTGCTCTAAATGGGATATGACAGATGCAGGGTCACTGCCTTCATTTATAACACAGGCACCAAAAAGGAGAACAAAAATCCTGCTGCAATTACTGTCACTTCATAGCTGAGCTAGCTGTACGCTAACCCCAGGCTAGCCTTAGGTAGCCCTAAATGCAATGATGATTCACTGACTTTGAGCCCGCATGGGGACAGGAAGAAGGCTGTTTGTCTGTGTGTGAGTGTGTGTGTGTGAGTGTGTGTGTGTTCATTAGTGGGTATGTAGGCTGATGCCATGCCAGAGGGACAAAAACATTACCAGTGGGGATTTCGAAGGACACACTCAGAACCAGCATAGTGAATGCAGACAGACTGCCCTGTCCATCTCAGTGTACATGTTGTGTGATTGTTTATGCGCGCACACGCTGGTGTGTGTTTGTGTTTGTGTGAGTTCATCGATGGCTTAAATGAAAATAAAGTGAGAAGTGAGAGGCTGTTTTCAGGCGATTAGTCTGACCCCCAGTATTAGCTCTTTATTTCCCTTGGTAGCTAAACATATTAGACCATCCTCTAGCCCTTGAGCTGTATACACACACATACACACACACTCACTGTCACACTCAAACACACACACAAAGGATTGATGTAAAACATACATGTGGCAGGTCTGAGAGGTAGGAAAGAAATCCCTTGGAGGGATACATATTGTAAAAGTCAGATATGCATTCTAAATTGGATCCTTAAGGTTATCAGCTTGCAGGGTAACTCGTCTGCATGAAAAAAAAGAAAAGGTTGTAAGCCCTTGAATTCTAATGCTCGTCACTTAACCACGGAAATCCGGCATTTTAATCCCAGATCGGCTAAGTCCAGTCGTCTGGAACAAATATCATGGGAAGGCTGACAAGAAGATGGGGAAAATGTCAGGAAATCCATAGGAATTCTATATGCTTGGAGTAAGCCTTGATGGGAACTGCCGATTAGAACTGCACATGTGAAATACAGGAGATGTCATGACAGTATGAGTGGCACTTGGATTAAAGAAAATATATAGTGTAAGGAGTTATTCTTATTCTTACTCGACCAACTTAGAGTAAAAAGATGGAGGGTACTGAGAGGGTTGGTGAAGTCCCAAATGCATAATTCGCCTCCTTGAGCCTCACCTGTTCTCTGAGGCTGAAATTTATCTCGCAGCTACTGGGGGGGGGGGGGATAATATTAGGAACGCTTGAGCTGAGGGTTTTATCTTAAGGTCAGGTTTTACATATCATATCCACACACACAAGAATTATGCAAACACAGTTGTTCAGAGAGTTGTTGAGAGTTAAACACACAAATACCGTATGTGTAAAAGAATTTCTGCAGTCCTATTCATGTGCATACACGTAGATACATACGTGTGCACATGGATGCTGTCTCAGACATACTGAAGCGCACGCACTCAGATACACGTACATTGTTAGTGACAGCACCTATCTGCCACCCACAGTAAGTGACCTGGGTTAAATATGTAATGACTGCTTGTCCCACACTCAGGATTAATGGGCTGTGGAGAAAGGAGATAAAGGCACATCATTACCACACACACACACACACACACACACACACATAATAGGATAAGAAACATCATTAAGAGTGGTGGAATCTTGTGTGGTATAGTTGAGCTTTGCTAAAAGAATATTTTACATTTCTAAGCAGATATCTTGTTTTTACTATACTGTGCTTCTGGTGGTGTGGCAACAAAGTAAACAATATTTAAAAGATGGGAATATCCAATGATTTTCAGGAATATGGAATGATCAAATAATAATTATAGAAGTTTAATTAAAAGGTAATTTCCTAAGCCAAGAAAGTGGTTTACCAGCAGTAAAGACAGCTTTATGTCACGACCAATTCATTTCTATCAGCATAAATGAGTCATATTTTTGTCAATTGCACATATTTTGACATCATGCAAAAATCTTGCCATGCAGGCCCAATGGCAAGAATGAAATTACTTCCCTCATTTCGCCCCTTCCACCCAGTTCTCTATGTTTTCCATCCAGGTCACTGTCTTCTCCACTCCTTCAGCCTAACCCCCATCCTCATACATCTTGTACCGCCCCCCATTCCTCCCTAGTATGCCACATCACACATCCAGTATGTGTGCCTTTGATGGTTGGAAACCGACAAGACAGTTAACTGTGTAATCATTCAAAGAAAAGGCTTGTTCAGAGAGGTGAAAATTGAAAACTGGCGCAGGTGATAGTGTAAGCTTTTGGGGGATTATGTATTGCATTATATATTACTGATCGGATGTTTCATATTTTAATCAACAAAGTTATGATCTTAAATCTTTAACCTCAGCAAAATAATCAACCATGCAAAGAGAAATGGGTCCCCAGCGAGTTGGGTTAATGTCGATGTCTATAGTAGAGCCTACTTTAGATTAAGTCTGTCATGGCCTTGCCACACCACAATGAGCAAAGCTGAATGTCCAAAACATTTTTCAAACATTTAGCAGGACCCATTATAAAATGTGTGGTCAGCCCAGCTGTTTAACATGCACAGACACACAGTTTTGAATAATCAAACATATGCGTGTCCCATATGATATTAGGAGAAAGCTTTTATTATTCTCCTGTCTCTGAAATGTTCTAAAATGCTTTTTGTTCTTTTGTATTGTAGTTTCATGTTTCATATCCCAATGAAACCATCAGTCAATTTTAACTACTCCTCTTATCTAAAATGTTTGATCTGCAACCCACAGTCCCACACGCACACAGACATACACATATAGTACTAACATACCATATGTACACACAACACACAAATCAAGGTACCTGTGCTTGCACAAACATGTACGGTGTGGACACTGTGCACACACATTTCCACTTTTTTTATTCCGTGCTTATTCATTTGTCCCAGTAGATGTGGTGTGTGCATAATCTCTTTTAATAATACATAACAGAAATAAAGCTACTTATTCCATTATTAACACTTTGGTGCTAGGGGACACCCATGGTTTATTCATACATCATCATTCAAGTGGATATGCTGCGTGGTCACACACACACACTTACCAACTCTCATAGAAATTCATGCACCGGCATTGTAGCATATTGATAAAGGCATATATATTCACAAACACTGATATGATTGCTGATATGCAGAAAGAACATGGTCACGACTGAGGGTGAATGGAAGGTCTTTGATTGTAGATGAGCGGCTGTAAATCATTCAGGAGACGATGATGATGATGATGATGGTGATGATGGTTGTCTCCTTGTACAACATCTTCTGATCATAAAGAGCATGGGAGAGAGCAGGTGGAGGAGATTATCTTGTCAGTAAATGGAAGGAGATGGCTGCAGCTCTGAGACTCTTCAGAGGAGAACCTGTGCATGTAGCCTTACTGGCAAATCCATTGATTATACGTATCTGCTTTTCTAACCAGCCCAATTCATGTCAAAATACTTCCACAAATGTTTCAAGTTTTTCTTCATAAAAATTATGAAAATTGTCAATGATAAATTATGGAATGGGTAATTTCTCCTGACATCTAAATGCTGTCCGCAGTGCTAAGCACTCATAGCAGAGGAGAAACCATTCCAACAGATTGTCTTTGGTGCATGATAAAACAATCATGTAGCTGAGATCAAAAAGTCTAGGCAGCTCATCGCCTGTTGAAAAAGTGCTACAAGTAAAAATGAGCAACAAACTTTTTCAGTGCTTCAGACTTTCATCACTGCAAAGAGATTCATGGTTTCAATACATTAAAATAAAGTCCTGAGTATAATATTGTTTTTGATCTGAGCTACATGAATGTTTTCTGGAGATTTTTAGCCCCCTGTTTGTGTGCAGAAGTGCTGGTCTAAAGACTTTCTGAGTAAAAGCCTTTTCACAGCAGGCATAAATATATTTGTTTGGAAAATATAATGCAACTGTTAAACTAAATGATTTTCTGGTTTGTATTGGAAGCTCACATATCAGTGCTTTAGATAAATGTCAGATTTAGCAACTGGAAATTAAGCGTACACAGTTTATATATCCAAGACAACGTGTGTATGATTACAAACACTTGCTGCTCTCAGCTCCGGATTCAGCACCATGGAGAGCTCCATTCTAACATAGTCAATAGACCTTTTGCACATACTGAACATATTGTTAATCTTTTGACTTTCTGTGCCTGGACCTAGGCTGTGGCAAAAGCAGATAGTAAGCCTGTAAGCCAGTGGTGTAGCAGGCATACAGGGTAGGCCTTTACTGTAGCACTTAATCCACTTCAACTATGTTTTAGTTTGTTGATAATTTAGTGAAATGATAAAACCTCAAGCACATTGCCAAAAGTTGTATTCGATAGTGAAGCTCATTCCTCTATATGACATTATATTGTGACATTTTTTCATGAAACAATGAATTGAAATGTAACATATTTTAACCACAAGCTGCGGTTTGAGCTATTAGTTGTTGTTTTTAGTGCAGAGGGACAGTAAACAGGGCTGTGCACTTCCTGCCTCAGTCATCAAGGCCCGTGGGAAATCTCCATGGTAACACTGACAATGTAAATCCCGTGTTTTTCCATCATTTGTGTGTGAGTGTGTGTGTGTAACATGCAACTTATCTGCTGGTGTTTATCACAGCTCATTACCACGACAACCAAAAAGTTAAATCCTCTTATGCCAATGAGCTGCATTTAGATTTACCCAAGTGCTCTTGGGAGAGGAACCTCATTCACACACACACACACACACACACACACACAAACATACACATGCTGATAGGTTACACTGAGTATTTAGATTTATCCCAATACTCCGGGGAGATTCTAACTCATTATGCTGTGGATATGTTGGCTGGTGAGATGCTTAAGCTGAGGCCAGTGCTGTGAGGCCACCAGAGAATTTAGTCTTGGCTCCTTCATTGCGTCTTATTTACCCAACTCAGGCAGGGACTGACTACATCTGATAGCAGTCTGGCCACATAGTCATTATGGAGCTGCAAAATCAGACACATCAACATGTTTTATGCATAAAGACATAAACAGACTCACACAGGCAGACATAAATACACATATACCTGCCCACCCGCCCACACACACACACCCACACACACCCCCACACACACACACAGCCATTTGAATGATGAAAATGCAGACTCAGGAGAGTAGAGGTGGAGATGAGTCGGCACTGTTATTGCCCATGGGCCTGTCTTATGGCTAGACACGTACAGATATTGAAAAGTACACACACACACACACACACACAGTTTTGGCTCAGATAAGCAACAAGATGGCACCTCTCATTGAATTGATATCAATATTTGGCCAGAAAGATATTTACACTCCCCTTTAATCAGGGGAAGCAGATGGCCCAAGGTCTGTGAACTGTGTCCATCCCTTTAACCAAGCACCGAGTCCTGGCAGATTTTATAAGCAGTGAAAGATGAGAAGCCAGCGGACAGGGAAAGGAAGGACAAGAAAAGGAAAGGATATTAAAAACAACCCATTGTTTCAAGATAGACATACTACGACAGTCCTAACAAGCTAATTAAGGGAATTTCACCCAGCAAAATAACAAGTAAACTCATTAAAGTTCATCATACCAAATAATACAAGTGACATTCATTTTTACTCATGAAAACAAGTTGGTTTTTTTAAACTAGTTACAAGAAAAGGAGTGGCAGTAAACCACCATACTGCACTACCACAGCAATTCTCGGGAACTGTGGGGAAGGCAACATACTGCAGTTTCACTAAGTCTAAAAAGGTCTTTAAAAGATTTGCAAGTTTGTTGTCACACCACCACTCAAGTTACATCACAGGCACAAGCTATCCTGCTTGTCCTACCACCGACATCTTCTCCTTACTTCTTTGATCTTCATTTCTTTCTCTGTGCACTCTTTGGTGTTTCCTTTTCCTTTATGTCATTCTGTCACTCTCAATGCTGTCCCTTTACACTATGTCATGCCCTTTATGTCATGCTCACTTCAGAAATTACATGAAAGTAGAAATGGATTCACACGTTAAGGTTTACTTCCTCTCTCTCTCTCTGTGTATGTGTGTGTGTGTGTGTGTTTGTTTGTGTACACCTGCCCTAAGGAGTTCTACGCAAAGACGGAATTTCCTGTTTCCATCCTTTCCTGAAGCACCCTCTCACATTTTGGGTTGACAGTTGCTTTGAGGTATTTGCCGCTTCACTCACACTCACAAACCAGACCAGACCGATTTCCAGACCCCACACACATGAACACACACACACACACACACACACACACACTTAACAACACACAAATGCTCACAAATAGATACCAACACACACTAATCCTGGCCCGGGTGTTGAAATTGCAGTGATACATTTCTATAGAATTGCACTAGAAGGCAAAATTGCATAAATGCAACTTGGGAGAAAACCTTTTCACCGTTCTGGGGATTAAATCTTCCTTCTAAGCCCAGATCAAATATCTGATTGTTCAGCCTGCTGCTGCTTCAAGGTGAAGCACATGCACACACACATTTTGATGATATAGATTAATCCATTTCATTTTTTTGCCTAGCATCCCATATTCTCAACTTTCATCGCATTATATATTTCATCTGTTCACAAAATCCATGATCATTTCCCTCACTGCTCCAAGAAAGCTTTAATTGCACCATCTTCAATTAAACATAAGCCAATATCCCTGAACAAAATCGTCTATAGTTGGTATAATACAGGAATTTTAATTCCTGTACAGAGGAGGAGGAGGAGATGGAGAAGAAGAGGATTTTATGAGGCAGAGAAGATCAGGGTTAGTTCTCATAAAAAACTCATGGATTTAACTATCGTCTCTTTATCTGTCTCTGTAGAAGTCTCTCTTTTTATCCCTGCTTTTTGTCTATCTTTATGTTGGTTTCTGTCTCTGCTTGTTGTTATTTTTTTATTCTCTCTCTCTCCATCTTATTGTCTCTTTCTTGCCTTCATTGTTGTTTTTTGCTCCACAAACCCCAAATTTGGCACAGCATGATGAACATTTCTGAGACTGAAAAGAGCACAATTAAAGGTTGAGAAGGCTACAAACCACTGCAGTTCATATAGCAATCCTGATCCTGTAATCCTAATAGAAACATGTTTACAATTTCATACCAGCATATCGAGCAGAATTAAATCCCAAAATTAAACCCAGATCAGAGCAGGGTCATAAGGCCAGGTAAGCTCCATATACCCTTTTAAACTAACAGCAAATAGCATTTTTGACTTCTGGAACTGATGATTACATTTGTGACACAGTAATAAATTAGTGTTTTCAAAGATGTAATCCTTGAAGACATAAAGATGGTAACCAGGCAAATAAACAACTACCATTTCCATGGCTGTCCTATTTATTTTGGTCAAGGATGCACTTTTTGAAACTGGTTAAATTTCAGATTTTCTGAAATAGACAGGATATGTAATAGTTTGCATGTCTTAAAAATGAAGTAAGGTTTGTTAACCAAGGGTGCGCACATGCTTCCCCTGTACCACCACTGTCTACATGGCCAAATGGCTGTTTTCAAAGGTGGTGTGAGGACATGGGGGTTGACCCAGTGATTTGCCCCATTGCCTTCACTCTGCATTCCCTCTACTGCACTCTCACTCTACGCTCCACTAGGTGTGAACTTCAGTGGACGCATTGGTTAGTGCACGCCATATTTTATGGAGCATATATTGGCGGGATCATCTTTGGGTGGCTGACTGTGTGCATATTGGGCCTATATTTTCAGTCTGTGGATACACAAAGATAAGGGGTAAACCATTTAGCCTATAGATCTCTCTTAGAGGGGTCTTTAAAATTATAAGGTTATAATTCATGATCAACATTTTCTCAAAGGAATACTGGCACATAGTCCAGGCTGGTATGGGAGATATGCTGTAGGTGTTGTTGCAGTATGTGTGTTTATGTAATTCACCTTGGGTTGCAGATGATCATCCAATTTGTCAAATAGGCATAACCAATAACACTATGCAAAAGATGGTTTGTATATTCAGCAGAGTTGATTAAAATTCATGTCTTGAAAGGCATTTTGACAATGAATTAGACTGTGACATGATATAATGCATGTACAGCCTACGCCATGTTACATATTATGACAAATGAAGTCTATACTGTTGTTACGTGCTGTGTTCTTCTCCCTCCTTTTCTCTCTCTCCCCCTTTGCTCACAGACGAAGCAGCCTTCTGATCATGTGGTGTTCTGTTCTTCTGCTTCCTTGTTTTGTGTTTCTTTCTTTTGAGGATAGGGGTCTGGTAGTCCAGATTTTGCGGCTTTGGTTGGTAGTTTAGTTTATGCACCATTTTTGGTAGGTTGGGGGGCAAGTTCTGGGTCCGACGGCCCATTTTGGTTGATGTGTAGTATTATTAAATCTTTTGGGTTGACACACTATTCCTCTGGAATGGCGTCTTTTGGCCACAGTGTTGAGCCAAATGTTTGTGTTCTGGTGGTGGCCGTAACAACTGTGCATGTGCAAGTATAGAGTAAACATGGCATATAATGCATACACAGTAGCACACAAGCAATCGTAGGTTTTCAGTACATATATAAACACACACACACAAATACAACTACACACCCATGATGCACAGTACGCACGAGGGTGTAACAAGATGGCGAGTGGCAGGGAACTGAATTCCCTACTGAGAGAAATAATGAACAGGTGTCCAAAGCACGAGCCTCAGTTAGTGTGTGTGTGTGTGTGCCTGCTGCATGTATACTCTTGCATAGATTGTCTGTCTGCATGTTTACGCTTTCGTGTGTCCCTGTATTTGCTTACAAACTCCACTCTTCAGTCTGAGAGAGTGCAGGCCTGTCGTATTGCTGTTGACAATAAGAGGGGGTGACCTAAACTTTCCATTCATATACTAAACATCATTAGTATGCAGCCAAAACAAAGGCGAATAGACTATAAAGGCTGTCAGAGAGTCTGAATTAACAACCAGTATGACAGAGCTGTCACCTTGCCGAGGGAAGACTGACAGCCTTTGATTGCATTATTATGCATCAATCACATATTCATCTTCATGCACAAGTTATACCAGACACACAAACACAAATAACTTGTACAGAGTCTGAGTCACTTTCACACCTCTGTGTCTCTGCCTCCTCCACCTCTTATCTAAGTCCTGATGCCGATGTAGCAAATAGTGGACTGGCAAAGTTCCCCAGTGCAGCAGGCTAAAATCTAGCCGGCAACTGACACTTGACAAATTCTTGTTGGCACTGATACTCAGAGTGTAAAAGAGAAAGAGCAGGGTGTGCGTAAATGAGCTGTTTGAGTTTGTTTGCTTGTGCACACAATCAGCCTCAATGAAATCTTTGCTAATATGTGTAGCCTGTCTGTGTACAGGTGAAGTGTGTGGTGTATTTGCGTAAGGCATGCAAGGTTACAGGTGTCATTATCATTGGCGCAGTCTGTATCTCTATCATAATGAATTTTTAACGCCTATCCAGCTCACACCAGAGATCAGTAGGCAGAAAAAAGTAAATTATAAATCAGGGATGTCCAGAGTCTGAGGATTTGGTTTGCGAGGTTTGCGAGTCACCGCATTACGTTTTGTAATTATCTCTTTAATTATTTATATCACCCGCAATCTAAGATTGTACACACACATTTGGAGGACAGGGAATATGGGGTCTGTTTTGAAGTACTTAGCAAAAGGACAAATTGGGGTGATGGTAATGTTTTTTTAAACATTTTAAAAAACACACTCACTCACTCCCCTGGTCTTCAAAGTGGGATGTTGAACTAACTTGACAGTGAACATAAATTGAAGCGGACTCAAAAATGATTTTGGAAAAAGTTTGTCCCAGGTCTTCATTTAATTACTTTCACTTTTGATAATCTTGATAACCCATAACAAAATTAAATTACTTTTTCTACTTGACTTTGCCATTTTGGATCTGGGGACTGGGGTCTAGTAGTGAAAATGCATGTTTAATAGAGAGTACATTCAATGCCAACTTAAGCAACTTCCTTGGTCTCGCTAAACTTCTGCAGTTTGCAGGGCTTGTTCCATTAGAGGCAAGTTAATCTAGGACTCTTTGCAACCATGTGAATGTCTGTTGGGGGAGATTATCCTTTTTCCAATATCACAACCATTATGATCCAAGTCACCATTTCCTGGATGTCAGCTCCCCTTTAAACCCAGAGGTTTTACACTTTAAAGCACTACAGGAACACACATTTCTACACATTTCAGCGGTTTACCTCCGTCATTAAGTTTCATTATCATCATTTCAGTTAATGACTTGTAAACCATAATGTCAGTTTTACAACTACCGCAACAGGATGAGTGTGTCCCTACAAGACCTTCCGTCACATGATGAGATGATGGGCAATGTCAAACTATCTGCATTATGTAAGAGTGTTGGAACAGACTTAGTGTGAACTTTTGATTAAAAGCTCGAAAGTTTCCTCACCAGGCATACGGAGTGTATCACAAATCCGGATTTTCCAGATACATATGAGTCCAGGAGTTGATAAAGACACTTGGGTGTTAAAGAGGTGGATGTACCATAGTTAGAAAGGGTCAAAGGTTTAATAGGTAAAGTGCTTAAGCAATGATAAAACAAACCCTCTCTGGTCTTAATGCCACGCAAAATGGAAGTCATCAAATGGATCAAAATGTTAATCATCTTGCGAAGTTTCTCATATGTTGCTCATACCATTTTGGTACCATCTCAAACTGGTACTATCTGCTAAGGCACATAATCACTAACCACCTTTAATTGACTCCATGCTGGTGGAATTAAAGAGTAAAAGTAATTGAGTAAAAGTTGGATCATGGACTTGCAACTCATTGTTAAGGCATATGACGTGAAAAGATTGCAAAATAAATGTTTTTATTCTGCAAATGTAAAGAGGAACTTCACCACTTTTACACATCAAAGTCTGTTTACAGGTCTTCAAGGGTGCTACTACATGTGTGAAAAAGGTTGTATAAAGCCTTTTGTTGCTCCAGAAGGAGCTGCACAAAGTCTGATAAATGTCCTAAAGCGAGTCAACGTTGGCTGGGGTTGAAGACTACAAGTTTATAGGCTAGCATAACACATCCAATCAGTATTGTCGTATTGCATTGTGGGTAATGTAGGCGCCAGGTTTGACAACGAAGACGAATGTGTGGTATAAAAAAGACCGTAAGATCGTAGGTCCATCAATGTTATAGGAGTGCAATGCTAAATCAATGGAGACCTCTTTTAACGTGCCAATACTCGTGATTGTGAATGAAACTGGTATGTGTAAACAGAGTGAAGAAAAACAAATTATATTTTAGTCTGCTTACCAATGCTCCCATTCTCATATCCATTGGTTAAAATAACAACCAGGAACAGTAGAAATACCTTCACTTGCAAACATCTTGTTTACTTTTTTCAGACATTACTTAAGTACACGGGATGGAGATGCAGGATAAGGAAGCTGGGAGGGCAAAGAGAGGAATAGTTAGTGTAGGTTTCGCTGAGCTCAGGAAACCAGTTAATTCTGTGGTAATCACTGTTGATATGTGTGTGTGTGTGTGTGTGTTTGTGTGTGTGTGTAGGTGTGTGGGTATGTGCGGTACACATAATTTAATGCTGCTCTGACCATCACAGATAGCACACTAACGAAAGGAGGGATTGGAAAAGATGGCCGGGCCACTCCGCTGACCTGAGCAGCGTGTGTGCGTCGCGGAACCTCTTGCTTTTCATTTCAGCCCCCATGTTAACAGGTTAGAGCAGCCACACAGCCCACGTGAGACGCAGCTCATCTAGAGATTCGGAGTCTCGCCTATTTTTTCTGCGTGATGCGCGCAGTTCTCAGCAAAAATACACAGTGAAAATGATCTGTTGATAGTCATACTGACATCAAACCAGCAACAGTACACCTTTCAGTTTCAATATTGATATCTGTAGTATATGTCACAGATGTGAAAAAAATATTTTTTAACTCCACAGTTACAATTAAGCACAAGTCTCTTAACCTTTTTCTGTCTAAACTAAATATAAATGACCTGTATCATGAAATGAAATGAAACAGTCTATTGATGGCTATTATCAAAGGCAAACTCAACGTAGAAAGATAGGGCTGGCAGCAGCAGCGACGCAGAAGTAACGCTCCCTGTGTGGACACCACACACCCGCGAGAGGCAGCAGTTCAGCGGGGTAGCCGTCACGTGCTGCTCAGGTCGGCGGTGTGGTCCGGCCGTAAGGAATGAACAAAGTAACAGTGTAAATCTTCATAAACATAAAAAGGTTGAAGTGGGAGATGTCACACCTCTTTGGGCAAAGCACTAAATATGATACGGTCATGGTTAAAAGAAATGTATCTGTGATCACCCACAGGTACCAGTGAAGAACAGAAGCATGTCTTACAGCATGAAACCTGCTAAACACATAGGCCGAAAAAATGGCCATGCTCTTTGATAAGTGATCTTGTTCCTATCTCATTTTCAGATCCCCACACACACACACACACACACACACACACAAAGACACAATCTGTAGCCTGTTGACCTTCTTCTTTATCGGCCACATGCACTACATACTGTATATGCACCCCTCTGCTCAAAGCACACTGAAAAAATCTGATGCTCATTTTCAATTCATCCTTTTTTAGCCCGTCACTCCACATGTACACTCAGTCAAAACACAGCGTTTTCTGAACCCATAATTTGTGGCAGATAACAGCTAGTGGCACAGGCAGGTGGCTATTAGTCCTGATAAATTATGAATCAGCTTTATCATGCTGACTGTCTGTCTCCTGCTGGAAATAAATTAGACTTGGGTGGTGGTACATTTGGACTGCACACATTTTTGTATATAATGAGGTTTTTAAGCGAGTGAAGGTATGACTGTGTGTGTGTGTGTGTGTGTGTGTGTGTGTATGCTTGCCTGCATCTGTCTGTTTGTATTTCTTTGAGTGTGTGAGTGTGTGTTTGAAAAGCTGCCTTTATGAGTGTTGTGCTTACCTGTGTCATAAAGCTAAACTTCAGGTTGCAGCTCACACATTAATGCGTATGTGTGTGTTTGTGTGTGTGTGTGTGCATTTGTAAGGTTGTGAAAGTGGTGTTGACAATAACTAGACGGTAATGTCTCTCTCCTTGTGGGGCCATTCTGATTGTGTATGATAAAGACAAATGAGCTGACAGTGAAGAGCTTTGCTCAAACCACCAGACAATATACACGTCTCCATCTACTCCCTCACACGCGCACACACATTAATGACACGTTTGACTTGTGCTAACCAGAGTCCATGGGAAAAGACCAAGGTGGGCTCATATGAAAGTCCAATTAGAAGAGACAGTTAAAAGCGTTAAAGGATAATTACAGCAACGCTGAATGTTCAGCCTGTTTTCCGTCGAGGGCTTTCTCCTTTTTTTCCTCCCTCAACACACCATTCACTTTCATTTTCAGCTCCAATCAAAATCGAAACAACACTTCTGAGATGGCATCCTAAGTGCATTGATGTAATCTGTAGAGACGTTTGTGTCTACAACAGTTTTTTTTTCAGAAAGCATGAAATGCATTGTTTTGTGAATGAAAGATAATTTATGTCAAAGTTAATTTAAATGATTTTCTAATTAATGCTTACATTCAGAAAATCATGATTGAACAAACAGGGCAAGACAAGGGCGCGCTTACTACATTAAGCAAAAATGTACATCAGGACAAAGATGTTGGCATACCACTGTGGTGGCATTGATGTATCACTGGAACAAAGTCAAAAGGCTAAACCAAAGTGAAGAAGACTGGAAGGTCCCTGCTTGCCAAGAGTAAAGATCTTATTCCTTTAGATACTCCTGTATGTAAACAGCAGCACATGAAAAGGAGAAGACAAACACTGAGATAGGCAACATGTTTCACACTCAGGCCTTGAACCTCAGGGAGCTGCTCACACAATTAACTGAAATTATTGTAACTCATGTTAGTGTTGTACTTACACCTATACACTATGTATGTCCATTTTAATCATTAATAAAAATGTTAACTCTTTGTTTCAAAGAGATTTCATCTCTCACGTTGGATATGACTAACTTTGGCCTATTCTTCTCTCCTAAATTCAAAATGCTATCATGGCTGCCTCAGCCTATTTTACCAAAAGAGCCTGATATTGCTTATAATTTTTGTAAGTGGCCACTGTGAAGAAATAATCAGTTCATTTAAGTCAGCGCCATAGATGTCCTATAGCATCCGTATGAATTCTGTCACAGCTACAGAAGCTGAATAGAGGGTGAGATGACTGGAGGAAGGGATGGATGGTGAAAAGAGGGATGAAGGAGAAAGAGAAGCATATCCTCTTGGGAGAGAAACTGAGTTAATACGTTTCTTTTCTACAATTTACCACATTTAATTACAGCAAAAAAACAAGGCGGCCATCAGAGAAATACAACGACATCCCCATCTTTTCAATTCTCAATTCGATTCTTGTCCTCATTGTATACACTAAGACCTCTATCTATCTATCTATCTATCTATCTATCTATCTATCTATCTATCTATCTATCTATCTATCTATCTATCTATCTATCTGCCCTTCTCTCCATCCGTTATTCTGTTTATTTTCTATTATAGGGTGGGAAAAATGTATTGGTATCAAATGGCATCAAATGACAATTCTACAGCTCAATAGCAAGTGCTATCCTCCGGCTAAATTGATATCATCACTAGAGGGAAATTGCAATGGGAAGGTAGATAAGGGCACACAAATCTGCCCACACACACACACGAATTGAAGTGATTGCTCACTCTGCTCAACCCTGACCTCCGCAGTAATATCTGGTCCTCCTGCCACCCACTTTCTCACCATGGAGACGTCAATCACAGGGTTGCGTGGCGAGAAGGTTAGCGGATGTCTGTCAGTTCCACAGCTCCGACTGCCCACAGGCACCCATACACACACACACACACCTTAACAGACTCTTGACTGCTTTGTGATCCTGGTGTCCTATGTAAAGGTCCTTCTGTCAGAATCCATTAAGGTTGTAGAATCCCCTGCCCCGCCCTTGACAAATCAATAAATGCACACATACAAACAAATGCATTGCTTTAACATGTACATCTCATAAAGCACAAAAAACTATTGTTTTCTACTTTTTTCTCTCCATTTTTTTGGAAGTTTCCTGTATCTTTCATCTAGCAAAAGAATGTTTGCCCTAATTCATGCCACTTCAACCAGACAAACAGCAGATACTTGAGACTGATTTTTGCCGTACTCTCACCCAGTTTCCTGTCTACCATGGGCGTTATCATTAGCCCTTTGTTCCCCAATGACCTCTCAACTACACGGAAAGACCCGCTCTGTGCACACTGCACACACACTTGCAATCAGGCACAGAAACCCCATTATTAAAACTATACCCAAGCATCTTTTTTCACCATTAGCATTTGTTTTACCCTCACTAATATTTGCATGGAGGATAACTAGTGTTTGCCTCGCCCCGTTCTCCTCATGTACCGTGAGGGTAATGGTGTTGTTATTACTGCATCTTCGCATCCTCTCATTTACCACTAACAATCTTCTCTGTAGTTTGCACAGGAAAGTACTAAAATGGAAGAGAGCTTGCCAGGGGCTGCGTGGCTCTTGCAATTAACCTCCAGAACTGCAAAGTAAGGGAAATTAGACTTGACTTCAGCTTTAATTACAAAACAGCAGGGAACTGCTGCACACACATGTGCAGATAATACACACAATACAACAATACGCACGCAAAGTTAGAAACGCACACCCAGATGCATGCGTGACATGTTCATGTATGAATGCACAAATACAGTGTCACGAATATCCCCATTAACCAAAAGCAGCGAACATGCACACAAAAAAAGAAATGCATGCCACCAAATCACTGTAACATTTCATTTAAATTCATTTTAGAGTATTTTTAATTTTGCTCAACAAACTGCTCAAAAATCACTCATCACAACGGTGTCATTTGTCAAGTCATAAGTTATGAACAAATTTGCCCAGAGACATGATACATTCAATCCCAAATATTTCAGCTGCAAATGAGACACTGCAGAGTCTTTACAAATATTGGTATGCATATTTCATGTTTTGATTAAGGTTTTGGCCAGCAGTGTCTCAGCATCTTTCAAGGTTCTGAAATGCATAAATATTAATTAATGCAAGCCCACTGTCTTCTCTTTGCTCTTTTTGCATTATGAATGACATCACATAACATTACGTTGCTGGGTAATGATAAGAGAACAGTGGTGCTGGTTTGATGAGTTATGCATGAAAGGACTTCTTTCAACCCTCCCCAGTTTCAGTCTCGGCAAAGCTCGTTTGCTTAAAGCTATTTTGATGTGTGCCTTTGTGAGACCTTTGTGTGGGCCTTTTTGACTTTCCAAACTTCAAATTCACAAATTCAGAATGCATTTACATAGAGCTGCTTTTTGCTTGTGCCAAGTCACTTGTGCCTGAGGATGTGACTCAGTGGTTTAGGCACGTATTATAGTGTTTTGTTTGCTTGTTTTTGTTTGTTTGTTTTATGTAGGAATCTGTGAATTGGCACTTAACATTACAAATGTATTTATATGGTAATGTTGAGGACATGAGGAAGAGGACCACGCAGCTGTTCACACTAAAGGCACGTAGGCATATGATGTATGCAGCCATTGTTCCCCGGCAGTTTTATTTTTGGCAAGGTAAAAAAAGCCTCTGAGAAAGCATTCAGACCATCATATAAAACTAAAACTCCTCTGACACCCAAACAAATAAAGCTGTTTTTTGTTAGATTCACAACTCTTAAAAGGTAGGACCATCAGGCCATGTTCAGACAAACAACAGCACTGCATGAAAACAGACCTCTCATTAATTTCAATGAGGCCACTATGACGAAGCAGAGGGCTGCGGCCAAAACGTAGGGTTGTTCAGCAAAAAAGAGGGACCTGACTTAACTTCTGCTGCACTGCAATGCAAGATCATCGGGCAAGACGCTGTGTTGGCCAATAAAATACATGCAAGCACCAGTTCCCGGTAGATTATTTTGTAACATGGACCTTATATTTATACTGTTAATCTTGCAATTGCAACAGAGGACAAAATAATTCCCATGGTGATAGCTTTGTAGATGCAAAATCTGCAAAATCTTTTGTCAAAGTTTTACAACAAATGTTTTGGTGTCCGATAAGTTTTCAAAATCATGGCTCTATGAGTCCAAATGACCTCCTGGGATCTTATTTCGTCATCTCACTGACACTTCGGTTTTTGGTTTAAATGCCCAGTCACCAGTGTATGTTGGTGATCTGACCTGCAAAACATCCTTGTCCTATCAGTCAACATTGGTTTCTTTTAACCATAAACACAATCTTTGCCTAACCTTAACCAAGCAGTTTTAGAACAGAAACTTAACAACAGAGGTGGCAGATCAGAAAACGGCCATTAGAATAATTTTTGTAACAGTCCTTTGCAACAGTTTTGGAAGACTTGTCCTCAGTGGTGTACCAACCTTAAGTACTACTGCTAAGCAGAAGAATGTAATTGAATAACAGCACTCTACATTTCATACATGCTTTATACAATTAGTGGCAGATAAATTTGAATGTTTTCACCCAAGTTCACTTATTTATCTCTCTCTGGCCTGTTTCTGTGTTTACATGCAAAGGATTTCTGTCTTCCACCACTGCTCAAAGAAACATTTCTGGGACTAAAAGAAAACATTTTGCTTGTCCAGCATCTGGGGTCTAACAGCCCACTCATCCACAATTCAACAGTGGCCATTTTGTGCCTGACTCCTTGCCCCCCATATCAGTTGACCTCAATTTAACAGCAGCCATTTCATGTCTGATAGCAAAGCAGTTTCAGTCTTTGTGGGTCAGAGAACAGTTGGTGCTTTGTGATTATTACAACAGTGAAATATTATGGTGAGACAATAATTGCTGCTCTTACCAGAGTCTGTAATAAAGTAGTGTCTGTGTGTATAAGCGTCTGTGCTTTATGAACTGAGGCTGGTTCACTTGCCTCTATTCTGCTGTAACTATCATACAGGACTGACTATTCAAATGTTATCATCCTGAGTGACAGCCAATCAGAAATACACACACACACACACACACACACATAGCCAGACAGAATGTGAAATGAATTGACAAACTCACACATGTACTCACACACACACACAAGAGAACCAGAAACGCATACAGCTGAAATGAGTATTTCTCCTGCCTTTACATATAGAGGGTAAAGTTGATTTCATATTTTATACACAGTATGTAAGTTTTAACTATGTGTCTGCACATGTATCAACAGCACCTGCTGTGTAAGTGTGTGTCTGTGTATTCACCCTGAGCACACACATGAACACACACAGAAACAGTAGCGATGGCGGTCCAATTTATGACTCATGGGCTCATGGGTTATACCACTTCTCCATAACCCATCTCTCCGCTCCTATTACAATTAGATTCCCTTGTATAAACCTAGCTGCATGAAACACTTGATTATAAACACTGTGCAGGGAGCATCACAAATGATCTCCCAAAGCCATGCATGCTAAATACTGAAAGTAGTGACAAAAACAATGTGTATATGATTTTTGGAGACATCAGCTTCCTGTTTTTTTAAGATGTTTTTTTAGAGTGTGTGTGTGTGTGTGTGTGTGTGTGTGTGTGTGTGTGTGTGTGTGTGTGTGTCTTTGATTGAGCATACAGTCATGAAGCAAACAGAAAACATGGGACACTGCAGATTACACGGTATGCCACTGTGACATGTGAGACATCAGGTTTCAAAGAGTAAAACCATCACATACTGTTTTAGGGAAAACTCTCTATATTCTCTATCTCTGTCACACTAAAGCGTCATACAGTAAATTCATTTTAGGGGAGATTAATATTCTCCCAAGCGTTATAATACTGAGAACCAACGTGAACACAGAGAGCAAGATTCACAGGAGGTAATACAGTATTATGGCCCAAATAAGAAGTGATAAATAGTAAGGAAATGAAATGATTTGAGCCCTGACAAGGACACATACTCTGTGTGAGGTACAGAATGAACAGGGAGGGGAGGGGTTGGGGGCATGTTGGATCAGGAGGAGGTGGCATCTGCTAAAATAGTAGGGGGTCAGGACCACACACGCACACAGACACACACACAAAAAAAACACAGGTGAGGTGAAGCAAAATATTCTTAAGCACACAAATGAACACTCAAGTTGGCACATGATTGTTGATTTTTTTTCAATGCATATGTAGTCATAAAGGGGCAAACAAAAATGGGGGCACAGCCACATGCACGCAAATACGTATATGTTCAAACTTGCAAAACTGCCTTTTCCTCTGGGGTCGCTCTACCCTTCAACCTCCTCCTCCTGGGTCAAGTTGGCATTTTCACAATAAAAGCAGAAAGCATAATCAGAGAGAGAGAGAGAGAGAGAGAGCTTCTGAGTGTCAGGAACAAGCTTAGAGTTGGTGTGTGGAGAAAATACAGCACAAATGTGGACTGACAGTTAACATCGCTACTGTGTTCCCTATCATTAAAGCACAATCAAATAACTGGACATGTGTTCTTCCACTGGCTTGGGCACTGTAAGTTAGTATGTGTATATCTGCAGCTATATCTGTCTGTGCATAGGCAGGGTTAAATGCTAGTTACCCAAACTAAGGCAAAATGCGCCCCCTAAAGAATTTAAAATGAGAAATAGGTTAATCAGGGACAGGTTTGGTGCTGGTGAGTGAAGGGTGCAGCACGATTATGGACAGTTGTAGTAAGTGAGTGTGTTTAGTAAGTGACATATGTCTCTTTCGTTTATATGTATCGGTTTAAACACGCAAAAGTGGGTGCCGCTGCAGATGGGAATCAGAGATTATTGGAGATTACTAAATAGTCATTACTGCACAAGCTAGTAGAGAAACTGATAGAAGAGGTGTTTTCTGTGGAGGATGAGTTCTCTTACTTCCTTGTTCTGTTTGTTTTTTCATTTCAGTTTTATTTATTAATTATCCTGAGCAAAACTGGTTTGAGGAAAGATCTGTCTTGTCAGCATTTTATCACATTTTTGCTCTGTCCAACACTTGGATTCTGCATCTTTTATTCACGATTGGAGGCTGAAATTACATGTCCGGATAAATAAAGAAGTGTGTTTCACATATGACATAACATATGAGTGAAAAAGGAATTTTTATATGCATTTAAAAGGTCTATACAATACGGCAGAAAATGTATCTTTGTAGGTGTTTGTAAAATGTTATGAAAATGAAATAAACTTCAAACTCCAATAAAAACATGTTGATGTGGCAACAGAAACTTAACTTAGGCCTGTCTCTAATAATAGTCGGGTGTCTCTCATTACTGAGATAAGTCAACACCTCAAACTTATTAGACTTTTCACTGTTCCACCTCAAATATACAAAAAATGATCTGACAGAGATCAGAATATATTACCAATGTTGGAGGAAATTAATGATTACAGTACTGATATGGTAACTAGTATCTGTGATGGAGCACATTTCTAAACTCCTGTGTGTGTGTGTGAAAACATGTTTGTGTGCTTGTAGTTGACTACATTTGCATGCTAATGCCCGTAAAAATTTTGACGTGCCCGTGCAGGGTTTGTGTGAGAGTGTGTGTCCAAGAAAGTGTGTGTTTGCGAATGGGTCATAGCTTCTTCCACTCATTATAGCAGGACATATCCACGTGTGGCATTTACCTCTGACCTCTGCTCTGCGGCAGGCACAATTACTGAAAGGCCAGACTCTTCAGCGAATGTCCATCACATCCACTCTCTCTCCTCTCCTCCCTCCTTTCATACCAGTTCTTTTTCTCCACATCAGACTCACTGGTGGCGCTAATCTGAAGAGGAAAAGAAACAAAACTAGTCAATTTGACATGTAGTTTAATAAGGTGAAGTGCTATCTTTTCATGACTGCACTCTTCTCTTTTTCTAGCACTCTTGTCAACAAACCACAGTGGTTTTTATGTTTTTCTTTTTTCATTTCTGTTTCCCATTCTATCTCTGATGCATTTTCTCTGCACTTTAAATCACAGATTAAGCAAAATTTTCTAAGTCGAGCAAACAAGATAAAGAGAGAAGGATGGAGCAAAAGAACAAGGGATGGGGAAATAAAGAGAAGATAAAGACAGAGTGAGAAGGGAAGCCTGATTGGGGGCAGTCACAGGCCAGCTTCCTGTCCCTCTCCCTGCCTTCTTCTCTCTATCCTCTCCTCCTCCGCCCCCTCTCTCCCTACATCCACAGGTAACAGAGCTCTCTTCCGGAGAGGAGGGGATGAAGAGATTAAGAGAAAATTACACCGAGTCCTTCTCTTTGACAAGACAAGGGAAGTGGAGAGTCGGAAACTTCAAACAACCTTTGAAAAGACGGGGTCAGTTCGCAGAGAAGGGCTGGACAAGAGAAGGACAGACAGATACAGAGAGAGAAAAAGACAGAAAAAGTCATGTGGGATTTGAGGTCACGGTAGATGAAGGGTGGGGGGGACTGAGAGAGAAGTGAATTAGAGAAGCAACAGAATCTCTGTGATGACCCAAGACACAGAGGAGGTTATTGTGGTGGCAGGAAAGTATTGTCACTTAGGTGAAGGCCATGAGACGGACACCAAGGCACAAAGAAACTTCTTTAGCAAATGAGCTCAATTTAGCTAACTCACTGTTGAAAGAGGATCCCTAAAACTTGAAGGGTAATCTGTGACTGGTGATAGGTTTGTCTCACAGTAGTTAAGCTGATCAAATGACTGATGTTTGCAAATACTGTCAAAGCAAGAAATTCTTTCTGATGGTCTTTCCTCATTGTTTGGGGTGCTACTGACCCAACTGCTGTATGTATAAAACTAATATTATTAATCACAAAATCAACCGTTTTTTTCTTCCCTTTTTTATGTTATCTTCTGACCTGATTACAATCCAATATTGTTGAAAAGTACTAATGTGGTAACTCTTCTCTGTGTCAAAAAAGTGACAATATAGCATTGTTATTACACCAAAAATAGAAAGAAATATTTCATGTTTGATATGTTATAAAGGGTATGCATGAACAAATGTATATTCTGTTTCTTTGCCAAAACGTCTTATTAACAAACTGTTAACAGAAATGCAAATAGACTTATTGGATTTGGAAGGGTAGTGCTGCATAAAAAGGCCCGTCAACACCAATCACAGATATAGATCATATGAACATCCATTGTATTTTAGTATGTTTTACAGCCGGGGTCTGAGATCCCAAACAGAAGTGAAGTGTAATTTTCTGTAGCGACCTTCAGAAACATGTCATCAATTCAAAATCATGTTTTTAACCAATTCTCATAAAATTAGGAAAAGTCATAAAGTATCAAGCTGATAAAACGATGTTAAGTGTCTTTTTCAGCTGTTAAGAAGGTCTCCAGAACCCCAAACATAACATTAGGGTTAACCATGATTAGCAGCATTAGTAGTGTCTATTCATTTATAACTTGGTGAGAAATTCTCAGTAAAATCTACATTCAGTTTAATGTGCGCAAAATGGCATTTATTCAAAGCTAAATTTAGAATTGAATCCGATTTTAATAATTTCACACAATGTCAAAAGTTTAAAAAACTGTGATTTTGATTCTTTTTGTGCACATTTAAAACAGTGTACAGTGTAAGTATGTCTTTCAGAGCGGACAAGAGGAAAGGGAAACACTGCCCTGTATTTCTATCAACTCAACTTTTAATGAAACTGGGAAGTTCAATAGAACCAAGAGATTGTTTTTTAAAGAGCAGCTACATATCCATATCATCTCGAGCTGACTTACACTTTATGCACGGCTGCTCCTCTAAAATCTCAGTGGAGATATGGGTGAACAGGAACAAGTCTGGTTGACAGTGTATAGGAAAAGTGTGTGTCTGTGTGTGCGCGCGTGCGTGTGTGTGTGTGCGTGTGACGGGGTACTGTAATTTGCTTTTGTTTAACCCTGAGCTGTAGGGTCTCTTGTTTTAATAGAGTTGTAGATTAGTTTTGCAATCCCGCATAATTGGGTAAGTGATAAGCATACGGTGGTATTCCTATCATGCCATTATAGTCTGCATCCCCCCCCCCCCCCCCCACTCACTCACTCACTCACTCACTCACTCACACACTCAAAACACACGTGTTTTTAACATAAAAAATTGTTCAGAATTGGCTGGGGAGACGAGACTAAACCCAATAATAGTTCAATACCTGTAATCCACCAAGTATATTATCTGCAGCAGATTATAGGTGAAAAGTGTTGTGCCTGCAATTTGCGACAATAGATCATGCTTTATCCCCTTCGTTTCCCCAAGATAAAAGCTGACTGTGGTTGCTTTCTCGTTCGTTTTTTTTTCTTTTCATCTGTCTGCATGTCCGTCTGCTCCCTTCTTCCGTCAGTAAACAGCTGACGGCACATGGATTTAGCATCTACAAGGTCTCCTGTTTGGAGGCAAAGACATTTACATCTGCTTTTTCTAAAGAAATCCCAAATGCGAGTAAATGTGATTCTATCTAAGGTAAATTCTACTAGAGTATGGGATGGTTTAGATTTAACTGATTGGGATGTAATGAGATTTGGGTAATCATTATATAAATGCTTATGCTGCAAAATGACCATAATATATGTACTTAAAGCTGATTTTCAGTAAACACAAATATGCTGCATGATATTTGATGTAGCCATTATCCATGATATTACAGTATTTTGCAAATGCAATGTATCATGCTGGAAAATCTAAAACATGGTATTGCTTTAGTTATTGCAGGTAGTGCCCACAACCACCATCTGCCAGAAGTCAGGGTCACAACACACCTCCGCTTAGGTAAGCTGCCAACGTGATGCCTAGTGTGAGAGGTGTGTGTGTGTGTGTGTGTGTGTGTGTGTTTTCCTTCTGTGTACAGTATGTTCTGTATTTGTATCCAGACACTTGGAAATGGAGCTATGCAAATCAAAATAATATTGCCATTGTAACATAAGATATAGCGTTCATAGTTCATATATCATTTCCAAATCGAGTATAAACACAGCTGCAGAGGTGTATTGTGTTGATGTCACCAGCCAAAATGGGATATGAGTGGAGCTGTCAGTGAGCTCAACAGGGGGCTTCGAGGTGCCTCGAGACCTGCCTGCTCAAACCTCAAACCTGTGTATTATAGGCATCAAGCACAACCGCTCTTTGATGGTGGAGCTACAGATGCATGAAAACATATGCACACCCACAAACACACACATACTCATCTGTTGGAGGGTCTGCAGCTGAACTCTAGACTCTAAAACTTAAGCCCATGTAAGTTGATTGTGGAAATACATGTGCACACGCACACACAAGCCTGTTTTGCACTTAAAGCACATGACATTAAGAAATTCTGACAAAGTTTGGAAAACAATGCAGTATGAATTTGGTACCACACACGTGAGAAAGTGTTGATGATTTCCTAATCCACCCTTTGTTGGCGTTCTTTTCCAGTAAAATTAGAGGAGACATGCACAAGTGTCTCCTGCTGTCAGCTAGAAGCATATGGATTTGGGAAAAACAAAATATGAAAACACCCCATCCCATCTCTCACCTCACTTCTCACCAAAATGGACCCTCAAGATTACCATGCAGGAGCTGTCGCTAATCGAAGTTGATGTGAATAACAGTAGCATTCAGTGAGCAAACTGTGATGGTACTTTTGACACTGGAGACCAGAGTCTGTGTCCTGGGTCTCATGTGGTGTTTAAGTGGTTTTTGGTTTATGGTTGCTTGCTTCATAGGATTATAAAGGAAGTTAGGGAAAGTAATGGTTTTGGTTACATACTGAACGTATAAACAAATCCCACTTGAAGTCTTATGAACTTTTTTAATAACAATCTTTCCCTACTGCTAACAAAATGCTTTAAGCTACCTAACTATAACTGTAAAAACATTTGTCATTATTTTTTGCAAAGAGCAGATTTTGTAAGGAAAACCTAAATGTTGACAGTAACCTTTTTGCAGATATGTTCAACATAAACATTTCCAATATATTTGCTCTTGCAAATAAGTTGTATATAAACAACACTTTTGGAGACAGAGCTGCAGTGATGCTCTACTATAGCTATGCTACCAAAGGCTGAGACGAGATGCTAACTAGAATCCTTTCAGAGTCTCACAGATATAATCAAGAGGAAAATGCTGCTATGTTTCTCATGAGAGGTATTACTGTATTATGCAGGGACAATGTTTCCTAATCTCTCTCTCTGTCTGGCTCTGCTTCCCCTCCTCAGAAAGTTCTTATACAGTTCTCACTTTCAAATTTTTTCTCATTTTGCCAAAGTTGCCTAAAGCAGTGTTTAAACTTTCTTGGAGAGGAAAATAGTAACTGTAATAGTAAAAGTTAAACTGAGCTCATCCAACTCTCTTGTCATTCACATTCTGTCATGTAAATTTCAATTCTATTCCTATTTCTCTTGACTGAATAGCCCCCTGGGTTGTCACTTTTAATTCTGTCTTTGATTGTACTTTTGTCTTTTCACATTCTTTTATTGTCTGAGTTGAACAGGAAATGTGACTGTCCATGTTCCCAGAATTCCTTTCACAGTCTTACCAGAGAGACGTACCCTGACTTCAGTGTTAAATCCTGCTGAAAAGGAACGTAATCATATCAGTGCTGAGCAGCAAAGTGGGTTATTTGACAGTAGAAAGAGAGACTGAAAGGGACAAGAGCCAGACTCATTGCTGCTACAGGGGAAAGCTAATTCGGCTCTTTCAAAGGGCATGCAAGGAACGGCGTAGGAGAAGAAAAGAGAGTCGGTGAACAGATCTGTTCAGTTCCATCTTACAGCCTGCACTGGACATGTGCGAGAGGGATTAACAAGGATAATAATAGGTTTTAATGGTGGAAATTTAAGGGAACCAAAGTGTGCGGCTGAGTATGTCACAGAGAAAGACAAACAGACAGAAAGGACAGAAATGAACAGACAGACAGACAGACAGTTAAGAGCTAGAATATCTAGCACCATCTTCTCTGGTCGTCTCATTAAAAAGCCAGAGGAGGAAATATGTTCAAGAGTAGGGCTCATTCTTCGGTTTGCTGCAGTCTCAACTGAATGGCCTTGAGTGTGTGACTGTGCCTCTCAGCCCTGATCCTGTGGTGAACAGACTGAATTTACAACAGCAGACATAATTAATACCCAGTTGAACGGACAAGAAAAGTGTTCATGCGAAAAAAAAGAAGAAAAGGTAGGTAAACCCATAGGAAGTGAAAGACAGAAGGTCGATTCAGTATGTTCTGCTGAGTTGCAGTGAGTCAGTGATGTCTATTGACGTAAGGACGTGCGTTAACTAGCTCTATATCATCTCTAATTTCTGCCTTGGAAGCAGAAATCGTCATTCTGGGAAAATGGCTATTGACCCTGAGAGGTAAAAGCACTGATCCTTCATACGTCAAATGTCAGAAAATACATGAAAATCTGCCAACTGCCATTTAATACCATGAAAATATGCATAGAAGGTAGTTGCTTTGGCATTAATCAGAGATTATATACTATATATGCTGCAAACTATTACAAAACTGCATTGCTGTTTGAGCAGTAAGGTGTGAAACTGCTAATGTTATACAGCCATCGAGTGCTAAAATCTAAAGAGCAAATTTGACTTACAAACACTTGTCATTCATATAATATTTATTGCGACTTAATAATTAAAATAGATGAGTTTATAATATAGATAAATGCTGCATGTTTGAATCGCACTGTGTGGACTAGAATTACAAGAATAAAGTAGGAAGATGTGCTAAGACGACTATTTGGTCAACTGTCAGGTAGCCGTTAAGTCCAAAAAATGATATAACATCAAATTATCCATTGACGCCACTGGACTCAGACCATAAAGCCTGATCTGACCTGACATGATACTGCCTCTGCTTGATTAACGATCGATGATTAACAAATAACGATTAAATAAAATAAAACGTGCATGAATTAATGAATAAAATGTACACACTACAAAATATCACAAATGTACCATCTCTGCACATCTCTGTACTTACATGAGAATTTGGTCTGATTGACTTTGGTACAGTATATTCCAAACAGTGTTAAAAGAATTCCCAATGCCAACGGCTGTATGTCAAGCTGTCCTTCTCAGATGAAGAGATTGCAGTCCCTCACCACCCACACACTAGGCCTAAGGCCATGACGGGATTTTTAAGACTTAATAAAATTGAAAAGGTTAAGTGAGACTGTTATGTTGACTTGGCAGCCATTAATATCTTATGCGGACGGACAAAATTCCTGAGGCCTTGAACACAAGTAGCTTCTTTACAGGTATATTAGGTAATTGAAAATGTTTCATTTAGATGAGAAACAAGAGTTGTTTTTGTTCTCAAGGTATCATAATTCAAACTGTGGACATAGTTTCAAGCGTGTTCTGAATTTTGGTGGTGATGCCACCCCTGTGTTGAAATGTGGATCACTGATTGTGCCTTTAACATAGATGCTGTTTTAAATACATGCATGTACACTATCAGTGAGATTCAGCGGTGTAAAATGGTGGTGGTAAGGAGCGGTGTAAAAGGCTGGAAGAGGTTTGTTTTACTAAAACCAGCACAAATTACCTTCAGGGCTGCAAAAGTTTGCTTCCCCACGTTTTCTTTACCAACACAGAGTATGTAAATGAGCACATCTGCAGTTCAGTTAATTTGAATGCAAACTGCCAATTAAGTCTTGATGCTGGACTATGAGAGACACGTCTTGTGCATGTCTGGGAAGCAAAAGAGTCAATAAGAGACACTGTGAAAAATAATCTAATTGTGTTGCTTGTATTTTTGCTTTTGTTATGGTTCTGTGGTGCACTTAACATCTGCATCTTTTAATTTGCCGCAGTATCTTTTCCTGTTGTCACTAAAGTGGTTTTCAGTGCCATGGCACCATAGCTATTACTAACATGTTGGTGCTTAATCTTTCTCTTTCTGTCTTCCTCGTTCTCTCTTTCTCTTTTTCTGCCTTATATACTGAAACAGCGATGTACATAATGGCAACTGCGCCTCCCCGAGAAAAATCTCTTGGATTGCTGTCAGATGATGTTGCCAGCCCCGACTCTACCATGCTAACAATGTCTGCTATGAATAGAAACGATTGCCATGCCTGCAACAGTGCCGCAAATTTTACACCTGCTTTTCCCACACCTTAAATCACAGATGCAATTATCTGTGCTACAGCGGTCAGTCAGCAATGATAAATCAGTTTCAGTGGCCATGTGTGCAAATTTCCACTTCCTTCTCTCATTTTTTCCCTCTTTGCTTTTTTACACAGGCACACCTTAAAATACATGTTGCAAATCTTTATTTGTAGTCTTGCTGCGCTCTCGTCATTTTGTCGGCACTGTGTTGCTATGTTACTTGTCCTCTTGTTAAAGAGCACACTGTTCTTATAATTTATTCAGTAGCAATGAATCAATGTCAACAGAAGATTACTACTAGAATTGACTGCACACGCCATGGTCCAGCGTGCAGTAGGCAATATATAATACTGTAGCATCAGCCTTCCAAAAAATGACTATATGAAACTATGATTGCAAGTTCATACTCATTATTGTTTAAAAATATATGAGAAAAAGGGACAATAACTTGTAAAGAACAGGAGAAACATAAGGGTTTTCAACAATATTAGGAGTGTGAAATAATAGTCGGCTACAGGAATAAATCAGAAACAAAAGGGGGAACTAATAAGTTTTCTCAAGGGAGTCAACAGTGGGATGGATATTTCAGTAGTAATTACTTTACACATCTCTGCAGCTGATTCAGGCACACAGAACAGAGCCCATTACTGCACAAAATCTTTCAGAAGCCCGGGATGGAAGTTAATGACCTGCTGCTGGAAAAAGAGAGGGGGAATTCGGTCTGTACTTGAGAAAGAGACAGAGAGTGAGGGATGGGGATGATTAGGAAGGACAGATTGAGCAATACAAACAGAAATGGCAACGAGGAACTGAAACAGGGAGGCCGAGAAAGGAGAGGAAGAGTGATAAACATGATGAGACTGGGAGACAGAGTCGAAGAGAGAGGTTATATATAGTGGTAGTGATGGGGCAGACACAAAGGTTTTGCGGAAGAAGAGACAAGAAGAGGAGACAGAGAGAAAGAGTGGTATGCCTTCTGAATGACAGGAGCAGCAACGTGGTGGAGAGAGCAGATGAAAAGCAACAGACATCAAAAAGCTGAGTATGCAGGTCAAGGTCTCTGCTAATCATTAGAGCTCAGTCTCTTACATACACAAATCAGTATCTACAACAAGGCCTGTATGTAGCTAAAAGACACAAATCATTACCATACGTAAAAAAAAAAAAAAAATTGGAAGAGAATGGCTGTTTACAGCACAGAAACAATACTGGCTTGTAGATGAGGTCAGCACAGTTTCATTACTCTCTGGTGTTTAGACAGAGCCTGAAAAATGACATTCAGCGCCAGAATAAAAAGATGATGTTTTTGTTTTGTTGACATAACAAAAGTTAAATGCACTCCCAATGTGTCACAGTAGACCAAAATCAATATTTCTTTCTTCATTCTCTTTTATCTGCTTTGAATCTTTCTGACTGTTTTACATTTTGTTCATTTTCCCTTCTCCGAAAGAAGATCAAAGCCACTGCATGAGTGGTGTGATAATACATGGAGCTGGATTTCCAATGTGGTCAGTTTTATTGTTTCCGGTTTTGTGCCCCTCATTCAATTAAGACAAAAACAACAGAGGCCTATAGAATAAATTACTCTATCTCCCCTGTAGACTTGTTATAATGGGATAAAAAGTGGGACACAACTTTACTGAAATGTTTACGAGTGGATGCAGTATGTTCTCATATTTATAACAACATTACATATAATCGTTAATGAGCATTCCTCATTTCTGTACTGGAGAAACAGGACGTATAAATCTATTTCACCTCTTTAAAATGCAATATAATGAATATGAATATGCAGCACACAACAATAGCCTAATTAGCCACAAGACAAATCAATACTTAAAAAAGGTTATTTCTTGTTTTGTTTGTTTTTTAAATACAGTACATTAATCTCTTCAGTTTTTTGTGTTCTGCAGCTGACAGACAGAACAACAACCTCTGTCCTTTGGTTTACCACGTTATAAATATGCAAATAATACTTTTGTGCTTTGTTAGATGATCAGAATCGTCTCTTTTGGTCAAGACAAAAAGCTTGGGAACCTGCACAGACGAGAGGCTGCTTTAGGCCACACTGTGTCTGGGCCTCCATCAGCGGGTCACAGGGGAAATGTGTCTGTATTTTCAGGCTGCGTCTCTTCCTCTCCCAGTAAGACTGACCTGCTAGACTGACAAGTCATAACACAACAACAGTCCGGAGACTATTCCCTTTCCACTGCAACAGTAAAAGCTACGGGGACGCACACGAAAAAGGTGCACAGGCTGGGGAA
This sequence comes from Macquaria australasica, assembly GCA_005408345.1. Lineage (NCBI taxonomy): Eukaryota > Metazoa > Chordata > Actinopteri > Centrarchiformes > Percichthyidae > Macquaria > Macquaria australasica. The sequence continues at coordinate 502,735 of SEMN01000109.1, forward strand.
TGCAAGTTATACAGCCTTGTGTTTAGTTTGATGACATACATGAATTTCAGATTTCATAAGAGGTTATCAGAATTCAACAACATGTACATAAAAAGAAGCGTATGATATTTCCACTGATATGAAACCAAAAATCATCAAGATTTGATTTAAAGGGTTCTCATACACCAACACCAATAGTTCTCAAGGCTAGTAAACATTTTCAGTGTACACACAGCAGCACAGACACACACAGTTTTTATACACAGTTTTCCTCATTCGTGAACTGCGTGTGCTTGCATCAGAGTTTCTATATGCCTGTATAACCAATATGTTGCCGTTTCTTTGCTCTTCTCAAATGCATCACAGAAACGTCAAGGCATTCAGTTATCTTATAGCAATGCCCACAGGAAGTACAGAACGGGGTGAAAGGAGGCATTTTGTTGATGTGTGGATGAACTTCTGAAATGCTCCGACGAATGGTGAAATGCATGAGAACTTAAATTTAAAAAAAATCACAAATTTAAAAGGTAGCTTCAACTGAGTGTTCATACTGGTACCACCATTTCAGCCTTGTTGCCTAAGTGGTTATAACATCATGCCCATATTACCCCTTCCAATAAAAATGGCATTAACACTCAATTAGACTTACTGCAAATACAAACAGAAATCATTCTATTTGCAAAAATACGCATGCATATATGTTTTATTGATAATGAGAACTATGATTACTATAAAAACCTTAATCAGAGAAACACAATGAATATTTAATGTCTGTAAACTCTCAGACTAATTTACACAAATGCAATAGTGGTATGTGTATTAGTTAGTAACTGGATAATGCTCAATGAGGTAGAGAAAAGTCTATTATACACCTAAAAGTGCATTATTCTGTGTCCACTTTCCAAATGTTAACCAAAGTTAAAAATTATTGTGTAATCTTCCTTTGGCTCATGTAGTAGATAAGTTAGAATTAAAAAATTAGAATTTTGTTTTGTTTTACCTCGCGTGGTCATTCAAGTGAAGTGAAAGTTCCTTTGTGTTAGTCTGAGTGTGTGTTTTATGTGAAAACATATATGTTTTTGCAGTATACTGTGTCAGTCTAAACGTACTAGTGCTAGCATCTACATTCTCACTGTACAAGAGAATAGTTGTTAGGTACCATCACTCCAAAACCGTTCCCGCAATTCTACTTAGCTAATTGATGACATAAAGTTGCATTTATTTACGTATATAAAACATGCTGCAGGAAACATTCAACACAGCAGATATAGTTCAGAAACAGTGAAACATTATGTACTACTGCGATGCAAGGCTGAATATTCAGCTATTGATCCAGCATGTATTGAAATTAGACCTTGAGGTCACACTCAGAACAGTATGCTAACAACATGCTTTAATCAATACCGAGTGTTGTACATTTGACCCTGTTCACATTGAAGCAATTACTCCTCAATAATAAAGGTCTTTCATTATGACCAATAAAAAGGAGTATACAGTGGCCCCTAATGACCTTTAAGACATATCCTATCATACACTGACCCTGTATGTTCCTCTCTCTTTTAGTGTGATTGTCGGTCTCGACACATGTAGAGTATGTTTGTCTGTGTGGGTGTGTGAACATTCGTGTGCTATTTTAGTACTTTATTTTATGGGCTTCATCAGACAGTGAGAGGTCACCGTAAAGGTTACTGAGGTTCGAGCTTATGGTCTCGTTAAATGTTTTATGGGAAAGGCTGTGCAGTCATGCATATCACCTCCCCAATCCCTTCTACAAGACAGACCACGGCAATCTATCTAACTAAAGACAGTTAGAGCCCGAGTCCTCCGGATACTTCTTCATTAGCCGGCAGCACCCAACAGATACATTTTTTTCATACGTTTCACTTTAATTTAGATTAATGTCATTTATGCTACTTTTCATTTTTATGTGCTGTTGTCCCAGTGTTTGTGAAGCAACAGAAATTGTTGCACAACGGTAGCCCACACGCTGTCACAGCATTCTGCATGCAAAAACATAATGACTACACTTAGCTTTGTTGAGGGTTTTTTTATTTTATTTTGTTTCTTCTAATTACTTATATTCTGTTACTTGGTGTTAAGGTGTTTTTCCTGTATGCTAACTCTTGAATACAGTCATTTAACAACAGATATTGACTGTATCACACATCCCCTTTTCCCTGCTTGTGGGACTCACATCATAGCATGACATATAACATACATGTAAGAGGCTTGTGTGATTTCTGTTTTTTTTTTTAGGTACCTACATGGGGTGCACGTCTACCATCTAAATTGTTCAACATAGTAAAAAACACCAGTGTGTCTGCAGTGTTAAAACCTGTTGTAGGTTTCCTGATGCAGAGTACAAACTGCGCATCTTTTAAAAGGAAGGAAAAAATGGCATTTGACCATTATTTTATCTAAATGTATTACAATTTATTTATCAATTTTCTTTTATTATCGCACCACAACACATCACTGAATGCTTTCCTCCAACCATGAAAAAACCACTGCACCATGTGCACACTGCAGTTCACATCACTGACTGTGAGGTCGTGCCCATAACTCTGCATATTCCTCAAGCATCTTTGCACTGATTTAGCATGCAAGACAAACACATATGGTCAGGCCACAGTCCTTCAAACCTTTAAAACAAGCGAATGGGTATAAAGCACACAGGCAGTGAACTTACTGAACAGTGAAATAAAGCCATATGGTCAAAGGACTTTGCCCTCTCTCGGCAAGCAGACAAACACATGCGGTGCACACCAAGAGAAGTCTACAGACCTTAGTGCTCTTTTCTGACTCTGAAGAGGTCTGGTGGTATTACGACGTGGGGAGTATTTTCCCAGCATGGCTTCACTCCACTGAACTCCACAAAAGGCAAGTTAAATGTTAATAAATACAAAAAACGTTATGTGAAACCATGATGAAGTTAAAGCATAGAAGTCTACTCAGATGGAGTCACCTATACGACCATATGCAGTACACCTACATTTGCCATTTGGGACATCTGTGTATGTAATTTGTTCCATGAAAAGAGCAACGTCACAATGACTGAGCCTGAATTGGTGTATTCTGTAACAAAGAAAGCAAGAACTAAAAAATAAAAAGATCAAGATGGAGCTGATGAAATGGAGGAAATGAAGTGAAACACTTAAAGTGTGACAGAGAAGTGAGACAGCTAAAGGTAGATGTAGTCTTTTTTTTCACCGTAAGACCCAAATGAGAAATTTCATCTCTTGCCCTGGGTCCCAGGCTCATTAAAACATATCACTACTCTTGTCATGTGGGGACCCAGCAGGAACACGTCTGTGACCCATTCTGGTTCCCGACCATTAAAAAATATTAAGCTAGAAGAAACAGGGGGATGAAGATAAGAGGGGAACAGAAAGGACAGCAGAGGTAAAGGGGGATGTAGAGGCAGACATGCAGCCGGCAGAGAAAGGAGTCTGCATTTTACTGCTTCACTTCATCTCTCAGCCTCCCCATGTCTCCCCCTTTCTTCTTCTCATTTGCTGCCATGGGGGGGGTAATGTGCCATGAAATATGTACTTAAAGCCAAGCTCAGGTGTGGTCATAAAAAAGTAAGAGACTGTCTGGGTCTGTCGTATGTGTGTGAGCCTATGTGTACACATAATAATGTATGTGAGCGTGTCTATGTGTAAGCACTATAGCATGTACGTTTGTGATTTGTTCATATGTTTTTAATCAAATTAATGTCTGTGGTTGCATGTGTGCCTGTGTGATAGAGAGACAGACAGAGAGAGAGAGTGTGTGTCATAGCTCCCATCATCTCACATTCACACATTGCAGGACACAGATTACTCCTCCGCATTAGGTAGAGGTGTGAAGCCATTAATATAAACTGAAACACACACACTCAGGTGTGAAGCTACCTAGTTGATTTTATAGCCATTCTGTTGGCAAGATGAAGACAGAGGTTGGCAAAAATGTGTACGATATTTCTTGTCGCCTTTGGTACATAATTTAAATAAATTCTTTGCACTTGGTGATCACACACACACACTCACAAATTCTTGTATTTGTATCCTTATGAATACCCTCCATTCATTTCCTATCCCCATTTATAACCAACAACTCTACGTGTCAAGCCTCAAACGTGTCTACAGGGGAGGCGTAGTGCGAGCAGCACGTTAGCAGAGCAGCAGCAGCTTCAGTGCTCCGTCTGTGTCTACACAGGATGTGTTCAGGCACAGTACTGAGTGCAGGTCACTCGCGTTTTGGCGGTGCTCAGAGCCCAACACACAATCACTGTAGTGACACGCGTAAAATGGAAGAAAATAGACTTGAAATGTGCATGTGTTCCATCAGACACGTGTAAGACAGACAACTGAAAAATGCAGCTGAAATGCTTTCTGTTTAGACATGCTATAACTTCCTATTAGATCCTTCTTTATAACTTTAAAGAAATAGTTTAACATTTTGGAATATACACTTATTCACTTCCTTGCCAAGAGTTAGATAAGAAGATCTGTGCATTAACTATGGATCTGGAATGGGGAGTTGATTATCTTAGCTTAGCATAAAGACCGAAAGAAGGCCAAATACAGATAGCCTGGATCTCTCCAAAGTTCAAGTTTATTGTCATATACACTTAAAAAGTACCATGAACATTCAAATGAAATGTGCCCTGGCTCTCTCGGCCCTTAAAACTTTATATAATAAAGAAAATAAAGAGAGATAATTAATAATTAAATAACAAGAACAATAAACTAGAAATCCCACAAAATAGTAAATCACTATTTTATGTAAGGTGCCTACTGTTCATTATTATGGCCGCCTGGGGGTAATAACTGTCTTTGAGGCGACTGGTCCAAGCCCTGATGCTCTGTAAGCACTTTCCTGAGGGAAGGAGTGAGAACAGACCATGTGCTGGGTGGCTGATGTCCATAGCTCACAGAATGACTACTCGGATCTCTAAAGCTCAATAATTAACACTTTATATCTTGTTTGTTGATACACCAGGGGTTATGACCTGTAACTATTTCTATGGCGACCTGAGACACCACTAGATCTAGCTCCATAATTGGTGTACAGATACAAGAGTGGTATTGATCTGTTCATGTAGCTCAAATAAGCATATTTTCCAAAGTGGTGAACTATTACTTTAAAAAAGAGGTTTAGATCCCTAAACTTAATCAGACCATAACCAGATCTTATTTTGTTGTTCACCTGTTGCCCCAAACCCAAACATCCTAACCATGAAATGTCCCCTTTAAGGAGTTAGGACTGGCCCAGAATGACCCCAATTTGAAGGTTAAAAGTATTTTAAGACTTGCTTACAGGTGCACCTGAGTTTCTCTGTCTCTTTTTCATTTCCTTTCTTGGCAACCATCTTTCACTTTGTCCTCCTCCCACATCCAATTCCGGGAACTTCCTCCAATTAATTGACTGCTGTCATTTATCTTTCCAATTCTCCATCCATCCACCTATTTATCCATTCTTCTTCCCCTCCTTTCCTCTTCTCTTATTTCCAGATAGCCTACGCCTCCGTTCGCTTGTTCGTTCGGCTCATTCAAGCTACAAAGAGAAAAGTCTAAATCACTATTGATTCCGCTCTCATGAAAAATACATCTTGCACATTAGGATTCAGTCTCGGCCCCCTTTCTGTATCCCCACTGCATCTGGTCATCTCCTAATCTCCTCCCTCCATTCCTCCATCCCTCCTCCGGCCTCCTCACAGAAGGTGAGAGGTATATTTTCCTTCCATACATCTGCCCAGACTTCTGTCTTCTGATCGATCTTCCATTCCGACTCTCCGGGTCCATTAGGACGAGTGTTTATGCTGGAAATATCAATACTTCTGCTCCTCTGTCTTTGTCTGTCCCCCTTTCCTTTTTTACACTGCGTCCTTACTCTCTGTGTTTTAAGCTCCCTTCCCTCCCTGGTTATACCCCTCGCCATCATGATTTAGTTTTCCCACTTTGACACTCAGAAGTTTATTTCACCACAATAGCTCTGCCCACATTTTCCTATTTCTTCTTAATATTACTTCTGTTTGTTTTCTCTCCTCTCACTCGGCCTAAATTGCCTAAAACCGTGAGAGCTGAGATTGCTTTTCCTCACATGGGGCTGAAAGAATATATACTGTAGCTTTGTCACAAACTTCATTTGATACTTACAAACTCCCTCTCAGTCTCATTCCTGTCTAAACACTTCCAAATACAGGCAACGAAATACAAGCCACGTGTACTTCAATTTACCCTTTTTTTGTTGTATTTGGTCATAAAACATCACATTCTGCTCTGCTGGCATAAAAAAAAAGATAGAGAAAGAGTGCATCCCAACAGCTGTTTACAATCTATCCAGCCTGCCATTTCCATTGGATAAGCCTGTTTTGGACTGGCTGGCTTTTTATTTTCCCTGCTAGCCAATTTGGTGGCCACATCCTGTCTCTATTAATATCCTTATGACACTTCAATTTGCTGTGTTTCCCCCCCTCTGCTCCCCTGCCCCTCCCTCCAAACTGATGTCATACTGGCTGCCGCCTCAATCTGTGCCGCCTGCATACCTACCTACGATCTGGAAAATAATATCTACACAAAGACAAACACCTGCAATTGTGAAAAAAACCCCACATGAATGGGAGATTGTTCATATATATAGATTCCTGGAAACACACATAAGTGCATGCAGATCTGTCCACCTCTTCTCTGCTCTGAGCATTTTAGTAAGTAGTAAAAGAAAAAGCTACTGTAGCTCTCTTCAGAGGACAAAATAGTTTGTTAAACTAATACTGGCGGTATGTCCCAAGAAGAAAAGCCACTGAAAACTCATTTGCAATGGTTCCCTTATACATTTATGGTCTTCTTAATGCTTTCTATAACACGTATGAAAGCCATATTTCTTAGGAGAAGGGGAGATTGTTTCAATATTTAATGTCGTACATCCACTGCATTTCTCTCATGAAGCAAAAAAAAAAATAAAAAAAATTTCTGCATGTGCATTGATTTATCCACCAAAACAGTTGCAAATGTGAGTACAAGAGCATGCCTTTTCATTAGACAAAGTTATCTATTGATGACGCCTCACCAACAAATTGGATTTCATGACATGAATCCATAATTTAAAGAGAAGAATTGTGCTTGAAAATAGTGAACTGAAAGTTAGTATATACTGTATATTTCAGCAGTTGGAATGAACAAAAACCGCCCACGCCCTGACAGTGTAAGAGTTTATATTGAGATACTACATTTAATTTCCATTAGTTTGTCCTTTGCACCCACCACAGATGGTTTAGACATGCACACATTCCCCCAGAAGACATATGGGGACAATGGCCAGCAACACTTATCTCTGTCTGTGTTATTTAATTGCAGTATTTATCATCCAATCACACCAGGACATCAGAAAGTGACAGGCCTAGATGCACAACAATAAAATCCTGTACTTTGGTATGGGATGTTTAAAACCACCTTGTGCTGACATTTTGAAAGAAGGTTTACATAAGGAGACAGAGGAAGAGCATGAAAGAAAGCATAGGCTTATTGTATATTTGAATAAATACAACTCTGAACACAGAAAAAGGGCATGGCATTTTTCAAGACAAGCCAGCATACGCAGCAATAACATCCTCATTAAATCCGTTCTCAGTGATCAGATCTCACAAATCCGATTGAAATGACAAGTTTAACGGCAGGTCTCAGCTCTGATCTGAATGTAGATCAGCCGACTCCATGGTGATGGAAAGGGTGAACAACTCTCTGGAACACATAATCCAGGCTTGTTATGAGAATGAGAAGTTAAAAGATATGAAAAAAGTAATAAAAATAAAGCCATTTCCTCGTGTCTGGAAGCTTCCACTTTCCAATTTCTCTCATTCTCTATCCCTTCTTTCCTTTCTTTCTTTCTTTGTGTCATTATCTTTTGGTTTCCAACGCCCCTCGTGGATACTGAGAGCTCCTATCTTTGGTAAATGATGAGGACATAATGAGGAAACTAAGGGAAGGAATGGAGGGCTTCACTTGCTTGTGTGTGTGTGTGTGTGTGTGTGTGTGTGTGTGTGTGTGTGTGTGTGTGTGTGTGTGTGTGTGAGAGAGAGAGAGAGAGAGAGAGAGAGAGACTCAGACAGAGACAGAGAGAGAAATGAGGAGAGAGAGTTCTCGACAATCAACTAGAGTAGAGTGACGAGGACATACGCACCCAGCTGGTTTCACTTTTCTCATCACTTTTTTTTTTCTTTTAATTTATGATAATATTCAACGTCTGTCAATTTATCTGAGTCTCTTTCTCTCGTCGTCACCTTCTCAGCCTATCCCCCATGTGTATCTCCTTCTCTCTCACCCTTTCTTTCCTCTTCTCAGTCCTTTATCTCCGTTCATCAACCTCTCATTTGCTTCTCTCCTCATATCACCTTCCTCTCTTCTTCGCCTTCACGTCTCCCTGTAGTACTCCTTCTCCCTCCCTCCAATCTGTCCTCATGCTCTGTATCCACACCCCCTCCCCTTCTGTTTTCCTGGTCTATAAGGCATAACCGGCCTCTTGTGTAAGGGTTGGCTTGGCTTTGGCGTTCTGCTACTTGCTTCTCCTCTTCCTTCTCCCGCTGCCTGGGTTTTGTTCCCTCAGCCTCTAATCGGCTTTTCCGGGTTTGGGATCGTCTCTTCCTAACTTTACCCTCTCTCGGTGCCACAGGATTATCCCCGTCAAAGAGGCTGGACTTCCTGGCTTGACGAGTGTGAGTCTATCTGTGTGTGAGTGATTCCTCTATGCCTGCGTACGTGCGTGCATGTGTGTTAGCTTGTGCGTGCATCTTTGATTTTTGTTGTTGTTTTTTTCATACCCCTGATCCTCTGTAATCACTTTGAGACAATCCCATAATACCCCATAGGTTCAAAGGATGGTCCATGTGTGTGTGTGTGTGTGTGTGTGTGTGTGTGAGTGAGACAGAGAGAGATGTGTAACCCTTCCACTCAACTGCATCTTAATAAGCAAAGAAATGTCTAACGTAAAAAAAAAAATTAAAAAAAAACAACTTATTTTGCCATTGGAATTTGCAGTTCATTCAAATATTCTTTGATATTCTGTTTGATTTAGAACCGTTTCGATTCCATAGATTGTATAATTTTACTTTTATCTTGTTTTGTTTTACTCTGATGCACAAGCATCCCTCAAACATATAGTCCATTAAACAAAACAGCCACGCTGGCGGCTCTGTGAGGCTGTACGCACAGCAGTGAGCGTGTTTAGCTTGGGCTAAATGCTAACATCTGCATGCTAAACGCTCACAATGACAACACTGACATGCTGATGTTTAGCAGGTATAATGTTTACCACGTTCACCATCTTAAGTTACCGTGTTAGCATGCTAACATTTGCTAATTAGCACTACACACAAAGTACAGCTGAGGCTGGACCAAAGTGGTCGAATGACCAACTGACATTGCCATCCATAGGGCGTGGCTAAAGATGTTTTTCCAACAAATGCATATTCAGTAGGGTCACAAAAAGTCAACTCAAGTCAATAGTGCATCCTAACTCAACATGCAACAATGATGTCCCTGAACTGATGACACTATAGTCAAAAAGTCATGCTTAAAGTAAATAAACAAAGAGGTAGTCAAATTAATCATTGCAGTTTGATCTATGCTGCTGATCAACCACATGGTGCTACAACTCAGAGCAGGAAGGGAACAGAAGGCTTGGCAGCCATTTGGGGACTGGCATTTAGTCTCGGAGTCTCCCTCCTTCTTTTGTTCTTCTCTTTCTGCTCATTTCCATCCCTCCATTCCCTCTTTATTTAACTGGCTCTTTGTAAAGGTCCTGCTGTCAGCCTCCACCTGTCCCTGTCACAGTAAACAAAGACAACCAGGAGACGCAGCGCTTTCTCTGTTGTCTCCTGTCTCTGCTCTCTCTTCTCCCCTGCCTTCTTCTCTTACTTTCTTTTATTTTGTCTCCTCTTGATTTTCTCCCGTGTCTCCCCCTCTCCCCCTTCTTCCTCTGGCATTTCTCCCTTTCCCTTTATCACTCCCTCTTCCTCTCTCACTCAGACCTTAATTTTTTGCTTCTCTTTCATTCTGTCTCATCCATTTTCTTACTCATTTAGATGCTTCTGTTTGAATCTCTTGGCCTTGTGACAAGTTTATATCATCACTGTCAGTGATGTGTATCTCCCTTTCTTCTTTTTTCTTTCTCTTTTTGCATTCATTACGCCTAGTGAATATTTCTGTAACTCTTTCTCTATCCTCTTAAGTTGTGAAATTGACCAAAATTATTATCTCAATGAACACAAAATGAGCTTAAATGCACATAACAAAATAAGACATTGCATACATTCCATCTCAGTGATGCCCTTTCCTACTTTTAAGTCCAGATTTTTATATTCTGGCCTGGTTTACCACGTACAGAGCCTCAGCAGACTGCGAATGTCTGCATTATGCAAATCACTTCCTGCCCGCACAAACAAGCCGGGACCAATCAATGTCAATCCCCATTCCCTCGGCCAATCAATGTCATTCCCTCTCCTACAAAACCGCGTCTAATCGAAAGGCATTGTTCCTCGGGCCCTGCATGCTAAATCAGGAGGGCCGGAGTGTCTAAAATTCTCACATCCCACACTGTACCCCATAACTTCAAGAATCATCAATGTACAATGGGAAGAGATGAAAGTGGACATGATGACTTTGGGAAACAACGATGACAGAGAGAGACAAAAAACAGAGCAGAGAGCAATCCAGTTTGGGACCTTTTGTTTGTGACCACTTAAGAAAGAACAACAAAGAAGTCAACAAAGGACACTACTGCATGCTAACACAGTTTCGACCGGCATCTTAGGTCATCACACTCAAATCAGGTGGTTGCCACTTCCTCTTCCCACCTCCACCTGGCTCCAACCCATTGTCCAAATATGCTTTTTCTGCTTTGAAACAACTGACAAAAACTCCAGAGTTCAAAATGTCCCTTCAAAAAGACATGGGTAAAGTCACATGTGCTTGGTCCAAGGTCACCTGCAATCTTAGCCGACTACTAATTCCGCATGGAAGCTAAACTGTTAGTGCTACACCAAACTTATTGGACTACATTTATCCAGACAACAGCCTGCTTAAAAGCAACACACAGTGTAAAATTCACAATTCTTTACATCAACAAATAGACTATAGATGTACACCTGCAATTCAGTGGGGGGAAAAAAGCCAGGAGACAGTCAAGTGGGTCTCAACATAATGGTGCGTCACAAGCTACACACCATAATGTTAATGTTTGGTTAAAAGTGCACAATAAGATGATCTAAAACATGGAGTGGGTAAGCGGACTGATTGAGATTTTCAGATGGATAAATAGAGTTAAATGTTTTTTTTAATACATGTCCATGTATTAGTGTGTGTGAACTGTGTCATCTGTTGGGCAGTCTCTATTTTCATGATAATTCACTTGCAGTACATTCCCTTACTACTATATTTCCTGTAACAGATTGAATATTTTGTATGAGACAGACAGACAGACAGACAGACAGACATTCTTTTCATGTCCATCCTTCTGAACATTCAAACATGGCCCTCATCACCATTACATGTTATGCAGTGTGCACAGACATGATTTTTTTTTGGCTAGGAACATACCACCAAACGTGTACCCACCCTCAAAGCCCCAGCTTTCTCCCCTCTATAACCCCAGCTCACTTTCCATATTTTCTTTAATGGTCTTGGGTTCCTTTTATCTCATAAAGTGGTGGAGCTCATGCTGTCTGTGTGGTGTCATTAAAGTCAGTGAAGCTGGTTTTAATTGTTGGTGAATTGGCCTTTTATGACTAATGAAGCCTCTAGTATGGGCTGCTTGTACTATTTAATCAGCCATCATGTACTCCGTACCACCTACACACTCTGCAGTGAGATAATGGGAGTGAGGGAGAAAGCGAGCACTGAATCATGGGAGATAGATAGATAGATAGATAGATAGATAGATAGATAGATAGATAGATAGATAGATAGATAGATAGATAGATAGATAGATAGATAGATAGATAGATAGATAGATAGATAGATAGATAGATAGATAGATAGGATAGATAGATAGAATTTGTGTTTTCCACACTTGTTATTGAGGTATTGCTGCTTGTCTTGAATACAACTGTAGGTCTGTATCACTTTATTTCAATGAGACTAAGTATGGTAAGCTTCAGTCTCTTATAAATGCCACTCTCATGCTGTGACAGATGCTCTCCCAGATGCAGTGAGCTATAGATACGGAAGAAGAAAAAAAATCAACCCATTTTGGTGTATTTAGTGCACATTTTGAAGTGGCTGCACTGTGAAGTTATGAGTATTAATACCTTTTGTAATGCTGATGGTCCTGGAGAGCAAGTGTGTGGATGACCCCTGTGTTTGTATTCATTTCTCAAAGGTATTTTTCTCGATGAAATGGCCTCTGAAGTAGCTCTTGGCCCAAAGGTGACTAAATCTCTCTACTGAGACCAATGAAGAGGCAGGGTGGCACAAACTCAAGGCAGAACACAAACTACTTTCTTGAGAGGTAAAGTCTGCTGCATACCAACTCGTAACAATTCACATGGAGCTCACAGCTTGTGTTGCGTTTTATGTCCTGTCTTTATTTTCCATATTTCCCGTCTCTGTCCTCCGCATAATAATCAGAAAAACGGAAATGTCATAAAAAGATTTTTACAGTTTCAGCTGATTAAAATTCAAAGCCAATGGGGTAGATGGTCAACTATACCGCAGTTTAGCATTTTGCAGCTCACAGGGTTTCTCACTGCAGCTCACTTCAATGCGCTTTATTGTCCCTGAGGGAAGGTTACATTTCAACAATAATACAACATCCAATTATCTAATTACTGTCTAATAAAAAACAGATGTGATTTGTAGAAACTGAATTTCTCAAAAGTGATAAACATTGACTGCTCTACCTGAGTCAAGTTTTATCATTCATGCATTTATGTATATTTATGACAGATCTTTTTTGCAATTATCTTTGTCCTATGGTTTGGTATTTGACCTGCCACACTGCAGACTCACTGATGCTACGGGCTGCAAATGCATCTAAAAATGTACCTAAAAAAAACCCATTAAAAGCACATTAACATCAAGTCATGTGATGACGGCAGCAGATAGGGAGGTTTTATTCCAAGGACCTGGGTTGAAGGCCCTGTGCAAACACATGACTGCTGAAACGTCCTTGAGAAAAACAAACTTTATCTGTACCAGCTCAATTACTGTTCTGTAAAAGACTTTTCCAACAGGAATCAGAGTGACTTTATTATAATAAACTGTATTATTATAGTTGGGTGATAATTCAGTATTATATTTTGTCAACATACTGAAATCTGTCGCAATATGAGACATTAAATTATTCAGGGTTGTAAGTTCAGGGTTTTGGTTTCACAACATTGACAAAATAAGATGAACAAGAGTTTGACTTTTAATTATGTGTTTTGAATAATGTGTTGAGATAATGCTGCAATATTTCCAACTCCTATATATTTGTGGTTAAAAAAAATACAAAACAAATCAAAGTAACTAAAATAAAGGGCACTGGAACAACATGGGAGAACACTACTTTGTCTTTTGAGTTACACATCTTCTTGTATGTCACAGTTGAATACTCACACAATGTCCAGTGAATGAAGACTACTGGTCACGATAATGTTTTACTCACAACCTCCAATGTAGAAATTTGGGACTCAGACTTTTGCTTTGATTGCTGCAAGGAGTCTAAAAAACTATAACTTTCTAAAAAATAAAAAAATAAATAAAAAAAAACTTTCCTGCAACAGCTAGAGGGATACTTTCTGTGTTTACTCTTGGTCTGACTTAAAGACGTGAAGTGTTTGAAATTATTTCTGTTAAATTTAAACCTGCAATAACTGATTTTATTTTTTTTTGGCCACTTGGGGGCAGTGGAAACAAGCTGTATACCCAACACTGACACATTATCACCTTATAAAGTTGATACGGTTAATTTATACAACTTACTGATAGGGAGCAACATTAGCACCTGGCAAATGTAAGTCCAATATTCACTCTACTTTTAACTCTGGGTTTGTTGCTTCCTGTGGAAATTATCTGTCTCTTTAGCTGCTAAATGCTCTATTATGTTCACCAGCTAATTGCTAACTTTGTCTGTCTGTCGTTTGCTTCTGGGCAGGTAGTGTACACTGAGTTTTCAGAGGCTTTTTAGTAAAAACAGCTGTCTGCTGCATCTGAAAACAACACTAATGCGGATGGTGATAGTGAATGAAAACAGTAAAGCTGTAGGCCATAAAACTAAAACCATTAGCTGAAAGATGCAAGGGGAACTGCAGAGTCGAGTAATAACTCTCGGTGGGTTCATAACAATGAGAGACTCCTTACATGTACTCATTTGATTCATTGTTGATATAGAAGTATTGATTAAAGCAGCTTTAAGCTGTAACAGGCTTGCACTGCCTGCACCATTTGAGCCACAGTCTGTTTCCCAAATCTCTACATCAGAGGTCGTGAGTAGCTGCTTAAGGAATGAAAATATGAGAATAAAACCAATGGGTATAAATACTGGAATTTCCCTTTAATAGTGTGAGTTTGTGTATATGTGCATGCGCCATCCTTGCCTACATGTGTGCATATGCTTCAGAGCGCACACACTGATGGGTTCGCCATTTCTCATGAAAAATCCATCAACTGCCGAGTCGAACTTAAACAAATGGAGCTGCTTGGACTGAGGGCTCAGTGGAAACAACCTAGTTTCCCATTACCACCCTGTCCACAAATTATGTTCCTGTTACAGTATGTTACAATGCAAGCACTCACACACAAAGACGCACACCACGACGGGTATGCACAGTAGAAAGAGCCGTTTGATGGAGTGGGGTAATAAAGCAGAGGGAGGGCAAAGGGGAAGTTGAACAATAACTGCAGCTCTAGACCAATATAGTGCCTAGTTCACACAGAAGTGGGATTTATGGCAAGGTGCCCCACACACACACACATACATCATGCTTAACAATCAGACCATCGCCTATACCTATAGTCACTATTTCCACTCAGTTGATCTTTTTCCAGATTTTTGTCTTTCTTTCTTTCTCTCTCTCTCTCTCTCACACACACACACACACGCACACACACACACAGCAGGCTCTCATACAGAAACCATAAGAGTCTCTCATCTAGCACTATCTCTTTTTTCTCTGTCTTGGTGTCCCTGTCTCTTTCTATATTGCTCTCTTTCTGTTTCTCAGCAGTCTCTGCTGAATCCTCTTTCACCCCCCCTCCCCTCCCCTTTTCTCTTCTTCTCACTCCCTCTAAGCAGTCTTTCCTGAAACCCCTTTCATGCTTTCACCGCTCTCTCCCTGCACACATTCACTCTTTCTCCCTCTCTACAGTCTATCCTGAAACCTTTTCATGCCTCCATGCCATCATCTCTCTCTCTCTCTCTCTCTCTCTCTCTCCCCCTCTCTCTGTCATATTCTTTTCTCTGCACCTGGCCATGACTCTTCCCCCATCGCTGTGGTTTCCCCTCTCCACCTCTCTGACAGCTTCACATTAATCATTCCTACATCCCCAGGAAGACTGCCTTCCTTGCCATCCTCCACTCTATCTCTTTCTCTCCCTTTCATTCTGCCTGTATCTTTCTCTCTCTCTCCCTCTCCCTCTCTCTCTCTCTCTGTCACACTTTCCCTTCACCCTGCTTCTCTCATTCTCTCTTCATACCTTGTTTCTCACTTCTCATCAAATCTCTATTTATGTACGTGCAACAAAAATGGTATCACCTTTCTCCCAGATGTGTCAAGTTATCATTTGCGGAATATGTTGCCAAAAAGTTTTAGCTGCAGTGCCACCGGAAAGGCAGTAAATCTGATGTATTCTAAGTGAAGTATATTATGTGAGAGTCTTAGCAGCCATTAAGACCATAAATAGCACTACGTTGAAAAAACACAAGTGGCTGCTTTGGTGGGGGCGTGTTACTTCAGGTACTGGTGAGTCGACGTTAGCCGGTTTGAGTGACACATCCCTGAGTTTTACAGTTTTATCTGACACCAAAACACTGCAGCAGTTTATAATACTATGCAAAAAAATAATATAGATTTTACTATGAAAACTATGAAAAGTTATAATGATGACAATCCACGGATGTATTAAGAGAACTGGATACTGCGTTTTTAAGATATGCTGCCCATATGCTGAAGAGTTTTCAGGCTCATTGATCAAATTCTGAAAATACAAAGTCATTTCGGGGTGTTTGTTACACTCAGAAAAATGTATTCACTGTTTTACAGGCGTTCTTTTTGTAATTAATGTGTAAGAAAAAAAGTCACCATGCATCACGTAACCTTGCAACACGAAGTGTGGCCACTATGCCAAAATTACGCAGGGCTGTGCTCTCATTGAAATTAATGAAAAGGCTGCATTGATGTCGGTTGGAACATGGCCTGAGTGAGGGAGTGATTAAATTAATGGGTTTTTTTGTTTGACACACAACACAAGTCACTTGAGGCCACTGAACTTTCTTTCTACATTAAAATTCAACAAAGTACTAACTCTTTGTATAATACAGTATGTGATCACTGAGCTAGCAAAAAGTAAAAATAACTTTTCCACTTTTGCACATGTACTTTTTTCTTTTGGAGGCCAGTGTGAAGGAGGCATGCTCAAAGAAATGTGAGAGGAAACAAAGGAAACTGTGAATGAGAAATTCCAAGAAATCAAAAGCTGGCTTGCTACACATTCATGGCACTATCGAGACATGACTAAGACCAAACAGCAGACAGCCAATTCACTTCATTTCCTCATAGGCGTTTTCAACCGTCTCTTTCACACACTCATTTGTTTTACGGTTCTCTCTTATGCTCTTAAACACTGTCTAATCCCTGATTAGTGGAGGAAGAGGGCGTTTAATGCTCCTCTCCACTTGTCTGCTCCTGAACTGTGACACACACAAATGCTTACAACCACACATGCACGCACTCACTCACACAGACTCACACTTGCAGCAAAGGAAATCCATTCTCACACGTAAACAATTGAAATACACACACACACACACACAAGCCCACACTGCTTCTCCTGCAGTGCCACTTGCATGTGTCTCTCTCCTTCTCTGGTGAAACAGGTACTTGAAAAGGATTTAATAGTATCCAGTGAGTGCAACCAAACACTCAGACGACAATGCGTTTACCCAAGAGAGAAGCTGCACATTAAAAGAGAACACATCCGTACACAGCCGTACTAATTCTGCATGGACCTCTTTTGTCAAAGTTAAAATACACCACAAACAAGCAGTTTAATTATGTTTAGTAGAATTACTGTGATGTGGAAACTCCCTGCACATTCATGTACACATGGGAGCGGAGGGCAGGAAAAGAAGCAACCAACAAGGGTAGTATCCAATGCTTGGCTGGCAAATCACCCCTATGGAGTACTGGCACTTTTAATATCACCCGCATATTAGTGTTATTACCAAATACTGCCAGTTTTTAATGAATTTAGATATGCATGTTATCAGCATATCACTCCTTTTCCTGCCCAATCAAGTCTGGACAGAGGGCAGAAATGTGCTGCTTATCTCGCCTTTTCTGAGAGGTGCAATATGTAGTTCATCTCCACAGGACAGCTGCTGGAGAGGGGCTGGCCTTTCCAGTCCCGTCCAGCCCCAGGTCTGGTTTTTTCTGGGTCCCTCCTCCGGGACCCCCTCCACCCACCCGAGTTGGTGATCCCTGAGGGACGTCTGGTATCCGTCCCTTAAGGGGGGGGTACTGTCATGGTCCACAAAGGACTCTTGTCTGGACTCTGTGTGTTTCGTCTTGTTTCCTGTTTTATTTTGAAATTACTGTTCTTGTTTCCCTGTGTGCCCTTTATTTCCTGTCTTTGGTTTCCTTCCGGTGTTGATTGTTTTCACCTGTGTCTCGTGACTCACCTGTGTCTGTTTCCCTCGTTGTCTCTTCCCCTATATGTACCGGTCCTCTCCTTTTGTTCTTTGTCGAGTCATTGTTGCTGTTCCTGGTGTTCCTCGTGGTCTCCTCGTGTCGCGTTCCTGGTGTTCCCCTGTGAGTCAGTTCTCGCTTTTGTAAGTTTGTCTTGACGTTAAAATAAACCTCTGGACTATTCAGCCTCCTAGCCTGTCTGTATTTTGGGTCCTCTCCCTGCTGCCAAAATGGCCCATCTTGACACCATAAATATCCATACATATACAGATAGTGACATCTGTCATTAGCCCTTGTAGCAAAGGTCAGACCTCATTTGTAATTTAGATTATGGATCAACCACTAGGGATCTGCTCAAAGAACCCTGGGTCCAATCACATGGGGTTAAATAATCTACAGTTTATCAGAGACATCAGCATCTTAAAGTGATCAAAACGACTTAAACTAACGTAAAAGCCAAAGACAAAAATCACAGGGATGTGCTCTTTTGATGACACATGAGTTAAGTTGATGAGAACTAACAAATGTGACGGCGTCGATGCTTTTGAACCTACAACCAACCTGCCAAAGAAACATCAAGTTCTACTTGTTGAGCAAAGTAAAACATTACTTGAAATGTCACTAGATGATCAGTGATATTTTTCATTTCCCATACTGAATAAAGTAATTACATTGGGCTCCAATCAGGGGAAGTGGTGGAACACTGGAGAGCTGGCAGATTGCTATCTGTTTGACAGAGACAAGTCAACAACACCTCTATCTTCACTCACATTTCCCCTGATGCAACAACACTTTATCTCTTCATTACTAACTGATAGTAGATGGGGGCATGACAGTTAATTGCATCTCTGGAATGTGTGTGTCTGTGTGTGTGTGTGTGTGTGTGTGTGCTTGTTTAAGGGTCATTCTTCTTAATAGTTTTGGCATGTACCTGTGCTAGTGTATATGTGTTTACATGCACATGTTTTAGGCTGGGATGTGCATGTGATGCATGTGAAGATTTCTGTTTTGTATTTCAGTACTCGCCAGAGCTACCTGTATCCTCCTCTCCCTTTATCTGTCTTCTTCCTCCCCTCGTTATATCTTTTCCACACCTCTCCCCTCCCCTACAGTCCCTTTCGTCACCGCTATCGTCACCTGCGGGTGTCTGTGTCCCACGATGCATTGCAATCCGCCCGCTCCCCTGGCTGGCGGTGGAACTGCAGTGACATCTACTGAGAGAGGAGAGGTGAGGAGAGGAGAGGAGAGCAGAGGAGATGGTGAAGGAGAATGAAGGGGAAAAGAGGGAGAAGATGACTCATTACAGTATCTGAAATGCAATAAGTGATTGGAGGGAAGAAGGGGAATGAAAAAACCAAGTCACACCTTGAACCTGTATTATTACGTATTCAGCTCAGTTCTGTAATAGCAGCAAAAATGTACCTACCTTCTTTTAAACAAAGGACAGTATTTCCCCTTTGCAGTAGAAGTTTCCCTGCTTTCCCCTGTTTTTTTTTTCTCTGAGTCTAGTATTGTGCGCAGATAATTGCTTCTCTTTAGTAACAACAGCTCTAAAATGATTTTTATTCTAGTCAGTAGGGTTTGATACAGGCTGTCTGTGTGTTTGTAATTATTGTCTTAGCCACTGGCTGTCAAACCCTATTACGTGAGGTCAAGCCCAAATGACTATCCTGAGCTGATGACAATAATTTGACGACAGACACGCATGCATTAGTCAATCATGCACTTACTCAAGCACGCACACAGACACGTTTACGCACTGGAACACAAACTGACCGAGCTTACACAAAACCACACACACACACATGAACATGTACTCATGCATGCACATTAACACAAACGAACACACAGCAGGAAATTTAGCCTTTGACAGGCATCTATACCATGAATAATTCAGGAGCTAGTTTACATAAACCATCCATTCAGTCATACATGAATTAGACTAACAGTTGTATGTGCAGGAAGCAATCATCATGTTATGATAATAAAGCTGGGATGCTATGCATATTCAGATACGACTTTTGGGAAATCTAGTGTAATTCGCATCCCTTTTCTGCAAATTACATCCCATTTCATAGGTATTATGCAATTTAAGACACTTAAAACATTTTCTTTTCTGTGTTTCTCCTCTAACACACAAATGTGTTGTGTTAGAGGAGTCAAAAGCAATAAAAGCCTGCATGGTAAGAACAAAACAAAACACATGGCATAAAAAATGAAATAAACAGCAGACATATTTTTACGTTTACATGTGTGAATATGTAAAATAGAGACATCATGGTAAAACATTTTAACTCTTGCGTATACCACTTGTACGTAATAGCAGTAGCAAACTGTGTTACAATGGTGAGTCATATTAAAGTGAATGCAAATTACCAGCATTTGCCCGCTATAAAAAAGCTATGGCAATCAGCACCTCGATATGAGACTTTTCAAAGCAACATGAGACACCTCAACAGAGCCCAAACCCAAATAATCTGCACACAGACTGCAGGTACAGTGGTCAAAAAAAAGGTGAAACTATTTAACGGAGTTTTGGTTTATTACAACTTCAGTCTTATTTTCCAACACTGTCTACTAGAAACTTTAATTATCTATTAATCTGACCATTATTTTCTTGATTAATTGATTAATTGTTTGGTCTGTAAAATGTCATAAAATAGTGCAAGGACTTTTTATTACTTTTTTTGTTCGACCAACAGTCCAAAACCCAAGATTCAATTCACAGAAATATAAACCAGAGTAAATCTTCACATTTTAGAAGCTGGAATTAATGAATGTTTGGTATTTTTGCTTTAAAGATGACTGAAATGATTAATCAATTATCCAAATAGTTAATTTTCTAATTCATTTCCAATTAATGTTGATGGGCTAATCGATGACTAATCACTCTTTTAATATGCTACTTATTTTTTTTCAAATACATTTCACAGAAAATGTAACTGCTGCCAGGATAATGATCATTACCAACGTTTTTTCGAAGGCAGTGCTACATTTTTGTACCACATGAAAGTCATGGGAAGCTGGTTGGGGAGGGTATCAGGCTTTCGTAACGCAGGAGACCAGGGTTCAAATCCTGCGTCCCAGCATTCAGGCAACAAAAGCACTTTGGTTAAGATTACTAAAAGGTTTGGATTAAATGTTAATAAACACGTCCCATGTCATGCATGAAGTCAGTTTTGACTTTATCTATATTTAACCAAGACCACAATCTTTGCCCAACCTTAACCAAGTGCTTTGAACGTCTAAACATAACCATAAAAATCATTAGTTTCCTTTGTAGGGTGGCGGGGCTCACTCTTAGAGATAGGGTAACAAGCTCAGACCTCCGGAGGGAGTTCAGAGTAGAGCCGACTGGTAGGAGGTAGGAGACCTTGGGGTAGACCCAGAACACGCTGGAGAGATTATATATCTCATCTGGCTTGGGAACACCTCTGGATCTCCAGGATGAGCTGGAAAACGTTGCAAGGGGGAGGGAAGTCTGGACTACCTTGGCCCAGATAAGGAGCAAAAAATGGATGCATGGACTACAATCTAATTGTATCACTCATGTTGTAATAAACCAATATTAAAATTATTTACCGAGCACATACAAACTGCACTGACATGGAGAAACTGAATGTGAGAGACATATTTAATATAGCTCCTTCCTTTTTTATGAAGTGTTTGCTCTGCTTTAGGTTCACCATCATTTTAACCTAGAATATATTGGGTATACACACCACCATCATTCATCTTCACATTCACCTGCAGAATTTAATTCACACATGTCTTCTAATTACAACTGTGGCCATTTAAGTTCTTCCCTCCATATCCAATGCGAACAGTGCATCTTTCAGCACCTACTGTACTGGATGTGTTGCACATGAAGAGATTACAGCAGGCAATACCATCATCTGATTAATATATTGTTTAACTATTTCCATCCTGAGGGGCCTGTTCATTTTACAAAGTGCCCATGGTGGGTGTAGCCCTGTCTATCAGAGGCCAATGACACAGGGACACATGTCATATAAAACTATATTACCCATGATTGATTGACAGGGTTATGAGACTCTGAGCAGAGATGGACAGTCATGTCAGAGGTGGAATACAGAGAGGCAGTTAGAGAGAAACATGTTTGTGCTGCAGGGAGTAGAGAAAGGAAAAGAGATGGCAAAGGAAGGGTAAACAGAAACAATGACAGCTGTAAAAGGAGAAAAAATGAATTAAAAATGAATTCTGACAGATAAAAGTGGAGGAAAAGGCTGGGGTAGAATGAGAAAGGAGAAATGACTAAATTGATGAGACAGATAAAACAACTTGGACAGCAGAGAGTGTGAGACGGAGTGAGAAAAACAGAGGTGGTAGAGAGGTCTGCCTTTCTCAGATGAACAGAGGAGGATAGTTCACACAGTGGGCAGTAGCTATCAAACCCTTAGCCATCTTATTTAAATAAACCACATGTGCACACACTCACACTGAAACACCCCCAAGACCCGACCGGCACTGCCCTGCACACAGCAGCTTGTGTCTCCAGGGAGAGTTTGAGAAGAAGATCGAAGCCTTAGACAGACACAGCGAGTGGTAACAGACTCACATGCAGACATAGAGAACACACTCCCTCACACATACACATGCATAAGCACAGGTTGGTAGGCTTGATAGTACCACTAATCAATTTGTTTATGTATTTATTTAAAGCATGTAGCATTATCGAAAATAAGGCCGTGGTCCAGCGGTATTTGCAGCAAAATGAGTGTCTGTCTTAACCTGCCTGTAAGTCAGTGCTGTATAAATATCAGTGATTGACAGCTTATCTGAATCGTGTTGATGTGACTGATGTAAACTCCAGAAATCTAGTGCTTCCAGCCGCAGCACTCAGAATTACAATACACACCAATTGCACCAGGATAAATGCAAGTATGTTTTTGGGATGGACAATTAGACAGAACCATCATCTGAATGTATAACTGGAGCATAGGTACATGTCTTATGCAAGTTTTAAGATATAAAATTGACCTTATCTTCACATTCTTTATTCAGGTGGCTTGGGGGAAAAAAAACAACTAAGAATGTATTATCACTACAGCATGTAAATTTTATTAATTCACCAAGCCTTGCCCCTTGCAGTGATTGAGGTGTTTACTCCAGTGCATATGTTTTATAAGTCAGCAGAGGGAGAGCACCTGCTTAGTGTCCCATTCTTCCTTATTATGCTTGGCAGGGTGATGGAGCACATAGCGATTGATCAATATTCACCCTCACACACACACACACGCTCGCAAATGTGGACACCACACCACCACGCACTCACACACAGAAAACAAAAATGCACATAAACATTAATAAACATGCACACGTAAACACACAAACACATTTGCATGAGGGGTTGTGCCTGTTAGCCCATTTTCCAGGTTATGAGATGATTAGCATCCCATTAACAACGGTTTTCCTGCCCTGCACACCCCCTCTTTATGCCATAGGTGCTGTGGGATGATGAAGCATCGTTATCAGGGGCCATGAATCATCCTCTTCCTCAAATTAAACATGCTACGTCAAAAACACATTATGGCAAAGCTGCGGCTCAGGGTAGATGTGTGTACAGAAATATGTGTGAATGTGTGTGAGTGTGTTTGACTGAGTGCCTAGTGTCCCAGTTAAGTGTAATAAAGCACACGGCTAAAATAATGTGATGAGTTTAATGAGCAGACCATCCATGCATTCAACTCCCTCAATACCCCACCCTCCATCCTCCATCTCGCTCCGTCTCTGGCTCGCAGGTCCTCTCCCTCTTCCTCCCTTTTCCCCTCTCTCTCTCTCTCTCTCTCTCTCTCTCTCCATCTCCCTGTGTGTGTGTGTGTGTGTGTGTGTGTGTGTGTGTGTATGGGGAGTATGGAGTTGGGCTGGGAGGTAATGTGATTCGACTGGAACGATTAATCTTGCTCAGGTGAGAGTGCATTGGGAGAAACAGGGAGGGCGACAGGAAGAAGAGAGATGGGTAGAGATGGTAGTTTAAATGTAAGTGGGGTAAAGAAAAGAAAAGAATGGGAAGAGAGAGAAGCGGATGACGTATGGCTGGTGATTTCTCTTCTCTCACTCTCTCCTGTCTCGATCTCTCTTCATAGGCTTACTCCTTTTTTTTCGCACTCTGATCCAATCATTTAATTTGTTGCGTCACCTTTTTTTTGTTTCCTACTGCTCTTTTTTTTTTCTCTCCCTCGCACTCTCCCACCTTAACCACTCTTCTTTTTAATGTTCTTCTCTTTCCTGCAGTCTCTATTCTACCCCTCCCTTCACCCTTTTATTCCTTATTACTTTCTCTCTTCCCTTCTTCAAAGGTCTGCAGTAATGTGTGGAACAGCCAAATGCCAGAGCCAAAATCATTTCACCTGCAGGACCTGCACACTGCCCATAAGGAGGCTTGTGCAAATACTATGCATATGTAACCACACTTTATTTGTGCATTAGAGATCTACAGTCTATATCAAGGTTTGCAATGGGATTAATAGCAAGTGAAATGAGAAACCCATGTAATCAGACTGTAACGCTTGAATCAAAGACAAGTATTTATTGCATATCTGATTTTATTTTAAGGACCATTTTCAATTTGAAAGCTTTAAACTCATTATAATAAGCATTAAATGTGTCTTGAGGACTTTCTTTGAAATTACAGCAGTCGCTCAGTGCTCCAGAGTTGCAGAGGCATTGTAAGGATTCAGCCACCCTGCATCGCTCCTGCATTAGTGATGCAGGATTTCCCAAACAATTAGCCTTGGAGGTGGAGCAAGAGAATATTAGCTAGAGACCAAAAAGCTGGAGACACACTGGCCCACTTTATGTTTAACAAGAAGTAGTGTTCTTACAAATGCATTCTGCTATTTAATCAAAACTTTAGAGTATGCTTACAGTTTGCAAGGTAAAGGTAATCCGTATGCATCGGCATCCAAACAGTATCACTAAGTTTAGTTGATGGAATAACGACAAAATCTAAACTAAGAACTAATAGTATTACTGGCTGGGGTACAGTGTTGGATCTGTGTTAATTTCTTAATTTGATTTCCCTCCTCAAATAGAGCGAGTAATTTGTTTAGGGGACCAGAATTTGCCCAATTTAGCTGGTAAGCTCCTTGGCAGCAGTAATGGGGATAAACAGCTAGCAGAAACTGCAGCCTAATCATACTGCGTCTGTTGAACCCTCACACACACACACACACACACACACACACACACACACACAATGTCTTTTTCTTGTCCCTCCTCCGTCTCTACATTCCACCATAATTATCTAGCTTAAAATTACAGCTTCATAAGACTAAGTAGCTTGCTACTAACCTGTTAGCCAAGTCAATTTGCACAAACACCCTCACACCAAGGATTCATTAGCTTTCTAGCTTATGAATACCAATATAGCATCAGTTCAATTGTAACAAACTAATGTTGTAGCGCTCCATCATGCTGACACAGTTATTCAAGAACTGGACAGAAGTTTTTTTTTTCTTCCCAAAGGAAACTTTAAGTAAATACAGGCAGGCCGATAGCTTTTAGTTTGGAATGTCATATATGTATCATGAATAAACTACTTTAACAGAGCCCAGATAGCCCAAGTACATAGAGTATAAAACACAGCGCCAATATCTGAGCAAACAGAGAGAAAGAGAGAAAGACCCAGAGATTGAGAGAGAAAATGTATAAAGGAACAAAAAGAGAAAGGGATGCCAAAGAGGGAGATAAAGGCCTCGGCAAAATTAAAAGAGTCTAAGACACACGCACACACACACAACAACACACACAAACATCCCAAGAGGACCCCAAACATATGTAGCTATGTGTACAGACAGATTTGTGCCAGAGTAAATAGGTTGCTTCATTCCAAACTCTCCAAACAGTTTCATGGAGGGTCTCTAATTGGTCACCGTGGTCCTACAAAGTACACACACAGACACACACACACACTACTGACGACAGAGTGCTACTGAAAATGTTTCCCAGGACAAAGATTTCCTGTTACAGAGACACAGCTTAAATCTACCTTTAAGAGCATACACACACTCCACTCTGCCCCACATACACCCATTTTTGAAAACTTTAACCACCCCCTGCATCCAGGCCAGGGAGAGGTAATGTGTGTTATAGATTTTCAGTTTTGAGGCCATGTGTGGTTAACACGTTTGTTCCCCCTTATGAGATGGTGCATCTGAATGTGTGTTTATACTCTCTCTGCTGTGTGTTCATTTCTCTCTATTACCTTCTGTATCTATGACTAAAGTCCTTCTTTCTTTGCTCTCCTTCACCTCCTTCCCCCTTGGTTGCTCTTCCTTTTTCTTGAAGATTTTCTCACCACCTGGATTTGCACACACAGCGAGACAACACAGCAAAGCATTTCTGTTACCAACTAACTGTTTCACCGTCACCTACAGGAGACACGTGCCCAGCAGGAAGTTCAAGTACAGATGCGGCGCTTCGTCTTTCTCATCTCATAGAAAAGAAGTGTGGGATGAATGACACATAGGTTTGATTGACAAATAAGACAGAAGAAGCCAAAGCATCTTTTCATCCTACACAGACCACTCCCACTGTCCCCGCTTTTCATCTCCACACTCGCTCGCTACTTTCAATAAATAATGAACTCTTTTCACCTCTTGCAGGGTGTTTTCCCCTCACCTTTCTCTCAACCCTCTGTTATTCATAGCCTTTTATTATCTGACTGGATACTCTCTTTTACTCTCATTCGTGCTCTTGCTCTACACACACCTTTCCTCCCCTCTTAGCTGCTTTCCCTCCTACACCAGGTTCACGACCGCACTGTTCTTCTTGAAAGTTCCCTCTATCATCTATTCATTGTTGCTACAAATGATGGGTAAGCTGTGAGTTATGGAGGCCTCAGTGATACAATTCAAAGCATGCAGGGCTGAGTGACAGCGTGTTGCCACTATTTGCGGCATTCAGTCATGCAAGCAGTTGATAACTAGTTGCCTACCCCTTTATTTAACTGGGCATGGCTGAATGGGAAGTGGGGTATCATTTTCGCAGCAGTGACACCAAGCAGAGTTGTGGAGGAGGGAAGGTACACACACACACACACACACACACACACAAATGCATGCATGAACAGAAACTCACTTGCTCAAACAAACACATACACACTTCTGGGAAGCAATGCTGCCACAGACTTCTACTGACTCTATTAGGGCACAGTAGCTCAGAGTAAAGAGGTGAGATTGCAGCTGAAAAGAACGTAACTAAATAGAGCTGGGATTTTAACAGCATTGCTCTTGTCTGAACCCCCTGAAGAAACCTCTGGCTCTTTTTGACATGGATTTTGCTTGGAGCGAGAAGTCAAGCCTGTTTGAACTCTGGTTGAACTTTGTAACAGTGTTTCCCTTCGCTACGGTAACCCAAAGGTAGAGGAAATAGCTCCGTGTTGCTGAATTGTCATAAATATTCAATGAGAATTTTCTTCATTTGCAGATCTCAGACTTTCATGTGACTTGTAGCATCTACCTTTGTGTATTGAATAGCATGGATCTAAAATCAAATCTAAGCCAGAAATCTTGTGCACTAGTGCAGAGAAAGATCAGCACCATGGACAGCTCTACATCAGCAAACAACTACAAGTATTTAAAATGCTTCAGCACCTATGACTCATATCTGAAAGCTGATACATTTGGAAATTAAAGCACAGTGAATCATAGAGCTTTCAAGTGTTTTAAGACCTTTTCTAAGTAAATACTGGCAGGGGGATTGTCTATATTCTGACGGTTACCAATTATTTCAAGATTAATTGCTGGTCTAAAATGAAGATGTTGGGAGGTGGGATCAAGTACCCCACCTTGCTATAAATGTTCTCCTTTTATTTTCTTTGGTGTTCAAACATTTTCTTCTGTTATCATGTTCCTTCTCATCTACTTATCTCACAAGGACTACACCCTGTCTTTTCTTGCCCTTTTTATTACCTCTCCACCCTCCGAACCTTACCTTCCACCCTTTCATTTCAATCTTGCTGTTGTGTTTCATCATTGATTTGATTCAAGTTTTTAAGCAGGTATAAAGCAGAGCTTATACAAACCTTTGTGCTTTGTGTTAGTCTAAGTCTAGTCTGTGTGTTGTGCACGTGCGCGCGCGTGTGTGTCAAAAAAAGTTTTTTCTAAGGCCAACTGATCATTCAGTTCAAAAGTTTGTCCAACTTAGAAGTAAAACAATAATAAAAAGTAAAAGATGACAAGGACCTTGACAACAGTGCGAGTGACAGCATCACGCAAACTGAGTGAGGTGAGGCAGAGACCAACAAAGATTGATGAGAGTGTTGTGCGTTCATGTGTTGTGAACGACAGATGTGGAGCTATGTATGTCATTTTGTTATTTTTGTTTTTTTTATTTTTTACATTTTTATTGACACTGACAGACTCCTAAATATTTTCGTGCTAATGCACAATTCTCTGCGTATTTCTTTTTCTTTCACTTTCACAACTACACAAATGCAAACACACCCATGTACCCACATGCCCACCCAACACACACACACACACGCTATGATTTTAAAAGATAATGTTACATCCAATCATTGTTGATTTGGGTCCACAAACAGCTTGTTGCCACCTGATTCACTGAGCAGCTGATGAGTATGCGTATGTGTGTGAATGACTAAGCACTTTCAATCTGATTTACGACAAAGGAGAAACCTGCGTCTCCCCTGATTTGTTTACCTACTAACGTGCCCCGCCTGCCAACACACACACACAAGCAAATGAACACTGTCACTGGTAAAGTCCTTTCAGAAATAAGATTGATGCTTAAGTAAAATCATACTGAGCTTAACACTAAATACTCTCACTAAAGATTTCAGTCACTCTAGAAAGAAATTGAATTTATGGCTCCTTTTTAAATACTGCAAGCACACACACACATACACACCATCCATATTCCCTATAATGGTGTGTCATATGTAACATAATATGACCTGTCACTCTATGACCCCCACTCCATAATCTTTTGACCTTTAACCCTTTCAACTTTTGAACTCGGCCACAGATCTGATTAGAATCAGGCCATGTCACTTTTTATTACCCCCCCACCCACCGACCCATTCACATCACAGCATGAGTCATGTCGAAGGTGGCAGGCCTGCAGCGAATACACACTAAGGCGAGGAGTGAAAAAAGACCAGAAGAGAGGAAACGTGCCACACACACACACAGCAAGACGTCATGTGTAAAGCCATCTGTTCCAGCCAGCAGGATGCAGTAGGCACTCCTGTGTTTGCTATCAAATACATACTATCTTTTCACAAGATGTGTGTGCATGTGTGTCATCACATGGCACACATGGCTTCAGGCTATTTTTGAACCTGGCAATCACAGGTCACTCTTGACACCTGGATCATACCACAGTTTTCCTTCTAATCTGTCTCCGATTCTGACTGTGACTCAGTGACTCATATTACCACCGCGGAGAGGGGTAGAAGGCCTGGGGGATGGAAAAAATAGGAAAAGAAGAAGGCTTCTGCTGGAATCGAAGAAAATATGAATGACACAGAGAGGGAAGAACAGCAGTGTTGAAGTGGAGAGGGGGTAATTCCTGCTTTAATGGTTTCTGCAGATTGGATGAAGGTAAAAACTGGTGAAAAAAGATAGATTGCGCAATAAGGCTGTGACTTACAGTATAATGCATCAATAGGATGAGTTATATTTTATTAGATTTTGAATGCATATTTCTTGCTGAAAAATGTATGTTGACTTAATTTTCCTACCTCTTCGTACATCTGCACTATTAGCTACTAAACACTACAAATTCCACAGGTTTTCAGTTATTCAACTGCACCAGTACTGTTGTTGTGCCCTCACACCCCTCCTATGCTGCCTGCTTGCAATTTGAATGCCTGAATCCAAACTGATGCTCCTCTGTTGCTGAACTGCACATCATTCTGGAGATGAGCACCTGCTAAATTTCCCCTGTGTTGTTGTTAAAAAGGTTGTGAAAGACGGAGCCAAGTCTGATTTTTAAGCAGCTCAGATACTGGGAGTTGTGCAGTCAATCCAAAACTTTGCAGAGTCACTCTTACACATCTACTAAAACAAGAACCGTTCATTTACAATGGATATATTAAACACTAGAGCTGTCTTTAGATAATTGTGATGAGAAAAAAATATATTACACAATGTCTTTCATTTGAGGAAGGACAAGAGAGAAAAGCCACAAATACATAGAATACACAGGATTTAATGTAATCCTTTGTGCAATCATCCAAGAACAGCATGCACATACAGAATCCCAATTCAGATGTCCAAGGAATGATGTTCTAGCTGGAGACTACAGAGGACATCCCGCAAAGCAATAATAAATCTACAGGACCACCAGAAAGGCAGCACCATTCACCAGGCACCTTATCTGAATGTTACAGTGTTGAGTGTGCGAGTCACACACTCGAGCTCTTGCACGCCGGGGTTATCAAGTTGGCACCTCCCTTCACAGATGTTTCGTTGAATTAGACCCATGACACCTCCAGAAGGCTCAGCAGTGATTTCTAGCATCCCAGACCTACACTTTGACTTTAAAGGGACAAAAACTGGTCTGGGTTATTTCAGGAAGATAAAATATTATTTCACTTAATTCACTGAGAGCTTGTCAGTCTTAAAATTTAATGTGTCTAAATTCAGGTCCACAACTTCTAATGATTACAATATTATGGACTAATTTCATGTGACCCCTTAAGAATATACCTGGGAATATGCTCTTGCATGATTGGGTTTTAAAGTAAGCTGCAGTAAAAGATGCTGATGATGACTGTGGCAATATCTTCATTCAGAATAAATCCATGTGGGAAGGAGGACAGGTTTACTGTGTTGCTCAGCCTCCTGTTAACACATTTACCTTCACTGTTATTTCTTGCTCTGCAGATTTACTGTAGTATAGACAACTACAAATGTAGTAATGAAGAAAAGGTGTCAGCACAAGATGAGGACGAGAAGGAGTTTGTAGGTAAAATAAAGTGGAAGACAATAAGGAAATGTAAGGAAAGAGTAAGCTAAAGTTCTCTTTATAGTTGTCTTTTTATTGTTAATTTTGTATTCAGAATTAAAGGGCAATACAATTCTGATTATAGTGATGTGCCCACACTTAACGCTGTGCAATGATCTCCAAGGCATCATTCCTAAAAACAAAATAGCATGACGGACAGACATGCAATAGATGCCGTGTGTACAGAAGTGAAATTACAATATGGAGAAATAGAATAACAACATTAGGTAGATAGACTGCAAACATATATAAATATGGATCAGCGAAGGGCCACACAACCTCCTCTCATACACACAAGAGGCAAAACTCAAGGATACCATCCATATATAGAGAGAGAGAAGAGACGAGACTCCTGAAGGACAAAGATCCAGATCCGAGATGTCTGGAATGAGACATCTCACTGGATCTCTCTGCGAGCCAGATCCAATCACAGAGCCCAGGGACCTGAAAGTTAATGTGTCCTGGCGTAAAAAGTCACACTGAAAATGCAAGTGCAACCCTGGCCTATGCCTCGGAGAGAGAAAAACGAAGCAGAGGGTAAAAATTGAGGAAAGAAAATGAGAGAGCCTCATGGGCAGGTGGGTTGAAAAGAAATCTGAGAATCACAGTGTGGGAAAGAAAATAAGACGACAAACGGTATACCTGGAAGAGAAGTAACAAAAAGGGAGGAGTCAGAAGACAGAGAGAGCACTCACTGGATCACCACTAGAGGAAGAAGAAGTAGCAGTTGGTCGGACAGAGAGTGAATTTTAGCTTCACTTATAAACAGATTTAAAATGAAATTCTTTGACATTAATAGATGTTTATTAATTTAGAGCCTTTACCTTAGTCAGCTATTTGACAACTATTTGGGAAATATGGGTGAACAAGATGGACATTTCCCCTCCAATTATTGTTTTGCTTGTTTACAAGCTGGTAGACAGTTTTGACAGTTTTACTGCATGCACATGAAGCAAGTCCTTTCCATGACTTTAATGGTTGTCTATGACAGTGTGCCAGGTGACATGAGCAAGATGCATCATGACGTGCTCTTACAGTCAATTCTGAACCTTGCTTCTATGTCTTATGTAAACGTGCTATTGGCCAATCCATTTCTGTACACGCATATTCACTCAGCAGCTCAGGAAGTAATAAATATCCATTCTCAGGTGTCACAGCCCGGCTTAGTTCAGCTTGAGTTTGGCTCAGCAGAAACCCCCCCCACCACCACCACCACTTCCCAAAATAGGACTGTGGCTGCTATCATCCCCAAGAGACCAGTGAAACCTATCATAACACATCAGAGTTAAAATGCTTCAAGTGTCCAAACTGTTTAATATCTAGGCAGGGCGTCAGTAGGCCATGCCAATGGTGCCTCTCAGTCAGAGCCAGAATGATGGAGATGAGAGATGGTGCACGACTGCAGTTTCACTAAATGATTGAATTTTGAAGGCAGAGTGGTGACACTGTGGAGAGGGATGGCGTCGGCACAGCATCAGTCACAATGCAGATGACAGAGTGGACGCTTGGTAAACGGCTAGACTGGGGTGAGGAGTGGGGGACATATTGTAGGGGGGTGGTGTAAAGGAGAGAGGAAGGTGTGGAAGGAAGGAGAGACGGGAGATGGATGGAAGGTAGAAAGGAAGGAAATATGAAATCAGGAAAGAAGGAAGCAAGGAAATAAGGAACGACTGAAGAGATACAGGGAGAAACTAGTGAATGAGGAGAGTTTGATAAAAGAAAGGATGAAAGAAAAGTCAAAAGAAGGAAGAAATGAAGTGAGGAAAATTGGTTCGGAGAATAGAAGGAAAGGGAGTTAAGAGCTTGTAAGAACACCTATGGGCATAACATTTGTCGTCGTCATAATCTCACTCTAGTATGAATGTTACTGTGGCTGGGGTGGAATGGGAGTAGAAACAAGCTGCACAGCTTGTCCTTAGAGTTGCAGTTGAGGGAAATGTAATATTGATGCACTCAGGACATTTGGGGACATCTGAACACAGCTAACTCTGGGAAAGAGGAAGTGGAAAGAGTAAGAAAAATTCATCTAAAGTATAAGTACCGTTACTTGACACTTACTAGAATTAACCACAAAACAGGACAAAACTCAGACAATTACACGTATAAATGCCCAACAATAAATAAAAACTGCTGCGGGTGCAACAAGTATTATTAAGCCACATAAACTGAATATCCTGACACTTCTATTTCTAACAGTAGAATAAAACATCACCAAAGCAGACAACACAAAGATGTATAAGCAATATAAACTCCACAGCGGCTGCAGCCCACAGACACACACATTAAAGCAAATGAGAGACTGCTTTGTGCTTTGTGTACCGCAAAGTCCTCCGCCATCTAATCTAGGTTCAACTTCATTCTCAGTGCGAAATATAACGCAGCCTCTCTGTCCCACTACGCTCCTCAAATAGTTTTCCAAAATATTGAGCTGAATGAGGCTGATGCAGTCACGTCAGAGATCATTGGCAAAAACAGCAGAAAGGCCTCACACACCTCACTGAAGGTAAAAGTTCCTAACCAAATGTAGAAGTCACCGCTGGAGGATCCACCATGAGCATTCCAGCATTTAGCACATTAGCCAGAGCCAGCATGCACCTGGCTCTGGTTAACATGGGTGTGTTTGATTCGGGTCACTTAGCGTGCTCGCCGGGTGGTGCATCAGGTCAGTGATTAATTACGGTAGATGCAACCTTTTTCTTAACTATGCCGAGGTACAGTAATGCTAACTTTAACCCATAACAACGTTATCCTTAATTTCAGCGTATTGTTGTGTGTTTTTGTACTGTTCAGTAACTGGTAGTGAACACTGGCCAGTGAAGATACACATTGAACATGTACTGTATCTGTTATGCTGACTGTCACCTCTCTGTACATGGAGCTCTTGAAATGTAGCAAAGTACAATACTTGAGATAAAAAGTACTTATGTAAAAAGTAAAATTTTTAAAAATACTCAGTACAAGTACACAAAAAACGACTTTGTTACTCACTTACTCTTGTTACTGTAATCTGTTACTTCTACCCTGTAAGTGGACCTTGCTGTTTAGGTCAAGAATGAGGTAATAGGTGTGGACAACACCATAAAACTTGGTTTTTGATCCATTAACAAGTAATACCAGGTCCAGAATCACAGATATCAATTAAAAGCAGCTAATGTACAATCATGCAACTGAAAGAAATGTCATAAGTTATGAAATGAATGCAGTCAGTGATAAGTTTCTTCAGAATATATCTAGATATGTTGGATAGAATTATTACCAAATCATTTCTCAAGCATTAAGCAAGTATTTGTATCTGCATCTGTTCTTTTCAGTTTGTTGCTGCTCTGATTCTTTCTATCCTTCCTCCTCCTTCTCTTGTTTTCCCCTTTAGCCCCACCTCTCAGCATGTTCCCTTTTGTCGAGTCCGCACTGTACAACAACCTGACATCGCTTATACACAGTCATCCAAGCAGAGAAAATCCTATTGCCTCCTCAAGCGCTTGTCCCACAGCGATCCGTACTGTAGATAGCAGCAAACACAGATAGCAGCAATCTGCTGAAAGCCCTGGGTTCCCCCTCCACCTCTCTAATCCACAATCTGTCAATAATAGGTTGATGTCTGACAAGATGTGGTGGAGAGAAATAGGAAGCCTATTGAAATGTTACAAAGGTTTGATGCGTGGTGTCAGCTACTCCCCTCCTTAAACATGACACTCTTCAAGCTCGGACTGCTGAGCGGAGAAATGCAATCTCTTATCTTGTCACTCTTATTGGGGGGGGGGGGTTGGAAGGAGGAAGGCAAGTCTAGAAAAAAGAGGGGGGAGGGCTGATAGAGGAGGAGTAGAGGGAAAAGTGTAAGAAAGGCGTATCGTGAAAGGAGAAAGATGTGAAGGTAAGGAAGATGGTGACAACAGGAGAGATGGAGCAGAGAAAGACGGAGAGTGGAGGAAGTGAAGAGGAGTTTTTTAGAAAATCTGTCAGGAGCCGTAATCCCATTCTACACAGCTCAGAGTGAAAATCTAGAGTACTGGAGCGGAGAGAGAAGGAAGGAGGGAGAGATGATACATAATATAGAAGGAGGACAGGGGGAAGGAGAGGGTGTGCAGGTTTAAGAGAGGGGGGTGAAAGCAATGAATGAGGGGTGATATGGACTGAGACGGAGGGGGGAATGGAGGAAGAGAAAGCGAGAGCTCGATACACAGATTTTCCTCTCTGGCCATCTTGTAGCGAGAGCTCCTCATCACAGGCGAGACCAAGCCTGCATCGTGTAAAAAAAAGATAACACAGCAAATTTAATCCCAAACTGTACTGCATCTCATAACTCATAATGTGCTACACATTCAGCCAGTATCAGAGCGGGCCTGGCTGCTCCCGCTGCCACTCCAGGTCTAGATCCAAAATGGGAAACAGGCAAGAAAACCAATATGTTTTAATGAGCCCGGGTACCACAGAGAGACTAAATTTCTCGGAGTCCCAGGCTGAAAACATATACGAACCCGTGCTAACAGCCCTCGTCTGACACTTGTATTACATGGGGGCCTCAAAATTAACATGCTAAGCAAACACACGCACATACACCCCATGTTACTTCCTGCTCAGTATTTCCATGGTGGGAAGCTGAGCTAACTGCAGCGTGAACATAAAGCCCTTGGCAGGCAGCTCAGAATGATGTACGGCCTTGTAATGAATTTGATTTCATCCTGCCATTTCAGGCAATAAACATACAAGCTTAAGATGCATGGGGTTGTAAATTTTAACCGAGGCACTCTTTTCAGCTGGGTGTGTGAATATTGGTTAGTGAGTGGTGTGACGCGCTCACAGGAGAAAGGTTGGACAAGGATTGTGTGCGCGTGGCTGTGTATTTGTGTGTATTTGTGTGGCTAAGTAATGCAGTTTTGCTGCAGCACATGTCCATCAAGGATATACACATTTTACTTTTTGTCAATACAAGGTAATACATATTTAATAATGTAAATATTGCTAAGATTGGTATTTTCAAGAACATTGCAAAAACAAGTAAACTGCATTGGAAACTGAATTTATCTCATTTCAAAACAAAAAAAACTCCCCAAGGCTGAACATTAGACTGAAGCACTTAAGGTAGAAGGTTTATGCAGTGATGCTTAAACTCTTTCTTTATGAATAGGAGGTTGGTATGTAGAGATGTTAGTAAAGTGAAAGGGAGGATAAAAGACGTTGAAGTGGAGGAGAAGAGGGGTAATGTGTGAAGAAAAGTGGATTAATGGTGTCACTCGCTGGAACAGATTCTGAAGGGAGAGGAATGAGAAGTGTTTGTGTGCGTGTGTGCGTGCGTGCGTGCAGGTCCCCAACATATTGAGTAGTGGCACCGAGGATAAAAATCAGCAGATATTCTTGGTACTCAGACAGCTGACGTGAAGATTTTCCAATCAAATTCAAGCTGCTTTGTCAAATACAAAAATACTTTTTTATGCAGCATTTTATAACACCAGTGGAAATTCCAACATCCATAAATAATTCACATGCATCAGTTGCACTAAGCCAGACTGTTATGACTCCAATTTAAAAGAACTGCATATTAGTCTCACTGCACTGCACACACTTCTTTCTATTGTGGTGCATAACCATAAAACAAAAGCCCAACCTAAATTGCTGCTGATCTCTGGTCTTCAGTATCCAGAATTTGAAATCACTTAGCAGACCTATTATAGCCAGTATTACATAAAAGCCCAGATGCTGTATTATATCTTTCACTAATTTAGATCAGCGTAAACATGAGCAAGATACTAACCACAAATTAGCAGGACACATTAAAAACATGATGCTTTGGTACCTGCAGGTTAAAAGGTCATACTTAACAATCAGCTGGAGACAAACATCAATTATATGATGCTACACATATATCTACCTACAACCTCCAAAACAGTTTTGATTGATTTTTTTCATACCACAAAGTACTGTTAATACGCACATTTAGGACAGTGTGTGCGTGTATTTACTGAACAGAATACCTTATCTAAACTGCACTCACTTATTGTACCTGTACCAGTTGGTTGCCAGCAAAGCAACACACACGAGTTGGTGTTATGAGATGCTAAGATTAGGGTTTCACTAAAGGATTCCTTCTTTAGCTCTACCTCTAAGTACCACTGTAAGCTGGTCTATCGCCTTTAACTGTCTGGAACACTGTGCTCAATGATGCAGAGGATAGTGTGTGTGTGTGTGTGTGTGTGTGTGTGTGTGTGTGTGTGTGTGTCTCAGAAGCAACTGTATTAGTGTGTGTTTATCTCCATGTAATTGTCGATAAGTAGTTTTTCTACTGTCTTTTGCTGCACTGCTACTCTACTACATGTGCTTTAATTTGCAGCCTGAGGGTCCTTCCTGTCTGTTTTAAATGGCTATCTTTTATGTATTTTAATGCCTCACTTTGTGTCCCTTTAAACAAATACACTCACATACAATCACACTGCATACATACAGGGGTAGCTGGCACTTACCGCATAATCAAATCTGTATGAAAGCACTAAAACATAAACAAATTGGCTATCACACATCCGCATGCAAGCTCGTATATACACATTCCCATGCACAAATGCACCAACACAGACACTTGTGCATTTAAAATAACAAATCACCCACCCAGACAGAGCAAGCTAAACCCAAAAGGAACTTGGGTATGTAATTTTGGCTGAATAGCAGAAGGCCTCTGTGGTATAATGGCCACAATCCGGCTCAAGGCTGTTTCATTACAGTATCAAAGTGGCTGTAATGAAGGCTGAATGACACTGGGGAAGGGCACAATAGCTCAGATATTGCCTCTAATTAATGTAGCCGATGTTAGAAACATGAATTAGATCTTTCTGAGCTGAGCAATAGATAGTAATTAAGTCCATTCACTGCTACATACTGTTTCGCACCTTTTTTTTGTTGTTGCTAATTTTGGTTTTGTCATCTCTCATATTTCTTTGTCATCTATTCTCACCTTTCTCCTCACTCTTACATACACGTATTACTGTCTGTCTTGTTGTGAAGATTTTAATATTCCACTCGTTTTCTCTCTCTAGTTCAGTCTGTGCCTCTGTCTGACTCTTTGCGTGCCTCTCTAACGATGAGCCTAACTATCTACCTGTCTCTCTGTCTTTTCTCAGATGTCAGTCTGTCTGTCCGTCTCTCTCCCTCTCATCTCCCCTTGCCTTTAGAAAATAAAAGCTGAGCCTGTTTGACACCAACAGGATTACCTGAGCAGACATGATTCTCTCACCTTTGTTCTCCGCGGCGCCGACACTCCACATTAACATTCCAAAAGAAGTGGAGGAAGCCCTCTGATTGGTGAACTGGGGTTGCGTAAGCCAATTGAACGGCTGACACAAATTAATCATGCCTGGCCGGACCACGATTCAATACAGAGAGCAATTGTGGTCAGGAGACTTATCCACATTACAGCATATGAATGCAGTGTGTGTGTGTGTGTGTGTGTGTGTGTGTGTGTGTGTGTGTGTGTGTGTGTGTGTGTGTGTGTGTGTGTGTGTGTGTGTGTGTGGATGTGAACAACTAAAATAATCTCATCCAATATGTAACTGTCTTTCTGCCAGTCATTCTCTGCTTTAAGTCTTTTTTTTAGGGAAAGCGAGAAAACTTTGACTGATCCTCATTTGTTATCAATAAAGAAGCAAATGGTAGATGAACTGCAGCTATACAGCTTTTTTTTTTTTTTTTTATCTGAACAGGACACAGCACTTTACATAACCTGTCACTCAGTCTCACACACACACACACACACACACACACACACACACACACACAGTGATGATGGCAGAGCTGCCCTGCTCATTGGGAGCAATTTGAGATTCAGTGTCTTGCTCAAGGACACTTCGACAGCCCTGCAGTTTACAACCTGCTCGACCACCTGAGCCACAGCTGCCCCAAAGAAAGTGATGTGCTTTTTTTCATCTAAATTGTACAACAACAACCCCTATCTCAGCAGCAATGTATAACCACAAAACACATTAATTAACTTTTACAGAAAGTTGTGTTTCTCTCTATAAAATGTTGCAGATAGCTGGACAGTAGCAGCAACACCTAACTAGGGGTTAGATTTGGAATAACTAGTTAAAGGAATAGTTTGACATCTTGGGAAATAGGGGGTATTAGCTTTCTCCTGTGTTATTGACCCTCATCCTTTTAATTACATAGACAACAAATTACAGGCTGATTAAAATCCATAAAATTATCAATCGACTAAACATTTTAAAGGCTAAAGACATATTTGATTTAGATGATTCTCTTATTAAAAAACATAAGGCCATTAGCACATTTGGTAAATCCATCCACCCATCCATTTTCTTCCACTTATCCGGGGCCTGGTCGCGGAGGCAGTAGGCTCAGCAAGGTAGTCCAGATGTCCCTCTCCCCTGCAACCTTTTCCAGCTCCCAAATGTATGCTTCCTGTTGGAAATGAGGCTGCTTAAGTTGTCACATAAATCCCTAAATGTATTGTTATTTACTGCACATAGTCTGGTAATAGGAGACTAAATTATTTTAACTTACGGCATCATAGGGGCAAAAAATGTATCTAAGTGATTGCTGTGATTAGTAACATGTTTGAACGTATTGATTGGGTAATGAGCATTTCTATCATCATAGGCACACGGTGTGCTAAAGTGAACAATCTAGGGTATTTACACGGTAGGGCAAGAAAAGTCATTTGGTGTTGTTGAATCGCATCATATCCTATCATAATTAGATCATTAATACAGTTTATACCTTTAATTATTTGTTTACTGCCATGGATGGTAGTTTGTATGTGCAGCATATGGCAGCAGGGCTAAGAAATAAAGTCATATACTCCTGTGTAAACCAATTCAATATTTTATTAAGCAATTGTGTGTGTTGCTTGTGTTTTATGCATGAGCAGAGCTTGTTCCGAAATCACATCCTGCTCAGTAAAAGAGCTGCTGGCTCCCAGGTGTAGCAAAACTCAGGGTTGAGGTCATTTTGATAGATGGAATAAATCATTTCCTTGATTAAAACATAAGCTTTATATACATTCACCTAGCAAGACATGAACAATCACAACAACAATGTTCTTGTTCAAATCACATCATAAAACAGCCTCACTTCGCAACAGTGACTGTGAAAATGTGGAGAATACATGCACTTCTGTTAAACCAGCCGATAAATGAAACACAGCGCTGACCCACAGATCATCTCAATGAATAATCGCAAGACTGTAAATATGGCTAAATATACCAAATTAAATTGAATCTCACAGTTCCTTGTTTGGCACCGTTCTCACAACACTGTAATAAAGGTTTTACAAAGAAATGATAAACAGATAAGTTTATACAACAGTACAGTAATAAGATACCACACACAAAAAGAGATAAGACTCCTTAGACAACTGAGGAGAAATTACATTTCTATTTTTGGTACCAACTGATTTAAGGCAATAATCCTACAACTCGCTCCTACTGGGTTCAAAACATGAGACAAAAATATGGAATTTTAACGTCTCCCCTCACTTTCTTGTTCTCACATTACAACTCGGCACTATTCATATACAGAAACATAGCCTGATGTCTTTACCAGCAGAAACAATGATTTGTCTCTCTGTTTTCTTCAAAGCCTCCACCCACTTGCTGTTCTGTAGGCCTGCCTGTTTCTGTTTAAAGTCTTTTAATCTGTAGGAAACACATGCACCCATTGCTACTTTACTATTTTACTGGTTAGGGGACGAACAGAAAGGCACATATGTTTTTCATATCTGCAAAAGCAAATTAAACTATGTATTGCTGTGGGGTGACCACCAAACCATTTTGCAAGCTACGAAATAACCATGAAAGGTGTGTGATGGGCGATATTTACTTGATAACCTCATAGCTTGGCAGAAAACGTACTATGTAAATCATCAATAAAAAGTCAACAAATCAGTAAAAAAGGTTATAGCAGTATTTCAGTATATTGTGAAATGTGTTGATATACACTTTAATTAAAACGCTAACTACAGATGCAATGCAGGGATGATGAGTTGTGCAGTCAGACATCTGAAGTCGATATCAGACCAATCCAACATTTGAAAAATGAAGAAGAAGGGGGTGCTATTAAGCTGAGAAAAAAGATCGGATTGGATATGTGATGGGAGGGAGAACAAGTCACCATGTCACAATTTTTCTAGTTACCAGATTATATTAAAAATTGTAGTTTTTCACATTTTTCCCTATTTTGGATTTATAATAATTTTAGAGAAAGTGTTGGTTGCTGGTCCCAAAATGGTAAATCAGGTATTGAATAAGCTACAGAGGAAGGCAAGCTGGCAAATCTGTCAAACATACATAATGTAAATCCACCAAGTGACTTATCCAGTGCATCGACAGCATGCTCCTTGTGGACTACGGGGGCCAGATTTTTATTTATGGAGCCATAAACCACCTACACACATCATCTACACGTGTGTTGAAATGAAGCATGTGGTTTCCTCCAAGCGCAGAAGCACTGGTTTATGGTGTCATGGTATGCTCTTCTGTCACACAGACAGATGCAGACATACAGTACATGCTTTCATGCGAACACAAATACGTGAATATAGGGAAGTTCACACAGGTCACTTACAGAAACACACCGACACAAGGTGACCTTAGAAAAGTGGATGTCACATCCAGACCTACAGCAAGGAAAAGGCAATCATCAGAGGGCCACAGCCAAGAATTATGGGATAGAAAATGCTGGCCCTAAGGGAGGGCTGATGGATAGAGAGAGAGAGGGAGACAGGTCGACTTGCAGCACAGTCGTCACTAAAGTGTGAATGACACTGCAGACAGCTGTGAAGAGCCAGATAAGAAAGAAACGAGGGAATGAGAACGGATGGAAACTGACGAAGAGAGGAAGAAAGTGACAGAGTTTGATAGAAAAGGTATCATAAAGAAGTAGATAGAGTGAGATGAGAAAATGCGAGAAGACACAGAGCGATGAGGAGAAAGACAATAGGGGCCGTAAAAAGGGTGTGTATGTGTGTGTTATAAGGACAAGATGTCTTTACGAGGATAGAAAGATTAAGAAAATACACCAAAGCAAGAACAGTTTGACAACCCTGACAGCTTTAAGGAACTATGTTAGTGCTAAGTTTAGGATTAGGTTCAAGTCAGGGTTAAGAGTTGTTTTGAGAATGAATAGGTGGTATATTACTGCACACAGGCGGGGTGTAAGAGTTAGTTTATTGTCTCTTTGTCTGATTATACAAGTGGAGTTTCAGTGTGTGTCCATGTATTTGTGTCTAAATGAGTATTTTATACATGTCTCCATATAAGCCTGGCATCCTTTTATTTGGTGCACAGCAACAGGTGCAGCCAAACCAACACTGTTAATATCAGCAGTAAGAAAAGTAAAAGTAAACTACCTGAACCTTTTCATTTTGATTTGTACCTGTCCATTCTTCTCATTCAGTCGTTATTGTGATTAATTTATAATGTGAATTCATGTTCTACCCGGCTTGATAAGACAGACATGATGATGAATCATTGAGGATTACTCAGATGTGAAATATAAGTAACTTTCCTGCCAGGAAATGGGGGGTAAAGAGGAACACTTTCCGTTCTTATTATGCAGGCAGGGGGCTAAGCCATCTGAGGTAAGAGAGAGGAGTGTTAATAGAAAGAACGAAATGGAGTGAGTGGAGAGATAAGTGCAGAGAGATAGAGGTTACTCTTTTTAATCTTCTCTCCCCCATTTCATGGTCTTGGCTTCCTCTCTCTCTGTCTGTCTTGGCTTTCCAATAAGGTGGTTTCCAGTTTTGCTGGGGGGTTTTTCTGACTTTCTCAGCAGTGTACTGAGAGACAATGGGACTAATTCATGTAATGCATGTAGAAAGATTTAAACCTTGTATATAAATAAATTAGGAACGTCTTGGGAATCAAAAGTATTTTCTTATTTCCAAAAGGTTTCCAAAAAACAAAGTAGTCTGGAGCATCTGTAAACTGACACACACATCCATATTATTATCCCTTATTACTTAATCCATTATTATTATTATTATTATTATTGCTCTGAGCTTAGGTCAGTGGTTTGCACACAACACTGAAAATTGCTGCCCTTAAACATACTGAGTCACCAAGATTTTTACATTACTTTATAGATTCAGTCATAAAATGATTTTTATAATAAATAAATCTAAAAAAGAATACTTGTATATTTGGCTGGTCTCATTTCTGAATGAGGCTGAATGGGAGAGAAAGAGAAAGAAGAGGTCAAAGAGGGCAAAAGGTGTGGGTGTGTGTGTGTGTGTGTGTGTGGACAAGTCATTTTTCAGAGGCAGTATTTACTCTTTAATGCAAAGAGGCGTTTGCTCTATGATTAATGCAATGATCATGGTTATACTTCCTGCCCACACATATAGTACAGACAAATAAGGGAAATCCTGCAAAAAAGAAAAATGAGATATCTCTCTCTCTCTCTGTGTGTGTGTGTGTGTGTGTGTGTCGTGCTTCTTGACAGCTCGGGCAGCGTGTG
Organism: Macquaria australasica; assembly: GCA_005408345.1. Classification (NCBI taxonomy): domain Eukaryota; kingdom Metazoa; phylum Chordata; class Actinopteri; order Centrarchiformes; family Percichthyidae; genus Macquaria; species Macquaria australasica. Next base: position 546,035 of record SEMN01000109.1, read on the forward strand.
GCCTTTTGGCTGACCACTGCAATCTGACCTCAGTGGCAGTTAATCAAAGTCATATGTAAGCTACCATTCATCATGGCTTACACCCACATACACACACAGACACATAGAGCACATGCATTATTCCACGTGGATTGCATCTGCCACATCATACACATGCACACACAGAAACAGAGATATAAACGGACGCACCCAGAGACGTACACCAACAGCAAAGACCAGCCCCCATGTCACATTATGGAGATATGTTAGAGGCTGCATTTGTACAGTGCGTGAGGCTTTTTGTTACATGTGAGTCAGCATATCTGTGTGTGGGTGTCCATGCTTTTATTGCTGAGTCACTGCAATCCAACCAACACACATGTATCGGGCAATGTTTAAGGTTTTACAGAAACAGGAGAGGATAGACAGAACGTGAGTGAGAGAGAGAGTGAGATAAGGACAAATAGCTTGAAGGGACAGCTGAAGATTGATTTTTCTTAGGATTACAACTGTGTGTAGTTGTAGTTGTCTACTTGCACAGACATCACTGTCTTCTAAAATATGTGCCAGCCCTAGGGTGGCTGTGTCCTTGTTTGTGGGTTTTTTTTTTTTTTTTTTGGTTACTCCTTCCAAGAAGTCAGAGGGTGGAGCTGAGAGCTTGTTAATGCTGCCGAGCACCGGAATAGGCAGGGGTCAGGAAACTACCTGCAATATCATCTCACGTTCTTGCTATCCCCTTCCCCTTGTTTTCTAAATAGTCAAAATCGATGCAGCAGAGGCCAAGATTTCCTGACTTTCAGTCCCTAGTCGAGCTTCAAAAACACAGAATCCTACATTTCCCATAATGCAACTGAATAGGTCTTTTGTTACCCCTTCCCTGACTGATAAGTGCCCATGTCTCCAAGCCCAAGCAAAGGTAACTTTGATGACATCATCATGGTTGTTTGTCAAACTTTGAAACACTTCCTTAAGAGCCACAAAGATCTGATACAACTGTTTCTCATACAACCGATTCTTTTTATAGTAACTAAACTGATCTTCATGTTTAAAATTGGTGGAGTACCCCTCCCCTCCTGGCCCCCCCGCCTATTAAACTGTCTCCAGCATTTAAAAGGGACGAGAGGAGCCCGTGTAATTGCGTTATCAGAGCCCACCCCTACTCCACCTGCTGTTACTGTATTATTCTTATTAACTGCTTCAGCCTCTTTCCAGTTTGTGCAACACTGTGCCAGGTTGAAGCTTCAGCCTCTGGTCATCAAAATTGCAAAAACTGGTTGGTCACACCCACTAAGCTTGCAACTCAGGTTTGTCCTCGCAACTGCACTTAAATCCAGTTTCATGACATACTTGCAGATACAGTACGTAGACACAGAGACACTCACACACACATTTACTTGCTCTCTATAATCAGTGCTAAGATATATTAGCACAGTACCAGCTTTTCCTGCCTCAGGGCACAGTCTCTCTATTGACTGGCTCTAATTTAGACAGAAACCCCCAGTGTCTTTTAAACAACACTAGGTAAAAGAGAGTGTGAAGCAGAGAGAATGAGACGAGTGAAAGAGAGGGTGAAAAGCTGCAGAGAAAAAAGGAGGGCGGGAAGAAAGAGATGGATGAGAAAGAAGAAGAGGAACAAGGAGTTAATGATGCTTTCATTTTGTTAAAATTTTATTAGGAGATTTAATTCACAACTACATCTAGTAAAATGAAGTGGCAAGTTGTGCAGCTGCTGGATTGTACTTGCAGAGATGGGAAGCATTTATATTAAAAAGGCCAAAAGAGATACAACAAATTAAACAATGAATCAATCAGAGTTTAGTAGAACTGAAAACAAATCTAGAGATTTCATCACATTTGTTGCTGATGTTATTTTTAACCCAAGCTTTAGCTGAAATGCTTTTCATTTTTGAGTGGAGCCGATGAACAAAAACCAGTGTATAAAAACAAAATGCATGGGGAAGCACCACATTCATTATAGCGCCTTGTATTATTTTCTCTTGTTTGTTCATTTTCTTTCAGGTAGAACTTTAACATGAAACACTGAACATACCAAAGCACAGAAAATGCAGCTACACAATCCAGACGTTGCCCGAGGAACCGACATTGAAACCAGAGAATTTTTATGTTGGGATTTCTGAGACCAGACAAAGTGTTTAATTCAGAGTGGCACAGCAGGAGGAGAAAGCATGATATGAAAACTGAACAGCATTCTACAGTGGTGGTGCTACATCAACCTAGTGAGGTTACTTCTGCAAAAAAAATTGACTCAACCCTCTTATAGTCAAGCCCAGGCGGTGCTGGGCTGAACGCCCAGAGTAGTTTCCCATAGACTGTAAACATTTACTGTCTTGACAGTAGGATTTTCCCATTTGTATGCTTCATATTTTCTCCTTTATTTCCCTCCTCTTTATTCTTTTACCAGCCTTTTTCTCACTTTTTATGCATCCCCTACTGTACATGCGCCCCTTCCCCTTACTATCTTTTTCATTTTCTCTTTCTCTCCCTCTGTCTAAATGTTTTGGGGAGTTGTTGTCCACTGATAAATGTATTAGATTTTGCCTATCCCCATGTCTCCCTCTCTCTGTCTCTGTTTCTCTCTCTCAGCAGGAGAAGAGGGGTACTCTTCTTAATCAAAGCGCCTGCCCCAGAGCTAACCCAGCACACTACAAAGTCTCATCATCATCATCATCCATGGGAACCGATCAATAATTCAGCATGCTGCCCAATGCATCACCATGCATAGAGATATTTCTGCTCAGTCCTGTACAGTCAGAGAGCTCTCATACAGGGGAAATGGAGCTATTCGCTAAAGACTAATAACAAGGAGAAAATGGCAAATACAAGCCTATAATCCCCAGTTAGTGTGCAATAGTTCTAGCCCTAAGGCTTTAGGGCTTGCAGAAGTAGTGTACTTTGTAGAGTGGCATTTGAAATGCAGACACAGTAATCGAGGGGATTTAAAAGAGCAATGGAGCAATCACAAAGGTTCTCCCCCACGAGGCACTAAGGATAATAAGGGGGCATATCAAAATACTGTGAAGTGTTTCCTTCCTCTTCATGTTTTTCCTCACCTTTGTCCCTGTTTTTTTCTGGTCAGTGAAAGCCTCATATCTCCAAAAGACAATTTATGTTCTTCTTTTACGCAGGCTTTGTTCTCTAGCAGAGCTGTTAAGTCTTAAACACTCAACTTTGAACCTCCAAACAATGAAATTTGCATTTACATACTCAGTCAATCAGGATGAGCCCATTTATCACTGTGGGCACAGGTCCTGTATGGGCTGTGCTAATCCTACACTTCATCCACTTTTTCTTAGCAAAAAAACACAACAGAAAACTGTGAGAGCTTTACTTTCGGACTCCTCTCGCAACAGCTTGATCATTGTGGCTGCCAACAGTCAAGGTCCACTGTTTCTCACTTCCTCCGATGATGATGAGGAAGACATGCTGCTGGGCAGGGACCGGGAGGCTTTGTTATTTATTTAGCTCTGTCAGCTTCCTCTGCTTCTTCTGTCCAGTCCCCCTTGTTGCTGAGGCAGAACTTCCTGGAGGTAATAAGGAAGTGAAATGCTCTGCTGCTGGACCTACAGTATACCAGGTCTTATGGGATACCTTGACGTCAGCAGTGGTTTCTTACAAAAGGAGCACCTTTTATACAATGCCTCTGTTGAGGGCAGAAGTGAAAAACACTTGGTGCTGAGCCATGAGGAGTCTCTGCGCTTGAAAAGAGTGGTTGACATTCTGAGGCTACGAAACACAGGGGTTGACATTATGTCCAGAGGGAGGCTGCCAGCAGACATGAAGTATCCAGTCAGAGTGAGTCAAATCTGGACTCAATTCAAAAAAGCTGAAGTGGGTCTGTTCGCCTCAAGGCAGGACACCCACTGTTGTTTTTCTATCATCCAACAGATCCACCATGGTGAGGTGATGCAGTTATTTGCATCCTCAGGCCATACCCCCAACTGTTGGGGAGTGCTGTCACAGGTTAAGAGCACAACAAGAGCAAAGACCAGCCTGAAGCAGCCTCTTAAGGCTCGATCCTGATGAGGGGAAGTGAGCCGGTCTACGGTTGACCTCAGGCATCTTTTATTCCTAAGTACATCAAGACATTTCAAGGTCTGGTTTAGCTGATTGCCTTTTGTGCTCCTTGCCTTAGGGATGCAAGGGAAGAGAAGTGGCCTTGTTTGTATCCTGTGTTCAATTGTAACATATAGCTGAAAATATAAGAAAGAATGTTTTGTAAAGTAGAGCTAGGTAACCCCTGCAGAGAGCCATCTCTGCACAGTGTAAAATCACTGGAGAGGAGTCAAGATTTATTTTGTCAAAGGCAGGTGCATATGCCATGGTAACTATACTGCAGTGCACCACATAAATACTCTGTCAACTCAAAAGGCACGACCTAACCTGGCAGACATATCACTTGTGTGCAGAGGAAGCACTTGATTCTTAAATTGACCAACTTTGAAGAGTCTCCTTGTAATAAGCATGACCCCTGACATGCGGCACTGAGGAAATGTGGTGGTAATACTATATCACCCATACAACAACTTGTCATATTAGATATTTTAAGTGCAAGACAAGAGGGAGAGGATCAGCAGTGAGTGCTTGAAAGAGTGGATTCAGCGGGAAAAGCATAATTCGGAAAATAAACAACAAACAAATTGCCTGGGATTTTAGAAGTGGTGCAAGGGAAGAGGAGATAATCCACTGAGCTGCACTAAGTGCTCTCTGTTCTGCAACGTCAACTGGAAAAAGACACGTTTAAAAGTAGTGTGTCCCCCATTTCAGTCCTCTCTAAGGGCTATAAAGTACATCTGAAGTCTCTCCTGTTTCTTGCCATAGGCCTACCTTTATCTGATGTTGGGTGAGGATGTATCATTGGAGAATGGCAACAACAAAAATCTATGACTACGTAATTATCTTTGAGCAAAATATTTTTGCACTATCTAATTTGGATTTGTCTTTAATCCTCAGGTGTCATCAGGATAATTGGGGTCACACTGCCCCCCACAGGCTGGGGATGAACCTACACGTAACAGACTGAAGAAACGGAAACAACTTTTTAGGTATGATACGGAGGTATTTTTTTCAAGAGCATGGACTGTCCTTCAACTCTCTCTTTGCTGCGTCTCTCACTGCCTGCGTCTCAAACACATGCCCATAAGATACATACACATACCCGCATGCACACACACATACACACAGGCCAAATTACTGTGCAACACGCATAGCCATGCTCAAAAATACTCCACACACACACACACCCCCAAACACAAAAGAAGACACAAACTCTTAATTCAGCAGGGACACATACCTCTGATATGATAAATGAAGTATGTGTTCCTAATCAACGTCACAAGTACAAGGATACACACACACACACCCTCACAGCTGGACAGTGAGGAAAGTGTCAGGGGACCTAATTACAAACAGGAATGAGGGAGTATGAGGTGTAACATAAGGGTGAGGGAAGCTACAGCAGAGAAGTTGATGAAGTCAAAGAACGAATACAAAGGAAGTGCTTCTCAGAAGAGATGTCATTTAAACTTAACTTACCAACTGTCCATACACACAATATCACCTATTAGGTAGGCTACGCTGTGTGCCAGAGTTTGCTGTACATTGAAGATAGATACAGCGGTAAAATAGGGGAAATACATGTACGTGATGCCTACAGCCTTGTCCCTGCTCACATATTTCCCTAACAGTGTTGGGCAAGTTACTTAAAAAATGTAATCAAATGACACACACACCCTCCAACTCTTTTGGTAGAAGCTACCCGCCTCCCCCCACCTTCAGCCCTTGTGCCAAGCTAACGCAATGAGACTACGTGACCAGTCTGTCCACTGAACACAGAGAGACCAAACTCATATCAGACAGCCATCAAGCAAATAAGCTAACCCCCAAACTGTGTTGAGTAACGGAGCCTTACTGGGATTACGAACTGTAATGTAATTAATTTCAAATTATAATCTCTAACACTCATTACTGAAAAAGGTAATCGCATTACTGTTAAGGCCCAACACGGATGCTTAAAAATAGTATGTATTCACATGCAATCTCGGCTCAGCTTTGGTGACAGATGGATATAACAATAACGACAGTTAGATTGATTGATTGATGTAAAGTCTTGGGGCTCTATGCGCTTCAGATTCAAACACAAGAACAGCGTCTTTGTCTTCAATAGTTTTTTTCCCCCAACAACAGACCTTTTAATTGCCAACATCCAAACATAGCCCATGCAGGACCTGTGCCCATAGAGATGATTAAATTTAACTTAAATTTGGAAACCTTTTCTATTAATGCAGTTTATTTACACAACACATAGTAAGTTGTGGCATAGAGGAAAATTACTTTATCTATTTCTCATGAAAAAGCTACTTCAGCTGTCAGCGTCAAAGCTAAAAGTTTTTGCCCATCTCCACATCTTCATCTACAGGTCACTTTTCACAGGATTTGGTAAGCGTGGTCAACAACACTTCATGGCTCTCACCTGAATTCCCCTGGCCAGCCTACTTCATGGAGAGCAGGTGTTACTACATGGCTATTTTTCTTGCACCCGCTGTGTATTTTTCAGCATCTGAGATGCTGTATGCAGGCTTATTATCCCAAACAAACCAACTCAGGTGAGCTTGCATCCCACACCACCACAGGCTCTGGCACTGCTGATGCACACACACACACTCACTACCTCAAACAAATAGACTGTAATGCTGTTACCGCAGGCCCAAATATTGCCAGCTCACACAGCTGATGAAATATTCTCTGTTTACTCTCCTCCAAATGTCCTGCTAAATCCTGCGTGTGTGTATGTGTGTAGAAAGTGAATCCTGAAATAACACAACATAGCGAAGGCCGCTACCCAGGGCAGAACAACATTTAGACTAACCCATACACATACACAAACACACGCACACGCAGGGGAGACCATAACATGATTAATATGATCTTCCGTGCTATTGGCCGTTTCTCCTGTAAATACAAAACCAAGGACGCACAGCCTCATTGAAACCCAGGCTTGACTGATATTTCATGTTATTCCAGAATAATGCATCACGGATACTACCCCTCAAGTTTAGTTCTTCTGCCAAGCACATCAGGTCCAATCCAAATCAGAAACCTTTTTGTAAAATTCTCTTTGAACGTGCCGGAAGATGTAAAGGCCTACCAATACGTCTTTTGAGAGACAAAGTGTTCCTGTTACATTATGCCAACTGCAATTCCTCTATATAACACTGGAAAAACAGCTATAGCAGCTACCGCTTTCAAAAATTAACAGTAGTACCAGTTTTCTCTGATTAATTTATCTTGTCTGGCACAATGGAACCAATCAGATTATCCCCCAAACCTAGCCAACCAGCCTTGCAGACGAGCTAATACAGACAATCAATGTGATTGAAGGGACATGAATATGTCAGGCAGAAATTGGGTCTCATGCTGGGACTGTGACTTGAGTCTCATTATTAGCTCTTATTGCTGTTCTATACATAAGACATCTCTATACTGGAGCTTGCTATATTAAAAGATCAAATGAGAACCTCTGATTGATGGTTATATATTAAGTAGTATTATTTCTTGATGTCTGAGGACGCATTTCAGTTTATGAACTTGCATCAATTAGAGGCATAACCAAGAGAGGAAAGGCCAGACACCACAGGAGTGTTTTACTGATAATGATAATGACACTCTTGGCAGATTAAGACAAACCTAAAAGAGATGGTGATTAACAGCCGAGTTTGGCTTTTTGAACACTGTGTGAAGATGCAGCAGTCCTAAAGGAGTGAGAGTCCTGTCTTGAATGATATCAGGTAACTACTTGCTGAAAGGATGTGTCAGTGTTGGCAAACAACAAAAGTGTGTTGACATCTAGCAGGAACGGCTGTGGTATACAGAACAAGACAGCAGTCTGTCTACAGCCGTGCTAGTAGCTAAATGCTAACATCAGCGTGCTAACATGCTCACAGTGACAATGCTAACATGCTGATACATCGCAGTTAGAATGTTTACTATGTTTACCATCTTAGTTTAGCATGTTAGCATGCTAACATTTGCTAATTAGCACTAATGTCAGCTTTGCAGGTATTTGTTCATAAAGTGTTGGACAAATAAACTCTGACCTGATGGTGGCACTAGAGGAAAGGTCAGAGGATCACCAAAGTCGGCAGGATACATCGTCAGGGAACCATAAAAGTCTGTACAACATTTCATGGCAATACATCTAATTGTTGGGATATTTCAGTCTGGACCAAAGTGGTGAACTGAGCAGCTGACAGGCCGTCATTGCCATCCCTGGAGCCACGCCACTAACGTGGCTAAGAATAACAAAGAACCCAGTCGTTGCTAATTTTGCTTGTTAAATGGCAAGGGACAAATATCAACCTACAACAATTAGCAACGACTTACAGTGAATAAACTATGTACCTCATCAGTATTGCGGCACATTGCTATGAATATCAGGCTATTAGAAATGTTGGATGACTCAAGAGGAAAAAGCTGACAATAAAGCTGACTCCTATAATCGAAAGCACAACATTCAACTGCTGATGCAAATGTAAGACAAAAAAAAAATGTTTGTGAACATAAATTTCTTTCCTTTTCAATTTACCTGTTTTTATTGCACCTACTGTTTGCATTATCTGATCTTCCTGGTGAGTGATTTTGAAATGATTACTTGAAATGATTATAATACGGAGACTCATTACCAATTACCCAAGTTATTGCAGCTTTGTTAGTGTCCTGAATGGGATTTCTCAACCAAAGCCAGAGATGCGTCTGTAAACATGAAATTGGACTATAATGATTTCAATTCCGCTGTGTTTTCCGTTTATGAATTGCATCCCATAGCTACTGAATACAGTTATTGTATAGTTTTCTGTGAAGTTTTCAGAGGATGTTATAGTTTCATCTCTGCTTCATATCATTCGGTACAAAATCATTTTGAACTAAAAAAAAAATGAAAAACGTTTTAAAAAACAGTTGCTGAGCCAGACAGGGCCTTTGTCTTAAAGAGTTAAATGCCTGAGATGATGTTGGGTGTTAAAACTTAAGAGGCCATTGAATGGTTCATGGACCGAGCAGGATGCTGATAGCGATCCTGATGCGATATTCCAACTCGTTTGTTTCCAGAACCATCAGAGTCTCCTCCGATGAGAAATGACGGGGGCAGAAAGGCATTAGTAATCGATTGGAGGACTCTCTACAGAAGTGCTCTCTCTCATACACACCCTCTATTTCACGCGCACGTACGTACATACACAGACTTTCAGGCGCACCCACTCTCCTGCACAAACTCTTGCTTTCTCACACTCTGTGGAAATCAGTCAGCAAAGCCCATTGCTTTGACAGCAGACATATGAGCAGCAGACGCAGAGTGTGCAGGCTTATCAACCATTTAGCAGCCGATGACCTGTGGAGGGAATGGCCCTATCATGATAAAGTGTGTGAACCCTGCACATTCAATTACAGGTCAGAGGTCATCAGCATGCAGCATCCATCACCATGGCTATTGATTGCCCTGCGATAAGTGTGTATGTCGTATGTGTGTGTATGGGGGCAAGTATGTGTGTAAATATGTGTGTGATGGGGTGTGCATGCTGCTAGAGGCAGTAAGGGGTTGTGCCGCTTTGGTGGGCACCATAATTCCATTTGAAAGGCACAAATGTTTCCTGGCCATACTTAAGCAAAAGAAAAAGAAAAAAAAGCCTAAACAGAAGCAAATTTGGCACAAATGAAAGCAGTGAAATGGCACAATTAGATTTGAGAGAGACAGCCAGTGGCAGCCATTGTAGTGAGTGACCTGCCTGTGTTTTTAATTTCTGTAATCCAGTTCAGTTGAGTATGATTTTATGTGCTTGCTTTCGTCTTCATTCAAGGTTGATTTTTTTTTTCCATCTGACCTGCACATATTTGTAATTTGTCTTTCTGTGTTACATCATTCAGTTTTATCTGCACAAATAAAACTTCTAAATTGAACAATATCATCTCTGATCTACCTGCAGCGACCCAGCTTTGGTGGAAATGTGACTAAAAGAGCTTAAAGGCAGCCACATTCAGTTTTTGGTATTATTCTTTCAATACTGAATAACCTTGAAAATCATTTATAATATCCAGTGGAATATACGCCAACCGTCTCCTGTGTCACTAAATCTTTACATGTAGGTTTCAATAGTTTTTCAGTCAATTCTCTGGTCTGAATAACACACAGCACCATAAAGCAGTTGCTAACAGTGATGCCCTTTGTTCCATCCTCTTCACTGTTGATTTACATTAGATGTCTTATGTAACACAGATGTTAAATATCCCCTCAAGGCTGATACGCTGCCTCCACATCATTCCTGCTCTCTTCATACCCGATAGCTCCACCCATGGCTCACATCTTCAATGCAGCATTTCTCTCCAGCATCATCCCTCAGATACGAAAATCAGAGCCAAGTGTGGTGATAGAGACTGCCCTTCCTGCCTGCCCACTAATCTCCTCTTACTGATCAGTCCATTGTTACACTGCCCTGCACATAGATTTAATATTGTTAGCCACATTAGAGGTTGCAGCTCATTTACTGGTTATTGATCGCCTTTTGTTATGAAGGTCGGGATCCCAATTGCCAATCAGGCACTAATGAAGAAATTACCTAACTGCCTAAGATCGTTTCCTCACTGTAGAACAACAATTCAGCATATTTCACCTCAGAGCATTTTGTTATGGTAATTTCATGTGCCAACAGTGAACTGAGACGTTCTGCACATATCAAATGGGAGCTACGACATTTCATTAATTCAGGCTGTTTTGCAAGCTAAGATTTAAAGTTGCTCCTCAAATCTTTTTGCTGTGGTTTTGTTTTTGTCCGTCATACAGACATGAGCAAACCATCTAAGCTCTGTAAGAGTACTCATTTGTGGAACAGTTTTTGCACAAAGAGAGAGAGAGAGAGATGGGTGTTTGTTTTCAGTCTTAGCACTGTTAAATTGCATTAACACAGGTTCCTGGAATACATGCTGATACACTTTAATTTTGGCTTGAATGCATTTATCGGAAACAAACACATACACACAGATACAGTATACGCTTACACTTGCCCATGTGACATGTAGAAACCGCTTTGTTCTGGATATTGACATGAAGATGAATCATATGTATGCTTTAGGTATTATTTAAGAGTTTATTACACGTAGGTTTATCATTTCAGCAGGAAGGGAACCGTAACTAACTAATAAAAAGGTGAACACGAGTGGAAAGAAGAGAGTGTGAGAGAGAGATTGTTGAAAAGTACGTATTAGCGCAGATGTATGGATTTGTTCATGTGGCAGTGAGCCGGTCAGCAGTTTTCCACATCGGCAGATTCCCTCTCCTGCTTCATAGCATGTGAATACGTCACTTCCAGCGACACGAAGTCTTGGACATTTCCTGCCTCATCAGGCCCCATCCTCTCTCGATCACTCTCTCTCTCTCTCTCATTAAAAAGCACTTGCACTCAGCACGTTAGCATAAATACATAAATTCATGGCTCGCTAGATGAGAGGCTCTCAACATATTGCTTCTCTTCTAAAACACACACACACACACACCAAAACTCATATGCACTTACACATCTTAAAGGTTTATTCTGAGGCCTTCCTTCCAGGGAAAAACTCTCAGTAAGAGATGCTGTTTTCTCTCTGTGTCAAGTCCTTCCAGCTCACTCTCTTTCTAACAATCAGTTCCAAAACAATGGTTGAGAAATTGCACATGAAGACATATGTCTTTTGGTAGTGCAGAACCAATCAATATGTCGATGAATACCAAGATGCAGTGTCAATGGAGATGAGGAGAAGATAAAAAAAGGGATCTAGTGTATTGCAAAATGTTTTGAAGTGGATATGAAATGGAGGCAAAAAGCAGAAGAAAAGGAGGAGAGTGAAAACTGTGTTTGAGAGATCGGTGTGTGCTCATGTGCGTGTTTATATGTACGATTTTTTGCACAGCTGTAGCGTCTGAGCTCAGTAGCACTGGAGCATGTATTGTAATCAATAGCACTTCAGCCAGACAGCAAATCAATAGAGGCTGCACTGTAATAGAATGCATGGTCAAGGGAGACGGGATAGGTGAGTGGAGAGATACAGTAGAGAGCAAACACAAAAAGCTGTGAATGTAGGCCAGCAGAGGTGGGAAAATGTGGAGGAAAAAAAAAGAAACAGGATAAAAAATACATTAACAGAAAATAGAGGAATATGAGTTCAGCTAAAAGGAAGAGCGTAAATTTAGCCGTGAAGTAGAAAAACACAAAGACATTGATCAGCGTAGGCACATTTCTGTATAATTATGCTGCCTTAGTGAGCTTGTTCAAACCCCCTGTGAGGCTTAAGAAAAGCAATACAGGGAAATTGGCTCCAATGAGAGGAAAATTAACGATAAAGAGAGACAAAAATAGACAAAGAAAGAAAACAGCATGAGAAGCAGGTACTGTCTTACGTGCATCTGTGTTTATTTGCAGAAAAATGAAAGAAAGAAAATAAGAGTAAAAATGTGTGTGCCAATACATCCTCAGTTTCAAATAGTTCTTATCTTTCTTCTTTGCTTACCTGACCTGTGAACGCAGCTGACAGCAATATGGTGCAGACATGACTCCTGCCCTCTCAATTATTGGAGTTTATTTGGGGTCTGGTGAACTTTAATAGACACTGCCTTTATTTCCACAGGGACTTTAATGGCAGTTTCACTATTACAACAGGACTCACAGTGGAACTGCACAGTGGAACATGCTGTATTTTAAGTTAAACACCAAAGCGCTCTTAGAGCTAACTTGTGTTTTTAAGTTTAATTGTATGAAACAGGGTGTGAAGAAACCCACTGTGTGCACTCTACAAAACGATGTTCAGATAAACACAGGTACAGTCACGAAAAATACACTTACAATACATATGTAGCGAAAGTGAAGTGACAGGCACTGATATGTTGGAGAGACGTTGAGGGAGTGTAGATTGTGTCGTATTGCTCAGTCTTGCTCACTAAAGTATGGTTATGGAAAACCTTCCTGCCACTCAAAATCACTCTTACACTTTACTGACTAAATCTGCCTGACATCTTAACCAGCTGGGCAAAAACATTTCAGAAAAATCACAAAGAGGCTGGCTGGCAGGCATTGTGTGTGCAGTGGTGGAAGAACTATGCAGAGATTTTACTAATGTAAAAGTACACCCCCATATGTAAACCCCAAGACCCCAAGAGGCCAATAAAATCTATTAATGCAGGTTAAAGTTAAAGTATCATCAACAAAATGTACTTAAAGTAAAGTCACTCATTACTGATGCATTTAATAAGCGGATGTAGGGGTGATGATAATTTTAACCACTTTATACACTGTTTGGTATTAAAATTGATAAAATATAGGGTGAAAATCTATCCAAAGTAACTATGGCTGTCAGATAAATTTAGAGGAGTAAAAACTACAACATTTCCTAAAATGTAGTGGAGTAGAAGGAGCATAAAATGGAAATACTCAAATTAACTTCAAGCACCTCAAAACTGCACTAAAATACAGTTCTCAGGAAATTGTAATTAGTTAGGGTGTGTGTATGCCCTTCGCCCACATAAAACCCACACAATTGGTAGAAGACAGTCAGAAATAAAACAACACAACAATAAGTCACCAAAGTTAAAGAGCTTTCCCTTTATGGAAATGAACTAAAGTGTCTCAGACTGCATTAAACACTTATTATTTGTGTGCTGATAGATGGCTCTGTGTGTGTGTGTGTGTGTGTGTGTGTGTGTGTGTGTGTGTGTGTGTGTGTGTGTGTGTGGAGGCGGTTTAATGGGGATTGATAATAATGCGTTTGTGAGTGTTTTTTGATGAGCTAGGAGATGAGAGGGTATCTCTCTCAGCTGCATACATATTAATAACAGTTGGGGTGTTCGGAGGGAATACTACTGCTCGACTAATACAGCTCGCATGCATGAAGGCACGCACACACACACACACACACGCACACACAAAGGCTAAACACAGCCATGAGTATTTCTTTCTTTTCTATCTCTATGTCTCTCTCATACACATGCACCTACATAAGGATGCATAAACACAGCCAGGCAAGTGCTTTCCCTCACACACACACACACACGTATCTACTCTCTCTGGGTCTGATAAACTTGCTTATGACAGCTAATAACTCCCCTATTCCCTCTGGTCTTAATTAGGGCCAGTTATTACAGCGTTTGATGCTCTCTCTCTCTCTCTCTCTCTCTGTCTCTCGCTCTTTTTCTCTCTCCTCTCTCTCTCCTTCTCACACTGTTGCACAGCTTGATTCCTGCATGTTGTTGAGAGTGAAATGTGGAGAGGAAGGAGGGAGGACGACTTCGAAAAACTCCTCTCTGGCTCTCCGTTGGGGGCCTGTGCAACCCGTCTGCACCCCACACACATATACGCACACAAACACACACCTAATTACTAATCCCTGCTTCTTTCTATTTTGCATTTAGGTGTCTTGGCTCAACTTGGCTCCATGCAATTTGTAGTTTCACTGCTTTTTTTTTTTTTTGCAGTTTAAATTTGAGAGCGGTATGATAGATGGAGGGTAGAAAGATGTCATGAACTGGACTTGAACCTACAACATGACTGATATCAAGTGTGCTTCTTTCATCTCTAAAAACCTCCATGTTTGAGCAAAACAAAAAATGTTTTCCTCATTGACATTCATAAATGTTTTCAAATTATACAGCCCACTATCAAAGTGCTTCACAGGCCCAGGGTCATAAACTTGTACATACAAAGGATGTGATTACCTTTAGTAAAAAAAAAATTCAAATGGATGAAGAATGAAGAGGTTTGCAGAGATGCTGTGGCACGAGCCTCATCCTAATTAACCAAGGAACTCCAAAAATGGGTGAAATAATGCAAGTCATAATTAACCGGATTATCCCTTGTTAAAACAGGCTGCACTATTACACCACGAGGGATTACGGACTGGACTGGACTACACTGATCACAGTTTCATTCACATTTTGAATGCTTCATGCTGGTTATTCACACGCTACGGTACTTTCCATGAAATTCATATTGATGTCTTGTTCTGAAATGAGATACCCAGAACACATCTTTTCTAATAAAATGATTGACAGTATATCTCCACTGTTGTCCAAGGATAGTTATTGAATTACATCTTAGACTGAGAAAATCTTTTTTCTCTTTCTATTTTGAAATTATGAAAATCTGGTAAAGAGGTCTTATATGGAGCGTTTGTATGAGGCCAACTCTTCTTCCCAGAAGACTCCAACTTATTTAAAACACTCAATATTTGATACAATGCCCCCAGTGTATGGCACAGTAAAAAAAAAAACGAAAAAAAAACAAAAAGACAGAGACAGACAAGGGAGGAATATCTAGAGGCAGAAGGAAAACGCACCAAGGACAAGGGTTTGAATCAGTGTTAGTTTGATTTGATGAGCGAGTGACCTCATGTATTATGCAGAAATTATCTCTTGTCCCAACATGATGTCATGATCTGAGAGAGGAGCATGTAGTGAGACTCTTAACATCAAATATTCATCATACACACACACACACACACACACACACATCCCATCTTACAGCATGTTAATTGGCTGTTTTGATTGCAGTAGTCTTGAGTTGGACAGATGACTCAGATCCCTACATTCGGCACCAAACTGACAATATCATTTGGTTCGCCATACAACAGCTATTTGTTGAAACAGCCTGTTACTTTATACAGTGACCAAGTTATTGTGTTTGTTAAGCTATTGTAGGTAATTTTCTGTGAAGCCATAGCCAGGATGTCTGTCTTTTTATGACATATTCCTCTGCGGCTACAAACTGTTGTGCCATGAAGTTTAGTTTGGCAGTCAACGTCAGTTTACCATATGGCACAGCTGAGCAATAAACAACTAACCTAACCTTTTTAGTACATAACCGGAAGCCAAATATGTGCAGAAAATCATGTACACAAATCCAAAATAAGTGCAGAATAAAAAATAAAAAGGGAAGAGACAACACTATGAGTTATGGAAAGCTGGGTTGGGTCAAAAAACAAAACAAATGAAAGGTTAATGTATCTTCCGAAAGTGCTCACACATCTCCCAGTCTCCATTTCCTCAAGAACACTGTAGCCAGGGTTAATTTTTTTCCTCCTCTAAATAAGTTACCACAACCTTCTCACAAGTCTCCTAAACCTTTATTTTAAAGCTGGTTTAGCTACTAGTGTGCCGACAGTTTAGTTGAAATTTCTCTTGGAAAACCTTTGCTAGAAGACAGATAAACTTTTGTTTTGGGGTTTTTTTTTCGATCTAACTTATGGCTATTTCATGATGGATGAAGCATGCAGTCCCAGGCTTCATTTTTTAATAAGTCAGAATGGCTTCACAGTCCACCCAGCTAACTTCATCCAAGAGTGCAACCTGTCTGCCAACTCAGTGAACATAAAAACTTGGGTCTTGTTTATTTGAGCTGACAGGGAAGCTGAGCTCTCTAAAGCTTTTGCAGGAAAAAAAAAAATCTATACAGTACTCAGGGCTGTGGTGTCTCTTATCCAGTTTGCCAATTCAGTGGTTTTAATTTCTGCGTTAAAGTTGAAAGTATCAATTAGAGTGTCCAGGGATATCGTTAGTGCTCTCTCAGTCTTTTCTATAGTTGCAGGGTAAATTGAATGGGTTGTAATTGTGTGTCATGGCAGTCGATGAGGTTGTAAGCTGTGATCCAGACTGATCGTGGCACAGTAGGTTATAGCTCATATTAAGGGAGACAGGCAGGGCTCAATTTGAGACGGGGTATGAGAGGACAGCTGTTGAGAGAGACTACTGGGATGCAATTTTTTTTCCAAGCTGCTCTGTGTTGTGCGGCAGTCTTTTGAGTTGCATTCACATGGCACTGACTATTCTTTGCAATTAAGACAAGTTGACAAATAGGTATATATTGTTGAATCATTGCAAGTTTGTCCAACACTGCAACTGCACGTAAGGTGGACACTGAGGTTTGCACCAGGTCAGCACACCTTAAAGAATAAGGGTTTGTTTCACCTGACGATCACCAGATTACATTTTTGGGGGGTAAGGATCCAGATAGGATCCAGTTGGCCCTGGTGGGGTTCAAAACCAGAAACTTCTTCCTGGGGATTCTGTCCATGAATATCACAAACAGAATAGGTGACAAGCCACATCTGAATGCCCACTGACCTGTCGAGAATGCAGACACAGCTCTGACTCTGGTGACACAAGGACTGAATGCCGCGTAGTAATTACTGCGGTACCCCATACACGCACAGTACCCCTACAAGGTACCCTGAGGGCCATGGACAAAAGCCTTCTCCACAAGTCCACAAATCACATGTAGACAGGAGCAAAAACTCCCATAACCCCTCCAGTTACCCTGTAAGAGTAAACACTATCCACTGTTGACCGTCTGAATGCAATGTTTGACAACTGGCCTGAGTCTCCTTTCTAGCACCTCGGCATAACCTTTTTCCCAGGTGGGCTTCAGCAATGTAATAGCCGAACAGTTGGAGCACACTCTCCAGTCCCCTGTCTTAAAAATCGGAACAACCACCCCAGTGTGCCAGTCCACAGGCACTCTCATCCGACTCCACGCAACATTGAGAACAAGCCCCATAATGTCTAGAGCCTTTACCATCTCAGGGTGAAAACCTTTTAACTACCTCAGTGACCTTCACTAGAAAAATGGACAAGGCTTCCCCTGAGCTCTCCAGCTTTGCATCCTCCATGGAGGACGTGTCAGTCGGGAGTTCCTTCGACTCTCCGACAATATCCTCAGTCCAGCACTCAGTTTGGCAGTTTATGTGTTTTTCAAAATTATTTTTCAGTGTTTAAAAGTGATAGTGTTTTATTTCACAAACAGTAATGACAATAATACAGTAATCTATTGGTGAGGTGTGTGATAAGCTGTCAATGTTTAGCTCTAATGTAAGACTGGTGATACTTGGTTAGTGTAATAAATGGACTGTGACCTTATGGTACTGTACTGCATGTTAATCACCATAAACATTTCATTTATAGTACTTACAATCAGCGCTGGGCAACTGTCTGTTACCATAACTTTCATTGACAGCTAACACGTATACACACACACACAAACTCACACTCATGAATCTCTCACAGACTTAGGCTTGGATGGCTCATTGACTTGCCATTAAAAGAAAGAGCCTTCATTAGTTAGGATGTCCCCCCTAAAAGGATACCAACTGTGCATATTTGTATGTGTGTGTGTGTATGTGTATCAGAGGGTTGTTGTCTGAGACATACGCATTCAACCGGTCTCCAGCACAACGCGCACCCACGAAGGCATATTCATTAGCAGGAGGGTTGCCATTCCACGGCACTTGGAAACTCGGTGGAGCGTTCATGGCTGTGGCTGGATGTAGAAAATCAAAACATATTGGGAGAGATTCAGACGAACGGAATGGAAGAATGCAAGCGGAACATTAAAGAGCATTGCAGAACAGAGTGTTAGCAAGAGACAATCAGCTCCGGTCAGGGACAAACAGGATCGGAAATGAATTCAGGCAGAAAGCTCAGGCATTTTCCACGCTAGAAATTTTACAACAGGAAGGACGAATAATAGCAGAAATTATGTTCAGTGGCTTGGACATCATATAATGCTATGTAGGCTTCTACGATGAGGAGTGATTCTCTCTCACCGGTTTCTGCTCTCAGATTGAGAACTGTGGTCATCAGTCATCAGTTTAATATGAATTGCCTTGTAGTAGCTGAAATATATTTAGCCTCACCTGCTTTCCATGATAAAAAACAAAAGTACCACCAAATACTACTAGTGCAACACCAACTAATGAAGATACTGTAAACAACATGCCCATCAAGTGAAAATTAGACTCATTAAAAATATATTTACAGTATATTTATGTGTCAAGTCATACAATAACTCTATTTAACAAACTAAGTCACCATTTTGCCACGTTCGTGTCACATGGGAGTTAGCATGACACTGATTACTGATACTAGTGTCCGACTTTTAAATACATTTCACGCCAACATCCAAGTCATAAGTTTGACTGGGAAACTCTTCAGAAAGCTCACATTATCTGAGTAGTTAGAAGTTCACTTAACGTTTTTCTTTTTACACTGATTAAAGAAATAATTAATTACAGTTCTTTTCTGTAAGTCACAACAATGTGCGCAGCTGCATCGATCTCATCAAACCCGTGTTTACCGTGGTAACAGGAAGTGTGGTTTAATACTACAATGAACACTTCTTGAGCAGCTACTTGGTCAGAAGTACAGTCAGAAATACAACAGAAGAGCAACTGCTGTAACTGTTTACAGCACAAACAAACCCACCATTGTTTTCATAAAGTTGGTCAGTAATAACCGCCATCTGATTTCGTGCTGTGTACAGCATGAGTAGTTGTCCACCTAACAGCAGGACGCAGTAGAAAGAGCTGGTTATCTTATTGAGAAGTTGGAGGTGTGGAGCCTGTTGCCTGCAACATGTTGTTACATTATTTCCTGCAGTATTTAAACTGGTCAGCTGTCAAAAAATGCAGAAAAATGTTGTCTCGTGTGACTGACGCTTCACAATAAAAGCCACCCCATGTTTCGCCAGTTGAATGTTTTTAATGTGACATAGCAGCGTTTGCATTAAAAGTAACTTAATACAGCTCTGATCCTGTGTTTTGAGTGAACAGTGAAGCTTTTATCAATTAGATTTATCAATTACATTGTTTCCTGTTAATCCCTCATGAAGTGAATCCAGTGTACCATCACTACTAAATAGCAGTAATTACTGAATGTAAATACAATAAATGGCTACTGCGAAAGAAATGCTGACCATAAACAGAATCAAAAATACATACATCATACTAAACTCCGATTAATCGACTGTTTCTCCAATTGACGAAAACAGCCATCAATGGCCACAACATCAGACCTACTTGAATCGGAGATATGGGTGGTGTTTCAGAGGTCAGGCTACCTAAAAAGGCATACAAATATGGAAGCCAGTCTGTCAAGGTTATTAAAGCCATATTAAATGGATAAAGTGCTGTGTTGTCTATGCTCAGTATTTTGAATCCTCACACAACCTACTCTGCAATACTACAGCTGTCTTCTGATGTCCGATGATGTGAGCGTTCGCAAGTTGGAGTGGGAGTCTTTTCTATCGCTACCATCCATCCCATATGACATGAACGCGGTATGATGCTGAGTAACTGGTTACACCTGGGCTTTTTACGGTCCACCTTCACATAACCTTGCAGAATGTGGTTTGGTCAAAATGTGTTGCATTTTATTTGAAATACCCAAATTGTGGGCAGAACATCTGCATATCTAAACAGTGCTAAGAAAGAGATGCCAGAGTAAGAGGAATAGATAAAGATAAGCACATGAACCACCACTAGTGCGTAAAGATTATCATGGCCATTGTTAGGGCAATGCCCCCCCTCCCACACTGCTCATCAAAACCAAGCTCAGTATAATGGTGCTGGAGCTCAGGATCAGTCAAGGGGACAATATTTTCGCCAGAGTGACTTTTATTCAGAAGCCCCGAATCATGGCTGTTAAACAATAAGTGGATCGTGGCAGTGGCAGATGTTACAGCATGAGTCGTCCAGCAGCAGCACGTGCTATTGATGTGGATGATGATCAGGTTACATTAAATATGACAGATGCATATAGTGATGGTAATGCTGTTACAGACACCTGCGCCGTGTTTATGCTTTACTTGAGTCAATGTGTGTCAAGATGTGCTTTCAGGTTAATGTACTTTCACTGATTTGATTGTTGTGACACTATCACACCAGCATTAAATTATCATTGGCTGGATGGAACAATATCACCGGGTTCCTCTCAGCCACCTCTGTACTGATGTGATATGACAGCGACTACACAGACAATTCCTCCTGATGCTGTTAGAATAGGTGGACGTAGTTAATTTAGCTCCTCATTAGAAGGAAGTTATCAATAAGAGAGCTGGAAACAGTAAAGACTAGGAATGACTGAGAAAAGAGCTTAGCCACCTTTGTGACATCCATAGATCTATAGGCAATAACACACAGAGATGTCCCTATTTTTCTGCAGTGTTTTTGGAAGAAAATAAAATTCCCCAATCACAGATTTACGACCATATTAACAAATAACAAGATGCAGTCAAGTCTTCAGAGTGTGCTTGTCCTGAACATATTGCACAATTAGTTTTGAGATAATTATCTCAGCAGTTTGACACTCAGCCACTTGAACATGCAATTAATTAAATGTAAACAGACAGTAGTTACACACATGCTTGTTTGTACACACAAACACAAACAAAAGCATTAAAAATGCACACCCCCACCACTTCACACACAAGAACAGGGGGACAGAGTAAAGCTCAACAAACCTTGGAAGTTATGAAAAGTAATAACGCCTTGAACATAAAGGCTTGAACTTAAAACTGCAAAATAAAAGACCCGTTCACACAAAGCACAACATACCTCTTAAAAAATGAAAGTGGCGCTCTTCTTTTACAATCCAGCACACTTCTGCCTTGTTGAACAACAACCTTTTAACAAACCAGCTGTCTTAGTATAGAACAGACTGACCAGGTGAATCCAGGTGGATCCCTTTTTGCTTTAACCTTAAATCCACTTTGATAATCAAGTGGGGATGTGGGTAAAGTAGAAGAGACAGGATAAATAAGGATTAAGGCTACAAAGACATGGATTGTGCACAAGTCCGTATTAGGGAAAGGCTTCTGAAAATTTTGCACATCAAGATTAAGTCCCCCCATCTGGGCATTTAGCCAGGATTTCAGCTGCAGCAATCACTACACTTTAAAAGTGGTCAGGCCTGAGAGCAACCTGTGTCTCAAAAAGCAAGTTACCCATTGTTGTGGCCTCTTAACTGGAAAGATGTGCATGTATATATCCATCTATCTACTTTGTGCAAGTGTACACACCATTTTTACACGTTTATTTTACCCTAAAGAATTTTCCGCATTGGAGTGGATGACGCTGTCATTTACCTACTTCACACATCCCTCTCTCACCTAGAAAAGGCTGGAAACACTGTGAGGATCATGTTTTTTGATTTCTCCAGTGCTTTTAACACCATCCAGCCCAGGATTCTGGGGGACAAGTTGGAGCACGCTGGGGTGGACCATCACCTGGCAGCATGGATCCTGGACTACCTCACAAACCGACCACAGTATGTGAGGTTACAGGACTGTGTGTCTGACACACTTCTCTGCAGCACAGGGGCTCCACAGGGAACCGTTCTGGCGCCTTTCCTGTTCACCTTCTACACAGCGGACTTCACCCATAACACTTTGAACTGTCACCTGCAGAAGTTCTCTGACGACTCTGCCATCGTCGGCCTCATCACCAACGGGGATGATGGGGAGTACAGAGAACTGACCCAGGGCTTTGTGGGTTGGTGTCAGCAGAACCGCCTCCAGATCAACGCGAGTAAAACCAAAGAGCTGGTGGTGGACTTCGGCAGGCGCAAACTTCCTCCACCTACACCAGTGAACATCCAGGGAACGGACATTGAGATTGTGAGATCGTACAAGTATCTGGGTGTTCACTTGAACAGCAAACTGGACTGGTCAGACAATACGGACGCTCTGTTTAAAAAGGGCCAGAGCCGTCTCTATTTGCTCAGGAGACTAAGATCTTTTGGAGTGCAGGGTGCGCTCCTGAGGACTTTCTATGACTCTGTGGTGGCATCAGCTGTCTTGTATGGGGTGACCTGTTGGGCCAGTGGCATCTCTTCCAGGGATAGGAAGAGACTGGACAGACTGATTAAGAAGGCCAGCTCTGTCCTTGGATGCCCTCTGGACCAGTGGAGGTGGTGGGAGGCAGGAGAATGGTGGCCAAGCTATCATCACTACTGGAGAACACTTCCCACCCCCTACATGTCACTCTTTCAGCACTGGGCAGCTCCTTCAGCGACCGGCTGCTCCACCCGCGGTGTCTGAAGGAGAGGTACCAGTAGGTCCTTCCTGCCTGCTGCTGTCAGACTCTATAATCAGTACAACTCCCGGTAATCTACACTTGACTGTCAGTGTGCAGACCATTCGCTACTATACTTCATCTACTGTTGTGCATTATCTTCATACATATATTGTATTCATGATGTTATCTACTTCATATGTTGCTGTGAAATATTTTTCATATACATGTATATTATATATGTGCAATATTTTTATCTTATCTATTTGTTCATACTTACAACTGCACTCAGTCACTCTATTATTTATTTCTGTCTATACTGTGTATAGGACTATTTTTCTATTTATTTTTATTGTATTTCTATATATGACACTTTTGCTGGCTGCTGCAACGCTAAAATTTCCCCGCTGTGGGACAATAAAGGCTTATCTTATCTTATCTTATCTTAATCAGTCAGTATTGTTGGACCATATAAGTTACACATAATTTCATATTGGCAACTTCCGAGTTTGACTTAAAGCTGCACTAATCAATATTTCATATCAACAATGGATCAGATGACCATGTGTAATGTAAAATGGGTTGCTCACACAGAAAATTCTGCAGTTCCCCTCGGCTCCATGGAGCGTTTTAGCATCTTCGGATCCCCAAGAAATCTGGTTTGAGCCTGTTCAAAAAATAAATGTTCCTTATCACATGCTGCCATGCATGTCATCCATCTCATTATCGTTTGCATTTTCCCCGGATTTGAGTTTGCTCTTTCTCCAAATGAGTCTCCGTGCTGAGTAGGTGGATGAGCCTTGTGAATTTGCTCTTAAAATGCTATCAGAGCTCTGCTTAATTATTTCCACTGCAGCCTCCATAATGCTCAACCCAGAAGAGGCGGAGAAAAGTATAGAAAAAAAAAAACAAGGAACATGACCCCTGGGCCAAATGTTATCAGATGACCTGTGTGTTTGGTGAAATTGTTCATTTGTGGTCTATACACCAACAGAAATGTAAAAAGAACAAGTTTTATGTGGAGTTATGTTCTGTTACTGTTTAAACATGAGACTGGTAACGATCAATGGGATTCACTGTCATCAAAAGCATGTCAATAACTGCATGGTTACATGTTAATGTAATAGGAGGGGTGCTGCATGGCAGGCAGTGGCCTTCTAATGACAAAGTGTTAAAAAGGTGTTTAATTCTCAACTTGTGGAATGTTGTCATTAGCCTGCTAGCCATGCAATAGCTCATGCTTACAACATTATTTCCCATTTTGTCTGCTTTTTGCCACGGCATGCGAGTGAATTGTACCTTGCCAATTTGGCCAGTGACTGAAGCCTGCAGAGCATGCCATTTTGAACACACACAGCATTCAGCAATGCATTAATCCTTATTGATGGGGTTCTCTGTGTGTGCATACAGTACATATGAGAACAGTTTGACCTTTGTAATTGTGATAATGGATGAGCGGATGAATAATAGAGAGCAAATCGAATATGTGCTACCAATCCTGTGTTCAGAAATGATCTATTCCCTGACTCCTCACACACAACACCCCTCATTCAGTGTTCAGATGAAGAGGATGTGATCTCTTTCTTTTTCACTGCAACACTATCGTGCTTTCTTTCTTTGCCTTTCCTCCTTGTCCACATTCATTCCCTGTGTATCAATTTAAATCACTGCAATATTTCAGTTTGTTTAGTATTATTTTATCATACCCTACAACGTTGATGTACCACTATGTCTCTTCCTTCTCGAATCCCCTAAATGGGTGGTGCAATTCATTTCGTAAAGTTCTATCAAGAATTCTAACCGACAACACTGTCTTTGTTTTATGTTTATGTATTAGCAAGTTCGCAAGCAAGGTAGGTACTGTAGGCACGTACAGTAAAGTGAGTGAACTTCAAATATGCAAACCATTGCATGAATGTGGAGACTCAAAACATGTCTGAGAAAAACAATTCATCTACAACATGCACTCTGAATGAACCTGTCTCTCTCTGAGCTCCTTCCTCAACATTTCCCCTTTGAAAACACTAAAAGGGCAAATGAGACGACTGCAGAGACAAGAACAGTCGGGGGGGGGGAAACGTGGCACAATAGAGAACATGTAGGCTTGTTAACACACAAAAAATCTGTCTTTCATCTCGCTTTAGATAAAAATTACTGTAATGCTGGACCCCTAAATAGATAACATCATATCTCATCGCCTTGGTGACTCAGTCGCCCCGTTTCCATGGAGTCTCAGGGGGAACCGGTTTCAAAAGCAGATTTGATTGGTTGCTGGGGCTGCTTCCCTCTGTGCTGCTAATTAGCAGTCTCATGGCTTCACTCAGGTCTGTAGTGAAGTTGGTGGGACAACAGGCTTTCATACTGAAATAAACACACACACACACAGAGAGAAAAAAAAAAAACATGCACGCAAACACACATACACACAACTATGTTCTCACACACACAGAAACACACATTCCTCTCCAGTGTGGAGCTGGTGTGTGTAGTGAAGTCAGCGGGACAGCTGCACTACTGTTGTGCTTTTATCATGCGAGTTCAACTTGAACACAACTGTCTCCCTCTTCCTCTTTGTAGTATGTGTGGAGTTTTTCTCCCTTTGTGTGTCATCACTTCCACGCCACCCCCGCCCTAACTTAGGGATGTAATCAGGGAAACAACAAAAAAACAGAGGGAAAAAAAGCAGGAAGACAGCCAGCTCCCAGGCAGATGAATGGAAACTGAATGTAATAAAATCCTGGAAAATAAAAGTCACTCTCCCCACCACAGCTTTACCCTGTTGTTTCACTCCACGATACCTGCATCGTGCTTCTCTTCATCGGAAACTCACTTTCTCTCTACAAATCCCTGTTCACCTTCCCCTTTCCATCACTCTACTCTTCGCTGCCTCTCCTGCACTCTGCTTCTCTCCTCCTCTTTGTATCCACCTGAGGACTGAAAATAGGTAAATAGCATTAACCCTGAAGTTTCTTTTTTTTCACCTCTCAATGCTACTGTGGGCTAAATTAAACATGGCCAATGTTTCCAGGGACATATTTACAGCACTCTGGTGGCAGAAAACTCTGCAGTGTGTGTAGCTAACATTAATAAGCACTGGGAAATATGCTGTACTGAAGCAAAGGTTTATAGTAAATACACACACACTTGTTTGAATACTTAAGAATGCAGGGAACAGAACAAATATGTAGAAAAAGGAAGAAAAAATACAAACTTTAGGAACAGTTGAACATTGTGGGAAATACGCTTATTTGCTTTCATGTAGAGAGTTAGATGAGAAGATCAATACCACTCTCACTCTAGTCTGTACGCTAAATATGGACCTAAGACAACATCCTATTTGCTTAGCTTAGCAATAAGACAGGAATCGTGGAAGCAGCTAGCCTCGCTCTGTTCTGAAGGAAGCAAAATCGGCCTACGCGTGCCAGAGTATTTCTTGGCCAGGCGTAGATGCAAAGAAATAGTCCGGTACATAACTTCCTGTGAAAACACAACTTGTCATTTGTACACTTTTTGTACTGATTTAAAAAAACAGTGAGCTTTAGAGGTGGCTGTAGCTTCATATTTACCACACAGACACGAGAGTGGTATCAATCCTCTCATCTAACTCTTAGCAAGACAGCGAATAGGCGTATTTCCTAAAACTATTCCCTCAACATGTGTACACTTTAGATATATCTATACCTATAAAATAAGCCAGTGAACACTGTCTGTTAAATGCTCAGTATTTACAGATGGTCACATCCTAAAATATGTATGATCTTCCTCTGATAACTAATAACTTCATTAGCATCTATTAGTGTCAGTCTGCTGCAGTGGTGGATCTCATTTCAGAACGAAACCCTTCTCCGACATTAAAAGCAATCTAACGAGCTCAATCTAACAAACAAGATCTCAGAAGCTTTTTTTCCCCGATGCACTCCCTTGCGTCATGTCTTCCTTCAAACCAGTGTTTATGAGGATCATATGAAATTAAACTGCCATTCTCTGAGGGCGTACATGATGAAAGAGATCATTGTCAGGTATGATGGGATTCATATTCCAAATCAATAAAGGCTTATACATCAGGGCTCAACTCTGTATGCTGCGGGTGGTGTGTTCGAGGTCCCGGCTTTTTTTTTTTTTTTTTTTCTTCAAAGGAAGAGAAGGGGGCAGGTTAGGTGGGTGGAAAGTGGTGTGAGTGCGAGGTGACATTTAAAATGCAGTTCAAGACATGGGAGTAGGGGAGAAAATTGTGGATGCGAGAGAGGAAAAGAAGAGGGTGCAAAGCAGGATGCTTGTGCATAATTCTGAATGAACAAGAGATAATGTTCACAGGTTGTACAAACATATGGATGGGGGCTAGACAAAGGAGTAAGAGAAAGCAAGATCCAGAGAGGCGGACAGACAGACGGTAAGAGATATACAGCAGGTTAGAGAGATAATAAAGACATGAAGAAGAGTGAGACAGCAAAAACGATGGAGGCAAGGAGAGGGATGTTTATCCTCCCCATGATCATGTAGTCGTCTGTCTCTCATTTAGCCCAAGGTTCTGATTAAGTCGTTCGTGTTTAAAGAGGAGGAAGCCTCTAATTCCCCTCCTTTCATCTAATTTAATTATGTGCTGACATTCTCCCTTTCTTCCTTAGAAGGATAAAAGCAGCTTAAGCCTTTATGTGGAGCTTTAATGACAGCGGCGAGGAAACTTTACTCGCTGATTGCTTAGCCTCAAGTGTGTTTAGCCATAACACGGTGCCGCAAACACAGTTGTATACGCGCTCTCGCAGACACACATACTGTATTCCACACGGTTGTTCCGCATAGGCACACAGCGGATCGTATACACGCTTTCACACACACAGAGTGAACCACAAAAACTCTTATGTTTAACTAGAATTCAGTCAGGGAGCTAGAAACAGTCTTCTGTTTAACATGAAGCTGCATTACTGCCTTTAGGTGAAATCTTACTATTGTGTTTTGAAGTTGTTAGCCTGGTGGATCAGCGGTTAGCATGGTTGCCTAACAGCAAAAAGGCTGGCTGGGGCTTTTCTGCGAGTTTGCATGTTTTCTATGTGCTGTTTTAGTGGATTTCTTCCCGCAGTCTAAAAAAAAAAAAACAGAGGTTAAGTAAATTGGAAAATGTAAATTACCCAGAGATGTTAATGTGTTTGTGCGTTTATATGAAAAGGTCTGGCCTCACAAATGTGTCGGCATACAAAAACATAAATATTTGATAATTCTGCAAAACCCCAGAACACGTTCAATGACAATCTACTCTTTACATCTAATGCCAACGTTTAAAATTCTCACTTTCTCCAATATTTGTGCACGCCAAGATGTGTGTATGGCAAATAAACTATTGTTAGAGTAACTTAACACCTCCTGAAAGTCTTGTTTTTGCTGACCTCCAGTGGTTCAACTTCTCACCTCGCTGCAGTGAGGTGTACACAGGTGTACTCTAGGTTGCTGTGACATCACAGTTGGGTGATGTTACAGGTGCAACAGAGCACACCTTCTTCACACCTTCACACCCAGCAGTGAAGCTGGGTGAGACAGAGGTGAAAAAAGGCATGAAAATATCAACCAGAGAGGGCAGGGAAACAGTGCCTTTCACCACCCTTCCTTTCTATCTTGCTACATTAACGGTATGTTACTTCCTGCACTGGCGCTGAACGTTGGCGCTAGACATAAATGGCGAGGTGTGGAATCGTCCAATATCGACACAATTAGAGATACCAGTCTGTGTTACACCAGCATACAACGTCAAGACAAGTTCAATTTAATAGAAGTGGATTCACCAACAGCATGCTCGTGCCTTTGAAATAGAAATGTGGAAATATACACCATGCTGAACGTAGCATGACAACATGAAGGCAGAAACAGGAGTATATCAGAAAACAGTTAGGCTTCTTTACTAAAATATGATCAAACATAATAAACGACATAGTAAAACATAAAGGCCCTGGCCACCAGAATTTGCTGGTAACCTCATATACAAAAACATTGCAGTCTTTCCAGTGTGCACCCTGCCTCTCACCCAGTACATACTGGGATAGGCCTCAGCCGCACGATAAGTGGTTTAAAAGGGTTTAGGGGAAGAAAAAAAACATTTCAGTCAGCTCGTTGTGGATTTGATACAGAGAGAGAAGCTTTCTAAGCTTTTTATATTGCTGCATGGCAAAAAATCCAAAAATGGAAGAAATGCTGTGCAGTGTTTTTAAGAAGTATTAAGAATGACGCAAATATACTTTATCAACAATTTACAATATATTTCCATTATATCCCAGATATATCTTAGATATTCCCATGTACACATGTGGGTGAGTTTATACTTGGTGTGTGGCACATTGGCCAACTGTCATAACTTATGTAGAGTCTCCTGAAGGTTCCCCAAGTTCAGGTAAAGTAGAAAAGAAAAACCATCCAACTATCCCTGTAAGCAATAGTTAGATGGTTAATCTGTAAGCATTTCTGGGAAAGATAACTAGGACGACTAACAGAATTTATATACAAACACTCACGTGGACTAGCGAACGCTTGCATTTTTATACACACACACACACACACACAGGGAGCTTCGTTAAGACTCTGGGCATGTCCACACTTCACAAAAATAATCATCTCGTCCCCATCAAAAAGTAAGTTTAGAGACATTCATCAAACTACTGTAGAGCATCGGCTTAACAGCCCTCAGCAAGAACTGTATTGTAAGAATCAGCTGTATAAACACGGGTGGGACCCAGCCAAATCAGCAGAAATATCTTTAATTAGGATGAGAGGTATGGGTATAGTCACACAGACAAACAAACAAGCCATTAATCACCTCATTGGCAGTCTCGTACACACATATTTAAGAGGCAGACTAGGTGTGTGTGAGGATGAAGTCACAAAGTGAGAGCAACAGTCAGAAAGACAAAAAGAGCAATGCGAGAGAAACCTTGATAAACACGGTGAAATGACAGAAATAGAACACATTTAAAGAGGCCTGGAACAAGAGTTGGATCATGAGACAGACAGTAAAAGGTTGAGTGTGGGAGGATGGGTAAAATAATGCACAAAAGTGTGTGTATGGAGGGGGGGTGAAGAAGGGCTGGAAAACATAGAAATGTAGAAATAAAATGGAAAGCGGCTTAATGGAAGACATGAAAAAAAGGGAAGTGAATCCAGTATCGGCATCATGCTGCTGCATTTGTTCATGTGTCATGTAGGCCAACATTCATCATCATCATAGGGAAGTTAATGAACCCCACTGGCTTAGGAGCAGGATCCCAATCTGTGTAAAAGGAACATTATACTCAGTATAGCACTCACACACACATACCTCGGTTTCTGTCTATCTCACACTCATATTGAAATACACTTTAATGCATATACACAGTGTGGGGCGTGCAATCAATTCCTCATTACAATTACTCGTGGAAAAAGTAGGCATACTTACATTACTTTACTTATTACTAGTTACATTACTTTCATCTACTTGCTTCCACATTCACACATCTAATATTCTGTATTTAACATGTGTAGAAATAGAATACAACACTTTATGGTTACAAGCAGTCAGCCAACATTTTGGAGGCGTTTACTTACCATCAATAGCTAGCTTAATGTTAGTCTCAGTGACCGCACATGCTGTGACTGAACAAAACCAGGTGATTCCTGAAAGCAGGATTACCAGTGGCTAACATTAGCAAGCCAGCAAAGAGGGCACAACATGTGGATGAGGCCTTATTCAGATGGGATTAACATTACAGGGGGAGGTGGGGATTGAAATGTTCACTGTGCTCCTCTGTAATTTAACTAATCGTGTAATTACAGGACATGGTCTGTGACAGACATGGACATTCGGCAGGACAGCCAAAAGAGAAAGCCAAAAGCTTCCCCAGGGAGGGCAAGTTGAAGGGGAGGTGTGAAGGGAGAGACGAGAGGCAAACATAGTGTGTGAAGGGAATCTGAGTCAAGAATCGTACCTCTTCTCCAAGTCATAATTCAAATCTTAACACAAAGACATGAAACACATATCTGTGCGAGTTAACACTTCCAGGAGATATCACTGTCGTAGCTGCAAACTCAAGTGGGTAGAAAAAGGTGACTTTTTTACCCCACTTTAAAATACAAGGACGTCACTCCCGACGGGATTTAAATTACGTTACAGGAGGACGAGCAAGTTTGCCGAAGAACAGTAGGTAATTGCGGCTTAATTATTACTGGGTTGGGGGTAAAAATTACCCACGTACACAATCCAGAGTGGATTAATCATATGCAAATAAACAACAATGTATGTACATAAAACTTCCCTGAACTGCAAAATCTAGCTCAATGCAGTATACCCATGCTTCTCTAGCATTAACAAAAAATGCCTTTTTTCCTTTCTCCATTCACTACATTTTTAACTAACAATCTGACAAACCAAAGCCTCACCTTCTGTATTCTGAAGATTGCAAAATGCCATCCTCAAAAGTGCATATTTTCATAATTGAACCAAAGATACCGTACTGTACAGAGGAGAGGGACTAGGAGTCTAATGGGACCTGAACAAGGGATGCTTAACGAGGAGCTCTAACAGGTGTTTCTCATTAAAGCCGGAAGAAACGAATCTAGTGAACAGAGAGAGAGAGAGAGAGGGAGAGCAGAGTGTGAGGAGTGAAGGGGAGAGGAGAGAAGCAAACGGTGAGCTGATATATTCCCGTGTTATTCATTAGTGTCTTACAGGCTGCTGATATTAATGATTCACTGTCCGTAAGATTCCCCATCCCCACTACGTACACACACACACTATATCACCCTCTATCTCTCCCTCTTCTCTCGTCCGCTCTCTGGCCTTCTGCACTCTTTCAGCTGAAAAACAGATTTGTCTTTTAATCTCTAACTGCCTCTGCTTTTTGTTTTTTCTAATTTTGTCTCACATCCCTCCCTTTTTCTTATTCTGCTGCCGCCTCTTTTATGATAGCTCGTAATGTTATTCCTGCTGTCTGTGTGTGAGTGTGTGCCTCTGGTTATCCACTGCAGGTGTGGGTCAAAGATAGAACAGACTGTAATTGATGAAATTGCAACCAACAGGTTAGCACAATCGTGTCATCAAAGGGAAGCTGTGAGCAACTAAAAGCACATATGAGCGCATGCCTACAGACCCACACACACACATTCTTACTTCCTACCTGGCACATACCTGCTTCTTTTCTCCCAAGGACAGACATTTTACATCCAGCCTTTACCTGTCCTAATTAACCAGCTGGACCGATCCATCACCTTGGGAACTGCTCTGATTAACCCTCACCACCCCAAACTTGCCTTCCATCTCCCAAACCCCTTCACCTCCCTCACCTCCCAGCCCCCTTCCCTTACCCACCACCAGCAGCACTTCGCTGCACATGAATGCCTCAGCTCCATTAACCATTAAACTGGCCTGTGCCAAAGCCCATGTGCAGGAAGGAGGAGAAGGAGGAGGAGGAGGAGGAGGAGGGGGGCTCTCATTAAACACTTTGAGCCCCGACAGAATCAATTACAG
This sequence comes from Macquaria australasica, assembly GCA_005408345.1. Lineage (NCBI taxonomy): Eukaryota > Metazoa > Chordata > Actinopteri > Centrarchiformes > Percichthyidae > Macquaria > Macquaria australasica. Next base: position 578,370 of record SEMN01000109.1, read on the forward strand.
TGATGTATCGATTTGTCAGCAGGTCCCGGTGGCTCAGCCAGGGTACCCGGACCTGCCGCCGTACAGGAGGGAGAGGGGACAAATGGATTAAAGGAGAAAGGAATGGAGAGGTGGGGAAGATGAAAGGACAGCAATGGAGGAAGACGTAAGGAAAGGAGAAATTGTAGCAGGAAAGGAGAGATGGAATTAGGAAAGGAATGCTGGCAAAGAGGGGAAGACGAAGAAGGGCGTGAAGGAGAAAGCAGGGGGGGACTAAAGGGGCGGAGTTAGGAAGAAATGGTTGAAGGAGGAATGATGAAATAAGTGTAAGAAGTAAAGGGCAAGGTGGAGAAAAAAGAGACAGACGGAGGGAGGGAAATGTAGACCTGCAAAGGCAGGGAGGGGAAATACATTTCCTTATCAAACTAGATAGCGTTCTCCCTCCTACTGCCGCCCCATCTCTTTCATGTCCTCTCTTCACCTTTCTTTAATTTCTATCCTCCACCTCCTCAACCTCTCTGTTCTTTGTATTTTCTCACTTCATCTCCCTCTCTCCTCCCCTCCATTATAACTTTCTCCGCCTGAACTTTCTGTCCAGGGCACACTGTACTTCCATCTCCAGCATATGGGGTCATTTAAGTATAGACGGGGCTATAACCTTGAAAGTAATACCCAGCAGCAACTGAGTTAAAGCTGGGTGGGCTGCAACATGCGAGGACGCCGCAGGGACACTGGTCAGGGAGACATAATAAAACTGTATGTCCATGAAACAGGGATTTGGGTTTATTAAAGTAAGAGAAATGTGGAATCCTTTTGGTTCTAGTGTAATAAAACGATATAGCTGGCTTGAGACTTCATATATCTTTCCATCTATACTGTAAGATAACTGAGCTCATGCTTGCAATGTATCTTCATGACAATATATGTGGTGTTCATACATGCACAAACAAGATATCCCGTATTTGCCAAAGTCATCCCACACCTGTGTTACACTATGTTGCTACGTCTATACAGAGCCTGGGAATAACAGAGTAGACACATACGAGGCTTTTTATGTTTCACAGATGACGGAGAACACGTATTCTCCTTCTCCTGTAATGAGGCAGCATGGCTCCAATAGACAACATGGGAGATGATTAGATGGCACATCCACTGCAAATATGCCTCCAACCTGACAACCGCAGAAGGAAAGAAGCCAGTCATTCATACGACGGTGTAAACAGCATGTTTGAAGAGGCGTACAGGTAAAATAAAATAAAAAAGACTGATGGTGCTTCACTCCTGGTGGGTTGTGAGGGTCAAGGGTAATCATGTTGTACTTGAGCTGCAAAGACAACTGAGAAGTGCATTCCCTGCACCATCACATGAACATACACCGACATAATACAATGAACTGGGGGACGGATACACCAACACTGTGGTGAAGGACTCAATAGGCCTGTCCTCTGCTATTCTGATTATCATAACATCGTGTTTTCCTCATCTTAAATGATCAAATACTGATCTGGGCGTTTCAAATCCAATCAAATCCTGCATGAAGCAGCAACGTCAGCTATCGCAGGCAGAGCAGACAGACAGCAGCTACACAACACAAGAGCCACAGACTTTTGAACAACTACCTACAACAAGTCTCCTTCTTACTAACTAACTTACAGCCACCACACATTCGGTGAGGAGAAGTGCACTGCTAACGTCAACCGCAGGCTATATAGCTAAGCAGCTGCAGCACATTAAACAAAAAGCTCACCTGCAAATGTCACTTAAGTCCGGTTAGATGCTGGTGTGGTCCTTACTCTTTCTCACCTCTGCTAACACCACGATGTCTGCACATGACATACAGGCCAACAGTCCAAGTTTGTTTACTTTGTCTCTAGCTGCCCTTCCTGAGCTGCTGTCAATCAAACACAGACAGGGACACGCCCTTCCAGTATTTAAAAAAAAACAAAAAACAAAAATTTTAACAATACGTTTAAAAAACATGTTGCGATTATTTTTTACTGCAAAGGGGGTGAATAAATGTGATTTCACGGACTGAGCTGATCATGTCTTCAAAACCCTTCTGAAAGCACACAATTATGTTGTCACATCAATATCAATGTCAAAAATATCACAATATTTAATTTTGCCAATATAAACTAAACCTAGTCTTTTTTTTTTACCATAATAAACGTTAATAAAGTAAACATTGTATTCAATATTCATTTGTGGAAATTAAAGCATGATTATGTTTATGCAAATCAAAGCACTTGGTTAAGGTTATGAAAGATCTTGGTCTAAAAAGTCAACGCTGACTTGAAGCTCAAGACAGGCCATTTTTCAATATTTAATCAAAACCACAATCTTTCCCTCATTTTAACCAAAGAAATGAAGTAGCCTAAACCTCACACACACAGGATGCAGGACACAGGAAGCAACCAGTCAAAGTGCTGCACTTTGTATGCCCACGATCTCGTCTGACCACCTCCTTATGACTTCTTTGCAATACAAGGACTTAACACTTTCTGGACTGGAAACATGTTATCAGTGAGCATAATCCAGGCAGCAATTAGTTTCCTCCAAATTGAATTTGGCAAATCCATTTAGTAGTAAATAACATAATTTTTTTGATGACAGGGTTGCTACAGAATACATAACATACTGTAAAGGACAGAAGACTACAAATTCACTCAGTAAAGTTTTAACAGAGGATTCCCTTGAGAGTTCATAAAAAGGCGAAGAAGTGAAGAACAAGTCGGGAACACAACCCCTTTCTACATGAGGGGTGCCCTTTCTTCCATTTTACCCATTTCACAGTTTATTTGTGGACTCGTCACACATGGATGCAGCTGCTGTCCTTTGCAGCTCACTGTAGGTGACTTGTGAGACTCTGTGAACAAGGGAGTCCTTTCAGGGCATTCTGGGTGAGGTGAACTTTAAGGGTTTTTATCAAAATAACAAGTGGACATGCAGCCGGAGGCAGAATAAAATGTTTCCACCGTGCAAGTTGCTGTCAAAGAAAATGCCAAAACCCACAAAATCCAAAATAGCTAATATGGTAACAATCGCAGTGACTCTTGGGGAGACAGAGAGAGGGAAAAAGGAGCCGCATTCTTCTATTAGATTTACCACCAAAGTCCATTGTGTTATGTTTAAAAAGTGAAAAAGGTACAAGATTTCTATCAAAATTCACTGCAAGAAAAAGTTGACTACATTCGTCCCTGACAACTTAAAAAAAAGTTTGTTTCATAACGCAGCGTATTTGTCTGTCTGCTTTTTGGCAACACACCCAGTCTGAACTCCAGTTCCGGAGAAGGGTCAGTTAATATAGTGGAGTTAAATGTCAACTCCTCCAGTTTCACTGTCTTTCTGACAGCATCAACAACATCACAGACAACTCCAAATCTATCAAAGGTCAGCTCTCTTTTTTCCTTTCTCTTTCCCTGTTTGTATGCATGAGTGTGTGCATGTGAGAGAGAAAGAATGAGAGCTGGATAGAGATAGAGAGAGAGAGAGAGAGAGCACAGATCTCAGAGTTGTTTAAACCCAGCCTAGCGGTTCGATATCCATCAGATTTATGTCTGTTATTTTCCTCTCCTAAACAGTAAGTGATAAACTCAGTGAAGGACACAATAACAAAGATCTACCTTTTCACCTCTCTCTCTCCTTGTCTATCTCTTGGTCTCTCGGTCCTTCTCTCTCTGTCCCTGTGCTATCAATCAGTCTTGTGGTGATTGCTGTTGGATTACAGGGCTTTTGCTGTCCGCTTCTAGCGATTAACGTCAGGACAAATAAAATACCCTTATATCCCTCCACAGTGACTGAAGTAAAGAGCAGGGCCACATGCACTCCTGCTCATATTCACACACATAACCACATGCAGTGCACAAATGAACCTTAATCTTAAATTCAATCACAAAAGTTGGCATCTTTGACAGAGTTCCTCTGTGTGTTTGGTTGTGTAATGGAGGTGTGATTTTCTCCTGTGTGTCCTTGTATGATCCTCACATGCACATCGGCTAGAGATAAAGTAGTGGATGGTGGGTTGTGAGCTCAGCTGAGGACAGTGGTAGCCATGATAGATTAGGACTGGCTGTGGGGAGTAATGCAAAACAGCAGAACTCAGAAAAACACTCTCACACCAGCAGTACATGTACACATTCGCCACAGAGATGACAAACTGGTTCCAGTGCCTGGTGTTTATTTTCCCCCACTCCTGCACACACATACACACACACAGATGGCAGCAGTGGCCATTGGCACAGTTCCTTATTCCCTCCCTTACAAACATAATTTATCACCTGCAGCAGCCTCTTCAGTGTCTGTGTGTGTGTGTGTGTGTGTGGGGAGTCTGACCTGATCCAGCGCCACCCTAACCTTATTAAGAAACAAACTGATCACATCACAGAGAAAAATGTTGTGCATTCAACCCTTGTAGGTAAAATTGGCAGCGCAGCCAATTGTCCCTTAACACACACACACACACACATACTGACAAACACACAATCGAAGGGATCCAAGCAGACTCCTGCTGAGAATTACACCTCACAGTTTATCTTCCCGCCAGCTCTGCCCTTCTGTCTTCCTCCTTTGCCTGTCTCGTCATTTGTTTTATACATTCAGCTAATCCGTCCACAAGCATGTATCTCACAGCATACACAACAACATGAACACTGTTCATAGAAAACATGGACACATACAAAAAGAGACAAATGAAAACAGCATTTAATCAAGATCCAGCAATGTTTTTCAAAGCATTCCATTTTTATTTTCATCTATTTGCACAACAAGAGTTCCCTGCAGGTTTAGTCTTAGTGGCATCTGCACCACGTGAACACAATTTAAATTACATCCATTGTGTCTTTTTGCTTGCTTTATTCTCTCATATACGTGTATCTGTGTGCATGTCTTCTGATTTTGCCTTGTTTAACAAGCAGGTGTGTGTGTTTATGTACGTGTGTGAATATCTCAGGGTAGTAAGAGGACACTCTGCCGGTCTCTCTGTGCAGCCGCCTCCTCATCCTTTTGTTCCTCACTGACTCTGCCCCTGCAAGACCAAAGCCACCAATCAAAGGCAGAACATCCTACATACACAACACTCCAATACCAGCCTATGATTAAAGGACAGATGTACTGAGCCTTTTGTAACTAGTTTCAGATGCAGACATCATGGATTTTGCTCCAGAAACATTTGTGATGTATTCAGATGGACACGACAGCTCAAAGTGCAGTTTGTGTGTGATCTGCTTTGTGTGTTTATCAAATCTGAATCCAGTATTGAATTCACCAACAAATCCAACTTGTTTGATACTTTGATTTTTGTGTGAAATCTCTCTGCCTCTAAAGAACTGGGAGAAGAAAGTAGAAATAAGAAGGCTCTGACCGTTGTAAAACACTTGCATGGAGGAGGTACAATTAACTGCACCAATGGGGTCTGCACACTTTTTTACTGAGACTTTTACGAGAAGCCTGTCCCAGTTTGCATTCGTCTATGACAAGGCCAAATTAACTTTGGATTCTATAAAGACAGCAGGCATATCAATGCCATCCACACCACCCACCTGATCTGACACTGGTGCCAGATCAGATTCTCTGTTGCTGTCAACTTAGCCTGAAGTGATACAGATGCAGTGGCCTGGGTTTTATTATAAAACCTTTTCTTTTGTATATCTCTTTATGTATGTATCATGCAGTTATTTTTCTCAGATATTTGACGAATCACTCACACATTAAATTCATAATAGAGTGTTAGATGTCCAAACAGGTTTTGTAAGTTAGATTTAAAATGTTGCTTTGTTAAAAGTTTTGGTATCTCATTACTTCAATAATCAGTATTTCTTTTGAAGCATCACAACATTTTACTTTGCTTTTCTTTTCTGGGTGTTGACAGCTGCATCTTAAGGTCTACTTTACTTGCAAAATTCCATAAATAAGCTCCCCCACTCACTGTTTGTATCATATCCTAAAGCTATTTTAACTAATCAAATTCATGCCAATTGTGTACCAGCTAACACACCCCCATCAGGCTGCAAATTGTGCTGCAAGTTTTATGTACGGGCCTCTAGCCCTGAGCGTAACCACTAACAAGATATTCACATTTTACAGGTAGTCAGTCAAAATAGTCATGAAGGACCAATGACAGTGCATGTTTTTCATATTTAAAATGTATTTAAAATAAAAGCACAGTTCAGCTGAGGTCTGAGTCTAACGCTAAATGTCAATATATACCTGCATTTAAATTATATTCAGAATATTACACCATCACGCTAGCAAACACAGACTAAGGTGTAAATATACCCCAGTCTCTGAGCTAATAATGGTGAATCTCAGATGTCTAACCTTAGCTTTTAAAACCAATTTAAAGCGTCTTAAAGCGATTTAAGGTTAATGTAAATCCTGTACTGTATAAACTGAACATCAGAAAATTTGTTTTCCAAATTTTAATATGATACTGCTGTGCAAGTACACACTGACTGAAGGTTAGATCAAAGACGGCCAGAAGACTAAAGCAATACTAAAGCAAAGCCAGGGAGCTGGAAGCAGATGAGTCAGAGCAAAGATAGATGATGAATAGTTATAGGTCATAGTAGATAAACACATCAATGGATGCACACATACTGCATGTAATATACTGTGGCACAGCATTCACTTGTGTTGTGTGGGTGTACTTTAGAGTGTACATGTCCTATTAGTGGAATAGTCACTACAATATATGTATGTTTTAAAGGTTTTATACAATACTAAATTATAAATCCACTCAAGTTTTCCTGATTGTTCCTGTCATTCTATATGATGCTGGGCCGCATCCATTGTAGAACTGCAGCCACCACTCAACATAGTCTAAAAGAACAGCCATCTTGTAAAATGACAACTGTTCCTCTGTGAGCACCTGGTGGCTGAGAGGAGGATTAAATTGAAGGGTCCTGTGGGGACGTACACCTTTGAAATCTTACTGTACAAACTGCATTTAGAAAGGAACAGTGAAAAGACTTAAATGTACACACAAATTAAACTTTTGTTTTTGGTTTCACCAGTGACAGCAAAACATTTGTTCTATGGTACAGAATAATGGATCCATTTCAAAAATAAATGTGTATTTCTCTATTTCCAGGAGTGCTGTAAATAATGTTAAAGCTGTGATACAGCTCATAGCATTGTAAGTCTTATCTCAAGAATCCACGTTTTGAATATTTTTTCGTCAAATTGACCAAAAACTGCGTGATTGGAGGAAAAGATGGTACCTGTACAGCTATGCCAAAGTAGTCAGATTAAGTACATCTGTGTATACATGCATGCGTGTCTGTGTGTGTATGTTTGAAGGATGTAAGGAGCTGTTTTAGGAGCCCTCTGTGTAGTATGTGTTAATCCGGTTATTACACGTCTCAATGTGATATTCACAGTGCTCTGCTCAGCACAAGGCCTCTAGCGCAGATTATGCCCACTACACACACACACACACACACACACACACACAAACACAAAACATCAACAACGCACAGACACCCACACACTCAGTTTCAGAAATACAAGAAAAATACATTGACACTCTCTCACTCTGTCTCACACACATACACACATTAAGCAGCACATTAAGGCCCGATACCCAACATGCTGTCAAAGTCAAAGTCGTTCTGCTGGCTAACGATCCATTACACACTCCACATATCCGACAAAGAGAGGGATTGATGGAGCACAACAAAAGAGGGATTACCCCCCATCGTGACCATTGGAATGGTGGAGGAGTGTTGGGAAGTGTAGGGGGCGAGAAAGCAATGGATTACATGGCGATCATGGTGAAAAGACACAGACAAGAGTATGAAAACAGGAAGTTACAAGGCTGCACTCAGATTCTCACAGAGAAAAAAAACAGCTTTTCAGGATATCAAATTGGAATGGAAATTTTAACAGATACCTAAGCTGTAGCTACCACTTTTAAGTTCTAGAAGGCATGCAAATGTCCTAAATGGGCAGAACGCGATATATAAACATTTCCAGGTTCTGTAACAATAAAATCTGGGGCATGCAAAACGCACTTTTGGTAATTTCGTGGGCAGGCTCGCCTAGCGCACCAGGGGTGCTTGGATACAGGGTGGGAAAGAAAAGATTATAGGTGGGCATGTTAGAGGTTGGCGTCAATCACGTTCACCACTTTCATCCCCTTTAAACACAGAGCTTTGCCCGACATGAGACAATGACAGTTTGAGAATCCTGTGGAGAGTTTTCCTCAGAGGAAACTTATTGTTGTTGGACATGTTGAAGAGCCGATGGTCATCATTTGTCATCACAATGATCCATGCAATCTACATCTGCAGTTAAATATATCCCAAGTGCCAAAAAGTAATATCTGTGTGAATGCGGTCTAGTTTTTCATGTTGTATTGCTTTATTTCAGTTAAATGTCACTGCTTTACATATAAAAATTATTGCTGACAATCTGGGAACTGAATAGTTATGCTTATTCTTTATATTGCTGCATACACATGATCCTGGTAGTGATCCACAAATAAAGTGGGATTTTAAAACTAACACTCTTTGGTTTCTGGAAAAAAACATTATAAAATTTAACCTGAACAATCTCTGTCACATCATGTTGTTCATCACAGCCACACATCTACCTGAATTAATAATTAAAAATGCAGAGCTCCAAGCAACACTTTGGCCATACAAGTTAAAAAGAAGATGACGAGGCAGCCTTTGCCCAGTTACCTAGTGTTTTTGAAGGAGACACCTTGGGAGGACTGGCTGGAACGAACGGTCCTGATGGAGTTATTAGCGGAGAGAGAAGTTTAAATTGATCTACAATTTTCATGGAACTGTTTAGACAGTGCAACATCACTCCGATTAGAGACTGAAGATTAAAGAGATACCTGCTGCCTTCAGCTGGCTGTAAACAGAGACACCAGTGTAAAAGGAAAGGCCTTAAGTATAGGCCTTCCGTATAGGCTACTTACCAGCTCTGTAATCAACTAGCACTGATTACAGAGCTGGTAAGAATCACTCATCAATCTTTATTCTGCCTCGCTGGCATTAATGAGTAATCAAAATACAACTTCGCCAGATGGTTGAAAAATGTTGAAGGAAATTGGAAAACAAGCAAAACAGAAATAAAAGGCTTTGTGTGATTTTAGAGAAGCTTATATGGGTGTTCCTTCACCAAATAAAGTGAAAATATTACTAAGTAAAAGTGCGCTGAGCTGTCAACCTGCTCTGAGCAAGCGACAGACCCATGCGAGACGCACTCATTCTTGGCACCAAGATTGCAGTGCGCAGCTGGATTGGCATCATCACACCCTCTACCATGCCTCTGCTCCAGCTGGGGCGCACGGTGAGTCACCAAGAAACAAAACTGGCACATTTGAAGAAACAACCTCAGCGCACCCCAGGAAAATACCCAAAATAATACATAAAAAATACACAAAAATAGAGCCCATGGACTTTAGTTTACCCTTGACGATGAGGTTATGTACACTGTGTGTGCCTTGAGCAACCACAATTATTATACGGGGGTGGGTTTAGTTTGTGTGTGCATGTTACCCACCATATGAAACAATGATTTCCATGCTGATCTTGACTTCCACTGTTTCCCGTACCAAATACTGGAGTCTGCTTCCCCGTTTCTGAGGTAGATATTAAGGGAGGTTAATGCGTATGGCCTTACTTTAAAACCATCATCAAAATCATAACTCGTAATTCATCAAACATTATTCTGATTAACATCAATACACTTTTGTTTTGTCATTACTATCATTATGATAACACATCAAATACAGAGTAATATGTTGATCATAGGTGGCCATACCATGATGGTGTGTTTGCATACATGACTTGTGAATGTACTATTGTGTGTGTCTGTACCACTGGCCATGAGTCTGAGTTCCTGCTCCAGACCGTCGAGTGTGTGTGCAGTTGTGTCAGTGTCCAGATCAGGGTCCTCGCAGCCTGTCTGGTCCACACTACAGATCTCCATGATCTCCTGGGCTGCCCGGGACAACGGACGAAACACTGGACCCAATTCTGAGCCCAACGTGGGATGGGACCGGCAGGCAGAGAGTGGAGGAGAGGGGTAATGAGAGAGATGGGGGGAGACAGGTGCAGAGAAAGGACTTGGCTTTGTCCTTGAAGGGTGAGACAGAGATGGTGTGGACTTTCCAGAAAGGTTAGACCCTGACCCTGATTAAGAAAGAAAGAGAGATATGTTTATGGATGGCAGGATAAATGTATCACTGCACAGAAGGATAGATGGATGGATGTAGCAATGGATATGAGAATATACGGTAAGTGTATCTTATAAAAACAGCTACAGAAAGTGTAAGTGCAAGAAAGAGATAAGAGGAGAAACTAAGAGGAAGAAAGGGAGGGGTATGCAGCTCGGGATTCAGGGAAAGAGGGTGAGAGACAGAGAAACGATCACAACAGTCAGTGGAATGAGTGGTGTCTCATCCCACTCCAATGCGAGCCACATCAAATTGAATCAGATTGAACATCCATCCCCACCTGCTCACTGTAAATTACATCCAGGCCCCCATTGAGAAGCTATGATGGTGTGTGTGTGTGCGGCACACTGATTCCTCATGCTGCGTGCTGTCTAACCAGCTCCAGTGTTAAGTCTTTCATTCCTTCAATCTTCTATTGTCTCCTTACCTCTCCCTCCCACCCTCCCTTCCCCCCCTCCTCCCTCTCTCAGTGCCTGGCTCTGTCTTTCAACTGGCACAGAACCTCCACTTAGTGCTAAACACCACCTGCACTGTCAAACTAAGCAGCATGGGAGGAATGATGCATGCAGTAAAGTGCTGCTAACACATGTGCACTCACACATACACCTCCCTGTAGACTCAATTTACTTCATTTCCAAAGCAGACAGGACATATATCTAGATGTTGGTTACTGATAAAGCTCTGTGCCAGATTTAAAATGTATTCAGTGTAAATAACCTCCTTCAAGAGTTCCTGAGGAAGGTCAGATTTCAATCTTTTTTGCTTTGCATGCACTGTATATATATATATACACACACACACACACACACACACACACAGCTTTAGTAACATACGTTTCTTTTTCACATGAAATTATAACATCAGGTCTATACATACATACATACATACATACATACAGCTAAAATGAAACCTGAAAAAAACAAGACAATAAACCAAATGCGGTGAACTTGAAAAGGAGTTCCCCACTCACAAAGATGCTCAGGAGTACAAAGCTATTTTTAAGACATTCATTAATGGCACAAGGGAGCCAAAACACAGATGTTTCAGCGAGAAGCCCTCCTCAGAGTGCTGTCAGACAGCACACTGGAGCGGCACACTGACAAGACGGCACAATGAGGCACACTGAGTGAGGCAACTTGCAGAAATGTCTGTGCTTGTGTTCCCATGTGAAGTTAAAGATACTGAAAACATGTTGAGCAGTCAAGAGTCCTTTAGATGCTATAATTAAATATGTTGAAAAGGTTGAACTCTTGAGTGGTCTTACAAGTGCAGACCTCCTTTCAAAGTATTCAACTTAAATGTAAGTATTAATCTTAACAACACCTTAAGTCAAGGCAGCACAGTGTGGGCCTCGGTGCCTAAAACTATTTGCTTTAGAGGTAAAATTACAAATTAATAGAGGAAGAAGAGGAATAAAACATAAAAATTATAAAGAATTCAATAAATGCTTAAAAGTGTGATTCATTAAGAAAACTAAAAACCGCAGGGCTAAACAGATTAGAGTGTGTAGAAAGAACAGAGTGGAGGAATGAGATGATCGTATTCAAACACAGTTGTTTCCAGTAAAATGAGTGAGGAGGGAAAAAGGAAGGGAATCACGTGAATTGATTAGCAGTGGGGGGGTATTAGATATATCACTGAGAAACAGATTATCGTCTTGACTCTCAGGTGTCTATGTTTGTGTGTGCGCGTGTGTGCATGTGTGTATCCACATAAACAGATTACTGCAGTGTTTCTGGGATCCGAGCGAGGGATGTGATGACAGGACGTATTCCTGGACCAACTCCCAATCCTGCATGTGTATGTGTACAGTATGTGCGTGTATGAAGTGTGTGTGCCTGTTTGTGTTTGAGAGTGATACAGTGTAATCTCTTCAAGAAACCTGCATGCTCAGTGCCAAGAAAATGTAGCTATATGCGGAAATGAGGTGTATTGATGGTGTATGAAATGGAGTTGTGTGTGTATGAGAGTGAATAAGTATGAGGTAGAGCTCAGCGAGCTTGATAGTGTTCACACAGACAAAATACACACAAACGTGCATGCGAGCGCACACACACACCCACACACACACACCCACACACATACGCTTACACTTACCAGATGTTCCTAGTTCATTTGCTGATATTTCTCCTCTCCTGGTGGGTGTGGTTGAGTGAATTTGAATTCCAGTTGGCTGTGTGTGGTTGTCCTTCATCATTCTGAAAGCCAGGTGTTCCTCAGTGTATTTACTGAGGCTGCTGCTTGGCCCATAACCCTCTGACCCTAAAAGAGTGACTCACAAAGAACAGTCATACATGAATGCCTAGAAACATAAAATGTATTAAAAAAAATATTGTATACAGTAGAAAGTCAACATTTGCAGACTACTGTTTTATATCCCATAAACGTCTCTGCTGACCCTGTTAAAAAACATCCCATCACTCCACTTTCACATACTTTTATTGCCTTTTACATGCTCTAAAACACATTTGGAATATCTGGATACAAGATAAATAAAATCCGAAGACACAGATCATGCAACGTCATGTTGCTATCACTTGGACGTATGGCTAGCAAATGGAAATAGCAATGCATTTTCTATGCTATCTAACTCCAGCAGTGTGTGATTTTGTATAGATCCAATGCATGGGATAACGTTTTGACTATGATGGTGAATCAGTGCTACACAGAATACAATGTTGCTGTGTGAATTATAGAATACGGTTATTCATTTTCGTGGTTGTTTATCAATTATATAAATTATATAAAACTAGGTCATGGTTACAAATGGTTGAAATCATTTAATGATTTCAAATCATTTAATGATTTCAACCCTACAGTGTGCATTGCTGTCAGTCAGTCTCTGTGTGTTGTTTACCATTAGGAGTTGTACACAGAAGCTTTTAGAAAATCCCAACACATCCATTCAATATAGGAGCAATAAAAAAAGAAACCATGGTTGTGAAGAGGCTCCCAGTTTATAGAGAATCTATTACCCTATTAATACTAATAAATATATGAATGAATTCAACTGAATTTAGTAAACTGCATTTGATACAATAACTAATTTGTCCATTCAGCAGCAGCATCTGCACCAAAGCAATATTGCTTAACAAGCCTGTTCAGCCAATCCTGACAGCTGCAATGCAATTACTGCTGTTTCCTTCTTTCTCTCCAGTGGTTAGCCAATCAATTAATACTATTGACTGGATGGAGAATCTACCAACTAATCTAAATCTGCTGCAAATGAAAAGAAGAAAGGAGGAGAGGAGTGACACAGCCAGCTTCAAAATACAAAAATGACTTAAAACGCATACAGAGATACCACTGGGATTCTGTCAGTCTGTCTTTCCGTCTGTTTCTTCATCCATTTGTCTGCTGGTGTTTGATTTCCTTGCTGCTTGTCTGTCTACCTGTTTGTCTGCTGTTCAGCACATCTTACTGCTAGTGTCTCCATACAGCTGCATGTATCTCCTCTCTTTCTCTCTCTCTGTCTCTCTCTCTCTCTCTCTCTTTATGAAGGTTTGGCCATTATCCTGCCTGTCTGTCTGTCTGTCTGTCTGTATATCTCTCTGTCTCTCTTTCTTTCTGTTTGACTGGGTGCACATGAGACAGAAACTGCACACTAACAACCTCATTTTCTGACTGACTGGGTGACAGGGAGTAAGAGCACAAAGGAGAGAGAGGTGGAAAGGTAGAGCAGGAGACATATAAAACCTGTTGGATCTCAGCCCTACCTTGAAAAAAAGAGAGAGGAGACAGATGGAGGGATGGAGGGACATAAATGAGTGCAGAGTGTTGTCAAGGTGATATTCCTCCTCTCTAACCTTTCTCTCTCATTAACTTTGGAGCTTTAACGATGGTGGCAGAGACAGTGCGGGGTTTGACGAGCGGCTGGCTGCATGGTGCGAGGAGGGTAGTGGTGCCCTTGTGGGTGTCTCTCACTGTCAACCTCATTCATTTAACGCAGGCTTGACAATGAAACAGTGAAAAGCTGGGCTATAAGACTTGATGAAGGAAAAGGTTGATGGGATCATTTTGGGCCGTAGCAGTTTACTTAAGTAAACACAGTATGAATTAGAAATCCTTGCTGAATCCAAACAGTAACTGCTGTTTGAAATGCATGTAATTCAACAGCCTTGGACAAGACTACAATTATGGCGTATGATTCGATCCAAATATTATTACTTTAACTCTGATGCAATTTGGAGGTGCAGCCTAGACGGAGCACCTCACAGACATGCCCAGTTTACAAACCATTAGTGTTAAAAAATCATTTTCAACACCTAGACAGTTAATGTCAGACGTTTTTAAAACCGTCTTGTTACAGCAGTATTGGTCTGGTGTAGTTCAAGGTGAAACAAGCAATGAATGAAAACAGGAGGGGGAGAAAAAAATCCAAAACAATGGAATTAAACTTCTATGCATTCCCTAGCTGGCAAAGGCAGTGATAGGTATATACAAAGTAAAATAAAACATAAATAACTACAATACAAAACAAACCCACAGTTTTATACTGCACTAAGCCTATTGTATAGTGTAAACTGCATTTTTCCACCATTTTCTGGACAGTAATGACTAACTGATGATGATTAAAAAATGGGTGTTATATAAGAAAGATGACATTGCACTGATAACATATGCCTTTCAACATTTGTCTCAAAGGTAAAGTCAAAGTAAACTTTGTGTGCCATGTGAAGGACACAAGCATTATTATCTACACTTTTCAGCTGGGAAAGAAACGGCTGTGTTGGTGTGTGTGTGCCTGTGTTCAGTTCCTACAATATAAGAAAATCGAGGCACTAAATATAAGTAAAGAAGAAGCACCCAGGCTTAGACACATGTGCAGGCAAAGACATACACACAAAAAAAAAAAAGACATCTCAGGAGAGCTCCCCTTGGACCCACCAGTAGTAAATTATCGGTGTTGTCCCCCATCTCTCGTTTTCCACCAAGCAGCCAGCGCTCCTCTGGGTTTAAAACTCATTTTCATCTCTCTTGTAAGCTCTACGTTTTTACATATTTGTTCTAAATCCTATTATGAGGCCTTTGTGATATGAATAACGCTTTGCAAATTGGAAAGTATCTCCAGGCAAAAGTTGGACACAGAGGTAATCTTCACAATCTAATGTCTTGAAGCACAAAAACAGCAATGGCACTTTCTGATGTAGTTTATAGGAAAAACATGAGCCAGTTTAAAGGAAAAAAAAGTCTCAATAAAATAGGAGCATAAAAAGGGCATCCCATCAGGCACACACACACACACACACACACACCTAAAAAGACTTTGCTTCTTTAACCTACCTGTTGGGTTTGACTCATATGGTGAAGTTTGCCTTGTGTGCAGTGAATCACAGTGTGTGTGTTCTGGTGTGCCAGAGAGACCAGAATTCATGTCCAAACCCAGAGGGGGAAACCCATCCAGATCACAGAACTGCTCTGATCCGGACCCAGCACTCTGCTTGTGCATCACCTAAGGGGATATGGAAACAGACGGAGAGACGCAGGAAAAGGAGGGATGGAAGGAAGAAGGGGGTAAATGGTATAAAAGGGAAAGAGTGAGGCAGAAAAACAGGTCACGTGAGAATGAGATGGAGAGATCATACACAAAGGGAGATAATGGAAATAGAAAGAAGAAATAGATGATGGAGGGAGTTGAGGGGGGAATAGGAAGAAGGAATATATTGGGGGGGTAAAGAGAGAGACATGGAAATAGAGTGAGGAGAGTACAGGGAAATAAGGAATTAATAGTTTGGTCTCAGCTTGAGTTTCATTTCTATCCAAACAAAATCAGTTCAAAGGACAAACTGAAATTCAATATCAATTTAACTTTTATCAAGATAGGTAAGTGTGTTAAAATTTGTATTTTTCCATTTTCTACTGTGCAAATGCATATTAATAAGTCAGTGTCTTTCACTGGAGATTATTCCCCTCTCTCTCTGTTTCCTTTGTTTCCACTTGATGAATTGATTTTTAATTAACCCCTGGAGCTGGTGAAAGCATCTCACAACGGCGTGGTGGGTTAGCTGTTCTTCCCGCACAAGTGTCCTCCTGTGAGACCGGGGTAAAATGAGGGAGCTCTGTTTAGTTAAGATTAGATCTGATGCATTAGCATGCTAGCCATAGCATTGAAAGAAACTGCAGATGGGCCAGGGAGAAAATAAGAAGGAAGGCATGTGGGAATAGTGTTGCTTAGAGCGAGGAAGGAGCAAGGATGGAGAATGACAAGAGGAAGACTGGGCGAAAGAAGGAAGAGAGGCATAACAATGAAATGGCAAGAGACCAAACACAATGATACTGTGTAGCAGGAAAAAATGGAGTTGTCTTTGTGCAGACCAGTGTCTCCTCATATCAAAAAGGGTGCCGCAGTTGCCTGAACTGTAGGGTAAAGGTAAAACAAAAGGAGGAAGGACAGAAGAAAAGGGGACAGAGAAAGGACAATAGAGACAAAAAGATGGACCAAAGGAAAGAGAGGGAGAGTATAAGAAATACATGGAGGACAAGAGGTCAGATCTAAACTGAGAGAGAGAGCTGGAAAAAATTACTATCTAATCATTTTAGGAGCAGTTTGATTCAGGTCCAGAGGCCACAGATAACCACCATCTTCACAATCATGAACCTCATTTTGCTCCAGCTTTTTAATAAAGCACTGCCCCCCCCTTATTTTTTTCATTCCTCTGTCACAGTATAAAGAATTCATACCATTAAATGGCTGGTAGGTCATTTGGGACCATTCAAGCGGTGTCTTTTTAATCCACTCTGTTTCATTTTTCTTCTCTCAATGGTGTGCACCTTTAACACCACTGCCTTAGGTGTCTCTGAGCTATAGATGAATAATGTAAAGTAATTAGCATGATACGTTTGTTATCTAATAGATCAGGTCAGTTACAATAAGAATCTAACTGTATGTCGCTGAAGTCTTCTCGTTCTATGGAGTGAATATGTCCAGCGTAATGATGTGGTTCTCTAAAACTTGCCCATTTATTCATTTTATTACCCGCTTTGAGATGTTTCAAAGACAAACTTTTGCAGATTGGCATATAACATGGTTGAATGCACTTATTGTAAAATTGACTAAATTATGGATTACATTTAGTGTTGTTTAGTAGCTTAGTTTACTTAGTTACACCAGTTTAAAGTCAAATCTCTACTGTATTGATTCCAGATTGGCAGATTGGCAGCCACTAATAAAACATGCTTACAGTTCAGCCCTATGAATGTATAATATTCCCTTTGCACCAGAAAAG
The DNA here is from genome assembly GCA_005408345.1 of Macquaria australasica. Taxonomy (NCBI): domain Eukaryota; kingdom Metazoa; phylum Chordata; class Actinopteri; order Centrarchiformes; family Percichthyidae; genus Macquaria; species Macquaria australasica. The sequence continues at coordinate 595,764 of SEMN01000109.1, forward strand.
AGTGCTACTATAGCTCTCTAGCCCAAGGTTCTTACTACAAGTAGCAAAAAGCATGTGGGAATATGGAAACATGTTACCATGGACGGTTCTGACAGTTGTTCTTGCTCATCAGTCTGCAAATCTTTTTCTCTTTCTGCATCTGCAGGAGCAAAGGAGTCGTCCCTATGGGATATGGCAGAATTGCCTTGCTCTTCTTCTCTGGATCTCCCTCTCGTTAAACGTCCATGCACCTGTGCTTCTTCATCTGAAGAGTCTTCCTCATGTGGAACCAGACCCAGGCTATCACTGGACATTTCATCTCCACTGTCTTCATGAAAAATACAGACACATATTTTTAGAGGTTAAAAGTTTTACTTTGAATTATGATTCAAAGTGTACAAGATTTTTTTCAACATATTGGAAAACAAATACCATTATATCTACATGGCTGTGAGTTTCAAGGTGAAAAGTAAGAAGACATTGACCGTCCTTGATTTATCGTGCTTTGAATCACTGAAGCAACAGTTTCATGTTTAACATCCAAGGAAAAATTTCAAACGTGATGTAAGTGTCCTTGACATTGCCACACACGCATCAAGCTCTAATAAGCTGATAAAGCAGGCATTCAGTGTCAGAGCTGTAGGACGTGAAGGCTGAGAAGGATGCAAAGAATGAAGAAAAACAAAGAGATGATGGATGAATCAAGGAAGAGAGGTAGAAGTGTGAAGTCAGGAAGTGGGACTGAGGGAAGTAAAAGAAGAAAAGTTGGGAAGGAATAGGCCATTTTGAACTGTTATCCCACTTTACAGTCTTCGGTTCTCTTTAAAAGCCCCAGTTTTAGCACAAATGTTAATTCTAGACACAGTAAAATATTCCCAGATGTTTAAAAAAAAAAAAAGAAAAAAGAAAAAAAGAAATGCCCTCAGTAAATCGTACCCTGTACACACACATTAATAACTTCCGAATGTGCACACACAAACACAAACATACAGCACACTTCTGCAAGTCAGCAAAAAACACTTTAAACAAGTCGATCTAACATGTGTATCTAAAGTGTGAATACATGTGTGAGTGTATGTGTGTGTGTGTGTATTGTATACTAAAGGAATTCAGGGCCATTCTTTACAGTGTAATTACCTTCCTGTCTGTTGTAGCATTATGTCAGGTATTTACTTAAAACCCTAATCGATATTAAAAAAAAATAAAGAACACTTTATGGTTGGATCTAAATTGGCTTTGACAGCCCAGTGGAATAAAAGGAAGCCATTACTGCTGAGATCCACAAGCATTTTATTCATATAAACTGCCTGGCCATTGAGAATTGTGTTCAGGCAAAATGTAGCATGACAAAGTGTTTCCTATCAGGAATCACTTCACTGCAAAGACCTGTGCTTCCCCATCCATAAATATGAATATGTTTCTTTATTTTATTTCCTTTTTTTTCTAACCCAAATCTTGGTCCCCAGAAAATATTGTTTGGTCTCTCTAATCTCACCAAATAATACTGTGTTGAAATGCAAAATGTATCATATCAATGTATGAGACACTTCCACAAATAGACTGTATGATTGAGGCATAGTGTATGTACAAATAGAGTAGTGCAGTGGAAAGTAAGGATGTTTAGGTGGGTGAGCGTATACAGTACATGCAGTATATTTGTCTTAAAGATTTAGCTTCAAGATTTAGCTACATATGACTCTAACCATATCCTTTCAAGTTCAAGATTGACTCCTTTTTCCTTGCTAGTGGGTGAAATTATACCAAAACCCCACTTTGGCAATTTCAAGATCTTTGCCATGAGAAATGTTTATCAAATGCTGAATAGAAAATGTTCTTTCCAAATCACATGATCTTAGTTAGTTGTTAATTATATGAGGTGTAAATTGGCAAATGCTTTTTGATTAATGAGGACTCTTTCATGGAGAACTGAATCTCAAGAGGGACCAACTGAGCAAAGAACTGTATCATTGGCATACATATGAATGTAGGAGGACCGATTTCTGATTGCATGTGTTGTTATTTATGTAAGCAGTAAAGAGCTTTGTCTCTACTCTTGGTGACAGGGAGTAGGTGTGGCCCCATAACAAGAACAAAAAACTGACAGCTTAAGCTTGGGACAAACCTGAAGACCAGCTGAAACCTCTGAAACCTGACTGTCTGGACAGCTGTAATGTGTGTCCCCGCCTTTACCTAACACTTCTAAGAAATCTTCTAAGAATTTTTGATACATATGAATATAGTCTAAATCCAGCCCATCTACTATAAATAGTACACTTGCTAACCATTAGCAACCATTTCATTATCAAAACAAATAACTTTGAGTGTCTAATTGGTGCTCTTGTCACCAACTCAACACCATCAGTGCACACACACACACACAAAGAGAGGTCATTATTACAATTCACTTACCTATTGATAGCTCCTCTTCCTCCTCCATTTCCACAGCTAAAGGATGATTCATGATGACATTCAAGAGATATGAGGGGATACAATGTGTATCCTGATGTAACAGAGTTGATTCATGGTCACCAGAGATGGGGTTAGAGGACATAAAAACTTCAGCATCCTCATTTGTTGGAGTTGACCTATGTCTAGAATATGCACCTGGGTGGGACTCGTTAAATAGAGATACACTGGACAGGGTTTTTACAGGTGGACTTAGTTCCAGAGATTTTGGTGGTGGGATCGGACTGGAATACACAGGTAACACAGGCAGCTGGAGTTGATCATCTGATAGGAGAGACTCTGAGTCACAGAAGGAATGTTGGGATTGCCTTGGGGATTCCAGGTTGCTTGGGGGTGACTGGGAAAGCTTCAGCGATGAGATTGGTTCTGGGAATAACGGGGACAATTGGGGTTGTTCTGGTAAAAGAGATGAGGTTAAGTCTTTATGTAATGGGGTTGATTGGTAAATTTTGGGCAATAAGGTTGACTCAGTGGAGCTTGATGGTGAGACTGTGAATGTAGACCTAAGAGGGAAGGATATGTATGAAGAAGGGGAGAGATGTTCCTCTTGGATTGGTGGTCTGGTGCTAGTTAAAGGAGAAACATCAGGCAGAAACGAGACAAGGGAGTGTGAGGGTTTAGAGATCTCAGTTTGGGAATGTGGTAATGAGGGAGAGGACAAAAGCTGTGTTGATCCATGGTCAGGTTTTGATTTATGGACAGTTGGGGAGCAATCAGGCTTTTGTGACGTTGAGGTTGGTGCCTTGATTGATGTCTTTGAAGTCCTTGGAGTCTCAGCAGTGGAGCATGCTGATGGCTTAATTTGTGAGGACAATGCTGTGCAAAAGATAACAATAAGGATATTAGTGGCTTTTGCAGGCATGTGGTCACATTATTTTTTCATTAGAAAAACATACATACAAAGGGAGTTTTCACTGGTATAGGGATTATTAGGTTTGTCCTTGACTAAGGCTATGCTGCAGGCCTTAAAGCTAGGGTAGGCAAAATCTGAGCAACCCATGCAAAACCTTCCGCCTCTCTCTCTGCTGCCTCGTATGACTCTGCCAAGCCCCTCGCACCAAACCCACAACTTCAACCGGCAGCAGAAGGAACCACTTGCCCTGCGAAACCTCATGCCTCGTAGTGCTTGCTCTCCACGGCGTGAGCCTTACTGAGACTGCAGTCCCTCTTGCCGCGACTTGTCTTCTCAAAGACGCCCTTCCAGCTCTTCGCAGCTGCAGGGCAGAGCGCCCCAGACTTCAGGGGAAGCTGCAATGCCATCCAGCAGCGGGATGAGAGGCTAGTACACCACACACACACCACTGTGCCCCTCAAAGGTTGTTCCCCACTGTTTGTCATCATGCCTCTTTGCCACGTTGATACCAGCACCATGGCTTTGAACATAATGAGCCTGAGTGTTGTTTTGTACTATACACCGCTGTAGGTAAAGGAGATATTGGAAATTTATCACAAGTTGCAGGATTTTCTGCAGGATTTTCCGCCATTGAATCAGCGTATCACACACCGTCTCTCTAAAATAACCTTTGATTGTGAGTCTCCAATCACGGGCTAGATTTTCTGAGGCCTGAAAACAACCAAGACGAGGGGCTGAAGTAAAGGTTTGCTTACAGGCCACTTGAATTACAATACACTGAATGGTTATTATGGATTTTTTGCCCAATGAGGCAAAAAAATACTGCCTACCTCACCTTTAAGTGCTCAATAATGATTTACCACTAACATGCAATTTTGTCATTATATTTTTCAGTCTTGCCAATATTCAATACACGCGATCCAATCACTTCTCACAACCGACCTGCATGTGTAAGACAACAATGTTCTAACACCACATTCATGAGGCCACATTGACTAAAGTCAGCTTTGTAAAACTTTAGGTGATGGTGTGTTTCCCTTGGGTTAATTTTCAACCCTATATTATTTCCATCATTTCTCTAATTTCAGTGCCATAGAATGACATTAAATAACCTTACTCTAGACTGGGAATCCATCACTTGAATGATGTTTTCAAACTCACTGACTTAAAACCATTATTTAACCGAGTGAGCCTCAAACGTGTGTATTTGAGCAAGAATAGGGTTAATTTCAGGATATGTTTGCATTTTTGCATGTACCAAATGAGCTTTATGTTGCTCATTGCACCTTTACACTGTTTAGGGGTATTCCTTAAAACCCAACCAAAAATGGGCTCAAGAGGGCACCAATCTGACATCACATCTGCTTTCTACAGAGAAAACTGTAGCAAAAGCATTTCCCTTTTACTCAGACACACAGCTTACATTTCATTGAGCGTTTTGCTTGTGAAGTCTGAGGCTTAGATAAATGGAGCTTCTGAGCTGCTTTGGGTTGTGCTGGTGCTCCGTACTGCCTTGATGGTTGTGTTGCACTGGGAGAAGAGCAGCTGACTCTTGAGGACCCACCACTGGTTAAGGCTGTTTGGGGCACCAGTGTACTTCCCTTACTGAGGACCTGCTGAACAGAGGGAACCCTGTGTGGGGAATAGACTTTGTGAGACAGTCCACTCCACCTGGCACTTGACATTGCTATACTTAAAAGATTAATCAACCTTGTGAAATATTCAACAGATTTTACTTTAATAATAGGATTAATTAATTATTATTAAATACTGACTGAATGTTAATGCATGCTAGTAATGATGTGATGTTTACCCTCCAAACCTCGACTATTGACACCAACCTCCACAACACTACTCTTTCTATTGTGTCAAAATGTTCATGCTCAGATGTATCATATAATATGATCTTATTTTCCTTTGTCTCAAAAGGAACAAAAAGCGAATTTAATCAAGTGGACACCCGCTGTTCACCTGATTGTTTACCAGCTGTTTGGAAATGTTCATAAATGACTCCTCTACCATGACACTTACAAATTTCAGGTTTGTCACCCATGACTCATCTACTAAACTTCTACACAGGCTCTAATTTCAGCCACAAATTTCCCTCCCAAAAGACATTTACTGTAAAATCAGTGTGTTTGATTGATGGTTTTATGTCTCTATAACACACATCAGTACATACATTGTGTCACATGTACTAGGTCAGCAATGCACTAAAGAGCCTCCTCAGTTATTCTTGATATTCTTTTGGTATGGGATAAGCAGGCCTTGAACTCACATCTATTTCTCAGAAGCATAGATTGTTACTGTGGTATAAACTCTTGACTACATGTTGAAACAATGATAGATTTGGTTGAATAAATGTACTGTAGAATTCCCTTGTCTGTAGATGAAAAGTCTCGTTCTCTCTTACAGTCAACGAATTAGGTAGTTTTTAATACAGGCCAGTCTGAATGTGGTAGGCACCTGTGAGGTCACAGTAGATACTTTTTAATTGAGACTCACTTTCTGTTGTTGTCTGTCCTCTGTTCAGCAACAAAAACTCCATTTGTGTCTCCATCTCTCTTGAAAACAAAAGAGAACAGTGTTGTCATACGTGAGTGAGACAGAGAGCGAGAAATGGAAAGAAAGAATATGCTGGTGTCTGTGAAACCGTGTGTGGAGGTGGACTTTTGTTCAAATAAAGTGCTTCAGTCTCTCTCACCTCATCCAGGACTTCTATGATGAGGCACGATTCAGATGTAGTAATCTGAGGCTCAGTCCTGCCCCTACTGACAGGGACAGCAAACAATGATGCACAGTAGCGACGAAAATCCTCCTCCTGAGCTAAAAAACACACACACACAGCTAGCTTAGCATTTTTAGCTACTCTCAGAAGAACACACATCATCACAAAAATGAAATAATTTTATAAAGTATAGATTAATTTGTTCTTTAATGATGAAATCATTCAATGTTTGCATTGACAGCACTAAAGCAATAAAAAATAAATAGATCATTTAATAAAAGTTTACCGGTTGAATTATACTTTCCTCAAATCTGTTTTTATCATTTATTTTTTTGTGTATTCTTCCCCTCATACATTCACCTTCAAGTTTCCAGAGCTTTCAGAGAGGCACTGCACTGTTAGTTTTAATTAAAAAATGGCTAGGAAATTAGAGCTGGTTAATGTGATTGTTTACAATGGCGTAAAACCAAATTGGAAATGTAACAAAAAAAAAAAAGACAAGTGTTTCTGAGCATTTTTTTCAGGTGCTTGATCCCAGTACCTCTTATCACTTTTCTACATGTGAAAGATGCCAGTGGACATGACTGGATACCTGATACCAATAGGGAAATTAATTCTCATATACCCTCCTCCTCCAGGGATCAGAGGTTGGGATCATACAGTGCTGCACACTTTGGGTCTGTATTAATCTACTGTTTCAGTTGAAAGATTTTGCCGACACAGCAGGGGATGAACAGAGGTCTCTCTTCTGATGACACTACCCTGCTGTCAAAAGGACAGCAGACACATGTGGTAATCTACAGTACCTGTATGTCTATGTGATTATCTGTGTGCAGGTGTTGATGTCAAGCAAATATCTATGATAATTTCAGCTCATATGGTTATTTATGCAGCAATACATATGTGGGACTACATCCTCTTACCTTGATAGGTACATTATTATAATATTCAAAATATTATTTACGATACTTGACAGTTCATGGTAATTTCTTCCTGTCTTTCTAGCGTTTTACCACTGCAAGTTACCTGTCTGTGCCACCTTTCTCCCTCTCTCTCTCTCTCTCTCTCTCTCACTAACAATCCTTCTATCACATCACCACATGGGTCTGACAGCTCAGGAAAATGAGAATTTAAAACAAGGGAGAGCTCCCCACATGATGCCGGAAAACAGCTTTTATTATTCATGGACACACACCCAGCCCACCCTTTCATATTCAAAGACAGGAGAGGAGGAGAAACTCTGCAACCTGTTGTAATTGGCATGCGTTAGAAAAGTTTGAAGCAGGTGGAAGGAATAGTTTATCAGCTGCTGAACAGCTCTACATTTCCCAAAGACACTGCTGTCTTCCTCACATCTGCATATCACTGAAACAATGGAATATCAATTATTAAACTGTGAGCAGAGAGAAATGAAATTCATGATATGAATAACTGTGTTTTTAGAAGACAAGGATGGGTATATTCAAAAGCTGAAGTAAAATAACCACTTTAACAATGAATGCATTGAGGAAGCTACAGAGATGTGAGGGAACTGTCATGATTCACTAAGGACCCGGTTGGTGAACTGGCCGACGTCTGTTCCTGGTTCCGAGTCGGCGGTCCAACCAACACCAGATCCTGTTCCTGAGTCGGCGGTCCGGCCGACTCCTGCTCCCCGGACCCGGATGGTGAACCGGCCGACGTCTGTTCCTGGTTCCGAGTCGGCGGTCCAACCAACACCAGATCCTGTTCCAGAGTCGGTGGTCTGGCCGACTCCTGCTCCCCGGACCCGGTTGGTGAACTGGCCGACATCTGTTCTTGGTTCTGAGTCGGCGGTCCAACCACCACCAGTTCTGGTCCAGCTGCCGCCGCAGCCGCCAGTTCCAGTCCAGCTGCTGCCGCAGCCTCCAGTTCCAGTCCAGCTGCCGCCGCAGCCTCCAGTGCCCGTCCAGCTGCCGCTGCAGCCTCCTGTTCCTGTGCCTGGCAAGCTGCCGCCGCAGCTTCCTGTGCCCGTCCAGCTGCAGTCTCCTAGTCCTGCTCCTGTGCCCATCCAACCGCAGTCTCCTAGTCCTGTTCCTGTTCTTGTTCCTGTCGAGCTGCCGCCGCAGCCTCCAAGTCCTGTTCCTGTCGAGTCTATTTGAAGTTGATGGTGAGCCAACCCAGACGTTACCTGTACTCCTGGATGGAAGATCCCTGAAGTGAAGAGCCAAGAGCTGCTAACCTTAACCCTCCTGCCATGGCGGTAGGGTAAACATCATAAACTGCTGTACAAAGCCGCACTACTGTTAGACTCAACTCCCAACACCACGTGGACAACCCCCAATTCCCAGACTCTGACTTTACCCTTTTTACTTGACTTGGAAAAGACACTTACCTTCTTCATTGTCCTTCAAACATATTCCCTGTGTCGGTGAAAGGACTGAGTCGTAACCATTACTAGTCAAGTGAATGGACTGAGTATTCATATTGTTGATTATGATTATGATTATTGTGCCTTGGTTATGGTGATTTTTGATATTGCTGACAGTGAATAGTGAACTACTGTGAGGTTGAAGTGAATTTCAAAGTGATAATATTGTTTTAATATTGTTACCTATCTAATGTGGATCCAAATATTTAGAGATTGAGAATCTGAATGTACATGCTGTTAAATGGAAAAATAGTTGAAAAGAACTGGTTCAAAACAAAAGACACATAAGGAATAATTTGTTGCTGAATTGACCTGTGGAATTTAATGGGTTACTGAACATAATTTATCCTATTTTGTTTATTTTCTAAAAAGATATTGTACCAATTTATAGCTCTTCATCTTGTGTGGTCATTGAATGTTGCAAATAGTCTTTTCTGCCTCCTGTTCGAGTCTAGTATCCTCTGATTCTGGTCCAGTATAATAATTGTAACCTTAACTAATTATTCATTTCCTGCATTATCTCCATTACCAGCACCGTGAGGAGCCGAGTGATACAACTGCATGCACTTGAATCTCATGTGATATGCTATGGATCTGTACATGTGTGTGTGCTTCCCGCAGAAATCTTTACATGCTTTATTGCAAAATAACCCAACCTTGGGTTCAGGAAGATTTTGCTCGATACATCCATCATGTCCTTGAAATAAATATGACAAAAGTGTAGCATATTCAGATTCTTATAACAAATTGTGAGCTTTCTGGGTTAATGTTGGGTTAATGAGATTTTGCAACTAAAAACACTGGGTCATGGGATAGAGAGGGTTGAGAAGCCCTCCTCTGGGGAGCTTTCTCAAGAGCACAGCATTATCCACTAAATACAACTGTATAACCACTTGCAACAAATGGTCTTACTCTCTAAGTAAATCACTGACTGAACTTTCAGCCCTCCACTTCATGAAGACCAAGATCTGACCTAAACAGTCTGGTCTCCTAATAGCTTTCTAACCATTATAAAGTATCTAGGTTATTCTTGAATGTCATGTCTGTTTTTGTGTGTCTAGCAACAAACAAATTCACCTAAAGTTCAAGCGTTGTGTAATCAAGTCCTTCAAAACAAATGTTTTGATCTTGGTCATACTGGTAGCTAAAAGCTTGTTTGAAGAATCAACCAGAATGCGGGAAGAGTGATTTTGTATGTTTGGAATGGGATTTATAAAAGTTCAACCCATGTTTGAATGGCAGGCATTATTAAAGATGCTGGGGCAGGAAGAGCAAGAAGTGAGAAAAGTACAAAGCTGCTTATCTATAAAAGTTGTAATACTTAGGAGACAGGAGCTGTTTCAAGCTGTATAGTGTTACTTTTTAGACTGTTGTTAAGGTATCTCTGATTTATTAGAACAGGCACAGTGGAGAGCTGCAAGAGATTGTTTATTTATAATATGCACTTTAGTCCTTTAAGGACACTCCAGTTACTAAAAAATATTAAATACATTTGTGTGGTTGCCTTGACACATGGGAACACAGGGAACCATTATGACCTCAAAGATTTTGAAAGAAACAACTATTTGAGAGACAGCTATGGGGAAGGGGGCAAGCAAGGACTTGCAGATCCTAACAAGGTCGAGATTGGAGTGAATCTTGATTGATGTGATGAGAGGCATTTGACAGCCCCAGGGTCCAGAGGTTTGGAAGGGGAGAGATAACCATGGTCTACCCGTCTCCTGACAGCCTCGGCTGGGGGCCAGACAGCCAGGACACTCCCCTGACTGATGAGCTCCAGGCCCTGAGCTTCAGACTACAGGCCAACCACCACCACCCCTCTCTCTGCCCCATTCCTTAGGCAGAGTGCAACCTGTCAGGCATGAGCCGCCTCTAACGGCCCTCTGCCCACACAATCACAGGCAGTGATTACCCGTCACCGCCACGGATGGATGGGCAGGCACTGATACGTCTGACCCGCTGAGAGGGAGAGGTTTTTTTTACTATTGGTGTGTGTGTGAGCATGCGTGTGTATTACCTGTTAGGCTGCTTGCAGTCTCCTCCTCAGTGTTTGTGTTTGGTAGTGATTTTAAATCTTTACCAAAGGCCAACGAGTGAGTTTCGATTGGTGTTCTGGAAACAAAAAATCATATATAAAATCAATAAATGCATACTAAATGAATAAAAATAAAACATAGACCCACGCACCAGACAAAATATGAATAGATAAATGGATGTATTGATGGATACATGCATGCTTTCTGGTTTTGTTCTCTTATCAGATCATTCTAGTCCCACCTGAACACCACACACCTGTGTCCTTCACGCTGCCCCTCTTTATTACCCCCCTTAACTCTATTTCCTCCTTCCTAGTCTAATCTGACCAAAGTGTAAGGCCAGTGAGAGAGACTTTATGAGAAGCTCCAAGCTGTCCCTAAGGGGTGACTGGAGAAGTTACTTGTAGTTTGCATCTTTTCTTCTTACTTAGTCCATATCCTCAAACCTGGCAATCTTTTATCTGTCTATTTAATGTACTCAGAGGGTTATATTTAATCCTGTGCCTCACATCCCTGTTCTTATCCCCTTGCTCCATCCATCCCTCTCTTTCTATCCTTACATATAGTACTTTACATGCAGTAGCCTCACTAGCCTGAGGCTGTTTGCATTTAGGCTTTTGCCAGAGTGCAGGAAAAAGAAGCATGTTGCTCTTCTGGTCTCCTCTGGTCTAGCATTTTTACCTCCCTTTGGAGATACATGTTTGAATCCATCCTAATACAGAATAAATGTTACACATAATACTAAGTTCTTTAGATTCATGAAAAAGGTATAAGATGGAGCGCAGGATAAAGAGACATTCAATGTGCCTGCCTGGTCTAAGTATCTGCAGTGCAAAAACCAACTCTGGTGAAGTGTTCTTGAGGAAGGATTTTGAATCCCTACCAAATTACCCATGCTCCATGGAAGGAAAAGCTAGAAGAGAGTGTCACTACAATAATTAATACAGTGGCAAATTATCTACAAGTCTCTCTAAAAGGGAGAAAGTGAGATATGGTATGACTACCTAGATGCCAGACAAATTTTGGAACTGTAGTATTGAGTGAATGGGAGGTGATGTACTGCTAAGTGATGTATAAAATGTTCTTTCTCAGCTTGTCAATTTTATTAATGATAATTCATCAGAAACAATACTTAATTTAGGTTTAAGCATTATTTAAACATCTCTTAGACTAATGGAAATACCCTTGTTTGATGCCCTCTGCAATAAAGCAAAGTAAAAGCAAGAGGGATTTGACTGAGATGAGCCCTTGAATAGGACCATTACTGCTGCTATATTTGCCCTGTGGACAGCGGGTTAGCTCAATCAAATTTGACATTTGTGCCAAAAGTGCTTTATGGAAGTCACCACATCTATCAGAGGTGATATTTCGACCATTACTCCAACTTTTCAAGCCTCTATTTCTGTACTCGAAGCTAAAACTTTGGCTCTAAGTAACTGTAAGGCACAGGTCAAATTAGACCAGTCTGACATGTTTTTACTTCATAACACATTTGACAGTTTATAGTCAGAAAAAATAAACAGCTCAGAAAGAAGTGTGAGGATTTACAGTCTCGCTGGAGAAACAATGTAAAAGTTTTGGGGATGACAGACATACAAGACGAAAACAATCCACTGAACTTAACATATTTGTTGATAGAATTGTTTAGAGGCATCCTGGCATCTACATATGCTCAAGCATAACATTTTCTCTAAATGTTTGAAAATGTTTTCTCCTTTTCAAACTAATAACTTAATGGCTCTGCCCTTATTCTTCTCTTACACAGACATGGAGCAACATTATCACCCAATTGGAGTCGAGTTCAATAAGCCAATGACGGCCCTATGGCTATTATAAACTATTTGTGTTTTGTGCAGGCAGGCCACTGTGTCTTGTTGTGTGTAGGCCTATTATGGTGGCCTTTCTATAAGCCTAAAGTGACCATATATGTCTTGCAGATGACCAATACTTTGTAAAGTGTTTAAAAAGGAACCATGTCTTTTTCCTTGGATAAGAAATAACTAAAATATAACATCACATCGGGCCAGATTTGGGTTTTAAATTTGGCAGTACAAGTCAGGTCAGGTTTTACAGACGCGGATAGGGGCCAGTTCAGATCTCAGTTCTATGCTTGCACAGACTTTTATTTCAGGGTTCAGTACCTTGATCACAGATACTTTGACTCTGGCAGTTGATGGAAGGGCGAGCATTCACTTACCCCACCCACACTGCCCAGCCAGCTCCGGAAACCAGATTGATGCCCCCCTGGTCGCAAGCTTGCTTTCTGCAACCTGCAGGCCACCCACAAATCTAACAAGGTGATAGAGTTTATGACTCTAATATAGCTGAGCACTTTTAGCAAATTCTTTAAAACTCCTTCCTCCTCCACGCCCCCTCCTTCCTTCACTCTCTTTCCCATTATTATAGAAGCTTGTTAAAATTCAGCTTCCCACTCCTGCCAGCCAGTCTCTCTGTCTCTCCATTAAGCTCTGCCACCATCACCGCTGCAGGCTTATTGCACTCTAGATTGGCTCTCTAGTCTATTCCACAGTTAAAGGCTGCTACAGCTGGGGACTTAGAGTATTCCAGCTCAGGCAGTCAGCGGGCCTAAAACTGCACTCTGCTCTCCTCTCCTCTGGCCTGCTCTCCAGTGGGCTACTCAGCCCAAAAGGAGCCGCTTAAATAAAGGGTTGTAATAATGGGACCTGCTGAAGCCGGGCCCTCAGGCAGTCTACTGCACAATAAGTGCTAAGAAACTGCTTTGTACATGGGGGGCTTTTGTAGGCTGACTACAGTAAGGCAGGAGGACCATGTGCGGTGGTAAGAGAAGGTGTGTGTGATGTGAAAACTGTGTGTGCACATGTTGGCGTATTTGTGTCCCCAGTAATGGAAGCTGCAAGAAAGAGAAGGTGTTCCCAGTTGTTCAAGTAGTGACCTCAACAAGTTGTCACTAAGTGACCTCTGTATGTGTTTGTTAAAGTGAGGGAATGTGTACTACAATTGTCTGATGTAGACATGATTGTTAAAAAGTGAAAAAAAAATGACAGTGATGCAACATCTAAAAGATGTAGAAAATACAATCAATGAAAATAAAAATGCAAAACACCTAAAACTCTTAGGTACCTTAATGTAGTCTTAAAAATGTAACAGTATGACAGAGCAGTGAAATGAAATCACAATAGCTGTGTCTGTTTTTTCTAAAAAGAAGGACAAAGGCTAAGATAGTGTGTGTACATTAAAAGCTTTACATTATTACACTACATACATTAAACTTAACAATCAATGCATGGCACAGGAACATCTGTATTGTGTATGGCAATAGAGATGGAAAGACATGGAGGTTTTATGTAGATGTCAACAAACTCTCTTTCATTACGTTAAGTCAACCCAAAGCTTTACAGCAACATATGTGTGGTTGTGTAGTACAAATACAGTATAACTCCCAATTCACATTTAATTTGGGAAAATAAACCTTTTAAGTTCCACAACATGCTAAAAATTTACCTGGCTCATTCAGAACTCTGGTTTTTCACTAAGTCCAGGCTCATTTGCACTGCATATAAATATCCAGTCATATGGACAGACTTCATGTCTAATATCCATTGCACTCCTCAACATTACATCACAGTCAGATCTCGCCATTCTCTTTAGTACCCAATCAACTTTAGTCTGAGTAATACATGAATAAAGTAAGTTTACTACCTCTAAGCCCTCTAAGAAAAAGTAGTCCATAATAGAATACTTGTACATTTTGTGAAGAAGCAATTGCAACTGCTTAGAAACATCAGTTGGCACCAGGAAGAAATCACAAAGAAATCAAGGTAATATAACATTAGGGAGGCACTGATGAGTTGTCATTTCTTGAAGTTGATAGAAAGGCCACTAGCACAACTAACTTTTGAGTTTCACGTTTTCCTAAAAATATATTAGTATTATTTATATATATATATTGCTATTTATTTATCAGTAGATACTGCCTGAATGGATCCAGTGTAGACGCTTGTAGACATGTTGTCAGTGCATACTACATACTGGGTGTACTGCATACTGAGTGCTAATAGTATGTAGTATGTTGTACATACGTAAAATATGTAACATGTACTAACAATTCTGACACAGCAATGACAATTCAAACCTACACAATCATAGTAACAGTGGAATAATCGCCATGTTAGTTTGTCATTATTAAAGAAAGTTATTTTAAAATGATTAGCGAACTAAACATAACTGTTATGCCTCACTTTTGCTGTAAAAGGCACAAAACTATGTCACTATACAACTGTAAATTACCTCTGTTTTCTAAAGGAAAGAATGATTTTGAACAAAAAAGATGTGTTGTCAGGCATAATGAACAGGGGAGAAACACAGCTTCTTATGGGGACTATTGCCTGAACCCCATGACATGTATGTGTGGTGCATGCACATTGTTGTCTGTCTGTGTACCTGCGGTGCTTCTTGAGAAGCAATCTGTCCATGTAGGTAAGGCTGTTTTCTGTGAACTCCACCCTGACAGGTACCCTCCCTTCTCCCCCTCCTCTTCCTCGTCCTTCAGCTCCTCTGTCTGGAGCGAGGTCAGCCTGGGTCGCCATAGTAGACACTGATACTGGAGAAATATGGGTAAGGGGAGATCACACGAGAATAAAGTTAAGGTATGGGAGAGAGAGGAAGAGGAAAACATAGCCAAAAGGAAAAAAAGAGTCAGACAAAGGTAGAAAAAGGAGCAGGAAACATCATTCGCCAGCTTCTCAACACCTTTCTCAAAACACCTCCCCTCAAGAAGTGAGAAAACACCATGTCACCACGCCAAGAGTGCCAAAACACAAACAGACAGAAGAGAGCCCCCTGGGAATAAGAAAAAGATGTACACAATACAAAAGGAACATAGTAGGTGCATGAGAGAGGTAAGAAAGAGAAATGTTGTGATTGTACTCCAGACACTTTGGCAGTCCACAGTGGCGGCCTTAAATTGGGCCTGGGTGCCATTGGCCTGACAGAAATAATTAGGGCTGGAGGGGCTAGCAGCAATTTGCAGAGCAGAGTGAAGGGAGAGAGGAGCAGAGTCTGTCCAAGCAGTAAAGCAGAGAAAATAGGAGGCCTAATAAAAAGCACAAACACCTAGACACATACACACACAGAACCTGGAATAATAGTGCTAATAACACACACCCACATAAACCTGGACACACAAACACTGTTGCACATGCGCATATGTACAAACACAGTATGTGTGAAAAGGCATAAAAATTGCCTGACGCAGTGGAGCTTGTACACATACGCATACACACAGCTGAGGCGATTAGTGTTGTGGTGTGGAGTAGGGCCACCCCTAACACTCCTCTCATTATCTCAGTATGCAACAGCCATGGATTACCCTCCTACTGCAGTGGTAAGCACTTTTTATAAGGCCTTAACAGATCAGAGCACAGACAGGGAGAGGGGGAGCAGGAAAGCTGAAGAGTAGGTGAAAATGGAAGAGAAGGAGGAGAACGGGAGAGAAGGAGGTGGGCAAAGGTGGAAAACATTTAGTCAAGTACTACTGTTTAGACTTTTGATGTATGTGCACTTAACTTGAGTGCTGCATTTTATGAGAGAGACACTGTAGTCTAATTTTACTATATTCATCTATACATAATTATATTTACTTTGTAGTATTAGCTTTTACGTGCAAAACAAGAAAAAACTCATATATATATATATATATATATATATATACTACATGGAGTATTAGACTAAGCACCACTTGGACCATCTACAACATGCCATACCAGGTGTGTCAAACATCTTAATGGGACCACTCTTCAGAATAAGTAATTTCATTTTCTTTTTATACTTTTACTTATAGCAAAGTAATTTATTTTAACACAGGACTTTTATTGAAGTAGGGTTTGCTACTTTTACTTAAAAGTTCCACTAATCAATATTTTTATACTACTAATTAATTAAATGACTAGGTGTAATGTGAAATGGTTCACCAACAGCGGCAAACCAGCACAAAGTTATCACCCAACTCTGCATCTCCACAGAGCTTTCCAGCCTGCTGAGAGATTGACAAGATGGGAGAGCGAGGATAGAGTACTAGAGGAGAAGGAGAATATAGGACAAGATACAGGGCGTGGACATATCATGAACACTTGTGCAATCTAATGCAATCCAACACCAGAGCCCAGCAACAGATCACCCACCCCCAGCATACACCATAAACTACAGCTTAAAAGGATTTATAGTTGAAACTCCACCATACAAATTCAACATTATAAGGTTAACAAGGGAATTATTTGTTGCACGGCTCTTGTATTGCATTGCACTAGATTGCACATGTGTTGTGATATTCTGTCTGCCCCCCATAAAGAGAAAGAAAGGGATGGAGTGAGAGGCAAAGAGGGTGGAAAGAGAGGATAATGAGAAAAAGTAATATGAAAATAAAACATGGGGCCTATAACCTCATCATTCTTATCCAAAGTACTGGCTACATTTACATTTAGTGGGACTGTGGATGCTTGCCAACAAAAAGATTAAATCTCGTTCCTCCAACGGAAAGATGGTTTTTTCTAATTTGTTACCCTGTTGTGCCATTGTGTGTATGCGTATGTCTGTGTGCCTGCAAACATTTCTATGATCACCTGATCGGAAAGGTGTCCACATTGCATCCTCACTCATGGGTTCTCCTGCTCCATCACTCTTCTCTCCTCTCCACTGTCGGAGAGCCTCCTGGAAAGATCTCGCAGACTCCTCCTCATTGTACTCTCCACAAAGAAGAGAGGTGGGAAATCCCCTCTCATCCTCCCTTTTCAGCCCCTTGTCACACACTTCCACCTTTTTCTCCTCTCCTCTCTTCACAATCAACACCTGCGACAAAAGGAATATCTCCTGATTTACATTATAGTAATGGATGGCCAAAATGGGATGTAAGGCTAAGAAGCTTCCCTACTGTATATGTATATTATTACTAAAGGTTAGTACAACCATAAATTGAATATTGGTCACAAAAATCTTGTTTTCTGATATACTAACACAGAAAAATATAATTTGTATGCCTGTGTACCTTTGAATAATATTCATTTGTTGATGAGTGTAAAATAACAGAAGGGACAGTAATGAGATTTTCAATGCTGCAGGCACACTTTTGTCTGCTGATTCTGCAGGCAAGGACAAGGAAACACATGCCTTTACAAGTTTGCACGCATGCAAACTTGGCTGTGACCTTGGCTAAACCTTTGTTGATAAAAAGTGATGGGGAAATTGTCCAAACGTATCTATCTTCATATCATAACCTCTGAAAAGTAGCTCGGTTGGGATAAATGTAAAAAAAAAAAAAAATAAAATGTTCTCATTGTAGTTTGTACTCACATTGTAAAAAAAACATATTAAATGGTGTGAAGAAGCTCAAGGCCTTGTAGTTCTGAATTATGTACATTCATTTTTCAGAGTAATGTTCGTCAGAAGTAAAACATGTTAGAATAATTTATTACATTACATACATAAGTGCAACAATGAACAAGTAAAAAATCATTTGGTACTCAGCAATAGTATTTTCTCATCTCAAGCTTCTGGAAATCTTGGTTTACACATGGTCTGTCATAAACACAACTATATAACTTAATTCTTAAACCTTAGATCCACAGTGATCGGACATGGTTTCTCCTCCTGGGCCCTCCTTTATGATATATTATTAGTATTATTGGAAATATGAAATACGTCATAGGAAAATTGGGTGAAATGCACACCCATTTACATATATATATATATATAAAAAGAAGATCTCAAGACTCTAGAGCGGTATACTGTACAGTGGGTTCATATTTTTAATATTTATTACCAGGATTTAAAATGAATTAACTTCCCCTGTTAAGTCAGGCAGTTACTGTTGTTGTTGCTTTTCAGGTTGGTGGCATTTTGATAGGTCTTGGCTCTACTTGAAGTCTGAGCTTACAAGATATACACAGTATACCGATCTTCTCAGTACCTTCTGACCCCAGCTGTTCAAAATGGCTGCTGTGTGAATAAGGTCAACTGAGCTCTGTGGTGCAAAAAGTCTGAAATGTCAATCTAACTGTTTTTGCCAGACTTAAACTGTTGGGGGGCATTTTTTAGTCCAAAGATACATGCAGTTCACAAGCTTGCCTGTAGATACAGCCTGTGGATATAGCGTCAATTAGGGTTTGTTTGAAGTCTTTTCAATTGACTCACATGGTGCAGAGGTAAAACACACACAGTGCAGAGGCTTGTTTGACATGTTTCTGCTGTATTGTCACAGCAAGTGAACTATAAAGGGTGAGAAATTTCATTCATGGGTCAATAACCATTTGAAAAATATTATACCTATTTTTAAATACAGTATAAAATGCAAAATATGGCTATACATTATCATTTGTAATTAAAGATTCTGCACTTTTGCCTAATATAAAATTGAATTTGACAGAATCACAAACAGCAGATTTGGAAGACAGAAGTTTTGGTTTAAAGAACCTAAAGTTGTGAAGACAAAAAGTGCCTTTTACATTTAAGGCTTTCACCTGATGTTGTTATCCAGAGCAAACACTTCACCTCACTTGTGTTGTCATAAGCTAACGACACTAAGAAAGCACAAGAAAGGACATATACCCAGATAGCAGTGTTGCTATTGTCCCTTGAAGAACATCTGCACTTTTAGTAAGAGACTTGACTCATCTTATTATTCATTTCTTTTTAGGAGTCGCTCTCTTTTTTGTTTCACCAAAAACTTTATACAATGTGCCTTTTATTGTCCAATTGCAGGGGGGCAAAATCAGAGAATGGGTTACCATAGTGTTTCCTATGTTGTTGTGTAATGTGGTATGTTAGGAGGAGTGTATGGATGTGTTTTGTGCTTGTATGTTTTGGATGTATGTTGCTTGTAAGTCAATGAACTGTGTGTATAAGTACTGTATATGCTAAAATAAGTGAGTCAATGTATCTCCCCAAATTTAGGGTTTATTTCATCCTAAACTCAGCCCTTGATCACATAAACAGTACATGTAGTAGTGTGTATGACTAAATAGGTAAAAGTAAAGATCACCACCTACCTGGCTGGGATCTGGGTTCTGATCTCCTCGTCTGGTAATTGCATTGGGCGTGAAGGTGTGATTGGGACTGGGTTTGGAATTGGGACTGGGGTTAGTACTTGCAAAGGTACTGGGATAGGAGCTAGAGTTAATCTGTTTCTGGAAGCAGCTGGCAACATCTCGAATGTTTACATGGGTCTGTAAGTCTGTCTGCAAAAGAAGGCCATGGTAGGTGAGATCAGAGCAACATTGTTACTGAGCAAAATGGCAGCAGCAGACACTTGAGAGAGATGTGATACATTTTATACAAAATACACAAAATAAAAAAGCAGGGAAATGAACTGAATATGGAGCAAATGAGAAAAAAACTAAATAATTTGCATACATTGTATAAAAGCAAGAGATAATACTGCATGAAATAAGAAATTAGTCAGTTATTAATCAAAGTAAATGCAAAGGTTAGAAATTGCTCCACGAGGCATAAAAACATTTGTTGTGTTTTAAGTTTATGAGACTGAAATGATTCAGCTAGTTTCATCATATACAGCACATCAGGCCCTTACAGGATTGCTCAATCCCGTTTAATGTTTACATTACTAGAACGAGAACCTATTCTGTCCATCTAGCAATAAGAATCAGTTATGTTTTAGTTTCGGAGAGGCAATGCTGTGCTTTCTGTTAGAGAAAAATAGGTAGGGAGATTCTTCATCAGCAGTGTTGCTGTTGTCCCCAGTGCCTACAACTGCACAACAACAATAACAGAGCGTCAGAATTGTCAAACTCAAGACAAGAGATGAATCAGTTACAACTTTTCCACAAAGTTTCATATAATTAAGTATATTACCAAGCAAGTTCTACTTCATGTTCACTAACGGCATGAAGGCAGTGAGATGAGGCCACTATAGACAGCTGCCATGAACCCCATTTAAAGGGTACAACCTAATCATTTTAAGTGCTCATACCTACATCACTAGGATAACCTTGAAAGTCACAACAATTAACTAAACGTTTTAGAGTTAATGCATGCACCTTTATTTTATGTAAATGAAACCACAAAGAGCCTGCGCAGAAAGACACTGGTAATGCACATCACATGGCCAAGCTGGTACCACACTTCATGTATATTGCCTTTACATTACATCCTATTTTAACCACAAAGCAATACGGATCTATTGACAAACTCCATCCAATAACATATCACACATACACTAATCCTCCTTTTTCTTCCAAGAAAAAAATTCATTTACATAGAGTGTGATCAAATAGTTCCATACTTATGGACAAGAGAAAATGGGAGCACACAGCACACTGATTGCTTTTCTCTATACCACAGGCTGAATTCATTATTCTGTTCCATTAATCACCACAGAGCAGTAGGGCTGCTGAGGTTAACCCTGACTGTCATCCTGTCCTTGAAGGCGTCCGACAGAAACACACAAACAAACGTGGAGTCATGGAAATGTGGAGGAACTGAGACACAGAGAGCTTCAGTAAGGCAGATGCAGAATTCAGGCTGGGCTAGGAAGTCATTTTGTGATACATGTTATTGCTGGTATTCAATTCCTGACAACTTGAAATTGGCCCTGTTGCACCTTCAAGGAGATTCACATTGTCTGACAAGATGTAGCCCGGTTCTGCAGGAACCTATCAAGTAACCTATCTAAGTATGGAGAAAAGTTATAGGATCACTTTAATCCTAGAAACACAATGAAATTTGTCTAATGAGTCCCTTCAGCACAGGGATCACTTCTTTTGGCAACACCAGACATTTTCCCCTGCAGGACAGAAGCACAATCATATGTTTGACGTCTCCTGGTCAGGAGCTCTTTGTTCGCCTGTGATGGATTCTGCATCTGGTCTTGAACAGTTGCACACGGTAATAATGCCATTATGGATGGGTGAGTCTGTATTCGCCCAATCTGGCAGAGACAGAGGCTTGTTCTGGGTCTGAAATTATCTCTGGTCTCATCAGTGATGAAAGCAGAGTGCAGCTCATTCAGTGACACTCTATCCATGTGTTGAATTAGTTCATTCAGTATCTTCTGGGAGTGAACTTGCCGTTGGCCATGAAATCTTTAAGAATCAAACCTTTGTCTGCAAACAATCCCACAAGCCTGGGGACATTACTCTCCTCATCTTAACACACTCTGATGGCAAATCTTTACATCGCAATAAGTTTCTAACAGTGCAACCGCTGAAGCCATCCTTCTTGCTCTGTTTCTCTTTCTCTTTTTGGTCACCAGCCAACTGTGCTTACAGGTGCACATCAATGGATCCTTTAGGTCTCAGTAGGCTCCAACCTAAGAGCTTGTCAGATCATCTAACAGGGCAAAGAAATTTCCACTCCCTGCATTTATACCAACTCTGAATTGTGCACAGAAAAATTATTTTCAGTCAGAGAATCTAGGGTTCAAGCCGCCACATTGCTACATATTAGTATCATCCACATCTGAGCGGGGCAACCCCCACTATACCAGCTCCAGGGTGCTGTTCAGCAGTGGAACCAGCACCTTTGACTTGCCTTTTTTATGGGGCAAAGGAAAATAAAACTTTCCTTTGGGGCTCCACAGCATGTAAGTGATGTAGGGCAGGCTTTGTGCTTCTCATGTGATCAGAGAGAGTGAGAAAGAGATGGGTCGGGTTTGAAACAGGAGACAATATAATAAAACAATTTCCTAACATTTAAATTAGCTCAATTAAGTATGCTAATGTGTATTTTAAATATTGCTGTATGACTAAAAATTACCTGACATCAGAATTGTTTTGATACAGCATACAGCACCCATCTGGTACTCCACACAGGTTAGGCTAAATCAAATACCAAGAATGCTTTGCGAACATTAATCGAACCAGGTCTCTGTGTGTGTGTGTGTGTGTGTGTGTGTGTGTGTGTGTGGTGAGGCACTGATGAAAGCCTCAACACAGCGTACTGATGAAATTAATATTCTTTTTGTCTCTCTGACTCTCATTCGCTGTCCCTCCCTCCCTCATTCTTTCCAAGGCAAATGAAACAGGATTAGCAGAGAGAGAGAGAGATGCCTGCGTCAGCTGCATCTGTATAATCCCCAGTCTTTATGTCCTGCCAAACCACAGTTTTGCATGTGTGATTGTATAAGAGTATGCATGTGTATGTGTTTGAAACTGTGAGTGAGCTTCCACCCATGCATCACAGAGTGACTGAAGTGAGGAGAGAAACAGAGATGAACACCGAAGAGGTATACAGAGAGAGAGAGAGAGAGAGAGAGAGAGAGAGAGAGAGAGAGAGAGAGAGAGAGAGAGAGAGAGAGAGAGAGAGAGAGACTATGTGGTTTCACAGAGCTGTTTCAATGTGTGTACCTTTTGTCAGTGTGTAAGGCTTTGCTCCACCATGGTGGCTACCCAGTAACATACTAGTGTATTGACCCAACCAGCAGACAGGTAGCACATGTACACTGAACAAAGAGCTGTCTACATAAGCTGATCTATATTGCATGTACTATAGTGTGATGTTCTATGCATAAACACACAAAAAAAGCTTCTGTGGCTACACAAACAAATGTACAGACATATACAGTCATACAGACAGGTACACAAAAACACACAGTATTACACATAAAGAACCCCATTTTTGCAGATAAATCATAGGATGTACAGTATATTCACAAAGCAATATACAAGCACACTCACAAAGTGCATATCATAGCATAGTCAATCTCTTTGTGAGTACTTCAAGATGAAAATAATAGCACCCAAGAAAACAATAACATGAAAAGAAGCTGGCAAAATCGCACACATCCTGGGAGGGAAAAAACAGTACAGCTAGCAGAAAACAGAAGATGCACATAAGCCAAGAGTACACTGAGTAGCTCCATAAAACACACACACACACACACACAGATACAGATACAGACACACAAACACAAGTCAGTAGCCATGAAGAAACACTGTGAAAGAAAATGAAAAACATGAGTGAAAAAAACCTCTTACATTACACATGAGCTACTGAAGTACCAGAGCTGAATATGGCGAGACTTTTAAAAAAAGTGCTTTCCCTCCAGGCACCTACATGACCACGAATTTACCACATGAATTTAGTTTGGTTAATTGTGGAGACTATAAGGGCTTGGTCTTGCTACCAAATAGGACCATAATATCGTGGGTTAACATCATGGGTCACCGTGGTTACAGGCAGCAGTGGACCTGATAACAAGTTGTCATGCCACAGTGCTTCTAAAGCGTGCTGGAAAGAAAAAAAAAAAATTGTGGATTCACTTTTCCTTTCCCCAAATCATTGATCATTTTAAGAAATAGTTAATTTGAGAAGCAGTTGTTTTTTTATGTCGACTAGGCAACATTATGTTTACTAGTTGGTTAAAAATTCCTATCAGACAGAGACAGTGACAGATATAAATACTGAACTGAGCAATAAAAAAAGAGCATTTATCAATAAGGTCATTTTAAAAACCCATATACTTAAAGGGTGTATTAACAACACAGCATACTCTATCTTACTATGATTATTTGGTCTAGCTTTGGAAAAATGAGGTTCCCCTAATAAAAATGCTTTCCATACAAATTTGCTTTAATAGGCAATTGCTTGATAAATACAACCCATTGTTTGAGTGTGTGTGTGTGTGTGTGTGAGTGTGTAAGTGTGTGCACGTGTGCAGCTGCTTGTGTCCTTTATTCTATTCCCAGTGCAGTGTGCATTTTCAGCATATAGCTCTGTATGTGTTCATGTATATGTTATCTACACATATCAGTACACACTGAAGGGGTTCGAGAATTGCAGGTTTCGCGTAGATTTGCGTCTGCAAATCTGTCACAATTGTCTAACATGTTATCTATGGCAATCTACACAAAATTACTCTAATATGTTAAATTATCATAGTATCTTTCCATGGTAATATCCAGCAACAATATACAGTATAGTTCAAACATCATGCTAATGTTTAATTCCAGCAGATGAATCAACTGTGTGCTTCTATTTATTTATTTATTTATTTATTCAGATTAATTTAGTAAATGGATGTGTGAACTAGAACCTTAACATTGGTCATCCATGAGTCACTATTAGCCAAATTACTAGATATACTCTAGGCAGATGTACTGCAGATTTTTTCCATTTTGTGGATCCAACACAAGTGGGTTAGCTTAATTAAACTCTCTGCCATTGACCTGCTGTCTTGTCTCTCTGTTTTATCTTTGACTGAAGCCTGCTGTTGCTGGTCTTGGGTTGGCTGCTGCCTGAAGCCTGTTCTCTGTCTTAATGTGAGTGTGTGATTGGGTCTTAGTATGTGTATGTGTGTGTGCGTGTGTGTGAGTGTGTGCATATAAGTGACCGGAATAAGCTTTTGTGATCAAGGCATTTGTTAATGAGGGACATCCATTTTGTTATCGGGTAGCAGGACACAGCAAACCTGCAACAGTGTCAAAACACATACAGACACACATACACGTACAGTGCAGCCTTTTCTTCCAGTTAATGTTGTGTGTGTGTGTGTGTGTGTGTGTGTGTGTGCGTGTGTGTGTGTGTGTGTGTGTGTGTGTGTGTGTGTGTGAGTGTGTGTGTGAGTGTGTGTGTGAGTGTGTGAGTGTGTGTGTGTGTGTGTGTGTGTGTGTGTGTGTATTTGTGTGTGTAAAGTGAGATGGGATGCAGAAACAGGAAGAGGGAAAAAGAAGAGAGGTTGAGATAAGTAGATACTGTAGTCAGGGATGCAAGAAATGCAAAAGAAAGAATGAGTGAAGCAGAAGGAGAATGGGATCAGGACAGATATTATTGAAAGTATCTGTGAAAGAGAAAGAGAGACAGAGAGAAACATACAGAGAGGCACAGACAGGAGAGGAGATAGACTAGATGCACATGGGACCATGCTCACCTGAAAGGGGATCATTCTGTGGAGCTTCAGTGCCCCCTTCTGGTGAAATTTGGTAAAGCAGCCAATGCAGAAGTCCTCTGTGCATTCAGCACACATCTAGAACACACAGATACACCTTGAAGTCAGTGTGTGTGTCTGAATATGTGAAAGAGATGGATGTGAAGATTTGTGTGTTTATGTGTCTTAGGGAAACAGAAAATTTAAAAAAAAAAAGTGATCATGTATGTGCATGTACAGTGTGTGCATGTGGACCTGTGTATAACAATCAGCATTGACAAGCAGAAGCTTTAGTAATATTTGTTAAAGATAGAAACCTAAAGCCGGATATCTTTTCCTCTCCTCTAACCTCAACCTTGCAAAACAAACTTTGACAGGAGGGATGAATATTGAAATGGATTCTCTGGCAGGATGCTGCAAGGTGTGTGTGTGTGTATGTGTGTGTGCATCTGTGTGTGTTTGAGTGTATGTTAGTTTGTGCGCCTGTGTGCGCCTGTGTGTGTGTGTGTGTGTGTGTGTGTGTGTGTGTGTGTGTGTGTGTGTGTGTGTGTGTGTGAGTGGATGCATCTTAAGGGAGGTCATTATCATATCTATCTGTGAGAATCCGGTCTTATTAGTGGGGAAAAGTCCTTGCATCAGCAGGTTGGGGAGATAGGCCTAGACCGGGTGGACGGAGCACATAGGCGAGGACAGGAGGAGTGGAGAAAGCCAATGAGAAGGAAGGATATGCGGAAGGGAGGGTGGGAAGGAGAAAAGGACCAAGGCTTCTAAAAGTTCAAGAAACAACAAACAGTAAACAAACAACCACCATTCATTTGGTTCCCTTGATTTGACTTGCAGGTTTATTTTTTCTTATGGCCCATGGTTTCATTATCGATACCATGTCAAATTCAGAAAGTTTAGTTATAGTGCGCTCTCTGAAGGAACAGTGAAAATTCTACTTATTCTCCTTTAACTGTATTTTTGTGACTGTGATATATTTCTGGATCTTAATGACTGTGAGCCTTCCTTCTAAGTCCCTTTCTTGCTCACTTGCATTTTTGCTACTTCTTCACTAGTTTTTTCATTTCTTATTGTAATAGATAATTGAGCTAAACAAGGCAATACAATGAACAAAACAATTCACTGTTCCACACAAATTTATTATGGATCAACAGAGGTCTTACAGTGCAAAAACTAGCAGATTCGCCAATTAATCCTGCTCTTTTCTTTTTACTCTTTCATCTCATCTTCTCCCCCGTTTAGTTCTTTATTATGTATTAATTAATGCATTTATTTGTAACATTGTGTTCATTTTTTTTCGCCCCTTACTTCTTTCTTACACATTTCAGTATATGTGTGTGCGCGCGCATGCACATGCAAGCCTACAGCCGCAACATTGCCCTTTAATGGTCCCATAAAGCAGGGCCTCATTTCCCCTCTCAGGCCTGAGGATAAATTACAGCCACTCCTCAGGGACTAGGCATCCCTATCAGGCTGCAAGCGGCATATCACTGTGCTCTCCTGTGCTACGCAGAAGGAAATGAGGTCCTTTTTTTGCCTGGATGACTCTGGAATACAGCACAAGGCTAGGCATGCAGTGTGTGCGTACATGCTCATGTGATATTGGCAGGCTGTGCCAGTATGTGTGAGTCATAGTTTAAAACAAGCCCAGATGTGTATATGATTGTGTGTGTGTGTGTGTGTGTGTGTGTGTGTGTGGTTGTGTGTGCATTTGTGTGCTTAAGTGCAGTTCCAGTCGTAACGCTTGCCATTATTGTCATCATTATAGGGCACAAGGGCTATCCAAAATGTGTGTGTGTGTGTATGAGTAGATTGTGTGTATTTGTGTGTGCGTTTAGCCTATGTGCTTGCCCAGACTACTATAAGTATTGCCATTAAGCCCATCGCTATGGGGCACTGGGGGCATTGGGCCCTTCATTGGACAATTCAGCGCCATCATCATCAAATGCACTATCAGGCAAATTACCACATTACATTTTAACGCAATGTGTGTGCTGCACTAAAAATAACTTATTCCACAACAAAAGGGGCAGAAAAATGGTGGCTGTCAGCTCAATCAGTTCAACCCCTCCTTCTCCTTCATTCCCTCTATCAATATCTCTCTGTCCCTCAGTGCTCTCGTTCTCTCTTTCACTGTCTCTCAGAAGCATCAGTTATTCAATACTAAACTCTGCTGGCTTCACGGTCAGACATAGGATAGGAATTGCACATGAGTAGCTGAGGATCGAGAAGGCGGGGATGTGGGAGTAACTGGTCATCAACCATGTATTACTCAGCTCATTTTGCCATAGTCCATTATACACACACACACACACACACACACACACACACACACACACACACAGTATGGCTTTTCATTTCTCTCTCTCTCCCTCTTGTTCACACATACAGTTGCAGGCCACGGTGCCTCCTCCTGAGTAGTAGTGGATGAAGAGAGAGAAAGAATAAACAATGGTGCCCTCAGAGGTCTCGAGTATCGATGAACAGATCCAGCTAAACTGTTATCAGTGCAAACACAAATACACAGATAGACCAACAGATAGGACAGCAGAGGCACAGCGAGAGAGAGGCAGGGAGAGGAGAGAAAGAGACAGATAAACATGATGGACGGAGTGGAGAAAGACAGACAGAAACAGGCAGGGATATGACAGAGTACAAAAGGTAGGAGGAGGAGAGAGGAGAAAATGTGTTAAAGAGAGAGAAAAAAAGAAAAACAGGTTAACACATAATGCAAAGAGAAAGAGGGAAGCAGGATGGGAGATAACAGGCATCTTGATGAAAGAGGGAGATAACAGCTGATGCAGGAGGAAGAGAAAGAACAGAAATATAGAAAGAGACAAAGGGGGGACAGTAAAGCACCAGAAAGAAATGAACAAATGGACAGATGGAGTGATGGACAGGTAGAAAAAAAAGAGAGAAGAAGGGAGAGAGAGGTCGAGTTATTTGACTCGACTTGAGGCCAGATGCATCTGTCTAGATTCACAACTAAAACTTTGTGTTTCTGCACGTACGGCCGGTTCTGTTTTATAAATCTCAGTCATTGCGGAACTGGACGTCCGTGCATGAGCCTCATTTCCACTCCCACAGTAAGCCATATATTGATGCAGAAACGTCCTTAAACATCCGTTTGCATATCGACACTTGTGCCTGCTCCACCACTCATTTGACCGATTAATGGGAGGAACGGCAAAGAAGAAGTGCAATTTCACCGATTGTGTGACATCACCAAAGTTGCACACAGCTGTGGCTATTTATAGCGCCTATACCATTAATTCATCACATGTGACTGTAACCATCATTGTGGTAATATCTCAATCATCATTATTAAGTGTCAGAAAGATGATCAATGATTCATTTATACAGCTCATATTGAAACAGACTTTAATAAAGTGCTTCACAACTCAGTCTGCATGAGGTGTGCACATTCTCACAGCACATTCTTGTTTTATAAATAACAGTTTATAAGTGGGAAATGGCGTATGCATGGTTTTGTGTGTGAGTATCGTTTATACATCTGGTATACGTATATACAGGTGTTTTCAACTACGTGTAAATGTATGTGTGTAACTATTCCTTAGCTAGACTGCCGGGAGACTTCCCATGATGCACTGAGCTCCTCTCTCCTCCTCTCCCTCTCCATCTGTACGCATTCTTGTCCTATTACTGCATGTTACTAACTTCTCTCTCCCATAATTGTGTGCTTTCTCGTCTCTCTCTCTCCTTCCTTCTGTTGCTTTCTGCAGGTATTTCTGCCTCCGGAGGTGTAGAGTCTGAATCTATGGTTGCAAGTCACCTACTGCCCCCATGTTCCTGCTCAACACCCGCTGCTACAATCATTATTATTAGTCTTATTATTGCTGTCATTATTATTACTATTATTATTATTTCTATTAATATTAATATCATTACCACTGCCATTACGATTACTTTACATCTCTGTGGAACTTTGTACTACTGTATGTTCTCTTTCCTCCTGCTCTCTCTCTCTCCCCTCTCGTCTCTCTCTTACACTCTCAGCCCAACCGGTCGAGGCAGATGTCCGCCCACCCAGAGCCTGGTCCTGCTCGAGATTTCTGCCTATTAAAAGGGAGTTTTTCCTTTCCACTGTTGCCTAGTGATTGCTCATGGTGGGAATTGTTGGGTCTCTGTAAATAATACTAGAGTACTATTAATGTAAGGTATCAATTTACAAATAAACTAAAAAACATTTAATCTGAGCTCAGCCCGCTAAGTGACAGCAACATGACTTGTCAACCACTGATATTTGATTTGTTTTGTCTCATCAGTGACCTCAAAAAAAGTGTTTTTTTTGTAAGGTGAACATTTACAAAAAAACGTTCACCTTACAAGTGTGTTACTGAGCTTTATATCCAGAGAGGAAATTCTTCATTTTCAGCCATACATTATATGTTGTGTGTGCCTATGTTTGTTTGTTTGTTTGTTTGTGTGCATACCAGTCCAGCAGTCTTGACTTCACATTGTCCACAGTATGTTCCCCTCAGCCTGTTTTTTCTTGTCCTCCGAAGACCGGAGGTAGGGGGTGGAGGTGGAGACGGTGGCTGAGGTGGGGCTAAACAGAGCAAGTATGCTGTTGTTAACACTGGGCAAGGGGATTTCATTTAATATTACTGACATTTAAATTATGTTTATGTAAACGACTACCTATCTAGTCCAACAATAAGACAAACAGAGAGCGTCAAAAATACAGTACAGTTTTACAGCAAAATGTTACAAGAATCAGCTTGTTGAGCTGCTTGTTAACATGCTTATACAACTAGCTGGAATCTTCAACCACTGTTGTGAAATGTATTATATAGTAAATAACAACAAAACACAAAGGATCTATCACCTATTACACTTATAACTAATTGTATATACTAAAGACAGTCCTTATAAAGTTGCATTTACTGCTGCTGTATACATTTAAGATCAGCACATTTTGAAACATTCTGATTCAAGGTGTGATTTTGTGCCTCAGGCATGTTCAAAATATTAATAGTAGCTGCTCTTGAATGCTAACCTCCATGTGTGGAGGGTAGAAAGAATTTCAGTACAGGGCCAACAATTTTTGAGTATACATCCGTGTCAAGTCCACTGGTGCAGGTAACCCACAGTGGAAGCCAAGGTTGTGGCTGTAAACTACTCACCTGTCAGTGGTTCATCCGTCAGCACTCGGATCTTCACCTTGCCTGCTGACAGCTGTTGAGAAGACGAGAAGTGACAAATCAGTGGACTGCTTGTGTAAGCTCTCAGCTCCCTAACACTCCTGTGTGTGTGTGTGTGTGTGTGTATATGTATATGTTTGTATATATGAACTACTGTGTTTATATTATAGTGTTTCCACTTTTACATTGCTGCATTTTTTTAATTTGCAAACAAATAAATAGATTAACAAAAACCTGCTACATAAGGGGTTCTTCGATATATTTTGTGCCTGTTTCTTAAAATGTGATAATTTATTTTTGATCTCTTTAGTACTCTCAAACTGTTAACAACTGACTTGAAGACAACAACTTGAAGTCTCATTGAATGTACCACTTTGTGGCATTTAGAAATTAGGCGTGTTCATTTAAGTATTTAGATTTTGTTTCAGTCAGTCTACACTATGGTTATCGTCTCTCAATCAGAATAAGCATTTTGTTCTGTTTTTTAATAACCATTCTACCACCACCTTTACAAGGGGGCATTCAGGAGCAGGGGCTGGCCTCTGCTGAAATTCTAAAATTCAATCATTTTTGTTCTTTTTTTACTCTCAGGCAGTCGTAACCTTTAGAAAAGGAGTAACTGTTTTTCTAGTATAAACTCAGACATTAGGGCTAAGTCTGCTATACTCAGTTCACTCAGTGTGGTAGTACACTTTAGGTATTTTTATGGATGCAGGCATATGGTACGTCCACAGCATACATGGAAACAGTAATTAGGAGACATCTATTACAGTGCAGGTAACCCTTAAGGTCACAGAGTTTAAGAAATCAGGCTTCAGAACAAGTACTGTATGTTAGTTTCCACTAGTGATTAGCATGTCAACAAATGTGTAAGAAAACTTATTAAATATCATAATCACCTTCTATCAATGAATGAATAAATTCTGAATGCACAGGTTACAATGACTGCATCAAGTTCAACAGGATGACACAAACACAAACGTGAGATCATATAAACACACAAATGAACACAAACACATCAGATGTATAGCTCGATTTCTCTTGTACCTTTTGGAGTCTGTTCTCCTTGTCCTTCTTGGTGCTGTTTGTTAAAGGATTGCTGTTTAAAGAACCACATTGTCCAGACTTCCATCTAAACCCTCCAGAATGCCTAAACGACGAAAAAGAGAGAGACAAAAGAAGAGAGAGAGAGAGAGAGACAGAGAGAGAGAGAGAGAGAGAGAGAGAGAGAGAGAGAGAGAGAGAGAGAGAGAGAGAGAGGTTTTCTTTGGCAATTGTGAACCAACAGTCTTGAAATACAACCCCTTTGAATTTGACATGCATAGCTCATCTACAGTATCATAGCTACGATTTCTAAAACATGAAAAGAGAAACAGTGATTACATCTGTTACAGTCCTTGATTTGATTTGTTTTTGCTTCTTGTTCTCATGAAGACATCTTTTCCATATCCACAAAATGTAACAGTCATTCTACATTAGAAGATCTGGGTATGGGAGCTGAAACCAATGGAGATCCTTCATTAGCAACACATAATGAATTTAAATCATTTTTCTAGGACAAATTCCCATTATATTTGAGGGCTTTGGTATAACTGTTCACATAGCATACAGTATACCAATAAAGCATAGTGAATGGAGGAGATAAATTCTTTACATGTCCACATTAACTGTAAAAAAAACCCAGAACAAAATCATTCTTAAACCGTATTAGACTCGGAAGATTTAGTAAAAACTGCAATGCAAACACCTTGATATTCCTGTGAAAGTGAAGGCAGGATATATGTTACAGAACTAAGAATGAATTCATTTTAATCCATTGACGTACCCAAGGAGACTGAAGCATTTTAATAACCAGGCTTTAAGTAGAGGTGAAGTAACTGATGTCAAGAAAAAGAAATAATAATATCAGTATGAAAAAGGTGTAACAGCACCATGTAACTAAATCCTAAATCCCTCAGACTAAATCCAAAAAATAAAAGAAGAAGAAATTTAGAAAATCACTTGGTTCCATTAGACAGAAAAGAGTGTTTAATTTATCTCAACACAGCCCTTGTGTTGTTAAGGGGACTTAGAACGGCAAGGAAAAGCACAATGCTGCATGTTTTTACATACACACAAGAATTTGGCTATGCCACATAAATTATGCACATGTACAACGTCATAGGGGCCTAAATTTTTCACATTGCATGATTCAGTCCAAAAGGTTTTCCATCATTGTAGACAATAGAGGTCTATTGAACCTCACACATAAAAATAGAACATGAAAGGTTACAGGAATTATACCTACTCAAACATAAACACACACAGGCATGGATGCAGATGCAAATACAAGAACATGAATGCAAATACGCACATGCATGTGTGCACATACACACACACTTATGCAGGACGCTCTTGTCAGTTGCAGAAAGTGAAGAAATGGGGAGGGATCCTCATTTAGACGTGAGTTATTCATGCTCATGTTGTTGAATTATTTATGCTATTTATGCTATTGTGATGTCTGGCTGTCTTTGAAAGAAGTTTATTTTGGATTGAGCTGGCAGCCTGTCAAGGCACAGGAAGTCAGACTCTATTTGTGTGTGTGTGTGAGAGTGTGTCTCTCTGTATATGTGTGTGTGTGTGTGTGTGTGTGTGTGTGTGTGTGATGGCAAGAGTTGCCAACACCCCTGATGCCGTTGCTGTGCTGTGCTGACACTGAGGGTGGGCGTCAGGTAATCACCCTGGCGACATCACCTTGGCAACTGGACTGTCGCTAGGGGAGACAGTTGAGGCACACCCCTGTCGGTGCAGGATGACAGGGTGTCCCTTCAGGACAGGCAACTTGGAGAGATAAAGTGTGTGTGTCTGTTTGTGAATCTCTGTGGACTTTGCATTAGCAAAGATCTCATTATCTAATTGACACAGACACACGCTCAATTACACCCACGCATACATGTACACACATGCACTTCAAAATAATAATGGTTTAAAGTTGTTTTTAGAAAGATACAGATACAGACACATTCCCACAGGTAATGTTTCTCTGTTGTACAAAAACACACAAATGTGACTGTGAGTGCTGTTGGCAGACCACTCCAAACTGCAAAGTTTAATAAGCACAACCAAAGTTCGTTTCAACACTTTTAACTAACAATAACAGTGTGTGTGTGTGTGTGTGTGTGAGTGAGTGAGTGAGTGAGTGAGTGAGTGAGTGAGTGAGTGAGTGAGTGAGTGAGTGAGTGAGTGAGTGAGTGAGTGAGTGAGAGATTCTGTTGACTTCAGTCTAGGCAAAGCCAGCAATGTAGTGAGAATGACACACACACATTCACACACTAGTACCACACATTGCTGTGCACCTTTCACTGTCTATTGCATGGATAGCAGATGACAACCTCTGAGTCACAACTTGCATATTGGAAACAAACATCAAACGTGACACCAAATGCCACCTCGTCAAAAAAGATTTCTTCATCAAAGTCAAAGCGGAAGAAACACAGTGAAGAGTACAGTTTCACATTAGCTTAGAGCAAGCTCATATTTCTAACTGATAAACAGATATATTGCAATGAAAGGAGAACAAACGCCAAATGATTCTATGTTAACCCAAGGCAAACACCACCTGTCGTACCTGGACACACTCATGTCTAACACAAGGACATACGCACAAAAATACACACAGCTCTCACCTTTAATTGACCCATCTCACCCAAAGGGACAACTGACAACATCTGCGTCCCGCACGCACACACACACACGTAAATGCACACACACTTTGAAGTCTAATGCCAAAGTGATCATGTCCTTTCTCAATTCCCTCTCTCCCAGCGTGAGACAGGAGGACAGGGCAAAAACAGAGGGTTGAGACAAGAGAGAAACTTACCAGAGGCATAAAAGATTCAGGGTACACTTGCATGTATGCACACATACAGACCGAAACAGGTGCCAGGAGGACCCAAACGAAACAAATCAACCAACTACACATGGACTAACTTGTTGAAAAGAACCTGTCATTTACAGAGCCATAAGAAATTGGAATAATTTAGCCCTTAATATCCATCTAATAGAAAATAAATCATCCTTTAAAAGGAATATTCAGAGGCATTTATTGGAATGAAGATGACAGACTGAACAGTAACAGTCTGTTAGTTTTCAATATTCGTGTTTCACTTTATATGAGTTGCATAATTCTCGTTCTTTTTAAATATGATCTATATATTGATTTTTAATTAGTAAATGTATGTACAGTGTTAACTGAGTTTAATGTATTAATGTATATTGATGTAATTTTATGTATATTAATGTAATTAATGTTGATCATGTAATGTGTTATGTATTGTATGTCAGGTGTGGACCCCTGCAAGACTAGCTGATTGCTATGGCATCAGCTAATTGGGATCCTTTAAATAGGCTAAACAAATAAAACACATATTGACCAAAAAAAGGCCGGATTAAAAAAAAGAGTAACAGAGGGAGCAAAAGAGCCAATAGAAAGAAAAGCACAGCAAAGAGACGGCAAAGGAAGCAGGAAAAAGGGGAAACTCAACTGTACTTTTAGATAAGGCAAGAGCTAGTGTCTGTAAGCTGTGTAGGCCTAAAGACAAAGCTACATTAACTCTGTGATTCGGGCAGGCCAAAACAGAGAATGATGTGCTGCGTTTGCCCCAAGCCGCCGGTCTGGCTTTATTATCGCCTGTGTACTCTTCACAAACTGATTATACTGCACCTCCTCTCAGCAAACTGAATTTGTTCGCCTATTCTTTGGGTGCGTATGTGAGAGTGTGTGTGTGTAGACCGACTCTAAGACAAAGATGAACAATTCATCTACTCTGGGAGCTCTGCGATCTAAGAGGAAAGCAGAGAGAGAAAAACAGAGTGGTGCATAACACAGACACACAGTACACTGCACAGCCTGAGCACAAATCACAGCTTGACGATCTACAGTAAAGACTTGTCAAAGACACACTCGCATGTTCTGAGAGGAAAAGGCGGGTAAGGGAGGAAGCTTAGAGAAAATCCAGGTAACCTTCACATCATACATCAGAACACCTGATTAACTGCCCCATGGTTGTCTGCTTTTTCCCATGTCAATCAGAGAGGAACTGATGAGAAACTGATTCCTCTTTTTCATTAGAGGTGTACCAATTAATTGATTCAAACTGTTAAGCTGGGTTTCACATCTAAGAGACTACTGCATCGCCACACACAGCTTCCAGATAAAAGGTAGGAGGGAACTGCAGCTACATTAATGTGGAGTTCAATTGTAACAGCCTGACAGGACATGTGTATCGGTTTTATTTTAGTACCAAATCCTGTAATTTACTCCATGACTGCTCCTCTTCAATCCAAGTTCATGTGTTTTCAGCTTCACATCACATCTCCAACAAACTTTTCTTCTACCTTCCATCCTCTTCTGCTCACTGTGTCGACTGTGTTATCAAAAATGCCGAACAGACAGCAAATATACACAAACAGGGTTTGGAAGTATGGAAGTGTGTTAAACTTGAAAGGCAGTAGTTAAATATAAAAGTATCTACTTTTTTTAACCCATCTCAACTGCCACAAAGGACTTGCTGCAAGTCTTTGCCTCCCCTCTTCATTTGTACCCAGCAGTAGCACTAGACATGAAAAAGGTGTTAAAATGTTCTACTATGCTCCTCTTGACAACAGCTCTGCACAGTCAAGACTGATTAGTGACACCATTGCACATGAAAACAAATCAGCAAAGCATTATTAATCAACAGTGGCCTGTCTGAAAAGAAAGGTTGACTAATTTTCTATTCTAAACAGGAAAGTAAAAATGAGAAAAAAAATGAATAATTCTTAATATGATGTTATCATTTCTCCAGTTACCTCTCAGTCATATCATATCCAGACTACACTATTTCATCTATTTACACTTTGTAGTTGAGCAAGCTAAGTCTTTCTCCTACCTTCACACACTACCTCTCACACATACACAAACTCTCGCTATATCTTTCCACCTCTTTCAAGCTGGCTCACACACAAATGTAAAAATCTTTTTCAAGCTGGTAAAATTTCAAAGACATAGGGCTTAAGCAGGATTCCTGTCCTGTAGCGGAGTTGAGTGTGCCTTTACTAATTAAGGAACACGAGACAGACAGAGCCAAAAAAGTGTAGTGCCCTCTGTAACCCACAAAGTGTTAAAAAAAAAAACACACACACACAAACACAAGTGCCATTATTTATGGAGGACTAGTATCCAATGATACACACAGGCAGCCACGCACACACCTTGTCGTATCTTGGGGCTGGTGGAGCGGTAAATGTTGCAGTATTTCAGTGTGACAGGAAACATTGTGTTTATGTGCTTATCGTTTGTGCAGCCTGGACAAGATGGCCCTCTCCCCATACTGATGTACGGCTTCTTAATTAGAGCTAGGCCTCCACTGAGAAAAAAAAGCAGTACTCATATACCATACACGCACAAACGTGATTCATCTCCTAAAACAATAAATACATTAACCTACAATTATAATCTACAGTAAGCATTTCCTTGTTTGTTTGTGATGTATGAATTTGAACCAATAGAAATACATCATGTGGAAATAGTGCCTCTCATCATACCTCAGCTCTAAATCACTGATACTGTAATTAGCTGTGTTGCCTGTAAATGTGTGTGTTTGTGTGTGTTTGTGTGTGTGTAACCTGTTTCTGGTTGTTACTATTTGAAAGAGTCTGTATGTAATATACGTACTCTGCTTCTCCCTAAAGCTGTCTCTGAGTTATGCGCTCATATATTGTGATATACACCCCTATTAAGCTGTTCTCCATAACTTCACATTGGGTAACACATCTCAGAGTTATCAATGAAATGAGATGAAATGAGGTGAACTGGGAACAGATAATAAAACAATCACATTAATAACCAGTGTTTGTTTTCATTCTTCAAATTAATTTCTTGCTCACACAGGCTGGGATGCCCCTCAATCTGAATTTGTTGGATATTAGTCATAGTAATGGGCCAGGTACATACTCTGTAATGAAATGCGGAGAAAAAAAATAAATGCTATTTTGTGTGTGTGTGAGAGAGTGAGCTATCCAATCCATTTCAAATTAATGTGAAGATGCGCACATAAGATTTTTACATTTTAATAGTCTTATTCACACAGACACTCACACACAAAAGAGTAATAGGCCAGTATAATTTTGTGATAGCATGTTTGTGTGTCTCTGTGTACATGTGCCTGTTCACTATGAGTATGCTGTCCCATTATACTTAGAAACGTCGTAAAGCCCAATGTCCAATCCTCATCAAAACCCAACAGAATTGTTTTATTACAAAACATAGACTAAATTACAATAGATGTACAGCTGAGTGAGTGTGTGTGTGTGTGTGTGTGTGTGTGTGTGTGTGTGTGTGTGTGTGTGTGTGTGTGTGTGTGTGTGTGTGTGTGAGTGTGTCAAAATGTGATGATGCCAGCCTTTCTATATAATTCATTCACACTTGATGCCCATGAATCAGTTACAGTAGATGTGGCCCTAAGACAGCCAATACACTGACATACAACCTCTTGATAGACAGCGTTTATCACTACAAACATGCCTGCTTTTGTATTCTGTCCACTGTTGATCATCAAAACAGAATAACAGACAAAACGTAATCTCTTTTGTCATGATGACACCTATCATTTGTCATATGTCAAGTGAGGACTTGGAAATAGAATGAAATGTTGGAGACTAGCAGAAAAGTCTGTTTCCATTGCTTATGATCAGTTTGCACAGTGACTCAGGCAGTTTCGTTTCGTGCAGGTCTGGCCTTTACAAGAGGAAAATAAATCTGCCTCAAAGAGAACATGATCACAATGTGCTCCTAGGCAAGATCAGCCTTGACTCTCGTTAATATGAACAGGTCTCTAATAAATATGGAAAAAAGGGTTTATCAAAGTTATCAAATGAGAGATGAACTGGGTGAGATGATTTGGGAGAAAAAAATACAAGTTGAGAGGCCTTTCTAATTCTACGTTCTTGTTTGTACTTGTGTTCTCATGGACTTAATGAAACGGCATCAGCCAAAGTACTGTTCCAATTCAAAGTCTGCATTGAGCCAAGTTTGGACCGAGTGAAACTTGCCAGTTGGCGTACTCTGTATTGATAAAAGGCCTATGGTTTGTTATAAATATTTATCCACACTTTTTTCTAAAAAAAAAAGGAAGAAAACTATACTTTCAGTGCTTGAGAATATGAGGTCGCCTCACCAATTTTACACTGGACGTACAAAGATTTGCAACAAAGGATTTGTCTAACAAGTTCTGAAATTTGGACACCATGAGACACTGCTTCACCTACCCAGCTAGGTGCAAAACCTCAAAGAAATTGTATTACATTTTAATATATAAAGTTAATATTGTATTCTGTAGGTTTTTTTTCTTTTTTTCAGATGACAGACTAACAACTCAATTGATAAGTGAAGGGCAGATGGTTGTGATCTGAATGCTCACTGAACAGTATCATGAGAATAACATGGTTCATCTGTTTTGAAGTGTGATTTATACAAGCCTCTGGAACAGCATACATAAGTGTGCTGAACTGGAACTTTCAAACATGCTGAAAGTTACTTCTCCCCTTTATCGCTGACTTTTGTAATTCTCGCCTTTATCATTGCCTTAGCCTCTTAAAATGAAATAAATATATGAAAGGTATTTATCGAAAAAAAATACAGGCATTTGCTGGCCAACACTGCACAGGTTGCAACAGAAAATCTATGAGCCTCTGTAAATCCCCTGCAATTTCTCTAAAAAGGTGTGACAGTTAATGCATGGCATGTTGCAAACAAATTTAAGTCTTATTAAAAATATAGTGGCAATTACAGGGGCCAAACAAAAACATGTCAAGCAGAATGCATTGCAGACTGGTACAATCAGGACTTGCACTTTTGATTATGGTTGGGAAAAGTAAGGAAAGAAAAACCAAAAAGAAATGGGGTACTTGGGTCAATACCTGTCATGTGGTAGTAATTCTATTACTTATATTTTAAAGCTTAGTTTAACATTAAATGCTTATGTATTTTTACTTGCTTAACATGCCCTCCCATTAATGTCTTTCACATGTGGGGAATATTGATGGCCATCGATTCCAGTGAAGGGAAAATATGAGTATAGTTGCATACAAGTTGTTAGGACCAAGTGTCTGTAGGGCTCCACTGACCTTTAGAATAGTCCACTATATGGGCATGAGCCTATTTCATCTATGAGTGGCTTTTTCACTTCTCTGACTGCTCCTTTTTTCCTTCCATGGCAACCTTTTCTTGACCTTTATAGGTAGAGAAGTCATCAACCTCCCCCTCTCTCTCATTTAGTCTCCTCCTCCATCTATCTCTATTACTCAGTGTCTCTACTTTCTCTGTTGCTTGCTCTTTTACAGCTGTTGCAGTCTTTTTCCCACCTTCCTACCGCCCTCACCAACTCCTGTCTCTCCATTAGTCTCCTGCACTGTTCCCTATGTGTAGCAGTGACCAAGAAGGCCTCTTTCTGTCAAAAATAAATACTGCACAATTAAATATTTTTTCAATATCGTCTGCCATCATTTTTGTTTTTTTGACATTGTGTGGCTGTTACAGGTGGTCACAATTCTGCAGTCAGGTTCACGTGGCTAAGCCTGCCATGAATTTTCCCTCTTAGGTAAGTACATATTTTGTTATGGTTTAAAGAGGAGAGAGAAGTGTTTTGCTAGTAACACTAATACTCACCCTCTCTCCTCCTTCTCTTTACTCATACTCTCTTTCAGCTGTTGCAGTTTCTCCTCCATCTCTTTGCTCTCCTGGGCCAGAATCACCGTCTCCATCTGCAGTTCTTGCAGGTTCCTATAGCAACATAAACACACACACACACTCACATATATGCAATCAATCGACAACAATCAATCATACAAATGACCTACTCCGTCAGATTGGACGGCCAGATTTTCATCAATTTGGTCAATTCATCTGCTGCACTAGCAGGTCCCTATTGCAATGACTGATCAATAGTTTAATGAATTAGTCACTGGGTCAGGGTACCACCAAGGCAGACATCAATTAAGTCAATTACCTGTTGGCAAATGAGAAACTACATAGGAGACTAGACTCAATTTTGCATTGGGCAATTGGCCAAAAAAACAAATACACTGCACTAAAAACTATCACAATCCAGGTCACATGGTTTATATTGCCTAAAACTCCATTTTGTGAAATACTCATTCTCTGGGCAGAATTTGAATGGGAACAGATGGAAATGGTATGGCAGCCAAGTACTGCCATACTACTAAATGCCTTAAATCACATCATTGATCTGATCTGATCTTACCTGGCATTGAGCTTGATGGATTTGGCCTTGTTGTTAGGGAGAACCACAAAGTCATTCAAATTCATGCCTCTTCTGTCTGGGGGCTCAGGTATTCCTCCTGTGTCTTTCGCTGGGCTTTTTACATAGAGTCTCTTCTGCAATAAAAGCCAACAGTAATGGCATAAAACTGGCTATCACGCTGGGCCCGGGCTAAATCACACACTGCCATAATGAAATGAGCAGAATAGCAGGGACAGATTTGCACAAATGTACAACACGCAGTTGAAACAAGCAATCCTGTGTGTTTAAATTGTATCCGGCAGACTTATACGCTTGACACATGGCTGGCAACTCTTTCAGGCAGTAAAAGCCAATTAAGGAAATTAGCCAGTAAGGCAGATATAATATATTGTTTATAATAGCGAGGCAGTCACACCTGCTACCAACTCAGCTGATAGCAAAGTGACACCTACTGTAAGTTTCGCACAAGGTGGGTAACCTCTTAACAAAGACCCTAACATTTCACCTGCGTTTTTACTTGTCATAGCAGGAAAAGCACAGATGTAGCTAAGCTATAAGTTATATCTGTAAGCCATTATACACAATATCAGGATGCAGCCTTGATTAATATTATTAATCACACCTGTGCTTTTCCTGCCATGATGTGAAATTGTCTGCTGTGAAAAGGGGTTATTGTAGACATTCAGGCATACTGAAGCTTTTAGTCCTTGGTGACTACAGCAGCTTTCAAAGCCACAGCTTCAACACAGGGAACAAACCTCCCTGGCGACCACAATGGACATCCTTGGCTTTTTTGGCATCAGCGACCGAGAATACATCATCATGTCCCTATACTTCACTCCTGTAGCACAGTTGCCTTGGTCCAAACCAATAATATATTTGCTAAAGCAGAAAAGAATACAGTTTTAAATTTCTAGCCCATTATAACTAACGTTAATGGTAGTATTTGCCCATGACACGTGTATGTGTCGAATGGGATAGTGTGGACTACCTTGGCTAAATGTAGCTGCCACTCATGAAAAATATATCGAACTGCAGAGCTAACTTAAGCTAACAGTAACGTTGGTGCAAACGGCCGATTTTCTACACAGAGTTTAACAGGAAGGAGTCAATGTAAATAGGCATTTAACTAAAGCTGAAGTTACTGGTGACTAACCTACAAGGTTTCAGAAACTGTATGGCAAAGGTGACAGACACAAGAATGTAACTAACTAGGGCTTTTGTTGCGCCACGTCAAGTGTCGGTAACCAAACGTTACGGCACGTTAAGTTTACACACTGCTGAGAAAATTTAACTCACCTTGTGCTCTCCGCGACTCTCCTTGGTTTGCCAGCTTGTGATAGCATACTCAGTCTTTCAGCGTGCTTTATTGTCATTCAATTAAAACAAATTTTTCAATATTTCACGTTTTCGCCGGGCGGCACGCTCCAGTCTCTGCGCTCAGCGCGTTTGTGTTGAGCAGTCGTTACCTTGGCAACCAACGCCTCTCTCGCGATAGCCCCGCTGCAGCTGGCGAGCATCCGGAGGTCGTTTAGTCTCGCCATGAACTTTTCCCTGCCTAAATTTGTTGACTAATCTTCAACTTTTTAAAAGAATTATTGTAGTATGCCTTTGTTTGTTCAGGGAATAAACATCGGATTCAAAGACATCAAGTCCCCTATTGCCTCAGTAATCACGGGCAGCGGGAATTCCCTTCTAATTAAAATCCTCACAGCATCAAGATAAATGTTATAGCTCTGATTAGAGCTTTGAACTCTTGTTATTTAATTTTTTTTCATCAGACTAAAGAGTTGTCTTTAGTCATGCAAGATGATGTTGTTTAGATCTTTCATGTTGACAATCATGAGAGATCAGAAGAAAAATAATTTCGCATTCGCCCCATAAGATAGGCCAGCGTGTCCACACTGGTGCTTATGTCTGTCTACAAATGTTTGAGTTTGTCTCTGATAAGGTTGTTATTATTTTTTTCACAATACTTATCTCCCCTAAATATAGAAAGAAATTAATTTAAGTCAATACAAAGACCACCATCATTTCTTAAAAGTACCAAGACACTTTTGGGAACCACATCAAACACAATAACATACTCTTTTGGTATGGTATACTCAGGTGGAAATTGTTTAGAAAGTCTTTTTATTGTAAATACTGTTTAAATATGTAATATTAATTATGAAATTAATATTTAATAACTGGGTAATTGTCATACGTCTATAATAATCCCATTATTGATTATTATTATATGTCTTTGTGATGTTCTTGCATACACGCCTATGTGCCTAACAGAGGGAACTCGAACAGACCCAGAGGCTGTGTTTGTGCAAACTGTACATGAGTCTATCTGTCTGTCTGTCCCGTAACAGTGCAGCCAAGCAGTCATCCATCCAGCCCTCATCTGTATTCCAGGACAAAAGAAACTTTCTGACGCTGTTGCAAAACCACTCTTCTACTGCAGGCCATGCCCCTTCCATTGCTACTTTTCTTTATGTCTCTATCCTTCCTTGCCATCCTCCCAACCAAACCACAGGACAATTATGGCTCAGCAAGCAGTGAACACACCTCCACCTCATTCCTAAATCCTGCTTCTCCTACTCTCTCTCTCTCTCTCTTCCTACATTGTTGGCATATGACCTATTGCTCCTGCCATCAGGGAAGTGTGGGTGTATGACTTATTGAGCGTGCCTGTGTGTGTGTGAGTGTGGATGGTCATTTAGGGTCGTGACCCTCCAGCTGGATTCTGTCTCTGCTGCTAAACAGTGACTCTCTCCCTCTTTCCCTCCCTCCCTCCCTCCCTCCCTCTCTCTCTCGCTCAGCTCTGCCTGCATAGACAGCTGGGCATGCAGTAGCATACCGATGAGCGGACGAGTGAGAAGTACCGAGAGACGGAGTAAGAGAGGGAGTGAGGGATATAGAAATGAAGGGTGGAGGAAGGCAGGGGGGCATAGAAAGGAGCCAGAAGGCATATGGAAAAGCAATGCAAGAGAAAAAAAAACAAGAACAAGAGAGCGACAGAATGCATGACAGGAGGGGTACAACAGCAGAGCAGTTGCAGGAAAAGGACAAGCGTTGTGCTGTGAAATGTCAGGGCTATTTAATTCATTAGGAGGCAATGATTATGGCGCTGTACTGAATGTCATCTGCTGGGTTAAACCTTCCTCGGCTGCCTCATGCTGGATATATATTGACTGTTTGGCAATGGTTGAAACCCTTTTAGCAGTGACAGAGTGGCAGCAACACGGACGGAGAGAAAGGAAGGAGAGAGAAAGTAGTCAGCCAGCCAGAATCAACACCATTTTTGTTACTCCTGGTATGCACAGGGGGGTTGTAGATAATCCTGGGAGTCTATTGACGAAATAATGGAGAAATTGTTAAATAACCTTGGCCGGGAGCTTTCACACATCCATCTTCTATACCTTCTTATTCCTACTCAGAGTCACAGGGGGATGGAGACTATCCCTGCATGCACAACTGGCAGGGAAGCAGGTCACCAGACCATCATCGGACTAACACCAGGCAAACGTATTTATACAGGGCAATTTTAATCTTCTAGTTCACCTGATCTGCATGTCTTTGGACTGTGGGGGAAAACCAGAGCAAGCAACAGGAAGATGAGGAGAAGTTTCACAGAGAAACAGCTGGCCC
Source organism: Macquaria australasica (assembly GCA_005408345.1). NCBI lineage: Eukaryota > Metazoa > Chordata > Actinopteri > Centrarchiformes > Percichthyidae > Macquaria > Macquaria australasica. The sequence continues at coordinate 640,156 of SEMN01000109.1, forward strand.
ATGATCCAGGACCTTCTTGCTTTGACTATCAGGCAACAGCACTAACTACTAAGTACCTATGCTGCCCCTCATTGAAAATCAATGCTAATTGGATCCTGACCTGAAATGATCTTACCAAATCAAACTAAAGTGCTCTGAACAAAAAAGAATGTGTGATGTATTAATTGAAGTCAACTCAACTAATGTAGAGAGAGAGAGAGAGGCTTGCAGAAAGATCAAAAACAAAGAATAGTACTAATCTGGTTCCATGCAATTAAATGACTAACTACTTCATGAGCAGCCAAGAAATAAGAAATCTCTGAACAGCCACAGCTCACACGTGGCAATACAGCCTGTAGGTAATCTGTGATATCTGAAAAAGGAATAAGTTGTGTATTTGAATGTTGAATGTACAATTCTTTTAAAAAGTGAATACATGTGTGTTTTTATAAGGTACCCGATGGAGCTGAGCGGGGACGAGAAAGCGGTAACCATCAGGGCTTAGTGTGATGTCCTAAAAGACTTATCAATCAACAGTAACACATTTCCCAGCATACACCTCTTTAATCCATAATACCTTCCTAATAAAGCAATGACATACAATTTTAAGTAAATGAATCCATCTCTGAGATTTTGCCCTACTCCCCAGTACGATAGTCTTTTTTCACAGCAGACATTTTGACATGTCACAGTAGGGAAAGAAGAGGTGTAATTAATAACATTAATGAATGAATTCCATTTAGATGTGTCAGTTCCAGGGTCCAAGTATTGCCCATACTCGCTTACTCATTTTCTACAATGTCTTGCCAAAATATCCACTGTGAATATGGTCTATTGTCGTCCCAGTAAGCCAGGCCAGTGAGCGAGTATGCACAATTTAGATGGATTTATATTTCAACCAGCAGTTGCCGTACATGAGGGGTTAATTTTAGTAAGTGCAATAATATTAAATTAGACTTAATTACAGTGAGACTCCATGGTCAGATGTAAATCAACATGACTTCCAATCAAAAATAGGGACTGGAGCATTTGTTTTATGATAAATCTCTGCTCATGGCTGGTACTGTTGCTGTGTACTAAAAGCCTACAACCATTGCAGTGCTCCTTCATTAAAATTCAGGATATTGTTAACTTCAAGGGTTACAACCATAATTTACCCTCAATGCTGTGTGGAACATCCAACAGCAGATCCCAGGCACTGAAAATAATGAGATTCCTTCTCACTGAGGTTCTCATCAGTGAAAAACCCCTCTCAGGCCACGACTGTGAAGAGGGGTACTCGGTGGACATGCCAGTCTAAAAGATGTGAGCTACATGATGAGGAGGTAGAGAGGCAAGAGCAGAGAATGAGGATCAGTGCCATCACTATAGGCCACAGTTGGATGAGAACATGGACAGGAATACTTGTCCAAGTCCTTGACATCATGAAGAGAGTCCAGTATATGGACTCTCTTAATGATTAGCTGGTGTGCATACTGGAGGCTTATATACTGTATGTGTGTGCACGTGTGTGTGTGTGTGTTTGGGGGGGTTCTGCCATTGGATAGATAAAAAAACTGAACAGAAAAGAGATGAAAAGAGCAATAAAGAAATTAAAGAGTGATGAGAGGAGAATATCGAGAGGGATGGATTCTGGCTTTCAGAAATAGGAATATGTTAAAATCTATGACATTTGCTGTGGACTAACTAATGTGCTGTATATGTTGAAAAGCCAGGATTGACATTGACATTGGATATATGAGTGACAGAGAAAGGAACAAAACACAGACAAACCACAATCCAGTGACTATGGAGACAGCAGCAGAGATGGAAGGAAAAACAGAGAATAAGACTATTTTACAGAGAGCCTGACCAACAGACAGTGAGGAGGTGACTGTATGGATTGAAAGGTAGATAGGATATTAGAGAGGAAGAGCAAAAGTGGAGTGAGACGGAGTAAGCAATGAGTGAAAGTAAAAAGAGAGCGGCAGAGAGAGGAGACTACCGAGGTGTCAGGAACTGATGGCCAGCCAGTCATTGGATGTCACTGAGAAAGAGAGGTAATGAGAGCTCTGGTGAAGGGGAGAGAGAGGCCAGAGGGCCGGACGCAAAGGCCAAGTGAGAAATTGAGAGGTTGAGAATGGGAGGGAGAGAGGGATGAGTGTGAGAGATGGAGGAGGAATAATGGGAATGGATGTACACTGCATGGACAAGCACACACAGAGAGATCGCGCACATCAGTCAAAGCTCAGATGAGTATTTGACAGTTAGTGGGGCTTGAGGCTGGCTGATGGCAGGCAGTGATTCTACTGATGACCCTGATGATCACCTGATAAAATAAAAGACAGATGGGCAGGTAGATGGTGATATTAAAGCAACAGGGTAGAAAGAAAGAAAGAAAAAGGAGGTGCGTCAGTCTCAAAGAAAAAGCAAGACAGACAGGTAATGGCTGTTAAAGATGAAAGCAAACGCATTTGGATGAGAACAGGCAAAAACTGATGAAGGGAAAGGAAGGTGTGTAGAAAGATTAGAAAATGAATGTACAGTTAGAGGATACAGTAAACCACAACCCTCCATTGGACAATGATGAATTGCTAATTTTGGCTCTGGTGGAAGGTTTGACAGCAACACTGACTGCCTTGTTAAAGCTGCGTCGAAATAAAATTATGTGTCACTCCTTTTTTTATTTTACCCCATTCTTTTATATCTAACTCTAGGAAAGGTAGTGAGTGTGACAGTAACTGCTGCGTAGGAATCTGGGTCAGACATGACATTTAATAACCAGGGAACAAGCTGATACTGTTTGATCACATCAGCATATTGTTCTGCCATGGATTATAGAGACAAATGGTGGCACCAACAAGATTTAGAATAGACAATTTTCCCTCCAATGTCTGTAAAACAATGTGCGTGGGAGTACAGGTAAAATAAAACTCCAATACCTTCACTGCTGGAATTTTTTTCTTCTGCTTCATCACTCTTGCGCACCATCTCTCTCTCTGCCTCCCTCGCTCACACAAACACAAACAGATTTTTGCAGGTACACGCACACAGTCACTGTAGTGAGCTGCACCTCTACTGCCATCTAGAGGTTATATGTGGAACATGTCCTGGATCGATTGCAACACAGTGATCAGAGCTGTGGCCTGAAGAATGACTGTTGCCTCTAAAGCTATCATTGTGATTTTCCACATACAGGTTGGGGAGGGGAGTGGTCAACATGCTCAGGAAATGCTCAGATACTTCTGGGAATCACAAAGGGCACGTCATTCGTTTCCCGCTCGTTCCCGCACAAATTGCATATTTAAGTGCAGCAGTGTGGTGAGCATGGCTGGAATTTCAAAGTCACAAAGTGTGTGCATGAGGAGCACGAGATCAGTTCAAATCAGTCATGTCTGTTTCTTCTTTTGTGTCTTTACCTATGCCTCACTGACTGTGTGTGCGTACATACCTGTGTGCAGCCTCTATGAGACTGTGAGCTCTATGTACAGAGCAACAGCGTCTGACTAATGCCCCTGTTTGTGTAATTGTATCTGATAGGACTGTTTGTACGTGTCAGTTTGTGTTCTGTGTGGATACAGCAGTTCACTCCTGTGTTATTTTGTAACTCTGATAAGAGCTGGAATGTGTGAGGGTTTTGTAAATAGGGGATCTTGTAAATATACTACAGTATATACTGTAGACTGAGATAGATATTCAGATTGGGAATACACACACAAAAACTATGAAAATACCCTTATACACCTTCCATTATAAAATAGCACAGGATTAGTATTAGCATTAGCATTAGTTCGGTCTTTTATTTCAGTCAAATCCATCTGCATTTCTCTGTAAGCCAAATATATTCTGCTGAAGCAATAGTTCAACATTTTGGGAAGTACACTTATTTGCTTTCCTGCCAAGAGTTAGAGGAGCAAACCAATACTACTCTCATGGCGATTAGCTTAGTGTAGTGTAAAGAATGGAAGCAGGGGGAAATAGCTAGCATTACTATGTCCAAAGTTCAAAAATTCACCTAGCAGTGCCTCTAAAGCTAACCAATTGACACGCTGTATCTCACTGGTTTTATTCGTACACAAACAGAAATTTGAAAACAGAGCGAGAGAGAGCGAGAGATTTTTGTAATGTTGGACACCCAGGCTAGCTGTTTCCCCCTACTTCCAGTCTTTATGCTAAGCTAAGCTAATCACCTCCTGGCTCCAGCTCCATACTAAACAAACAGACACGAGAGTGGTATCGATCTTCTCATCTAATTCTCGGCATAAAAGTGCAGTGTATTTCTCAAAAATGTCAAACTGTTCCTTTAAGCACCAACAAATTCAGTGTCACTGGGGAAAGACGTGGAGAAATAATGCATTGCAGTCAGTAATCTCTTTCACCAGCTCACAGACAGTCATGCCTCCCCTTTCCCACCTCCGCCATGTCAAACAATGAGGCATTAAATACTGTTTTGTGGTGGCAAATGGTATTTATTTAGCTTTGTTGATCTGTGTTCATTTATCCAGCCCCCATCAGTAAACAATCCAGATTTGTAGTTAATCATCACTGTATCAGGCCACACCACCTGCTAATACTGATTATCTATGGATTAAAGGCCATCAAAACACGTGTTTGACCACGCTTAGACATATGCAATAACACACACACATGGAGAAATTCAGAAAAATGCATCTTTCTGCCTTTTGTCTTTATCATATAACACACACACGCACGTGCACGCGCACGTGCACGCACACGCGCGCGCGCACACACACACACACACACACACACACACACACACACACACAAACACAGTACATACATGCATACATAGACACAACACTTGGGATGGACAGTTTCTGTCATCGCAGCACTTTCCCAAACAGGCTCTGATTAAACAGCAGCTTAGAGCGCTTTAATTTCATGGAAGAACAGACAGCGAGAGAGGGAGTGATGGAGAGAGACAGAGAGAGAGAGAGAATGTGTGAGGGGGGCGGTGGCCGACAGGAACAGAGAGAATGAAACAGGCAGCAGCCAGAGAGTAGATTGAAAGGATGGATGGAAGATGAGAGAGAACGAGTGTGACACAGTAAAGGGGGAGATAACTTGAGCCGAGGAAGGCGGCAATGATAGACAGGATATGGGGGAGAGAAAGAGGACATGGAGGAGTGTAAGGGCACAGGAGGAAGGAGATAAGAAAGAAAGAAAGTGAGAGAGATATAAAGAGAGAGATCTGAGGGCTTGTCCAGAATTTAAAAAACTTTGAACAGGAGGTGAGGAGAGGTTGGAAAAGATATACGCTGCAGGCAGGTGGAGGGCTTCAATATTTCAGTCACATAAAAAATTTAAATCCGGCTAAAATCTGTGAATACTGCGCATTTGTGATTTGTCTTATGTTCCGTCACACAACATGCTTTCTCCTCTTATCTCTATCTCTACACACACACTCTATGACACACACATGCCTCCAGTTAGCGGTTGAATGGAAAGGGGAGGGAGATTATTAGGGGATATCAGCCACGGGGATGTGACCACAGGGCCAAACTGTCACACCACGTTCTGAGCCAACACATGAGCAAGCGGGTGTGTGTGGAGGGCCTATAGTAAATGAAAGCAGTTAAGCCACCAGCCTGGAACAGTTTAAGTGTGTGTGTGAACATATATATATTTGGTGGAGCATTTCTCCATTTTCAAATGCACTATTCTATACATTTGCACACTGAAGTGGTTCAGTCAAAGGGTTTTTAGCATTCAGAAAAGACAGTGTGGACTATGCAAGTGCACACATACACACACAAACACACAGGCCTATACATAACAGGCTTTTTAAAATGCAGGGCTTTATAATATATGTTAAAGTACTCAGAAAGCTATTTCCTTTGAAGAGCTTCACTGTGGCCTTAAGGAGAACTGTGCAGTCGCTAGCTATGGTACCAGAATATTAATAATATATGAATATTTATGCCACATTCTCCATTCTGAACTGCCTATAGATGGCACGGGACCTTTACTGCTAGATGTTTGAGTGCGGGCTACTTATGTGTGTGCAGTGGGATTGTGCACAGAATATGGATAGCCTACTAGAGCTTCTGTATGTGCACGCCACGCCTTACCTTTACGTTCCGAGAGTTGACAGAATTAATGTTACGTAGGATAGACAGCAACATCAAACGTTTTTGTAACGTTGAATCTTTTAAATTTTTGATCTTCCACATGGCACCAATTGAAACGATGTTTGAAAACGTTTGTGCACGTTAGATAAGAAGCTCAACACTGTCTCCTGTGGAGTGGAGACACAAATAAAGAGGAAAATCAGGCAAAAATACCACATGACAAGTAGAATAGGGTAAAAAAAAAAATAAAAAAACCTCACATGTGCAGATTGGTGTGGAATCATTAGCTTATGAAACATTAAATAAGATATGACAAGATGTGGAGTAAGGCAAGGAAATCACATGACACCTGGTGTTTCTTGTAAAAACACGCACACACACACACAGTTAAAGCATGTGTCAGCTGTTGGGGCGACTTGCTAATGAACTTCAGGTGGATATGAAGCATCTCTCTTCATCACCTTTACTCCTCTATTTGTATCCTCTGTTGTCTATTAATCTCACTGCCTGTCTTTTCATCCTCTGCTCACCTCACTCCCTTTATCTTTCTTGCTGTTTATCTACAATTTCTCTTTCGTCCCTTTCTGTCTAACCTCTACACTCACATCTCCTTTACCTCTCCATTTCCCAGATTTCTACCTCTCCATCTACTGATTCTGTCCTCTCTTCTTTTCATCTTCTCTCTGTTCCTCTCATCTTTGCCCTCGTTTGCTCTCTCATCGGCTATTCCTTTACTTGTTTCTTTCCATTTCTGTTTTCCATCTCCCCCAGTCCTTTTTCTCAGTCTGCACCCATCCTCTCGACACTTCCCTTCATCTTACATATATCCCTTTCCTGTGCCCTCTCCTCTCCCCTCCCTCCTCCACAGTTGGACAGACTAGGGTAGATAAAGAAAGAAACCTGTTTTGACTAGTGAGGGCATCAGTATTTACAACCAAAGTGTGTGTGTGTACCCGCTGATCAGTAGCAGCCTTACCCCGGGGAAGCAGCACACAGTGTCAAAGAGAATTCATTGCCCTACACCTTCTCAGTATTAAGACTGTTTAAAACTGCTGCTTAGCATTCTGATAGCATGCATCATCCTGCTCCGAGTCAAATGTCCCTCCTGCACTGATTCAATCCAGATACAAAACACTCAAGTGCATATATAAATGTAGCCATGCCCTCTTGTGCACACACACATTTGGTAGGACACAGTAGGTACAGTTTTATAGCACACTGATGGATGGTTTTCATATAAATCCTGTGTTTTTTGTTCCTGTCTTTTAAACACTGTCCTGCTTTAATTTACTGTACTGGGCATGGTGCGTGATTGGACACACTCACTCACCCACACTCCTTCTCTCAGGGGGACAATAATGCAACACATAAGCCTGATTTGAGTTATCGTCATTTTTCCTGTATAACATGCTAGAATGGGTTGAATAGCCCCTAACATGGCAAAAATTGCATGCTCTCTCACCATTCCCTTCCCTCCCTCCCTCTCATAAAAAATATATTATCCGGTCATTTCCATCCTTACAAGAGCAGCGGTAATCATAATGAAATTAAAAAAACTCTTTCAGGCAACATCTATGTTAAATCCGTTGCTTTGAGAAACACATAAATAGAGTCGATATAAAGACAAGTAGGAAGTGAGCAGGCAGACAGATACACAGGTTTACTGTGTAGTTGTGAATGTTAAGTTAAACAGGAAATGTTAGGTGCTCTTGGTTGTTCAGTGGACCCAAAAAAGAAATGCCAGAAATGCCAAAGTGTCTGAAATGTTGTTTTTTTTTCCGTTTTCACTAAAGGCTTCATATGTTACATTTCATCGTTGTTATCATTCTGTCTTCTTACCATTTTAAATCTTAATGCCCAGTGTTTAACTTGTGTGTACTTTGTTTGTTGGTTTTCATTCATCACAACACGTCGTTACCCCTTTTCCACTGAAGTGAACTTAGTGCTAGTTCTGGGCTGGTGCTAGTGCCGGTTCGCAATTGGTTCAACTCGCGAACCTACAAAGAACTCGTTTGCGTTCCCACCAGCTTTACGGGTTAGAGAGCCACGTCATTACGTCACTCTGTACGTCTTCAGTTTCCGAGCAACACTAGCGCCAACTTCGGGCAGAAGACAACAACAATGGCGGGCGCCGTACCTCTTCAGGTGTTGTTCCTGGCTTTGAAAATCTACATTGGCATCCAAACAAGACTGTTCCGATGCGTTGTTGCTGCTCGGCGTGATTGCTATATGCGGCGATTACATTCAAGAAGAAAGGTAATTATCTAACACATTTTGATTCTGAACGTAAGGTGTTATTGGTCACGATAATCCCGCCCCCAACCCGTGACGTAAGCGGTTCTTGGTTCTAGACCAGCAAAGAGTTGGTGCCGCTGTGGAACCAGTTTTCCTGGCCCAGAGCCAGTTCTTAGGCGGTCGAAAAAGGAAGAACTGGTTCCAGATTAGGCACCGGCTCCGAACCGGCCCTGGAACTGCTCTGGTGGAAAAGGGGTAACGGTCTCTTCTTATGATTATCAACAGGAGCCAAGAGAGTTCAGATTTATGAGCTGTGAGAACACAGCATATAAAACATTTGGTATTGCTTTGTTAATAAAAGTTTTGGTTGGAGAAATACATAACTTTAGCTCAAACAGTTTGATCCATCAGATCTTCTCCCTGCTCTCTGCACTACAAAAACAACATGACGTGTTTGTTTTCCATCACTGACAGGCCAAACTGCCCACATAACTTGCTGTCTGTGCTCTTTAGATACCCAGAATAAGTCAATCAAAGCAAACATTGGAAAAGAAATGATCAGAAATCGTCTTCCTTTAATTTGTTGTCATATTTATTTGACAAAAGCTGCAGTTATTTAAAGATGATGTTTATTTATGGATTTCTCCACCTGGCTCCTCACTAGCTTTATTTTAGGCTCCAGTTCTAGTCTTAGTTTGGCTCCCAGTGCACGTCTTACTGTGACAGTGTTGTCTTTATCCTGCTTCAAGGTGCGTGTTAAACTCAAAGATTCTGGACTTCAGGAGGATTTAGATACACAGAAGTCCATGTCCATGCTGAACGTACAGCACATAATCTAGAGTCTCTGAAACATTTCACAACCAAACACAAACATGGGAACACTTTCAGTTTGGAGGTTGTGTTGTGACATCTGTCCTGTGGATCAGTTCTTGCAGTGCATCCTGGCCATCTACATATCTGAGTCATAACACCCTCTCTCAGTAAATTGGCTGGTAATCACACTAGAGAGTGCGAGTAAAGGAGTGTGGGGTTGCGAGAGCGAAAAACTGTATCTGAAGTGTCAAATGTTCACACACTGTCGTGGTATTATGATAGCTCCCTTGAGACATGCGTGGGAGGTACGCATGTGTGTGTGTGTGTGTGTGTGTGTGTGTGTGTGTGTGTGTGTGTGTGTGTGTATATATGTGTGTGCATTACAGTTATTAATCTGTATGACAATAAATCTTATTTGCGGTGGACGCTAAAATTAACCAGGCAATACCAAGATGAGAACCAAATTACATGACAAATGTAAATTTGATTTATGGTAATTATGCTGCAATAAGGCAGCCTGAGCTGCAATGTGCATGCAGACTCAGGCCATTTTACCTGCCACCAAACTCATACATACAAATGAAGATATCTTAAATATAGAGTATATGAACAGAGATTTATGCACCATTCAAACAGATAAGACAATATTACAAGCCCAGACGCTTCAGGCCAATTAATGTGTGGAATGTGCATGCACATACTGTATGCACATATGCACATACAATATACTGTAAATCTGCAATTACCATAACCTCAACTATGAGTTAAAATCACCAATAAGGGAACCTCATTCTCTGAAGGCAATATGCACGGGAACTTGTACTGTGGAATTCCAATTTAATGGTATCACAAATTATATGAGCATGTGTATGATATATAGACCCACACATATGATCATGAGGATTCATGCACACATTATAGGATTCCTACAGTGTGTGCATGAGATTTCCACAACTTGAATGTCACCTTAAAAACTGAGCAAAATGACGCAGACTACTAAATTAGAATAAAGTGAAGCTGAAAGGCATGCAAATTATGTGAACACACACACACACACACACACACACACACACACACAAGATAAGTAAACTGCACCAAGAAGCCCATATAGCAGTGCACTTTAATCGCAGAGTTAATTTCATTTCCTCTCCTCTCTCCTTTATCACTGGCTTGGTTCTTATTCATCTTCATAAGAAAGCAGAGGAAGAGGAGCCAGCTTCTAATAGCTCACTGATTTACATGATGAGTGTTTAGCCCCATAGACAAACTCCTGGGAAAGGGAACAGGAGAAAAATGCAAGTACACACAAATACCTATATAAACACACACACACATACACACACACACACACACACACACACACACACAGGGGAATGTAATTTGTTTTCATATCACTAAGACAAAGCATTAGAAGAAGACACACACACACACACACACACACACACACAAATCTATACCCAAACACACACATCAAGTGAACAAACAAGGCAGGCCCTGCTGTAAACAGATGAGTTAGCACTCACGCGCTGCTTTGCTTGTTTAGCATGTAACTCAATTTGAAATGCTAACACTGCCATAGGCTCAGGGGCATGCAGCGGCAGGCCAGCATCATCAGCCCACTTCCCAGCAATTTAACTCCACTCTTTCAACACAGAACAGTTGTGCAGGGGCCACGTATTTTACACACAGTGAATAAAATTAATTGGGCATTTTGGGGCACACATCATTTGCACGCTGGACCTACTTTGAATTGTAGATGAAGAAGAAGAGAGTGGGGCGGGGGGAGGTTGTAATGTACCGCAGCATATTTAAGAGTGTGACTGTGTTTGTGTGTGTTGTTTCTATTTCTGACTATCTGAGATGTGTGTGTGCATGTGCTGTAGAGCTTACATCAATGATAATGACCTCCGGCTCCGCCATTAGAATCCATCATCAGTTAGAGATGTGTTGGGTTTGGTTTGGAAACTAATGATTAAATTGATCACGTATGTAAATAGGCACATTACAGACAGAATGAAGCAGGCAGACTCCACTTTAACTGTGGAAAAACACAAGTACATGCAAGGATATTTTTATCAGCGGGCAGGTATGTATGAAGGAATACACTGTATATACAGTAGTATGTAAAAGTAGACTATTAAGTTACTAAAGAACTGTGGGAAATAAGCAGAAATATTGCTTCTCCATCAGTTGGGGTGTAAATCAAGGTGTAATCTCATTTAGCATTCAGATCTACAGTGTTAAAGATTATAAAAATGTCACTGACTCGTAACACCCGTCTATCCATAAAAGTGGGTAATAATGTGAAAGATTTTACACATTTTCTCCATGATTCTCCATGTTAGCAAATGTGAATGTATAGTCCGGCCCATACTGGATTTTATATACATAATGTTAGAAATATAAATATATATATATACACATCTGGATCAAAGTGATATACCAATTGACCGGCATTGCCATCCACTGAGCCACATTGCTAGCATGGCTAATAAATACATTTTGAAATGACTGTTAATTATTTACACATAAAACCAAACCGAAAACCATCAAAATGTCTCCAAAACCATGTTACAGGATTTTCAAATGAAAACCAGAGAAGCACACCAAACCTTTACACCTCACCAAGTGTGAATCTGAATCTTTTAGGAAATGGAACTATGCTGACAACTGCTTTAATTTGTAAGAGCATGAAGCTCAGGTGTAAAAGACGATTTCTATGAAAATAAAAGTAGGATAAGCCCAGAGGCTTGCACAGGCACTATGAAAAGGAGGTAGAGGCGGCTGCAGAGGAAAGCAGGGGAAATCAGATTCCATGTTAAGTTTCTTCAACAGGAGCCAGCATGGTCATAACTTCTCCAAAAATCATGTTTATAATAAAAAAAAAAACATTTAGCTAAATACTGCCAATCACAACCTCGTACTAAAACTGTTCAACCAATTAATTACAAGAACTTGGAGGAGGAACTGTTGATTAGACCGCAGGATTTTCGATTAAACTGAGTGAAAGAGTTTTGCAGGACTGACAACTCCACATTTATGTTTGTTGGCTGTCGACAATAACAGGTGGAGCTCACAGCAAGGGCTCCAATTAAAATCAAAATCAACCTGCCTGCTTGTAATTGCTTTTCCGCCTCCACATTGTGTGTGTGCGCGCGTGTGTGTGTGTAAAAGTTGTATCTAAATTTAATGACATCTAAATCTCACAGACTCGTTTGGTTATTAGACGTGTTTCCAATATTCACTCTTTTAATCTAGTTTGTTATAATTTCAAGTGATCTTTATGGCTGTGTAAAACCACAAAGATTAAATTCTGCACTTTCCTCTGTGAGTGTGTGTGTGTGTGTGTGTGTGTGTGCGCGTGTGTGTGTGTCACAGGGCAGCGTGTCTTATTTCTCCAGTGGATACCTGAGTACTTTGTGTTGCCGCAGACATTAGACTGAGCACCCAGACCCATCAATATCCATGTCTCCTGTATTGCTCACAAACACACACACACACACACACACACAGAGTGATGGAGCGAGCGGGACAGACCTGACGCTCTCACTCACCGGTAAATGGCTGCTCTGATGGACTGAGGCTTTTTAGACACACACACACACACACATTCAGCTGGTGATGGAGTGAGGCCATTCCCTATCCTCACCTCATGCCCAGTAGCTGGCTGGCAGCCCAGTGTAGACTTGCCAATTGGCCCTTCCACCAAATCAACCACACAAACTTTTCTGATGAGCTCAGTACAGTACACTCTTTCTCTATCTCTCACACACACACACACACACACACACACACACACACACACACACACACACAGAGAATTGATTCCCCCCTGTAGAGTCCTGGAGCTTTCTCTCCAGTTCACACTTTTCAGGCATTTCAAAAGTTATCCATTCTTTTAAAACGTGGAGTCCTTTGTCATTTGACTTGCCCTTGGGCTTACTTACACTTAAATTCTCTCTTCTCCACATCTCCCATTTTCATTATCCTTCTGAAACTCTTACACTGTGCATTAATATTACATAATTCTTTTCTGATTGCTTACATTTTTATGGTCATGTAATTACTTGTGGGCTTAACTTATAATCATAAGGATTAAATAAAAGTTTTCTTCTCGTTCCCTACAGCCTAACTCCATGACATAGCTTTCATTTTACATCTCATTACAGCTAAATATTACATATTACTGTGTATAACTGCCTCAAGCATGTTTGATCGACCTTTATAAACTACTTAACATCATTCATTGTCTCTCACAGACACCACCATTAAGGACTAATAAATGTACTAACTGTAACCATGACCCCTACAGAGCTTTATACTGCTGGGCAGGAACACCATTATTGCTGACTTAAGATGAAGACATCTTTCTTCTTGACTTTCAAAGGACATCTTTCACTATAACTGCAAAACATATGTCTTATGCCTTGCTAGACTACACTTTTATTTTTACATGATTTTTTTTTCTTTTTTCTTCAGAGTAGCTTCTAAGGGATTTATAGCACTCTGCCTCCCTGTCTTTACGTGTGTGTAAAAATGTCTAGGCGCGACCCTGAACGCTTAAATGTCTGATTCTGAAGAAAAGAAAAGACGTAGTGTTGATGTGTACAGATCTGACACTGCATGCTGACATGATAGAATGGTAATAACCACATTACTTTAAAACAGTGACTGAATAGAGTAAATTATACTGATATCTTCTTACAAATTGCCATTAATGTCTTTTCATTACTTTACATGATATTATTTTGATGAGTCGTAGCCGCACTAGCGGTGTGGCTCCATGTATGACAGTGTCAGTCGGTCTGTCGGTCAGTCCACCACTTCGGTCCAGACTGAAATATCACAACAACTACTGTGGACTTTGGTGATCCCCTGACTTTTCATCTCTGGTAAACATTATACCTGCTAAACATCAGCATTGTTAGCATTGACATTGTGGGCATGTTAGCATGCTGACATTGGCATTTAGCTCAAAGCACCACTGTGCCAAAGTACAGCCTCACAGAGCTGCTAGTGTGGCTGTAGACTCTTAGTCTAGATTCTCCACAAGCTGTAGTTACTCAATATATGGCAAATATAATCAAAGCATAAAAGTCAGATTATCTTTACCACACTGTTCCCAAAGGTCAAGACTGAACACTCATGCTTAAAGTAATTACTCAACTCTTTATGGAGTACGGCATCTGAGCAAGAGCCTCGCCAGCTGGACTCAGGATAGGCTTTGTCAAGTTTGATGTGTTGCGCGCGCGCGCGTGTGTGTGTGTAAAGTCAGATCCAAAAAACACCAGTAGCAGATAGAGCTGTCTATCTTCATATGAGTGAGGTCCCAGAAACTGTGCTGCCCCTTGTTTTTCTAGAGACAAATAAGGGAGCCGTTTTAAGACAGCATTCATTTTGGAAAAATCAACGGAAAAAAGTGCATTTTCAATCTTGTTTGCTCATTTTCCATGTTGTGTTATACACATGTATACTGATATATACCATAAAATATCCAAATTTCTTATTTTCTTACGAAGACATTCCTAAGCAATAATCTTTACTTTGCAATACTGAAATTCCTTTGAAAACGCTGAAAAATGAAGTATAAAAACACTTCTTTAAATGATCCCTTCACATCCCGTTTGGACAATAAATACATCAAATCACAGTAAAGTGTTTGTGAAAAAAGACTGTGTTTTGTGCCAAAAATAAGTAAACATAACAAAAAGAAAAGTCAATGAAGCAAGGAACAGAAACTGCAAGACTGCATGAAGACAAATGGACCACAAAACTGTCAGAGGCTGGGTGCCATTTTGTATCCTGGTTGGTTGTCACTTACTCATTAACCCTGTCTCTCCTGGTAGCTCCTGTCCAGTAAACTGCCCACTTTTGGGCGAGTGACTGTAAACACAACCACAAGATAAATAAATACAAATAAAATGAATACAGTCCACTCAAAGACATCTTTAAGACAGGCTTAGTTTAATGGTTTTAACATTTCTGAGTTCACATATCATTCATTCATAAAACCTCTAATGTATGGTGTTGGTGTCAAACCTATGTACCTGCCTGAAGCTACTCCATTGGCACTGAATGTGAGACTGACTTTGAGAACTCCAGTGAAGTCAACTTTTACTGCATTCACTCCCAAGCCAAAAGGCACGCTCTAATTCTTAGAAAAATGAATGTGATTTCTTTCTGTTCTCAGAGCATAAGAGTAAAAATCACAGAAATGAGAGCGACACAAATGCTTTTTCATTCTTTGCGGTTGTGAAAGACAGTCATGGCTATTCACTGTAACACACCACACTGTCCTGAGGCATAGAAATAAAATGTGAAAAAGCTGTAATTTTGTGGCGTTTTTCTGACTCAGGTTCTTATAACCACATGACAACTAGACAATGGCCTAGTTCTCTCAGTGCAACTGCTATGGCTGTTTTAGATAAAAGTTAGAGTAAATAGTATCAAGAAAGATTTTCCAAATACTTTTTACTTACAATAAAAGAACTGTTTCAGTTGTTCCTCAGAAATCCCACTCAAAATCATAGCACGCCATCTTTAATACCTGCAGGACAATTCAAAAACACTGTGCAGCTTCACCAGATGGTGAAACAGAGCAGTGGAAATGAATCACGGCACAATGCAGAGACAGAGTCAACTCTTCACCTGGATAAAGATTTTCTTCTCTCCACTCCTGCTTCTGTCCCACAGTCCTCTCCCTCATATTTTATCCCCACCTCTCCACCCTCTGCAGGGGTGTCGGGTGCTGGGTCAGGAGGTGACCTCTTCCCTGCCTGTCTGGTATCTACTTGCCCTCCCTGGTCTCTCTGGTCCCACTCTGGTTCCTGCTGTGGGTGCAGAGGTCCAGGTCTCTCCAAGCACCAGTGCTCCTCCTACACATGACGGACAGCAGTGAAGACAAAACAGCAAGAATACTTGGGATTAGCGTGAGTGTGCTGGTTTGCGAGATGACTTTGTGACCACAAGGTTGCTACTTTTCTTAGCTGGGGTCATGTGGATCTGGAGACTTAAACATGCAGCCCAGTCTCCCTGTGGAACTCTCATCAAAGGGACGCTCTTTAATGTGAGTCACTGTCTCTGTATTTTCTCCTCGCTCAAAAGCAAATTAATAATTAACAGTGTATCATTTGATAACCTGATATGCTGAATATGGATGTAGTCTTTTATTTGCAGAATTCACCTCTGAAAAACATTACACGGACAATGTATGAATCCAACAGTATCTAATGAAACAGAAACGTGGCATAACACCTCTTAAAACATCCAAAGTAACTAATCAAACTAGATTTAAACAGCTGAGTTGTATGTGTTGCTACACAGTGTGTTTACAGTATGTACCTGTACATGCATTTGTTTTTATTCATGCATGTTCTTCTTTGGGATGTGGTGTATTTGTCTGGCTGTATTTGTGTGTCTGTGTGTGTGGGCCTGAGGCAAACTGAAATGAAGCAACACTCAGCAGACACCGCCCCAGGCTAACTTAATATGGGCCTCCTTTGACGCAATCACACACACACACACGCATAAACGTGGCTTGATGCTAGGTTTCACATCCATTTCGTCAACTGGATGCTACCACCCACCAGCATGCTGCCGAGTGGGAGGTTAGGCTTTATCAGAGCCAGCCTGCACCACTGTACGTTTGAACCACGAGGATCTGAGGCAGTTACCTTGACAGTGCGGCGCTGAACAATATCTCTGCCGTCCAAAACAATTAATTTCAAACATGCAGGTTATGTTAGATAATTCAAGCTACTGCAGTGTACCTAAATGACCCGTGTAAGTGTGTGTTTGTGTACCTGTCCGAACAGACCGATGGTATCTCCGGGCATGCAGCTAAAGCCACACTGCAGTCTGATGATGCTGAGAGAAGGATGAGTTTATCGCCATGGAAACACATCTCCAGGTGAGTCACACGATCAAGGTGTGGGCGGAAACTACACAGTAGTTTTGGAGGTTCTTTCGTTATTCCATCATCTGGCTTAAGACAATAATGCTGAGGGACCGAGGAGCAAAGCAGTGGATTACTTAATCTATGTTTTGGCTGGAAGAAAGTTTTCCTCTGTGGATGTACAAAAACATGCATTAAATTTATATTACTGTAAGACTGCTAAGACCTGCCCCCCTCAGTTAATGTTGCTATGTCTGTCAAGCTTTCGACCGTAGGGCGTAGATTTTGCCGGCTGACATGACAACTGTCACTAGCTGATTTAATTATCCGTAGCTAGCTATCTAACTAACGTAAAAGGGTCTTCGATATTCAATTGATGGCTACGGTATGCGAAAAGACTAATCTAAAGGTAAATGTCCTTGGAAAAAAGTCAGCGTCCTAACCAGCTGATGATCCATGTAGAAGACTGAAATAAAGGAACAGCATTGTTCTGGTACCGCAGAGTAGAGATAGTTAGCTCTAGTATTATGGAGCAGTATGAGAAGGAAAACGTGAGATCAAACTGTTATTTTGTTATGACATAGGCCCTGTTTTGATACTTAGCTTACCATAGAAAATAAATACATGGGCAAGCTATAGAGGTTAGATTTATGCTTTATTATTTGTGTTTTAATTTTCTACAGTAACACATAAGTTTGGCTGGGGTTGCTGGAGTGTAAACGTCCAATGAAGAGCAGGACAGCGCTGCCACTGTTACCCTAAACTCTAATACCACAGCGGCCATTCCACTCGTGAATGGGGCATTTTCTGAAGTAACCTGTACGCCCACAAAATAATGTAACATTAGCTAATGATATTCTCCTAGGCCTTGAGATAACACTATGTTATTAGCATTATTACTGTGGTGGCTAACCTTTGTAGCTTACGTTAGAGCAGATAAACACACTGTTTCATCCATTTCTTGCATGTTTGCTGTGTTGTTCGTTTTGGAAAGGTGATAAAAAAAAGACACCACCCTCCAAACTCTTTAGATACCAAGCATCTCTGTTGCTATAGCCCAATTGGATTGGACAATTGCTGCTCAATCAATCAACAAATCTATGTGACCTTTGGCCATATATGTTTTGCTGTGAGAAATATTATTATCAAAAACATAAAGTACATTTATTGTAATTAACACAAATACTTACTTTATTTGGCATGTTGTGTAATACAGTATATGTAAATACCTTCCACAAACTATTGCATCATGGGTGAGACCTGTTATTGAACTGTGAAGTCCTATGTCCAAGACCACAACACTGTATACTGTGCAATCATGTTAGTCACCCAGCTGTCTCCAAAGCGTGCTCCAAACTTGCCGACGGACAGGATTTCTACCAGAGAGCACTGAGCTTGTCCAACTTCTTCAACTCTGCTACATATATACATAAATCTCCATAAATTAAACTGGAAGCCAAATGAGACGCACCCATTTGAATTCATCCCCTCTTATAAACTGTGACAGAGTTGAGCTGTGAATATTGTGGTAATAATACCCAAGAGGGTGTTCTTTTACTGCGATTATGAGCATGACAGTGATGCAGCTATGCCTTATACCCATGCTGCTATCTAAGTCTTCATAATCATTGTCAAAAAGTCAAAAGGCCTCTCTGAGGTATCAGAAACTCTTCAGCTACCAGACATGTGTTACGTATGTAAAGTGTTCACATGCTGAAGTGAAGCTCTAATCAGCTAACTTACTGATAACTTGGCTGAAATTACTGTTAATTTTACTTTAGCCTTTAATGATTTTATCCTCTTCTAGTAGAGGTGATTTGCCAAAAGAATGTCATAGTAAATCAGTGTTTTTCCATACATTTCTGTGGATAGGCTATTTCTGTTAAAAATGGGGAAGCAAAATGCAAACAATACTCCTCTCATTCATTCAAACTGCCTCTAAAATGTAAAATAAAATACCAAAGAGGATGGGGACATTATCTCCTTCTGCTAATATATAAGTGGAGATATTCTAAATGATTGACTGGTCTGGTTGTACTCTTGCAAGCTTCTGGGGCTTCAAAATGACAGACAGGGCTGTCATTTTCTGAGTGAACAACAGGGCTGATCTAATGGAAATATTGAGGCTCACTCTCTCATCACTGTCTACTACAGTCTGCCTCTTGATCTCTGTCCCTCCCTCTGACTCTGTGTTCACCCATCTCCATCACTCTCTCTGTTTTTGTCACTCTGTCTCTTGTTCTTCTTACAGTATACACAAATGCCATGGTGGCATGTGAATCAGTGTGTTCCACTGCAGCTGATGTACAATATATAGTACGTATGAGGGTGCGATGAACACCTACCTGAATGTCCCAAGTCTTGAGCGTTCCCTCCCTATCAGCTGTGACTAAATATTTTCCACAGGGGCTGACAGTCATAACAAGAGACCCCAGGTCTCTGTTGTGAGCTGTGAACTGTCCCACCAGACGGCTGTGGGCGGTGTTCCAGAGTCTGACCACACCTGCACCTCCACAGGACACCAAGTTTGCACCACCTGATGGAAATGAAGGACAATTCATAATTACTGCATGACTTTTGCAGAAGTGTGCGTAAGTTTAAAAAGGCAATATGTAGCATCAATAGCACAAACACTGAACCACAGAAACTCCTTAAAAACTTGACTATCTACATACTACTAAGTACATATGTTCTTATGTTAGACAGAGCAGCAGGGAAGGTAGGACCAGATACAACAATGGAAGAAGCAGGTCTGACCGCCCACAGACCATCAAAGGGCCAATCTCCTGGCCAGAGGCAGAGATTGTACATTTGCAAAAATAGACACTGCCTCAGTCTTTGCCTCAGTCAGTCTGAGCAGCAGGAGTAAAGGCCAGGGTCCAGAGGCTAATCATGGTTTGTATTTTTTTAACCAAGTGGCTAAACAGCTACAGCTAGCAGAAGCAGCAGCTACTGTAGGAATAACACTGAGAATAAATCAAAGTGGAATAAAAACCCAAGCAACCACAGTTATAGTTAAAAGAAAGAAAGAAAGAAAGAAAAGTAAACTTCAGAGCTTGAGTTGCTGCATATGAAAAGTAGTTAAAAATTGGAA
The DNA here is from genome assembly GCA_005408345.1 of Macquaria australasica. Lineage (NCBI taxonomy): Eukaryota > Metazoa > Chordata > Actinopteri > Centrarchiformes > Percichthyidae > Macquaria > Macquaria australasica. Next base: position 660,242 of record SEMN01000109.1, read on the forward strand.
AACTTGCCAAACTCACCACATCAAACAATCATTGATGTGTAGCTACTATACAGTGACTAAGCATAAGATACCCGAAGCCTTACTGTCTTTGTAATGTGTAAACACAATACACATAGAGTAATGTGCAAGTGTGCATCTGTGTGTAAGTGCAACTGTGTATTTTAACAACAAAAACAGGCTGTATATGCAGCGTATTTGACATTTAAAAAAGGACTCTTTCAACTCTCTAAAGTAACTTCACTGTGTTTGCAACTATAACTCTTCATGTCGCAGGCTCTCACATAACAACCACAGTATATTATACACAGGCAGAATATATGGTTTTGGCCTCAAAACAAAAAGGCAAAATCACCACCTGGTTTCCAAGTTGGAAAGGTTTTCTGGCTATAATAAAACAGCCAAACAATTTTGGGCAAGATGACATGTTGATTTCAGCAACACTGTGACTCAGGTCAAAATACAGAATTTATTTGGGTGAATAGAAATTGTTTTGTAATCATTGCTTTTATTTTGGGATAGCTCCTGAGGCGATGCTGCCTAACAACATTATGCAGTGTCCCATATCTAACAGAACAGAACACTCTAAGGTTGATAAGGATTATACAGTTGAAGTTTAGTTTTCAATATTTCACCTATAGCTGCAGCCGCAGACGTGCGTCCTGGTAAAAAGAACAATCTAGTGATGGCAATGGAGCTATCGGAGTCTTCTTTGCCATTCACGGCAAGATGAGAACTGGGGAAATGGCCTAGAAAATCAGAGTTGAGCAAAGATTTGAAAGACAAAGAAAAAATGAGGAAAGGGAGACAAATCACAGGCTGAAGAGTAAGAAACATTTACTTTACAATTGCAAAATACAGTGTTGTTTGTTGAATTTATTTGCATCTGCGTGTGAAAGTGAGACCAAGCTGCTTCTTGCCTTCTCTGTGTTCAGCATGTGGTCGCAGTTTCCTCAAAGCCTTTTCTGTGCTGTTGTTCCACACTATAATCTCTCCATCGTAGCTTCCTGCACACATCAGAAGCGAGACGAAACTCTTAAAATCGCACATTGCTTTTTGGCATTTTTGCATCGACAAATACGCTGCAAAAGCCGACAGGCTTTCATATTGACTAAGTCCATTGAAACAGAAAGAAAATGTCACATTTTCAAAAGAAATATCAGGAATCAACACAAACTCAACACACTTTTAATTTCCTCTTGCTGCTGAATCATGCAAGCCAGCCACTAAAACCACCCAAAGACGATAAAGCTCAACATCTGTTCCACCACTCAAACCTTAACTTTCACCTCAAGAGAAAGTGCTTTTCAAATAATCTACATTATATATAAGAACGTGTGTGTGTGTGTCATATACGACAGTAGAACAGCAGTTAATGAGATGTGTGAGGAGTGTGTTTGCTATGGGAGGTGTGTATGTGTGAGCAATAGGAGATATAAAGTTTATGAGAGTGTGGGTCGCCTGCATTATTCATGCAGCCCAGGGCCAGCTTCTGTATTTCAAGTGACTTTTATCATGCCGTGTGTGTGTGTGTGCTCTTGTGTTTCTATATTAACAGAGAGGGATAAAGGGGGTGAGAGAGTGTAGATATCTGCATCATCTACACAATGTTGAGCTTTAAAATGGAGCTGGATTAACATCACCTTCATTAACTTTTAAAAGTGCTCTAATACACTCAAACCCACAGCACAGCACATAAGCCTATATGCACAGGGACACATGATCATTAATGGAAGAAGAAATACATGAGAGTACACACAAGAGCACAGTAACAAACTCTCATAGCTCCTTTTCATTCAAAGAGCACTTCACTATTTGGGTGTGTTATGCTAGTAGTGGCTAATGTAGCTTGAAGCTGCTAGTCTCAAGCAGTGATAAGGAGCAGGCTACAGAGGTCTGGTAAGCTCACAGCTCTACACACCCAGATTTTTCTTTTCCATTTTCAAACTAGTAGTCTCCAGCCTCAACTGATGCTGACTCAAGTGACATCACCTGAGGACATTTATCAGACTTTGCACAGCTCCCTCTGGACCCTCAAAAGACCCACATCTGCAGCCGTACTCTCCGACACCTGTAAACACACTTTCATGTGTAAAATTGGTAGAGTTCCCCTTTAATTCACTAACTTGTCAACAAAGAAATTTGAAATATACAGTATATATAAATCAGAGCACCCTCTCCTTGAAAAACATGTCATTCAGTATTCTGATTTCTACGCTTGCTTTTCCATTTCTAAAACATTTTGGCCATAAAAGTTCAGATGAGTTGGTCTTTGGTTGCTTGGAAGGTGTTCAGCCATGTAGGATTAAAGGATCCGAGGGAAAGAAGGAAGAGCGAAAAGGGGGAGGTTGTGACTGAAGGAGGTACACAGGACCCCTGTGTACATGTACCCTGCTGTGTGTGTGTGTGTGTGTGTGTGTGTGTGTGTGTGTGTGTGTGTGTGTGTGTGTGTGTTTGACAGCGTCTGTGTGTGAGAAGCCAAGCAGAACCTAGCGAAGACTCTGAATATGGATGAGGAGGTTTCAGTCCCACATCAGCCAAATGTTCCTGCTGCAACTTGATTCAACTTGAGACACAAACAAACAGATGCATATACACACGCACACACACAGAGTCCTGAGCATGTGTGTGTGTCCAACAGAACTTTAAATTGACTTTTGTCACTGGTGGCCATGGTGCCACCACTGCTTTCACTTGGCAGCACTGGCACATCATTTGGCAACACGCACGTTTTGATGTGAGACAGCATTACTCACTGCAACCCTTAAGAAATGTGCTGGCAACTGAAACTAATGCGTCATAGCTTTTAGACGCCGTCTTTGTGCTCGGCGGATTTGGAGAAGAAAGAATTGGCAAAAATAGTTAATGTAGAAAATAACACAGTGATAGGTCACATCCACCTCCACACCTGAGTGTGGAAATGTAGGAAAGTGAGACGCGAATGTGATTCATTCTTTTTCTCACATTTGCCCAAAGGCCAGAGAAAGAGAGAGTATGCACAGGATATTAAAGCATAGGAGGAATTTATGAATGAATTACATCATTTTATGAATTTGTTGATCTGGATGTACCAGTACCTCTGATGACAGACAACCACTCCAAAAGCTGCAAGGTCACAGGTTTGATACCCACAAAGTGTTCATGAACAAGACGCTGGTTTAACCTTTTGTCTTTCTTCAGGAAACCATCAACTCTACGCCAAAGATACTATCAGGTAAAGTTTATTTGCATTTTCACGAGGCATCAATATTGTGAACCGACTGGCTGAGCGACAGAAAGAAATCACAGATAAAGGGGGATTGTCTTGCAAACACTCCGCTGGCAAACTGCAAAATATTCAATCATAGCTTTTGTTTTGTCAATTTCTTGCATCAACTATTAACAAAAAGGATTCAATGATTTGGTTTAAGCCCCAAAAATGCAATCACACTGTCACGTTTCAGAGACCTACGCAAATAAACACACCTTCAAACACACCGACATACATCATTTTATTCTCTCTTTCTAGCATATACAAGCCCCCACCCCTGCAGCCATATAACACACACACACACACAGACACACACACACACACACACACACGCTTGAAAGACAGAAAGTACTGTCTCTCATTTCCCCTCACTCCCACTGAGAGAGCTCTAATAAACATAATTTAAATTGGGCATTTGGATTAAATTGGAGGTGGAGGGTGCAGTGAGGGGCTGTGTGTGTGTGTGTGTGTGTGTGTGTGTGTGTGTGTGTGTGTGTGTGTGTGTGTGAAGAAATGCAGCGGGCTAACTAGGGAGATGAGGTAAAAAATAAACAGGAGTGAACGGGGAGTGTCAGTTAGAGAGCGGAAAAACGAGAGGAAGCAGGCAGAGAGAGGAGCTGAACACGCCGACAAAAAAATTGGGGAGCGAAGTTTGAAGAAGTTTCCAGGTTCACAGAGTAGCTCCTGATTTGTGCTTTTGTTCCAGCTCCAACTATTCATTTCCTTCCAAACCATTTCTCCCTCCAGCTTCAAGAACACCCACTCTTATCTACCTTTCCACCTCCATCCCTCACTTTATCGCTCTCTATACTTATCTCTGGGGTTGATGCATCTTAGAAGGCCAGAGAAAGTCTGCAGTTTGTTTCTGCTCGCACAGACTGGTAAACTGAAACCAAACTTTCAATACGTGAGCCAAAGTGATACAACTTCACAAACTGAAGAGCATACTGGGGAAAATTGGGTGCAGAGTGTTTGTAGTTTGATGGTTACAGAAGTGGACCAGTGACTGGAGGATTGCCAGTTTAATCCCCCAGGCAGAAAAATCTAAGAATGTGATGAGTGCTGAGGCGCTTTGCCGGTATTTCAAAAGTATGCTGTCTTCACAAACTAAAGACCTTCACTGACCGGCTCATTCTGCTTATCGTTTGTTAGGATGTAACGGGCAGGTCCTTTGTTTCTTTGGTTAATGATGGTCGTCAGTCTTGAGTTGCTCAATGTGACAGCTTGGCAAATGGGATCAATTGCCACAGGGTTGTCCACAAAATCATAAAAACAAAAAAATGTAAAAATCATGCGCATAAACTTTAGAGACGAGTTCCCAAAGATTGTATGAACTCACAGAAGTTGAATAAAAATTAGAGTGATTGAAAGAAGAGAGTAAACTTCTCGTCTGCTCTTCCATTTGCCAGAGGCGCCCAGTGTATCTGCATTTTAATAAGCGCTGGTGTGATTTTAGGACACTACACTGATTTCACGTGTGTGAGTCATTTCCATTTCATACCACTGAATCCATGCCGTGATCAGTTGCCTGATCATTTTGATGGTAATTCTAGATAATTTTCTGCAATGTATAATTTTACTTGCTTTTTTTTTGTTTCCTCTTTCAAAATGTTTTGTGCAACAACACTACTACAAAAGGAATACCCTCAGTGAGGTAATAAATACAGACACAAAAACACCCACCTGCTGGTCCAACCTACTACTTGTGCAGACAAACAAATCCAAAAAAAAAAAACAATAACAAGACAAAAACAGAGGAGTAAAATTTGTTGGCCCGAGTTGTTGTCCCTCCAACCTCTCTGTGGGTAGTGCTTAGTTATGATTGTATTACCTCTCCCTCACACACACACACACACAAACCTGTGACCAGAGTCTGTGGAGGCTGGAATGCGGCACAGAGCACATCACTGCGATGCTGAACACCTCCCTTCCACTCCGACGGCTCAACAAAAGACTGCGAGAAGGAATGCAGACGGAAAACTGTTAACATCCTGCAGAGACACAGAGAGAAGGTGGTGGGGAGAAATGAAAAAGGTGTGTTACAAACCTCACAGACTTTCTTTACAGTATATATGTTGATGTACAACCTGGTTTATCAACACAAACACACTCACACACACACACACACACACACACACACACCTCAGTTCACAGTACATTTTGTGGAAAATATATTTAATCTTATACATTATAATTAGCCTTATTAGTAGTAGCAGTAGGAACAACAGTAGCAGTGGCTGCAGAGGAAGTAGCAGCAATAGTGATGGTAGTAGTAGCGGTATTAGTAGCTGTAATAGTAGTAGTGATGGTAGTGGCAGTAGTAGAAGTTAAAGTAATAGTAATACTAGAAGAAGATTAGTAGTAGTAGAAACAGTAGTATTGGTGGCACTAGCAGTAATAGTAGAAGTAGAAGTGGAAGAAAAAGTACCTGTGGTAACAGCAGCATTAGTAGTGATAGGAGTAGTAGTTGTGGTAGTTTCAGTATCAGCAATAGTAATAGTATAAGTACTAGTAGCGGTAGCAGAAGTAGTAACATCAATAGTAGTTGTAATATTAGTAGTAGCAGTAGCAGCTGTAGTACCAGTAGCAGTAGGAGTAATAGTAATAGCAGTATTAGCATTAGCAGTGATAGTAATAGTAATAGTAGTGGCGGTAGCAGAAGCAGCACTAATAATAGCAGTAACAGTAGTAGTAGAAGTCGTAGTAGTATTAGTAGTGCAATGTGCACATAGCAAGATTAAAAATGGACATTTGAATTTGAATCTGGACTAATTACTTTCAGATTTTCCACCCTAAAATGTAAATGTAGCATTTTCTCCCATTTTTGAGCAATTGTAAATCAGACAGATAGAAACTAGAGTGGAGTAGTAGAAGCAGTGATAGTAGTAGAGGTAGCAGAAGCAACAAACAGTAGTAGTAGTGATGGCGGGAGCTACTATTAGTAGCAGTAAAGGTAGCAGTAATAGAAGTAACAGTGATAGTAGTAGAAGTAGAAAGAGAAGTACCAGTACCAATAGCAGTAGTTGCAGTAGCAGTATTAATAATAGCAACAGCAGTAATAGTAGTGGTAGAAGTTGGTGTGGAAGTTGTTGTAGTACAATATGCAGTCAGATTTTCCACCCTAAAGGGAGATTTAGCATTTTCTCACAATTTGGACCATTTCTAAATGAGACAGATTATTACCAGTAGAGACTGTATTTGACTCTAATACGTTTTGTTTGGATGATGTGTAAGATTACTCCAATATAAATCATATTTCCCTGCTACAGAGTCAAACATTGCTTTACATGCTGTGCATCAAGAGAGTGTTGGAAATGAACATGGGAGCTGTTTCTTTACACTACATCATGCATATAAAACACTTTAATACTCATAATCTCAGAAGGGTTTTTAGCACACCTGCAATGAGTTCTACTTCTTTAATCTTTGGCTTTATGTCATGGCAACACTTTTATTGTTTTTTATTGTTGTGCAGGTACTTTACATGAAATGACAAAATAATGCACTATGTTTTCAAACAGAGGTCTATCAGTGGGACGTGGATATTTCAATCTGCATGAGATCGTATGAGCAGCAGCAGCAGCAGGCAATGGGACTTTAAATTAGATGCCATGCGACACAGCACTATATGGATTAAACTGTGGTCTAGGTGGATGTGAAGAAACAGGAAATTATATGATTGATGAAAGTCATAACGGCAGTATTTTCTTTTTTACTGCTGCTGATCTGTCGTCTATGTTCTCTTTACCACTGTGACACCCCGGAGAGCAACAAAGTGTGTGTGTGTGTGTGTGTGTGTGTGTGTGTGTGTGTGTGTGTGTGTGTGTGTGTGTGTGTGTGTGTGCGCGTGTGTTTGGAAAAGAGAGGGAAAGGCAGAGAGAGAGAGAGAGAGAGAGAGGGAGTCGTATAACTTGATGATAGCACACTGCTGAGTTCAGCTCACTGGGTGTGAAATGATGATGATGAAGATGAAGAGCAGATGTGATGCGAGTATACAAAGAAACACACACACACACACACACACACACACACACACAAATATGAGGTAGTGATACTCGTTAGAGTCCAGATGTCTGGTTGGCTCTGAGTCGTTGGCAGGCAGAGGGAGCGGGAGAGGACAGCTAGAAACACACACACACACACATACTCTCTTGCTCTCCGGGGTGTCACAGGGTGGTAAAGAGAACATAGGCAACAGATCAGCCGTGTTTCTCACATACACTCATACTCATTCTGACTCTTTGACAGGTGCAGTCTCTTTCATACACAATGTGCAAACATACACACTCTGAGGGCGTTACTGCATCAAAACACCTGATATTCACCTGGGTCTTACAGCCATAACATTATGACCACTGACAGGTGAAGTGAAGAACATTGATTATCTCATTACAATGGCACCTGTCAGTGGGGGGGGGGGGGGGTATATTAGGCAGCAAGTGAACATTTTGTCCTCAAAGTTGATGCGTTGGAAGCAGGAAAAATGGGCGAGCATAAGAATGTGAGCAACTTTGACAAGGACCAAATTGTGATGGCTAGACAACTGGGTCAGAGCATCTCCAAAACTGCAGATCTTGTGGGGTGTTCCCCGTCTGCAGTGATCAGTACCTACCAAAAGTGGTCCAAGGAAGGAAAACCGGTGAACCGGCAACAGGGTCATGGGCGGCCAAGGCTCATTGATGCATGTGGGGAGCGAAGGCTGGCCCGTGTGGTCCGATCCAACAGAAGAGCTACTGTAGCTCAAACTACTGAAAAAGTTAATGCTGGTTCTGATAGAAAGGTGTCAGAACACACAGTGCATCACAGTTTGTTGCGTATGGGGCTGCGTAGCCGCAGAACGGTCAGGGTGCCCATGCCGACCCCTGTCCACCGCCGAATGCGCCTGCAATGGGCATGTGAGCATCAGAACTGGACCACGGAGCAATGGAAGAAGGTGGCCTGTTCTGATGAATCACGTTTTCTTTTACATCATGTGGATGGCCGGGTGCGTGTGCGTCGCTTACCTGGGGAAGACGTGGCACCAGGATGCACTATGGGAAGAAGGCAAGCTGGCGGAGGCAAGGTGATGCTTTGGGCTATGTTCTGCTGGGAAACCTTGGGTCCTGCCATTCATGTGGATGTTACTGTGACACGTACCACCTAAACATTGTTGCAGACCAAGTACACCCCTTCATGGAAATGGTATTCCCTAATGGCAGTGGCCTCTTTCAGCAGGATAATGCGCCCTGCCACACTGCAAAAATGGTTCAGGAATGGTTTGAGGAACACAACAACAAGTTCAAGGTGTTGACTTGGCCTCCAAATTCCCCAGATCTCAATCAAATCGAGCATCTGTGGGACGTGCTGGACAAACAAGTCCGATCCATGGAGGCCCCACCTCGCAACTTGCAGGACTTAAAGGATCTGCTGCTAACGTCTTGGTGCCAGATACCACAGCACACCTTCAGAGGTCTAGTGGAGTCCATGCCTCGATGGGTCAGGACTGTTTTGGTGGCAAAAGGGGGACCTACACAATATTAGGCAGGTGGTCATAATATTATGGCTGATCGATGTATGTTTGCATACATTTTTAGTTTTGCACAGTATTGCACATTTGGTGTTGTATTCAATATTGATTACAGTAAGTAAACAAAAAATAATAATCACACTTTAAATATACACATCTACAGTACCTCTCCCAGCCCATCACCAGTATGCTCCTCTTCAGCAGCAGGACCTGCGAGATCTCCACAGCTCGACCCAGGCCGGCATTCATTCTGTGGAGGCAGCGGCCATTGAAGTCCCACACCTGCAAAAGATGGCACAAATGACAAATGCTTCCCTTCAAAGCACAACCCAAATGCCAACAGAGAACACCACTCAACATGTCACCTTCATGTTTCTTAGGATGTTTAGCACAATGTTATGCCGCTACACACAAACTGTACATGTCAGTCCCTTTCGTCAGCCCTCACATTCCCAACATTTTCTTGTCTGGAAAAGAGAGAGGTAACAGAAATAGGAACAGTTGTATTCGCTTATGAGAGAAGCCCAGCTGCTTATTTCTTTTTTCAAGAAGTGAAGTCAAGATGTTTTGAAATGAGGATATTTTTTGGCCGCCCACATGAGGTTACACACTATTAAGCTACTATCCTACTGTACATCAATCAAACATGACAGCTCAGGTACGTATTTCACACTGTCTCTCCCAGTTTGCATGATGACGCAGTTTGGATCTGTGTTCTGGCATTTAACAATGAAACACTGATTGGCCCAATGGGAACGCTGTAATTAAAAGGTCAAAATTTCAAATTCTGAATGGCCCTAACTGCTACACCACGGGTTCAGTGTTGATGAAAATTGGAGAGATGATGCATGATGTTACTAATTGGCCCAAGGGGTGCCTGCATCTTCTGCCGAGGATGACTTGTGTAGCTGTTTCAAATGGCACTGTGAGTGTATACCTGACACTGCTTGCACAAGGCTGCTCAGAGGTATTACAAGGCTTCTCATAAGGGCTCATGGGGTCAGAGAGCTTATGTGGCTGATTATATTGATTATAATATGCATAATTATAATTATTCTTCTTTTTTTTTTATATGTTGAGAACAATTGCTCCAAGCTTGGAGTCATTGTGTAGTGCTTGAATGCAGAGTGCAAATACAGTCACAGAGCACCACATGTTTGAAATACCAACCAAAGTTGAAACTCAAAGAAAATTAAAAAGCTCTGCAAGACACGCTTCTTCCCACATGCTTGTATGTGCACACATTGCACACAATTAGAGGAGGTACAGACAGAGAGGGCTATAACTTTTTCTAAAACACAAAAATGTGAGCAAACACTCATTATAGAAGGTGTCAACATGCACACCCAAACACACACAAAAAAGTGGCTGATGGTATGCCACTTCTGTTTGAGTGGCAGATGCCAATATCTTGATTATTGGTATGCCGGTATGTCGCTTTTTTTCCACTGACACATACCATTTCCTAATGCCAGGTGCCTCTTGAAACTGGTATGCCACCCTTGTGGCTTCAGTTCTTCACACTGCCCCCTGATATATGTACGCAAATTTGCTGCAAATATTTAGATTTTATTCGCAGTGCCGTTATATTTTTAATAAACATATACTTACATTATAAAATTGTTTATGGCACTAAGTACCTGTTGCAAAACTTGAAAGGAAAAGAACATTTGCATATGCATTGGGGGGAGGTAGAGGGCATGCCAGTTGAGGACAGCTTCTTCCTAACACTTAAGAACAGCACCCACTGAAAAGTTTTAAGGTGAATTTACAGTTATGCATTAAGGGGTTATGGCGTAGCTACCGAGCCTTCACATGTAGCTGCTGTAGCTACACCCATAACTGATGTGCGCCTCTTCAAAAACGTCACCAGTCAACTGCACGTCGGGTGTACAGAGGCAATGGAGATACCACATGAAGACCACAGCATGTGTTTTCTACTACAAGCTTCTGATCCGGTGAAGACAACATTAAGCACATTGAAGAAGCACTCAGTAATCTACAATACATCCATCTTATGTTGCAGGATGCCATCAACAAATGAAATACGAAGCTGAACTATAAATCAAAACCTACGCCATAGGTATCTACAGTGTGACAGACATTAACACCTTGCATCAGGTATAAATCCAGCTTTATTGTGGTCAAGAACTGTATGCATAGAACAATGTATGCGTGTCAGTGGGTCTGAGGTTAAATGGCAGAGCTAAAGCCCTCTTTGCTTTTGGATGCACCCCTGTTTCATTTTGTCAATTTCATGGGCAAATTACGAGTTAGTGAAGTGTTAGTGTCTGTTACAAATTCTTAAACGTTTTCTGCCACTTCACCTTCCTCTTCACATCTTTTCATCAAACTCTATTCTCTGCCGGTTTTGCATTTCAGTCAGTGTATTTCAGAGTTTGCATTTCCATGAGGATTGACCTGCAGCTATATGGTTCACAACTGAACGAGTGTGTGTGTGTGTGTGTGTGTGTGTGTGTGTGTGTGTGTGTGTGTGTGTGTGTGTCTGTCCACCTACTTTGACCTCCCCGTCAGTGCCTGCAGTAAACAGCCGGGTCTGCGTACCATCCAGGGCCATGGTGGAGATCTCAGCGTTGCCATGGCAACGGTGGAACTGCTTGACCTTTTGGCCCGTGTCAGCCAGCCAGCAGATCACAGAGGAGGCAGAGTCACTGCTGACTACCTGCAGACAGAGAGAGAGAGAGGATATCAATCATCAAAAAGAGTTTGATCCCTTTTATTCTGCGAGAAAGGCAGCTTCCGCTGATGTACTCTTTAATGACTCTCACATAGCCAAACCATTCTCCTTGCTTCGTTTGTTTTTCACTTTATTTTAGTGCTAAGCCACCACTGAAGAAAATATGCAACTAATGCTGCTGTCAAGTGGGAATAAAAGCAGGCGAGAAAAAATCAAGAGTGGATGCACTTTATAAAATGAAAGATGTTCATATTTGATGCATTAGCTGTTTCGTTATTTGTGTGGTGTTGCTCCACTGTGTGGGGAACTAATGACAGCTGTGGAAGCTGTCTGTTATGGAGCGGGGCAAAAGGAACAAAACATGCAATAAAACATACACAGATGACACATACGTTTAAAAAAAGGAAGAAAGCATTATTCCTCTGTGATAACTCTACTGAATTTAATGTGAGTTATGTCAAACTGTTTCAAACCTAAAATACTAAATTTAGCTCAATCAAACAATATCATGACAGCATTCCCAGATGTTTACTGAAGTCAGCATATTTTGTGAAATGTAATCACAGCCAACAATTTCATTAAGACTTTTGCATATAATTGTTTGAAGAAACTATTGTAGAATGGACAGAGTGCTCAAAGAAAATGTTGACATCCATGACAACTAGACAAACTCCATCTACTGATGAAGAGCATGTGACATGATCGAAAGCTCCAGAACAGCCACTAAACTTGGCTTGAGATTGTTTGTCAACTGCTGTTTCCAAGGTCAAGAATGAACTTTCAAACTCAACTATTGATGGAGTAGGAATCATCAGTATCGGAGTTTTCTGCTCAGTTAATACACTTGTGTCTGGATAAAGACAAACAGTGAGTGAAAAACAGTGACAGAGATGAAAACCAAAGAAATAAAGTCTCAGGGAGCCGTTTCACCTGCATACCTGTCTGAACAGACTGTTATACAGCACACAGATAACAGGGTGTTGGTGGCTGCTGGTCCTCTTCTCCTCCTTCATGGTCTCCAGCAGGAGAAGCAGGCTGTTGAAGGAAAGCAGGAGGAGTTGACGCTCCTCATGGAGGAACAGCAGCGTGTGTGTGTCCTCCTGCGTCTTTGGGAAGACACCGGCCAGGCGGTGAACACACAGCTGACTAGATACATCCCATAGACACAGGACCTGGAAAGTGTATGAGTAGATGTATGTAGGGGTAGAAGCTATATGAATCTCCACATCATCATAATTGCAGAATAAATACAATAATTGCCAAGAGGAATGGTTAATCTAGCAGCCTCTGCACAATGTTACAGAGTGCCACTTAGTTAGAATTCACATGAACTCTGCCACATTGCTTTACGACACAAAACAAGACGACTGTCACTGCTCCAAGAACTCTTCCAGAAGACAACTGAGATAAAGCTTTCAAAGTTTCTTGCATTGGCAGATGGTATTTGAGCAGAAGGCAGATGGAACATAAATCACTTCTAAAATATTCATTATCTTCAGAAAAACCAGAGAGAAGGCAAACATGCACAGCGCTGCAACAGGGAGAGGAAAAGCAGCACAAGCAGCAACATCCTCTTTGCATCAGAAAGAAGAAGGGTTTAAAGGAAATGTGGTCTTGATTTTGAGAAACGCCAGCTCTTATAATGGCAACAGTGTGAAACAGGCTACCAATCATCTGCACCACAGCCTCCTTCCTCTGCAGTAATTATGGCAAGGTATAACAATTAATATTACAATGATAGGGCATTTTATCATTACATTATCTTTCTTAGCAGAGTGCTGCACACACACACACACACACACACACACACACACACTCCTACCTTATCTTTGGAGTAGCTGAGCAGTTGCTGCTTGGTCTGCATGAAGCGAACTGCGGTGACGGGACTTGTGTGCCCACTGAGCGCACAAACTGGCTCTGAGGTCACATAAGGGTTCCACAGCAAGACCTGATGATCCACACCTGCTGTGGCTACAACCAATCAGAATGTCCCAAATTAGCAGAGGTGCAAACTGCAAGTAAATACAGGAAACCATACTGTTTTTTTAGTTTGGAAGTTCTGCAGATCAATTCACACTTTTTAGATTCTTCTTAACCATGCCAACCAACCAAGGCAATAACACATACTATACATATACAATTTTCTGGTGAAAGTGTTTTTTTCTTTTACACTTTTCCCCATCTAAATTGAGAGTTCAAGGATAGAGGGCGTCATAGGACTGGGCAAGTAATCACCTATCAGATTGAGTCCACGGTGGTGGTCCATGTCCCACACACCCCTCTTTGTAAAGAAAGAAGTGACTCGTAGACTCCTGCTTTCCTTTTCCCTCCAGCCGATCACCATGCTGCTCTGCGGTCTGGTGCTGCACGACACAAAGGCTTCCAGCGAGCCCAGGTAACGTACTGCAGGAAGCAGGACAGAGTCAGAAAGTAAATTAGGTGTGATAGATACCGTAATTAGCTTTAGTACATCTAGAAAAGAGTGAGTAACACTGGGAAAGGAATTGAAATCAAACTATTCCAGCATCAGCTGTAAGTAAAAGACTGTAACTTTAATGAGGGTATTTTTGGTGCTATGACGTGAACGGAAACCTGATTGAAATTTATCAAAGATATGATTATTCATTAAAGAAATCAACTTTAAGTCAACAACCTTAACTAAAACATTCGATAAAAAATGGTAATTTAGAAATGGGTCTAAAAATGTTTAAATCCAGAGGTTCAGGCTAGGTTTCTTCAGAGGTGGGTGCACTGCTTCGGGCCTAAGGCAGGAGGGAACACAGCCAGTGGACAGAGAGTTATTCACAATGGATAAAATAGTGGAACCAACACTGTTAAAAACCTCCGTCAGAACTCTGGCAGGCATAACATCTAAAGGCTTTAGTTTGGCAACTGTGTCCTTTTAAGAGCACAATGAAAGGGCCTCAAAACGATTGAGCAAGGCAGAGGGGTCGCAGTGCAGAGAAGGATCACCTGTGACATGGCCGATCTGGAGTTTGGAGGACTGTGTGACCGAGAAAAGGAAAAGTCTCGATATGACAGACAACAATAGACCTGATTCATTAAAATGTTTATCTGCCCAGATTTGATCTGAACATTTTCTGGACAAACTAATTTCATGTCCCCCCGTGTGGAGCAATAATGCAGCAGAAGTTACCAGCAGATGGAATAAATTAGTTTTAACTCCAACAAATTCAATGTAAGACAACATTGCATTGCAACATATTCTGATGATGACACACTGTTCATTTGATTTAATTTCTTCAAATTAGATACTTCATCCTGCTGATGCCAAAATGCTTTCACTACCAGAACTCTGAAGGACATCCACTTTCTGAAATGGCTGTGCGAAATGTGCATTGACCGCAACCCCGCTGTATCGTAAACCAACCAATCCACAGGCGCTCAGCACAGCATAGAATTAGGTCGGTTTGATTTGCTCACTGGTATTACAGAAAATGTAATGGATCTTGCATCACCATCTATCTCAATTAACACTTTGATTGAGAACAGCGAAATTGGATGCCACACGTCTCCGTTAGAGGCTGCTTAGCTTTCAAATACTGCACAAATAAGTGCGGGGTTGTGAGATGGCATGTGACAGTCGCAGGTCAAAGATCGGCCGCATAGCTGGGGCAAATAATTACGTCTGATTACATTTCATACACCACATCTTTTCTCTGTCCTGTGAATTAAAAGACCAGTGGATTTTCAGACAGCGTCGCATGACTCATCATTGATTAATGATGCCTTCTCTCTTTCACTGACACACTCAAATCATAAATCAAACTATTTGTGATGCAAACCCAGATACATAACATCTGCTTAAGCCAGTGATGTATGTAATGTCACACGTATCGCTGTGAGTTTAGAATTTAAATAGGGACAGCAGGAGTCACTGTATATCAACATCAAAGCAGACCTCTTTACAACAACTCACTGCACATTTTGGGAGATTTTACCTACACGCTGACGTTTATCCTTAATGTTCGTTTTCATTTCTTTCATCACAACATTATGTGGATTATGGTAATGCTTTTCTCTCTCACTGACACACACTTCCTACACCTCTCCTTACTTGTCCTTACGGGTCTGTGTCCATCCCAATTTCCTCCTAATTTTCTCTCAATTTTCCTCTCTGTTCCACCACCCTCCCCCTCCCTTCCCTGCCGCCACCTCCTCCCTCCTCTCTCTGGTGGCCCGTGAGCCCGAAGGTTTGGAGGTCTGGATAACCAGCCATGTCTAATGGTACACAGCCCACTCATACTGCAGGGTGGGCAACTTCAAAAGAACAGCACCAGCAGCCCAGAGGTATACAAACTCTCAAAACACCACACAAACACACACACACACACACACACAGCAAACCTTAGTATACACCCTGTTTTGTTGTTTCACATGCACGCACACACACAGCCAGGAAAATTTCAATTAACCAGCCCTTTTAATGTTTTGGCATTGTCTCCTCTGTTTCCCTCTTTTTTGTTTTCCCTTTGTTTTCCCATTTCTTGTGCTTATTTATACGTTCTTTATTCTTGTTTTCCCCCTTTATCAGGATCTCCCCTTTCAGCCAAGCTAGTCTCAGAGCGCTGCCTCTGCTGAATCACTATCAAACAGCCCAATGACTCTTCAGAGGGGCTCTATACGAGTGATGCAATCGAGATACAACTAAGTGACCTCTTTGTTACCCAGGCTGAGCTGAAGTGGGGAGTCTCAGGAGGCCAGACCTCAAGCCCCCGACTTTATGCCAATAGTCAAAAGTCTGGCTATGTAAGACTATAAAGTGGATGACTCAGGACTCGCTGCGCGTGTGTGTGTGCGCGTGTGTGTGTGTATGCATCAGTGACAGAGACACGCCCAAGCATTTCCATGGTGTTGCATAAGCGGTTATTATAGAGATACTGAAATAGTGAGCAAGCAAACAAAGACAGTGGCTCTCATCCCAGCTGTCAAGGTGAAAGTGTGTGTGTGTGTGTGTGTGTGTGTGTGTGTGTGTGTGTGTGTGTCAGGTATCCCTGACACCCAGAGTGTGTTCTTCATTTTCTTTCTCTCTGTCACCCGAGACACTGATTTTGTATGCTTTCATTCTGTCCAGCTAATAAAAACTATTTTTGACCTGAGGCCCCAGGTGAAGGCAGTTAACTATAGGAAAGAAAAACAGCAGGAGGTGCACCTGGTTATTTAGAAAAACCAGCTTTCTGATATTTTGGCATGTTGGAACACATCTACTATTGTAGGCTCTTTCTGCTGGCCCCTTCATTTACATACAATATGAAACATTAGATGTGTAACCAGAGAAGTTTGGGTTGAGACAGGACAATGAAGAGTAAGGGTAAAGATGACAAAGCTACAGCAGAGACTTTCTCATGTGACTTTGTACAAGTCCAATTGGGCTATCATCAAAGAGAGACTGAAAAAGACGTTGGTATCTATGTTTTTGTCTCATAACGGCACATAAAAATAGAACCGCTTGTATTTCCTACCTTTTCTAACCCAGGCAGGCGCGTGTGCTCGGTGTGTCACAGTGTAACAGGAGTGATGCTTTCCTTTGACCAGTTCGCCCCACAGGATGATGTCTGCTGAATCTGAGTCCGTCCTCAGACCGAGTCTCTCAAACAGAGAGATATGAGCTGAGGTAAAATATAAAGCACTGACCTGGGATAACACACACACACACACACAGTTATAGAGCAATGGACTGATGAACACATGTAGATCCATCCATCTATCCATCCATTGTCTATACCGCTTATCCTCTTCAGCCCCCCGCGACCCTCTAAGAGGATAAGCGGTATAGAACACATGTAGATGATGCAAAAGAATGAAAAAAAGAATGACTCCTGACAATGTTCTGCCTCCCTCCTTCTTCTCTTCCCTCTTTCTATCATTCCTTTGCTTTTCTCTATCTGTGTATTACCTGTCCTCCAATGTCTCCTATGGTGAGGACGGCCTGGTCCGGGTGAGAGGGATCCACCCAGTAGTCCAGACACCAGGGAGTAAACTTCAAACCCTAGAGAAGACAAGAAGTGGGGTTGTATTTCATGTCCATCTACACATTTCTCTGGTTATAGTCTGGATACTCAATATCCAGAGTGCAACAGTAGAGGTTAATATGATTATAGAAAATGCTAAAACCAACAGAACCAAAACATTTATATATATTCTTAGATATATATTCTTTTTTTAGGAGGATTACTGCTATAGCTGTTACCTGGAGTTTATACTTGCAGCTGAAGTCCTGTTCAGACAGAATGTCATAAAAACACACCTCCTTACTTGTGAAAGACACAGCTATCTGAGAATGAGAAAAAGAGCTTATTAGAAACAGATGAACAGCAATTCAACTCATCAACATGATATAGTAAGGATTTAACAATTTCCCTGACTGATAATGACTGCATACTGTAACTGGGTAATCTTCATGTGTGTTATACAACAGAATTCTGTCACCCACTAATTTGTAGATTAAAGAATTGCTAATTAAAAGTATTGATCAATAATTAATGGTCTTATTGCTGAAAAATGAATGTTTATTTTCTGAATGTTACGCAACGGCTTCATGTCTGCAATGCCATTAACCAAAACCCCAAATCAATAATTCATTGATTGAGTGAAATGTTTGTTTACCTCTGTGCTGTACAATATCTGCCCCAATAACTGAGACTACTTATTAATAATTCATTTATAAATTAATTTCTACTATAACATTTTTTCAGTTGTGTAAACTATGCTACAAGACCCAGAATGTGGCTGGCAACATAAGCAGGACACAATCATTTGACTGACTGATTGATTGTCCGTTATGTGACTTTCTAAGTCACATAACGTCATCACATCACCTTGTGTACGTTGTGCAGCAGCACCACGTCTGTGACCCACAGGTCTTTGGGTGTGACTGTGCTGTTTTGCAGTCGATGTGTGTGCAGAAGGGACATGTCCTCTCCATCCCGCAGCCCCACAGTTCCTCCTTTACTCACGGTCAGATACTGACCTGAAGTCTGCAGGTGCAATACCTGGGGAGACCAGAGGACATCACAAAACAACAACATTTAACCTAGACAAACAGATGGATTGGGCAAACAGAAAGACTCTCTACTTACTTCACACTTTTGTAAAATTGACCTTCAGAACAGCTTTAATGCTCTTTGTGAGGCAGTTTGTAACATTTTAATGGGAAGTTAATTAGTAAAATGGAGCCTACATCCTTTAAGATGGAATTTAAAATATTTCAGCTTTAAGTATTTGCTTTCCTTTCTTGCTAATCTTTAGCCATAAAACTGCACTAGAATAACTCCATTAAACATGAGCTCCTCCCTAAATCTTCCTCTTATTGGATGCGAGTGAGTACAAGTGAGCAGTGCACATTCTTCTGTGCTGAAACCAATAAAACAAAAAGGATTAATGAATGATGCCATTTTATTTGGCTAAGCCACAAGAAGAAGAAAAAACAGAGCTGCAGAAAAAGGCTTGAGCTGACTGTCTGATGAGAAAGAGACATTCAATATCTTTAATGAAAGAAAGGTTTATTAATACTTATAGAATAGAGGTCAGGGCTTACACGTACTACCCATGTAATTACTGGGTCACTTTCCCACAGCCAACTGCAGGCTTTGTAGGATCTCTCAGATTGGCGTGTCATGTACTTATTTCTAATTATTCTAATTACCTATTTATCTACAGCTGGTGAGACACTGGTACGATGAGTTTCTAGCGACATTTCTTCCACAGATGTACCAAATGGAGCACTGACATTTTTGTAACCTGCTGTATGTTGCTTTAAAAACTTGTTAGACTTCTCTTAAAACTGACATATACTGCAAAATGCCCTTCAGTTTGACTTGTCTGTGCGGCTGCCTTTGTGATAAAGAGCCAAAGTCCTGCCCACTTTCCAAGCTAATTTGTCCCAATTAAAGGATTGTTTTAGTGAGACTTAAAGCTGGGGTAGGCAAAATCTGTTCAACCTAGGCAAAACCTTCCGCCTCTCTCTCTGCTGCCTCGTATCACTCCGCTAAGCCCCTCCCACCAAACCCACAACTTCAACCGGCAGCAGAAGGAGTCGCTTCCCCAGTGAAACTATCTCCCTCGTAGAGCTCACTCTCCACGGCGTGAGCCTCACCGAGACCGCGGTCCCTCCCGGTGCGACCTTTTTTCTCAAAGATGCTCCTCTAGTGCTTCGCGGCCGCAGAGCAGAGGCAGCTGCAACGCCGTCCAGCAGCAGGATGAGTGGCTATTACACCACACACACACCACTGTCCCCTGTCAAAAGTTATTCCCCACTGTTTGTCATCATGCCTCTTTGCCACTCGTCATTATGAGCGCCATGGCATTGAATGTAATGAGCCTGAAGCGTGTTGTTTTGTACTATACACCGCTGTACAGAAAGGAGGTGTTGGAAATTTATCACAAGTTTCAGGATTTTCAGCAGGATTTTCCGCCACTGAATCAGGTTTTCACTGTCTGAAGGGACGTGCACACAAATCTGCTCTTGTAGCTTAGCCAATACGAACGCACCGTCTCTCTGAAATAACCTGTGACTGGCTAAAGTCTACCGTCACGGGCTAGATTTTCTGAAGCCTGAAAACAGAGGCAAAGAGGGGGGGCTGAAGTAGAGGTCTGCTCTCAGACCACTTGAATTACAATATGCTGCACGGTTAATATGGCATTTTTGCCCAATGATGCCAAAATAAAACTGCCTACCCAACCATTAAAAATCAGTTCCCGTGATTTTTAAGGTGGTTGGTAAACTTGGTAAATGGTAACAAAATAAATGTTGTTTCATGCTCATTAAAATGGTAAGATGCTCAAATTCTACTGTTAATGGGAGCAGCAGATTCCCATTTAGCTCACAATATGAAAACCCCAGGGTATTTCAGCTGTTCAGGAAGACCAATGAAAGAAACCCTGTATGGGAAAATATATGGAGGACCAAAAACTAGTAGAACAGAAGCTAAACTGGAAGTGAGGCAGACTTCAGGACTGTAACGCTGCTTGAACACAACATTGACATATTATCACCTGCCAGCTGTCGTGGCTAACATATAAAAGAGTTGCCTGTTTACAATTATAGCAGACACGCAGAAACATTAGCATTAATTTGGTGTCGTGTTTCTGGCCACCAGTCCAATACTCACTCTCCTTTTTGTTCTGTTTTGGTCTCCGCCAACTCCTGAGGGAATTATCTGGCTCTTTAGCTGCTGAACACTCTGCTATCGCTAATTTTGTCTGCCGTTTACGGTAGCGTACAGGTGGTTGATCAGGCTTTTTTGCTTTAGAGACTGAACCAAAATGCTAAAGTTGCGGGCCATAAAACCAAAACAATCAGCTTAAAGATGCCAAAACCTTCTATAGAGCTGAGGAGACCTGTACCGTTGTGTGAAAATTCTCTGTGGATTTGTCACTACAAGCAACCTCTTTCATATTACACATAGTCATCTATTGTTATATAAAAATATGGATTAGTGCAGCTTTAAGTATATTTTTCACCTTTTCTATTTTGTCTACCCTGCTTAAGTCATGCCACACTTTACTGACACAGTGTTACGGACAGAAATGAGAGTCTTCTAATCGACATTAGTCTCTCTGCTTCTTTAAGACTCATCTAAGCTCAAGGGGTCAAAACTTCCAGCCATTTGGAAAACAACTTACACAACATTCTGACATTCTCAGGATTGAAAGATTAAAGTGGTGAGCCATCACTTTATCCACAGCAGTAGGCACTTTATACTGGCCGCTTCATTTACATATTAATTGATAGATGTTAAACTTAAAGGAGTCCAGAGCCATTTATCTCAAAAGAGGTGTGCCATTTTGATGAGCAAGACCCTAATACTTTCGAAGTTTTCCTCGCACAATGTTTAATAATGTAGAATTCCACCCAGTCAGCAGAGTTTTGGATTCTGCAGTCAGTCAATGTCAAAATGTTTTTCAGATAACATGCTGCCATAGATCATATGTTTAAAATGGGCAACATCTTCTAACCCTCATAACAAACTCTCCTTCTCTTAAGGCTCCAAGAGGTCAGTGATCCTTTTACCTTTCGAACAGAGTCTCGATGTGGACAGGTCAAAGTGCGCGGTGGCTTCCAGCAAGGCACACTGCTGGTTCTGGTGTTCTTCACTTTATCAGAAAGCTCCAGCAACAGGAAAGAGCACAGGCCTCCCCAGTCGACACGTCCCTCCTCCTTCACAGCGTCAATGTCCAGAAGGAGGCCACGGTGCTCCTGAGTGACAACGACGCTGTCAAACAGGAGGCCATATTCCTCCTTGGAGCCACGGCCAACCGATGACCAAGCCAGATTGATGAATTCATTTCTGGACAAGGAGCGAGATGCACCAGAGGGGTCCTGCATCAAGATCAACAGGAGACATTGCACAATGTCTGCACACAGATAAACAGTCTCTTCAGAATTCGAACACAATGTGCTGCAGACTGTTCTCTGGTTTCTAAAGCATTTCTTATGAGACCTGGAGGTGTGGTACTGTGGGATACTGGTAAACAGAGAGATATAGTATATATTATAACACTCTTCTTTAAGTGTTTCCCATGTAAATTAAAGGTGTAATGATGTAATATAGTGTAATATGAGACTATTCACAAACTGAAACAGACAAACACTCACCAGGAAAAGGTCCTGTAGCTTTCTATAGTCCTCAGTGTTCATCCTGCTCTCAAGCTGTGCCACCTCCATCCTTGTTCCCATGGTTACAGCTCAGACCTGTCAATCAATCACCGACATACCAGACAAGGTCAGGAAGGTAAATCATGTGTATGTGAGTCTGAGCTGAAGACTCACAGTCAAATAATAGATTCCCCGCATTTCCAGGTGTTACATGACGAAACAAGATGTTCCCAGCTCCAGTAATCCCTTAGTAACCTTCTATATCTGTGCGGGTTGTCATGTCACCATATTCATACGGCAGTCACTGCAGCAGCGGACTTCCTTTGTTGGCTCCTTTCACTCCATCCAAACATGTCTGTGTTGAATGGTGTGCAATGGCCTTTCATTTTCAACAGAGATTTACACAGTGGCTTTCAAAGGTGGGTGAAGAGGTCCCCAAATTATGTCTTGGAAATGGTTCGAGGAGGCGACAGCTTGCCAAAGCATGTCAAGTCTCTGTTATGTCAGGTAATGTTAAATAAAATACTGAAGTCAGGAAGCATGAATAAAAGTATGAGCAAAAGGTGGGATTTGTTAAATTAGCCTGTGTGGTGATTAAAAGCACGTTTGAGGTCTAAGAGAGAAATGTGAGATGATGAAAAGTTTCTTTTTAAACATTCGACAAAACACTACAAAGGGCAGTGGAGGACAGCAAACACTCTCTGTTTCAATTGTAGCCCGACATCAACGTTTATGAGACAAATTCATTGGAAGCTTCAAACTGCGCTGAGATTTAGATGACAGGGTGAGAAATGAAAGCAAAAAAAATCAATGCTTTGCTGAAGCTATTATCTTTTTTTTATAATGGTGATTAACTGCAGCATGATGCTGATAGCTGATGGGTTTATCAACCTCTTTATTTACATCACTGACAACAAGTAGCAGACTGCAACAGATATGTTTATGCTACAATAATAATTGAAAAGAATGGTGAAACCTAGGGGACAATTTTGATCATGTTTTGTTTATGAGTGTGATAACTTTTAATCAACTACATCCTGACTTGTTCTGTGGCAAGCAGCTGGCATCAGTCTTTACGAGATTACAGACACAGTTCCATAAAATCAACACAGAAAGAAGCCCATATTTTCAGCTGAGGCAGTACACTTATTGCTGTTTGAACAATTTTAAATCATATCTAACATATTAATGCTGCTAACTGTCATTTAGGGAACTGCTTTTTCTGCTTTGTAAATTCTACAAGAAAACTCAAGGGAAAAATAAAACGTAGTATAGTGCTGTCATAGCTGTTGGCAAACACACGAACTTACCAGGGTTGCCTCTCTTCTTCCTAGATGGCCGCTTCAGGTCTAGTCAACTCTCTCGAATCTGTCACTGCTGGATTTCTATCTGGGGTTTATTAAAGTTGTACAGAGAATCATCCACTGCAGTCAAACTGTCCAAAAAACCATCTCAGCAGCAGGCTGTAACTGCATAATGACAGGCTCTTGGCCTGGCAACATCACTGTCAAGTTAGCTGTACCTTACTGCCGGTGTGTACACACACTTCAGTCAAGCAGGTTTTTAATCATGTCCTTACAGCAGAGCTGAACACACAGTTTCTCGGTTAATAACAAATTCAAACTTACCAAGACGACCAATTTCATCCTCAGTCCACAATGGGTGCCCAGAGTAAACTGTCCCCATGCTTTGAGGTGTTGAAACACTATTTTTAAATGTATGACATTTCAAACAAATCCTCAGCCTCTGGCTGGTCTGTCTTGGCCTTGACTGGGTCTTGTCCGTAGGAGATTCAGCTGATTCCAGGAGCCCCGAGCTTTGTGTCCAGAGGTTTGTCTAAGCCAGCGATGTCTGAGAAGCAATCAACGCTAACAGCCCTGGCTGCGGCACACACCCACAGAGAGAGTTAACTAACCCAGTAGCCCAGACAGTAGCAGAAGCCCCACACACACACACACAATTCTTTTCTTTTATTATCCCTCACTCTCAAAGACTCAGGCTAAGTTTCCTGGCAACCAAGTAGTCAAAAAGAGTTGTGTTTGTGAGTCCAGGCCCTATCGTCTGTATGTGACACAATGTGTGTGTGTGTGTTACTTCTATTCACAGATTAGGCACTGGAGAGAAAACAATCTGTGTGAGGTACAATTACCACCCTACACACACACATCATAGCTACAGCAACGCAATTCACAACATTACCATTCTACTGCCACTCATAAAAGTGTTCATGCTTTGAAACAACTTTAAAAAGTACTGATGTGAACCTGGACCTGAACAAAGATAAAACACAAACCACCAGGGCTTTATAGTGCCATTCAAATGCCTTTGAGAGGACTTCCTGTGGGTCACTCGTAGCTGTACACACACACACAACAAAAGAGGAAAAAAAGTCTCTTAGGGATTTGTTAAACTGAGACAAATAGATTGCCACGAACGCACACAGAAGCTATACATCCAACAGAGATATTATCACTTCCCTCCCTCCCTGCTGCTTCAGTGACCACGACCAATCCCTGTGTGTGACTTAATGGCCTGGAATAACTTGAATTAGCTGATTACAGCGGTCGTCAACGGTGACAGGATCAGAAAATTAGGTCTCAGCAATTTCAATAATAAAGCTTTAAAAATTAACACTATCACAATTGGATTACAGTGGTGCATGTATGAGCCAGTACAGAGCCCAAAATAGCCCGCCACAAATCCACCGTGGAAAATCCACTATTATACAGGGAGAAGAATGAAGTTGCTGGAATGGGGAAAAAATTGGTACGGATCTTAGTACTGGGAGGAAAGAGGTGGAGGCGAGGACAGAGAATGCAAGGGCAACTGAGCGGAAATGAAGCACTTTCATACAACAATGCAAATCTGAAGAGAGACCCACTTTTGAAAATCTTTCTCAAATGACAAAACTTTTGCAATAAAAAGAAGTTGTTTTTTTTTAACACTCTTCATGACTCTTGTTCTGAATTTCAAGTCCCTTTATTTTATTTACATTTGGTCCAAGGAATGTTGTTATGGCCGTTGCAATTAAAAGTCTATCAGAAAGATAGAAAGACAGGAAATGACAGAGAAATGATACATTCATGGTCAAATACATTTGTGTAAACTTAGTTAAGATCAAATTTGCTGTTTCAAAATGTCACCTAATTCTGTTCGTGTTGCTCTATATATTCATGTCTTTAAATCTAGCAGTTGCAAGAAACATCCACCCTCAGTCACTGTAAATGTTTGTCATTCTGAGAATTATTGTGATAAAGTTCTGTAACTTTTTCTGTTGTACCTTTTTTCCCAAACCAAGTCAACTTCTGCTGTTTGTTGTAATGACCTTCTACTACTCTGTGGTTTTGAATATGGACTTTACAAGTCAACCTGTTTTTGAGCACTAGGTTTTGCCCACGATTGCAGCTGTGCCCTGTGTGAGATTGTGGTACTAGCTGAGAATCCAAAACAAAGGATTTACCATTGATGTTGGTGGATTTCTCAAAATATATCTGATCATGGGGCGCCCCGGTAGCTCACCGGGTAGAGCACGTAACACGTGTCAAGGCTGAGTCCTTACTGCAGCGACCTGGATTTGAGTCCGGCCCGGGCCCTTTGCTGCATGTCATCCCCTCTCTTTCTCCCTTGCCTTTCCTGTCTCTCTCTACTGTCCTGTCAAATAAAGCGAAATGCCACCAAAAGATCTCTGTTCAAAGACCTTGATAGCTTTGCTGGAAATATCTCAGTGTTGCATCCTACATATATGTATGCCACATTTACAGGGGATTTTTTTTTAAAAAGAAGATGAAATTGTCACCAGCAAACAATAAAATGAAATGTAAGGTTCGCATTTCACAGTGGATTTTCCTTTAGTATAAATACATAGAGCAGTGGTTCCCAACTAAAAAAATTTTGAGGACAAAAAATTCAAACTAAATTTGTTTGGTTTTTTTTCTTGTGAAATACTGAATACATTTACCTCTTCAAGACTGTAAAAACCCTTTCAATCAAACAATCAAGGAAGGAAAAAACTTTCTCCCCTCATGTTCATACTAGGTCCTAACCTGTGACGAGGAGTCATCACAGTAGAAAAAAAGGTTAGAAACCACTGACATACAGCAAAAACACTGACGGGGTACATACACATCCCCAGTACATATACCCGGATCATTATGTTAAGATTTTGCGTCACTGATCACAGAAAACGAAAAAAGCCATGTGTTCTTTTATACAGTGGACTATCTATTGCTAGTAGACAGTAGATGTGAAGACTTCACATATATTTCTGTAACTAAAGTAAAAAGAAAGACAGCACAGCTGGTGAGTTATTGCTAACCTGGATGGGTTGTGTTTATGATGCAGTGGGTGAAGCAGTGAATACCTGAACAGTACAGGACAAAGACAGCAAACAGTAAACACAGTCTCCATTTCAAATTCCCACACTTTTCCCTCCAGACCTTGACTTCTTGACAGGATTTGAACCCATCAGATTTAAGCTGAATATGAGCTGATAGTGGCAGGATATTAGTGCCAAGTGCGTGATACCACCATATAGATCAAGATTATGTTTTACAACAGAAACTGAATGCCACTGCTTTTCATTGTACTTTTTTTAGACTTGTGCAATAACCAAACTTTTAAGGACACAGGAAACAATCACATTTTTCCTAAACTTTTTCAGAACTACACAGTACTGAACAGAGAGGGAAATATATAAAGGAATGAAGAAATATC
The DNA here is from genome assembly GCA_005408345.1 of Macquaria australasica. Lineage (NCBI taxonomy): Eukaryota > Metazoa > Chordata > Actinopteri > Centrarchiformes > Percichthyidae > Macquaria > Macquaria australasica. Next base: position 687,024 of record SEMN01000109.1, read on the forward strand.
GACTTAAGAATCTGATAAAAGAACAACATAAAAGAGAGTTAAAAATCCCTGGCAATTACTGTCAACCTGATTTGCTTTGAACCTCAAACTACCTGATCTCCCCTCAAAGCCACAGAATTATAAATTATACAGCCCAAAATAATAAAATGTCTTTACAAATTACAAAGCCTCATGTCACCTATTCTCTAATAAAAACATCTGACTGTGTGTGTCTTCTCAGGCTGCTACACCACAGACTTGAAGGCCTGCAGGATCATGTTGGTCTGGTGGATGAGCCGGTTGGCGCTGACAAACACGTTTATCGCTCTGGAAACAACCGTGGCAGAGACACAAGGACACATGTGTCAATCACACAGCAAAGAAACCATGGCAACAATATTAGGATTGATCCGGGAAACACTTTGATCTGGCTGGAATGGAGAATGTCAGGCATCAGAGAATACAAGCCAGCATGAATCCACAGGAAATGGGTCAAGGGAATTATTCAGCAATGGTGGATTTGATAGAAGCGGGCCTGTGATCAAACGACAACCATTTACATGGTGGTGACAGTGTGTGTGCGCGCATGTGTGTGCATGAGTGTGTATGTGCGTGTACAACTATTACATGTGTTGGTAGCTGTGTGTGCATGCGAAAAAAGAAAAGGCTGAACAAGTGAGTGAGAAGACAGAAAAAGAAACTCCTAAAACAGAGAATAAACTAGAAACAGTGTCATACTTTCCATCTTTGAAGTAGGTTTTGAGAGTGTCACTGAAGCTCTTGGAGTATTTCACAAACTCTTTCTTCTGCTTTTCCAGCGCCTAACCAATAAATACAGACAGCCTTTCAGCTCCACTTATTTCACAGCAACTGCATTTATGTGTGAGCATTTCTTCTTCTTCATGCATCTACTTACCCGTCTGTTCTGATACTGGTATTTCCTGAAGACAGTATTAACTGTGTCTAGCAGCTCCTTGATGGCACTGGCGATGTCTCTGTAGATGACACACACAAATAAGCGCATGTAAAAAAAAAAAACAATATCTCAAAATCTGTCTGTTTTTATCAGGCAGTGATACCCTGAAACAACAGTTCTTTGATCCTGCTCGTAGTCTCCCTTTCTTCCCCATTTCTCACAAACACACTTTCACCTTCAACTTTTTCTCCCCTCGTAAGCACTTGAAATCTGCCATTGTGTAACTTTAATTTTTTAGCATTCCTTTTGAATTGATTTTATTTCTAAGCCCTCCGCAGGGTAGGTAGGTAGAGTATTGAATTCGATCAAAATAATGGCAAAGCGGGCCAAGAAAATGAAGCATCTTTCACTTTCTCTCTTTAGTGTGTGTGTGTGTGTGTGTGTGTGTGTGTGTACACGGACAGGGATGTAAAAGGGCATGCAGGGACCGTACAGTTTTCTCATCACCATAACATTCCATAACATACAAAGATCAGCATCTGTCTGTGTTTGTGTTGCATGTTGTGCTGTGATTTGATTTCTAAACTTTGGTCATGCGATGACACCTTGGCCGGTTCCACTGGCCGATGAAGACAGTGAGATGCAGTTGAAAGCTTGTGGACCTTTGAGTTGAGATTATTTTGTAACGCATACTGTTCCCAAGGTCGCAAATTAACTCCCATGCTCAATATTTTTCACCTAATTTTATTTAACTTCATCTTGTGCTGCTAATTACAAATATAACTTGGAAAATGTTCTATTTGACATGAACGCTGATCTTTATTTATTTATTTTTAACCATTCCTTGATATTGCACAAATGACCAGTTGGAAAAAAATAACAAAATTCCATTGAATGTCAAACACCCTCTGGATGTATACATTTAAAGATTAATTTGAACAGAATTATTAACTGCAGCGAGTCTTTCTTTGACCGTTTTGCTCATTTATATTGCACACAAGCACATACTGTACTATCATATCTTGTGGACTGGAGCTCTTAAAGTGTGTTCAGACAGAGCGTGAAGCAAATTTTCACCCTGCATTTTTCACATGAATCGGACCACTGGACTGTTTGTGCAGTCTGTGTTTATTTGCCCCAAGCAACAGTGTACCAAGAATACAGACGTTAGCTCTAGCTAGCAACATATGCACTGACCCCAAGTGTGTGGAGTGTGTGTGTTTGTGTCAACTCGAACTGACCTCAAAACCTCCCAGGGACTACTGAAAGATTTTCAACTCGTGCTGATTTGTCTTTGTCATTATAGAATTGTCATTATGCTGCATAAAGCGAATTTGCATCTATTTGCAGCCACTCATGTCTTTCCTTTGACTGTCTTGATTGTATTCAATTGAGCTTTGCCTAAAATTTGCTTCACAAAATATCTTATTTCTTTGTTTTTATGCAATGAGGGTCTTTATCATTAAGACACGCACTGTATCAAAGCTTATTTATTAACTATAAAAGTAAAAAAACTATATATATAGAATTAAACCTGGTGTAATTGCACACACCCACATTCACACACTGAGCTGTCTTACTTGATGGTCTGTAGGAAGCCTACTCTGTCATTGATCTCATCTGGTATGATGCTGAGGATGTGTTTCAGAGCTCGGGCCCTCTCGTTCAGCTCCTGGAACTCTGGCTCTCGTCTGTCAATCACGAACTCTGAAAGCACCAAGAAGAAAAGGAAAATACAGATCTCAAACTCCTCAGTGACGGGCACGTGAACACACACACACGTGAATAGCTACAGGGGACACTGAAATGAAGCAATTAATAATGGTGGCATGTGTGAAAAACACACATCTACAATGAAAATGTATAAAATGAACACAGGATAGAGTATGCATGTGTGAATGTGTGTCTGCACACACTTTAAAGTGACAGTGTTTACTTTGTTAAGTGAAGGCAGGATTGAGGTAGAACTTGGGTTATGCCATGCAGGAGGTACATTTAAAATTCATCCAAAGTGTGTTTGTATGCTTGTGTGAATTCATTACTACCATCAATCACTGTACATGGCACAAGGAATTCAATTACAGACAGAAAGGAACATTTGAGAACAGGGAGAGCAGTTGATCTGTGGAGAAACAGCTCCCCCCAGTGGATAATTGGGCTAATGTAATATGGGCTGGGGCATCACAGAAACGCAAGTCAGTCAGTGTTGTGCATGTTCTGCCTCTGGAGGACAGCAAGTAAAACAAAACTCTTAAGGAAACAATACAGTAACACAGAATGATATGTAAATTCTGGTGGCACAAAGTTAATGTTTGCACCATTCAGCGAGCATCCTACCTTCCACATCGTCTGCAGCCATGCGAAGTAGAGACTCACTATAGTTGATTTTTAAGTTCTTCTTCTCGAGTATTTTCATAACCATGTCCTGGGTCAGACCTGGGTTCTCCTTCTCCGCCTTGAAACACACACACATACAGCTGCACTGATAGCAATCACAATCAAACTTGGTCTTCTGTGGCACTAAAATGCATCAAATCAACAGAAAGTCAATCGAATGATTTAAAAAGTAATGGTAAAGGGCACAGTTATTACAAGAAAGATGGCAGTTCATCCCATGAAACGTCAAAAAACAAAGAAAAAACTTTTTCTTTTTACCTTTATGAAAGCTGCTCTCAAGGTCTGCGCTGCTGATAAGTTGACTTTCTCCAACTGTAAGTTATAATACAGACACACAAACATAAGCTAGTGGCACAAAACACACACACAGCTTAGCGCTTATCATGGCCTCTCTTCTGTCCTGAAATGTAATTCTGCCGTAAGCACATACAAGCCAGGCATCCTGCAATATCAAAGGAGGACACTGTGTTATTGTATTGTGAAACACTGTGTTGAGTCCATCCATCTGTATTCTCCATCCAAACTTCAGGAGAACTGAAGTCTATCCCATTCCTCTGAGCTGGTATCCTGGTATTACAGAGCTCGTCACTACTTCAAACTATAAGTTCTGTCTGTCAATTTGCACAACATGTACTTACGCATGTGTGAGTTCATAATACAGTGTCTTTTAATAATCAATTTCCTATCAAGCTTCACTAAAAGAATATGAAACACTGCAGAAACACAAATGAAAAGCGGTGGCAGCAATGAGATGTGAGATGAGCTGACACGAGGCCTTAGGCTATAGTTTGTGGAAATTGCAGGTTTTTTGGCATTTCGTGTCTTTATTGGAGAGTGGACAGACAAGAAATGAAGGGAGAGAGGAATGGGGAATGACGATGCGATTACATGCTCAGCACCACAAACTCAAAGGCCACCTGGGCACCAGTAAAAATTGTTTTCAATGTTGTCCAATTTATAGCCAAGCTTTGAAACACAATACTCCTGTCCTCTGTGGTGCAATATGAATATGTGTGTGTGTTACCCTATACGCAGAGAGCAAAGATGTCGGCTTTAAATTGTTCTCAGTACAAAATGGTATGTAATTTGTTTGATAAATGAGGCCTCTTGACGCCCTCGTGTTGTTTAAACCCTTGTGTATTTGATAGTTTTCATTTTGGATTGGTACCACATATACAGTATATATTTGTACATTTGTTCAGAATGATTAGCCAGGGAATAGAAAACAAGACTTACTTGCTTACCTACTTTCTACAGCCATATTAGCGGCTCTGTGAGGCTGTACTTAAGCACAGCGGTGCTTTGAGCTAAATGCTCACATCAGCATGCTAACATGCTCACAATGACAATGCTAAGATGCTGAGGCTTAGCAGGTATAATGTTCACCATCTTAGTTTAGTGTGTTCCCATGCAAACATTTGCTAATTAGCGCTGAACACAAAGTACAGCTGAGGCTGATGGGAATTAGTTTTGCAGGTATTTAGTTGTAAACCAAAGTAATGGACACATTTAAATTTTGACCCAATTGTGGCGCTGGATGAAAGATCAGGGGATCAAAGTTTTTACAGTTCATCCTCTGGGGACCATAGATAACTGTACCAAAGTTGAGATATTTCAATTAAAACCAAAAATGTCAACCTCATGGTGGCGCTAGAGGAAGATTCAAGGGATAACCAAAGTCATTAGAATGCATCGTCTAGGAATCACGAATGTCTATAATAAATTTGGTGCCAATCCATCGGGTAGATGTTGAGATATTTCACTGAATAAGTGAAAACGTATTCACTAGGATTAGGATTTATCGTCTAGGGACAATGACTGTGTGTACAAAATGTCATGACAATCCAACCAACAGTTTGAACCGTGAATGCCTCGAGGTGGTGACAGACTGGTAAACATGCAGAGCATAGACCTTAAATAAACATTAAAAAATGATACAATGATCCACTCAACTTGTGTGACTGTGAAATAACACAACACACAAGTGCACACGTATACATACAGATGCATCCTGTCGACACAAATACCCACGGCATATTCACAGTAACATCCTTGTTAGCACTTCTTCCTTGTTGTTGCACAGACTCACATTCACAGTTAACTTCCACCAGCATTTTCATTAATCACACATTATAACCTCCTCTACTTGACCTGAATATTTACCACAAGTCTCATCTACATTTCTTTCTCCGGTAACAAACCTTGTTGGCCTTGTTTATTCCCTTTCTTTTGTCTTTTGTTTTTTATTCTTATGTCAAATGAAACTCTGCATTTTTTACCTGGTTAAAGACAGGATACATCACATTGTAGAGAGCCATAGAGACTACTGAGGCAGTGTCGGCTTCATTCTTCATGTCTTCCATGGTCATCCTTGACCAATCAATGGCCCTTTGTGTGTGTGCTTGTCCACTGATGCCAGTTTCACCGCATTCAATCACTCACGGAGACTGACAGAATGGGAGCAGACAAGTACCTGAAGAAGAAGAGGAGTACAGGTGAACAAGCAGGGAGAGATAGATGGTGGTGGATTGAAATGACAGAGTAGGGGATTAAAAAAAAAGGTTTAAAAAACAACATCTGCACCATAGTTACAATTAGGAATCAATTCAACCACTTAAATGTTTTTGTATTGAAAAGAGGGGACAGAACATTTGCTTAGTCAAAGATGGAATAAATTCATAAAATCAATTTTATAATGATTCCAACAATGCACCAGCTTTATTCCTTCCCCATTACATGTCATGAAAAGCTTTTCAGGCACAGACATGATCATCACATAACAGCCACATTTCTGAAGGGTGTGCACTTTATTGTTCCACTGGGTGCAATGGGGACAAAACTGGCATGAGTCATACCTGAAGAAGGAACACCCTCTCCAATATTATTGCAGCAATAAAAATATCACTGTGATAAATATAGAACCTTGGCATACATATTCAGTTATTTTTCTTCCTCAATCTTGTTATCAAGAAGCAGTGAATCCTGGTGGTTAAGATAAGAGAAAAATGCCTATGATATCCTCATTCAGTGGACTTTGTTCTGTCTCTTTCTCACTCACTCACTCACTCACACACACACACACACACACACACACACACACCTGTATCTGACACCTCCAGGACCAGTTCATCCTCAGCCATTGTTTGTTGTGTGACACTTTTACATGATCTCATGACGGCGTTCTTCATTCTGCTCATCATACAACAGATCATTTATCGTAGGGCAGGGACACTCATTTACATACCAGTGTGTGTGCTCTAAATAAGAGGGCTCTAATAACGTTTATTAGAGGTTCTACTTTGCCATTTGATACCCACTATCACACAAACATTAAGGTTATAAACAATTCACTTAACACCAGGCTGAAAAGCAGTCCTTTGCTGCCCTCTCTGGTTGAAAGTTTTAAACCACTGACTACACCCAGTATCACTGAAGAAGTATGCTCAGGTGCACCTGTGACCACGTCCAACAGTGATGTCACGGGGTCCTGGAGTACACCTACACATCACTGCAGCAAGGTGAGAAGTTTTAATCACTAGAGGTCAGCAAAGACAAGTTTTATGGGAGGGTGTCCTCTCCTTCTTTCATAATCCTGGAGAGCTGGCAAAGTATAAACATGGATCCAAAGTGTTTCCTAGCAACACAATGCAAATGATCTACAGATGAAGGTCCTCAAATTTAGGATAGGCCTGCTTCCTGTGCAGACAAAAACAAAACTGTCCTTCTTGGACAGATTTTGAATAAGAAACAACTGGTGATGAGTGTGCAAAGTCAATTAGCCTTGTGCATTCTTTGGTAACTTCCAAATCACATTAATTCAATTAAGGTTGTGTTAATTGATCAATTAGGATTTAGTCAGTCCTCCTAAATGAATGTGTAAAGATCTGTTTAACATAGGCCAAGATTTCTTCCATAGATGATGTAAAATGTGAAGACTGGAATAGGCAATAGGCAATAGGGTATAGGCAAAATATGCCTTTCCCTAGGTGGACATTTCAACATATCAAACACAGGTGCAACAAATAATCATAATAACTGCATTATATTTAGGTGTGCCTGCAACATGGTGCTGGTATTGTGAATGCCGGCTCACAGGTATATCTTAATGGAACAGAAATATTAATTATTAATATCTGTCAGGGCAAAGGTCTTTGTGTAAAAGACATTTGTGCTAACCATTACAACTCCTCCCCGAACCAAGAAGGCCATAAAAATGTAAAAACCACAGAGTCACCACATCAGCAGATTGTATAAAGCTCACAACCACAATTTAGCATGTCTGGCTCATTAGTTACCATCTAGCTGAGTTTAAAGCCACCAGGGCACTTGGAGCTCTCTAATGTGACCCTTGCATTAACACACACACACACACGCTACATCACACTGAGAAGATTATGGCCATAACTCATTGTGACATTTACAGGTCGAGCCCCTTAATTTTGCTGTGGTGCGAATTTCTGAACCAAAATATCTTGCTTCATCCTGACATTTTAAAAAGGTACGCACCGTGGCGGTCACTATGCGTGAGTCAGGTCACCGAGGTAAGTTTCCTAGTTGACAACTGGGACAGACAAGGTGGCCCCTTTTCCATTTCCATTACAGCTGCACACACCATTCACCGATCTTTGAGGCAACAGACAGCGATGTGAGGTGATGCTACAGTGCCATAACCACTGTTCCCTACTAAGTTTGTCACCTAAACTAACTGAAAAGCTATATCGCTGATGGAGAGGGTTGACAGTTGCTGCACGACACTTACCTGTGGTGATATTGCTGTCAATACAGAGAAGAGAAACAGCGAGCCGATGACAAGAAGGCGGGTGATATTAAAAGGCAAACAGGTAGCGTTAACGCGCTAACGTGAGATTAGCAGTTTAACGTAAGAGCAGGTGATCAACTCAGCCCTTTGTTAACGAGCGCTACATATCGCTGGCTAAGTGTCTGGCGATAAAACGGCGGGAATATAAAATATACAACAAAAACGGACAGATGCCCGCGTTGTCTGCTCCGACAGGGGTACTCACCCGCTCTCGTTCAGGAAGTTTTCTGCCTGACAAAACTGTCGCCGAGAGCCGGGGTGGGCGGGGTCGAGAGCTGTCCGTTGGTATCGCACGAGAGGCTGGTTGTAGTTCTTTCGGTAAGTCTCCTTCATGTCTCGCCATTGTAAAGCCACCATAACAGACTTCAAATCCCAAAAAGGTACAGGCGATGTATTTTTTTTTTTTTTTTTTAAACCCTTGTGACAGAGCTACGTACGAGCATTTAGCGATTTTCCACTTTTGTAAAGCACACAGTATACAAGTTCTATCTTCAGTGGTATACAGAAAGTAGCATACATTTAACTATAGAGTTAAATTACAGCAAACTAAGCTAGTTATCGGCACAGCGCGAAATTAACTGTAGGTCAAGATAGTTGTCTACCAATCCCAACTGTTGTCAGTTAGCGTTACACATGAACAGCAGTACCAATAACATTTAGTTAACTTGCGACGGATTTTTAAAGAAAATTCTTTAAACGCTTGATGTACGTTAGCCTACAGAGAAAAGAAACTCTGTTAACATTTGCAGCAGGTTACTTTCAGGCCCGTTATGTAGTAAATAAAAGAATTGGACGTTAAGAATGTAACAAACTTTTAGTGACTCGTAAACAAAGCACGAAGCCGCCGTGAGAAAACGTCGAAAACATTTATATGATGAAGGTAAACGAAATTGAACGTTCGCACAAGCAAAGACGGAAGCAGAAAAGAGTGACTTATTTCGCTTCACGTCGATACTCTTTGGTCCACGTTCATTGGACCAATGGACGTGGAGGGGGCGGAGTCTGCGGCAAATGAACAAGCAGCGAGCTGCGGCGCTGGAGGAGAGCAGCAGAGAGAGACCGCACACATCCATCCATCCATCCATCCACCCTACCTAACACCGTTTATCGGTAAGAGCCGTTTTATGCAATAACCTACAACCGGTTCAGTCACCGAAGCTGTACTGATTTAGGCTATCGGAATAACATGACGGGATAACAGAGCTTAACTGCTCAGCTTTTGCAATATAAAAAAAGAATAGCCTGTTTCTGAGTTTTTCCATATAATTATTTTCTATGAAGGTGTAGGAATGTGTAGTTGTAATAGCGAATTTTACTGAATAGTGTAAAGGGATTAGGATGCTATAATCAACATGTGTAGGCTTTTGATAAGGGGGCGGGTGGACGCACATTGGAGCCAAACATATTTCTTTAAGCCTATTGATTAAAGCCGTTAGCCGTGTGTCCACCACCTAATGCTATTTAATTTTTGCCAGTGGTCTATGATTGCAGTGCTTGTTTTTGTTGTTTGTTTTTTTCACTGAGCTCAGGCATTGCAGTGTGGTTCTTGTCCTTGAAATACAGGCAAAGGCGCAGTGAGTGAATGTGTGTGAATTAACGAGGCAGATTGTAGTGGTTCTTCCCCTATCCCCACCCCACACACACACACCACCACTTGTTATTCCTTCATGCAGGTCTTTGTATGTGTGTGTGTGTGTGTGTGTGTGTAGATTCAGATTCAGCTGGTTCAGATATCTGAGAGAGAGAAACAAAATACATTTATTTTATATACATAAATGACATTTCACCTCACGTTAAATCAAAAGAATTTTATAGTGATACCATGTGAGGAAAAATAATACTAAAACATGGTCAATAACAAACAATTCAGTGTTCCTCGTCCTTGTGTCTCATTCTCTCAGTCCACCAATGATCTCTTTATCTCTGCAACTTAGATAATGACCTCCTAAATCCTCATTTAGGCACAGCTCCATATTCAGAAAAACAGTATCGCTTTCAGTCATGATCTCAATGTATTAATCCCATATGCATCTGAATCAGTTGTTAATCTCTTTGGATAGCCTCCTGCGTGTGTGTGTGTGTGTGTGTGTGTGTCCTGCCTATTCATACCGAGCGCTGCATTAATTGCATTTCAATAATTAAATGTCTTTCAAATCAGCTTAACGAAACAAAATGAGGGAAGGGAGAAGCAACTGACTGGGTTTAAACACTCTGCACACAGCGTGTGCATGTGTGTGACTGCCAACCATAACCTTGTTTGTGTGTGTGTGTGTGCAGGAGTGTTGATGTTTATCTGTCAGTTACATATTCTGCTGTGAGAATAAGAGCAAATTTGCAGTAAGTACTGCAGCTGACTATAGATACATCTTGTCAGGCTAGAATCAAACCTGTTATGTGCTGCAGTATGAAGTGAGAAAAAAATCTAATTTAATCTTTCTTTGTCCTGAAATACAGTTTATGCCCATGGTTACTGAATTTGAATTTACTGAAAAAAACAGTAGAACAAAAGGCTAGCAGTGATCGGCATGAAAAACTGCTTATTTGTCTTCCAGAAATGGAATTCACTCACATGAAAAACACATAAAAAATAGTGTGACAGTTTAAATTATATAATACATTTACAGTATATAATTAAAAACATTTAAAAAGGTGAATAAACAAAAATCTTCTTCTGCATTTTTTCCACTTTTCCCTTCACTTTTTAAATAAACTCACACACTGAGGCATGCCACCTGCACATACATACATACACACTCAGGCAGCAGGTTTGTCCCCTGTACAGTCTGCTGCAGCAAAGACACAGGGGATTAGTTTATACCTGGCCAGATAGGAGGATGAGAGCGGAGAGAGATTCAGAGAGAAAGAGGTCAGGAGTTATATCAGGGAGTTACAGAGAGGAGAGAGGAAATCAGAAGAATGGAAATGAATTGTTTATTTGAATGAATGCACCAAACTGTGATTGGTTGATATCTAAAATGAAATACATCAATGTTGGAAAAAAAACATTGGATAAATACATAAAATCTGAAAAGAAACCTCTAAAATATACAGGATATTATCTAATGGATATTACATTTCTCTGCAAAACTCTACACAAGATTGTACACATTTAAGGGAAATGTACTGCCATTTCACAGCAATATTTTCAACCATACAGTCTGTCCAGCTCACATCAACTCAGCATCACCTGCCTTGCCTCCCTTTCTTACCTCTGATACACCCCCCCCAAACCCACACACAGACACACACACACACACACACACACACACAGCCATGCACACGTTTCCCCCACAGGACTAGTTGATAGTAACCTTTCTTGTTCTCCGGTGTCTCCCTGGTCTTTAGTCCATTTGAAAAAGCCTCCAGTCTTTTCACTTTTACCACTGACCCCAAATAGAGGCCGATCCAATTACAGCTCAAACCTCCTAACTGCGCTCCCACAGCGCCGTAGCTGTTAGTGTGTGTGTGTGTGTGTGTGTGTGTGTGTTGTTCTGATATAGAGAAAGAAAAGAGACACTGTTGAGTGTGTCTTGGCCGAGCGTGGGGAGCAGTCAACCATCTTGCCATGCTATGTAGGGGGTCGTTAGATATCATTGGCTCAGAGTCAAAGCTGGTATCTGCCTCTATTCAGCTTTTCAGTGCACTTCCCATCTCTATCTATCTGTCTTTATTTGTGTTTTACTCTTTTTTGCTAATTTTCTACCCACGTCGTCCTAGTTTTTTGTTGGTTTCCGTCTCTGCTCGTCTTTTTTCGTCTCTCTCTCTCAGTCTATTAAACTGTCTTTATACCTCTTTATCTCTCTCTGTGTCTCTCCCTCTGGGTGTCTCTGTTAGCAGGGATTAATAAAGGGTTGTTAACCTCTGTTTGCCCTCTCTGGAGTGTACAGTGAGCATCCTGGGACTTCACGCAGGTTCCATTGCACATTATGTCATTTTCTAACAAGGGGCTGAATGAGCTAACGTACTGAGCTGAAGATGGGCTGTAGATGGGTAATTTTGTCTGCCACTGGAATGGATACAAACGGCAGAGGTAGAATTTAAAAGTACAATAGTGGTGATCACAGTCATATTGGACTACTGGATATGAGTGTGCAATGTAGCGTGAACATGCACGAAAGATTACAAACTAATAAAGCAATGACCTGGCTCACTGTATGTATACACAGAGTCATTTTAAGTTTGCATACATCAAAAATAGTTCTTATTATGGCATATACTGTATGTGTTAATCGTAGAAACAACATCTCACCCGTTAGCGATTCTTAGCGGTCTGCGACCTCCAGTTTAAGCATTATAAATAGGTGGACTCAGTGTCCAGTACCATGAACTATTGCTACTCCCACAGCCAATGTGCCATTGCTCGGGGTGTGCCTGAAATCCAAAAAGATAGGACCAGTATGCCACAAATCAAACCCTACACTATTAGTGTATAAAAGTACTGTAGAAATTTAGTTATTCAGCTCTGGGCCTCTTGAATCGATCAGGGTTTCTGTCTCCACCAGTGGCCCCGTGTATTACAGCACATATCTGGTGTTGCCTTCTCAATCACAGAAAAAATATATCTCTATAACACATTTCACACTTGATTATAATTTCCTATGCATGGGGAAATTGAATTAATTGAATTGGCCACTTTATAAATTAAATGCTGTAAATGAGCCAATCCTGAAGTTGTTGGAGAGACAATTTCTACTTTATAAGATGAGACTCAGTGTTTTCCCCTCAGATTTTACTGTCTGGTGGAATCTGGCTTCCATTTTTCTAATCAAAATAGAAATACCTGTGTGAATATGGCAGTAGTAATTGTTGCTTTGGGGGAGAGGTTGCATTCTGCTTTTGAAGATGATAAACCTTAAAGGATTTTGTTTAAATCTAACATTGTACAAAATCATGTTGAAGTGGTAGTTAACTTACTTTTAAAAAGGCACAGTGGTGGATTTTTTAATCAGAATAATTAATGATTATCATTTACTTATAAATAGAAAGTAAAAGTTAAATTCTGACCAATTTTTCTATCATTCTTCTGGATTTTGAGATTCTACCATCATAAAAATGTATGCTGTAATGGATTAGCCATTTAGCTGCTGCTGCCTGGTTGCTACAGTAGGTACAAGTAAGGAGCGTGAGCCGAACAGACAACTTGATTGATGAATTGTATCCACTTTATTGGGACCAGTAATGGAAGTTCCCACCCACCATAGGACTTTAGTGCGTCCTTTCTCCTACACTGCAATGGAGTTAAAGGCTCTACCCAGAGGTGGGCTTTATTGAAGCCTCCCTGTGTACATTTTCTGCTCCGCCTTGGGAGTCTCCACATCAACGGGTGAGCAATAGGTGAGAGACGGGTGTCTAATCAAACTGGGGAAGTGAGACACTCACAGACACATGAGTGAGTGGAGATTAATGATGTAGGTTTAATCATTTTTAGTGTGAGTGTGCATGTGTCTTCTTGTATTTTACTCAGCTCAAGACCAGAACAATAAGTAGAAAGCAGCCGCTATGGCGCCTCCAAGGAAAACTTGAAACTCATGAATGATAATTAGACTCCATTATTTCTGTACTGCAAAGCCCTCTGTAAGTTAGGCATATTCATGGTGAAATTGTGCCAAATTACCCTGCCATTTTTAACAGATCATCCATCGCAGAAAATTCAAGGTTTTTTGGGGACAGAGATAATCAGAGACATCATTCTCTGCAGTTTATTCCCAGAGGGGTAGGCCTTGATGAAATGGGATGTTAGCACTTTAACAGAATTCGTCAAAGCGCATATGATCTTCGGCAGTTTGTAAGTGTACTTAGAGCCTAAGTGAACCAGCCTGCTGTGATTTGAGCTGAAGCAGAGAAGTGGGTTTAAGAGGAAGCTACTGTTGGGGGACTTTGCTGGAGCTCCATAGTTATCACTTCCAGAGGAAAGAAGAAGAGCGGGAGCTTGCCTTGTTTTTGCAAAATTACTAAGTGCAGCCAGTGCACTGGATGTGTGTCTGGGGAGTGTGTGTGTGTGTGTGTGTGTGTGTGTGTGTGTGTGTGTGTGTGTGTGTTTGTACCAGACATGTCAGAGAGTGCATTGAGTGACAGAACTGGAGCTGGTGTGAAGAGTTCTTGCAAAGAGAGGGGTTACGTGAGACAGAAAATGCTGAGTAGTGTGTGAAAAAAGGAAAGAGAGTTTATCTGCCTACATGGAAGGAGGAAGATATCTTTTAAGGGTAAAAAATTCTCTCTGTCAGCCTGGCAAAACGAAAAATGTCCATCACTTGCAGTTGCCTTGGTAACCTTAGCTTGGAAGTGCATGTGGAAATGTGTACTTCAAAGAGTGTGCGTGTGTACCTGTGGATTTGAACCATGAATGAGAATGTCCATGTTTAATAAATTCCCCTGGCCTCCGAAGCATGCCGTCTCAAGGTGTTGGGTTTAAATGGCAGTAAGGATTAACGTACGTCCTGTGGATTTGGGTGACGTCACATTTTAATTGTCGAAATGTCAACCGTCGGTCTATTCTGTCTGAGAATTAGGATTACACAGAGAGATTAGAGGCTGCTTTTAAAGGCCAGTGAGTTTAATTGCACAGAATTAATCAAGTTGTCAGGATTAAACTCTTGCAACTTAAACCATGAGGGATTTTCTGACATATTCAGTTCTTTTAGTCACGAGAGAACATTATATAGCTGGGTGTTGGGTTTTCCCGGTTACCTGGGAGGCATGCTGGGAACCCCACCTGAGTCGATCAGAGCCAAAGTTGGGTTCATAGTCATCAATGGCCAAACTGGCAAAGTGTGGGATCCTCTTGCAGACAGCGTGGCACAACTCAAAAGGTCAGAATGGTGTCACCATTACAAGAAAGAGCCAGCCACCCATGATGTTATCATCCACTCACACTTGCACACGCGCACACACACATACACTTATGCTCCACACTACTTTCCCTGGCTTAACTGCATGGCTGGGTCTTTCCTTACAGAAAGCAGGGCTGTCTGTCTCAGAAAAGTTCAGCTCCCACAGCTCAGAAGGTCAGGAACATTACCTCCATTTACATCTCTGCCAGCCGCCCCCTCCTTTCCCTCAGCCTTTCTTACTCTCTCTGGATCTCGCTCGCTTACTCTCTCTGCACTGTCTGACTCACAGCACGACATGTGAGAGCAGGTGAACACACGTGACTAACAGTATATTAACTGCAATACATCAGTTTTGTGCCTTCGGACGTCATTTGATTTTAAATCTATTTAAAGTTGTGCATCATTAATGCAACAAGGCTGTTTTTCCAAGACTTTAACCACAAATGCTGTGCCTGCCAACTTGATGGACCATCCTGCTACTGAATGAGTCAAATCTAACTTAATATATTATCAGATTGAATATCTTACAGTATTTCTATCACAGGACTTCATTCAGTTTGCCCCACTCTGATTCCATTTGCACTTTTTGGACATGATGAATGGACGCATTGGTGTTATTCTGTTTTTTTTTGTTGACCTCTTTTAAGGGCCCTATAACTCTTAATTCAGTTTTCTTCAGTTATTTGTTTGAGTCTTTTTGAACCTGTGTTACCCTGTGCCTTGACTGCTTGGTCCACGACACTGTCAACAAGTCCCATGAGAAGAACCAAAACCAATAATGCATCAGTCCATCTCTCAATACTTTCTTACTTAGCTCTCAACACCAACTGAAGCTGTAAAATTTTAAGAACAACTCACAAATATATTTTTTCTTTTTTTGAAAAACTGAAAGTCATTTCTTAAACCAACTGGGCACTGTAGTTTTCAGCAAACATTACTCAAACAGGAATAAATTGTGGATATGTTGGGGACTATTTTAAGAGGCGGATTAATAGACGTTTGGTGCTTTAGAGAGTATTTACAGCAGCACAACAGTGTATGTGGTCATATCAGGCTTTAGCTACACAGGCACTACATGTTAGAAAGATCTGTTAACTGTTGGGTTAGAGTTAGGGTTGTTGGATTTCTTGACAATAATATTTAGTTTTTAGTATGACCTAGGTCACCATTTTGTATTTTTACAGTGCAGTACAAACCTCCACAAAGTGTTCACATATTTGGGTACGTGGACAGCAAAGTGCAAGTGCCGTGTGACTCCATTCCACGTGAAGAAACTCTGTAAACTCAAATGAATTGCCATTTGCTGACTCAAGCGGATGCAAATCCAGCTGGCAGTTTGGTCAGTGCCATGCTTGTCAAAAGGAGTTTGTCAGAATACTTATTGAAGGAGAACAAACAAGACAAGATCTTGACTGTCAGTAGAAGGACATAACGTGGAAGTGACGTGTGTTGATGTGTGTTTTGCAAGAGAATGAGGAATTATACTTCAAATCTTATGACCTAGATGCAGTTCATCGTAAAATGTAGGCAGGACTGGCCGACTCCGGCCATTCTATCAGGAGGTATTGCTTTAAGGATAAGGCTAGGGATAAACTATATATTTGTTATTATTAACAAATCACATGAAAAGACCAAAACCCTCGACGACACTCAATCCCAAGCCAATTTGTTCCTTTTGAAGATGTAAATCGCAAATATATAGTTTCATTTTTCAAAACGGATAAATAATTTCCCAAAGATGCTGGGAATTGTAGTTTTTGTAAAAATTACCCAAACAGGAAAAAAATAGTGCGTTTGTTGGGAACTATTTTCAGCCTCAGATTAGGTGCTCTAGTGAGTATTTACGGCAGCAGGACAGTGTATTTGGGATTGAGTCCAAATAAACTACAGGGCCCATGTTCATGACAGTAAAGAAACATGTCACCCAGTACAACACTGTGGCTCCTTGATGTGTTTCTAATAGTTTCTAGACAACAATGGAAGCCTATGGCACAGATAAACAAGCTTCATAGACACAGAATACTATCAATTCATAGTTGGTTTAAGTCTTTTCATGGAATTTGTTGACAATAAAAAAAACTATAGAAAATCATCAGACTAATCCTTTAATGGATTTGACATTAATTAATTAATTTATTTATTTATTTTGAAGGGGAAATTGTTTGTCACATGCCAGGGCGCAGCAACGGACAGTGCACAACAGGATGGGGCACTAATTTTCTGGCTGCTGCCCATTGTTGTTGGTGTTGACACTCAGGTCCACAGTCACCTGCTGTCCCACACATACAGTAGCAGCCAGCAGATTCCAGCCCTGCATGGGACCGCTAATAGAATCCTCTATACAAACTGTACAGCAGAGAGACAAACAACAAAACAAATGTCCATGTGTTATTTCACACTTTATCACCGTCCCTCGATATATTTCTCTACTCACTATTTCCCTCTCTTTATGCGATATATCATTGAGTCTCTGTCTTTTTTTTAATTTTTATTTTGTTTGGGCAGCAGAAAACAATGTTGCCTGGCAACAACAGCACCAGAGAGACGGCGCAGTGTGTGTACATTCCTTGTCATTTTAAAAGGTATAAAGGGAGGGTTAAAGAGACAGAAAAGGTAGGAAAGATGAGAGGGAGGAGCAGATCGGTAACCTAGATAACATATGGGTGAGAGGGAGAAGAAAAAGAAGGCGAGAAGTGTGATGGTATGGAAAGATGAGGGGACGGAGGATAGGGGGAGGTAAAGGCCTCTTCCTAATCAGTCATTCTGCACAGACAGTCAGAAAGTCGTCACGTTCACGTACAAAGGCTCAAACACACACACAGAGTGAAGCGAAGATTTTGAAGGAAAGAAGCTGATTTAATTCAAGATGATAAGAATGACCATAAAATATGTATGAGCTCATTTAGCAGATGTGCTCTGAACATCAATACTGACTGCAGTCAGCAGTACAGCTTTAGTTACCGCACATTCTTGTTTATATATCATCTCTCTCCATCTCTTTCAGTCTCTCATTTCTGTAACTGTGCACAACTGGTTTTAACTCTTAGGTTGTATATTCATGTGTGTGTTTTTATCTTCTTTCTGTCTCTTCCCTGACCCATTGCCCTTTCATCTAAATTCATTTGAGTCCATAACTGTTTTGTTTTTTTCTATTTAATCTCTCTTCTTGTATCCCACTCTTTCATTTTACAGCCCTATTTAAGCTGTTTTCCAGTATTTAACAGCCTCTTTATGAGAAATAGAGTCCTCTTTGCATTTATAAGTTCACTTCCGCTAACAAATAGAAATGGTTAGTGGCTGTTTTATTTATCAATGCATTCCTTTTTTGCCTTCACAGTTTAAATTGGCAGAATGATTGACTGACGGATGTTTTCTGTCTCTCCTCTGCTCCCTTTTCGTCATCCCACATCCCTGCTCTCTCTCTCTCTTTCATCTTGTCTTCCCTCCATCCTCCTCGGTTTTCCGTTCTTCCACACCTCTTTGGCTGCCCATCCCCCTTCCATCTCTCTAATCACTCATTTCCTGTTCCTTAACCCCCCATCCATCCATCTTTCCATCTTTCCTACAAACATATTTTTTTCCTCCCTCTTTGCCTGATTCACTTCCCATCCTCTCTTTTTTCCCTTCTTCTCTATGCCATTTTCTCCCTCTCGCCATCATCACATTACATTTCTCTTCTTTTTCTTTCCATCCAACCCCCTTCCGCTCCATACATCCCTCTTTCACTCAGTTATTTGTGGTCTGTGCTGCGATGTTGATCCTGGACGTTTTGTCCCCACTCCTCCTCTCCATCCTGTTGCCGCGCTACGGTTGCCGGGCGGCGGACATTCCGGAGGACACTACATCAGAGTTCTCGGTCAGACTGTACCACCGGCTGCAGGCGGCGGGGGATCAGGATAACATAATTTTCTCCCCACTGAGCGTGGCTGTGGCCCTGGGCATGGTTGAGCTGGGAGCCAGGGGGGCTTCACTGGAGGAGATACGACAGGCTGTAGGATTCAGCCACCTGCTGCCAGGTGAGAGACACATTCATAAACACAGGTTCACCAGCATCAGGCTCAGTGGTGGGTGAAGGAAGAGGAGCTGGATCCAAATGTTGGCAATGGAAATACAAGTGCAGTTTTTACAAAATCACATATGTGCCATATTTCTCATTTGTATTTTCTACATATTAAAAAATTTGAAATTTTTCTTTTGGTGTACCATTTTCTAACCAAAAACACTATGGATCTTAAAACCACCTTGTAGCACAGCAAAGGTGATGTACACATTTTCCCACAGCACTGTACTCTGTATACACACCTACATGAATGAATGTATGAATGTGTGTGTCTCCGTCTGTTCTCCAGGCGTGGAGTTCTCTTTGCTCCAGAACCTGACAGCGGCTCTGTCGGACGACGACACCCATTACGTGATCCGATTTGCCAACAGCCTCTTCCTGCAGGAAGGCGTCACCTTTAACCCGGAGTTTCTGCATCTGATGAGGAAGTACTTCCGGGCTGACGTGGAAACAGTAGACTTCAGCGAATCAGCAGCCGTGGCCGAGCAGATCAACAGCTGGGTGGAAAATCATACCGAGAGTGAGTTAGAGAGCGAGAGGAAGGAAGAAAAGTAAAGTGACATGCAACATTGTCAGAGAAGTTACATCAAAATTTACATTTCCAACCCTCAGTTGCACAAATCTCTATCCTTATCCTTGTGTGCAACTTCAAAGCTGCATCATAGCTGGTGCTGTCCTTAGGCTAATGACAGCTAATATAGGTCCTAATACACTGTACAAATCACTCCCTCCAGGTAAGATCCGTGAGTTGCTATCAGCCGAGGACTTCAGCAGCGTGACCCGCCTGACCCTGGTGAACGCCGTCTACTTCAGAGGGTCCTGGAAAAACCAGTTCAGGCCAGAGAACACCAGAACCTTCTCCTTCAGCAGGGACGACGGCTCTGAAGTCCAGACGCTCATGATGTACCAACAGGGAGACTTCTACTACGGTAGGGATGAGCTGTGTGCGTGTACTTGTGGCTCTTTTTCTGGAGCACTTGAATTTCAGCTCATATTTCCTGAGGTTATTTAAAATGTTAATCTTAGATCTGAAATATTCATATGTGGAGTGTTATTCCCAGGAAAGGCTCCTCTTTTCTGCTCAGTGAGCTCTGCTGCTAAAATATTCGTCACTTGCACAAACCCCTCTGGTATGTCTGTTTGATTTAGTGGTATATTTTGAAGGCTATTTTGTTAATGTCATACAATATTAGTGGTACTGTGACAGTCTGTGTTAAGGTACTATATTAGGTTTCGCTAAATCTTCTCTGACAGTAGGTAGAACAAACAACACTGTCTTTCCACTGATTTTGTACTTCATTTAATTTCTTCCCCCTTCACACACCTGTCTGTTTGGTTCTGGGGGATGTTTTATTAATGTCTGCTTCTAATTAGATTATAGGATGTCATATTTTGTCAGTTGTTATACTGATTTTCAATAATTTGGAGTCATTTTAGAGTAGTAAAGTCACCGTGAATTTCCATATCTCTCTGAAAAAACCTTTTGCTTTTCTCCAATTTAATATTTTGTCATCCACACTTTTCACATACTTTCAAGAGGTCAAATGACTGAAACAATAAAATACTGTATTATTGTATACAGGGCTAAATAATGTCACAAAATAGTGAAAAATGTACATCACACATTCACAGAGCCCAAGGTGACAGCCTTCAAATTGTTTTGTCATCCCAAGAGTCCGAAACCCAAAGATTTTCAGTGTACATCGATATAAAACAGAGAAAAGGAGTAAATCATCATATTTGAAAAGCTGGAATATTAATTAATATTAATCGACTATCTAAATAGTTGTTGATTAGTTTTCTGTTGATTGACTAATCAGTCAATTTATTCATTGTTTTGACACTACTTGTATATGTTCTCTATTTGCAGATTTTTTTCCGCTTTTTTATGTCTAATACTGGTAAATGGAACATTTTGGGGTAACTGTTCTGTAGCTAAATCTACTTAGGCAGTACATGTAATATACTATCTGAGTTGGTGTTGTCTAAAAGTTCCTGATGAAGTTTTTTATACCTTATACATTTCTAATGCTGTTTATCAATGTCATAATCCGGCTGTTTTGAACCGGGAGAACTATACGTGTCAGATATTGGTGTATTTGGTGTTTTGCCTGCACTGTGAGGTGCAAGACTGTTTGTACGGACTCCTACAGGTTGGCTATAATGCTGTTACATCTGAGTGACTCCAGTCTGTCTTTTTCGCATCTAGTCATTTTCTGTCTGACGTACTGCCAAAGACAGTTACATCAGATTCTCACTGCACTGCTACTAAAGTTGGCACGTTTGAGTTATTTTGGTACAGTCTGTATGTGTGTAGTGAGATTGCCTGCTTGCATACACCTACGTTCACAGGGTGCACACATACTCATCCTCACACACTCAGGATCAAGGAAATCTGTCTATGTGTGTGTGTGTGTGTGTGTGTGTGTGTGTGTGTGTGTGTGTGTGTGTGTGTGTGTGTGTGTGTGTGTGTGTGTGTGTGTGTGTGTGTGTGTGTGTGCATGTGTGGATGTGTGTGCATAAGAACTGCAGAATGGGGACAGGTCCTTGGGGAGAAGGCTGCGCTTGCATTCTCATTTTGAAGCACAATCATATTGGTTAAGTAAAATGTTTTGGGAAGCCACACCCCACTCTCTGCTGCAATGTTGCCTCACCCTGCATCAGCAGCTGCTACACAGGATGCCACGTGTAAGTTAATGAAGGATGATAAGTCTCTTTGTTGTAATTTTCCCTTTTAAGCAGCTTCAAAAGAAAAACCATGTGCAAAGATTGGGATAAAGTCTGGTGGTGTTAATTGCTCTATAATCTCCATCTCACACTGCAGAAACCTGAGTAAGTGAGATAATCTCATATTTAGATTTCAAATCTAGTTAGACTTGTTTTGAGTATAAAAGGATTATCTCATCCTGACTAAGAAATACTGTCTCACTTAATTCAAGTAAATGTTCGTTGGCTTGTCTTGATAAGAAGTTTGATCTGTGGGTTTTGTTTAATTAGATACGAGGGACATGTCTGTTAAAGAGCCACCTCAAGGCTATGAAGATATCACTTCTCAGCCTCTGTGGTGTATCTGTAAGAAGATTTTGGCTCCTACAGATGTTTGTGTGTGTAATCACATGTGCATTTGTCTCTGAATGTGTGTGGGCGAGTGTATTGTATACATGCAAGGGTGCGTTTTTTTTTTCCAAGATCCCAGATTGCTTTACAGAGTTTTATTTCCTGCCTGAAGACAGTCAAGTGCATGTTTGTGTAAAAAGGGCATTGCACTGACAAACACGCGATCATTTCCTGCCTAATTGAATTTTGGTTGGGATTTCAACAGAGCACTCTCAGCACTACAAGACTACATACATAGTCACACCAAAGTGTAACCAAAGCCTTTAAAGTGAAGCGTCAGTGGGTTTTAATTAGTGCATCAGGGAAAATGACCACACGTGCTGTAATCAATACAGTCGATCAATGAGCTTTAACATGCTTACATCTGTGTATGTTCCTCCTCAGCTAAGTTCCCAAACCCATTACAGGAGGAGGAGTATGTATCTTTCAATGCCTACTTTTGCGTATGTTTCCTCCCCACCCAGGTGAGTTCAGCGATGGCTCACAGGAAGCTGGCGGTGTGTACCAGGTGTTGGAGATGCCCTATGAGGGGGAGGACATGTCCATGATGATCGTTCTGCCTCGGCAGGAGGTACCACTGGCTTCCCTGGAGCCCATCATCAAAGCTCCGCTGCTGGAGGAGTGGGCCAACAATGTCAAACGGCAGAAGGTGGAAGTCTACCTACCTAGGTGAGAGATGACACACACAAACACATATACAAACACTTGCACATTCATACATATATACAAGCACACCTATCAACTCCCGCTTATGGGAGGAGTGGGCTGATAAAGTGACATTGTTTGTTTTGTGTACCCAATTTACCTCTACATGCCTTTGTTACTTGTGCATCAATTAGTGATTACCTACATTAACCTAGGCGTCTTGGAGTTACGGTTAATACTTACATTTCCTAGACACCAAAGTCCAATGGAGAACGTCTCTGGTGTGATTGCTGTTTTCAATTTAGCAGGTGGAAAGAGCCATAATGACAGCAATGGATTTATCCTATAATTAAATTGCATCCTCCATCACTGGAACTCTCTGTCTGATTTGTTTATTAATGTTGATGTGAAATGGCGGTTCTTAAAACTTTTTCATTCTAAGGGTACCACAAATATTTAAGATAGAGTCATTGTTTTAGGCTATTGAGCTCACTTGCACCTGCAAAAATATTAAATTATCACCACACAGTGATGGAAGTGGCTGTTAAAACAGCCCATTCTTTCTTTAAAAAGCATAAGGTTGGCCTTCCTAGTAACAATCCTATATAGTTAAGACAACTCAACTTAATGTACTTAATGTGCAAGTTATAATCCACCTCCTGGGTCCCACAAATTTCTGACCATTAATATGTGACTTTATTAAATTCTGACTGCACCGTTCAGGTTCAAAGTGGAGCAGAAGATCGACCTGAGGAGCACTCTGCAGGAGCTAGGAATAAAGAACATCTTCACTAACGATGCTGATCTCTCCGCCATGACAGGTAACACCCAGCTGTATTGAAAAGCAAACGCAAACACACACACACACACACACACACACACACAGTGCAAAACGCTGAAATATGCCCATAGATTATATAAAACATAGATGTAGACACAAAGAGAAATAAAATCCTGGGAAGTTGATTCAATATTTCTGCTTCTTGGCTGCAGTGAAGTAGCCTCCGCTACTTTCTAAGGTAACCAAGGTAACTGGCACCAAGTGGGCAGGTCAGAGCTGTCACATCATCTAGTAAAAATAGATCCAGAGAGAGAGACAGATATACATAGATACAGAGAAAGAGACAGGCATAAATATGTTGGGGTAATTTGCATCTAAAGCAAAAAAATCTGATCCCAGTGAAAGCCAAACAAGTTACACATACATAACTAAAAAAAACTAAGATATAAAGTAAAATGAAGGTAAGTCCTTCAAATGATCTAGCCTTATAGAGAACAACTGAATCTACCCAAAATACATCTTAATAAACAAAAACAGCTAAAAGATCCTTAAAAAACTCAAAGACCCTTCATTCCCATTAACGATCCAGTCCAAAACAGCTTGTTCTCACTGATCCGGTGGAGCTAGTATTATATTGTGAAACACAATCTGCAGGCTGTACTGGACTTCTGGCTGCACAGCACATCTTGTACTTGCTAAAACGTCCTCGGCTGTACTCAGAGGACACGGTCTATTCTGGCAGGGAGGTAGATAAGAGAGGGTGTTTTAAAATGCTTTTAATCAAATCGTCAGGATTTTCCGTCTGAGCAGACGTCACCTTTTTCTCCAAATTGAACTGCACGCTCTGGTTTGTAATGTTGATTTTACTAGTATGTGGGTATACCAGCATACACTTTACCCTGAGCTTGGAAAGTCTGTTGATTCTCAAATTAGACTTAGCGTCACACCATCTCCACGTCAGACTGACTGATCAGTATTCTAAAGACAAGGTGATGATCTGTGTGCTTTTGTGTTTGTGTGTGTGTGTGTGTGACAGATGGTAAGGACCTGTATATTGGGAAGGCAGTGCAGAAGGCTTACCTGGAGGTGACCGAGGAGGGATCAGAGGGAGCCGTTGGGTCAGGTAGACTTCATCTTTTATTCTTCATCATAGTCTTCCTGATCATTAACATTACTACATAAATAACATGTTCTTTGTATGAATGAGTCTCTGAAACACTGCCCCCCTCTGTGAGAAAATAACGTGTGGTGTCTGCCCTCTCCCTCTCAGGAATGATCGCCCTGACCAGGACTCTGGTGCTGTACCCACAGGTCATGGCTGATCACCCGTTCTTCTTTGTCATTAGAAACCGGAGGACAGGTGTGTGTGTCTCTGTGCATGTAAATGTACCTCTCTTACGCATATACAGTATGTGTGTTTTGAACTGCCTTTCTGTCTGTCCTTTATCCTTCCAGGGTCTATCCTCTTCATGGGCAGGGTCATGACCCCTGAAGTCATCGAGCCCAACGACCATGACTTTGACTCCATGTAACCATGGCGCTAGGTCGCTCAATCTCAGCCAATCAGATCCTGACGTCATAAACGCTACCTATCCTCTATCGCCATCTTCAGCTGTGTTTTATACTCTTGAAAAAGATATATAAACTGAATACTATACGATATATTGTATATTGAAATATGACATACGACATATAATGTGACTGTGTTTTGATACCGGAAGCTTTAAACTCTTGGATACAGACATGCAGAGAGAGGAAGTTGTAAAAATTCTCTAGTAAAGGGTGGTTTGTATATGAGCAGGAAGAACACATGATATGTAATCCACGCACAACCCCTTTAAGTTCAGCAGCTTCGTACTCACTTGCGCCCACACACACACACACACAATGCACAAAAACAGTTTTCTCTCTACTTCTTAAAACAAATATTTACTCTTTCTTACTCCATATGCAGTATGTGCACACTGTAAGTTTCACACTTTAATTATATCCCTGTACATTTGACATTGTGTTCTAAATATACATATATAAGCTCAGTATTTATTGCAGAATAAACATGTGCAAACATTTTGTCCTTATACAATGAATCTTAGTAATATATCTGCTCCAGACAGTATTCGAGTCATTTTTTACACAGTAGGCACATGGCTAATCTGCTGATGAACTAATATGCCTTATCACATCTGAGTGGTTGATTAAGCCCCAGCTGGGCATCTCACAGGTGAGCAGAGGGGACTGCGTAACTAAGGCGGGTTGCTATAGAGACGGACTGGAGCATGCAGGCGCACTGAAAAAGATCTGCTGCACCGTTTTGGATGTACATACAGGGAGAAACAGTAATACCAGCTGTATTCAGTCTTTTACTCAATAAAAACATGAATGTGTTCCCATTAAAAAAAAAAGTGTCCTTCTTTGTGCGTGGAGGTTGTTTTTATCTGGTTAAAGGCATTTTTAAATGTAAGCTCTATTTTCAAGGACAGTACAGATTACTGTATATGGGGCATCCACAGCATTTAGGATGTCATTAATCTGCTAACAGCTAATACAGCTTTCAGGTTCTGAGGATTGAAAAACATGCAATGCTTCAGGAGTTGAGGTAAGAAAAAGTGCATTATATATTCTGTGCCTGAATATCTAATGCACTTTACAAAATGCCCTAAGGTTGGCTGTTACGGTCGAACAGCCAACCTTAGGGCAGAAGTTGGCTGTTCAACCGTAACTCATCTTCCCAGGGCAGACAATGTCCTGCCAAGGCATCTTGGAGTAGTTTCAGGCCAGTGGCATCACCTAGCTACCACACACATGGCACAAACACACACACACACACAAGGAAAACAGATCATATCGCTAGGCAAGGCAAGGATATACTATGACCAAGGACGAATGAGACCTGCATGTTGATTTGGATAAATGTCACAAGGAAGACTGTACATAAGAAAATAAAAGTGAGTATGTTCATGATGATGATCTATTAAGGAAATATTCTGGCCTGGACCATCTCATAGATAAATAAAAGCATCATGAAGAACAGATATGCAGTAGCTTCAACTGGTGGGTTTAATGTGTCCAATAGTGAGCAGCAAACTATACAGTAGGATCCAAAATTATGTTATTAATGGAAGGGTTCAAATATGGATAGTATTTAATTAGGCTATAAATAGTATATTCTCAACATTAAAGAGGAATCTCATAACGCAGTTGTCACACCAAAATTAATTTAACATTCCTATCACAACTAACACACCTATTGCTGTCTGCATGGCACTGTGATAATAAAATATTAGGAAATAATCCTTGATAATTACATCCCCAGCAGATGTTCCCTGCCATTATGAGCATTTGTGCAGTGTGATAAACACAAAAGACCACAAAAAAGACCAAAAAGATGCTTTGATGTGACATCCGCCTTCCCTGTCTCCAGTTGATGTTTTAGGAACACCAATTATCTGTGACATGATTGTCAGACAAGCTGAAACAGATCGTAGAAGAATTAAACAAGTGAAATCATTTCAATGATTAATAGCACAAGCAGATATATGCTGTAGTTTACTACTGCAAATGATAACTCTGCCTTCAAATAAGGCAAAGTGCTAAACACAAGTAATAGTCTGTACAAAGTCAGAGGGAATCATTTCCACAGCCCCCTGCAGTACCAAGGGTTTTCATTTACCTCTATGAAATATCTAATAGCTTTTTCATCTCTTCAGTGTGCACAGTGTGTTTCTGTGCTGCAATATCTTAAACACAACGAGCTGCATTGTTGAGGAACGACAGCCCATGGGTCTAGGGAGTTATAATCTAAATTACTTTCACCAGCTGGTATCAGAGTTGTGCCTTATGTCTTCATTGTGTGCCACTGAAAATCTAAATCAACCTTATCCCTCCTCGTCCCCATGACAACATCCAGAAAGACAGAAACAACAACAACACAGAGGCTGTCTCTCAACCCGTCACATGACAGTTGCTGATTGAACATACAGTATACCATTCAGAGGTAGAAAGTAACTAAGCACATTTACTCAAGCACTGTTTAGGCACACTTTTGAGAACCTGTAGTGTTCCAGTTTTGTGAGACTTTATTTTACTCCATTGATCTGACATGTAGCTACTAGTTACTTTGCAAATAGAGATTTACGTACAAAATGTGTAAGCTCATAAAAGACAATGTATTGTGTTAACCCACCATACAGTGTATAAAGTAGTTATCAGTACTACTTGGACTAGTTAAAACATTTAAATACTGCTTATACATTAATGTATCAATAATGTGTTCAATTTCTCACTCATGATACTTAATGTTGCACCTCTGTACTTGTACTTAAATACAATTTGAAAGGTTTTTTTTTAAAGTTTCAGTGTAGCTTACGGCCACCAGGAGGCTGAAGTCCTCGGCTCAGTTATTGTCATTTACAGTAAATCTTTATTTAAGCAATATTGTCTGTTTGTATTCTCTATAAAAGGAACCTTTCACTGGGCAAATACTAAGATTAACTTTTTTCCAGCATCTTTTCAAACCCAAGTTAGTGTTTTACAAAATATAATGGAATAAATAACCAACAAGATAAAGAAAGAACAAAAGAGCTCCAAAACTAAAAGCAGGAGAGGATGGAGGAGACTGTGTGACATGAAGCACAAAAGAAAGACAATGGCACTGTAAGCATGACTGATAAAATAATAACACATTGTGTTTTTTTTACTGTTTGCCACTTGGTCAGATTTGCTCTAAAAGATAGGATTAAAGACAACATGATCGCAGATTTAAGCCCTCTCTACAAGACGTTTTTTTTTTTTAGCATTTCTCTCATCTCTTTTGTTTAAGGTAATTGAGCTGTCACAGTTCGTTTAAAAGCTAAAATACTCATTTTCACTCGGCGGTGCAACAGTTTCTACCTCTCCTGTGTGACACACCTGAACGCCGTTGCCAGGCAACCAGCAGCTTGGCGATCGGTCGGTGTCCTGCAGCGCCTCGCCTGCAGCACCGTGGGCCCACACCGGTGTCAGCCTCGCGGTGTCGCGCCAGCAGGCAGGGACGGTGAACTTTCTCTCGGTGAACACCAACAAAACCCACCGGGCTCCATGGGTAACAGCTACAGCTTTACAGGGCTAAACCGAGCCGTTCACAGCGTGTCAAAGACGGCCAGGAGAAATTATCACAAGACGACTGGGACATGTCAGAAAGGTAAGCCAGAGGCCAACAGTGATATCGTGTTCAGTGATGTTGTGTCGTTTGCCAATTTAATCACATTACCAGGCACAAGAGACGACTGGGGACAGTTTTACTTGCCTTTATACGACCCCCCCCCCCCCCCCCCAAAATGTAAGCTAGCTAACGTTAGGTCAAGCTAACTCAAACGAATAACCTTTAAACATGTTTTAATAATATATTAAATGAATTATTTATTCAAACAATTTATAGTAGTATTGTAGCACAGCAAATCATTACTGTACAAGTAGTATCAATTATAGAGGCACCAGTGTCCATCCGTCCCTATTATGAGCTAACGGCACCTGCTCAGGTGTCCGCTGCTGCTATGGCAACGGGTCCTAATCTGCATTGTCAGGCCCAGTTCACGGTAACTCTAACCACTCGGCCGGTGGTCAGGGTTTCAGCACACACCAGGGCTTACATTACGACAAAGACAGCTCCCCTTCAGGGTCAGGGACCAAAGATGGGATAATGTACTGGATGAGTCTCTCTCTCTCTGTCTCTCTCTCTCTCTCTCTCTCTCTCTCTGTGTCTCTGTCTCTCTGTGTCTCTGTCTCTCTCTCTCTGTCTCTGTCTCTCTCTCTCTCTGTCTCTCTCTCTCTGCCTCTCTCTCTCTCTCTCTGTCTCTCTCTCTCTCTCTGTGTCTCTGTCTCTCTGTGTCTCTGTCTCTCTGTGTCTCTGTCTCTCTCTCTCTGTCTCTCTCTCTCTCTCTCTCTGTCTCTCTCTCTCTCTCTCTCTCTCTCTCTCTCTCTCTCTCTCTCAGTTCTTCAGGTGTGAACACTCTCAGTGGCAGTTTTCCCAAATCCCACTCGTCCCAGTACTCTGCCCTCGGGGTTAC
Source organism: Macquaria australasica (assembly GCA_005408345.1). Lineage (NCBI taxonomy): Eukaryota > Metazoa > Chordata > Actinopteri > Centrarchiformes > Percichthyidae > Macquaria > Macquaria australasica. The sequence continues at coordinate 716,612 of SEMN01000109.1, forward strand.
ACGCACACCTCTCTCTGTGGACCAGAGTCCTGATTCTGGACTTGTATGTACACCTGTGAGTGACACACACACACACACACACACACACACACACACACACACACACACACACACACACACACAATAAGCCAGTAATCATTGCTGCTGTCCTTAAGGAATTTGTGCTCCTCCTCCCTTCATTCTGTAGCTTTGACTCTTCTTTACCTCTCCTGTGTCCTCCCCTTTCTCTCCTAATCCTTTCATCTTTCAATCCTTCCTCCCTCTCTGAACTGAACCTAATATTCTCGGTCTGTTCTCGGCACTCTCCGTTTTACCCTCAGGCCACTGGCCTCTCGCCTAGATTGCTATGCAGAATGATTTTTCACCCCTTTGACTATTTTAATAAAGAAAGATGAAAAATGGCTTCTTACCTAATCCTCCCTATGTTCCATGCAGAGTTTCTTACTTAAAATTACTGTATGTACTCATGGCTCTGCAAGGTGTATTGCTTAAAATCCTAAAGCAAACTTATGCATTTTGTCGTCAGGGGTTATATAAATGATAAAAAATTGAGGTAGTTTAACTACAGGTAGCATTGAGATTATTATTTTCATTAATTTATTTAGACAGTTTTTTTGCCTTGCACAAGAGTATAATGTAAAATTCAGTATCTTATTTCAATACATTTTCCTATCTATCTGTTAAAGTATACAAGTTATTGTATAGTAGACTGACTTTTCTATTCCAATTATTTGCAGACCATCATGGTTTCAGTCATCTTTCTCACAACATTTGGATTGGAGAGGGTGCATCAGTCTGTCAAGTTGTAATTTATTCTCGACAGTATTTTATCGACCGTGCTTCTCATACGACTTGAACAGGTGACCTGGGGCTGTTTTGTGAGTGTCCAGTCAATGAGGAGCGCTGGTCAAGTGGAGTGGGGTCATTTCTATGTCTAGAGTAACAGAGGAAGGTGTAAAGTTACACAGGCGACGTGAGGGTGAACGAGATGAGTGTAAGGGGGTTGAAAAGGTCAGGTGAGAAGAATTTAGTCCAGTGCTGCATCCCACAGGAGCAACAAAGACAGTGAACAGACATTACATTAGCACTTTATTAATAAGCTGTGAAGTGTCTAAAATGTTCTCCATTTGGAGGTGAGAACTACTGATACCTGAAATACTGTAGTTGGTGGAAAGGTCTGTATTGGCAGAAAAATGTATGTACGGATATATACAGGAAAGAGAGATACGGGATGAAATATAGGTGAGAAAGGAGAAGACTGACGATAAAACATTAGAGGTTCTTGTCGACCGTCAGCCAATCTGAAGGAGTTTGACTAATAACTGAACACTTTCACCTTGTTAACACATGTAGCACTATTGGTTAATGGTCTTTAAAACGACCCATTGATTTTGGCTACATACTAGCTGCACGCTGAGGGAACAGAGTTTATATTGCACTAATGGGAAGCCAGGGTAGATTAAGCTTTAGTGCGTCTCCTGTTCTGCCAAGCCATTCCCATGTATACCTCTCTTTTTGTCCATTAGGAAATGTAATTTGACTGTGGTGAATGCATTTGACTATCAATTAGTGAATTTTGATTAAACTCGGGGGAAGGATCACTTGTGTCTTCAGCATTATACTGAATGCTCCAAAGGCCTCTACAGACACAATGACTGCATATGTGTCGTGTTGTGCATGATATTATAACCTCTATTGATTAGTTTGGAATGAAACTGGGCAGACTGATGCATCTCACCCTTTCACGGATTTACTCTTTTACGGCATTCATCCTGTTCTCTGTTATTTTCTGTCAGCTTCCATCCAGTCGGTTCCGGTTCGTGTCGTGGCATCGCCTGGAGCAGTGTGATGTCACAGGTGACCAGCTGACCTGCCCCAGGGTCAGAGAAGGTCTGGATCACTAGGAGGATACCACCACCGTGACCTTTGCACTTTGACAGTCAAAAACATAATATGCAGCCACAGTAGAAGTGCTCTGCTTGCTGCAGTAACTTTGGATTAAATGAAACAGATTGACGGGAAATGTGATATAAGAACTTCCTGTGATAGAATAGCAGGGAGTAGAGTTTTCTCACTCATGCACTGCTGCATCGTGGCTTCTTTGTTAGAGAGTATTCCTTTAGAAAATTCGATTCAGTTTTTGCAGCAGTGAAAAGAAACAGGGAATCTTACAACCCGTTATTGGAAAGTTGGATTTTGTGTTATGTTGCATTACTAAAGCTGAATTTCAAATTAACTTCTACAAAGACCCCTACTTCAATTTAAATGATTTGAGCATCTGGAAAATAAGTAATTCAAGCTTCCATTTTTGTGTGGTTTTCATTTCATGCGAGTTTCATTTAATTTAGCAGATGAAGACAGACATACTGTGGCAAAGAATCCGAACTGCAAGCAGGATTAGGAATCATTTTTTCACTTGATGGATGTGAGCATTGATATAGACTTTTTCTGTTTTGACAATTTCACCAAAAAGGGCCATCAGAAGAGGAGCTGTTTCAAAGAGAGGGGGATGACATCTGTTTGGAGAGAGGGGGGAGGAGGAGGAGAGAGGAGGGAGGGCAGCGATGGGAGGAGAGACTGCAAGAGAACTGGGAAAACTGTCTGGTAAGTCAGCAAATGTGTGTGTGTGTGTGTGTGTGTGTGTGTGTGTGTGTGTGTGTGTGTGTGTGTGTGTGTGTATAATGTGAAAGATATACAGTACAGGAGAAGAATAAAGACGGAGATTTAGGGAGGGAGGGAGGAAGTGAAGGAGCAAAAAGGAGAGAAAGAGGGAGACAGAGAGAGGAAGACCCTGACGATTCTACCACCTGTCTCTTCTCAGGAGTTAAATCTGTCCTACCAGGACTTGGGTGACCCCTTTCAGCAAGAGAATTTCCTCCGGATCCTCCGCCGGTTGATCCGTGTGGAGAAACTACAACTGGTCGACAACTCCCTCACCAACCTGAGTTCTGTACGTCTGCCAAGGTATGAACCACACTACCCAGACTGCACCTCCCTCCAACTCCCTCACACCTGTAGAAAAAATCTTAATGGCACTGGAACATAACTCAGATTCTAATCTAATGACAGAAAACGGAGATGCCTAAGATTATATGAATATCAAACATTTAATTCAGAGTGCTACAGTAATAAATCTTCCAAGAAGCAGTCACACCACATTGACTTTAGATGCTTTAATTTGAAGGTAAATAATTTAATAGTTTAGTGCTTTTGAGCACCTACCTTGTTAAACACTTCTATATCACTGCTGTAGTCAGTTTCTTCTATTTCCTTTGCTTTCCTTATTGTCAGATTCTTAAAGCGGATGCATTATGGCTGATATCCATCGTAGGATCACTCATTTGTGCACTAACTTGTGTTTTCCTTAGATTTATTTCTGAATTACATCTATTTCCTCATGTGGTGGAAATGTAAATATTCTATTATTTTGTCCACCACTGTATATGCCTGTCTATTCAGAAAGTAGTACTATAACCATAATCGCATCGTTTTGTTTCCTGTTTGTATGCCACAACAAATTGAATCTTTTCCTAATACTGAACTGGCTTTTTTCTTCCTTTTATGCCTCCTTCAACCAATATAATGGTATTTTGGGTGACAATAACCACAAAAAGAAAGCTAAGCCTTATTTATGCTTCCATTGGACAGGTGCAGAATGCTAAACCTGCAGCGTAACCACCTGGTGTGTCTGCGTCAGCTGCCAAAGCTCCCAGCAGTGGAGCACCTTTGCCTGTCTGAGAACGCCATCAGCTCCCTGGGGGGACTGGGAGCTCTGGGGAACAGCCCACTCCGCTCCCTCAACCTGACCCGCAACCCAGTGACCTTCACTCAGGACTACCGTGCACGGTGAGGAGACAAAGACGGCTAAAGGAGAGAGTGCATCGAAGCAAGGAACAGAGACAGTAAAAGGAGAAGAAATAGTGTTTGTAAAAGGAAACATATAAGGTAGATTTTACTAATTCTCTCATTCTCTCTCTGCTTTCGTCTCTGTGCAGTGTTTTCCTCTGTTTGCCAAAGCTAGAGATCCTGGATGGAATCCCCAAGCTGCCAGAAGACTCTCTGCCCACCAGACTACAGTTCCCAGAAACCACCAGGATGTGCAACATTTTATGACATTCAGATTCTTCCGTGGATGGATGTGTACGTAGTCAGTTCTCCCAATCCTACAACACTTACTGAAGCGATGACAAGGCTTCAGCAAAGCACTTTTCAGCAAACGTTGTTGCGCTAAAGGTTTCACAGAGCTGTTCAGAGGAAAACCTCTGGTATGGAGTTATTTATGCAAACTGTGTCACAACTGTTGCCTAAAAACACAGTCACAGGAAATGTAATGGTAATGTGCACCAAAGCCATGCAAAATGCTTTTTATATGTAGTACCAATGACAGTATATATATATATATATATTATTATTATTGATATGTTTGTTCGATTTTTACATATCCTATACACATATTTTGATAATAAATAGAAACTATCAAAGTATTTTAGCTGTTTTTTGCATCCACTTGTGTTCAGTTTTAAACTGACTGTGGTGCAGTACAGAGATATATATATTGAATGGTTATGACGAACTCTGGCTTTGATGGAGGAAAGAGGGAGAAAGCTAATCAGATTGCTACATGACTCATCTCTACCAGCTCGACATCTCTCAGGACTTTGCTGAGCCAACACACTCACACTCCTCTATCTGCCACAGGCTGCACCAAACATACACGGGAGAATTTATTTAGATACAGCTGTCTTTTTGTGCAGAAACACAATCACAGTCAGAGTTGATTGATTCCTGAGTTTTTAATGGGTAGCTGTGTCTTTAGTGTACATCTGTAATATATGAGAAGAGAAACAGGACATCCGCTTTCGAGGCTTATCAAACATTTAGTGTCCAGACTCCCCAGGATAATGGCCTCTTGTGTCCTCTGACTGACTGGGTAATGACCCGTGAGCCTCATGTAGCAGGTCACACACACAAACACACCAATAAAACACTTAAGACTAATCCATGGGAGCTTGCAAAGCACTCACATTAATTCCCACTAAAAGTGTGTGCACTCTACACTGTAAAGTGCTTTGGATAAAAGAATACATACGTACTGTCATACATAAAGTAGTGTTGCAGGGGTTACACACATTGCCCCTCCTGTCAGCTGGAGTTGATTTATTCATATGTTGCAGCAGCGTATTCTTTAATAGTGGTTTCATTTTCAGCCTGCACCTGAAACATAAACACACTTTGTTATCTGATATTGCCAAACACAAGCATGAATACTGCCACGCATGCACCCAGGCAAGCACCCCGTGCACATAACACCCGTCTCAAGTATGAACTGGGGCACACAAACAGCGCTTGCTGTCTCTTCCCTCACAGTAATGCAGAGAAACACAATTTAAACAGCCGATATCTCTCTAACAAGCGTACAGCCAGGCACAAACTACCAGTTACATGCCTCATTGGGATTCATTTAAGTGTGGAAGATTGTTTGTGCAATTGCGTGTTATGTGTGTGTGGAGATAGAGATAGAACTAAGTCTGCATCTGATGAATGAGAGATCATTACTGCTGCAGAGAGACAGTATAATGAGCTCGCTGGATCCTTATGTACTGCAAACAAGGATCCAGGTCAAGAAGAGAAGCTGGTGTCTTCAAGTGATGGTTTCGAGATGCTATCAATTATCTCTGCAGCCTGCTTTGGCTAAAATAGGAGAGGAGTTTGACTTGATTTTCCAAAAATCGTGGGTGGAAAAAAAATACCCATCTTTTCATAGCTTGGAGCTTCAGCTTTCAAGTAAATCTTGCACTGGTGTTAAATAGAAGATTTGAGAATTGGTGGCAGTCGTGTGGGCATGCATCTCAAGATAGACTCCGGCTCTAGGCATCGACAAGTTAAAATTATTCATGCCTGGTAATTCACCCATGAAATGATGAGTGAGAGAGCGCAAGAATGTGAGGAATGTGGAGGAGTTATCATCTCTGCCATTGCTTGTCACTGTAAAAATGTGTGCGTCTCCCTGTGGCCTGCTATTAGCACAGTAATGAGACACCTGTTACTCTCGTACTCCTCCAGCATCCCACAGTCCCTCTGGGGAGATCAACAATCTCACAACAGCAGAGGGACGATGACAGGAAAAAGAGAGAGGAGGGAGAGAGAGAGAGAGAGAGAGAGAGAGAGAGAGAGAGAGAGAGAGAAAGACACAGTGAGAGGCACAGAGGGAAGAAATGGAGAGAAAAAGCACAGGGACGATGATAGGGACTGAGAGGTAGAGCCGAAACAGAGACTGAGAGGAGGAGGGAATGATTTGATTGAGACTGTGTGCTGGGGACAAATGTTGTTCATTAGAGGTAATTGCCTTTCTCAGTCATCCTTCTCTCGTTTGATTTTCATTTCATCCTGATTTGTCGGTTCATTTCCCATGTGAGCGAGTTCACACACAATCTTCTCACCTCTCCGTTCTCGACCAGAAAGGGGAGTGAACAGGGTCGGCAGGATTTCTACTCGGGAACATTCGTGGCTTGCAGAATGCAGATGTGAACAACTGAGCGAGCGCCCGTGATTCACAAACTCAACAATGAATATTTATGATCTTTTCCCCCCCTTCTGCTTGATGCATATTTATGATCATCTTGTCACTGTTTTAAAATAGACTGGACAGAGGAATTGCACACAGCTTAAGTCGAGCTTTCTGCAAGTCAAGAATACGCCTATTATTATCTATCTATCTATTTTATTAGTCATGTCAGGCAACAGCACAACAGCAGTGGAGCATCCCAACAACTTCCTCTGGATCCTTCATGAGATCTCCAGGTGCTCTCTGCAGAGTCAGTATTCTCATTAACAGTCGAGGAGCAGCAGCACAACTCTGAGGTCCCTCCAGCCTGCTGAGCTCCTCATTCTTTAATACATATTTATGGTAACATTATGAAGAACATTTGTAAGAATATTGTTGTAGATTTATGGCCTTAGTCTGAGTCTCCTAAAAATTCAGTAATACCTGCTGTGAATGGAGACACATGGGGGCCAAATGTTTTGTCAATTTGAAAGACAAAAATGAAAAGCTAAAATTTGAAAATGAAAGCAAGTACTGATCTTGAACCCTGAAAATAAATAACAACGTAACCAAACTACAAATAAGTGTATGAAAAGTTTTTCAATTCAAAAGTAATTTTGATTCATTTCTGGAATCTCTTTGAATAATTAATGTATTTTCATTTTTTTTTTTAAATCACATTTTCATATTTCAGATCTTATTTTTGACAGTTTTGTATCTTATTTTTTACAGTTTAACATTCTGATTTAATTGATTCATCATCATCAATATTTAAAAATGCCCATCAGATTTTCAGAAAGCCAAACACCATCACATAAGACTGAAAAAAACAGCTTATCCTAACATTTAGCAGCTGGAACCAGAGAACGATGCGCATTTTTGCTTGGAAAAGGACACAAACAATTAATCGATTATCAAAATGGTTGGAAGTTAATTTCCTTTTGATCCACAAATCAATTAATTGACCAAGTCATTACAGATCTAATACCCAGAGTATCACTTTTTATATGCAAGTGGGTTGCTTAGTAATTATACTGTCCCAACAGACAAACACTAGGATGGATCTAAATAGTTCAAATATTATGTCCTTTTCCCTCTCTTAACTAAAAAAAAGTATTGCCAGGACTGCAGTATCTCTTCTTCTTCTTCTTTTCTAAAGACTAAGGAAGTAAAGAAGCAGCTTTCCATAGCTTGTAGATAATTTGGACTGCTTTTTATCATGGCTGACACTTAATGATAATATAACCTTTATGTATAAACAAAAATGATAAAAGCATAGCATAAGCAAAGCAAAAAGCCACCAACACCATTGGACCAACTTTCCATTCAAGAACCGCTCTAAACACAAGATCTTAGTCATGCACTGCCTCCAGAGCTGTTGTTCTGCAGCCCTGTGCTCTCAGCAAAGTGTCACATTATTGTTGCTCATCCCCCTGGAAAGTTTTTTTTTTCCTCTCAAGTTTTTCCCACAGGCAGGACGACCAGGTAATAACATAACGTAGCCCAATTCTCAACTCTGAGGAAAGCTCTACTTGCTACGAGAACATCCAAAAAGACAAAATGGCAGCTAACATCCTAAAATTAACTTTAGGGTTTGAGTTACCACTTCATAATACTTTCCTGTTTTAGCATCCATCTAAACTAGTAGCTCCCACTGGAGACTGATTACTGTCAACTTTAAACTGTATCTTCAGAATCAGACAACACAATCGCATTTACCTGAAATCCTTCGACCTCTTTATTCCACACACACAAACACACACACCATCCAGGTGACAAACTTGGTTCAACACAATCAAAGTCCCACTTTTTTGTATCAAATATAACTGGTGGAAAAATGTACAAATTATCTGCATTTCTTTAACTATACATTGTCCAGTAGACTTGGAGATTTTGCAGTAAATTGCATTAGGTTTGTGAATTAAATTCACACCAGCAGTTGACATGAAACAGCTCTCCATTTAAGGCTATGCTGAAGCAATATGCTAGAGGCTCAGCACTAACTAGCATGCTCTTATCTCCCCTGCCCTATTCAAATGCTTTTCCAAATGTAAAATGACTAAGACCTCGAAGAGGTTTCCAAGAATGGAAAGGCACATGTCAGTGTGACACTTTCAGCACAGAACAGCTTCACCAGAAATGTCTCTTTGACTGGCATTTGTAGAAATATCCAGTGGAAATACTCCTGTGTATCAGCTTCAAGAAGTTGGTAAAAAGCCATTATGACACAAACTAGTTCAGTCAGGGGACATAAAAAGAAATGTTGCACCTTTTTACGATTGTCAGAGTTGTTACAATCAACAATAAATAACAGAAAACGGCTTGATCGATTGGAATGACAAGATGTACATTTAAATTTGAGCTCTACAAAGAATACAACTGTTTGCATAAAACATACATATAAAAATGCCTGAACATGGAGACATCAGAATAACATAATTTATCTTAGCTTTCTTTATACATTACTTAGAGGCAGCACATGATAAAAATACATTCTCTGCCTGTTTGCTGTTTTAAAAAACAGAACCAGACAGGCAATCAGGCAGACGTGCGAGTAGAAAGGAAAGCAAATGAATAAAAAAAATATATAGTATACATCCCATTTCCGCCCAGCAAATCCTGTCCACATCCACAGTGTAAGCTACTCAGTTCCATCCCCACTGTGTTTGGAATAGCATCCCATCTTCCAGGCATAATATCCCAAATTTCCTAACTGGGATTCTGAATGGATGGCTAGTTGTATTCCTTTGGGAAACAAGGGAAAGAAAGACCTGATAGGCTCCCTGGGCAGCCGAAAACGCACTGCAACTGGTCAAAGTCTGCCTCCGTCTTACATCTCTGCCCTCCGATTGGTTCCCTTGTCTCGACTAGCCATATCCTCCTCTAATTCCTCTTCTTCCTCTTCGTAATTCTCTTCCTCGTTATTCTCAGCCGCTTTTCTGTGCCCTCCCTCCTTTCTTGGTCCGTCGTGGTTTTTTGCTTCATCCTGGAGCAAATCACAAGCACATAACAAGACTATTTAATGGCCACCTCATGCAAATTTTGGAAATTTTTCCACTAAAGATGATGAGTTCAGACATTTATTCATGACACAATTTAACTTACGTGTAAATTATATTATTTGTCTTTGTGTTTACCTCTTAGTCTCATAGACTGTTTTTTAAACTCATGATGTCATGCCATTTTACAGATTAGGAGTAGAGACAACAATTATCTAGCCATAATAACAGCATAGCTAGTTCCATCCCCATAGAATCTGTGGTTTGTGACTCTGTGACGGGGGAAGAGGTGTTAACATACTGGCATGTTTCTCCTGCTTATCCATCTATTGGATTGTAACGCACAGGTTTTTAGTTCTATTGTAAATAAATGGAAGCAGCAACACTTGTGTAAAGCTTCAACTGAAACAACAGCAGTGCATGAATGAAGCTCAAATTACAGAGAAACATAAGTACGTTCACTCATTAGGTCACTGGGTCTGAGTATGAAACACAAGTCAGGAAAAAGAGTGGGGGGGGGGCTAAGGACATTATAGATACACAATCATATTAAGTTATATGGACTTAAAACCACTTGTTTCATCTGCATGATAATTATTTCTTTAACTCATCTAAGTTTGAAAATCTTTTGTAATATCCACAACCTGGGACTGTGAGACAAAATTATTCTACATTAATTAATTACATGCACAAAATTGACTGTACAGTGTTCCTGGCAAAATTTAAAAAAAAAAAAAACTAGGGATTATAAATAAACGAATGTCACTCTCCAAGGAGGTCAGGAGTCAGGGTCAGTTACACAACAGAAAGTAGTAGGGCTGCTGGTTATCAGAAGGTTTGTATGTTACTTAACTCTGGAGATCATATCACTTCTTAAAATGACCTCTTAGAAATACAAAGACCAAACCAGCATACATTACACATTTTACAACATTGTGTAAACAAGAGTAATAAATATACTATATTAACTTTGAAATATTTTAAAGTTATAAAATGTGCGTGAGCATCTCCATTCAAACAGATTTCCTTTTAGGACAAATGAAACAAACCATGCCCAGGTGGTAACCTGACACCCTGACAGACTCAACACCTGATCTCCTTCATTTACCAGAACACGCATGGGCCAGGTTCAAGTTACAGGGACAAAACACAGGCATGCACACACACGCCTGTGTAGCCAAAACAGCTAATATGTCAGTTTTGTAAATATTACTTTCCGGATGTGATTTCAAGACATTTTTACCATGTACAACAGGTGCTTTCTGCTGTTTCAGCAGCTGGGATAGGAAAAAACAGTCCCCAGTTATGCTGAAGAAATGGGTATTAATTATTATTGGTGACACTGTCACCAATGTGTGACGCTGTCTCAACCGGCAACCACCATGGCTGAATTTTGAAACTGTGAAAATGATTTAAGATGCAGCCTCCTAATGGCCACTGGATGCTGACTATAGTGAAGTGACTGCGACTCCTTTGAAATATGAAGTAAATATGTTTTTAGCATTATCTAATGGTTTAAATTGGTTGAATTTTGACTTCTACTGATGTGTGTCTTGGTACCAGGAGACGCAGCGTGCATCTCCTATGATACACATGGATCTCCAGCCACTTCAAATCACCATGCAAGAAGTTTCACTGGAAAGGTGCAGAAATGTGCACAAAATATCTGGTTCCCCGCACAAGAACCCACCTGTTCCATGTCCTCGTTATATGGATCCTCTCCTTCCTCCTCCACCTCCTCCTCCTCTCTCTTCTGCCCACCAGCTATGTCCTCCTGAGCCTTCAGAATATCAACAGCGAGACAAAAGAATCACATAAAAAAATAATTTTATGAGTAAAATAAAAAAACGATTGGTGTGTCATTATGGTTCGGCAAGTCTGAACAAAGATACAGTTAAACTTACACGGTGGTAAACTGATCCATATTACAAATGTATTACAAGGTTATGTTGCCATATTTGCTCCTTGATATCTTTCATATTACTTTACTCAGTATGTACAGTGTTACACACCTCGTCCTCTACTTCCTCCTGGTACTGGTCATCCAGCACGTCTTCCTGTTGATCTGGGTTTCCAGCTATCTGAACACGCACAAATCACACGCACACAAGTTAAAAACTACTTGAAGATAATTTCTTTTCCTAGAACCTCAGGTTTCTTCCCTCAAACTGTTTCCATCCCAACCTCTCAATATTTTCCATATGTCAGCACTCATTTCTTCTTCCCACTGTAATGAATATAACTTCTGTGTATTTGACTATTGCCGTTCTCTGGCCCCTTACTCACCACCAGTTCCTCCTCCACAGCAGGTTGTTCGGGGCCCCGGTGTGTGTCTATGTGCTGGGCTGGCGCTGCCGGCTCCTCTTCCTCCTCTACCACCCCCTCTTCCTCTTGTGCGACCCTGTGCTGCGGCCGCTCATCCTCAGCCTCCTCAAACTCATCCTCTCCCTGGTTGTTGGGGTCGTCCTCGGGGTCCAGCTCACCATCAGCGCCCTACAGAAGACGAGATCATAGTAAAATAACACAGAAGTGAAGAGAGCAAGGAAGAGATATAATAATAGTGGTACTAGTGGGTTGACATTTGCATAAGATGAAAATATATGGTGCATTAGCATCAGAATAAGAGCAGGAGATATGATCAAATGGATGCAATAAAACTGCAGTGTGGAGGATTAATAACTGAATGTGTTTGGCAGAATAAAACTGATTATGGCAGTTAGTGTACTCTAATGTTGTATTAACTGCCTTGTTGGTATTCAGAAGACTTAATAGATCACTGGGTTGACTGACAAGTGGAAGATGAATATGCCAGCGCAGGACAGTGGCCAGGGAGGATGAAAATCGATTTCTGGGTGGATGGGTGGATGGCTGGATGAACGTATGACACACGATACACTGGTGTGAATGTTAAGTGACTGAACGAGCTGAAAGGAAAGACGGATGATAAAGACGTGTGTGTTAACAGATGGAGTGAGCAAGATAGATAGTCACCTGCTGATGTGGTGGGACTCTGTGATCCACTTCTTGTTTCTCCTCCTCCTCATGTAGCATATGAATATCTCTCTCTGTTAACACACACACACACAACACGCAAAAAATATTTGATGCTGTCTTGCTAATAGGATGTAATGATAAACATTCTGACTGTGATTTTTTTTTTACTGGAAATCTTTCTGTCTCACCTTCTTCATCATTAGTGTGACGGTCCTCTTCTCCCTGAACAATATCATTGTCCATGTTCTCATATTCGGTCCTCTTCCTAAAAGCAGCAATGACAGTACAGGGCAGTCAGAAGAGCCACACCAAAACAGAAAGATACATATCTAGCTGTATCTGCGTAAGATAAAGTATATCATTTGTGTGGTAGAACTGTTCCAGTTTGCTTTTAAGTAGACACATCTGCACATTAAGACCCATACAACTTTCCCTTTCGTCTTTGTACAAATGTCATCAAAGCGTCAAATGTTTCCTCCTGGATTACGGATGTGTGTGTGTGTTGCCAGGATCAGAGAGTAATTAGTTTGGTGAGAGGCAAACATCGCTGTGAATGACCACTTCCAGTTTGCAGGAAGGAGACTGTATTATTGCTCAGGTTAATCAATGCCATGCTAGTCTCATTAAGTGTTCCTTTTGACATTTCTTTAGAAAAAGATCATTAATGTATTTCCACATGAGAGGATCAGCTCATGATCAGTCATTTCTGAACATTTGGAGGCCAATCATGGACTATCTCCCTGTTTAATTTACTGTCAAAGGGACTTTCTTTCTTGACCTGGTAACCTTCAGGACAGAATATTGGTATTGGACATACTCACATGGTTATAGGTGACACAGCTAGTGGTGGATGGACCTGAACTGTGGGATCTTTATGTGAAAGAAACAGGGTGTTTTTGTTCACGTCTGGATGGATATTATGTTTCTTTTTTGTTGTTGTTGTTTTATGTTTCTTTCTTCCTGCGTAGGTACATATCTTACTGTTTATTTGTGGTGTACTATATATTGTAGTGCTTGTTTCATGTTATTTAAAAAAAATAATTAAATAATAAATTAATAATAAATAATTTAAAAAAAAGGTAAAAAAAAAAAAAAAAAAGATGCTGATTCTCTATCTCCATGTGGCTTTTGAGCTAATGTAGCAACAAGACTGAGGGTTTGAGTCATTTCATTTCACCTTCTTGTCATGTTAAAGCTGGATTGTGGAACTTTTGTCTTCTCCTTCTGGCAGTGAGAGTTAATAGGCAAACACTGTTGAGTGCTTATGACGTATGCCTACAGAGGACCTCGCTGAAATTTCCACAGCTCGAAGACAATTATCCGTTATTTAGGTAGAGTAGATGTAATAGCTACATAACCTACTCCAAATATTTTACAAATACCAACCTGTCCAAGAGCAGTAAGGCGACATCCTGTCAGTCCCTGCTCTTCTTTCAGCGCTCTTCAACGAGGAAAAGCTACACCAATGGTTATCTGCGTTTGTCCTCGCCACAGATCGCTTTCCTTTTTTGACTGTAATCCTTCCTCTGAACGCAGAGTTTCTTCTTTATCTGGAGCATCAGAAACTTTTCTTCTTAGGTTTTTCCCGCCATACTCCTAGTTGCTGCAGCCTACTCCGTCGCTACGGTCGCTCCCCTCAGCTCTGGCAAACCAGAGCCATGTAGATTGAACAATCTGAAGTCTACGTGAATCATGTGATGATCAAGCATTTTGTTGATGCAACTCTCTCTCTCTACATGGCTCTGGTTTTACTACCGGTGCGCCAGCGCGAGAATGTCGCCACAGACACCAGATTTAAAAACTCTGTATACTGCGAAATACAGAGAGATTTACCTGGCGGTGATAGGCCTAATCAGCATTGTGTGAACTTGTCTGGCAACGACTTGAATGCAACGACGTTCATTTATATGTAAAAGTCCCGCACTCAAGCTTTAATACTTGCCTTGAAAAGCGTTACATAGAAATTGACAAAAAAACAGGACAAATGAAATTGTATTGGCATAGCAAAAGAAATCTCAGAGGTGGATGTCCTAAGACCTGGACACATAAAACTGAAACTATCTGCATTGCTGGATACCTCTGACTTTAAGTAAGAATGTATATTTTTTTGTAATTTGAACACCTGATTTTAAGTAATTTCAACTCTGATTTGAAATCTGACCTTTGGTGCTCCTGCCTCAGCTGCTGCTCCCGTCTGTCAGCCTCCCTGTGCTGCTGCTGCTCTCGCTCCTGTTCCTGCTTCAGCCTCTGCTCCCTCTCCTTCAGCACCCTGTCTCTCTGGACCTGCAGAGCCTCCTGATGCATCAGGATCTGCCTGTGCTCCTCGGCCCTTTGAGCCTCCAGGCGCTGCTGCTCCTGCTGCTGCTCGTAGGCCGACTTCACACGTTCCACCTGGGCGTGCGCCTCCTGCTGCAGGTGGGCCCCCTGATGGGGACCCTTTTGAGAAGACAAACAGATGCAAAATGAACAACATGTAGAGCGAGGACAAAAATTAGAGCAAATCAAACACAGAGTTGCTGCTAATTTGAGACATAAACGGAGAGGTAAGGTATAATTTATCCTTTGGGAAAGTTTAATAGATGAAAATGACAGCGTCAAACAATGAGCACAACACATAATGAGCAAGCTGTCATTAATCAAAGAAGTCAACACTGAGGAAAGGTTCTAATTTATTCCAGTTCCTCTGGGATTAAAGCTAAATGATTAGCACTTCAATATGAGCAGTAGCTGCGTCCCCGATATGACAAGGACACAAGTGACTCATTTATTATTCGAAGGTTTGTTATGTTGCTCAAGAAAGCCAATTTGAAACAATTTTAACGACACCATGTATATACTGTATACAAGTTGTAAATGAGAAAACAGTCAATCGAAACTAGTAATAGTCAAATGAGATACAGAAAATGTAAGCCAGTTTTAAGGCCCGTTTTAACCCGGTTTAGATAAGACCGAGTAGCGTAAACCAGTTCTGACCGGTTGTGGCTGGCGTCTCTGTCGGTCCAGGGCATTCTCGTCCGGCTGTTTCTGTTCTGGCTCCTCCTCTTCCTCCTGCTGCTCATCCTGTGGTTGGTCCGGGTCCTCCTCCAGCTTCTGAGGCTGTCCTGCTTGAGCCATCTCCTCCTCCGCCAGCTCCCTCCTCCTCTCGGCCTCTCCCTCTCCATCCTCCTCTTTGTCTGACAAGGTGTGCTGGGACTTGATGTCGGACTGGGCATGCACCTCCTCCTCATGATGGTCCAACTGAGGACAAAGCAACGAAAGAAATAATTAGATTTGTGTCTTTTCATATTTACAGTATGCCTTTTGTCTTGATAATAAAGTCATCCCAAAGAACCCCACATTACCCTGGACACAGTGTCCTGGTGATCCTGGTGCTCTTCCTCATGGGCAGGCTCCTCTTTGTGTGGCTGTTCCAGTACTGTGGCCTGCTGAGCTTCATGAACATGGGACTCGGGTGCTATGGCAGCTGCTTGCGGCTGCTGGGGTGCAGGGTTTTGTTCAGGCAGTCTCAGATTGGGCACCCTGTTCAGGGACTCCTTCAGCTGCTTGTATTCATCCACCTGCGCCTAAAGGGAACAACACACACAACCACAGGAGGGCTAAGAGAGAAAGTCCCGGGGGAACCGCGTGATGCTGCGCGATTCTCAGCATTCAAAAATTCCTATAACGTGTCAACCTCTAGGACTTGGGACTGAATAGGCTGGATATTGTTTGACATTTCTCGATACTAGTGCTGATATGATACTTAAGTTCTGGTACTATACTTTGAAAAGTTGAAACTTTTCTACAACGCCCTTGTTTCCCATTTTAAAAGAAGCATAATTAGTCAAATGGTCAATGACGTCTTCACACAAGCTGCTGTAAAAGATTTTAGCCTAAATTAAATACAGTCTCAAATTAGCAAAGTTTTCAATCCTCTGTGCTACAGACAGATTTCGGTCAGTTAAGGGAGAAAGGTACACGCATCCAAAAACCTCTTCAAGAAGTGCTGTACATTACTGATGGGCATACGACAACTATCCCACTATTCTCACTTAGCTACGTGTATTTGGAACAGGCTACAATACAACTTTTACACAGAAACAACACTAAGAGTCACGCATCAGGGCTTTGAGCTAAATGCTAACATGCTCACAATGACAACGCTAACATGTTGATGTTTAGCAGGTATAATCACTGTTTATACCACGTTCACCATCTTAGTTTAGCATGTTAGCATGCTAACATTTGCTAATTAGCACTAAACACAGAGTGCAGCTGAGGCTGGTGGGAAAGTCATTAGTTTTGCAGGTTTTTGTGTCATAAATGTGAGTGTTGGACACATTAAAATCTTAAACTGATAATGGCATTAGATGAAAAGTCAGATTTAATCATCAAAGTCATAAGGATTTATCCTTTGGGGACATCTGTACCAAATTTACAGACAATCCATCGAATAGTTGTCAAGATTTTACAGTCTGGACCAAAGTAGTGGACCGTCCAGCAGACCAGCACTGCCATCCCTAGAGCCATGCTGCTAAATGTGGCTAAAAAAAAACTACTGTATGGCCTGTCAAACTGGCCATCCAGTTTAGACAAGTATACCATTCAATGGCACCATCCTTTATACACACACACACACACTTTCTAACCAGGCCAGGGGGCTCAATTCTAAAAATTCCTGCTAAATTCCTCCCCTCTCTCTTTGTCTCGCTCCACTCCCCCCATTATATCTTTCTGGCTGATTGGCTGGAACGTGCTTTAGATGCACTGCCATGACAGCTCTGACTAAACCAAACCCCCTGGAGTGAAGGAAAGAGTTGTGTATGTGTGTATGTGTGTGTGTTTCTGTGTGTATACCCGTTCATCCAGAAGCACTGATGGAAAGCAGGACAGGCTTTAAAATAAATTAGCAAATGCAGACAGACAGAAAGAGAGAGAGAGAGAGGAAAAGAGAGGAGAGTGAGTGAGTATCCATCAACACAGACGGAAAGGAGGACAGCATTTCAAACAAATGAGCAGAGTACTGTATGTTCAATAAACCATTCAGGTACTTCAAAAGGTCAGTCTCAGGGAGAAACAGCAACATCTGATCTAATTACCCAAAATCCAAGTAACACCTCGGCTACCTATCTTTCTTTCTTTTTCACCACTGCGGATTATAAGGTCCACTGCAATAAACATTTTTTCTGCTTTATTGAGAAGGTTAACGTAAAGGTTAAAGTAAGGCTGGGAGGAGTGCAGCGGTATACAGGGTAGATGAAGCATCAGGAGTCAACTTTTCCATCATCTCTGGGGACATACTGGTTACAGGACTCACTCTTCAGTTGTCGTGTATGACCTCGTCTTTCATCAGGCCACTCGTTCCCAGTTGGTTTTGACAAATACAGGAGGGCTCGTTCAGATTATTGACAAACTGTACAGCATACACAACAGGAACTCCCCATCACCTGGCTGTTTTACTCCACTAGCACTGTCCTGGTCTCTGTAGCTTCACTGCTAACATGCTAAAAAGACAAACCCATTCTCATGACAAATTAAAAACACAACTCTCCAGTCTTTCCATTGACTAGACGTCAAAAGCTTCCCTCACGCACATGATGGGGAAAGAAGTATGTGACCAAAATACTTGTGATGCAGAAGTTCAGCTGTGGTATAAAGTAACTGGAGTCAACAATGAGGCTGCATCTCTACCCTGTCGCCCTACCTGAGCTGCAGCCAGCGCACTCTTGTGGTCTTCCAGCGTCAGTACGAGCTGGTTGTGGGCTGCTTTCAGGTCCTGATGCTGAACCTGAACACACAAACAGTATGAATGAACCATTTCTTTTTATGTAAGGCTTAAATTTTACTGCCAAAAATACATTATTTAAAATGAAATTAAAAAGTGTAGTAGTCTCACCTGTGCATCCTGTAGCTGTGTGTGAATGTCATGGTGGGCTTTCCTCAGCTGTTTATTTTCCTCTCTCAGGTTATATACATTATCTGCCATCACAAACAGGCAAACACATTAACAGAAAGCATGCATCTAAACAGGAAACACACGACACAAGAATAATATTCTACTGCAAAGCATTTGCAAAAATAATTCGAACCACTTCTTTTGTATCCTTATGACTCATGTTACAAATCCTGGCTCCACTTGTCAGTTCCTATCCCTGCTCAAAGCACACACCGCATAGTTGTGTGTGAATATCTTTTATAAGTTATAAGGCTTGAATAAGAGGACAGTTTTAACTACATACTGAATGATACAATACAGCAAGACATTGTTCTAGTCTAGATCTAAAAGTCTGCACATAAAGCACGTACACTTGGCTTCAGGCACGCAGCATTTCATTAAGTCAGAAGGTAGAGACAAAGTAAGAATGTTTAGTGATGACACCACCACATAAAGATACACTGCATTTGTACTATGTATGTGTGTGTTGCTGAAATACAGTACATGCAACCACAACAACAAAACCATTTGTGTGTGTGACCATCAGTACCTTTGAGTTGGGTGATTTCCACCTCTTTGACTTGCTGCAGTTTCTCGTAGTGCTCTCTGTGTTCGTCCAGCAGCCGGCTGTGGTCCTCGCCCTGGACTTGGTGCTGGTCCTGGAGCTCGTAATACTGCTTCTTCAGGTCGTCATGCTGGTTCTGACAGAGACGAAAGACTATCGTCATCATGTGCTCTGTGTTTTGTTTTTTTCATTATATGAAAGCATATATTCATCAATGCTGAAACCCTTCCCTCACACATACACTTTACACCAAAAAGAGGAAGGATGTAGTGTGTAAGGTCAGAGAGAGTGTGTGTGCATATGGACAACAGGAAGAGAGAAGGTTAAATATGAGGATGTCTGCGTTAATGACAAGAATAGAGAAGCATACAGGGTGAGAATGTGTTTGTGTATGAGTTTATTATAATGATCTATACCTTTAGCATCTGGTGCTGCACTTGGAGAGAATTTAATCTGCTGCTGGATTCTTGCTGTTTGAGCATAAAAAAACAACAAAGAAAAACATTCATACTTCAGCAATTATGTGGTGAAGAGATGAATTATAGCTGACGGTGGCAATTGAAGCAGCAGTATTTAGTGCAATAGCGCTTTTCAAAACACAACAAAGGTTACGCTACAAATCATTTAACAAAGCAATGCAAGCAAGACAGAAAAAAACATGGAGGACAGGTGACGAGAGAGATTAAACAGTCTATAAAAGCAAGTTTACAGCAGACAGGTGGTAATTATGTGAAAACGTACCTTCTCTTTGTTGAGCGACTGTTGTGCTTCCAGTTTATAAACCAGATAATCTACAAAACCAAACCAGCACAGGTCAATCTTTTTTTTGTTGTTTTTTTTTGTTTTTTTTAAACAAGCTGAAGTTCATTTTAACCAATGTGAAATGTCTCATTAACTCAAACCCACATTTTCAAATACACCTCAGTCCATTCGTAAAAATGGCACATGGCCCCTGAATCAGAAGTTTTCTTACACATCACTATGTTGTTACAAAGTAAAACACCCATACTGTTGCACTTCTTTACATGTCTTATGCTGCAGATGGTGTTGTGAAACCATTTAAAGGTGAGTAAAAACTAATAATGACCCTAAAACTTGTTAAAGACTAGTATTAGGTTAAGTCACATTCTGATTAATTTACACATTACATTTATTTAGCAGATGCCTTTGTCCAAAGAGACTTACAATAATAATGTCATCAAATGTTGTAAGTATACTTTACTGCAGTCTAATATTTGTTCTGCCCCATGATAAGCAGTCTGACAATGAGATATGACTTTCCCACAGCTCCTTCGAATGGACATATACCTCGAGAGTGAGAATTGAGTGTAGATGTTATTTTTCTCACCTTCTTTGGCCTTTTTGTGCTCCAACCTCTCCTTCTGAAGAGACTTCTCTAACCTGGAGCGATGCTCGTACACCACTGGACACATAAAACAGAGATGGAGGGACAGATAGGGGATACATGAAGGGAGGGGGATAGAGAGAGAAAACACAGATTTAGTGAGCGTCGGCTGGATCTCTGTAATACAAATATGTACACTGCACAAAACATATGCACTCACAAACGCTTAAACAGTCATTTTAGAGAGGGAGACAGAAGGAGGATGTGCATTTCATGGTTGATATGAGAGCCAGATGTGATATTTATTCAACCAGGGTGTGATCTCAGTACATGACAGCTCCTCTGCCGGCAGAAAGCTGCGGTATTCCTCACAAGACTGGTGGTCCAAAGGTGTTTACAAATACTACTAGCTGGGTTTAGGCTGCTTCTGCGCCTGGTGGGTGGTGTCTGCCACAAGCAATAGTAAAAATATGAGGAAGTATAGGTGATTATACAGGAGGGACCGAGCATGCTTCGACAAGGTGACTGTATGGTAAATAATTTGAACATAACTCTCAGTAAAAAACAGTCCCCAAAGCTCTTCATAGCCTGAAAGCTCTTGTATCCCTCTTTATTTGTACTGAAATCCTGCTTTAGCTCTTACATTCACTTCTAATCTCTCCAGCTGTCCTCCTCTAAACTCACTCGACACTCGACACACTCTCGCACAGATTCTTCTTTTATTCCCTCCATTTTTTTCCCACCTTCATCAGAATCGAGATTAAATCCAATGAAACAGAAATAATCCCCGTGGGGACTTAGGGTCATTTGAGCAGTAGACCACAGCATGGAGATAATACAGAATAATACAGTGTTCTGAAGCTGATACAACAGATAGTTACACACACAAGCAATGCAACGAATGAGTAAGTAACAGCAGGTTTGAATGCTGCAGGTCAACTTGCTCCACCCATCCCTGCTTTTGTTCTTTTAAATGAAGCCTCACTGATAAGCAATCTACTGAGTGAAGTTTCAAGAGTCCTGTCCTGTGAGCCTAAACAACCTATAAAAACAGACAGTTCAGGCTCAATGTGCGTTTATACATATTCTGGTAGAAGGGAGGTTGGAGCAAGTAACAACCATCAAGTGGAACAAAAAAGGAAGGAGGAGATTAGTGGAGGTGAACGGAGAAAGAAATTGATGAGATAGCGTTTAAACTGCAAACATCTGGAAAGTGTCCTGCTCATACTTAAGCACTGTTTTAATTGAATGCAATGTCTTAAAAAAGTGAATATGTGTATTACTCAATTTAAATATGAACTTTCATTTAAAAGCATTTTTCATGATTCAGATTCAAATTCAGTTTTCGTCACAATGAGACCAACTCTCCAAACACTGCATACTAGCACACATCCACTCTCATTTTAACCAGTGCTGTAGTCTATATGTGGTCTGCAAAGGCATTTTGTCACAGACCAGCTCTGTTGGTGCAAGACCACTTTTGTTGTACAATATGCATGTACTGTAAACGCAGAGTTGTTGCAGAATACAAAAGACGTGTATAGCTTTCTTCACTTGATATGCAATTTTATTTGTGTAGTATTATTGTTTTGGATTTTAGAAATGTACAAA
The DNA here is from genome assembly GCA_005408345.1 of Macquaria australasica. Classification (NCBI taxonomy): domain Eukaryota; kingdom Metazoa; phylum Chordata; class Actinopteri; order Centrarchiformes; family Percichthyidae; genus Macquaria; species Macquaria australasica. Next base: position 738,584 of record SEMN01000109.1, read on the forward strand.
AGCTAATGTTATACTTTATACAATCAAAACAGAACAGTTCATTAGCCATAATGAACACAATCCTCACACAGCACTGTTTGCAACTCATTCACTAAGTAGAGAGAATAAGCTTTTATGGCCACATGGTTTATGAGTGAAGTGTCATTCTTTTGTTTGTTTTATGTGAAGCATTTTGTAACTTTGTTTTGATAAGTGCCAAGTGACAAGAATAGTAACCCCCATTAACACTTTGGTAATAAACACTCTGCGGCCATAACCTCAGTTCATTTGTTTAAGAAATGTATTATATTAACATCCGTACTCTTGGGCCAGCCTCTGACTCACCCAGCTTAAAAAAAGAAAAGAACAACCTGGACTGTGAATACTAAAGTCATCGCTTCCTCCAGTCTTCCTTACATGTTCTCTCTGACTCTCCTGCCTTGGGTTGGGGGGCTGGGCAGTCTAACTGATGATGTGGCTGTTCCTCCTCCCGAGTGCCACCTCAACAGATTTCAGGATAAACTGTTAAGATGCACAATCTTCTAATCATTTCACTAGGATAACAAAACTGAGAAGCAGAAGGGGTAAAAGAGTGGAGGAGAGAGATGCAAATGTAGGCAGAGAGAATTAGCAACAAAAGAAAAGGAGAGTGAAACAGAGGAAAGCCCACACAGATGAGAAAGGCACAAATATGGAGGCTAAAGATGAACAGAGAAACCAGGAGAGACTGAAGAGAAAGAGACAGTCAGGAAAACACCAACACACACAAAGAGACAGCATGAGACACAGACTTGGTATTAAGGTATAATAAGGTAACTAATGGCTTCCTCCTGCTCTAATCCTCCCATTTTCAGCCATTTCACCCCAATTTCTGTTGACAAACTAGTTGACAGTGTGCTTCATTTGAAGTCCTCCTCTGGCCCAGTTGATGCAATGCCCTCTAAATTTGTATTAGAGGTTTGGGATGTGTTTGCCCCCAGTCTACTCAATATAGTGAACACTTTCCTTTCTGCTGGCTGTGTCCCTGACTATTTCAAGACAGCTTCTTCTCAAAAACCCTGGCCTTGATCCCTCTATCTACAATAACTACAGACTGGTTTCCAAACTTCTGTTTACTGCCAAAATCTTAAAAATCAGAGCACAGAAACTTTCTCAGAGTGACACATGACCTTTCAATGAATGCAGATGGTGGAGACTGCTCCATTCTCATTTTACTAGACTTAAGTGCAGCCTTGAGACTTGATACAGTGGATCATGTCATCTTTAACAGACTTCAGCAGTGGGTTGGTATACGTGACGCAGTGGTTTTCTGCATATTTGTCAGATCGCAGGTCTTTCAGTTGGTGACAGTTTCTCCTCTTTAGCCCCGATAGCATGTGGAGTGCCCCAGGGTTCAATTTTGGGCCAATCTTATTTTCCTTGTATGCTTCCCCTTGGTGACATCATACACAGACATGGTGTTGAATTTCATTGTTATGCAGATGATACCCAGATATATCTCCCCATAAAGCCCCATGACCCTTCTGATCTGTCTTGGCTGGTTAAATGTCTTGCAGATGTTAAAGGCCACAAATTTTCTTTAATTAAATTCTGAAAAAATCTGGGATTTTTGTCACTGGCTCAGAAAACCTGCATGTGCAGTTGAGGCAACATATTGGCAACATTTTTAACAACATCAAGTCTATTTTTTGAATATCATATCAGCAAGCTCGTCCAGTCCTGTTTTTATTATCTAAAAAATATTTATTTTTATTGTATGTCTGGATCACTGGTTTCTGTTATGTTGACTTTATTCCTGTATCTTTGTGTTTATTGTTTGTTGTATGTAAAGCACATTGTAACATTGGTTTAGAAAAGTGCTATACAAATAAACATTATTATTATTATTATAAACTTTGGAAAAAAAAGTCTAGTTTCATTTGAAATTTGTGACTATTACCTAATAGACACTGTAATCAGTGAGCCATTGCTTCACATCATAAGACTGTTTCAGAAGAAACATGTGACCTTCAGGTTTAATACCTGTAAAAATGGCTGAAATCCAACAAACTTCAAATAAGTGTCTCTCCAAATTCTTTCTTTTGACATCTCTGTCAAACATCTCTGAGCGAGATCAGATGGACATGCAGCTACATGAGATTAGGGAGGTTTTGTTCTGTTTGTTGGAGGCTCTGTATCCTCTCAGCAGTGAGTAGTGCCAAAGATGAGGCCATGTTGCTCTTAGCTCAGCTCAGGCCACGCCACGCCACGCCACACACACCCTCTCTCTGGGGGACACCACTGACAAGCAGGGCAACAGCTACAAAGAAGCTACAGTCTATAAAAAGATGTCATTTGAATGTGCATTTAAATTATTAAAACTCATTAACAGTGCCAAGAGGGCAAAGTCATTATTTACATGGTACACTGCACACAGAAAGTCAATGTGCTTCACATAAACAACTATTTATAAAACATAATAGGACAAGGCAAAAAGAGAAGAATACACAAAAAGTTGGTCAGAATGATAAAATGCATATTATTTGTTTCTTGTTTACTTTGCATTTCAAAATGACAACATCACAAGCCTCAGAAATCTTGGAGTTGAATCAGACTCTTAGCAACAGCTTAACCAAATACACCACAAATATTTCTATAAATATTCAGCTGCAAAGATCTGTGTCACCACCTGCTGGTGTTGCAGAGTCCACCAGTCATTAATGAATGTTCCCACTGTAAAATCAGTAATTTAGTACAGACTACTATTCCTAAAAACAAGCAACCGCATTCCCTCGAGCTTCCAAACACACAACAACACACCGATTCACTTTACACCAACCCTTATCTCGTGCAAACCTCAGTGAGCATCGGAATGAACATTTATTGTTTGAGGGTTTCCCCTTAGACCAATGAAACATTTCCCTCACGGCGTGGTTAAAGTGCATCGGCAGAGCGAGAACAAGGGAGCTCTCTATGGTGGTGACCTTTACTGGCCTACTGGTTTAGATGTGGACTCCAATGGTTAGAGTTGGCCGGTGGTGTGGACTGCGAATACTATCAATCACACATGGAAATGGGCTCCAATACTTTGTTTGAGGAGTGTTTGTGTGTGTGTGTTCACACTCCCACCCTTGTGTACACACACACACACACACACACAAACACAAGAGACCAGTTCAATTGAGAAGAGAGTGAGATTCAACACAGATCTTATTCCAATTATGCACACGGTGTTGCATGAATGGTTCATGTATGCTGTATCTAGTTTGCCTGGGTGATCAAAGAGCTTACAGAACACCTGAGCTGTGTCCGCTGTAATGACTTCCATCTTCAACAGGTAATCCGACTCACACAAGTCAATCCTCTCTACATGCAGGTCAACCTCTGCACAGAACTCAGAAAAAACTTGTAAGAACACATGAGGTGATCCAGATCACATATCAGGTCACAGAAGCGAAATGTGTAAAAAGACTTGCAGATCTTTTGTCCTTTCAGCAAGATATTTCAATTTACCATCCAGTCTTTCTGCAAGTTTACCTCCCAGCTTTCATTGCATTACAGCTCAAGCATACAGTGTGTGTGTATGTGTGTGTGTGTATTTATAGATATAGATATAGATATAGATATATAGATATATAGATATATATATAGAGGCCTAGTTCTGAAGTTTCTCATTATAATTGCATGAGTTCATTAGAGTTACATTTATTTTTAGCTTTCTCTCATAGGAGCAGACAGGGCACTGAAACATACTGTGGCTTTCAAACTTCCTCTCGTGGTGATTCACGCAGCTTTCTTTCTACTGGTAAACATAACCCACACAGGTACCTTTATACCCAGTAAACCCATACTTACACAGACAATTAGACAAAAATAGGTGGTTTTGTCTTTGTTTTGTTTTCTTTACACAAAAGATTACTCAGAAGACGCAGGCTGGGTGGTGTGAGTTTCCACTGCCCAGCTGTCTTTTTTACTGAAATTGTAACTAACTGTTAATCTGAGAAAGACAGGTGAGAACCTGGGAAAAAACACACTTCCTCTCCTCAAGATTAAGGTTGAAGGGCTGAAGATATTTAGACATTTGAGACCCCAGACCCAACAATCTTACCAAATTCTAAAATCAAAAGGAGTGATTTTTAATGTTCACATGAGCTGCTGGTTTATATTCTGAATGTAGACAGCAGTGTTCTGTTGTGTGCTTTCATTTATTTTTGTTTCAAGTCATCCCATCTCAAGTTTGTGTTTAAAAGGTACTTTGCCTTTAAACATCTGAATTTTTCATTATTGTAAAAAAAAAAATTAAAAGAATCAGGTCTGTTAAATCTGGGAAGAAAGTACATCTTTAACTCAAAGAACAAAAAAGTATTTGTTTCCTTTTGTCTCATGGATTAAAAACAAACCATTCCATCTGTTGAGACGAGCGTTCATTACAATAAACAGCAGGCGACAACAGTGCTGCTCATGTAAAAACTATTGCAACACTCATTTAGCGACGGCTGCAATTATTCCATTTGATTAATGTTTTGCAAATGACATCCAAACAATGATGTGTCTGAGTGTGTGAGGGAGGGGATAGGTGTTAAATCACAGGGACACATTTGTCAGAGAGCATGCATAACCACAAAATGCCAGTTGATCCTTCTAAATGACTGACAACTGCTAGCTTGTGGTTATAGCGGGCAACAGTAAATCAAACCCCCAAGCCACAGCCCGTCTCTAAATATAGGACACAAAAAACAGAAACAATCAGCCATGGATATCAAGCGGCCCGGGGCCTTGTGATTGGCTGAATGATCCATCACTTCACAATGGCAGTAAGGGTGTGGTGCACAAGTTGAACGATGCAGTTGGAGTTAAGCAATACCCGCTTCATTCAAAGTGTCACATTATACTGTCGTGCTCTGTGTTTCTGGATACATCAGCTCCAAGAAAAATGAAATAGGAGCCATTTCCACAACCACGACCTGAAACTGATTAAAAGAAGCTGTTTAGCTCGAGGAGAAGGTTCGAGGAGGTAGGTTCGGCTTCCTGGAAGTAGTTTGTTCCTTTATCTTGTTAAATGTGGGACAGCTGTCCACCATTGCCAAACTACCTTAGGCTTAGAAACGGACACAATAAAAAGTATGAAAGGAGCTTCATGTAAGGCTGCCCACTTGGTAGCTCTAACCAATACCACCAAAAGCGATCAGGTCAGATTTACTCTGTAATTTGCCACAGAGTGGTTCACATGACAACAAAGGTAACACAGGCCTACGTGCGTGTGTATGCATACTTTTACAAAAGTGATAGGTAGGAGCTTGAGGGCAACTCTATGGTAGGTCTGCCGGACCAAGCTGTTAACAATAGGGAGAGATGACTGCCGGTTAGGTGGATCAAAGGCTGCATTAAATGAACAGGTCCAGAGTCTGGGCTAAAACCCTGACACATTATTTGACTCCCTGATGTGGCCACAAACCTTGTTCTGACTAGAGGAAGCCATGTAGGAGCGTGCTCTCCGCCCAGCTGTTAATTTTAAACTCGTGGCATAATGGCATGACACAAAACCTCACATCCTGTGTATTTAAGTGCGTTTATATGGAGGGGGTAAATCTGTGAGGTTACTGTAGGACAAATAGTTTAATCTTTTGTAGAGGTAGTGCACGCAAGAAGTTCTTGAAGTAAGATTTTTAATAGAAACATTTTCCTACAGGGAGACATACTGTACTGTGGGTCTACTAGTGTGAGTGCGCGTGTCACTCTTTTCCACATATGGCAATAAAGCAAATAGATTAGTCCATATCTACTGCTTTTCAAGTGTGAATGTGGCAGTTTTTTTATTGGTAGTCAGTCATAATGTTTCATGACTGTGACTAAATAAACTGTTGACTCAATGCCAACAGATCTTTACAATGTAGGAAACTCATCACATTTTGAGGTGCAGCCAGGGATACTGTCAAAGAACAATCTCTGATCACTCGATTGCTTGATAAGTAGATCCACAGAACATTTATCCTCAACTAGTTTGATTATTAATTAATAATTTTGGTCATTTTTCCAGGCAAAAATACTAAACATTCAAGAAGTTGCAGTTTCTCAGTTTTGAGGATTTTCTTATGTTAAACTAAACTGATCATTTTGAGGTTTTAGACTGTTGATCAGACAAAACAAGCTACTTGAAGACATCAACTTGGGATTTAGGAAATTGTAGCAGGCATTTTTCACCATATTCTGACATTTTACAGACCAAATGATTAATCAAGAAAATAATCAGTACATTAATTGATAATGAAAATAATCATCAGTTGTAGCCCTAACTGGGACCTGCTATCAGCCCCCAATTATAACGTGTTTTTTTATATAAACAACTAAATGTTCTTTATTAATGTTTTATGCTGCAATAATAGGCTTGTTTATGTCAATAATGTCTGACTGAAACATCTGCGAAACATGCAAAATGCTTATCTTCATATCTCAAGTTCAAACCATTCAATGACAAAAATACCTCCTGGAATTCATATGGTAAAGCGTACACTGTTGACAAGGAGACTAGGAAAAATTACAATATGGCCACATCAAAATAAAAAGTGTTGGAAACAATATTGTCCTCAGTAGGGTCATGGCAGCATGTGGGGACAACACATAAAATCAGGGTGGTGCAGCACTGGCTAACCCATAAAATGGTTTTAAAAACAAGTTAACACTGTATGTAACATTGTGCTGCATGCCTTTGCTTGAAACCAAGGTGACTGTGCTCTCTTTTCCTCATCTGCTCCTCCAGCTGTGGCTGACACAAGCAGATGTTCTGGCTGACCTCAAGGTTTTAAAGGTATACTAATCTGTATACTGTTGAGGTGAGCCTGGGGACACAATGACTACAACCAGGTGTGTGTTTATTGTGTGTGCCTATGTGTCATAGCCTCTAGTGAGCAGTAACCATCAATTTGCCAATGCAAAAGGGAGACATATCCAGCCAAAATGAACTGCGATCAATCTGCAGATTATTTTCACGATAAATCAATAAATCGTGTTTATAAAATGTCAAAAAATGGTTTCACAATTTCCCAGAACCCAAAGTGACTCTCAAATTGCTTCTTTTGTCCAACCAACAGTCCAAAACCCAAAGACTCTTCATTTACTGTCAGAAATGACGAAGAAAAGGAGCAGTTCCTTACATTTAAGAAGCTGGAACCAGCAAATGTTTGCTTGAAAAATGAGTGAAACGATTAATCGATTATAAAAATCGATTTTAATTAATTTTCTTTCCATTGACTAATCGTTGAAGCTCTACTCAACGTCAAAGGTCAAAGACGGGCTCTTGGTAAATCACTGCTTGGCTATACAGAGTAGTTAGAGTCCAGTCAGGTCTCTGTGGAGTCATTCTTGCATTTGACAAACACGTACAAATAAGCGCTTATTTCGATGCAGTTTCAACTACCACCACCCACTGTTTATTTTGATTAAGAAGAACTAAACTTTGACGTTTAAAGGTGCTAACTGGATGCCGAACTTAACCTTGGTTCGCAATGAATCGTATTAAGTCCTCACGTTTGTTTTTAGAGGTGTACACGTTTGACAGCAAGCACGACAACAATAAAATGAAAGTTTTGTTAGTGGAGTCTGGCGTGACATTCACATGAGAACGACTTCTCACGCTCACCTCTGTCACTCATGTGGAGACAGAACAACAATAAATCACGTCACCGTCACTGTGTTTACCTTGGAGCTGTGCCGAGAGTGACTCTTGGTGTTGCTGGTACTTCAGTGCCATCGCCTCCGTCCTCTTGAGCTGTTTGTGCATCTCATAAGATATCATCCCCGCGTACATCATCCCGCAGACCACGGTGACCAGCAGGAGACACTGGAAGATCCTCCGCTGCCTTCGGGAGCACACCCCGCTTCCCATGTTGGACCCGCACCCCTCCCCGCTGTCTGCGCGAGAACGCCCCGTCTCTGCTGCTGGAAACTTCCGACTCAACTTTTTACCTCCTGGTGAAGACTGAAGAAACCCCCCCTCCCCTCAGTCCCGGAACATTTCCAAGCAGAAAATACGCGTTAAGTGCTAATATTTCCCGAGTGTATACATTATTTTAGCGTAGCCACATCCACGCAGGACTCCCCAGTCCTGTGACTTCAAAGTAGCCGCTCAGATTTTCGCTTGACTTCAGGTCAAACTCCTGCTCCGCTGCGCTGTTGAAATGCGGGACAAACCGAGGCGGACGACTGCCGCTTGCGTCTGTCTCTCCCTGCAGACTTTTACTTTTCCGACGCAATTCAAAGACGCTTACGGGGAAAGTAAAACATCAAGTCCCCGACGAGGCCTCCATAGCACCTTTAACTTTAGTTACGTGTCAGCCCAACAGCTGCCTGCCATCCAACTGCAACTCTGAAGGAAGTCCCTCCTCCGAAAAAAATCATAAATTTCCCTACTCCCGCCCTCAGAGGAGTGAATTTTATCAATTGGTCGCCAGAGAGCTCGATCAAAAAGCGGCAAGGCATGCGAGGGTGGAGTTTGGAGACTTGTAGATCCCCCATTACAAAGACTTCTTGTAATCCTATGATAACATCTTAGGATACTGTGCAAATAGTTTGTAATCAAAGAAGCTATTATTAAACTATTATTAAAGGCATAAAAGGGGTTTGTTAAATACAGTATGTCACCCTACAGTAGCTTTGAGTCATACTACAGTGATTTCAAGCCCCAAGATCTACCCATACAAATGTAAAAATAAAATTAACTGTAAATTATTGTTATACTTGTTGGTGTAAATTATATTGAAATACAATTGTATTGAAAAGTAACAGTACAATCCAGCATAAAGTATTTATTTAAACTACAACTAACAGTTCCAAAACAAAATGTGAATTTTGGATGCATGAATGTGCAAAACACTCAATATCTATAAGCTAAATAAACCTATTACATGTGGAAAGAGTAAAAACAGCAGCTTTAGAAATCACTTACATATTTGTAAACTGAGCAGAGGACACTTGAGGTTTGCAACCTTTGGGGGGGGATTAATTCCTTCTAGCTGTGTTAAAGTTGCATCTCATGCTATGACAGAACATAGCCTACATTCATAATGTGACATTTGATTAATATCCATAGAAAACTATTTATTTTGCTCTAAAATGTCTGATTTAAAGAAATGTGTCACAAATGTGTTTCTTTTCCTTCACGTCAAAACAACACAGACAAATATCTCTACTGAGGATATACTGTATATTGCAGTTTATTCAAGTTTTGTACAATATACATAGTTAATATCATACATAGTGGTTTTACATACACAATATAATTGGCATGTACATTTAAATGCATCTTTAAAAAAATGAGCGTTACGCTTCAAGAAATAAATACATCTTAGCAATACAGTGTCACCATTAAAGTAAAAACTTGTCTTATAAATACGCCTTGTTCTACAGTATACCATAGTAATATATGCAATAAATAAATATGTACTTTTTGTACTAGATTGAAAAAGTATATCAGACTCATTTAGAAATAATTGAGACGGGAATCAACGTATGAATCATGCAATACAAAAATAATTTGCAAAAACTTTAAAAAACATTTACTCTGATTGCATGTTTGCAAATAAATTTCCTTTGCAGTAACTAAAATCAGAACAAACCCCTCCATATCTACACAATCCCACATTATTGCAGCACCTGACTGGCTACGAACAGAAAAAACACCCAGTCATATTGTTCATGTGATTGTGATAATAATGACCAACAAATACTCAATAACAGTTATGTTCTGAAACACAGATGCTACAAAATAAATTTTATATCCTAATGTTCACATTTTCAAATGCAATGTGTGTGCTCCTATTAATTTCCCCTTCATGCAGAGACGGACCGTTTCCACACACGAAGCGCTGTGCTCCAATTACAAGCCAGCTCCTCATGCACACTGGGAGGAATGAATCATATCCACACTATAATGAGGTAGAGAAATCTGCAGAACTCTGCAAGTACAGTACTTAAGTTATGCAGATGACCAAGTTTAACAGCGGCAGCACCACATACATGCTGTGTAACAACAATAATGAGCTGTCAGCTTTGCTAATGATCTAAAAATGAATATTTGCTAACTTGAACTGCTCAACTAGCTCATTAATAAGACTATTTGTTCTGTTTTGTTTTTGCTCTCCTTTGTTGTCACTTATTTGTTCTGTTAGAGCGGCCATAATGAAGCTAATAAGGGAAAAGTGTTTTAAAACTAAATTTGACTTGACAAGAGCTTTATCTCTGCTTTAAACCCGATGACAATAGAAACAAACACTAATGTTGAACCTCAATGCTTCAACAAGTCTTTCCATAACATCCTATTAATGTTCCTATTCTCCGATCTATCTTAAAATACATTATTAAACAGTCTTCTTTAATGAATGTCTTTGAATGCCATGAAGATGTTACAAAAGAGGACGCCATTACAGTTAATGCTGCTCACAACACTTAGAGGCAGATCAAATTTTAAGAAAGGAGAGGGTAAAAAAGAGGAAAGGTCCCACTACATTTTCTAAGAAAAACAGTGTCAATAGTTTAGAAATCTAACTTAACGTAATTTTGAATAATTATAATTTAGTTCTGAAATGGATATACAGTGCATTTATATTAAGACTGTGTTTAGTTTAAAAAAGGCACAAACAACGTGTTTCTCCAGGAGAGCACACAGCTCGGACCAAGAAAGCAGAGAAATGCAACATCCCTTTGAAATAGAAATGAGGCCTGTAGTCAAACGAACATCTTTCAGGTGGAGGCATGGCCCCTGCTGACATTCACATCCTGCCTATTTAATGTCGTATGAACTATGAGTCTAGTGTTCTTGTTTTGCTCATGACAATTTCCTGTTAGCCAACTTCACATAAAAACATTTGTGTTGCTTCCTCTATTACTGTGCTCACACAAACTCTGTATTCTATGGCACTCAAAAACCAAATCAGGTAAGAAAACCATGCATACCATCAATCCTAGTATAATACTGCAATCCTCTACGGCAGTATTTACCCAGTCAAAAATGTGTAAATATAACAGGCACTTCATTCTTTCGTAACGCTTGCATTTGTGAAAAGACATCTGGCATTAAGCCTCCTCCTCTGGGTGTGTACGGTTCCCATTGGCAAATAAAATTACAGTTATTCCCTCCAAAACAAAATCAAGAAATCCCAGTGGGGACATTTGTCAGAAATGACAGGTTGCTAACTCGCCTGCCTAGAGAGAAACAGACAGAAATGTTTCTAAAGTGGTCCTTCATTCAACTTGATCTCCAGTGTTAAGAAAAATGTATTGATCAGATCTTTTCTGTAGCTTCTCCTCATTTATTACAGTGAAGAGTTGATCATGGTGTTTGTCCTCTTAACAGCAGAAATTCAGACTATAAAAAGGTGCACATGGCTGCTAGTACCTTCTACAATGCTTCTGCAATGTCTCTGTTCTCTGAAGTTGTTATGAGTAATTCAATGACCACTGAGGACCCACAGAATGATCCAAAACAAACCGTCGACTGACCAGTCCATTCCCATTTGACTCCATGTTGTGTCCACTCTGTGTCCTATAACACTGACAGTTCAACTTCCTCACACAGTAGCGGCACCACCTCTGGGACGCTGAGTAGTGAGCTGCTTTTAGCAGAGCTGTTTTTCCTGTACATGATGAACTGGGCAGTCACCTGACTAGGTTAAGGCTCATACAGAAACATACAGCTTACCAATATTATCTTCTTTTCAGGCAACTACTGATTTGAGTAATACTTTTATTGGTAATAATGCTAAACTATCTCAGACAAACCACTGTTAAAGAAATAGTTTGTGACATTTTGGAAAATATGCTTATTTGCATTTTTGCTGAGCAGATGTCAATTAGCATGTGGTACTCTGTTGATTTGGGACAGTCACTTCCTGGAGTCTCCACTGGCTGCCTGGCACATATATACACATCATATATATATGAACAGGAAGACATGAGAGTGGTATTGATCATCTCATGTGACTCTCAGCAAGAAAGCAAAATAAAATAATTACCCAACAATGTCAAACTAGTACCCATTGGTGGCATGCAAGCTCAAATTTGTGGTCATATAATTCAAACATGTCAGTCAATATTTTAGTGAAAGCAGTTATATGACCATCCAAAGACAGGCACACCAAAGTGTGATAGTAAATGTAAGAAACACTACGTGGAGTACTTCTGCCTTGAGTGTTCGCCTGCCAATTCATTAAGTTGCACTGGGCTAACGCAATTTATGATTGGTCGTGTGATATGTACAATAAGTTAACACCTATAGCAAGTACAGACACCATTAACAAACTCAAATAACACACTGACTGTTATTTAAATGTACTGTATGTGCAAGGATATTATAAGCAATATTGGTTATGGATCCAAATAAAAGTTTAGGATGTGAACAAGTAATCAACACTCATTGCAGATTCAAGTTTTCCCATGCAGGTGTTATCAGAACACATGGCAGACTTTGTACAGTCGACTTGTGGCTGGAGTTGTGATTTAAAGGATACAAAGAAGTCAAGTATGAGGACTCCCAGGCTGCCAATGAGCCAGGCCAGATGTTTGATGATGAATGTGTGTTTGGAGCCCCTCAGTGCAGGCAGGACCACGACGACGCTCAACCCATAAGTCCCATTGCCCATCATGGCCAGGGCAAACAACAGGTAGGAGGTGCCCTCCGTAGACTGTCGCTGGAACTAGAATAGATAGAGTTTACAGGATTATTCATCTTGTCAGTGGGTATCACGTCCTATTTGCTTTAGCACAGTGCTATTACTGGAGTGTCATGTTCTGTTCTCAGTCAGAGAAAAAGGAAAAAGTTGGGTACTATGTGTTAACAAGCCAGGTTTCTGTTTCACTCACAACAATTAATTTGCGTTCTGTGTACTTGTGCTCCAAATAGATACAGACAACCATAACAAGATTAAAGGATAAGGCTGGTGTTATTTTATCTTTTAATCACTATCAACAAATCCCCTGAAGGGATGATAACTAACAATGCATTCATTCAAACTAACAAGTTCTGTATTGTCTGTGGCAAAACACAGTTTATTCTAGTTCATCGCTGCTTTCCATTATAAGTGACCAGGAATGAGAGCATCCATTCATTATTGTGAAACCAAAGAAACATTTTAACCTTGACTGAATAATGGAGTTTTACACTGCCTGGCAACACGATGTGAATGCCCTGTAGATTACTACGTGGGCTGGACCCAACAATACTAGGCAACCAACAAGTGTTTGCCATAGCAATACCAAAGGTAATCATAAATACAGAGTTCGTGCAGCTTTTTAAAAAAAGTCCAAGCACTTTTAAGGTACCTAAACCAAAAATTTCCAGACTCTCGAAGCTTTTATCATCACATCTAAATTGTTACTTTGGATGACAGGAGACAACAAACAAATATGACGACGGGATCGCTTCGTTTCAATTATTAAGTGATTGTATAGATGAAACCAGATTATGTTGAAAATCAAGCATTTTTCAAGGAGTATATTCTAATTCAAGCATTTTCCAAACTTTCAAGACTTTGTACGAACCCTGCAAATAACAGCGATAGGTTGTTTTTTTGTTTTTTTTATTGTTTCACCAAACTGGATGTTTGGTGAAACAATAAAGAGTGATGGAATGACAGTGTTTTGGGCTTTCTGACAAAAAAAACAAGCATGTTTGAATATGCAGGAATTTCTACGGGGCCAACTTAAATGATTTACAATAGTAGGGGAGCATGTGTTTGTGCCCAGAAGTTTCTCTGGCACTGGCAGCATAATGAGACGATTCCCTCTGGTGATTAATAGCTGCAGTTGAGCCAGAATGTTTCTCCAGCACAACAGCATCATTGTCTTCAACATCTGGTTCTCATTTTGACACACATACTGTATACACAAACACACAAATCCCACCTCCCTCTTCAAACATACAAACACAGACCCCCTTTAAGACTAACGGACATATAATGAATACAGTTTTCCATAGACCCCCCTGGGATCAGACCCTGAGAACACTGTCCAAGATCTCCCATCCGGATGGCATTGCTCACATGCAAACCACGTTACAGTGAAAAAAGGAAACTAACTCCACATCTCAATTGAGTCACACCAACAAATGGTCACTTACATTTTTATAGAGCTGGGGGAAACGGGAGGAGAGGTAGAAGACAGATGCCAGGTATCCACATATATAGCCAGTGATTTCCACTGATTTAGAGGTAGTTGGACTCTGGGAAAGATGAGGACACAGAGAGATGTGAGAGGGTCAAAATGTTGCAACTACACAAGAAACAGTAGTCAAAAGTGAATTAACGTGTATCCAATAAACCTGAAAATATCAGAGCCAAAAAAAAAAAACAATCCAAATTTGATTTATGAACACATCACTCCACAAATCTACTGCCTGCACGTATACACACATGGATGCAAATATATACAGTGCACTGCGCACATTCAACCTACCTGGGTGTCTATAGTTGTACTATTGTCTATGATGAGTTTGGGTAAAGCCAGGAGAACTAATGTAGCAGCGCCACACCACATGAAGCAGAGCCACTTCAACACAGGGCTTTCTAGAGCACTCACACAAAATAGAAAGAAATGACAGTGAAGACACGCACAAGAAAATAGTCCCCCAAATCAAATCCAACTCTTTGTATTAGCTGACACTCCTATACATAGTGTCTGTACCTATTGTTTAACACTAGACAAGTGCAACAGATATTATTCTCTTTTTGCTGTATCACTGACATTACAAACAGCCAGCAACAAAGACTGCATAAAACAAAACTACCAGGGCTGTGTGCAGTCTCAGGGTGATTATTTGAATCAACATAATCTCCATTTCTCTGGAAGAAAGCTCTGTCCAGTGGGAATGCTTTCACAGTATGTGTTTAATAACTGTGTTAAATAACACAACCAATGTTGTGTGTAGTCTATATGGCCATTGAAATCAAGTTTCATATCATTAAATAACTTGTCAAGCTGACAGTGCCTTACAGCCGACAAGGCCTAACTTTCACTTTTCAATGTCATGCAGTTCAAATGAAACAGATATTGAGTCAACAGCAGGAAATACTTCCTTCCTCATTTTCATGAATCTGCAGGGTCATGATGTGGTTGACTCACACAGCACCGGCATTACTTGTCAGCTCCATCTAAACTCAAGAGCAGAGATAATGTCTGTCAGGGCTTACTTCTGCTGGAGCTGTTCTTGATCTTATAGTAGAGAAACTGGGAGATGAGGATCAGGTCTGTGAAGATGTAGAACACCACTGTGACTACCTGAGGGAGGGACATGGAAAAAAGAAATTCACAATTTAGTTATAAAATCAGATGTGGCAACTTAACTCATAACACTTATTGGTTATGAGTAGATCATACTGTTTAGTGGTTCCCTCTATAGAGACAGCGCTAGGACAAAGGTGGGTACAATGAGAACAAGCTTTAAGTGATTGTGACTGGTAAAATTGTTGAGGTGGGGGTTGTTTTCACTTCAACTAGTTGTGAGCACAAAATGTAATAACATAACAAATATGCGAGGGACTATCAAACAACACAAGAATGGAGTTCACAGTACAGACATACACACTCCAAGGTCTCATCAGCTTAAAATGAGACGGGCTAGGAGGTTATATGTCTGAGTGAGTATGTGTGTGTTTACCTGAATGGGCAGCTGGCTGGTGAGGTAGCAGCCTGCAAAGCTGGTCAGGTCTCCACTGAAGAGGAAGAAAAGAAAGCCAAAAGACATGGCCTCCTCCACTTTACCGTTGCGATAGGCCTCATAGACCTGCCTAGATAGAGATAGAGATAGATAGATATCTGGATAAGATTAAATTGATTTCATAACCACAAATCACGAACACGTTTAGCCAAATTACTGAGAACCTCAAAATGTAGCCTAACACCTGATTAAAACCTGTAAACATCACAGTCGTTATAACTACTTACGGCAAAGTGGACAGCAGAAAACAGAACATGGATATGAGTCCTATCACCACGCTGCAGTACTCCCACACATTATCCACACACTCCTCCAGCAGGTACAGGATCCACGGCGTCCCGTTGACGCACACTGGCCGGCCCAGCGCTGGAGCTGTCCAGTTGGCGGCGGCCACGTCCACACTCTTCCCGGGGAAGCGCGCCGTGGCCATGGCGAGAACTCCGGCTCTGTCCGCCGCAGGCTGCAGGGTCTGTCCTTCCGAAGTGAAGGTAGACGTGTGTGTTTATTCTGGCAACAAAACCCAAACCCGATGAAAGCAGCAGGTCTGACACACCGACCTACCTCATAAAACAGATGTGCGAAGACGTGTCCTGTCATCTGACGAGTCTGCAAGAGGACTTGCGAGTAGAAATCAAAACTACATCAGGTGCTGAGCAAGCGAGAAGTGTTGCACCTTTTAGATTTAATCCCAATTTGTAATTATGCCTATAATTCGGGAAGTCCTTCCATATTCGTGATGTTTGCTTAATTAGGACACTCCTTCTATTTCAAAACAAATGCCTGCGGGTTTAATTTTCAGCTTATTTCGCATTAGCTTTAGACACTGTCCTTGTTTGGTCGGATCTGCACAGACTTGAGGGTGAGACGCTAACAAGCAAAGGTGGCTAAAATTAGCTTCCAGTAAGCGCTCACCTGACAAAGTGGACTCGGTACGGGCGGCAGAGTGTTTGTGGGTCCGTGTTAACTCTTCCCACATCCTCACACGTTTCTGTAAGCGATGTGTATGGCCTTTAAAAAAACATTAAGGATTAGCTCATAACGTTACCGTCCATCTCTGGTGCTCCCCCGAGCGTCAAGACAACCCGAATGACGTCAACATCCTGTGAGAATTTTCAAAATAATATCCATAAAGACAAATATTTCTAAAATACTGATTAACAAAATGGTTAATAAGGAACATATCTCTTGCAATAGCTTGTAATAAATAATGTTTCATGGTATGTTTTATTTACACAGAGGCCTAGATGCATATATACATACTGAAGTAGTTCCATAAAGTAGCACCACGAGCAGTTTTGCCACACCTATAATGTAAAATAGAGATTTACAAGGTAGATATCCTTTGAAACTGTTTGTCTTTAGGTATTGCACTAGCCTGTACGGGTGTAAAAGACAATACAGAGCATTTACTTTTTCATCAGGAAAAATGTGACAAGTACTGCGCTTAAAGGATTTGTCACATTTTAAGTTGACAAATTGTGTGCTTTTATTTTGAAGGCCCTACGACTTCAATTACCTGGTCGCGCCGGAAACTGAACACATATTTTCCACCTTCACTTCAGATCTATGATGCCAGGAGAAATATCACCACCTACTGATCACATGGACCGATCATCAGTGCAATCTTAATGGAGTAAAATAATTAATTCAATACAATTAATTCATGCCAATAAACACTTTTACTATAGGCTATAAAACTATGCTGAAAAACCATATGTATTTCCTTGTAGAGCCCTCATATTTTTCATTATTTTTTGTATGATTGTAATTATTTATTTAATCAATACTACTACTGCTACTGCTGGTGCTGCCACTACTGATAACAATAGTAACAATAATAATAACGTCTTTTTATAGGCTATGTTTAAGACATACAATGATTTTTTTTGGCCGGACCAATAGCTAATAAATGTAATAGGGCCTTTATCTTTTCCTCTGCGCCCCGTACAAACAGTTGCTGCCAGTGGTCTCATTAAACAGTATGTCAACAGTATGAGCTCGGGGAAGGGATTAGGGATATCTTAGATTTGGAACGCAGCCATGAAGTCATTAGGCCTCATCCACCTCTCTCTCTCAATCCCTGTGGTAAACTACCATGCTGCCTTTAAGAGCTCCTTGTAAACTTCCACAACGATTAGATCTTAACTTCAAGCATTAGTTGGCGAAAATTCAATTCAATTCAGTTTTATTTATATAGCGCCATATCATAACAAAGTTATCTCAGGGCACTTTTTCGAGTAGAGCAGGTCTACAAGAGCAAAAATGACCCTGTAAAAAGGTTTGATTTATTTTAGAAGTCAGTTAACAGATCTGCTGCCACGGGAGAGGTACTGAAACTGAACACGTGTGAATGATGCTTGAATTAATTTGTCAGTTAAATGTTTCACAAAGAATAATAATAGGCCTACTAACCGAAAGCCAGATCAAAACATAGGCGTTAATAAAAAGCCTTACGACTAAAAGTACGTAACCTAATTTGCAGTGACACCTGATGAATTGGTACTCGGTATGTAACCGATTGTACTTGAAGGCAGCACGCCAACCTGTCCCTCCCTCCATCCACCTGTTGCACCGAGCGCTTTCGTCGGCCGCACGATGGCGCGCTTTCCAATTGTGGCCGGCCGGATGGAGGATGAATATAAAGCTTGCTCTGTGGGGGAACTTGGAGCTGTGCAGGGGTAATGTCTGTTGCTATGTGCCTCTTTGGACCGAGGATTGGCGGTATAGGCTACTGAACGAAGCTCCGCATTCAGTGTCCGTGTGTCCTCGTCCTGCACGGAGCAGGTAAGCTGTCCGACGCTGTGGGTGTTAGGAATTGAATCAGGTTTTGGGTTTTTCTTGTTGCATGGCAATCTGTCATTATAGAGGCAGAAACGCGTTGCCGGGCTAAATGCATAAATGCCACCCACATTCCTTGATGTCGGGAAAGTTGACTGGATGAGGTGAAATCGGCGGACAAAGCACCGCTGTGCCTCAGTCTTTCCTGATCGTGCATCAAATACCTTTTACTCAAGACATTTAAACAGGAATAAACAGGAGAGCGCGCCTGTGGATTGAAGAGGTGTTTTCGTGGGCTGTTGCCATAAACACGGAATGTTATATAGGGTTAAATACTAGTTAATTATATGCTGACAGTGTATTTGCAGGCTGCACATATTGCCCTTATAGAAATAAACTAGTTAAACAGCAGAGGCACGGTACACACATGGTAGGCTAGATTATAGTGTATTTTTAGGTTTTGCAGCAAACATTTTAGTATCCCGGACTAGTTATTTTAAACCTTCTTTACTTCCATGTAGTCTTTCCCTCTCTCTCTCTCTCTGTCTCTCTCTCTCCCGGTGTTTCGGTGTAAATACAGAGGAATGTGTTCTGAGAGCCTGAAAGGCAAGTTCAGTCGCATTACTCACATTTGGTCCGTGCATTTATTCTCTTAATGCTGTGTCCAATCCAAAATCTACTGTTGCACCACCTGTGTGTGTGTGTGTGTGTGTGTGTGTGTATACTGAGGGGGGGGGGGGGACTCCTCAAGGTCATAGACTTGTGAGACAGACAGATGTTGATGTCCCAGGAAGGAAGGACACTATTGGGATTGTCCTGAACTTGAACTATTATTATTATTATTATTAGATTTCTTTGCATTACTTCTACAAAAAAGAATTTGTAGAATATAAATTGTATATATAAATTGTAAACTTCATTAAAACAGCAGCCTGCAATCCATTTATTCATTCATGTTTTCATTCATTTTCCATTCCTGTCCCATGTTCCAGGTGGAAGCTGCTAGTTTATCACAGGGCAGGACAGATACATAGACACACACTTTACCCCATATTATACAGTATACCCCCATAGTCTCTCCAGACTGTGAAGACCTAAATCCGATATGATTGTATTTTATTGTGTCATTTAAAGCAAATAGGCATGTGCTTTACACTGGATTGCAAGTATTTGATTTATCATGTGACTTGTTGTCACAAAAGGAGCATATGTTATCTTGGAATGAGGACACACTCAGTTTTTCTTCTGGCTAAACTGGGTTCATGTGGCGTTATCTTTCGGCATCTTTGCATTTCCTTGTGCTGATGGCATTTAGGTGATTTACAGCTACCAAGAAAAGGAAGTTGGATATGTATTTTTATGAAACAACTTGATGTATTAGGGCAATGTTTTTCCATGATATACAACTAGCAAGTGAACGCTGTAATTCATCATAGGTTGAATCACCTATTCAACCCACTTACTCACTCCAGCAGGAAATCTAAATAATAATTAGATTTCTAAACTTAGAAACATATTAAACATGTATTGGGGATATTTGAAAGCAGCTCCTAACATTTCCTAACATTTTATGCACTGAAATTATTCCCTTTAAGCCTGCACTCCTGGGCCAGACCTGCGCGCTGAAACCAGAACATGCTTCCGTTCAGCTCTCAGGGCGAGACTCTTGAGTTTGGGCTGCGGAAGGCAGCGGGGAGTAATGAATAATGAATGGTTACGAAAATGTGCACGAATGTTAGTTGGCTGAGTGTGGAGGTAATGCACTATTCCAACCAACGCTTCTCCTCTCTGCTGTGGAAATCCTCTCAGCAGTTGTGAGTCTCACAGCGCAGCAGAGCCAAACTTGAGAGCAAAGAGTAAACCCCCCCCCCACACACACACACTTTAGATTGGATTCACTGCCATTTGACACAGCTGTGCTTGCAGAGACTCAGGCACACACACACACACACACACTCACTCACATCTACACCACACATGAACACAAACACACAAAATGGAAAAAGGAATCTTTTTCTTTCTTCTTTTTTTTTTTCTGTCTGGGACTCAAATTAGTTTCACCTTGGAATCCAGCTCGGTGGGTCCCAGAAGATATTTTTGTGTGACCAATCTGGGTTAAAGCTGAGAGTCTGAATAGTGTATGATGATACTGCTGTTAAAGAAAAACTTTTGAGTCGGTCTAGACTTGCTCTATTCGAAAAAGTGCCCTGAGATAACTTTGTTATGATATGGCGCTATATAAATAAAACTGAATTGAATTGAATTGAATCAAGGATAAACCAAAGAGGATGGAAGCATTATAGAGCGAGAAAGATAACTTTTATCCACTAGTTCTTCTCTGATTCTCATACTGTAGCATTTCAATAATACTACTTAATCAATTAGTCCATCAACAGGATAAAAGGCAACACATTCACAGCAGATATCAGTCTGTGTGTGTCTGAAATGTGTTTAACTTATCTCTTTGCTACTCGTAACATATCTGCTCTGTCTGCATTAGGCAGGTTGACATCCATAAGTGTCATGTTAAGTGTTCCTGTGGGCTGGTTGTGGCTTCTCTTATCAGGTCCACAGTGACCGCTCCTAAGAGAGAAAGTGAGATATTGGCTCCGGTGCTTTCCCCTCATGCTCAGTCTCAGTTTTCTCTCTCTGTCTCTCCATATTCCCCATTCTGTCTTTCTTTATCTCACAGTGGCTTCGGTGTGTTTTACAGTAGCTATTTTCTCCAGCTCCTGTCATACTCTAATTCCCAATCGTTGCTCCACAGCTGCATAACTGCAGGGCATAAATGATGGAGAAGTTTCCCCCCCCCCCCACACACACATACATATATAATACAGTACACTCCTACAGTATGTGTCTAAGCTGAAAACCTCGGGGGTCTATCTTACAAGAAGTCTTAACTGAGTTCTCTGCACCAGTGTGGACCTATTTCCAAAGACGTCTTCAGGGTATCTCTTCTCTGTGACTTATTCGTCTTACTTATTCATGAAATTCATGGCATCAGTTACATAACTGATTGGCCCAGTTATAGGAAATAACTACCAACATAACCAGCCTTCAATCATACCATTAATATGTACAGTGGATTTCTGCTCAGAATAGGACAGGAAGATATTTGAGGACCAAAACATGAGGTATTACAGTATGGCATATTTTGACTATTTGTTTGTATGGAGGCCTTTTGGCATAAAAGATGAATAGATACTAATTTTGGGACATAATAGTGGACCGGGATGCTCAACAGGTTTTTCAAGGAGTTCAGGTACGGTTCAGATGCACTCAGGAAGGTTTGATTAAACCACCATATAGTTGATCAGATTAGAGCTGAAACAATTAGTCAGTTGACAGAAAGATAATCTGCAACTATTCTGATAATCAAGTAATTGTTTAAGTCATTTTTCAAGCATAAACAACCAATATTCTCTGGTTCAACCTTCTCCAATGTGAAGATTTGCTGATTTTCTCTGTTTTTATATATGTAAACTGAATATCTTATTATTAGGTTGAACAAAACAAGAGATTTGAAAACATTACTTTCAGCTATATGAATTTGTGACAGGCAATTTTCACCATTTTATGATGTTTTATAGACAAAACAATTAATCAATGAATTGAGAAAATAATTGGCAGCCCTATATCAGATCAAATGAGCCTAAGAAGTAAGTTCTTTTTGTGACTTTTTATTCATGTGTACTTTTCAAGGAGAAGTCGGTTTTCATAAGGAAATTAAGCAAAGTATAAAAGCCACAGGGTAAGAGGACTTTGTGTTTTTTAATTAACTAGGTAGACCTAATTTCTCAGGATACCCTCCAACTGTCCCGACACCCAGCAACAAGTGCCATAAATGTTGAGCTAACACACTCCAGCATGTAGTTCTGCAACCACTGTTCTCATGAAGAAAGGCTGTTTTAGTGCCATTTTTAAAAACATGCTTCTTGTTTGCATATTATCAAAAATGAACAAAACAAACACTGACTTACTGTAACAAAGTAGGAGTATAGTTACGGTGCCAAAAGAGCAAAACACATACAGTACCAAACCCTGAACCCCCAATAAGAGCAAAAGCAGTCAAAGTCTTTCCAAAAGGTTCCCAACTGCAGAATGATGGCCAGTTGGGCATATTTATCTTTGTCTTAATAGTGTGAGATGAGGAACTTCAAACAGTTTTTTGAAAAGCAGCTTTCCAACAGGGTTCAGGCTGCCTCTGCTCCAAACTCCCTCCTTCTCTCTCTCCCCCCACACTCTCAAATCCACAAAATAATTATGTGCATAAATAAAGACTGACAGAAAGAAAGAAAGAAAAGATGAGAGACATATTTCTATCACGTTCTGCTTCTTAATTCAAACTCAGTCAGATATGAAGCAGTAATGTAGAGAAAACAGTGGAATGCAGGGCTTTTTCTTTCTTCTATAGTCCTCTTCTGTCTCTCCCTTTCACCCAGCTCCTTTCTAAAGTATTTGTATGAGTGTGTGTGTGTGAGATGTCTTGCAGGCTGAGCAGGTGCACATTACACAGAAGGATAGGGCCGACTGAGCAGAGAGAGAGCGAGAGAGAGAGAGAGAGAGAGAGAGAGAGAGACGGGGGAGGGAGGGAGGGGTCTGTCTTATAGGTCATACAAAAGAGCCAGTGTTTTCTCTCTCTCTCTCTCTCTCTCTCTCTCTCTCTCTCTCTCTCTCTCTCAGAGCGCTGAGTGAAGACAGTAGTGGCAGTGGTGGAGGAAAGCGAGAGAGAGAATGAGAGAGAGAGAGAATGAGAGAGAGAGAGAGAGGCCTTTCGGTCACATTGTCCTCACATAGCCCCTAACCATCTCACGCCCCCCCCCCCCAGCATGCACCCCCTGTCACCCCTCACCCAGTGGCCCACTCACAGCTCTCCTGCAACATGTGGGTGCTTCTGCTAGAGCCTTACATTCAGCTGAATTTCACTGGAAGAAATGATGTTGTCAAAGTATTTGCAGAAGTATGACATACAACGTACCAACAAGAAGAAAACTCAAATATGCTGTTCAGTTCATCGTGAAGCATTTACATTAAAGTGTGTATCACAAAATACAGGTGAAAACAAGTTACTGCAACTGTCCTTTACTCTGTGTGTGCGTGTGTGTGTGTGTGTGTGTGTGTGTGTGTGTGTGTTTAAAGGCTGCATTCCTGCGCTTGCTGAGCCGTAGCTGGGTGATTAATAGTAACTAGCTGATTGTTTAAGAACTGAAATTCCTCAGGCCCATTTTTTCCTCTGCTTTTACACACATACACACGTACACGCACACTGGCGCTCAGTCACTCAGGCGGGCTGTGACATAGTGAGAGCAGGAAGGGATGCAGTAAATAAACACAACAGTTCACTAGTGAGGAGAGAGAGGATGGCATGTGTATATATTGCACTACGTGTGCTGTATGTGCAAGTGTGTGTGTGTGTGTGTGTGTGTGGGTTTGGTGAGGCATTCAGGTAGAATAATGGAGGCTCAGTATGCGAGTTGTCTGCAGGTTACACAGGGAATTCAGGACAACGAAACATTATCCACCTCTGGCTTTCTCTCCCTGGTTCTCTGTCTCTGTCAGCTCCTCTGTTGCTCTCTGCCGCTCTCTTTCACTCTGAGTGTATGTGTGTGTGTGTCCTTTTCTTGTTTTTTTTTCTCTCTGTTGTCTCTCTCTCCCCCTGCCTCTTTATCTTCTTTCTTTCTTTCTTTCTTTCTATTTTTCCTGGTAAATACATATTGTTGCACCCTTTACTGATTGGGTGGGAAATATTAACACTGTCCGATGCAAAATATTAACTCTCTGTATAATGCAATACAGTTCAACAGCACCACAAACTGCAGCCTCCAAAATTATCATAAAGTTTAATCAACACCTCTTTAAAACAGTTTCAACATAATAACCTTCATGAAGGGAAGATTTATTTCAGGGCTGCTGTTTTGGACTGCATTAGTTTTAGCTAGGTGTACCTAATCAACTTGCAATTGAGGGTATATATGTATTATATATTGTTGTGTCATAAAGTTCAAGACTATATATAGATACACAGTACAGTACAGTTAACTGGTGACTGATACCCCTCCAACACTCAGAAATCCTCTGATTGTTGCTCTACACAACAAGGATAATGGGTGTGAGTGTGTGACTCTGTCTGTGTGTGACAGATAAATCGCTTTGCTCTCTGTTTATGGTTGTTTTGTTGTTTTGGTCCCAGCAGCTTGGCTTGGACCAATAAGAATTCCTGATGAGGTATCCTGGCAATGGGCGGGTTTCCATGGCCGTCGCCGGCTTGGCAGGAGAGATAGCGGTCTCCCAAGTGCTCTGCTTTGTGCCGTCCTTTGGTCTGGCTTGGGCCCGCTCCAGTGTGACTTTCAGAGAAAAGGTGTGAGGACGAGATGACGTCTGATTGTAGAGGAGAGCGGGTGCAGGGAGCAGACAATGACACAGATACATACGCTTAGCTGCTCATCCTCTGAACGGAGGTAGCAGACAAGCTGGGTGGCTGCTTTGAAGAGTGCTATGCTTGTCATTGTGTGAAGCCAGAGATATAACACAGGTTTAGAAACAACATAGATTGTGCGTGTGCGTGTGTGTGTGTGTGTAAAACACCCCTCCGCCCTTCCGCTGCCTCTCGTAGTGTTCATGTTTTAATGTTTAATTGAGGTTCACCGAAACAGCGACAATGATTGACATAGTGCATTTGAATTTCCACAACTCTGACCCCATTCATAAAACTTTATCGCAGAGAACTGTTTATTCTCATTGAGCCATTAGATTAATTTCTGTCATTATGATCCTTTGTGTTGTATTGTAATATACAGCAGCAGTATAAAAGCAGCCACCACAATGTAGAATATGCACTGGACTAAATAATATAACTTCACCCACAGACAGTCACCAGAAATGTCACTGAGGCTGCACAGTTTAAGCAAACACCTCTGTGAACTGGAAACTGTAGTTACACATTCCCAGAGTACATGCATGCAAGTGTATGTGTGAGTGCGTGAGTGTGTGCGCATTTTGGTAGGTTTGTATGGTTTTGTAGCAGATATGTCACACATTACCAAGGAGTCATTTAGTTCACATCATCACATATTAACTTCCACTTGCTGAGCACCACCAGCAATAGTTGCTTGGGGTATAGCCTACTGCGTGCTTATTGGCTTTCTTGCTGAGAGTTAGATGAGAAGATAGATACCACTCTCATGTCTGTGCGTCAAATATGAAGCTACCACTAGCAGTCGGTTAGCTTAGCTTAGCATAAAGACTGGAAACAGGTGGAAACAGCTAGCCTGGCTCTGCTCGAAGGTAACAAAATTCACCTGAAGATAACTAATTAACATGTTATATCTCATTTGTTTAATCAGTTCACAAACCGAAATGTGAAAATAGCGAGCTGTGGTTTTGCAGGGGGTTATGTGCTGGACTATTTCTTGGCCGGAAGCAATGACTTACTGAAGTCTCCACTGGTTGCCTGGCAACATCACAGTGACAAAAAGAGTCCCAGAAGTTACTACGGCCGTCCGCAGTGCTGGTAGGCGGATTTTGTTACCTTTGGACAGAGCCAGGCTAGCTGTTTCTCCCTGTTTCCAGTCTGTATGCTAAGCTAAGCTAACCGGCTGCTGGTGGTAGCTTCATATTTAATGCACAAGACATGAGAGTGGTATCAATCTTCTCATCTAACCCTCAGCAAGAAAGCTAATAAGCATATGTCCCAAAATGTTGAACTACTCCTTTAATATTGACTTGCATTCACTTCTGTAAGTCTGTTTCTTGGTTGTCCAAGTTGTCCACGTCTGTTTCTTGAGACAAAAAATCCCCCCAAAATCCCTAATTAAACCATTACAGCTTC
This sequence comes from Macquaria australasica, assembly GCA_005408345.1. Taxonomy (NCBI): domain Eukaryota; kingdom Metazoa; phylum Chordata; class Actinopteri; order Centrarchiformes; family Percichthyidae; genus Macquaria; species Macquaria australasica. The sequence goes on from SEMN01000109.1 coordinate 764,854, forward strand.
TCTTACTGGCTCAAAACAGACTTTCTCAGTCTCAGCTGCTCAATCTATTTCTTGCCAGAATATTATTTTGTATACAAAATGAATATCCCAACATTTAGTTCTCTTTAGTGAACTTAATCTTCCTCTCCCTCTCTCCTTCAGGACTCTGTTGTAGAAAGACTGCCTTCTCCAGAATATGCCTTGTCTCCATGGTAACCGGCCTCAGGCAGACCCAGAAAAACAATGGGCCAGACTCGTCCACTGTTGTCCAACCTACCTGAACCTGGACTGTACTGAAGAGGATTTGAACAAAAATTCACACATTTAGTGATTCTTAAAATATCAGTAATGTTCTCTATTATTTCTTGTAGTTATTTTACCAATTAGAGTGCATTCACAGGACCCAGAATGCCTACAATAGTGCCTGAAAATTTAAATTGATCACATTTTTGAATCTATTGCTTTCTACTCTTTTGGGATCCCAGTACAGAGGAGTCTGTATACTCTCTTAATGGTGCCCTAAAACCAAGAGGAAAACGTCATTCAGAAGTTTGCTTTCCTTGATCATTATGTCAGGCATGTGTTCATTCTCAATTAAGGGATCTTAAACTCGGCAGCACCAGTCCCAAACTGGTCTGAAAGGAGTCCTAAACCAGGACCAGGATGCACCAGCTGTTCAGCCAGGTGCTGGGGCAGAGGGATCTGTCCAGAGCGGGGGATCTGTTCTCTCTGGAGGACGCAGAGATCGAAGACTGTCTGTCTCAGGCTCTGGACCAGATCAAGGCCATCTCCTGCTCACAGGTCAGTGGGCAGAATCAACACGCATAGATGATATTTATCCAAAATATTACAGAACAAGTATCAGCTTAATGAATTATTTATGTTTTTATCCATAATTCATCTTTTTGTCCTTAATTTATCATTGTATCTTTAATTTTGCATCCTCTTACTGTCTGCTGGCTGACAGGACTATTTGACCAATGACAATGACCAGGCTGTGGTGGAGATTTGCATAACGCGCATCACCACGGCCATAAGGGAGACGGGCTCCATCGAGCAACACAGCACAGCGCTGGTGGGGCTGTGGGAGTCGTGTCTGGAACACAACCTCACCCCGCAAGGTGAAAACACAGAGGACACGCCGCATGCCAAGATAGCCTCCGACATCACCAGCTGTATCCTGCAGGTACATACACACACACACACACACACACACACACACACACACACACACACACACACTAGACATTGTTTTGTAGTGTTGTATTTCAGAGAGAAGTACTTCTCTATTTACTTTACCTGAAGCACAAACTGCACATACAGTACATACCTTTACACATACCTGTCGACACTTTGGAGTGCACTCACATGGTGTAAAAATGCCACACTGGCACAAGTGTGGCACAAGTTTGATTTATAGCCGCAGCCAGTGTTGTGTAATGTTATACTTCAGTGCTAAATTTACCATGCAGGGTTTTGGTCTGTATGAAAAAACATTTGATCAGCAACCGTTAATGGAAAAATACACTTTTAGAGTTCCTAACCTTTTTGGCCGGTGACTGCTTAAAATGAAGCTGCTTGTAACCAGAGGTGTAGTGGTACGTATAAGCAGGTTTACAGGAGGATTTACCTACCTACAGATATGTGTCGGTGCATATATTGCAGAACAAGGCTGCAGGCAGTCGAGTTACAGTCTTGGTCCTGCATTAGCAAAAACTACTTAGAATATCAAAAGTAAAACTATTCATAATGCAGAAAGAATGTCCCCTGTGAGTGTTATACTAGGCTGATATTTATTATATTGTTGGATTATTATTACTGATGTATTGAAGTGGCATTATACTGTTGTAGTTGATCGAGGTGGAGCTAATTTTAAGTACTTTATATACTGTTGGCTAGTTTGATAGAAGCCAGAGTATATCTGTAAAACTATCCAGTATCTCAGAGGAAAAAAAGCAATCATTAGGGAAATGTTATAAAGATAATCTAAATTTAAGTAGCAAAACATTATGTCTCTGTTTTTCTGTCCCATCGATCATCTTGCGACCCCTCAGATTTATCTAGTGACCCCTCGGAGGGGTCCTGACCTCCAGGTTGGGAACCACTTGTCTAAACCAACACTTCACACAAAAATACTGACAATGCAATTTGTTTTTTATTTTATTTTATTGTTTGGTGGTATGTTTTACTTAATGCTGCAGATAACAGGCAAATCAAAACCGTAAACATCAGTTTGGTTGAAAGGCATTCTGGGTATTCTGAGGCAAAAGTAGATAAGGAAGGTTGAAGGAAAGTGGGTACACAAGTATAAATTATAACATCCGTCATGCAACAAATCCAAAGGTGGATTTCTTGCTTTAGGGGCAAATACACTTTATGTAATCACTGCTGAGGGCCTTTAAAATGTAAATCTAAATCTTTTCCCATCAGACCTCCTCCACTAAAAGGCTTAAAAGCAGAGGGACTCTCTCTCTCTCTCTCTCTCTCTATTACCGTCTCTCCCTCCCTCCGTTTCCTGTGGGAATGGGAATGTGCTTAATACCATCGTAATGAGACTGATTCTTGAGGAAAGGCACGTACACACACACACACACACACACACTTAGAGGTGAGACTTAAACAGTTATCAGGAGAGCACTTCTCTCTCTTCACTCTGTCGCTGTTTCTCTCTCAGCCTGTTTCTCTCTTGATTTCATCTTCCCCGTCTCTCTTGTTCTTTCTTACCTTCTCTTACCCTCCGACTATCTTTATCTCTTCTCTGATCTCTTCTACTCACATCCCGTCATTTTGAATCTACAGACGCACAAACACTGTTTTTACCCTTCCACTGAAACTCCCACAGAGAGGAGGAGAGAAGTGAGCAACAGACTGTAGGAAGGAGGGTTTTCATTTGCACACTGCTTGTGCGTAACACACATACACACACACACGCACATCTGTGCCCACAGATTTCTAGCTTATGATGGCATCTTCAGTGTTTTTCTTATGCTGCTTGATCTGTGCTGTGCCTGACATTAAAGTGACTCTCTCTAATAAGATGAAAGAGAGAGAGAGATGTACATCCATGCATGAGGTAAAAATGTACTGTAGGTTTACATTAAAATTAGGGCCTGGCAAATTAATGTAATGTAATGTAATGTAGATTGATTGATAAATAGTTTGATGGATCATCTTGATTGGTTGGAACGCTTTTGTGAATACATTGTCTGCACTGCCATCATGTGGCAGAATAGAGGTGTGACAGCCGGAGAGAGAGAGAGAGAGAAAGACTACAATTTTTCAACTCTCTCTCGAGTTCAACAGTGAACATCAGGTTGAAAGGCATTCTGGGTATTCTGATGTAGAAGTAGATGAGGAAGGTTGAGTCTCAAAGTGATTACACAAGGATAAATTATAACGTCCAAGGAGTGCAGTGAACATGGCAGATTAATGATACATCATGAAACATATCCAAAGGAGCAAATATAATTTATGTAATCACTGCCGAGGGTCTTAAAAATGCAAATGTAAATCTTTCCCCATCAGACCTCCACAGCTAAAAGGCTTAAAAGCAGAGGGACTCTCTCTCTCCTCCACCTTCTCTAGAAGGATAGTAGCCTGGGGGTGGGCTGGATCAGCAGCAGTCTCCTTTGGCTGTCTCTTTTCCTCCATCTTTCTCTCACAAACACACGTGCATGTTCAAACAGACTGTCTGTCTGTCCTGTTGAGGGTGCTAGAGCATTTCAAATCCCCTTCCTCATTCTTCCTTCTGTAAATGTTCACAGGGACAAACTTGTGCGTGTGTCTGCATCCTCAAATACAACACTTTCCTTCCCTCCCCTCCACACATGAATCAACATGGCAAATGTGAGCAATTTAGGCCTGTTTTAGTCATCCTGTCACTCATTGTACTGCTGCTTGAGGAAACTTGCTGCTGCTTTTTGTTGAGATTTTGTCTCTGTGGTCACAATGCAAACCCAGGACCAGAGAGAGCTGGATCTCCATCAAACAGGTTCCTGCTTCTGTCAGTGCCAGTCGCCCTGTGTCCTCCTGCTCTGTACTGTAGTCGGACCTCCATCATACTTTCTCGCAAAATACACTCTGTCTGTGCATATATAAGAAGTCTTTGGTAAGACTAAAGTGTGGAGCAATACTGGAGCTGCAGTGTGCGGGCTTAAATCACCATACCAGTTTTTATTTTCACGTTTTAACCCTTTTACCACAAATACAATTATTACAATACATTTTTTTATAATTTGGCTTAATGTGAAAATGTGTTTTACCATGTCCTAAATAAAAGCCCCTGTGTTTCCTTCCTTTCCCTGAATGTATGACGAGTGCCGTCTCCTCAACCTCCTCTCCTCTTTTGTCCCCTTCAGAACTACAGTTGTCCTTCGGTCATGGTGCTGGCCGTCCCGGTAGCGGTGCGCTTCCTGCAGAGAGGGAACAGGGAGCTGAGCAGGAACATGTCCAGCTATCTCTCCCTGGCTGCTATAGCCAAGGCTGATCTGCTGGCTGAACACACAGAGGCCATAACACTCAGTGTGCTGGGAGGTAGGACACATGTGCATACACAAAGAAGAATACATATTGTTCGCACATATTAACATATACGCGCACAAATGCATCTGCATGAACATATTTTAATCCTCATGCTGCCATACCTCACTAGATGTTGCTGTTAAAAAGAGGATGTGGTTTCTGTGAGGTGCAAACTTTCTAATTACACTTTGGCTGACTCTTTTTCTCTATAAATTTGGTTTAATTGGTCTCCTTTGTTCTTAGAAGGTTTCCCCTTTCAATCCGATGCTATGCAATGCAATTCCTCTTCTCTCCTTAGTATCTGCTGCCCCACATAGATACAGATCTTCTTACACACTTAGGGAAATGTGTGTGTGTGTGTATGTGTGTGTGTGGGCGTGTGCCTTTTGAGTTGCAGAAGGAGCTCTGCAGGAAAGCTCTGCTTATGAATGAACATTGAAAGGATTCTCCAACAAAGCCATCATAGGCTTTATTGTATTTATTTAGTTGTCATTGGTTGACGTGTGGGTTTGGCTTGCAGAAGCAGCACTTGCTCTTACTGTGAGGGCTGTGAGCAGGCCTGCAACAATGGGATCAGCTGGTTTACTGGAGTGGAAAAATGGATTACTGTTGTAATCAGCAGTTGTAGTAGCAAACCACAGTCTTATCCTATCATGAGCCATACTGAATAATGTTATAATGATTGCCAGCTCATCGAGGATAATGATGACGGTAAATAACAGATGTTACAAATCATCATTTCCCTGATGGCCCTTTTGATGCAGCATGGAAATTCATACGTAAGAAGTCATTATTGTGGGGACAAAAGGGTAATTGCTGTTTTGTCTTTTACAGTTCATCTTGTTTTTGTCTCTGTGTGCTACATAAACATTTTTGTGAACTTGGTTCTATTTTCTCTGCTTTTCTTTTGGATCAAAACATATAAAACAGGTCCATTGCTTTCATTGATTTGCCACTCCATCTTGTACACATGTGTTGTTCTGTTCATGAGCTGACGCAACTCACAAAGATAGATTTTGCAATTCCCACAGCTAACAGACCAATTGTGTATTCAGCCCCACAAGGAATTAAATTCCAAACAATTGAAGAAAAACAAATGTGTTTTCACAATGACCAAATAATATTAATCTAGCTACAGTGTGTGTGTGTGAGTGTGTGTGCGCGTATGTGTGTCTGTGTGTGTGTGTGTAAGTGCATGTGTCCTCTAAAAGCAGAACTAATGTGCTCTGAAAATCCTCCAGGAGTTTAACATGAAAATGTCCTCAGGCATTGATCTGATCAGTATTTTCAGCAACTTCCCTTTACTTAACAGTTAAGGTCAGAGAGGGGAACCGAGCTGACCTCAGGTCAGTGGTTAAAGACAGCTACTCCCTGAAACTGCCCTTTTAACCCTTTTTTTCAACACAGATGTTTTTCAAGCTCATTAGTGTAGTGTAGTTAGCACTGCCTGATGGAGATCTGTTTACCCCTCAGGCCCACACACACACACACACACGCTCCATTAATAAGCTAACACGACAAGGTTTCCGAGGTAGAGGTTCAGTTAATGAAGTTTACTTTCTCTGGAAATAACAGGATTTTGTGTGGCTCTGTGTACATCTGCATGTGTGTTTTTCTCTGTGATTCTACACATTTGGCAACACGTTGAACTAACACCTCACACACATACACACACACACACACTAGCATGTGGTGCTAATCACCCCATGCATCACCAACACCTCACACACACACACACACACACACACTAGCACGTGGTGCTAATCACCCCACGCATCACCAGAGTGAGGTGCCCACCACGGTGACGCTCCCACCGAGCACATTTTCTGCCAGCAGCTCAGCACATGAAACAGCTTAGCTCTCTGCTGTCTGGTTCATTTTACAAGTGAAGTTTAGCCACTAGTTGGAAGACACTTTACACCTTTGGTTCATTAAACTGTGGGTGAAAATAGAGATAGCAAGTACTCCCTGCCAATGGGAAAACAGAAATCAGGTGTTTTTCTGATTAGAATAACTATATGAGACTAAACAAACCAGTTTTTCATCTGGGTGCTGTGTTTAAAACAAGCGCCAGTCAACATGGCTTAATGTTGAAGTCAGAAGTGCATTAAGATGCAGTTCCTCTAATTGCTGCTAAATCTTGACTCTAAAGAAAGAAACACCAGAACTTCTCTCCAGAAATACAATGTCATTACATCAAATCATCTAATTTTTTAGAATATTGCTCCATTTAAGGTACACTGTTTTGTTTGTATTATGCACGCACACGAGGACGCACATGCAAGGTGGCGCGTCACACACGGCATTCAGCCATGCGTTATGGAGAGAACACACTGGCACCTTTAAGAAATCACTAAAACTTAAAAAGGATTGTTTTTGGGAGCATGTTTATGTAATTGACAAGCTATTACACTCAACCGTAGTAGTTGCTGAAAGGGTTTGTTCGACCTTAGCACTAAGGCTTCACCTTTTGGCTCCAAATAAAGGTCAGGATGGCAGCGAGTAATAAACCTAACTCCATGCTACAAATGCACATTTTACAGTTGCAGAAATCACTGCCTTTTTGTGTTTTCTATCATTTTCTTCCAGTTGGCTCCTGAGGCATTACCTTGTAAGGGCTCAGGGACACACCTGTTTTTTTCTGATTAAACTTTTTTCCCCCATCGGAGAAATCTAATACCTGTATAGTTAATATTTTGGTTAACATGAAACATGTCTTGTTTAGCTGTACCGTTTTTTGTTGTTTTTTGTACAAAATAAAAACTTAAGTATTGCATATTTGTACACCTGGCTCTACAGCTGTGATACATCTTTATGCACTCAGTGTTATGTCAAAGTCAAACTCAGTTCATTTGATAGTTCATTCGTATCAGTGTGTCATTTTAATGTGTTTCATTTTAACATTTACACTTTTTGGTCTACATACACGTGATCGTCAACCGCTCAGGGAAGGTATAGTCATAATGTTTGTTTCAAAACTTTGACCTTGACAGTTCTTTCCAGAAGGTTTATGAGACCCGCAAAGTCATCACATAATATCACACTACGGGACACTTGTGTGCGCTAACACACAGTGAAACCTGGCCTCGTTTGTGAGCGCAGAGAGAAGCAGGAATAAAGAGAGAGAGAAGAAAAAGAAAGAAAAGGAGAAAGAAAAAGGAGGAAAAGATGGGAGGCATGGAAAGTTCTATGTAAATACACACTAAAGCTCCCAGTGGCTGGGATCCAGCTTGACAGGGAGTGATGAACTGATGGTGGGCGTTATTAAAGCTGGAATAATAACACACACACACACACACACAGAGAGAGAGAGAGAGAGAGAGAGTGGAGAGAGGATGAAAGTGAACAAGACTTGTTTGAGGGCTTTATTATATTGGGTTCAGATTTATGTTTCCTTGGGCAGTTTTTAATGCAGCCTAGGTAGTTTCAAAATTTTACCCCCTACTGCAACCCACTGCTGAGGCTCATCTACTGTGCTCTGAACATTTCAACCTCATGTTGCCTTTTTAACAAGCCTCTTCTCTCCTCCCCTCCCCCCCAGCTCTGAAATCTCAACGTAAACACAGCACAACATAAACACAAAACTACAAACACATGTAAGCATGCCAAACTGTGCACATACACACACAAGTAGCTCGTAGAAGCAATAACAGATGACCTCTCTTTTTTTTCCCAGCAGCCCTCTGTTCAGAAAGTGAGCTAATGTGATGGGGTTTGGTTGATGATGGGGGTGTGATTGGTTGGTTACATGAGCTAGCAGGATGGATAGACTGTGCATGTGCGTGTGTTTGTACTGTAAGTTTGTTACTGAAGGTTGCCGCTTGCAGGTTTTCACAAATTTTTTCCATTTCGCTGCGTTCTTTGGAAAGCAGTGTGTTGGCACATGAATCAGCTGTGTTTTGTACTTTGTTGAATTTCTATCATATATCTGTCAGTTCAGTGTAAAGTGCGCTTTATGAGGATGTATGTGTGTGTGTGTGTGTGTGTGTGTGTTTACTAGTTACAGAAAGTCAGCAGCAGGATACAATGTGAAGGTTTTATAGCCTGCTACAGTAAGCCACAACAGGACTCAGTCATTATCAGATGTCTCACACACACACATGAACACACACTCAACAGGACCTGCACACAGAAACATATGGCATTGCTTTTGGCCCCATGGGGATTTTAGAGCCAAGATTTCCTTCCTTCTCTTAGTAAAACCCGATCTTGAGGTAACACTGAAGTTTGGAATGTGTCATCTGTCAAAGGTATATGTCTTTTCTGGCTCCCCTGCTGCGAAATATGTGTAGTTACTATACTCTGGCTTGTCAGGTTAAAAAGGAGGCAGAGTGAGGAGTCCTGATTGTAAGAGGTGACCGTTTCATTAAAGGTCACAGTTACGGAAACAGTTGGAGACGATGCAGAGGTTGTAGCTCCAGGAGAAACCTTATATACCTTATATTTCACTAATCTAATGGGCCTGTAGCATGATGTGCCACAGTAAACGGTAAGCATGTGTGAGCAACAAAAAAACGTATTTGTCTACAGTTGCAGATGTATTTTTACTGTCATTGTCAGACTACTTGAATCAACAGGAGATTATATTTTATGAAAGTATCTTTATGGCATAGGTTTTGAATTGATATTGTATGTGCTGTATATCATCATCTGTATGATTCTCTTGAGAATTTTGACTTTTTCCTGTTATTATTTATGGCAGACAAATGTAGTGTTGTAGTGATAACTCTTTGACCACCAAAACCTTTTGTTTTAAATATAAATTCAAGGCGTATAAAGCAAGGGAAAGCTCATTTTTATTTTCCTCTACATTGTGTTTTCAAACGTTGATCTAATGCATTTCTCTGCCTTATGTAAAGCACTTTGAATTACCTCTATGTTTGGAAGATGCTATACAAATAAACTAACATGGCTTTGCACGCTTTGGATCAATAGACATTGATTGATTAACATTTTAGCAGCGTAGGTACAACATTATTTTTGCAGTAAGACTCTTTCCTCAACTGACATTGAAGTGCCTTTAAACAACCAAACACCTACTGTCAGCGCCTCACTCAGCAGAAGTCTTTCCTGATAAGTACAAGACAAACATTATAGCAAGTTAAGAGGCTGATTCATGGTGAAAAGTTGTGAGCAGGAAAAATCTAACCAGTGGATACAGGGGAGCAGTGGTGGACTCAGGCTGTCCGAGGGAGAGGGGCGAATAAATTAGAAAGGGCACGAGCACGCAAAAGGTTTTCTAGCATGTAGAGAAGCCTATATGGCACTGCATTTGCTGTGGGGGTTTTTTTTAGAACAAAATGCGATTATGATTCGGCGGTTTTATCTGTGGCTTTTCCTGCCCACATGTCTAAATGATCTTGGGCAAAACAATGAACCCTAAATTGCTCCCAGTGACCAGGCCAGCACCCTGCATGGTAGCTCCTCCACCATCTGTGAGTGTGTGTGTGCGTGGATGACTGCAAGTCGAAAAGCTCTTTATAAGCTCTTTATTAAGTTTATAAGTTATTTATTGAGTGTATCTGTAAGCCACAAACAGACTTAATTGTCAAATACGGTCTTCATGAGATTTTGAAATGACAGAAAAACATTGACACTGCTTCAGCACAGGAATATACTATAACTTGAAATGTTTATTCATTCCGCACTCTCCATTCATCCAGTCATGTTACGCAAAATATATTTATGTACAAAATACATTCAGTTTCACCTTTTCACAAGAACAACAAAAGCAATTTACAGTATAATACAAGACAACTTAGTTCATAAAAGATTAAATTGTGTAAACATTGTCCTCAGTTTCTTTTATCAAATTTCAAAAAAACAATGTAAATTTCACATTCAGTTTTACTCTTATTACTTTATGTAGTATCAAAAAAGAAGACGCACATTTATTACCCTAAAGTTAAATGAGAACTACTACAAAAAAGAAAAAAAAAAAGATAAAACGAACAAAGCAGAACTGGAATTATTAACTACTAATGAATGTAAACACTTTGATGAGTACAAGTTTGGAAATGTACGGTCTTAAAAATGTTTTAAAAGCTTTCACAAATTCAAGAAAGTTGTGATAATAAAATAATAAGTTGCTAAACATATCTTAATTTGAAGCTATTTCTTGAGTTGCTAGTTGGACATGTTTGAAATGAAAGCAAGTACAGCAGTTTTCAGTCACACGGGTGATTCATACATCATATATTGTACTGCACATTACATTATAACACATCAACACATTAGTATGGTCCCTCTGCTTTCAGTTGTAATGGGGGTGGATGACGAGACAAATAATTGTACCTACAAGAAAGGCAGAAAAGCAGATATTTTATTATATTAACGTTAAACTGGTTTTGCATTGATAATTGATTAACTGTACTTGCCATTCCTGTACAAATCTAGATAGAAAGAGAGAAAATGCATTATTACTCTAAAACATAGGTCACTATACAGTTACAAGATAATCTCTCATAATTGTCTGTGACCTCTTATTTTCCTCTCCTGCACGGCTGTCTGGCAATTTCTCTGTTTACTGGCTCAGAACCCATTTACTTTAACAATAGACGCTTTGTTTTTCTTGCAGTCTAATTAAGTCTTTGGTAAATGCTGCTTGTTTTCTAAGCTGAATGTACATCTGTGTGTGTGTGTGTGTGTGTGTGTGTGTGTGTGTGTGTGTGTGTGTGTGTGTGTGTGTGTGTGTGTGTGTGTGTGTGTGTGTGTGTTATGGCCTCAGTTCAAAAAGTTATGTTACAAAAATAAACTCTAGTCTCTCACAGCATTGGCTTTTTCTCACTTGAACATCCAGTCCAGTAAAGTTCATTGCAGCATTAGTGTTCATGATAATAGTGATGGAGATGATGAAGTAAACGACCGTCATGATAATAACATAATAATTAAAACATGTAACTATAGGGACAAATATGATGGTGCTGATAAAATCAGTTGTAAGTTGTTCTCTTCTGTTTTAGCATGAAAGCTTGTTATGATGTAGCTGATATTCACAATGATGATGATGATTATGACAACGCTGATAAAAATTCTCACCAAGAAGATTGTGAATCTGTTAGATGATGAACTGAGCACCCCCGTGTGGCACCATCTCCGTCACTCCCCACGCCACCATGTTCCCCCTCTGCTCGCAGCCCTGGCCTTCCCGCAAAGCCAGCCGGGAAATCTCCTCCTCAGACAGCACCCTGTCCCACATGTTCACTCCTGTCATCTTCCCCACGAACACCAGTTTGGGATCGAACCCTCCCTCAAACCTTGGCACCTCGCTGCTTGGAAACTGAGGACAGCAGCCATTCCTTTCCTGCCCTAGCTGGAGTGAGCCACCGTCGGGTAAGACATGTCCCTCAGCCACTCCGGGTGTGGAGGCCACCTTTTTCCCGCCTGCCCACAGGGACGCCAGGCCCTGCTCAGACGACCAAGCCCCACACAAGTGGATCCACTGTGATGTGCCTCCTGGGCTCACCACACCACGTGCCTCCACCAGGTGAGCCTCTCCTCCGATGGTGAAGAGCGCAGAGGTTTGACCGAGCAGCAGCTGGATCTCGTATGGGTTGCGGCGGTTTCCGTAGGAGAACAGCACGGTTTTGTTAGAGACAGTGGTCGGCTTCACCCACATGCAGACAGTGAAGGAGGAGATGGAGAGAGGGACATCTGGTATGACGGAAGTGTAGATTCGACGGGAACGCAAGGGGAAGATGAGCGCCATCTCACAACCTAAACAGCAAGAAGAAGTGATAGTGGTCATTGTCACTGAAGTTCTAATTCTAAGAAAGTCTAATTGTTAATCTTTGTCAATCTTTACCAGTTGCTGGATGTCAGATTGCTGGAGACATTTGCAGCAAGTCCTTAACTCCTCTTACTTTTTGCTATTTGATCATTTTAAAGAAAACAAAGCAAGCCATGTTTCCTGGTTGTCACAGAAGCTTTAAAGCATTTCATATGAGCAAACTTGGTTAGAAGACCTTTGAAAAGTAGACTCAGTTAGCATTAATAAGGATATGGATCACATTTAGGGCTAATAATCGTTTATAGGCATCAATGAAGTGCTGGTAATTCAACCCTGTCCTTATGCAGATGACAAATCAACTTTTATGTTCATGGCATCTTTAACACAACATAGTCGATCCAAAGAACTTTACAGAGAAAGTGCCAAAGAGAAATAATATGCATGACATTGAAAGTAAAAAAGACATGCACTCAACCACCAACAACAAACAGTAAGATTTTAAACTTTGTAAGTAACAAAGAGCCAGTAAAGAATGGCACCAGGTGAACCATGCGAGATAAAGATGTCGTAAGTAAAGACTTACAGGAGTCAAAAATTATTTCAAGTTGATTGAAACTAGACTGTGCTGGGTCAAACATCTTCCAGATCTTTTTTGTATATGGCTTTGCAGACAAGGACATGTCTGGTGTTATAAGGGTGGTTTGATTTGCAGGACCTTATGGTATTTCAAAGTTATTTTTATTCAACTGAAGAGAGGTTTGAGCCAGCCAACATTTGATTTCCTCAAGGTTGTTGTTTGCATTTTTTGTTTGGTCAGTCTTAAAGGCAGATAAAGATTGATTATGATGTGGCCTGGTAAGAGCATATAAATAGAGAAAATAATTGGGCCCGAAATTGAACCCTGGGGGACTCCACATGAATTTAATCTTGAGAATAAGATTGCTTTAGTTCTACACTGTTAAATTAAAAAGGACAACCAATCTAAAGCTACACACTTTGTCTTATATTACCTTCTTGTGGTTGGACAGACGCATGATGAGATTTGACTCAATGCCATTGAAATGCATTTGTGCATTTTATTGGAATACGTTGCTGCATAATATGGATCAAAGTCTTTACCCAAAATGGAATTGGAAATGCTTGTTAAGCCATACGGTGCACTCTCCTCAGTATGACCACACTGAATGCTGTTTTGAAAAGGTCAATTAACGTGGCAGTATTAGATATGGAAGTGTGGTTGAATAAAAGGCAGTCAAAGTTCAGTTTACATCAGGTGATGAGATCATGAATCATGGGAGGGTTTTTCCTGCTCCACCAACGCACACACACGTCTCCCTCTCTGGGTCATCTGGTTCATTGGTTTGTTCTGCTTCATTTCATTCTTTTCCCTCTCACTAACTCTCAAAAACTCCCTTCTAAATTCACTCTGCATTGTGAAACCTACTTTTGTTGGTCAATCTTTTGGTACATAAAACCCTGTGAGAAACTGTGTGTGGTGTGTGTATCCCATTAGATGGGGCCTTTCGTGGCAATTTATCCTTCATTACATAATGCAGTGTAAATGCATTTTGTGCTGATGACCTCTGTTGGAGGTATAGTAGACTGGAGTGTGTGTGTGTGTGTGTGTGTGTGTGTGTGTGCACGTGTGCAAACATTACACACATTTAATTCGCGATGTGGAAAGCTCTTGCTTATCGTCCCAACCTGAATCCTTTATTTTGCATTCTTCACTCTCTGAGTTTTCTCTTCATAATTTTTCATCTCTATCAGTCTCTCTTTCTCTCTCTAGGTCTCAGTCTGCCCTCCCACCTCTCCCAGCCCTCCTCCTCTTTCTCTCTCTCTCCCCCCAGTTAGCAGACACACTTCATCCCCACTAAAACCGAGAGATCCCAGATATTGACGTTACATTTGTCTCAGGTTTCTGCCACTCAAAAATAATGGTGAAAAAAGACATTTTGAACATGCTGAGTGTGTGTGTGTTCATGATGGTTCCCATCTGGTTCTGCTTTCCCAGGGTGCTTTGGTGTGGTTTTTGTGGCGACAGGCTAATGATTACACCTCCCTCTGCTCTGTATGTAGGCCAGCTTTACATTTCTGGACTGTAAAAGTGTGTGTGCATTTGTGTGTGTGCATGCATTAGATGGGTAATATAACCTATCCTGTTTGGGGGTTTTTTTTGCAGTTTTTATTTGATTAATTCTAGGAAATGAAGTTGTCTTACTGACGTGAGTGGTGCCTTTGTGGGAATAAACTTGGTCCAGGATTACTTACTCACACTTAGTCACTTAGTCTCTAAAGTTCCATTGTTATTTGTCAGTGTTAAATTCAAGGATGGAGAGTAAATGAGTAGTAGCTCTGCTAACTGAAACCACATGCTGTAGTGTCTTGAAATCTGAGAAGAATTTTTGTTCACAGTCAGTCCAGCAAGAGTTCTGTATTATCTTATCTTTTCATGCATTTATTGGCTTCTATTGTTATCTTTAAACATCTAAAAGTCTCTTTAATCAGTGAAAATAGCTGAAGGCAAAGGTTTAGATTGATGGGTGCAGTCCTACTCTGCCTGAGATAAGAGCTTTTTCTTGTGTGTTGACTCACCAAAAAGTGTTTAGAAAGTTAAATAAACAGAAATAAGTGAGCATTACATGGCTGATCTCGTACCTGTCCATTTTCTCCATGCTTGACTTTACCGTCTTGACTGAGACAAATGTTAGTAAGTGACAGGAAAAGGATAGGTTGCTATTTGAGGAGGACAACGCACCTGGAGACAGACAGAGGAAGTGGAAAAGGTATTTAGGACAAACATAAGCTGCATGATTAGTTGTTGGACATTCAGAAGAAAGGCCCGACAGAGGGGGGGGGTCTCATTCTTTTACTTGAAGCGTGACCTGAATGTGTCAACACAGGAAAAAAAAGGTGAAGGTGGAAGGTTGTTTGAGTGGCACTGTTGAGGAAGGTGAAGACAAATACAAAGAAACAGAAATCAACAGGTACAGACAGATACAGAGATTGCTGGTGGTAAGATGGATATCCCACCTGCGGGTAGGTATCTTTGCCTCGATGACCTGAGCACCTCCTCCAGTTCCACCCTCGCCTGTTGCAGCGCAGCCAGCACCCCGTCTAAAACCACCTCTCGTGATGTGACCTCTTGCTCCTGGTGCCCAGCCCCTCCTACTTCTGGAAGCTGGGATCCTGTCTTTGAATTCATCTCAATCCCAGCTCCTGGCCTGCTTAAGCAACTGGTCTCCAGCTTGGTGAATCGGGAAGCTTGTGTTTGTGCTGCGGAGAGGAGCTGCTGTAGCATCGCCTCCAGGTGGTTTGAATTCCCGACTGAATTCCCAGCAGCAGCAGAAGTCTGATCTCTGAGACTGAAGCGCTCCAGGGTTTCTCTGAGTCGGCCCTCCAGCTGCAAGGCCATCCTTCTTCCTGCTGTCTCCACTGCAACCCCACAGGAGCCACCATATTGGGCTACGAAGCTGACCAAAAGGACCAATGTAAAAGATTTGAACCTTTTTAACTGAAGAGCTTTAATTCTCAGCAACCAAGACTCATTTAGCACCTGAAATCAATCCTGGCTCCCAATTCACTCATAAAACTATTGAAAATAAAATTAACTGGATGAATTCAGGATACTGGTCTCAAATAGAGCTGAAAGGATTTGTCGAGTAATAGATTAGGCAATCAACAAAAAAAAAAGAAATGGGCAAATATGTTGGTAATTGATATGAAAATAATCATTAGTTGCAACCCTAGTCTGAAGTACCTCATTAGATCAAGGTTAGCAATACTAATATTTGCACTTCAAAGTTGTAAACTTTGAGCACCACTGTAGTAAACCTCTGAATTACCTTTAAAATGCATGAACTCCACAAAGTCGACAGATGAAAAGATTTTTGAGAGCAATTTCATACTGAAACACTGAACTTGTATAGGGATCTGAGATGACGAAAAGGTAACTGATTTTTAAGTTTCATTTCAGTTTTAATCCTGACCTCCTAATATTGTGACTGAGTTGCTCAATTCACATTTTTAGCTTAACTGTCATAAAACCTCATTTCATCTCATTTGAGACCATAATTACCCTGACCTCTGACCCCTTTGTCCAACCAACCTGAGCATTTCTCCACGCAGTGACCCCATCTCCACCTTGATGATGTCATCTGCGTACTGAAGCAGCATGTTCTCCCTCATCTGACTGTTCTCCAGCATCGAGAAGATTTTGTCCCACTTGGTCAGGTCTGGAGAACTGCAGGGGGCTGGGCTCGGTGTGGCTGCAGAGAGGGGTGGTAAAAAGTTAAGACGTCTAACAAAACCATTGGGGTTTCTACAGTGTGTATGTGGAGGAGGATTTCCTTTTAGATAGAACAGGGGTTTTCAAAGTCTGACACTGTGGGCCCCCCTCAGACATAACTGTGACCCCAACACCCCCTGTCTATTCTAATATTTAAAAACATTATAATATTAATGGATTTTGTCACTCCTAGCATTAATATTTGTCTTACTTTGATTTGGGAAATAATCAGGCTCTAACTTTTGGAACTACAATTCCCATAATGGTTTGGGAGAGGTAAATATCTTAAACAGGAAGTATAATGTTTGCAAGGATTAGCTAGCTAGCAACTTTTTTGCCTGTATTTGTTTACATTTTAGCAAATGGGCAGCCATTAAAAGTATGCCGAATTAGCTATTAGTGGTTCCTGTTTGCAATGTACCCATGGATGTACAGACAACGATCACTAGATAACTTTTACACTGAAGAAAACTTTAAAACGTGATGATTCTCAGGCAAGTTCTGGAGTTATAAGTAGTGTCTTTTTTTTCTATGATTTCTAAGCAGATTTATGAATGTTTATTCGCAATGGACATAATGATAGAGATAATGATATCCTGAGAAACTGGAAGTCACAATGAATCTAAAAAATCATTTATCATATCTGTGTGTTCAGGTTTGACTGAGTTATGACTGAGAAAGAGTACGAATTTTGACTGAAGCTGTGGCAATCGGGCACTAACTTTTATCATATATGCTGAGTTGAACATGCTATAATCTATCCAGCTTTGACAGGAACTTCAAGGCTGAAAAGAAAATGTGTTTAAGTTTGCTGGAAAGTCTGGTAAAATGAAGAGTACAGGTGGGGAGAAAAGAGGAAGTGAGGTTGTTAGGGGATAAATAAGAACGTGAGAAAGAAACAGGACAATTGACTCATATATCACTTTGCTTTTCCAGGTTCCTGCCTGATGAGGAGAAAGAAGGAAGGAAAAGGAAAGTTTCTCTTACACTGAAAAGGAAAGGGAAGACTAAGGAAGAGATAACAACAGTAGAGAGAAACATAGAGAAGAGGGGATAAAGCAAAACCAAGGTGTAAAACAATCCAGGA
This sequence comes from Macquaria australasica, assembly GCA_005408345.1. Classification (NCBI taxonomy): domain Eukaryota; kingdom Metazoa; phylum Chordata; class Actinopteri; order Centrarchiformes; family Percichthyidae; genus Macquaria; species Macquaria australasica. The sequence continues at coordinate 782,458 of SEMN01000109.1, forward strand.
GCGAGAATATATGTCAGACACACTGTTCTGATTAACGTTTGAGCCTCTCAAAGTCTGTTTATACCTGCAAGCGTATTATGGAGGGGGGCATTATCACAGGGCTGCAGGATTTGTTTTGGCTGCCTCTCCCCAAGAAAAGTAAATTAGGCAGAAGGTTTGTGCACTCTGCTCCCTCTGACATACCAAACTAAAAGGTTTATAAAGGATTTTGATAGATCTGGGAGTGCGTAGAGTGTAAAATGACCTTAGACATTAGCTTGGATCCGTGAGCCTTTGTGGTATATTTGACCAACTGACTTTGAGGGCTTATAAAGTCAATTCTGTCACAGCACTTACCTTTTATTTTAAATCAGTTACTATTTATTTTTAAGAGAAGTTATTGCCTGTTGAGTTTTATTTGTTCCATTTTTATTTGTTAAAATAATTTCTACTGTTCTGTCATGAATTAATTAGGGTTTAGGGTTTTAAGTACAGTAGCAGTAATAAGTACACACATACTGTATATGTACAAGTACCTTCATTTAAATCAACATACAGTAGAAAACGGGCAGATGGAAAATAACTTAGTAGAAGTACAACCTGTACCTTCCTCTGGTCAACAGTCTGGGTTTAGTTATCTATGTGTGTAATTTTTATTTTTTTGTCATTCATTTTAAAATGATCTGTGTGATGACCTCTCTCATGTTACCCTCATTAATTCAAATTCCACTCAGAGATTCAGAGATTTTAGCAGATAACCTGTGTCTTCCTCCAGGCTTTGACCTCTCTCTTCCTCACTGTACTGAACTCACGTGATTTGACTTTTTCTCTTTAGTCCAGCAAGCCAATTATGAATTTTTGCGCCTTTCTTTGTCCTTCTTGCTCCCACCTTTTCTTGCTTTGGCAGGCTGAAACAATCTTTTTTCTTTAGTGCTGTAATTCATGTGCTTGTATTTTACTATTCCTAGTCATTTGTTCAAGCCACTCTCATTTTCCCCTTCAGTCAGGTTTAATCACATCGCAGACTGTGCCCAGAGCAAAGTTTGCCTGCCTGTTAACTGTTGGTGCTGTAATTATACCTCCTGCCAGCTTTTAAAACAACAAACAAATTCAAAATGCAAACTGTGAGGGGGCCATTGCACGCACACAATTGCGCTCACACTTTCTCATGTACACACTTCTTTTCTCTCTCACACACACACAGTGATGCTCTCCAAAACAGCTGAGAGAAGAGTTTCATAATGATATACTGTAGTTGTTTCTGCGATTGGTGACCAGTCATTCATGCTGTAATATCCTGGTCAGCAGCTGGCTCAGCATATTCTTTGATCTCTGCCAACAGTCTGTATACTGTACATACTGTGGTGCTTGTTTTCTCTTCTCTCTGTCTATCTCTGCATTTGAAGCTTCCTTTAACACATAAAATACAAAGTACTCAACAACCTATTCTTTTTCTATACTATAACTTTACCTTTTCTCTCTTTTTCTCCTCAGTCTCTCTAAAATCATAGTAATAACTACTGCTCTGCGTTTATTGTCAGTTTTAAAGGCTCTGCTCATACAGTATATTTATGACATATATTTTCAGTCTAAGGAGTGTGTCAAATGCTGACTTCCACTGTAGTCATCAATGACAGAGACTGAACATACAGGGACACTGAATCTAGTGTCCCGATCTCACCTCTCACACAACCCCATGCACGAATCTTACAAGAAATCAATTTCACGCTCCAGAATTGAATTAAATCACAACCACGGCCATCTGAGAGTCTTAATCAGACAAATCTTTGCTTCCAGCACACACACACACACACACACACACACAAACACAGTTTAACACTTACGTTCTGGCATGTCTCCCTCTGTGATTTCATTGTCGTAGGCATCAGCGTAGTTGACCTCAATATCCTCATATGCAAGAACCAGACACACACACGCCGACAGCACACACACTGCCTGGGGGAGCCTCCACCGAAACATCCTGCTGCTGCTGCTGCTGCTGCTGCTGCTGCTGCTGCCGACTGAGTGTGTGAGGACGAATGAGTTTCAGCTCCTCTGCCTACCTGTGTGTCTGTGTGTCTGTGTGTGTGTCTAACTGTGTGTGTGTGTGCTGTGAGGGAAGGTTACAGTCAGGTTGGCTGTGTGTGTGTTTTGTTTGTCTCTGCTGCTTCTCTTGGGTCTGTCTCACTTTTCTACAGCGCTGCAGGTCCACCACTCTCTTTTTCAACCCCTCACTCCCTCATACAGTATTTGTCCCTCCCCTCTAATGACTCCCCACCTCTCTCTCTCTTCCTTCTCGTTAAATGCTGAGCAATCCTTTGGCAGGAAGCCCTGCAGTGTAGAGTACTCCAACCAGAGAGAGGGGCTGCATGGGCTCTACACACACACACACACACACACACACACACAGACACAGACATTTATATTACTATACTGAACGTATGAGAGCTTTCCATTGATTTACTATATTTATCCATAAACCATCAGCCCTGCATATTTACTCTTATTTTACCAAGTTGTAATCTGGTTTATTACAACTTGGGTCTTGTTTTTGTGGTTTTGTCCATTGTTTCTATCAGTTATGATAACTTTCCACAGTGAATGATGGTGAGAGGTGCGAACACGATGACGTTGCTGCAGCAAAGTCTGACAGGGCAAGAAACACAAGCGGTCAGACAATTAGACAGGTTGAGTGCACCCGAAGTGTTGGTGATCTCTCACTACACAGGAGAACTTAGTGTACATGCACAACTCTGGCAAACACAGTAAGTCAAAGCTGAACCAGGACGTCTGTAAACTGTGATATGTTTACAGTTTGAGTATTGATTTTATCATTTGACTCAGTTTGCTCTTCCAAATCAGTTCAGCTAATATAGGTTTCTGATCATGTGACTGCGAGTTGTGCCCTGTCTGACTTCTTTTTAGCGATGTTGCCCCCAGGGGCCCATTTCTCCAAATTTAGAAAATGCAGGTTGCGATTTGCAACATGAGAATTTCCTTATTTTGGACACGTTTCACTCATCAAAATAAACGCCATACCTGTGACCCATGCATGAGGATGCGAGAGACCTGAAAGACTTGCACATGTATCTGCAACTTGCTAGTGATCTTTTGTGAAGCGTGACACTGCCACCGCCTGCAATGAGCGTGCAAGCAGTGCTCGCAAATCGCTTTTTTGAAACGGGCCCCAGATCTCCACATTCACTTTGATGACTACAACATTATTACCAAAAAAGACACTAGTCAACTCTACAAAAGTAAGATTGAAGTTATAATAAACCTGAATAGTTCTTCAACCCTAGAACTAATCCTTATACTAGCCTTAACTCTAAACCCAATACTCCAAATTGTCTTTGAGCCCTAACCCTAACCCTAATCTGAGCCAAATCCTTATTGCAAGTTTCACCTTAAACCTCGTTATTACACAAAATTATAAATTCAAACACATGAGGAATGTCCTTTGAGGAAATGTGCGAAAATTCCTCTGAATTTCCATCCTTGTGAAAACATTTGGCTCTCACAAGTATAGAGATATAAAATCAGCGCTCGGCAGTGAGTAATGCGTCGTTGGAGGTAGCCTGTATGTCGTAATCAGATATAACTGCAGCTCCTGTGACTCACAGAGACAGAGAGAGAGAGAGAGAGAGGTAATGGAAGGAGGTAGCAGAGAACATAAACTTTCCTGATTTTTGCCCCATGCTGAGATGGTGTGTGTGTGTGTGTGTGTGTGTGTGTGTGTGTGTGTGTGTGTGTGTGTGTGTGTGTGTGTGTGTGTGTGTGTGTGTGTTGAGGGCAGTTTGAATGGAACCCAGACATCAGGGGTTTCTAAATGGGTTTATTGTTCTCCTGCTTCACTCTATTTATCACCCTCACCATGTGTGTGTGTGTGTGTGTGTGTGTGTATACTGTATTTGTATGTGTGACAGTATATACTGAATTCTTGTGTGCGTGTGTGTCTATTTTCAAGGGGATGGAAATAATGACTTCCTCATGAGATTTTAGGATTTGCCCTCCTCTCCCACTCTCATCTCGTCCCCCCTCCCTCCATCTTCTCTGTCTCTGTCTGCCTATGTCTCTCTTTCATTGTGTTTTCTCTCTCTCAAATACCTACTGAAAACACACACTTGTTCACTTGTTATCTGGGTGGAACAGCCTTTTCATTCAGACAGCTGCACAGAGAGAGGGAGTTGTGTGAGAGAAAGGGAAAAGTGACAAAACTTCTTCACAAGAACACAATATTGCTTTAACCAGTTTATTAAAGCTTTTTACATTTTATTTTCTAAAAGAAGGTGCTGAATTCAACACCGTCTTTTGCAAGGTTTCCTTTACCTACACACCCGGTTAGTAGACAACACTTATTTTGTCATTTTCTGCTGCTGTCTGGTAGGTTTTTCTCAGTAGAAATTCCTGTGATGCACGGGAGGTGATGTGTTTTCATGTTTCCTGCAGCTGTTGCAGTGATTAGTTTGGATTCATATAATAAAGACTGATTATTTAGCATACGCATGACCAGGCAAAGAAAACAGCACAACCACCAAGCATTCTAAGGTCATCACCTGAATATGTAAATGTAAAAGACATTAAACTAATCGACACACTTTGATTGACAAGCGATTGCTTGGTGGTATTACTGCAGAAACACCACAGCAATAATGCTACAGCAGCTAAAAACCCTGTGGTTTAACCTCTCACTTCACTACAGGGATGTAGAAATGTATTTTCAACTTTATTGGCACAAGAGTGATATATTACACAAAAATAGGAATAACAGCAATATACAGCATATACAGCAACAAGGACATAAAGGAACAACAGCATAAAAAGGCACAGCACAGTAAAACATCAATAGAGAGAAGAAAGGAGTTATTTTTGTGTCAGAGAAATACAATTACATGATTGTGTAAGGGTCATTAATAAAACTGATTATATGGGTAGCAAGCTCTCCACATCACAGTGGGGGAAAAAGAGGAATTAATTCTTTCTGGTGATTACAAAAAGTCCTAAGATCAGCAATGTCAACATAGTTTGCAATAAAGGAATTAACAGAATAAATACAATGCAGTATTTTAAAATGTACATCTTTGGCTTTATTAGATGCATATTATCAGAAGCAGTAGTCGGGTATTTAGAAGGTAAAAGCCAGGGTTTTTTCCCCTGTAATTTATGTCGTTCATTTACCTTTTGGAACAACTTTATTTTGGTTATGCAGAATTTGTGATGTAGAAGTGTACTCCAGGGTGTGTCAGTACACCGTGACATCACTGTTGGTTACAGGTCCTACAGATCTTTTATCCAAAGAGGGCAGTGAAACCCAGTGTTTCATCCTTGTGTTAAGCTACTCTTCTTTCACAATGGTCAACAAGTTTATTTTTACCCTCTTATCCCCACGGACAACAATAAGATTAATTTCCTGTAAAGACTGTATAACCACAATGTTCAACCTTTATCTTCTTAGGCCACAATTTAAAAAAGTTGTGAAAACAAGGAATAGAGAGCAAGGGAGGACAGACATGTGTCTCATAACTCCAAACACAGAAACAAAAATCATCGACTCTAATCTTTCAATTGATACCACATTGAAGTCTGTAGATCAAATAGCGACTGAGCTGTTATTCCTGGAATTTGGGCAAAAATATCTGTGAAAAATATTGTCGCCCAAAGAAAAACAACTCTTTATCATTTCTGCCATAGTTTGACACTGTATGACTTTAAGAAATCAAAATCAGCTGAGAGACATGCTGACTCTAAACTTTAACACAATTATGTGTTGAAAGGAAAATTATAAGCTAGACTTAAAGCTGCATTTATGCCAAAAAAAGTTAATTGGGAATAAAAACATTTTAAAAAGTTAAAAATGCATTTAAACAGAGTGGTGTGTCGATGTAATGCCTTATCATAGAGAGAGGTAGAGGCAGAGGCAGACAAATATACATTTAAAGATAGAAATTGAAAAAGACACAACAAACACGTGTGGGTATATGCACGGTGTGTGTGTGCATGTGGGAATTTAGCCAACTGGAAACACATCATACATGTTTCTCTGACAGACCAGTAGATCAATGTGTGTGCAGGTACATTATGCATGTTTGTGTCTTGTGCATTGTGCATGTGTTTTTTGGATAAATGTGACTTATTTTAAATAAATCGTGATGAATTATCATTTTCCAGGAGAGTGTATTTTGTTTGGACTTTCTTTTTTGAAACATTGCAGATTGAGGATCAAATGTGTAGTTAGTTACCTTGCAGGACTCCAAACCTTCATGTATCCAAGATTCATCAGAGAAATTAGTTGGCTCCACTGCCTATTTAACCATAAAACTATATATCAGGTGTTTTTACTTTGAGACGAGTATCGTGAATTGTTTCACCGGCACCACAGCGAGGACTGTACATTGCAACACAAAAGTCAGTAAAGCTTCTGAAAGGAAAAAAGACAAATAAACATAAACATCGATAGTCCTAAACCCAATAATTACAAAATATGGATTTGGATGAATACATCATACACAATTGAACCAAACTGCCTGCATATATTAATCTATATTTCCACTTTCACCACCTGGTTACACTTAATTTCTGCTGACTCAGCAGTTTGTGAAAGAAGTGCTGAGTAATGTGTCTGTTAGGGACTTTTCATAGTCTGAAAGATGTCACTGATGAGTATTCTTTGGTAAAGATATAGGATGAAAAGGACGTTTTGTCCATCACGTACAGACAGAAGGAGTCAGTATGGGTGAAGTTATCTAGGTGAAAGGGGAGGATGGTCATTGAGTTTAAACTTTGCAGGAGGGACTGTCTATGTGTGTGTGTGTGTGTGTGGATATAGATCTATGAATTTCACTGGCGCACATCTGGTGTGCTGTTACGGTGTACAGATTTAAATGTTTTTATGCATGAAACATTTTGAGTCATGTGTACACGTGATGGAAATCCTTCCATGACTTTCTTTGCACTCCGGTAACTGGATCCCTTCCAGAGAGCTGGGCAGTCATGTTTCATATGGTCCTGAACACTTTAATTTATACTGTGCTGCAGAGAGGGATTCGCTCATGCAACAAAATTGCACAGAATCCTAAAGATATGGGCTTTATGGGAGAGAAGAGGTTTGACTCCTGCCTCTTACATTTTGATGTGACAGTTTCTCCCTGCCCTCGCCCACCTGAGGTTATTCGAGCTACATGATATACGACTTTCGGGACATACATACACAAAATGGGTGTTACAGAAAACACGTTTAAGTCGTAAAGCTATCCAAAAACTTCCCTCTGGATTTCATTTGTGCTGATCTCTGCATTTTTGTCCTGTACATTGACCCCCCTTGCATAAGAGTTCAGAGTTTCTGAGTTTCTTTTGGCAAGTTATGTACATTGTTGGATATGAATGGAATGTTTCTGTCTTTGTCCAACAAAGAGCTGCAAAACTAGTTGATTCATTGATTAGTCAACCAACAGAATACTAATCTGACACAATTTTGACAAGTGATTATTTGTTTGAGCAGTTTTTCCAAGCAAAATGGCAAAAAAATAAATAAATAAAAATAATTACTGTTTCCAGCTTCTTAAATGTGAAATATTTTCTGTCTTCATGAATGTCAATGTCGATCTGTTGGTCAGACTGTTGTTGTGATACTGAAATATCACAACAACTATTGGATGGATTACCACAAAATTTGGTACAGACATTCATAGTTCCCATATGATGAAGCCTAATAACTTTGGTGATCCCCTGACACCGCCCTGTGGTCAGAAATTCACATTTGTCCAATATATAAATTTATGACTACATTCCTGTAAAACTGATAACATCCCCATCAGCCTCAGCTGTACTTTGTGTTTGTCGCTAATTAGCAAATGTTAGCATGCTAACACACTAAACTAAGATGGTGAACATGGTATAAACATTATATCTGCTTAACATCAGCATGTTAGCATTTAGTTCAAAACACACCCTCACAGTAAAGACTTTTAGTCTTGTTGACTGTTAGTCAGACAAAACAGGACATTTGAAAATGTCACTATGGGATCTTGGTACTTGTGACGGCCATTTTTCACAATTTGCTGACTTTTTAAAGACGGAACGATTACTTGAGAAAATAACTGGTAGATTTCTTGATAATGAAAATAATCATTAGTCGCAGCCCTAGTCTAAAAGGACTAATTGATTCACAGCTGCCACAACAGACATCTTTAGCACTTTTACCCAAACAGAAAAGACAACTAACTAAATAGTTTGGATGTTTTTTTTTTTGTTTGCCTCTTTAAAAATGATTTCTATTGACTTTTATACATACCTCTATATACTCTATACCTTTTTATACACTGTAGGAAATAGGGCTGGGTTTTTTTTGGGGGGACTCACCTTGTGATTCTAATGTGACATCTGGAAAACAGCACAGCAAAAGAAAGCCATCGCGTCCCCTCCTGCCTCTTCACACAAAGTTTCACACAATAGTTTGACAGATCAGTTAGTTCTCAGTTTTCTTGGAAAATGTCTGAGGAGCCTTTCAAAAATGTGGCCTTTGTGCGCTAAAGAACCAAAGGTCATTACAGGATATTTTATTGAGATTTGTAAGTCATGATGATGGGTTGGGTGTTTGCTGGAATGAAGGTATGAAGGTCAGATACTGTCTCACACACACACACACGCACACACACACACACACACACACACAGTAAGCTGTAGGGAGATTCTGTGGGAGTCAAGTGGTTTCACAAGATAAAATATGGGTCAATAAGTGCATTTAATCAATAATCAAAAGAGTTATTTCCAGTCCAGCCGGGATGTGTCTCACATGTACTGCCTGTGTGTTTAGATGTGGGTGAGTGTGCTCTAACAGGTAATCTATAAATCCTAATCAGGGTGTTGCTGTGCAGACTCTCGTCTCCTCCTGCCTTTTAACATTCCTCTGAACGGACCTGTAAATGCTACAACCTCAGCTTTATGGTTATTACCAGTCTGTCTCTTTCTGTAAATGAACTGTGTCTGTCTCTTTTTATGGTGATTTGTGTCGAGACGAGTGTATGTGTGTGATGTTATACAGTATGATCTATGACTAAAGGGAAGAGAAAGGTACATAACAAGAGCCGGTTTTAGATATTTATGTGCACTCTTCTTCCCCTCCTCTGGCTGTGCACAGAACAGCCAGTCCTTTCTGCTGATCAGTGCCAGTCGTCTGTTCCAGGATTGAGCCTGTCGTTAAAGGGATTTATAGCTGGGGATCACCTGTTGTGTGGAACCATTAATTAAGGTTCCTGCTGTAAGATTTTATTGAATATGACAGAAGTTCACCATGTGAGCTACTAGCTGTTTGAAATATTATGCACCAGATGTTCTGTAAATGATAAATACTGATAAATACAGTAATTTTCACTTCAAGATGTCAAATTAAAAAAAATGCAACGAGTTAGGGAACAACAACTGTAGGAGGTGTGGCCTCGTGGCTACGTAGTGTGTGGGTCAGGGGACACGGGGGAGACTGACTGACACTGAGTCTATTTTAATATAAGTTTCATGACATAGACAGGTCCCAACCGGTTGACTCTATGTCAGCATTGGCCTTGCAGGTTCAGGGCTGATCTGAAACAATAGATGGCGTGTTGAGACATTTTCGACCCATGAAATGCAGATTTTTATAAATTTGATAAGAAATGTCAATATTAACACCAGCATTGATGTGTTTCATCACAGTACAGTCACATCATTTAGTTTACAGCTCAGAAAACATGTTTAAGTGTGCAGTACCTCTTTAAGGTTGTTCGTTATGATACAAGTGTTGCTGGTGTTTGGACCTCACAAGATGTTTCTCTTTGGAAGTAGGTGGAGTTATGCCAGAAATCCTTACTCTGCCTTTTGGATTCAGGACAGCCCTACTTGTTTTTGTTGTGCTTGTGTTTTAGCATTGACAAAATCTGATTTAACCAGCCTCCAGTCATTACTTCTCATTAAACATCAATCTATTCTTCCATCTTTCTGCACTTGTCAGACCGTCTGTCTTTTTCTTCTTTTCCACGTATAATTTGTCCGTGGTTTAAATCCTGCAGAATCTGTGACACAAAGCTTTTTTCTATACACCTTTTATAATAAGCTCCAAAATGTTGATGTAGTTAAACATTAAATTTACAACATCTTTTGTTGTCTGGCGTTTGGTTCACTATAGGACACAAAAGCCATTGTTTGAAATCTTGAAATGTCACCAGTAATGAACCTACCGTTTGAATACAAGAGTCTTTGTTCAGAGATGTGAATCATTTAAAGATGTTGCATACGTGAGTGAAATGCTGTTGGGTAATGCCGTGGGTTTTGTTGGGCTGCGTGCTGATTTACAAATGCCTTTATGTCCAGTCATGCGTCAGCACTGACTTTCTTTTTTCCTGCGTCAGCATCATTCAAGGAATACTGACAACAAATGGAGAAAGGTTTATTTACTGAACACAGATGTTGTATCATGACTGGGGGTCGTGTGTGTTTTCTGAAGAAAAAAGCTGTTTCTTTAAATACGCATGATGTTACAATACAGCTAAACCACAAACAGCTTGAAGGGAAATTCTGGTTTCATACAACTTATTTTCATAGTTTTGGCCATCAATTCTCTTGGTAGTTATAAAATTATAATCACAGAGTTCATTGTTCAGACTTGGGAATGTGGCGACATCAATAAGAAGTCTGATGGAGTACGAAACACAAGCAGTCAGACAATCGTACAATCAATTACAAAGCCTGAGGGAAGCCAAACTTTAGGTACACCCAGCTAAAACTAATGCACTCTGCAATAAATTCTACCTTTTGACCTAATTATTTTGTCCACCCCATTCAGTGAGGGTAGGCTAAAATACCAGAAACACCTCTCGGTATGATGCAATACAGTTCAACAGCACCACAAACTACATCCTCCAAAATTATCATACAGTTGAATCAACACCTTGTCACAAACTGGCTCAAGGAATGTGACAAGGAGGGAGTCCACGCAAGAAACTGACTTAAAACAGGAGTAATTTATTAAAACAGAGTGTAGACTAGCCATGTTAGCAGTGAAAGCGGTGTATGGTTCATGTGCTGTGGAGGTGTTGAAGGTGCAAACTAAAAGAAGGTGAGCAGAGTGGATACTGGCTGTAAAGAAGGGAGAGGCAGGAGTGAACAAATGGGCCAGATTTTATAGTCTAAGAGCCCAGGTGAGCTTAATCAACTGACGACCCTCTCATGTCAGCCAATTGCCCACTGAGGTTGTGCCAAGACAGCCTCCAAGACAGTGAGAGGAGCGTCACAACCTCTTAAAAACAGTTTCAACAAAAACTGAACATTATAACCTTCATTATTGCATAACTGTTGCATTAGACTGCTAGGCGTACCTAATAAACTGGCAACTGAGTGTACCTACTGTACACAGAGTAAATTTAATGATACATAGAGTATAAAGAATAATACATAAAAAAAACTGTCCATGGGATGAAACAACCACTTACTGATAATACTTAAACAAAGTGAGACATAGAATTAGAAGAGATAGACAGAAGAGAAGTAAAATTGAAAAAAGAAAGAAATTCTGTGTGTTACAGTATATAAAAATTAATTAAAGCACGTCTTATTCTGTATATTCTCCTGACAGTTTTGCCACATGAACAGTTTCACCGAGCAGAGTTTGAATAAGCTCTTCCTTTGAAAGGGAAAGAAAGAGCGGCATTTTGGGGGTTAATTTGGGAAACGTTTAATCTCTGGATTGGATTTATGGTCTCTACTGTTTTCTGTGGCGACCCCTTTCCAATATCCAAATAGTGGTCACCAAGTTTGTATTTAAAATTTGTTGGTGTACAGTTTTAAATGTGTCCCTCTTTCTCTCTCTGGCAGGTAACCACATGCTGTTACGAGTGTTGCCCTCAGTCTACCCCAGACAACCAGATACCATCCACTGTCACCTAGGCAACCTCACTGCGATGATGTCACAGCTGGAGTCCCCGGAACAACAACACCTGATCAGACTCATTCAAATGGTTGCCGAGCAGCATCCACTTGTGAGTGTTTGTGTAGTTTTATTTTAGAAATAAAGCACAATGCGGGTAAATCAAACTATTCACTGTCACATCCGCAGACTGTGTTATGTTTTCATAACCGCAAGGGCCAAAGTGAATTATCCCACTTATACCGCTGTCACTTTGTCAGCGATCTAAATACAAATTATATTTTGTCATATTTTTTAAACTTTTTGTTGGCAATATCTGTCTTTGAATGACTGTTTCAAGAAGCCATGGCCGAGTAACAACAAAACAAGCAGCCCGCCAGCTGTATTATAGACTCTTATTTAAAATGATGATGAGATAGTTACAATACATCAGTTATCTGAAAATAAAGCATTATCCAGCTAAATCAGAATTAAGCCTCTGTGGCCATGACATAAGTTTATATTTAACTTGGCTTTGACTCACAGTGAAGTGTGTGTGTGGCTTTTTTGTAATATTTCTGCCTATGAGTCAAGCTTAATCAGACCTTTGCTATATCCTGTAATGAGCTTGTGTCGAAATGTAGAAGGAAAAAAAAGCCCCTGGAGCATAGTTAGAAGTGAGGAAATGTGGAGTACACATTTCTCAGTAGGAATTCCCTTTATCCTGCATATTTCGGAGCAGAGCTGCTGATGTTCGATGTGAGGGGAAAGTACCACATACCAGCAAACAGAGCACATGGTGGTAAACATGGACAGTCTCCCTCACATGTGGAGCACTGGAGAGGCAAAACCGGCCATCTGGAGTTATTCTAATCTCCACCCCCACACACAGACAAACAAAATATTTCTGTTGCGAAAATAATAATAGTTTCCAAATCTTCGGCATCCTAATATTCACTTACTGGAAGTGATGTGGTATTGAAAATATTCAAAATGACAATTATATGGAGCTTTGAAATTACATAACCTTATAATGTGTCAAACATCTTCTCCCTGAGGAACAGATTGTGTTTGATATTAAAATGATTGTTCAGAACAAGTGACTCAAAGTAGCAGCAGGAGGGCCGGCAATGGTGGGCATTGTTAGTCTGATCCATTCCAGTAGTGCAGTCCAGTGTGACCAGTCCAGATAATGAGGAGGAACTGTTCATTCACTCAGTTTGTCCAGACAGTCCTACAGTCAAGCTTTTGTTTATTATTCGTCACCAGTCTGTTCATCTTGCTCCAAGGTTTGGAGCGTTTGGTGGTGTTTGTTAGTGAGTGGAGACAGAATTACTGCTGTAATTAAAAATAATGTACAATGCTTTAACTTCCTTCCGTCTCTTTATCTTTGTTTCTTCTCACCTGTACAGATGTTGAGCCCTCAGGTGCCCGCACTAGTCAGTTACCTTGGAGACCAATCCCTAACTGAGGCCCTACTGGGCGCGCTCGTGGACGTGTCACAGGCCAGCCCTTCCTCACTGGTCAGCTTCCTGCCAGCGCTGAGGATTGTGGGACAACAATGCCCTGCTCTCCTGGGTCACGTGGCCAAAATCCATGGTGCCGTGGGTATCATCAGTGAGGTACGAACACACACACAAATTAGCAAGTTTACGTTCATTTGCAGCAGTGATTTGCAGTTGATGCAGAAAGTGGAAGCGTGTGTTTCAGTAGCACTTCGGGTGTGTTCAGACTGAAAGGCAAGCGAATGTTAAAGGCAGAATGGTTGAATGCAAAGTCAGTGGAAAGACGGGAACGGATGTGAACAGATGTGGGTTTGTTAAAAATGGTTCATCTTTAATGAACACGTTATATTTCGTTTGTTTAATCCGTACAAAAACCATAATGTAAAAACTATAATTCACCAGGTAACCACTGGACACTCTGGGAAGTTGCTGATCCCTGTAAAATGGCAATTTGTCCTTTTTACACTTTTGTATGGATTACATAAATCATAAAGCTTTAGAGGTTCTGGTAGGATGATTTTGTTAACAGGCTAGCTGTTTGCCCCGTTTCCAGTCTTTATGCTAAGCTAAGCTAACCGACTGTTGGCTCCAGCTCCATATTTACAGTACAAATGTGTGAGTGGTATTAATCTTCTCATCTAACTATCTGCAAGAAAGCGAATAAGTGTATTTCCCAAAATGTGAGACTATTCCTTTGACGAAAAAATGTTCAATTATTCCCAAGCTCCAATTAAGGAACATGGCGAGACAGGAGGGAAAAGAAAGAGTCTGAAAGAAATAAAAACCAACAAGTGGAGTTCCTTAAAATCAGTTTTACTTTGAGCCTCTTAGCTGTCATACAAAAGCACAGGTGGTGCGTGTTGTTAGCTTTCTGCTGTAAACAAAGACAGTCTGCATTCATGTAAAAATGACATGGGAATAATGCTGTAAATGCACCTGAAGTGCGCTTGGCAGTGGGTATTAACACACACACACACACACACACACACACTGAAACAGACAGGAGTGATTATTTTAATGAGTAGGGAGGAATTGGCTGCACTCTCACATGACTTGTTCTCTGTTGTCCTGCCAAGTATAAAAACACACACTCATACACACACCGGACAGGCTGGTCGTGGTCCGGAGGTCTAATACATCAGTGTTCAGTCGGAGCGTCTGTCCTAAACAAACATAAGCCCGCTCCTCAGAGATTTCAGTCTCTCTGTAGCAGAATAGATGAAGAAACTCAACAAACTGCTGTCCTGGTGGAGGGAGGGAAAAAAATCTAATTTGAAGGAACAGTTAAGAAGCAGCTCTGTAAGCTGTAACCTAATGGTGCAAACAGAACACAATTTAAGGGAACATTAATCTCAAGAAAGGTACTTTTTTATTCATGTTGTGAGAAATGGCTTACAGTGGAAAAAATGTGTTCTTCAAAACTGAACTGCACTTGTGTGACAGAATTTCCTGCCTGGTATTGTGTTCAAGTATTTGCTTGCACCAATTTGATGCATTTCTCAAAATACTAATACTAAAACTAAAATTTTGGAAGACTTACAATATCAAAATGTGTTTCAGGGTAGGCTAAATTTGTCCCATGAGCCTAATTTTGGCCAACCCATGGGTTACACCCTTGGCTGCCCGGCAGACTTGGCTGCTCATTTACCCCTAATTGCTCTTTTTTTGATGTAAAAAGTGGTGTTTCAGCCATTAGCTGACAGCAAAAACACTTGAGCTGCTGATTACAGGTTAATTTGCCTAGCAACTGGAGCAAACTGCTGACTGATGGGCTGGAGAGGGTCTCAGATGCACAGATGCATAGAGTGCCGTGGGTATCATCTGTGCCCAGGTCACATATGGGGTTAGCCTGACATATGAGTATATAGTGCATGAGATAATTGTATCAGCTTGTGTTGTGCAGACGTACTAAGTAATACATGATTGTCCGTGCAACACTGTGTGTTGAAGGGTAGGATGAAGTCACATGTTACAGTGTGTGTGTGCAAAGTGATGAAGGTGACAGCAAGACAGGGTGAGAGCTCCCACTCTCTCTTTTCCTCTGGGTCCACTTAACACAGTTTAACAACAATTTAGGGAAATTAAGGAGAGGGGAAAGTATGGCATGACTGTCTTTAGATGATGTGTGCTCCTCCACACACACACACACACACACACACACACACACACACACACACACACACACACACACACACACACACACACACACACACACACACACACACACACAGATCATGGAGCTGGAAACCATAATTAAGTTTTCTATTACTCCAGGGAAACATTTCCTCGAAAATCTCCCTTCGTTCTCAATCTTTTTGTCGAAGAATGTGCCAACCCAGCTTCAGCACAGACACAAACACACAAACATGCACGCACGCACGCACGCACGCACGCACAGAGTTGTTCAGACCTCAGTTGTCCTGTCTTTCTTCACATTGGAACCATTTGGAAAATAACCCATGTTTTTCT
This sequence comes from Macquaria australasica, assembly GCA_005408345.1. NCBI lineage: Eukaryota > Metazoa > Chordata > Actinopteri > Centrarchiformes > Percichthyidae > Macquaria > Macquaria australasica. The sequence continues at coordinate 798,283 of SEMN01000109.1, forward strand.
GGGAAACGCCACCACGGAGGCCTCCTGGTGATGGCAGTGGAGAGTACCTCTTGTGGATTTGTGTTTGTGCCCTACACACACACACACACACACACACACACACACAGGGGTGCATTTGTACTTGATTGTAACAGGATTGCACAACACTCTGTCTGGCTTCCTTTACCTCCTGAAGGGAGTTATTCTATATTGTGTTTCTGGACTTATTGTGAGTTTGATCAGCATACAATGTATCATCAAAGGACACTGAAAGAAAGAAACCCCTGTACACATTAATGCTGTCAAACCCAACAGTCCTGTAGTAAGTCCTAGGTTTGAGAAGCTAAGATTATATTTATTTGGTGTTAATGCTGTTTCAGAAATGTGTTGATTGAATTCCAAAGTCATTTTTAAGGTTGTAGTTATGCATGAGGTGAACAAAACATCAGAAACATCTTTCAGTATCGTGCGGTCCAACACGCCAAACAGTAAACAGCCTCAAAATGTACAACTGAGTCAACAATCAAACAATTTAAGAATTATCCTCAACTGTTTAACTAAGACTGCATCATACAGGTGTTGCTGTTTTACTCGTCACTCAGTTCATCATAGTTTTCATAAAATAATAATTTTACCAGCCAAGATGAAGATTATAAGGCATTGTGCACCATCTTCATATTGGCATAAAGACATTTAAATTAAGAAATAAATACTTTCAGTAATTTCTTTTATTAAACAGAGTAGTGGTTCCCAACCTGGGGTCGGGACTCCCCCAAGAGGGTCACAAGACAGAGCTAGATGATTGTTTTCCAGTATTTTGTGAAATACTGGATAAGTTTAACCTCTTTAGGCCTATAAAACTTTGAGAAGGTAAAATTAACTCTTCACTCATAGCTCATAAAAATGACAAGGGGGCGCAAGTTAACTTTGTTTTAAAGCGTCACGAGCCAAAAAGGATTTAAAGACACTGATCATAACTCCAGGAAAAACATTCATTTATTGTTAACATCAAGTTTTGAAAAGGGAAGTGTGGTGTTTTTGTGCTGAGGGAATATCACTTTTGATGCAGTTACACATTTTCAGATTTCAAAGTGTGAATCATCGCTTCCTTGATATATATACACACACACACACACACATATGTCACAAAAAATGAATGCGCTCTGGGAAAGAAAGCACACATTCATGCACACCGCAGTATCTCCATGGGGCTTGTTAGGAAGAGGGTTGGTGGCTGTGTGCCAGACTGCAGCAGCTCCAGAGGAAGCAGAGAGATCAGTGTGCTGATGGACAATCAGGGGAAACTAAGCATCCGAGCAAACAAGGAAAGAAAGGAAAAAAAACAAAAAACATCAGGTTAGTGAGCAGAGAACGGATTTGGCTTGTCGCTGGAGCGATGCAGTGTTTTCTTTTTTCTTCTCTTTTTTCTAAACTATGAATCATTCAGTATTTAAATGAAGTTTTTTAAACAGATATCACTTGCACACAAACACAAGTGCTACTGCCAGAGGAGATTGGCTCCCAGTGTTGTTGGAATTATGATAAAGGAGTGATGGATGAGAGGGCCAAGTTGTGTCTTTCCCAGGGGATGTGTTTACGCGTGTGTCTGTTTGTGTATTTGTGCACACATGAGGCAGAAAGAACTGATTTCTTTCTCCAGATCTGCATCTGTCCTTTGGAGGAATAACTGTTACTCTGCCATCATTTTTTGGAGAAAATGAAAAGTTATAATTAAACATAACAGTTCTTGGTTGTTGTTTTTTCTTCAACTTTTTCTTTTTTAATTTCCTGTTATTGTCCTCTTTTGCAGGATTTTAAAGAAGAATGTGCTCATGAGTTAAACCAGTGATGAGTTTAGGACATCAAATCAAGGCCAAGTGCTTTTTCCAGACAATTAAACATGATCTGTAACGTTTGATGATTATAGAGGGCTTCATATGACCTGGCAGGCTTTTAATAGTATTACTGTAAAATGTCTCACTTGCAAACTGTAAATGATGCAAGTTCTACTTATGCTGTAATGTTTGGAAGTATTGTAGCGACTCCTTAAAAAGTAAAAGCCTCTTGACAATAAAAGCCTGAACTGTGGTTAAGAAGTAGCACACATGCTAGTAAAGTCTTTGTACCTGCGGCCTGCACTGCAGGCACGCGTCTGTTTCATTTTTGTGTTGAACCTCACAAACTCCTAAATACCTTCTTGGCATGTCGTAACAGTATAAAGTCAAGTTCTACCTTTTCTGGTATTTTTTGCATCCACATATAAATTTAGCATCCTACAGAGAGCGCTTGTGAAACATGCCCAAACTGTGCAGGAACTGCATTCTTCTCTCCTCATTACAAGGTGTGCTTGAGCCCTGTTGGCTCTGCCTGTCTTTCTGTCCCTCCATCAATCAGTCATCTCTCAGTCAGAGGAGACTTCAGTTTTTAAAAAAAGTCCTGTTTTTGTCCACAGATGGGGGTTTTGTTGGCTTTGGTTCTGCCTTCAAACACAGCAAGAGAGCTGCTACTGAATCATGTCACCTTATCTGTTATCACAGTGATTTCTGTGTTGACTGGTTTACACCACTTTAAAAATGTGTCTGTTTTTTGTTAAATAATGGATAAAACCTCACAGTTTAAACAGTGATAAATGAACGTACATGTTGCATTTACAGGGCTATATTGATCATGACTTTGCATATTACAGGAAACAGTACATACAAAAGAGAGATATGAACCTTCCTTTGAGAATACAACAAAATGCATAACAAGTATTATTCTGTGTCAAAGGTGAGCAGGTTCTATCTGTTCTGGATACAGTTTACACAAAAAGCAGGCTGAGAATAATGAAATGTATGTGTGTTATTACAAAGGTCGATGGGAAAGTAATGCCATTTGCGAAAAGAAGAAGTTTATATTTTCTAAGTTTGCCGAGAGCCAACTGCATGTGTGTGTATTTATTATTGTTTGTCGTGATTTAGAGACAAAAGAAGTTACACCAAACCCCCCAAACTGCTTGGAAGTGTAAAACTAATGCGTGTCGAATTAGATAAAATACTGTCTTTATTCACCAAAACACATGTAGTGAAACAATACTTTCAAGCCGTCCTATGACATGCCACTGGTCCCATTCTCAGTGATTTTCAGTACACTCAGAAACAACCCACAACATTAGAAATAACCATTAAGCTGGATGTTTTTTGTACAGTAAAACAACTTGTCTCCAATCTTATTCTTTCACAACCCAAGATATTATCATTTTAACATCTTGTCTCTCTCTTTCTCTCTCTCCATTGTCTCTTTTCTCCAGGCTCATGCTCACAGCTCGTTGGTCTACCTGGTGTCCCTCCTGGGCAGCATGGAGCACAGCTTTCACCACACGCTGCTGCTGGAGATCAGAGCTCTGACCGACCGCTACCCGTCTTTACTGGGAGGCTGCGGTAAAGACATCTACAGGATGAGCAACTCGTTCACTGCTATAGCCAGACTGCTGGGGAGAAGACTGGAGGAGAGCACGGCCACGCACTGCAGGTCAGGAGGGACACGTGTACAGGGACTGGCACTCAGCCATATAGCTCCATATGCAACATACAGACATGAGTGGTATTCATCTTCTAACTCTTGTCAAGAAAGCCAGTAAGCGTCTTTCCCAAGATGTTGTACTCTGTTAAATGTGTGCATTTAAGGATAAAGAATTGAACAACACCAAATAAACCAATGAGACACGTTTAATAAACTGAATCTGAATAATGAACAAGTGCTACTTCCATGTTTGGTGCTGATCTGACAGCAGGGGGAATCCAGACTAGTTCCTCATTTAGAACTAGTAACTTGATTTGGGATATTTAAATGGGTACCTCATGTTTTACATACTCATTGCAAAGAACTACAGTACTGCAGCAAGTAGTCCCAGACCACCAGAGATTCGTTATTAATGTTGACAAATGTTTTTGCTCATATTTTTATTGGTGCCTGTATAAGCTGTGATGCTCCTTCAAGTAATACAGTTCAGTTTTTCGCTCAGTACACGCTGAAAAAATAAAAAGTCAATTAAAGTTATAAAACCTGCAAATACTGTTCGCTATTTCCTCCCATCATTTAAATTCACTGAAAATCTATTTTCCCAACATAGCTTCTTATTGATTACTGATGTGGTCCTGCATGAACTGTATTTTTTGTTTTGCCTGTGGTCTTGTCACTGGTTTGAATTTGGAAAAAGGCGATGTCACGTACTTCACTTCACCAATCAGGATTCAACAATATTTGAATCAAAACCTGATAGTTTCATAGTTGTGGGGTTGTTGGCAGCTGTCAATCAAATCTGATCAATCCACACACACTTCGGATGAAGCAAATTTCTGAGTGTTAAACTCTTAATAAATAATACGTAAGGATTACCCAAAACTTAAACTTTGATTGTTACTTATTTACTCATTACCTTTTAATGTTTTACACAAATAACTGCCTTTATTGATCAAAGTATTGATATTGATCAAAGTATTGATAAATGACAAAGGATAAAGTATTCTAGTTGTAAACAAATGGATTGGGGAGCTGATTCCTGTTCCAATCACAGGGCAGTTGCCTAAAAAAGTGGCTGATTTATCTGTGCGTCACAGAGAGAAGTCAAGAGTTTTGAAACCTGCTTGAAACGTGCACAAAGCCAAGACAACACACATACTGAGCCCACACATTTAACCGATTTGTGGTACTAAAACCTAAAACCTCTGGGTTTGTAACAACATACTATTATTTATATACCATTAAAATGATTTTCTCTGGGACTCTTTATATCCAGTCCTGTCCTCCAGTGACTTCTTTCATGTAATTGCTTTATTTACAATAAATGGAAGCTGTGAAAAGTGCTTCAAAATGCAGTAAGCAACATGTGAGGACAGCATGTGCGTGTGTTTGTGTGTTTGTGTGTGTGTGTGTGTGTGTGTGTGTGTGTGTGTGTGTGTGTGTGTGTGTTAATGTGCATAAGTTGACTGGTATTCATCTGGCTGCAGTGTGGGAATGACACGCACAGCTCTCTCCGAAATAGGAACATTGTGTGCAGGATTGGAGGCTTCCAAAGGCTTTGCTTGGGGTCTTCTGGAAGACAGATAGAGGGGACGAGGGATTGAGAGAGGCAGGGTGGTTTATTAGTGAAGGAGCAGGGGGTGAAGACAGAAGAAAAACAACAACGGGGCAGTTGCAAGTCCTCTTTCAGCAAACAAGTGGACTGTTTAATGAAGTTATAAAGGCCACTTGGGGGACAAGAAATAGGCACAGAAAGAAAGAGAGAGAGGTGGAGGGAATAATTAGTTTGGTTAGAGAACAAAAGAGAGGAGACAGGCACCATAGTGAGGGACAAAGAAGACCAAAGCCAAAGAGAGAGGGGAGAAGGTGCAAAAGAGGGAGAGAGGGGGACACGTGGGGTGAGAGACACAGAAATAGAGCCAGTCATCGTGAGAAAGCGAGAATTACAGGGAAGCTTGCCAGAAGGGGAGGGAGGGAGGCTACTGAAATCCATCCAAATGTGTCTATCCAGCTTCATCTCACGTGCCCACCACCTGCAATTCAACCCTTTGCCCTGTGTGTGTGTGTGTGTGTGTGTGTGTTATACACAGGGTGGACGAGGCGTGCCCGCCGTCTCCCTGTGCATCTCTTCCAGGAGGAGGAGGGGGGTCAGAGCAGCGGATGCAAGTGAAGATCCAGGCCTTCGAGGAGAAAAGGGGGGAGGATGGGGGAGGGGAGGAGGTGGAGGAAGACTCTCCCGCCCCCCAGCGACGCTACAGCCTGAGCCAAGCCGTCAGGGAGGAGAGGCAAGAGATGAGATTCAACAGGTCGGTCAGCGTGTAACGTTACATGGCTCTGCTGAGTATCTGACGGGGCTGAAAGAATTTCTTTTTATGAAGAATAGACTGTTATCACTGTCACTGTGTAGCCTGGTGGATTTTATTGATTTCCAGTCAAATTAACAAGAGATCCCTTGAGCCAAGAAGACTTCACTCTGCGTCTGTTTATTGAAGAAAACTCAAGACTATCCAAAGATAGAGATAAACTGTTTTAAAAATGCTCATATGCTGAGAATACACAACGTGAAATACATTGTTGTAGTGAGTTTGAAAAGAGTTGAGATAATAATGCAGTTTTTGTTGTGTTTGCTCTGTACTCCAACACATTGGATTTAAAAAGAAACAATGACTAAGAGAGCCTCTTTGAATCAGGCTGTTGACTCACCTTGTCAGTGCTGACTGTACATAATGAAGTGAACTGTCCAGTAGTCCACTGAAAATAATGGATAAAGTAATTGATTTCAGTTCTGTTAGCACGTTAGACTTAGTATTAGGTACATTGGAGACCATTACTGAAGCAAATTCAGCTGGACCTGGAGTGCAGAATCCTTTCAGTGTAATTAATAGCTAATGTAAAAGTGGCTAAAGACAGCAGATTTCTTAAAACAAAAATGATATTCAGGCAAAGGCAGACACTGATTACAAAAGATCAGCATCTTTAGCAAAATCATGCTTATGCCCACTAAACTCCTGCCATGCAATGAAATGTAGGCATTGTGCTGTTTTATGTTGTTCTCTTAGTTGTTACACAATCATCGTCAACAATGTCCCCTTGAAGCTTTCTGCTTCAGTGATTTGCCCACAGAACCCTGGAACCAAACCAAAATGTGCTGCACAGTGTCAAAAACAGGAAGCAGGCAGAATTTTAATTGTTAAGATCTGTGATTTTGCAGAACTTTGGCAGTTTTTATTTCATGGTCTCTCTTAGGTCAAAGAGCCTGGCCGTCCACGCTGTGCGCTCGCGCTCCATCAACTCAGACGCCGGGGAGGATGGTGAGGAGCTGGAGCAAAGCCCAGACAACATCTTCTCCAACACATTGGTGAATTCGCACTCGGAAAACCAGCAAGCACCGCCCACTGAGAGGAAACTGACGGGTGACGGCTCCATGCCCATCGCTGCTGCCCTGGACGGAGGGCTCAAAGAGGCTGAGAGAGGTCAAAGCAGAGAGAAAGATGGAGAGGAGGAGGAGCAGGGGGAAGCTGACAGACTCTTTATCCATCTAAGAGACAATATGGAGACGATCAGAGAGTTCTGTAAAGACATGGTGCAGCAGATCCCCGTACCAGAGCAGTGTGTGATAGAAGGTAATGTGAACATGAAGAACGGCTTTGTCAGTGAATGTTTTCTTTGAGATCAGCAGTAGAAATAATATTGGTTTATGTAGTAGGTGGATAATAAAAGGGTTCACGGTGAGAGGCAGAGGGAGGGTTTGTGTAACCTGCTGAATCTGAATGAGATTACAGTCAGACGTGGTGGCTGGGGTTGATTAATGATGTGGCCCCCTCTCCTTCCCACTTTCACTCTTCTCAAATACACACACATGCATACAGATGCAGCTTTGCACAGCAGTCAGTAGCAGGTTGATTAGTGTCTCTCGAGCCCCAATCGGACAGGGATTTATTTCTCTGGGGGGAATAGTTTCATTTTAATATTACATGTGCTGATCGGTGATTTTAATCCCGTCCAGAGGGCGTATGAGTGTGATTTTTCTCCTTCTACCTCAGTATTAGTTACAGTCCTGAATCAGTTTATTGTCCTCCTATAATTTATATCCTGTCTGGACAGACATCTTCTATTGTATATTGTGTCTCTGACTTTTTGTGTGCAAAGAGCTGTGTTTTCCAGTTACTGAGTGCCATCAACCCAGCTGAAGAAGAGGATCATATGACTGTCCTGTGGAAAATCTCTGTTATCATCTCCTAAAATTCTGTCCAACGACAGCAGTTTAGTTATTAATATATATATATGTATTTTTAAGTTTTTGGACAACAATGGAGGTCTATGGCCCAGAGGAATAAGTTATATCAGGCTTTGACTACACAGGAAATACATTTTAGTCTGATCAACTTACTGTTGGTCTTGCTCTGTTCATGGGATTTTTTTTTCTTTGACAAAAAACAAAAGGAAACACAGAGTGTTCCCAGACCTGACCTTTTACTCATCTGCAGACTTCAGTGAACTTGTACTTGCCCTTAATCTGCAGTGAAGCTAATTTGTTGATAAATTCTTGAAAAATGAATCAAGGTATAGAGGCAGAGAATTTGTTTGAGGTTGGCAGGGTCATTATATTCAGTTACATCTATACAACACAGTCAGGTTTAAGTAGAAACAGATGAATGTTACACATACATATGTAGTATGCATGAAGTACATATACTATATATATATATATATAAATAAACATATGTATGGGCACAGTTTTTGTTACATGCGGCTGAACTAGTGAACCCATGTGCAGACGAGGAGACAGGAATAATGTAAATATGATGTTTATTTAAAGGCACGGGGAAGCTCGGGCTGGTAGCTGGAAACCAGAGCTGAGGCTGGGGCTGGTGAAGGGGAAGCTGGGGCTAGGGCAGGGAAGCAGGGCTGACATGATGAAAAACAGGAGACAGGGGCTGGAGCAGGCGGACTGGGGAGAGGGGAGGCTAGGCTAACAGACAACAACAGGATAACTAGATATTCACGGGCAAAAAAAGTCTGGAAGTGTAGACTGACTGATGTAGAGACCACGATCTGGCAGCATGGAAGTGACCGGGCTGAGTATTAGTAGAGGCTTTAATTATGGAACGGGTTGCAGCTGGTGGGGCTCTGCTCTCACAGTCACACACTCAGGGAGTAGCTGCAGGTTAGGGGGACACATGATGTGGGGGTAGAGCGAGTGGCAGGTGACGTCGCAGGAGCAGATGTAACGGTTTTGTGTGTGTGTGTGTGTGCGCGCGCGCAAGCTTTCATACCATAGTGATATCAGTGCCTGCTGACTAGAAACAAGGGGGTTCAAGCAGTTCATGTGAAAAAAACAAAAAAAACAATGAAATGAGAAACCTCTTACGTCTCCAAACTAATCTAATCCATTTTCTAAAACTTTGTAATCCATTTTCACATTTCCCCTCTCATTTGTCTCATATTCAGGGATTTGATATTTTATTTTCATTCATGTCTTGTGATTTCTGCTTATTTTCCACATTGCAATTTGATTTGCTCCACTTGAATTAGGGCTTCATTGACATGTTTTAGCAGTGCCTGTCATCACCTTTTCCATATTGAATCCGATTTTATTTATTGATCCCACCCCGTCCCGAAGTGATAAATCTTAGCTTAATGTGATATAAATCATACGGCTAAATTCACCAACATGAGAAACGCTGAAATGCATTTGAAAAGAAATGTCTTGCATGTAGACAGACATATTTTACAAGATAGACATAAAATACATTGAGCTGGGCAATAAAAACTCTGGGACCTTACACACCTGCAGTGTATGAGCAGACATTCACATGCACACATTCAGCACATCAGTTCACACATACTTACATAAATATGCAACTGGACAGTGCAGTCCTTTCTGTATTCCTTTGTCTGAGCCATCTGCAGCAGTGGACCCCACCTATGGGGACATGGCTTCATTCTTTTGAATGAAAAGACAAAGACAGGACAAAGCTCACACACACACACACACACACACACAGAGCACCCGACTCAAACACGACACAGAGGTGATGATATTTTGATTGACAGGAAGGGATGTTATTGCTCTGCCTTTGGCCTTAATGTCATTTTAACTAAGAGGCAGCCAGGAGTCACACACACACACACACACTTAAAACAGGAAACAAGACAAAAAATAACAAACTCCTCCTTTGGAATCTGGTTAATTGATTAAATCTGAAAATGAATGTAAATACACAATTGTTCAACATACACACACACACACACACACACACACACACACACACACACACACACGCACACAGACTCACATTCATTCCTGATCCCATAATTGGTGCTTTGCATTTGCTGTCTTAGTATTAAGTCCGTTAATGAGAATCAACCCCCAAGGCACGTAGGATATGATGTCACAGGTGGTCTCAGCTGGATGATGTCATCATGCTGCTGGCTGACCTACACCTCTGCTGCTGACCCTCCATCTCAAGGGATGATGAGGATTGCACAGAAGAGTGCACATGCACGTTTATACTTGATCCAAACACACACACACACACACAGCGTCACTGACTTTCGAATACAAACAAACTCTTAGAAACACGCATATGCTAATGAGTGAAGTAATGTAAACAGACACACGTACTGTAGTTCGTACAGATGTCGTTTCAAACATTTCTCTTTCATAGTTTCTCCTTTTTACACACATTTGAATTGAGATAATCTTTGTTTTGTACATTTTTAAGGCATTTGAGTTCATCCCAAAGATTTGACAGTGCTGACCAAAGAATCTGATATAGTACCGTATGTTATATCTTCCATGTTAACTCTATCTTGTGACTCTGTACAGTGAACACATGAGGAAGATACAGATCTATTATATATTATATGATAAGTTATGGAACCAGAAGTCTTTCTGACACGTGAGATTGTTTTTGCAGAATAACAAATTAACGTTGAGTTTGGCTGTAAATCATTTTGAACCACATCAGTCACCTGAGGCGTAGATAGTTTCAATTTGTCATTAAAACTTGTAGCAGATATCCAGCATAGCATCAGAGTTTTTACAATTTTCTGAGTAGAAAATGAGTGCCAAGTTTGATCTCAGTTCTGATCTACCAGATGATTTCCACGTTAAGCACAGAAACTGTCGGCCCTTCACTGGTTTCTTCTCCTTGGCTGAGAGGTGGAAGTTGGTGGGAGGTGGCGGTGGGAAGAGAAGACGTTTTCTGATGGTTACAAGACTCAGTGTCCTTGCATGCTATGAATCACTCTGTAAATATGTTTCCAAGGTTACCCAAGTCCATATGTGCAAGAGACAGAGAGAAACACACAGAGAAAGAGAGCTAACTGATTCAGCTTGGGAATTTCAATTTAAGATGTGCAACTTTTCAGCATCTGCTAAATATTAATGATTTTGCTATTTTTATACGTTTGTGTGACAGATTCAAATCGAGGATGTGTGGCCAAACTGTCGTTCTCCTGTCCTCTCAAAGGCCACTACTGTCTGTACGCCAAGTCCTGTTTCAACCTGACCAGCCGACAGCCTCATCTTTGGATACACATCATGCTGCTACATGTACAGGTGCACGGAAAACTGGAACACACCTCTGTAATGCACATAACATGTCATTGTATCTAAAAGCATTTAACTCAAAACCACACATGTGACCCTTGTGGTGGCACTAGAGGAGAAGTCAGGGGATCACCATAGTCAGTAGGATTCATCCATGGATGTAATATCAGAACTGGATACCGGACCCAAAGATGACACCTATTCAGTCCAATAACAATTGCTCGCTTGGTGCATACGCCAAAAACGTTTCTAGCTTCAAGGTTTACTTCCGGGGCCCACTGAATATGCATAGTTGTGTTTCTCCCAGCTGGCCCCACATTCGAGTTCCCGCTCGGCCCATAGACTTTACATTGTGATGACGTCATACATCACAATGGGAAGTTTTACAAATATAAAACCTCCATGGATCAAAAATTCATAATAGAAAGAATCATAATTGACCTTGTTTGCCGTTCGAGGTGTCCTGTCAACTGTTTTACAGACGTCTTCTTTATAATGGTGATCTATGGGGAAAATGCTTTTTGGGCCGCAGGGGAATTTTTTGCTTCAATACCGCAAGTGGCCACTGGAAAAAATTGGAAGCAAGGCTGAGCGATGGCGCCGTATCCAGGTCTTATTATACATCCATGGATTCAGCTCTCTTTGGATGTGGTTCTGATGTATCTGGATCTTACTTACATTTTTTGCTCACTGAAGTTGTATTACATTGCAGAGCAGAAAGAAATTGAATGCCCTTTTGAAAACCTTTTAATTTAGCAGTAAAACCAAAAATATAAGCTTCAAAGTAAATGTTAATTCTGAAACCCTCCTCGTCATATTTGGGAATCTAAGAGCTTTACTGTTGAGGAATATCCTGGAGTGCAAAACGTAGTTGCATCTGTTCAAATGTAAAATTACAAACAAGAATAGCTTTGTTTTCCCAGCCCTTTTTGCCCAAACTCTTCCTCTGTCTCTATCCAAACGATATCTCTGTTTTTGTGTTCATTTTGTTTTATTTTCTCTCTCTTTTGACCAGAGTAAGTCCAGTGTCCCTCTGTGCTCCAGGGACGAGTGTGTCCAAAGACTTGCTTCTCTTTGGGAGAAGACGCAGCTAAAAGGAGCTCACAGCTTCCCCATGGCTATGACACAGCACACCACCCCACACAGGAAGGTAGTGGACCACAGTGTGTGTGTGTGTGTGTGTGTGTGTGTGTGTGTGTGTGTGTGTGTGTGTGTGTGTGAGTGTGAGTGTGTGTGTGTGTGTGTCTAAGCTATCCGTCTCCAGCAGAGATGAAGTCATCTGTAGTAAAAAAAAGAAAAAAAACCCTCCAAGACAGGAAAGCATCAAAGTTCAACATCCACTTTGTTTAAATATGGAATTCACTAAATGAATATTTTTCTGTACAAGGCCTCTGCTCACCCCGACTCCTCATCTTTACTATGTCTGTGTGTGTGTGTGTGTGTGTGTGTGTGAGTGTGAGTGAGAGAGAGAGATAATGTGTTCCGATTTCAGTGTCTGTTTTTGTAAGTGCGTGGATGTGGGTGGTGTTCCTCGTGCTGCCCCTTCATATTGTGACAAGCTAAGTGGCCGCTAGGAAACAATTAGACCCAAAAAGAAAATACAGCTGTCGTTTGTCTTTCTCTGAATGTGTGTTGTGGCAGCAATGAGATGGACCAGCTATGGTTACCATATGGAGCCTGAACATACCCAGTTATTCATAAATACACACACACACACACACACACACACACACCAACAGTATACAGAGCAGGAAGATTCATGCTGTGAGTTCAAACATGGTCATAACCTTCTGCTTTTACCGTAAATCTCTGATTTACCTGCTCAGTCACCAGTAAAATATGCTTTCTGCTGTTCTCAACTGGCCCCAGCTAGACCACTAGTGTCTTAAAGGAATAGTTCAACATTTTAAAATCTACTTATTTGCTTGCTTGAGAGTGAGATGAGAAGATAAATACCACTAATGTCTGTAATAAAAATATGAAGCTGTACAGCCAACAGCCGGTTAGCTTAGCTAAGAAACAGAAATGTTAAAACTACAGATGCACTGATCTGCCTTTTTTCCAGACTAAAACTGACCTGCTAAACAATGTAGCTCCTCTAGTAGTGTTTTTTTTTAAGTATAAGTGTATGGGCTCATGTGTTGTGTTTATTGCCACTGAAGAGGAATAAATCTCATTCATGTATGCCAGCGCTTATCAGGCTTGCTAACGCTACTAGCAGCTTTGTATGAGAGGCACAAACTGGGGCCGCGGTCGGTTATACGTGGTGTGGCAGCTGCTACCATAGTCGGGTTAACGTATGAAATAGACCTCAGAGTCTTGTGTTATAACGTCAATACTTGTTTACTTGGCCGTTCTCCTCCATCAAGCTTTGTTAATCATCAAATCAAGAATTTTATTACGTCCATGTAAGTAATACGTTTCAAAACAACCTCCCAGCAAAAATGGCAGAAAATGTCTTTATCTACCATTAGAAAAAGAATATGGAGTAAATTATTGATACTGTTAGCCAACCACAAAAGTCACTGTCAACACTTCAGGTTTCACAGTAAAGGTCTACCACTGCCTTCACATGAAAATGTATTTATTGTGAAGCTTTACTGCTGCAAATTATCGGAGCAGAACATAAGAACTGTATTTAATGTGGATCAGTGATGTTTGATGGATACCCAATAGGTTCAGTACTGACACCGATCCAGTGGACCTGCCAAGTACACAGGGTAGGACTAAGAGAATGATAGACTTTTAACGTCTTTTTTTGCTTTTAAATGGGTTCAGTCTCATTTTCCAGGGAGCACTACGACAAACCACAGAGAAAATAAGATGAGATTTAACAGGAGAGAGGGAGGAAGAAGGTCACGACCTTTCCCTGCGTCCATATGCTCTGCATTTCCTATTTGCTTTCTTTCCCTCTCTATTAGTCCTACAGCTTCACCCCCGTCACTGTCAGCCAATCAGAAACACATGTAGTGGAAGACGAGGAGAGAAGAGATGCGAAGGGAGGAAAGCTATGGCATAATGAGACAGAAAAGGTTATTGATTACGTCTGTACTGACAGGGAGACTATAGGGCTTTATGAGGCTTCAGAGATTTAAAATGGACTGACATACGGCCTCTGACATCTCAGTTTAGTAGTTTTATGACAGAGATAATAGAAAGCTGGTGTGAGCGAAGATGAAAGGGAAAAAACATGTAGGTGCTGAGTGATTAAGGTAAAGCATGAAAGAAAAAGGGAGAGGGAAGTGTCAAACCTTAAAGAGAGAGTTAAGAATAAAAAACGATTGTTAAAGGAGAGAACACAAAAGAAGAGTAGAGACACAAAATTACAATATATGGAGAGACTGAACACAGAGACGTGAATATGCAGAATGACAAAGACAGGAGGATGGTGGGGTTGTATACAGAGAGAATGAAGAGGGGGAAACTGAATTGGTGGAGGAAGGTGGACATGGATAGAGGGATTGTAATGTAGAGGGGCGAGATTGTGAAGAGTTAGTATAAAATGTTCACAGAGGATGTGGCGAGAGAAAAGAGGAAGAGAAAGAGGAAAAGAGGGAAGACATGGCATGAGATATGTTGGGAGATTGAGCAAAGTGGAAGCCTGAGAGGGGAGATACTTGACAAGTATTGTTTCACCTTTTGTCTTTCTTTTGCCCAGAGTGAGAGCATTTGTTGATAAGACTTTGGTGGAGATAAAGTTTGGTGGTAGGGAAAGGATGAAGGAGAAAGGCTGAAAACCAAGAGATAGAATAAAGCTAAAGATAGAGCTGAGACTTAGATTAGATAAAAGGCAGGAAGGGAAGAAGAAAGCAAGAGCTGAAGGAGCAAAAGGACTTACAGGATCTGGTTTACGTGTGAGAATCGTTGTCTCTGTCTGTGCCTGTGCCTGTTTAAAATGACATAACATCAGGACCCCTGTTTTTCTCATACATTTATATCCAGACAGACCTAAAAGGTACATGTCAAGAGAGACAGAAATAAAGACTGTGCCTTGTTTATTGGCTTCATCCATCTCTCCTCCACTCCCCTTTCCAACACTCCCACTTCTCATCCACTCACCTTTCTCCTGACTTACACTCCCCCCTCTACTCCTCTTTCTGCCTCCTCCTCCCACTGCCCTCTCTCATTCTCTGTCTCTGGTTAAGTTTATTCAGGAAACCTCCAAAAAGCTTGTCTGTCCTCTCGTCTCTTCTATTGTCTTCTCCCTTTGTCTCATCCTGTCCTATCTCCTCTCCTCTCCTTTTGTCTCTTCTTGTCTAGCATTTATTCTAACTGAATCTAGATATGCACTGCTTAAACCCACGCCATATCTAAAGTTATTCAATCAGTTACATTCTATAAAATGTGAAACTTCTACTAAATAGCGGAGATTTTTTCACCTTTTCCAAAAGTTGAATAACCTCAGAATGTGTGTATTTTATCCAAGATTTTAAAAGAGTACTGATGAAGCATTGCACTCCTATAACGCTGTCGGACTCTCTGTGAAGAATTTTTTTTTAAAAGTATCAAAATCGATGCAGCAGAGATATCAACCTTTTTTTATTCCACACATTCTTCCTCCTTGCCAAAACCTGGCACCTACATTACCCACTATGCAACTCGACCACCAACAGCGCGCTCAAAGAGATTCAGATGTGTTATGATAGTAGCGGCTAATGTAGCCCCGAGCCGCTAGCCTCAAGCAGAGGTCTGGTAGCCTCACTTCTTTCTAGCTCCACACCACCAGATTTTTTTTTCATCTTCAAACATTTAGTTTAAGCCCCAATTGACGCTGACCCAAGTGACATCACTTGAGGCAATTTATCCGACTTCACACAGCTCCCTCTAGCAACAAATAAGTGAGACTACAAGGACAGCAGTGGGATTATTTCACCCTGCTGACTGATCTTTTTCTCTTATTTGAATAAAATAGCATTTTAAGATTGAATATGAGAACAAGAGTTGCTTTTGTTTTGGATGTATTGTGCAGATTCAGTACAGCTCTCTTTTGTTGCTGCTGCAGTCTGCCTGCAGTCGTCATCAGTCATGTGCAGTTACAATCTTGCATCTTGATCAAATTAGGATGATCTACAAACAGCGATACGGGGAAGGGGGGGTGAGATGCAGAAAGAGAGAGAGGGGGCTTATTGAAAGGGTAAAGGGGGGTTACATGAGGACAGATGGATTATATTCAGAATCATATAATCCAGCCATTGTTTCTTCATGTCTTTATTGAATCCACCTCTCTGGTCCTGATGAATCAAATATGGGCTTTTGTTTGTCCACATCTGCCTGTTGCCCGGCTGCAAATTTGTCACTCTAAACACAGCGACTTCTCATTCAGTGGTGTGTTACAGTGTGGTGAGCCTGGCACACACAGACTGTAGTTTGAGGTTTTCTGGTAATGGACTCAGGAAGCACATATACAGTATGTGCTATCTTACTCATTTCACTTTGTTAATGATTCATTTCTCATCAGATTTGGGCTCTGTGTTCACTGATTTGTTCTCTCTCACACATTGTTGCACAACGTCTGACTCAGTCTGTCTTTCTATTTCTGTCTTTCCTTTGCTTGTTGCTTTTTAGAGAATAGATGATTCAGATCAGCTTTGCTTTGTAATCAGTAAACAATGTTAAAGCAATTTTAATGGCTTTGGCATTTGTTTAGGCATGAGTTGGAGTGTCTAATCCAGAAAATGTTACGATCAATGATGACGGACCCAAGCGCAGAATTTAGTGAAAAAAGGTTTATTGCCAAGTTCAAGGGGGAGATGATGATGGCTGAGTAGATGAACGGGGAGTCTGAGGTTGGCAGGGACGCAGCAGACAGGAAACAATCCTGGTCATAGCAGGCAAGCACACAGAGCAAGTGGAGCAAGTAGACAGACAGTAAGACAGGGAGACAGGGAAGTGGTGATCCAGCTATGGTGAAACAACAATCTAGTGGTGAGAGGAGAGCAGATATACTGTTGTGTAGATGAGCTGATGGCTGGCAGGTGTGCAGATAGGAACAGGTGAGTTGAATGTAGTAATCAGAGACAGCTGGTAGAGTGCCAGGGGGAAGCCACGCCCACGCCACACACACACACACACACACACACAAAAGAACAGACACAAGGGAAAGTGACTAGTGACACTGCTGAGGCTGTGACAGAAATGCTCTTTTTTAATGTCTCTGAAAGCCAAAGCTCGTTGGAATGAAGATTGCTATAAAGTCCAAAATTATTCAATGAGTAAATGTCAATGCAATTTGTTAGCCTCAAGTGGCAACATCGGCAGTTTTTCCAGGCACAATTTGACTTTAACAACTTTTATCTGAGTGGCCAAGATATCCTGATTTTTGGCTCGTAGTATGTCACACCCCAAAATTGTCTTTTAAACGTCTTTTAAACTTTTAAAACATCTTTTAATAGACCCTCTCTGCCTGATAAATGCTAACATCTTTTAAACGCCACACCATCAGTTTGTAAAGCAGGCTTTCTGTTGCAATTTTTTTTTAGTCTCAAGCGGAAACTGAGATAACACTAATGACATCATTAGAGTTATTTTCTCAGACTTTAGGACGCTCTCTCCACTGTTTTCACAGACTGAGTAGTACTCTTTATGATGAGTAAACTGAACTTCATGTGTGAAATTGCTGGAGTGCCCCTTTAACTACCATTTGGTAGCTAAATAAGTCTATACAAATGCATTGTATTTTATAAGCTCATCATATAAACATTTATGTGTGAATTTATAATATGCGAAGTTACTTGTAACCATAGCTGTCACATTAATGTAGTGGAATAAACAATATTTACTTCTGGAATGTAGTGGAGTAGAAGTATAAAGTCATATAGCATGGAAATAGTCAAGTAAAGTTCAAGTACCTCAAACTTGTACTTAAGTACAGTACTTGAGTAAATCTACTTTTCCACCACCCTCACCATTTGTGGATGTTTTAATTTCTCTGTCCAGTCTCCCATCCATCTCTCTGCTACTTACCCTTTCTTTCACCTGTTCATCCACCTTTCTGTCTCTCACACCGCCTCTGTGATTTCCCAGTGATCATAATCAGGATTTCTCACTGCTGCAACATATGTTTCCTGAAGACCACTCAGTCCCGTGAATCGTGTCCGAATATTAATGTTCATGTAAACCCACAGATGGTCCGTCCCTCTCAGCCACACATGGTCCTGGTTTATCTGTATCCGCAGGCAAAGCCCTTTGACCTCAATTATTTAAGTTTTAACAACACAAAGAAAGCTTTGATGTATGGATGAAACTAAATGCTGTGATGCTCTTTTAATGTGTGTGTGTGTGTGTGTGTGTGTGTGTGCGTGTGCGTGTGTGTGTGTGTGTGTGCCAAATGGGAATACACACACAAACAGCTTTCACATTTACATCTTCGCTCATTAGCATCAAGGACAGGAGGGGCACAGGTCTAAAGGTCAAATACACTAGTAGCTCAGCCATTACAGCTACCTGTTCTTCCTTCCTTCAAATCCTGCTCCCTCTGGGCGTTTCATGAGAGGCTGGCGTTGCTGTAGTGAGAAATACTTCTCACGTTCTTAAATGGATCATCAGAAAATGTGAAAGGACCACAGCAGGGTTAGAGTTCAGCTAAATGAAGAAGCAGAGGATTCTGCTGGATATTTAAACTGTGAATTCATTAGAGATTTGGTTAAACTACGCAGATACAGTATGAACACACACACACACACACACAGGGGAATGACTGCTTCTTTGTCATGAAGACTGATGACAGTAATCCATCATCTCCTTAAGTGTGCCCGTTTTTCTAAATATGTATTATCTCATGGGTTTAAGTGTCACTGAAGTGTGTTTGTGTGTATTTACAGTGAAGTATAAGCCTTACCATGTGCAGGGGGTCTTCAGGGATTTGGAATGGGGGTCTTGGTTTCCATTACTTTCTATTCTAACACACACACACACACACCGCGCACACTGATGCACAGTTGCACAGTCCATAACTGGAATGTCAAGCTCTTAAGTTCCTCTTAGAGTTGAGGGTCACTTATCATTTGTATGTATATGCTTGTGATTGTCTATATGTGTGTGTTTGCATGTACAGCAGCTTTAACAAGCTTTAACAGTTTTCTGCGGGCTGGTTAAACCTCTCCTTTAAATTCCCATTTCTTTTCCCCTTTTCTTCTTTCTCTTTATAGTCTTTTGTGTAGTAGAAACTAGAAAGAACAGCGGGGATCAGGATCAGGGCTGATGCATCAGTATTAGCTATGTTAAGCCTGACACTGTCAATATAACTATAATTTTAAATAAAGTTACAGGGCAGTTTTAGTAAACATTCTGTTTTCTTTCCTTCTGTCTTCAGGACATGAACAGTCTCCAGATTCAGCTGGAGGAGGTGCGTTTCTTTGACTTGTTTGGCTACAGTGAGGAAGAGGGAGGCTGGCTCTGCTTCATGTGTAACAACCCGGAGAAGGCCACAGGTACACATACGCACGCACGCACGCACGCACGCACGCACGCACTGTCTCTGAAACACAAGCCCAATTATACTACAGTTATAACTACAACATAGTTTAACGTGCGTGCATAACCAAGTCAGTTTCATACAAACAAACATAGAGAAGTTTGTGAAAGACAGGACGCCTCCACCTCAAGCACATTTTTATTCTTAACAACAGTTTATGTTTTTCAGTTTTAAGCTCGTTTTCTTGACAGCGGTAAAACAGCGGTAAAAATAACATTCTCCATTGTATCAACTTCATATTAATATGAGAATCATCATTAAGAAGTCACAGACAGCGATCAGGAATATAGACAATTTTCATAGGATCAGTTAACACTCACATGACTTCAAAAGTTGACGTCCCCTGGAGATGAATAAGTTCTTGGTGAAAGTCAGGCAGTTTTTACTGTGAGATTGTTTTTTCTTCTTGTATACCTTGAATTTAACATGGTAAGTTATGAATTAATGATGAACACACTGATGGATGAAGTAACCAAACAATAAATTCATGGCGTAAAATGATAAACAAAAACAAAAAAAAGAGAGAAGAGGAAACACATAAGGAATAAAAGACAGGAGGATGGAAGGAATGAGAGAGAGAGAGATGAATTGACCTTTAAAAACACGTACACTTGCACTTTCACATATTAACCATCAAATTAAACACTTTGTCTGACAGGCTCCACTGTGGTTTCCCCTGAATTTCTCATAGCCATTGTTGTCTTCTCTAAACCCAGCAATGAACACATAAGGGGGGTTTTAAAAGATGCTTTTCTCATTTTCAGTCATCTTACCAGCTCTCTGGGGCACAGTTGTGTTCCCCGGGGGTCTGATGGTAAAACTGCCGCAGAGCTCCATGGGATGTTTTCACTCAAAATACCTTCAAGGGGAATAATCTTTTCCCAGAACAGTGAAGGAAAACGGAGAATAGAGCAGCTCTTATTTAGCTGCCAGTCTGATTTTAGTGTCGTGATGAAGGGTCACTGCAATCAGTCAGTCACTGCCATCATCATAACTCAGTTCTGATTAGTTTACTTTGGACCAGCGACCCCCTTTGATGAGCACTTTGTCCTGATGAAGTCAGACTTGGAATAATGACCAAATGGCTTAAATCACATTTAGATTACTGTGTGTCTACTCTCACTGGAGGCTTAAAACTGTATTAAACTTGACCAAAATATAGAAAAAAATAATGTATGAAGCACATTAAAAAGCATTTAAAAACATCTTTCATACTGTGTCTCACACACATTGGCTCCTCACTATTCAGACTCTCCTGCTCAGGCTTGATTTACGTTGTTAGGCATCTCGCCCCTCTTGCCCGTCTTCTCACTTGTTTCTCCACTCTGACAAACAAAGAAAGCACAAATAAAAGTGTGTGTAGGTGAGGGATGTAAATTTACAGAGTCTATAAATCAATGAGTGAGACAGTTTAGCCTTGGGAGAGCTCTAAATCTGCGTTTATCCTTCTGTCAGTCCCACATGAAAGCAGTTATTAGTTATATAAGAGGAGTTAGAAGAGGGCAGAGTGTAGCAGATGTGCTCTGATAAAGAAATATAAAGAGAGAGGAGAGGGGGCAGAAAAGGTCAAATTGAGAAGGACTGGCTTCTGAGAAAGGGAACTTAGTATCAGTATCTGTAAACTTGCGTCCTAACAAGCAACATGGTGTTTTGAGGCTCTGCTGTTTGATGGCAGCTTATAAGAAGCCAGCAGGTATTTTCCCAGAAAGTTAAAGCCAGGAAGGAAGTTGTTTGACCGAGGAAGGAAAGAGGCAGATGGGATGCAGTTAAAGTTTAGTGTGTGCATGTGTGTGTGTGTGTGTTTATTTATGTTTATGTGCTTTGGGGGGAGAAAGTTCAGATTATAGATGATTACCACATCAGTGTGTAGCAGGGTTTATCTAATAATGATGTGGAAACAACTTGGGTTATGTGAGTTTGGGTTATTTTGAGATCTCAAGAAAATAAAGCAGGAATTATTGATTAAACATTTTCACAATCACAACTTCATAACCGTTTAGTGTTGAGATAACAAGATAACTAATCCCTGACCAAATGACGGCACATATAAATAATTACAATCATTGATTAGAATACTGAATACTGATTAGACTTAAAAAGGTACCCAGTGGAGTTTTCTTGTACACAAAATGATATATACAGTTTCTCACTAAATTGTGTTGGGTGCAAAAAACATTTGCAAAGACAATTTTTGAAGCCAGCATTATTCTTATATTAGTCTTCTTCTTTCCTGCTTTTTGTTGGTGCACTGCTTCATTTCCTGGCACATTACCACCACCAACTGTCTACCAGTGGCATAGTGTGAAAATGTCAATGAAAACTATCTGCACTGTACAGTATGTGTATACACAGTATGCGTGTATGTAAATGTATATGTATGTGTGTCTGGTGGTTACTGTTATGGCACAATCCACCACTCAGCACCCTATTTACAGGGTCCCCAGTTCTGACCTGGCACCTTTACATAAAAGCAAACTGGTTCAATGTAGCCAACAGTTCAGAGTCAGGTGAGAGGTTTTGTACTAGATGGAGAAACTCACTCTTACACTGTATGTCAGATTTAATAATAAAACATCCTCAGCATTAGAGGAAATGTTCAAGTATGATTAGGGTTAACTCCACTAAGACTGTTCCCTTATTTTCCACATTTATTTTTGATCCTGCCATCAGTTCTGATTAAAGTTTTGTGTCTTACTTCAGTGTTCATTTCCACTGCCAGGACCATCGCAGCACAGTACAATAATAGAGACCCAAAGCAACCAAAACACATCCTTTTGCCCATAGTAATAGTCTGTATCGAAATCGACAGTGTGACACTATGTTAGTGTCAGATTAGTTGTTTAACTAGCTTTAGGTGGTTAAAAAACAGGTAGAAAGAAGAAGTCATCTGAAAGCCAGCTGTGGTGGAAATGATGTATTTCCTTGTTGAGAAATGAACAAATAACATAACAATACAACAAACTGTCGTCTTTTGTCTATTTAATTAAGAAGAATAAGAAAGAACAAACAGAGTCAATCTATTTCAGCTGAAAGGACAGAGCTCATACACCAGAGTGTACTTGATGAGTCTGACAAAGAAGTGCACATACAGCCACATAGTTAACATAGCATATGGGGGGCAAGGGAGGAACATCTGTCGACCTTGAGCTAAATCATCTCTGCCTTGAGTCAACAAGTATCCCAGGAGTATCAAAGGATGGACTGTTCTCTTATCGCTTCCTCTTAGCAAGGACGGTTTCTTTCTCACAAATCAAACGTACCAAGGACACCATGGAACTTCAGGTCAGATGAAAACTTTCACACAGGAAAATAGCAAAATGCTCTTTCAGCAACAGGATGTTACATGCATATATATGGCAATGATACATTTTGCTCTTACAATTCCCCCTTTGGCCATACCATGGCCACAAAGTGTCATGACATCAACGAATGCACACATTTTCATGTTTAAGCAAACGCATCATTAGTTGACAAACAGAAATGTTCTGCTTCTGCTGCTAGAACATAGATATTCTAGTGTGGACAAGCAAGCGTGGGGGAAAGCAACACTTGAATCAAGATTCTCATCAGTTTTGTCGTAGTCGTCACTGTGACTGCCTGTGTCTTGGCTGCAACCCTGAAAGGGGGGCTTCCAGCCTGGCTGCTAGCCCGTCAGGGAGACCATCTGGTGTGTGACTGACCTGTCGATGGATCTGACAATGAGACCTCTGACACAAAGAATAATGCAACATCCTAACAGGGCAAACAACACTAAAGAGACAATTAGTACACATGTCACAGTCAAAATAACTGATTTCCATTTTTCAAAAAATGAGTTAAACCAGTCCATCATCCATGTGTCTGTTCCAGCATTTTCTTTCAGTTCCTTAGCGAGTGCTTTTAGTTTGGTCAGTGCTGAACGTTTGGTGACATGGTGATGAGTGAAATTACCAGCCTGGCTGGCTGTAGATTTTTTGTGGTTTTCTAATTGCTCATGCGTAATGATGATGGGGATCACTATGACGACAGCCAGGAACATAAAACAGCACAGTCCTCCTTTCAGGCTCCATCCTAGTTGTCTGAATGGGTGCCACAATTGGTGTCTCTCAGCCGGTGGCACCATCGTTCCCCAGCGGAGACTCTTGCCTTCACACCCAGAAAAGCACTGCTAACTTGCATCTTGAGAAGCCAATTATTTCAGTTAGTAGTGCCTTGGCCACTGCGCCTGGCATCCTGGCAGATTGAAAAACTTTAAAACCAACCAATTTACTGAACATATCAAGAATAACAAGACAGTATTTCTTTCCTTCACATGGTGTTAGTTCGATGAAATCCATCATAAAATGGTCAAATGGTATGTCTGGTGGTGGATGGCTGGCAGGTGGCATATGAATAGCCCCTGATGCGTTATTAGCTGCACAAACCTTACATTTTCTGCAAAAATATTGTGCAAACACTGAAAATACACGTGTACTATGCAGAGTTAATAGCACTGCACTGAAAATGTAGGCCATGCAAATTGTCACGCAGTGCACTGTGAAAAACCCTGAACTTTCGGAGTAGGCCATTGGGGCTCGTGTCCAAGTGTAGCCTTAAAAGGAAAAGTCGAAACAGTATTGACTGTCTTTATGTACTGGGATGGAGAAAAAGGCATTGGCCAAATCAACAACTGAAAAATGAGTGGAGTCTGATGGAATTAATGAGAGAATGGTATGAGGATTTGAAACCGTAGGTGCGTGCGGATGCACTGCAGCATTTACTGCTTGCAGATCTTGAACAAAACGCCACTCAGTTGGCTGACCTGTGTCACGAATTTTCTTCACAGGAAAAATAGGCATGCGAACAGTAGAGTCATAACAGGGAATAATGACTCCAGCCTGTAACAACGAATCAAAAACCGGTTTAATACCTTTGAGTGCTTCTTGTTTAAGTGGGTGTTGCTTCATGCATGGACAAAAATCAGACTTTGGGTGGACTATCAGAGGTGTGGCGCCTTTCATCAGGCCAACGTCATATTTATGACACGCCCATAATTCAGACGGCACCTCAGACAGTTCAACCATGTCCACCAGTGAATGCTTAACCATGGTGTGCGAATGGAATGAGCTCAACACTTCTCTTAACAAGTGTGGTGGATGTCACCCCTTTTGCTGTGCAGCGTTCTGGGATCCCCTTCCACGGGACTTAAGTCAGTGAGCGTAGACCCACTTTCCCAAATCCTTCCATTGCCATCCAGCAGGCTTGGCCAGTGGCACGTGTGGGCACGGACCCTCATACAGCTCATATTGTGCTTAGGACAGAGACACAGAAACAGCAGCAACCTCCTTTGTCCAGAAAACATGTTGTAAACACAATCTTTCAACTTTCTGAATTGTTATCTGGTCTGTCAGATACACGTGCTGTGAAGTGTAACGAGTCTGTCTGCATGTAGCAGGTTGCTTGTGTGCTGTGTGTGTGTGTGTGTGTGTGTGTGTGTGTGTGTGTGTGTGTGTGTGTGTGTGTGAGAATGTGGTGAGGTGTGATGTAATGGAAGAGACGCCCGATCAGCACCAGAGACCACTCATAAACATACATCAATGTGTCAGGACTGTACTTCATCATCTGTGCGTTCACTGGCAGCCTGGTTACTTTTATCCCATCTGGATGTGAAGTTAACACAATGCCAAAATGGCACATAAGATCTCTTCCCATTACATAGATGGGACAATGTTCTGACAGCAGGAAAGAGTACTGCTATATTTAAAGTTAACTCTGGTAATTTTCTAAACACTTTATGATCATTATAATATAGTGCAAATGTAGGCTGTTCAGGTTTATTGTCATTAGCTTTAGCTTCAAAGTGTTTAATGGCAGTCATTATTTTGTCATAATCAGTTTGAGGTTGTGACTCACCCAGCGTTGTGTGTGTTGCAGGCTGGTCCATCACTGGGGTCCGTCCCTCCGCCTCCAGCTCTCAGCCCGATGTGTGAAATGGTTTGTTGTCCCCCTTTTTGTTGTTCGGACAGTCTTTGCGCCAATGTCCGGTTTGGCCGCAGCCGTCGCAAACATTCAGGTCACAGGAACCTTGGTACCCACCAGGACCGCCCCTTGCTGCATCCTCTTCTGGCTCTGCCTCGTCCTCCGCCTCATCCTCTGCTTTGGCCGCCTTCGCGTCCTGTCATCGCCTGATACATGGTCAGTTGAGCATCGTCGAGTCTCTTTTGGCAGTCATATGTGTGCCGAGTTCATAAAGGGGCTATAGTCAACGTGCGACAGCCTGTACTCCCTCTCCACTGAAGAATGCAGATATTTTATGGAAGTCATGCTTGAGCTTTTTGCTCAATAGACGCCTCAGTTCAGTCATTGTGGGTCTATATTCTTTAACAAACTGTTCAAGTTGTGTTTTGAACAGTTCAAAGTTGGCAGTCGGCAGCACATGGGCCATGGCTTCGACGATGTCCTGTTCTGATCATGGTCTGAACACTAACACTGGGCCGGCTTGGCCTGGCGCTTCCATCATCGGAAAAGTCTGGACTGGACTACGAGATCCTTCTTTTGCAGCCTCTCTGATTGTTGCGGACGTTCTGCTTTCAGTATTTTGGGCTTTACATCAGACTGCGTGGTTGATGCTGATGCCACAGTGGTGGGTGCAGGTGTTGTGTCTTCGCCAGCCTAGTCTTCTTCCTCTGCCGCTGCGATCTACATCGCCTTGACGGACTGGAGCATATGGAGGAGGGGGGGCGGAATCCAGATCCGGACCGAGCCGGAGCATTTTCCATGATTTGCGTACCTCGGTTAAAAGGAGGATATAATGAGTTAGTTTGTTCTTGTGGATTTTCCTGCACATTAGTGTGTTTCTTATTTTCTTTCTCCTTAGCTTTACTCTCTGCTCTAAATCTTTTCCTTTCTCTTAACTCTGCTTCCTCCCTCCACACACAGCTCTCCAGTCTGCTTTAAATGGCTTGTTTTCCTTTTGTTGTTTTCTGGACATGGCTGCATGCTCCTCTGCGTCTGTTTGTTCTTTCGTTTCCAAACATGCCTTAAGCTGGTTCAAATGATTCTGACTAAAGCTTCCATTTTTAGGAAAACCCATTTCTACCCACTTATCAAATTGCCCCATTGACATTTTGTCTTTTTCAATCATGTATTTTACATTTGGTGGAAGGATTTTGGGACCAGTGCTCTCCCCAGGCTCTATCTTACTCTGACTTTTACCCATATCTGATTAATTTGTCTCTTGTATTATACAGAATATACTGGTCCACTTGCTAGGTGGATACACTAGAAATCCTCAAATACTACAAAATTAATCACTTATGCGAGATTTACCAGTTTACACCTTCATTAACTCTGAACTCCTTCAAATAATTTGCCAAAATAATTTGTTCACTTCTCACCGTGTAAGTTCTTTTTCCCCCAAATCCAGGATTGGAGCGAAGACCAGGGCTCCATCCGAGGACAGCCTCTCACCCGTAGGGAGGAATTCTCCTACGTAAGCCGGCTTCTGTTCTCCAACAGAGTCCAGATCAGTCGTCCAATTCCATCCTCGTCGCCAAGTTTGTGGTGGAAGCTATGTATTTCCTTGTAGAGACATGAACAAATAGGATGACAATACAACAAACAGTTGTCTTTTGTGTATTTAATTAAGAAGAAGAATAAAGAGCGAATAGCGTCAATCTACTTCAGCTGAAAGGACAGAGCTCATACACGGGAGTGTACTTGATGAGTCTGACAAAGAAGTACAGATAGAGCCACATAGCATACGGGGGGCAAGGGAGGAACATCTGTCGACCTTGAGCTAGATCATCTCTGCCTTGAGTTAACACGTATCCTAGGAGTATCAAAGGATGGACTGTTCTCTTATCGCTTCCCCTTTGCAAGTTTCTTTCTCACCAAGGACACCATGGTACTTCAGGTCAGATGAAAACTTTCACACACGAAAATAGTAAAATGCTCTTTCAACAACAGGATATTACATGCATATATATGGCAATGATACATTTTGCTCTTACACCAGGTAATGATGAAGACAACACTGCCACTGTCCCCTCATGCACAGATAAAGACCAACATCCCAGAAAAAGTTCACAAGGACTCAAACAATGAAATGTCTGACAAAAGCTCAAACCTGGTTTGATCTGGACTGGTGCCTTACTAAATGAGCACTTGGAATAACATTCACAGTCTAATTCACTTGGAAATTGTTCTACAGTCATCAGTATTCAAGATATAAGATGATTTAGTGAGTGATAAATGATCTTCATCCATTCAAGTGGACTTTATATTTCAGCTCATTTATACAGAAGATGTCATTAAGCTGGGTTCACAGCTTTTCATTTTCTCTTTCTTCCATGTCATCACCCATTTCTTCAAATACACACATGCACAGAGGTAAACACACACACACATTAGACAGCCCAATCCAAACAGTACAAAAGCCAAATGAAAGCCATTTGTCCAGCTCTGCTGCTCAGAACAGACCAATGTAATCACTGAGCCTGCTGAATGACTGCAAGAAACGGATGATTACCTTTTAGATTCATGCCAGTCTCTCGACATTACATGAGGATTTGGAAAAGGAGTAGATGTACTTTCCTATTAGGATTGTTTGATTCGAAGTGTGTGTGCACGTGACGTGGCAACCCAGGGGACTTCAAGATTCATAATAAAATAGCAGACTCAGAGACAGTTGATGTGAAACATAAAAGTGTCCTTTAATAAGAGTAAGAATTTAGGGGAGAGGGTCAAACTTGAACTGAAGATTCCTTTCGTCCAGGGTCTCTGTCTCTTTAGCCTTCTCTCAAGGAGGGATTGTCTCACTATCCTGTGGAGCAGTGAGTGTTTGTGGTTACCCCTCTGATCCCCAGTGATAAGGAAGAGCAGATTGGTTTTCCTGAGCTAATTATCTCCTTGTCAGCCTCTTGGCTGCAAACCCCAGTTATGTTTCCTGCTTGGTCCTTTGTCCAAACTGTCTCTCTTGCCTGGCAGCTTGGTGAGTCGATGCCTCCCCTGATTACCTGATAGGCTACAGGTGTGTCTAATGTCATGCGCCCAGAGGCTGAAATACCTGAACTGGATAAAACACCCCCTCACCTGAGCTTGGGGATCTGCCCCCTGTGCTGGATTGGCTTGGCTGGTTTGCCACAGTGGGTACATGTGTTAACTAAAGCATTTGTGTTCTTGTGGCCTTGGATGGCCACTTACCCCTCGTAGTATAAAGCCAAACGCAGGTTTTGAGATATCTGCCTCCACCCTACTACAATGAAAATGAATGGAATTTTGTTTGTGGTGTGCAACAGCATCACCTCTTTCTAGAAACAATTTCCCAGACCTCACAGTGAACAGTTTTCATAAGGAACTACTTTCTAACAAACAAAAAGTTCCTGTGGAAATGGAAATCTTAGAGGCATATCAAAAGACAAAATACACAAATAAAACAATCTGCATGTCTTGATACCACCAAATTTAAGTGAGAAAACATTTCTTTAAACATTAGTGCACTTTTTACCTAAAATAACTGCAGCTAGGCCCATTAAACATCTTTTATACAGCATGTGGTCAGTGTATTTAAGTCAGACTATAAACCAATAATATGTCTACTTGTCCCATTTTTTCCCCCAAATGAGGCTTAAGTGTTTAAACTCTTCAATTAATCCAGCACAGTGAAACCTGTGATTGTTAAAACACATTAACATTGTTAATGATAATAAACCCACCACCCATAATATTAAGAAATCAGGTAAAACGGCACCGAAGTCAGGCTCAGACACACCTCCTGTAACTGCAGAGCTGAAATCATGATCCTTAAAGCTGCTGAAAACAGCACATATTGAATTACTGTTAAGGTTGTAGCTAACACAGTCAGCTGTTCACCGCAGCATGGAGCTTTAGCCAATGATGACATTTTTATTGAAACAGGAAATGAACACATTCCAAGGCAATTGAGCATAAAATACTTTGGATGTGTGTGAATAAATACAGTCAGCATATACTTATGCATTTGAGTATGCGTGATATGTTTCCAGCAGTAAAAGTGTGTGTATTACCTGGAACATGGCAATATACTATATTGAGGAAAAGGTGCTTCAAGACATGTTATGTATAACATTAATACATTACATTATGTCCATGAAAATTTACTGAATTGCTTAACAGCAAAAAATAGGAACCCATTTTTGCTTTGCAGTACACAATCCCATCAAAACAAATTGGGAGGTAACTTAAAGTTTATTTAAAGTTGTTCTCAGTTTAGAAACATGCTACATATTGTATAGCACTTTAATACTTTGGGTTAGTGCCTATATCCATGCCATCAAATATTGGACACAAACTCTTTGCAAATTGAAATGGCTCATGTGCATGAAGCTGTCCACAAATGCAAATGGTTTATGAAGGTGTGAAACATGTGAACAGGTCTTTCACCAAAATGAAAATGTCCAAAAAACGAGCCCACAACATGGAGTCGAAGCCAGAAAACAAACCCCAAACTGTCCACTGGAAACTCTCTTACTTGTCCAACTGAAAGCTGTCCAGCTACCTCCAGGATATTAGGTCAAGTTACTGTAAATGACAGTGATGACTCATCTCGTCTCACTGAAACAAATGTACCAACTCGACTTCAGTGCACTTTGGATTTGGAACTTTTCACTTTTGGGTGACCCACTTTTTTATTTTCACCATGAATGCAGCACATTGTTCACATTACCAGCTGCCACCAGCCAGTGTTTTACTTTATAATGCTTTAAATTGCTTTACTATAATATAAAAAACTTGCTGACTTGGCCCAAGTGGCTATGTGATTACACACACAAGCAAGGAGCTGGATATGTGTTTTAATGGTAGACGAAAAAAGAGAGAAAGGTGAAGTGTTTGCCCTTGTGAAGGCTAAAGTGGAACCAGTGGTTACTGCACCTCCATGATGCTTTATGTTCTACTGTTGAGTTACTCTACAACTACTGGAATGCCTTTGAAGTGAGCGGTAATGAGCAGAATTATGTGTGTGTGTGTACTGTATGTGTGGACATGCCAGAATAAGGTACACAGGTTCAACATGTACACTCTCTCTTTCTGTTTCGTTGTGTTTCTGGCGCTGTTGAGTATTTTTACTTGGATGGCGACAACACGCCATCTCCTAGTCACCAAACTTACCACAGAGGTAACAAGAGAAGTAAGGATTGTAAATGCCTTGAGTGGACTTTTGGCACTCACTAACATACACACAGTTTAAATAATGCATACCGGTATATCCCCCCCCATCATATTCATCTATAAAGCTCTACTGTCAAACCTTCCATCTTACATCTCCTCTCATTTAAATCTTACAGTAAACAATCTAATAATGACTTAACCTTAGATATACAATACCATATGTTCGCATTAACTTTGGCAGGACTGAGGTTTTATAGCTTTATTATCATATTTTTTGTATGGCTTTTGTAATTGTTTTTATTCTTTCTTTTTACTTGACTGTTGTTTTTCTAACATTATATTATATTTGTTGTTTCCGGTATGCTTATTGTGTGGTTGTCTGACTCGGGTCTCTCTTGAAAAAGAGATCTTGGGATCAGTTTGACTATCTGATTTAATAAAGCTACATATAGTGTAGTGGTAATATAAGTTCTGAGTGTCCAAGCAGGACCAGGACTATGCTTTGCAGCAAGCTAAACACACTTCCAATAAAGGTGAAAGACAGCAGTTAGCCTTTGAGGTTTGTACTGGAAGTAAAACTGTGAAAACAGTATTGGAAAGCAAATTCAGTGATAGTGATTACAAATCAGAAACCAATACCATAAACAAAGGTTAGACCACCATTAAGGAAGTAGGCCTACAGTCTGTACTATGAATTTACTTCCCATGTCTTATCAAGTTAATACTTTTGTGTGTCTGTTTTCCTTTTCCTTCTTTTCCTATTCTAAAACATGAAGCAGTTTTTTTTTCCTCTTGGTAATGACTCTGCATTTTTTTCCACTTATGAAATTCTGTCACTCAAAAAGGAAACTTGACATTTAACATGGGAGGAGGGTGGGGTTATTGTTTACAACCTGTCACGAACTTCGACATAGGACTGGCGGACTCAAATGCACGACTCATGAGACCAGGGCTTAAGTTTCACAACAGCTTTACTGAGATGTCCAAAAACAAACAAAAGCGCTCACAACGAGGATAATCAAAGTACGAACTGAAAACTCTCACAAGGAGGAAAAAGACAAAAAGTAACACAAACTCTCTTAACGAGGTAATACAAAGTACAAAGCAAACAACACTCTCTAGGAGGATCAAGAAACATGAACTATGGTAGAACCTGACATGAAGGGAACTCGCTGGTACGCTTGGTTTGGGTCTGTTGACGAACAAAAACAAGACGAACTGGCACAGGACAAGGGGAGACGCAGACTATTTATACATGAGGTAGGGGAGAACAGGTGAACACAATCAGGGGCGGGGTAGACAATCACAATGGCGGGAAAACCACACAAAGGGAGGAAGTCAGGGTCTGAAACGAGAGGAACAAGTTACTACAAAATAAAACAGGAAGTGCACGACAAGACTGGACATGAGTGATTTCAACATAAGACTAGAAACAGGACAAGACAAACTTAACAACGTTGACGAGACACAACACAACCACATTTTTTCCTAACATGGGTAGTTAACAAGGGTGAGTAAGTGCACTGTCAACTGTGGTTTAAACCCATGGTTTTCTTTCAGGATACATCTCACTGTTCTCCTCACACCTCATCTTGTCATGTTGTCGTCCTCAAGCCAGAAACTACAAACACCAAACCACACACATTAATACACAAATGCACTCGTACATTATGAAAGCCAAACTAATAGACACATACAAACGTGAAGGTCTTTTCATATTTGGACCTGAGGGTGTAATTAGGCTTGTTTGGAGGGACAGCTGTTTCTGGTAATTATTTGGGGTGGACAGTTTTGAAATCCTGGAGAGAGACCTTATTTAGAGTGAAAGAGTAAAAGCGTGAATTTAGCAGAAACATAGTGAGGACACATTGGGATCTGATAGAATGCAATGCCCATTCTGATTATTTGAGCTGACATCCTCAATATTGTGTTTGTGACTCAGTGTGTGCATGTGTGTTTTGTGTCCAGTGGTGGAGGAAGTACACAGATCTTTTGCTTAAGTAAAAGTAGCAACACCACACTGTAGAATAAAAGTCCTGCATTCAAAGTGTTTTAAAGTATAAGCATCAAAATATAGTTAAAGCACCAAAAGTAAAATTGCTCATCGTGCAGAATGGCCCATTTCGGAATAAGGTATATTATATTATTGGCAATATTGGTGTACGTCACTTTAATATTGCAGCTGGTAAAGGTGGAGTTAATTTTAATAACTTTATATACTGCTGGGTAGCTTGTAAATTTCCTCTTAGGGATAAATAAAGTCTTATCTTAACAAATAATAATACATCATAATGTTTTTGTATTATTAATCTGAATCTGCAAAGTAACTAGTAACTTATTAGATAAATGGAGTGGAGTAGAAGGTACAATATCTCCCTCAGAAATGTAGTGGAGTAGAAAAAGAAAGTAACAGAAAAATGGGAAGTACCTTAAAATTGTACTTAAGGACAGTACTTGTACAGTAAATGAACTTTCCACCACTGTTCGTGTCCTCGTCTCATTGTTTGACGTCAGCGTGTCTTGGACGAGGGGTTGTGAACTACAGCACTTGCCTGAACAAATCCAGGGATCACTTTCCAGGTGTCTGCATCAAAGCAAAGAGACGACACCAGGCGCACTGATTTATGCATCAGACAAGTTTATTTCTGCACCCAAAAAAAGAGAAAAATATTTGTTAGATGATGCAGACCAGCCAGCACCCCACAGTGGTGGGAGTGCATCTAGTTGTATATAAGGTCTGCCTAAACAGGCTGACAGGAAGTGGGTGTGGCCTGTAGATGACACACACACACACACAGAGAGAGAGAGAGAGAGAGAGAGAGAGAAATAGAAATAGAGAGAGAGAGAGAGAGAGACCGATAATTTGGAAAGAATTCAAATGTTTTACTCAGACGCTCGGCATCCCAGTGAATCATCAGTACAATACTCACATCCATACATTTAAACATCTTCTCCTAAAATAGAGCACTTCTGTTGTCTCTAAAATGAAAGGGTGAGTTCACTCAAATTACATTGCTCTCACTTACCTGTAGTGATATTTAACCTTGGAGATCATTTTGGTTTTATTTTCCTAGGGTTTGAGTTTTCTGCCTCCACTTCAGTACAATGGAGGTGAATGGAATTTTTGCTGTGCTCATATTACTGAAAATTATTTATTATTATTTTCAACTTTCTACTGAAAGAGTCCCTGCATACAACCTTTGACAGTGTTCTGTGGGTTGTTGAGACTGATCCAATGCTGTGAGCAACACAAACAGAATTCCATTCACCTCCATTGTTTTGGGTTCAGAGACAAACTAAACCAAAACTGAGTGCATGACTAGACACCAGTGAGAGGTTAAAAGAAAGTTTTGTGAAGGAATCAATGTTTCTGTTACAGTTCTGCATAGCAAGGTGTTCTCTATTATGTTACATTGTGTAATGTTTAGGGCTGCAGTTAGGAGGGCAGTTTATTATCATTATCGATTAATATATTATTTTTTGATCAATCAATTCATCATTCAGTCTATAAAATGGCAAAACAAACTATTAAATACCCATAAAAAGTTCACAGACCCTGAAATAATGTCTTTATAATCCTTTAAAGTTTTGTTTGGCAATCTGTCAAAACACTGAATGTTATTTAATTTGCAATGATGTGAAACAGAAAAGCCGAAAGGAAGCTTGTCTTCTTATTCAAGGTTCTGATGGCCTTTAAAGGTTTGTCCTGTTTGGCGTCGGGCACCTCCGTGAATCATCTTCCCAGTGTGCCCACACATTCACACACACTCTGATCAGATTGCAGTAATCTCTTCACTGCTTTACTCATCGCCGTGGATACAAAGGGTGGCTCTGTTTGGTGGTCAACATCTGACGTCCTGGTTTACTGGCACCAAACCTGAACCGGTCACAGTCTCAAAGTACACAGTCACACACATGCATACACACAGGCTCTCTGCACGCGTTAGCTCTGAAACAACTGCTCAATGAATCAGTTACTGGCAATCTGTGATCACTTTGATTGATCTATGTTTTTTTTCATGTCGGTCAGAACAAAATAAGCTGGACGTTTGTATTCAAGCAAAACACCCATAAACATAAACGTAAAAAAACACATTGATGCATGCAACACACACACACACACACACACACACACACACTCAAATCAGTACTTGATCCAACTCAATCCAGGAGTTTGATGTGGGTGAGTGTTTCTAATCAGACCGGTCCAGACTCGACTTTGTGGGAGTTCTCCTCTATCTGATCACACACACACATGAGTGAGACAACATGTTTTTGTTGATTTAAAATGAACAACCCATTAATGTTGACTGGAAGAGGAAAAGTTCAAGTTTGTTTGTATGACACAATTTCATAAAAATGCAGTTCAAAGTGCTTTGGGGTTATAGAACATTGCAACTAAGAATTAAAGAGACAAAAAAAAGGAAATTGAGAACAGAACTTGAAGGAATAACTATGTGAATGCTGACCTGGTTGGTTTTACATTAAAGTCATGATGTAAGTCTCACATCAGCAGGGTGGCTGTGCTGAGCTTTAGAAGCAGAAATGCTAAATGTTATCTCACTTTATTAGGAGAAATCCATGGCGACATGAAGAGGGCAGGTGCTCTGTGACCTGAGAGATCTGCAGGGTTCAACCCGTGATGCATT
Source organism: Macquaria australasica (assembly GCA_005408345.1). Lineage (NCBI taxonomy): Eukaryota > Metazoa > Chordata > Actinopteri > Centrarchiformes > Percichthyidae > Macquaria > Macquaria australasica. The sequence goes on from SEMN01000109.1 coordinate 833,549, forward strand.
CACTGACATTTACAATTAGTGGGTTCGGGGTGTTTCTGGTTTAAATGCAACTTACCTGTGCTTTTGTACTGTATATTTAGCCATCCACTACCAATTACATATACATAATGTTACTGCCAGCCCTTGTCCAGAGCATACCAGAATCGTTTCAGTTTGGGATGCATTCTTCATATCTTGCAGGCAGCCATTGGTTTCCATTCATTTCCCTATGACAGGGGTCTCAAACTCAAATTATTAGCCAGGTTGCTCATTCCTTAATAAATAAACACTACATTTAAACTATATACACTCCGAAGTTGAGTCATATTGCTTAGTAGAGTAATGCCACTGAGATTGTTTTCCTTGAGAACGACAGCTGTCTTCTTGCAGATGAGACAGGAAGTGGTCACGTTAAACTTGGGCTCAAAAAGAGACCTTTTGGTTTGCGCTTCGGTAAATCAGAGTGCTGTTGGTCACAATGAGATGCATCCTGCTACATTTTATACATGAAATAAAAGGCCTTTTATTCTCTGATGTGACAGTCTTGCTAGAAAATTAAATGATTACTGTAAAATAAAAGACTGGGGAGAAATCAAAATAGGAAAAAAATGGAAAGATAGAAATTTGCAAGCCAAATGTAATAAATTCTATTAGGCGGTCTATGTAGGGGGTCTTATGAAATTGTCTCGTGGGCTATATCTGGCCTGCCCTATGATTTGCAGACCTGCGTCTTGAGTCTTGCTGGAGGCGGATAACTGATTAGTTGCCAAACATGCCGCATTATTTATTTCACAACCACCATTTTTGCTTGTTTACCTTTCGGGCTAGATTTTCTGGAAACCTAGCCCATGAACACAGCGCTGTTGAATGGCTGATTCAAGTCTCAGGTGTCAGACCCTCCCACCAGCTCATGAATGCATCATAGTGACAGACCTTTCAGATTAACGCCAGTAATAGTCAGCAGTAATGTAAGGGAAATGGGCAGATACATAAAAAAAACACTAATATATTTTCTTTCTGTCTGTCTGTGTTTCTTTCTCCCTTTCTGTCTGTCGTTCTGTGTTTGTGTGGCCGTCTAGTTGTGAACCAGGAGGGACAGCCTCTGATCGAGGGGAAGCTGAAGGAGAAGCAGGTGCGCTGGAAGTTTATCAAGCGCTGGAAAACCCGCTACTTCACCTTGGCAGGAAACCAGCTACTCTTCCGGAGAGGCAAATCAGTACGTAGCCACTCATACATGGATACACACACACACTGTCCCTGGCCTCTCACTCACAAAACCCTCATTAACGTTTCCCTGCCCCGTGTCATTTGAATCATGATGAAACTCTGTATGAAACAGTGGAAACCTCATCCCGTGATAAGCTCAACTGTCCCTCAGGAGCATCCTGTGAATCTGACTGTAACAAATCTTGGCCCTGGTAAGGACTCTTGGGGGACTCCCAAGGCCAAAGCGTGATGCTGCAACAACATGAGTCACTCTCACCCACTATAATTAAAAACAGATATCATTACGCATAAGTAGCAAACACACAAGAGGAGGTAATGCCTTGTAGAGAATGTGGGAGTGAAAGAAAGGACGAACGCAAAGGTGAGGAGATTTTCCTCTGGGTTGCCACAACCCAATTTTTCCTCCACCTTTCCCGTGTTTGCTGGTGACTTACTGTAAAGTTGAACAAAAGCTGAGGTCACACAGAGAATTAATGTGCAAAATATTGCTTAATCAAAAACATGGAGCGGAGGCAGCGTGATCGAAAATGTGTTGAGGTCAGAGGTCTGAAAAGGTTTGCTAAAAAATAAGGTCAAGTTTGATTTTGTCCAGCTGATGAAAGAAAAATATTTTCAGTTCATGAGAAAGTCAGCTTTATTTAAAAATGTTACTGCATCTGAGTGTATCTGTGCTTGTATCCTGGTTTATGGCAGTCATCTACAAGCAATTAATTATAATTGAAATAATTTTCACAGCCAACGGGAGATCAGGTCTCCTCTGGATCTTTAGACAGCGCCATGTTTATACAATCAGCTCCCAAAAAACTAGAGCGAGGCACGACATGACCGAGGACTATCTGGAAACAGGGAGAATATTCTCCAGTAGAGCTGAGCTCTCTCACTTTTTTTTTGTTTCTTTTTTACTCCAAACAATAGTCTTTGTGCTCCTATCCAGATGGTAATGGATTCCTCCTTTTTTGCAGCAGCCACAAATTGGAAAGGTTTTGTGGCTTTGTTCTCGGAGCTCAATCTGTCTTTGCCAGCATGTTCTGGAGGTGGTTGGTGTGTTGTGAAAGACCTTTTCCCAAATGGGGAGTGAGATTAAGAACCAAAAAATGCACATCGAATGATCGAGCAGCTTTGACAACACTGACAGGGTTTGAAACATTCCCCCTTGTATGTAACTCTGGTACTCAACTTGCTACATTTATTTCCATGAGCATATACAGAGTGGATCAATATTTTATCAAGAAGGACACCTACTTTCTCTACACTGTAGGTTATTGCTGAGCTCCTTCACTGAAAACTGTATTTTCACTTAATTGGGACCAGACAGAGAGTGAGTGACAAACTACAAGCAGGCCTGAACTTCGATTTGGCAAGACCTCATGCAGGAATGCAGAAACAAATACAGACAGAGAGTAAAATTAAATGAGAATAATATGAGAATGAATGATGTATTCAGTGTGTCTATGTTATCACTGCATTTATGATACATTAGCTGGGATATGTGGACATTAGTTTCCATTTGTTTCACTGTTAGGTAATCCATTATAGCGAATGTGTCTTGTTTTATTTTTGTTAGTGAAACTTATTATTGAGTCATTGCCACTTAGTTAGGGTGCGTTCACTTGCTCTGAGAAGCTCCAAAATCCAGCATGTCATTTATTTACAAGGTGATTTGATTTGTCAGAAAATAAGAGCACAAGAAAAACAAAACGCAAACATGCGCAGCTCACAAAATGCTTCTATTCAGCAGCCAAGTGTAGTTGTACTGTTGTGAGTGTCGATGCCAATAAGCAAAAAAAGAAACACCCCAAACTTTTTTGTCAGAGCACAAATATGAAAAATAATACAATATAATTGTATAATAATATAGATTTTTTTTTAAAAATATGTTGCTGTCTCAACAAATAGAGACAAAAATACACTAATCTCTCTGGACACCTTGAGTATTTATTACAGTCCACAGGATCTTCAACTCTTTGGCTTCATACCAGCACTTTTGTCTCCTAAAATGCAAGCTGTCAAATGCATAAGTTACACACTAAAGGTACAAAATGCTAGCAAAAAAAAGTTAAGTATTATGAGACAATATCTTAATGGACTTTCTGGTGAGGAAAAAATGTCTTGTCATATGGCTAAAATCAATCAAATGTCCATTTGAATCAGTGCATGAATCCACTGACATGAATCTGCTGTGGGGAAACAGCAATCAGACCCCCAACACAGCCAGCCAGGAGGTAAAACTGTGAACATCCAACTGAATGCTTTTCAACACACACCACAGAAAGGATGTGGGAAGTTGCCATGTTGTCTTGCAGCTAGCTCTGGTTATGTGGTTATAACCACATAACTAACTATGGGCTAAGAAGACATGGCTGTGGTGCAATACACACACAACCACACCTCCCCACACTTACAAACACACACACACTCAAAATGACACTTATTAATGGGGGTAAAACATAGACGTGATGTGCAGCCGAGCTGGAGGATTTTATTTCCTGCCCTGGAGACGCAGCAGGACAATAAAGAGTAATTGTTCGGAGGTAGAACACACTGACTAGGAGGCTACATGTAATATTGTAGCAACAAGAGGTATTGAAATGCTTAAAATGCACAAAGAGCTTTTTAACATGGCTGAAGAGAGATTTCTTGATGCACTTATTTGACTGGCTTTAAACAAAAATCACATCATACTACAAAAATCAACCACAGAGCAAAACTTGTAGCAAGTATAAAGTCTCTCTTTCAGTGTCTATGACTGGGTTGTTCCTGACTTATGAAATATGAAAGAATGGTAGTTTAACTTGATTCACAGGTTAGGTTAAACAACATTGGAGTTTCTTAATTTATTCTGCTTAATTAGTTTGTAATGTTGAGCATTATATAATTTCCAAATGACTAACAAATGCCATTATTACAGAAGGGTATTGCTGTTTACTAAAATATTTGAATACGTTTTCCGCCAATGACAAATGACCAAAACGGTTTTCTTTATTATTAAGATCTCTTTTCTGAAGCCTGCATTAACTCAGTGAGCACAGGTTGTGCAGCTCCAGGGGATATGGAACAATCACTGTTGGACAATGATCTGACGTTTTCACTTGTTCTTTTGTTTGGCTGGATTCTTTACTTCTCTCATTTTCTGGCCTCCCCACAGAAAGACGAGCTGGATGACATCCCTATTGAGCTGAGCAAGGTGCAAAGTGTCAAGGTGAGGAGTTACACTGTCATCGTCCCTCACAAACCTTCCATCTGCAAGACATCTGCTCCCAAAACCTTTTGATCGTCACATGTTTTTGCATTATTGGCTGTTTACCTGGTCTCATGGCTGTTTGTTTTTACTTCTGCTTTTTAAAGGAGATTACAGTGTTGTCATTTTAAAGCTACTTATATCATCTGATCATGTTACAGTGTACTTTGTAGAAGATCTAAATCCTCCCCGATCAGCGTTTACATAATTTAAGAAGGCAGATCACGTCCCCAAATATTATGAGCAGGCTTTCATTACAGCTGGACTAATGAATACATGAATTGATGTAAAGTAAGAAAGAAGGGAGCTACATTGAGCCAATTTAAATCAGTCTAAAAAAGTGACAGCAGTATCTCTCCCCAAAAGACAGCTGTTTAAGTCTGAGTTTGTCGTCTTCCTCTCTCCTCCTCTTTCTCATCTTTTTTTTTTTTTCCCCATAGGTGGTAGCCAAGAAGCGGCGTGATCGGGGCCTGCCGCGGGCCTTTGAGATCTTCACAGACAGTAAGACGTACGTGCTGAAAGCTCAGGATGAGAAACACGCTGAGGAGTGGCTGCAGTGCATCAACGTGGCCGTGGCTCAGGCCAGAGAGAGGGAGAACAGAGAGGCTACCACCTACCTGTGAGAGCAACGGCAACACAGTAAACTGACGAGGACACATACTGCGCTATTGCCAATGCAAACTCGTACATCCACAGATAAACATACACTGGGTAATATTTTATTTAGCTGTACACAAAAACACACAACATCCACTGCCAGTTGCATAACTTTATATGTGTAATCGGTGTACACATCTTTAATCCCGTTGAGGACGCAGCACCTATCAAAAACGATCCAAAAAACTTGTTATGCAGTATTTTTAGAAACAAAAAAGACTTTAAACCAGTGATAAAAGGCTGTATGGAGTGTATCCATGCAGAATTAAATACTGACTGCCTGTACTTGCACTTGTACTGTTACACCACAGACTCTGATGCATCTACAACTGTGGACCTTCATAAATGATCGTTACAGTACATGTAGTGTTAAAGACTGAAGTTACAGAAGAAGATCTTCAGCTGACTGGACCATACAGTATGGAAACCCCCACTCCCTCTGGTTGAGGGACAGACACTGCTGTGAGCTTCAACAACCAAACAAAACCAGCATGTGTGGAAACTTGGGATTTCTGAGTTTAATGATGCACGATGATTGAGATGAATTTGAGTCCAGAGTAGTATTTAGCAATAGACTTAATAGAAGCACAGACCTCATAAGGAGTAGCAATAATGAGACTGAACAGTTTCTCTTGAGAGCAGAAAGGATGAGGAAGAGGAGCTTAATGGACAGCAGATGGGAAGGGCATTCAAGACTGGAATAAAGTGTGCGTGTGTGTGTGTGTGTGTGTGTGAGAGAGAGAGAGAGATGTCGTCTTAGAGGAACAGTTTAACATTTTGGGAAGTATTTGCTTTCTTCCCAAGAGTTAGATGAGAAGATCTTTACCACTCTCATGTCTGTACACTAAATATGAAGCTACAGTAAGATGACGGTTAGCTTAGCTTAGCATAAAGACTGGAAACAGGGGGAAACAGCTAGCCTGGCTCTGTCCAAAAGTAACAAAATCCATCTACCAGCACCTCACTAATCAACAAAAAACTAAAGACAAGTTGTGGTTTTATGGGGGGGCTATGTGCAGGACTATTGGCCAGATGCAGTGACTTCCGGAGGTCTCCGCTGGTTGCCTGGCAACCTCATGGTGACTTCAGGACTTCTGAAAGTTGCTGCTCTCGATTTGGAAATAGTCTCACACATAAAACCACAGCTTCTGGACCTTTGGACAGAGCCAAGCTAGCTGTTTCCCCCTGTTTCCAGCCTTGTATGCTAAGCTAAGCTAACCAGCTGCTGGTTGTAGCTTCATATTTAACATACAAACATGAGAGTGATGTAGATCTTCTCTTCTAACTCTCGTCAAGAACTATTTGAATAATAATAGTATGTTAATGTACATATCGTTTTCACGTGAAACATGGATGTATATTCAGTCCAGTTGTATCATCTTTTTTTCTGTATTTGTGATTTATACTGTATTTTCCATCACTAACACAACTTTTTTCCCTCCCAAAGTCAGTAGGCAACAGCTCAAGTTGTGTTATTTAAGAATCAGAAATGTTTCATCCAAAAATCCAAACATTTTGGCCCCATTTTCTGTTTCTGCTCTTTTACTAAAGTGACTTATGAAGCAAGCCCCCTAAGATTTAGTGCAGTGGTCAGATTTCTGTTCTTTTGCAATCTCGATAATGTATGGACCGGGCTATTTCTGGCTTTCCCAAACAAGAAACGTCTGCAACAATTCACTCCATGTTTCACTCCAGTGTCAGCCCAAATGTTGCTTAATAGTGGAGTTTAGGCCTCGTATTTCTAAGAAAACATTGAAGTAAATTAGTGGTTTGCTTGCAGATTTAGAAACTGTGCCAGTTGAGTCATATTGATTTACGACGATTCAGTGAAAGGTTTTGTTTAGAAAGCGAGAGAATGAAGGTGATCTCCGTCATTTTAAAACAGGCCCTTTCCAAAGGTTAGAGTTTAAAAGCTTGTGTGTTTTGCGGTCTTTTGTTTAAACTGTGAGATTGGATGAAGTGGAAGTGAGCATCTGATTGTTAAAATGCGAGCTCCAGTTTTTCCTCTGATTTCAGTAGAGTGAGACGGTCTCAATCTTTACGTCTTCACAACTTTCCACCTGAAAAATGACAGCCTGTGGCAGTGTATAATGTGGAACTCACCAACTAGAATGCAGATTTCAAACAGGTCTTGACCGAGTTAAGCTCTGGTCGGCCGTGGCAAATCAATTATTTTGTCTGATGTCTGATTTTCATCTTTATCTGGATCCACATCCTGGTGTGTGTCTGCCCACAGGTGAATGCATTACTCTCCTCTTTGGAGAAAATGCTTTTGGTTTTGGTTAAATATATAAAATGCAATGTTCAGAATATTTTAAAAATGCCTAAGGTGGTCTTATCGTAACTCTTGTGACAGACAAGCACATTCTCTTTGGTCTTGGTTTGTCCTACAGCTAAAACCCTGTTAGCTGTGTACAAGCAGTCATAACACTGCCTTTCCCGCCGGGTCAGGTTACCACAGTTTGTGCTTTTTACTCTCCCCCCTACACAGCAGAGCTGACCTGCATCTGCTCATACATAATATTATTTACATCATGGCTCCCCTTCACATTGTGATTCCCTCCATCCTCCTTTTTTTTTTAGATTTATGACCCACATACACAGCTGGCTATGCACCCCAACATCAGGATTTCCCGCAATAACTGCAATATCAGGCTCAGCTGTACCTCGTGTTTAGTGCTAATTAGCAAATGTTAGCATGCTGATGTTAGCATTTAGCTCAAATGCAAGTACAGCCTCACAGAGTCACTAGCATGGCTGTAGACTCATCCAGTTTGATCCATAGAACACATCATAGTTAGTTTAACACTTATCCACTATGATTTGTCCTAAAGCAAACCCAAGTAAAACATATTTTTGATTTGTTTTTTTAATTCCTTATGTGTCAGGTTTAACGCCTCAGGACAATTACTTACTGCCAGACACTGTCATTCACAGATTTACATACACATGGACTTGATTTTTGACACTTTCTGGCATTTGTCTTGTGGCAAACCCCGCCTGTCTGGGCAGTTAAACTGGCTGGAACAAACAAAAGTATTTCTGCTGAACTAAGCTATACATGCACACGCATATTACTTGACCGTAGCTCAGAAAGTCCTCTACCCTCCGCTCTAAATGTACCATGAAGCTGACCTTGCCCTTTTAGTTGCACAGTGTTGAAGTGAATGTCTGATCATATGAATGTCAAAGTTGTCTAGAAGAAACAATGTGAACACTCTCTGCCGTCACGCTGCCATGTTGGCCTAGTTTCCAAGCCTGTGGGGCCAGCAGGTTTTAGCCAAAATGAGCAATTTATTTTCCTCTTTATGAAACACATTTGTAGGCAGCTGTGTAAATAGACTGGAGGATAGATACTGTAGCTTCTATCTATCTATCTATCTATCTATCTATCTATCTATCTATCTATCTATCTATCTATCTATCTATCTATCTATCTATCTATCTATCTATCTATCTATCTATCTATCTATCTATCTATCTATCTATCTATCTATCGTCTCACTGGAGAATAGTGAGCTGTTATTTTGACTACTTTAAAGCACAATGAGATTACATTTACAGTTGAGAAAGCAGATGTCAGGATGGAAACACTGCTGTAGATTTCAAAAATCACACACGCTGTATATGTGAAGATGATTGACACAAGTATTAACGTTTCTGAATGTATAAAAATGTTGTTTTTTAGCATAAATATCAGCCTTGTGTAAAGAATCATATGACAGGCTTCTTCTTTTTAGATTGTTGTTAAATTACATCTGATTTTATGTTTGATTTTTGATATAAGGTCAATATTTATTTTTTACAAGCGCTATTATAACACTTCAATCATGTCTGGAAAGACTACTGAAACAATGAATGGCAGATTTTACCTTGTCGCCTCTGTGTCTTCCCTTTCTTCCTCCATTATTTTTATATTACTATGAATTAATACTGCAAACAATGAATGCTGTATTTCATTGACAATTAAACTGGTATTGTTATGGATTGTATATTTGCCTGTTGCACCTTCTGCATGTCTGACACTGCCTTCTTGTCTTTTTCCTGACAGAAGTGTACAATAAATCTTTACCAGTGAAATCGATGAGTCTCTCAAGTCTCTCTGTCTGTCTTTCCACACCTGGGTTTGGTTTTGGTCACTTGGAGTAAAAAAACAAAACAAAAAATAAAAACTATACAAATAAGGTCATTAAAGAAACTGAATAATGGTTTCCTGGATCTTCACAAGAAGAAAAAGATAAATTGATTTGAACAAAGTAGAGATTGTTTCTGTGCAAGTCCAGCTTTAGCCAATTTGTCCAGTTGAGTTAACTTACTGAGCCTTGCCCCCAGTGATAGTGATCCTCTGGCCAAAAGCTGAGAGGAAACACACACACACACACACACACACACAGGTAGCAGCGTACAATATGTCTAATCTCCAGGAGATCATTACATTACATCCCAATGTAAATTAGAACAGGAAGATGCTGTGCTGAACAGACCCGTAGAGACAAAGAGAGAATTACTCAAATTATTCCATATGCCCAACACGTAAACCAAAACATTCCTTCTTCTGTGCGTATGTTATGTATCTTGGTACAAACTGTGCAACCCAAAGAGCTTTCTCTGACTCCAAACCCATCAGATTGGATCTCTCTCTCCCTCCCTTCAGCCAGTCTGTCGTGATCGCTCTGATCCAGAAACCAGTTTCACACATCAGCTGAACTGAGGCTGGCAGAGCTGATTACTCGAGATTCCCAAACTGCCATCATGTTCCCATTTCAAGCATCCAGAACCACTTTAAGAAGCAGATTTGTCATGCAGGAATGAAAAAAAAAAGTGGACCAGCTCAACCGCGAGCTTTAGAGGATGACTCAGTGTGATGCATTATGAACCCTTTGGCAATAAGTAGGGATTGTACAACTGTATGATATCTGACACAATTATGGGCATGGAGTCTGTCATTTCTGCTCTGTTAACAGCAGAAAAGCTCTTAGAGCTGTAAGAGTTTAGTTGGAACACACTCCACTGAGGCGCTCAATACGCACTTTTTTTGATTGCTTGATACCTTTTGATGCCTTTATGTTCATATTATAAACAAAATCGCAACACAATCATTTCTTTGCCCACCATAAATGTCCGATGTAAACACATGCAAGCATAGCCTTCCTTAGAATTTAAACCTCATTGTTTGGCATAAAACACAAAGCCAGTACTTATGTAGTTACAGAGATTATCCCTTCACAGTGTCAGTCACTAGTGAACCCCAAGACATTAAATGTTGGCATTACAAAGATCTTTGTCCAAGGATGAGGAAAATATAAGTCATGCCTCTGTGCCTTCCTCTCCTCATCCATCTCCACACAGAATTAGAAAAGTGCAGCAACACTGGAGAAATCAGATCCTTCCATCCTAACACTTCATCAGCAACGTTATGCATACCTGACAGAAACACATGACGATATCCATCAACTATCAGTTCAACACACAAAGCACTTTCACAAGACAAATCTATGCTGCCTACTGCCAAACAGCCAAAAGGCTTGTATCTGACTTTTGCAGGTCTGTGTTCATATGTGATGATGCTGTTTTGCCACATTTAGTGCAGCATTTATCTGTACACAGTTGAAATGATAGAATTAAAGATTAGTGTCTATTGGAAAAACAGGCAGTCACGTTGAATCATTACAAATGACCGTCCTTAAAAATTGCAATAACTGATTTCTTTTGGCCACTTGGGGGCAGCAGCAGAAAGCTGGAAACACTGACACGTCATCACTTTTTAAGATGATGTCCCTAACTTGTTAGCAAACAGCTGCCAATTTACACAACCAGCACATACGGGACAACATCAGCACTCATATGGAGTCGTGTTGCTGAACATACGTCCAATATCCACTCTACTTTTAGCTCTGTTTTTGGTTTTGACTTCCTGTTTAGGGCATATCTAGGTCTTTAGCTGCTAAATGCTCCACACTTTCTAGTCGCTAACTGCCTGCTGTATGGTGCTGGGTATGTGGCCTTCAGTGGGGTTTTAGAGCTTTTTTGCTGAAAACAGTTGCGTGTGCGGCTGAATCGATGCTATGAGAGCGGTGAGAGTGAACCAAAACAGTAAAGTTGCGGGTCGGAAAACCAAATCAACTGAATGCTTTAATGTTATAAAGTTGACAGTCAGCAATGAGGAGTTTCCAGGTCACGAACTGCTTTTAGTGACCAACAGCAGTTAATAGGATATTTAACAAAGGGCATGATCCTATCTTACCTAAATATAAAATGGATATACCATGTAGCCTTTTAGAATGAAAGTTGAGCTCTTAAATGTAAAGCCCCTACACAAACATACTCCACCTACACAGGTGTTTTCACTTATGTTGCCTGACTGTGTGGGCATTTACGAACTGAGCTTGACTGACATCGCCATCACTCTCCAGTTAGTTTGCACCTGTTAGGGTGGGACAATTCACACCTTTATCTTTCTTATTAGTGCGTATAAACTACGGTGACATTATGTAATTCCCAGCACAGCTCCACCCTACTTCAGCTTGACAAGAGGTTTAATGAGCCAGAGTAAATGAAAACACCCGATATTAATTTGGCACTTAATTACAACGTGATCTAATTAATAAGGCCGGTCGTGTGAGCATGTTTGTGAGTGTATAGTACTGTACTACATGTGAATGTCTACAGGCTGTCGTTAAACCATTTACAGCCTATTCTGTCCTCTATGGGGCTTCACACTGATGAGAGGAGAGTGAAAGATATTAACTCATATTAATGTCACACAAAACAATAAATACAAATTCACTGAAGCATCTTGGTTAAGGCCTTAATTTTTTGCGTTGTGACTAATGTTTCATTGCCAGTGCATCTGGCAATCATCCCTACCTTTCACCAAAACTCTGTACAACAGCTCATCTCTGTGTGACAGGTAAACACACTATCATCTGTACATAATGTTTATATCATACATATATATTGTATATATTATTCACTGCCATTTTTGCACACCTGTTCTTATTGCTCTTTTCTTTTTTTCTTTTACTTTTATTTCCTCTTATTATTATTATATTCAGAGTCTTGTTCTGCAGATCTGCAATTGTGCTTTTTATTTTATATTTATATTTTTTATTCCTTTTTTATTGATATTCTGCAAATCTGCAATTGTGCATTTTAATTTATGGTTATTCTTATTGCATTGTAGATTGTGCTGCTGCTACAACAAAACAATTTCCCTCACGAGATCAATAAAGTACATCTATCTATCCATCTATCCATCTATCTATCTATCTATCTATCTATCTATCTATCTATCTATCTTCACTTGATCTGATACCATATTTTCCACATGAGAGACCATCATTGTATCAGAGTGGAGGCAGTATTCTTAATAGTGGAGATCTCAAAACCTCACCAAATCAATTCAAAATCATCTGCATTGCTCTGTTAGTTTATCACTGCACTGGATACACTGACTGACTATAAGCCAACTATTGTTTGTCTCTGTGGTGTATTTGACCCCTCACCAGCTCAGGAACATTTAACAGATCTGTCAGGCCAACAGTCAGGTCACACCGTGGATATAATGGTGTGTGTGTGTGTGTGTGAGCTGTTTGTGAAGGTGCTTTATTGTGTATCATGAATTCTCTGGCTTCCTATTCCATAATTTGTAAAGCATCAGACAGCATGACAGGGCCATCAGTGTGCATGTATGTGTGTGCATCAGTGGGCTTTCTGGCAGATGTAATCACTTACTGTGTGTCAGCTATATGATGATGTACGATTTAAAAACTGGAAACTTTGAGACAGAACAACTGCTTCATGACAGAGAGATGGAGCAGTGACATGGGCAACAACAGCGAGGCAGACAATGACAAAACCAAATGTGGAGGTTCGGACAGTCATGGAGAGTGGGTTGCAAAGGAAATCTTCCCAATATGTTCCCCAAACCTTCACCACTTGGTTAAAAGGAAAAGTAGCGTTTGGCTTTATCCTTTACACGTTTCGTATTTGAACATGTTTAATAGATGACACCGCATGAGGCGGTTCACTGGAGGATCATCTCTAATAATAATCTCTAATAATTTCTCATACATCGTTTTTGGCAAAGACACACTAAGTAAAACCATCATGACATATCAACAAAATGTTGAGAGTCAGAGTATCAGTTCAAATGAGTTTATAGATCGTCCCTATGGTATGTTAAATTGCTGAATGTCTGTTTGGAACAAATCTCTTTAAATTGGCCAAATGGGACTGAGGAGGTAATTCGTTGTTTGTTTTTTACTTTCTTATACATCATTATTAAAATTTATTTTCTCATTCAAACCTAGTTAAACCATATTAAGTAAACAGTCAACTCCAAATAAGGTACGTCAGCAGGAAGACATGAGCACTTGTATTAAGGCCAACAGCACCCTCTGGCTGCCATAACACACGTTTAAAGGATTATACTGGCTGCAATAATCAGCTCAACATCTCAGGCAGATATAACTCAAACCATGTATCACCTTGACTTCGACTTTGAAGGACAAGGATCTTTTGTTGAGGATTTAGGTCATGTAGCTCCCCGTTTGGTGAGAAAGTGTTCGAGTCAAATGCAAGACACTGAATACAAACCAGATTTACTCCTCTCACTACACCAGGCACCAATTCAATAAAGACCATACAGTTCAGTGGCATAACTCATTTATTACTGAATAAAAAATGGACATGAACACGTGCAGACTAAAAACCAGTGTAACAAATTGACAACCCTAAAACTTTTTAAATCAAGTCTGCATCCTCTGCTGTAAAAAAACAAAGTGTCTATTACCAGTTTGCTTTTTTTTTTTTTTAGACTGTACAAAACACAGCTTTAGCAACATACATATGTCCAAAAAAAGAAAAGGAAACAAAAACCACTCACCTGCCAGTCCCTTAATGTGCAAAGATATTGATCTTTCCTGAATGATCGTTTTATTTTACATTTATTCATTCAATCCTTCCACTGAGCAGTTCGCTTTTATAAATCAAAGCGTTCACATTTTGTCAGCGGATATCAACCCATCTTTACACTGTAAATAAGTTTCTTTTCCCAAAGTCTATAACTTTACATGTAAAACCAAGAACATAAGAGCAGGCTAGAGGGATGGTAGTGGGGTGTCATAGGAAAAGAAAAACCTATAGGTGGAGGAGACGACAAAGACCGGTCTGGGAGTGATGTCACTGTATTGGTGCCTTCCCTCATCCACTAGTCATGTCCAACCAGTTGGGTGACAAAAAGGCTAGTAAACCTACAAACAGTCCACTTCATGCTGATAGTTACTGCTGCAGCCTGGGTTCCTCAGATGCACACCTTCAATCTACAATAACAACATCAGCCACCTCTGCCAAATATCAGCTACAGGTGTGCTGTTGTGTAGGTGAGAGTCAAAGCAATCAATATTCTGTCATCAAGATAGTTGTGCATGCAGAAGCTGTGTGTAGGATCCAGGCAATTTCAACAGTGTTTTAATAATGTCATAATAACAAACTTCATGTTTTGTCACTTGGCTTAGGCCACCAAAATTAAAGGTTGAAGAGAATCAACATTCAACCTGTAAATTACATAGTTTAAATGGTCAGTTTCAGGATGCATGTGAGAAACCCAGAAACCCAACAATGTTGGAATTAGGCTGGTTATATACACAAAATGAAATCAAACTTGGCATTTTCTCTCAATCATGGCAGAAGGGCAGCATTTGGCTTTGACAGCTGCAGCATGCTCAGTATGTTGACATTTTTGCAAGTTCTTGGTCACCAACCCCCGAGACATCAGCAATATCCTCTGACACGTTGCAGGCAGCAGATATTTGGTTTAGTTTCAATGTTGCAGGGCAACTATTTACTTAACCTTTTAAAAAGACTTGTAGACTCCAGCTAACAGTGAACTGAATTCAACAGCATTCAGAGAAAACGCCAGATTTGATTTTGTTTTGAGTATACTGAAAATACTTCAGTGACTATCAGACCTAAGCCTGGTCTGTTGGGGGGTGTGTGTGTGTTTGTCTCAGCGCCGGTGACGGCTATGTCCTGAGTGCCCACTACTGCTGTGGTGTTTGCTCTTGTGACTACGCTCCCTCTCTCTGTCCCTGTCATAGGACCGAGATCTCTCCCTCTCCCTCCTGTCTCCTCGATGACCAGCTCCTCGCTCGTGTTTGTGTTTCTTTGAAGAGAGGTCAAAGGAGCTGCGGTCTCTGTCTCTCTCCCTCTCTCTGTCCCGGTCCCTGTCTACTTTGACCGGAGTGCGGGACCGTGACCGAGAACGTGAGCGCTTCCTCTTGTGACCAGATCCTCCTCCTCCGCTGTTGCTATGGCGTCCGCTGGGCTTGGAGTCGCTGTTGCCATGGTGGCTGGTCTTGGACTTGAGGTGGGGGAGGAGGGGTGAGGGCGGATGTCGCCGAGGTGATGGACTGCGACTGTGAGAGCGAGAACGTGAGCGAGAACTGTAGGTCCCTGAGCGACTGCGTCTGCTGTTGTAACTGTGGAAACCGAAGAGAAAAGAGGAAGATGAGGAATACATCCAGCTAGTCAAACAAAATGACCCGTTAACACAGCCCTAACACATCTGAATAGTTATACTATCACACAAGGTAATACTTAGAACAGTAAACTAAGAATGTCTTTACATATTGTAAGTGATCTTACTGTCTGCGAGGGGAGCGGGATCTAGACCGGGAACGCGTTCTTGAATGAGATCGACTTCCGCTCCTGCTGTTCCTCCCGATCTTCACCTCTTTCCTTAACCTGGAAAAAAAACCCCCAAAAGATTAGGCTTGTGAAATTTAAAAAGACACACACACAAACACTGTTAAGATAACTGGCAGTAAGAGCCAGCTCGTACTCTGAAACTAAATGATTTAAAAATTAAAAACTTAACGAGGCTAAAGAAAAGTATTAAAGGAAAATGAGGATGACCATCACTGAAATATCCTCACAGTAAAACTGTATGCGCGTTTCTTACCCATTGTGTGGACTCTTGTTGAGCTGAGTCCGGTTGTCTGGCTCCTTCTTAACTGGTTTGAGGGTCTGGGGGTTCGGGGACTTCTCTTCCACCTTGACCACATTTGGGGAGGAGGGCTTGGAAGCAGGAGAGAAACCACCCAGTGTGGACAGTGCCGGGGTACCATCAGGGTTCAGGCCTTTGGCCTTCAGCTTTACCTCTGCCAAGAACACCTTCCTCCGCTCCACCTCCTTCTCCAGCTGGTCATAGTTAGGCTGGGGAAGAAATCACAGTCACTTTACACATAGATAACAGCAACTACTGGCTACTGTGAGAAGGCAGGGTTATCGCACAGCTGCTAATAGGTTTGCTGTGACAGGCAGTTTCCCTTATGGCAAACAGAGCAGGAGTCTTCGCCAGTGTGGTTTACAGCTTAGTAGGCCAATGTAATGTGGCACATTTCCACTGGGTTAAGAACAGACAATGTCTAAAATTATTGCAAATCACATGATGGCCCAAGGTCATACCAATACTGTGCTAATCAAAAAACAAAAACTACCTTCTTCCTGGTGTAGAGTCTAAGCGTGGTGATGCAGATCTCCTTAATCTCGTCTTCAGTGGCTCCAAACAGCAGGAACCAATGAGGTCTGGATGGCAGAGGTATCTAAGGAGAACATGCACAAAATATTATTCGATGTGACGAAATTTGGTGTGAAAACTAGACCAACAAAATAAGCATTCAAGCATGAGCATGACAAGGTGACAACGTGTATCAGGTAAACATTTCCTCCTACCTGCAGAGCTCGGGCAGCAAGGAATATGCAGGCACATGCGATAGTCTCGGCTTGGAACCTCACAAACACATTTGTCCTCAGGCTATCATTCATGTAGTTCCTATGAAGGCAAAAAGAACACATAGAAACAAAAACATAGCATCTTCTCTACACAAAGCCACTTCTCACCCATACCCACATCATGTCACAGCTTTAATCATAAATTATTATAATAAATCAATAATACGCAACATTTATTGTCTATAACTCCTGATCACGGCTTTATATTTTTTCAGATTTTCTGATAAAGATTTATATTTTTCATTCCTGATTAAACCCTAGCTAATTCTTACAACTACGCAATCTTCACCACTGAGGAATATGTGGTTGTTGACTTCTGAACAAGCATTAACACTGAACTGGTCACTAACGTGCTGGAGAATAGGTTATTATTTGTGGATTTAACCATTAGAGGCACCGAGAGCATTTCAAATGAATCACAATGCCCGATATAGAAACAGCTACACATTTTTAAGTTACACAGTGCTGAAGTCAGATATGCAGTTTTCATCTGTCAAGTTTAACTTTGTCCATTTCTCTCTGGGGCATCCATGGGAGTGCTGTATGTCACAGGTAAAGCATGAAGACACAAATGGGAAATAATCTACTGAAGACCTGCCAAGACCATCTTACCACACTATGACCCAAGACTAACTAGATTAAGAAAAATGTTGATTGAGACAATGACACATGCCTTGTGGAGAGGGGAAGGGAGGGGGTGTCATGCAGGCATACGGACGCAACACATTCATCGATAATGCAGTTGTCACTTTCAGATTGTTAGATC
Source organism: Macquaria australasica (assembly GCA_005408345.1). Lineage (NCBI taxonomy): Eukaryota > Metazoa > Chordata > Actinopteri > Centrarchiformes > Percichthyidae > Macquaria > Macquaria australasica. Next base: position 851,212 of record SEMN01000109.1, read on the forward strand.
TGAGGGAATAGGGAGGCACAGCATGTATGGTGGCATGCACAACAGCTAGAGTTTGGGAGTCAGTGGCATGGTTGGTGTAATCAAATGATGCAACAGCAGTCTAATATTCGGACAACTTCAAGTTTGTATGTTTAGTGTCTGAATCATAAGGATTACCCTTGTATTGATTGGAAGGTTCAACTGCAAAACAGCAACCACTTTGCTCTTAAAATTAATGCTTTCCAACCATGAGTTGAAACCGACACCCATAAGACCACTGATTCTATTTGTCTGTAACCCCATTCCACAATGTGGCACTGTAAGACTTCTCTAAAAAGACATTAGGTGGCAATCTATGCCTCACTACTTAGGCCGAGTGAAATCTCTGCGCTACAAAACAGATTATGTGTCAGTGGGTTCTCTAGGGCAATGGGTAAATTAGATTAGCCATAGGGAGGGCATTAGGAAAGACAATATGGCCAGGATGTGAATCAGGCAAGTACAGGGTGGTGTGAGCATCTATGTCCTTAAGAAACATAGAAGTCATAGAGACAAGAAACGTGTGATAACAGAAACATGATGGTAAAACCCTGATAAACTAACTCGACACTGATCCCACTCAGATTATTATCAGAAGGAACTACAACCAGGCAAAAATACTAAAACTAGTCATAAAGCAGTGAAATGTCCTTTCTACCATGGTGACACCTCTCCATATGTATACAGTGTGTCAATTTCCACCCATTCACATTACATGTACTGCTCCACTGGAAGTTTGACGAAAGTAATTGTTGAAAGCCTGCCACATAAGGATTTACTTCCAGTCTAACCTGCCTTCAACAAATGACCTGAGCCTTTGGCAGGTCAGTGTGAAACTGCTATGCCAACGCTATTATAGATAACACATGGCCGTTGGATTCTGACTGCTGCGTGGGCGAGACAGGTCCTTGGAGGCAAAACCTGAGAACTGGATCAGCCTGTAAGACAGACACATGTCTGGACACCACGTCAGTTGGGGACAGGACACAGTATACTACTGTAAATATTTAAAAAATAGGCAGGTAAACTGGTCAAAAAAGTTATTATTCTGTTCTGGCTAAGTTTACTTCATTGCTAGATGCAAGTAAACTAGGAAAAAGTCAGAATATCAATGTATCTGTAGCTACTTGGCAAAAGTAGGTATTACAGTTGAGACCTTTGTAGCAAGACCAAAAAATACAAATCCTTTGGACACCCAAGAGAAAACAAGACGATGTTGGCTGTTGGGAAAGGCCCGCCCGCCCCCTTCAGTGAATCTTGGCATTGGGATTGGCTGTCTGGAGAGGGGCAGCCAGCCAATGGGGGGAGCTTCCTGAGGTCATGTGGTTGGAGGAGGCAGAGTTCAGAGGTTCTTTATGTGACTTACCAGCATGGACTACCCTTTAATCAAAGAGTAGAGAGAAAGGACAAAGTTAAACCAAGTTCCCTGGGCACTGCAAATCAAACAGACTTTACAGCAAAGCCATGTAAGGGCAGACAAGAGAGTGAGACACGTAACAAATAATAAAACAAATCGCTCCATCAGAAAAAAAAAAGAGGTGGAAGGGTTAAAATGGAGTGAGGGAATGTCGCAGTCAGACCTGGGCGAAACGGTTGTTGAATGCTTTTCAAATGTGTGCTGAAACACGAGGGACACTTAATATCACTTATCTGACTGGTGTCGTTTCCACATATGGGAGTGTCCCAAGATCCTAGCAGATAAATCAAGTGCTCTTCAATCAACCATTTGAAACCCGCTCAACTTCATTTTTAGCCCAGGTCTGGTGGCACTTCTTGCAGACATGACACAGGTTGCTGCTGTGGGGGATGGTCAATGGAGAACTAGGAAGGAACTTACCAGGCCGTCTGGACCAGTGTCTGGTTCTTCTCACAGTCCAGGACTTGAAGGTACATGACGATAATCTGGAATTATAAAATGAGTGCATATTAAAAACACAGAAACAGCACCGGGTGTGTCATTGTTCAAGCTAAAGTCTGTCAAAGCTGCTTCCTGTGTGGTAGCATCTGCATGGAGCTGCAACAGCTAAGCTACACAATTTAAATAGTTATGAGTGTGGCTTTAACTCACCTTGTGTGGATGCTTGACATGCACACAGAAGCCCAGCTCCTTCAGGACCCGCCGTTCCGCTTTGATGACTTGGTTTTTGGTATTTATGTAGTTCTGATCAAGTATCAATGAGCTTGGAGTCCTAGTTTATAAAGGAATCAAAATAAAATAATGTTTCCCCCTTTCGAAATAAAAGAAATAAAAGAAAGTGCCCTTCTGATTTCTTGTACTCTTTTCTTTTTTTCCGTTTCAACCAACTAAAAGCAACAGGTTTAACGGTTTGCATGCCTGACAGTTTGCTGGGGTTTGTGGACTCCTGTGGTTCCAGTGAAAGCTTATGGGATCTGCAGACAGCTCTCAACCTCCATCACCCCGTGCCACAGCTTTAACAGAAATACCAACTCAGATCGTTGCCCACATCGCTAACTCAACACACAAAAACGTTTAGTCTTTAAACGTCAACAGGAAACAAATAAAAATGCAAAACTACTATAATGAGCTGTAACAAATCATTCTCGCCCATTCTAGTGTCATGAATACGTCAGTATAATACAATACTCTGTTAGGTAATCAAAACCACTGACTAAATGGTTTGTTAATAGTAGAATAGTATATCCAAAAAAAAATACAATTTTCTTTGTCCAATGACTACGTTTCACCTTCACTGCAAACAGGATACTGTACCAACCTACAAAACGTCTGTTAAACAAAGCAGTGTTTAAAATGCTACTGATGCAGACAAACAGATCTACAAATGGCATTTTATAGCAATTATCCAAAATAACCGAATCTTTCTAAAATCAAAAACTGATCACATGCATTCTAATCTATAAATCTGTTCAGACTGTGTGTCAGAGTCCCTATTATGAACTATCGGTCTCCTACATTATGTACTATTTATGGAGATAGTTTGCATCCCAAGACCAGAATAAAGAGAAAAAAATACCTGACATCCTTCTAACACTTGTAACAATTTAGCATTTAATCGTTTCAGAACCAACAAATTTAAATCTAGTAGTTAGAATTCTCAGTAACAGAAATTTAAATGTGAATACCGTCATGCTACAAACCACATGCATGGAAAAATACGACCAGGATCAGTGTGATGTCCATTACAAAACATTACACTTTACAGCCCAAATCCACGTCTACAAAACAGACTTGCTAGAAGTGCATCACAATTACTGGTACACTTATTTTAATGCTGATTAAAATTAACTACATATAATGCCAAACTATTAAAGCTACAGTGCATGCACTGACCCTAAACGAAAACAACCCGCATGGACTACAAGTACCCAACTAATTCTTCTAACTTCAACGAACAAGGTGATATTTCTATAAAAGCCATGGGTAACAGTTGGTGAATGGGGATTTGCTCTTGAAGCACAAACAAAATGCATGGTGAGGAGCAGTCAGAGAAGAAACTACATTACCCAATGGTCCGCAGATTGACGGACAGATACCCAAAGCTTAAGATTGAACCACAGGAGTCCTCAAGGCGCCCCCGGGGGCCAAGGACCTTCGGCCAACCTGTCATCCCCGATCCCAGTGCCCCACGGTGGCTCAGACCACGGGCGTCTCCCACAGGAGGGGGTGGGGTGGCCCTGGGGGAGGAGAGAGACCCCCTTGCATCATGGTTGTCATGCCGACTGCTTCATCTTACGTACCATTCCACATCACCCAGGCTTTGGTAAATGTAGCTGGTCGCTGTTAGTTGGTTGCAAGGGAAAAAAGAAGCCAAGTTAATGCCAAGGCCTAAAGTATTGACATGTACAGCTTTCTATGAAGACAAAGGAACAAACAAATAAAGTAGTTGTGCCTTGTCTTACAATGCCTAAAATGCACTCCAATTTTTAAAGTGTGTTTGTTGAGATATCAATTTCAGTGTATTGTGAAACTCTGATGCTATCTGGAGACAATTACACTTCTGAAACTACCAGTGAAGCGGAAACTGAAAAGTTTTAAAATGGTTTAGAGTACATGGATAAACAGAAGAGCACTTTCACAGCAAAAACAGATCAACATCATATTGGATAAAAACAAAAACAAATGCAATGCAACAAGTTACATGTAACAAAAGCAGTATTATTTCAAAAAAGACAACACTGGATTCAATGTCGATGCTTACTTTTTGCCTCTGATCTGTCTTAGATGGTGGAAAACATTGATGACATCTCGTATTCGTCTTGGTGCTTCTTCTATCTTGGAGGCCAAGTTGATACAAGCCATAGCAACAATCTGGAAAGAAGATAATTGAAGCAAAAAGTTGGAAGGAAGAGTTCAATAACTTTAGACATGCAACCAGAGATTAGAGTGCCCACATGTGATCACTAGGGTTACGCAAGGTGACAAGATACACAAGAAGAAGACACAAATGTCAACAGTCAAGAAATCTTGCCATATTTTGCCTATTTCTTCAATGGCTGCTCTCATTTCAATATGTGGGAGAATGAGGCCACTGAGGGAGAGGCTGTAAATCTGTGAGCAGTACTGCTTTATAGCAATATTGAATGTATCCATGATTTCAGCGTCACTGTGTCGATACATCACAACACAAATGTATATGTACTGTGATAGAGGATTTAACCATATTGGCCACTTCTAGATGATGTCATGCCTATATAGCAATACTGACTGCATTACTATGATTCATTTTATTTACTTTGTACATGAAACATTACGCTTGTGAGAAGTATTAAGTCACACCGACCAGTCAACCAACCGCCGCTTGAATCTGGAAAGAAAGCAACAGGAACGACTGTAGATACGTTTTGTTCACGATTTGAGTTCTACCGCTAGAAAAACTGTGATCATGTTTCGATTTAGTGTCGTTTCTATACATTGAGACTGTGAGTTGTTTCGCATTGATCCTCGGTGCGCCGCCTCTGCGTCTTAAAGCACTTCAGAAACTCTGGTACAACGTATCGACAACATGGCTGCCACGAACGTAACCATAACGTTATGCTATGCTAACATTACCGAGTAACCATCGGCCTGACAGTGATCTATAAACTTGATCGGACTTACCTCAAAACTGTGCTTGACGAAGGACTTGGAGTAGAAAAACCGATGAAAGAGCACCTGCCCCGTTGCCATTGCCACCTGTCGAGAAACATACAGAGGACGACGTTTTTACTTTGTCTTGCATAAGCTGGCCTAACCTTGCACAATGGACCGCCGCCATTTTAACTTCACCACGCCAACGTCAAAGAGCTAACTTTAGCGAGCGGCTAACAGCTAGACTGCGCCTTGTTGTGGGCGAGAGAAACAACTTTCCCCTCACCGTGAGCAAGACGCACGACAACACGCAGACTATTAGATATTCTAGCTACTCGGGAAGGTTTACCTGGGGTAACCGGAGAAGAATGCCCGCCGATTGAATCAGTTCACATCCAAGGATGCGAAGGTCGGTCTCCGTGTTCAGGTCGAGGCCGTCGAGCATCGACGGAGTCGGGGAGAGCCTTTCCTCCGGTATGAGCGAGTTGTCGATCGTAAGGTACACTTCTGAGTAAACCTTGTCACCGATGAGAATACCATCGTTGTTTGTGGACGCGTTGGAGGATACGGACAGAGGACCTGCGGCCATTTTCACCTAAAATTACGGCGATGACAAGCTACAGCTACACCTCAGCCAGCCTCGACGGAGCGACGGAGGAGCGGGGTGACCGGCACAGTGACGTCAAGCGTTGGTGCACATCCGCGGTGGTAAAATAGTTTCGCAATACTGAATCGTTTAACAGAAACTGCATGGATTTCTTTCTTTAAACTGTACTGGAATATAACATGTATTAAAACTCTCACTTGCATATTAGTTGGTCACTAATCTGCCCTTTCTTACTTTGTTCTCGTATCTCACCTGATTGCAACTGTAGACTCGGACATAGTCTGAACAAAGTTAATTACGTATTAATACGAATAAATAGTTTATAAACAGAGCAACTTCTAAAGTATTTTAAATGACAAATAAACCCTAGACCAAAATAGGTTATTGGTCAAAACAGTTTCATTATGATAATAAAACACCACCGATCCTCCAGCCATACAGAAAACGTCAGAAATGTGTAGGCATGTATGACTGATTACCATGTCTCAGTCAATTAAGACAACCAAGCTTGGCAGAGGCTCAGTTATACCATTAATTATAGCAATACTCCAATACGTGCTGCTCCTTGAACGTCACACGACACGTTTCCGACATCGCCAGAAGGAAGCTACTCATCACCACCAACGGTCTCTGTGACGTATTTTACGGGAAGGTCCGGACTTCTCACCACTACCTCTGGAACATATCCATCCGCCAATTAAAAAAAAGTCATGGCAACGATTTAGTAAATTGTGTTAAGAAATCAGTGTTTGTGTGCCTATTTTACACACAGCGTACAGGAGGTTGGTCATATCTATTTAGTCATTTTCTATTTAACCATTTAAATATACAGCAACCCACGTAGGGAGAGCAGGTTTCATTCAAAATGGTTTGAGACAAAATATGAACTTAATTTTAAGGCTCTGGCATTGATTGTGTCAAAGAAGGTGCAGCTCCACATGGACAGTTAGTACAGGGAACATTGTGTTCACTTACTTACTGTTCAGCCCCAAGGATGTTATAGCCTGAAGCCTTGCAGTAACTAAAAACAGACAGCAGAGAGAACTAGAGACACACCAGTTGAGGTTTCTGAAAATTGCGAGCCCCAAGTGAAGCAGTGGGCTTCCTGGGGTTTTAGATCTGTAAGGACTCATAACACTGACCTTGTAGCAAATACAGTTGGCTGCTATGTTTGACTACAGTTTTACTGCCAACAAGTGACTTATGGACCTATACTGTTGTTTGTGTGTTATGTGTGTATGTGTGTTTCTGTGAATGTTGTATCAAACATTTCTTTGCTGATTTACCGTCTATGTTGGCTTGTTGGCAAAGAGAGCAACTGCCCTGCATATGGCCCCAAAACCCAAGTTTCACTGCAAGTAATTTGGTATTTGGTTATTTGATTAATTGCTAAATTGTTAGGGAATTTGCACCACTAAAGTAAAATATCAATTGTGGCGGATCCTGCATTATTACCTAATCTTGAGGCCCTCTGTTATAGAAGGGCCCTAGATCAAAATCTTGTTTTAAGACCTTAATTAATTTAGCTCATATCAGTAGCTGCAACATCTTGGCTTGAGACCCCTTAAAATCAAGCAGTGTCTACTTGCAACCTCTCGTTAAAGTAAAGTCCACCAAAGAGTGATTTTCCCCTCAGACTGATTAATTTGAATACCTGTTAGAGGTAAAACTATCTAATATTTCACAAAAAAGCAAAGATTAAAGTCTGAAAAAATAAGATGAATTCAAATGTGTATAACAAAACAATGTTTTTTTAAAATCTTTTCTATCCTATTCATCCTCTTGTGACCCACTGAACTGGTTTATATTATGCTCACATGATGCATATTCCTAAATAAAGTTGTCTTTAATCAAGTTACCACAAACCAACTGACACACAGCAATCCTGGGGCCCGTTAGTTTTCCAGCAACCAGAGTGCTGGGGGTTTTTCTCGGGTCTGCAGGCAAATATAGCAAAGTTGCCACGTTTAGTCTTTGTGCAGTGTACATGGGGACTGCAGGGTACATACACAACTCACAGAGGGATGAAAGGGGGGGTCAGTAGGAGCCCAAGAGCAAATTATTGCCCCGGGTCCCACTAACAGTTTAATCCTGCCGTGGTTGGTTATTTCCTGAGGTTATATATATTTGCATGTGTGTGTGTCTGCGTGTGTCTGAAGCTATTGTAAGCAAAGCTGTAATCATGCAAACATAGTATAAGGGCCTACTTTCATAACCTGTCTGAGGTTCTATGTGGCATCGAAGAGACAGACAGATATCCCCACACACACACACACACACACACACACACACACACACACACACAGATTTACCTACCTCAGTTTTACTAATACACCATATGAGGTGGCAGACTGAGGTCTCATTGTCCCCGTCATTAACCAACACCTACAACCAGCACCTCCGGCCCTCGCACTTACGCAGTTACCACGACGACAAGAATACTGAGCATTCTTTCTCCGGTTGCCCGGGTGACACTAATTATAGGGTGTGGGAGGGCTCACGGGACGGCAGAATTCCGGAACGACCATAACGACGCAGGAGAGAGGCGTTCAGGGACGCCCAGTGACGAACAAGGGCTTAGTTATACACACACGCCACTCCCTGGTGTGTGTGTGTGTGTGTGTGTGTGTGTGTTTACGAGCAACTTGCACAGATTCTCCAGGGACACGTGTGCATGCCTGCCCTGCTATGATAATTACTGCGAGGAGATCACACTCCAAATGTGTGCGCATGGCATTGCGTGTGTATGTACAAATGAATGTTTGTGTGTGTGAGCATTTGTTAAGGGTGATTAAATGTGAATGTTGAAGAGCGGTCAACACGTCATTCATGTCAATGTAATGGGGCTTTGTGCTGTGTGCATGTTACGCACACATCAAGATGTAGAAAGCGTTTCAAGGAGGCCAGATCTCTCTCACACACATGCCCCATGGCTCTTTCTCAAACACACGCACACAAACCAGGAAGGACACCAGGTCAAGGGCTACAAAGCAAGGGCAAGAGCAAAGGAAAAAGGCCCAGTAAAAGAGCAGAGGGGAGTAGCAAAGAGAGAGCTGACTGGATCAAAAATAAAGTCAAGGCACAGATAGCTGAGGAGGAGAGGCTGAGAGGGAATTGCTTTTTAGCAACAGGGTCAGAGGGGTTGAATACTAAAAGAAGGCCAAAGAGATTAAAAGAATATTGACACAGAGGGAGATTTGTGTGTGCCAGAGATACAGACAGAGAGAGAGACGGGTGTTTGTGTTTTGAGGGAGACAGAAAGTGTGTGCGGTCAGAGCGGACACAGTGAGTGTGTCAAAGACAGGGAGAGTGTGTGTTGTGGCATCGAGTAGGAGCAGGGAGAGTGTGTTAACGCCTTTCACTGGCATAGAAAGAGGTTATCTCTTCAAATACATGGCAGACATGCAGGTCACGGTGGGAGGAAGTTTAGCAGGGATAAAAGGAAAGGTCAAAGGTCGGAAGTGCATGTGCAGGGAGAATGTGAGCAGTAAAGGGTCTATAAGGCTTAGTATCAGACCTCAATAGCTTCTGGAGTTGACCACAAGGTGTCTGATTTACAGAGTATCTAAAACGGTCAAGTCCTAAAAGTTGGCTTCAAATATCTGGTCAGATTCTTGTCAGAGTCTTGTTTAGTTATTCTTTGATTAGACGCTTCCCAATTTAAATCAAAATTTTGCCAGTTGACAAATTAATCTTCACTCAAGAATTCAAGAAGTCAAGAATGAACTGCCAAGCTCAACTTTTAAGCCAACATGGACGAGAAGTGCTCAGAATAATGGAAAGTTTAAACATCTACAGTTCTGCGCCAACCGAGCAAACTCCATCTGCTGACGAAGACCATGTGATATGGTCAGATGCTTCGGAACAAGCCAGTAAGTGGACCTTGAGTTGAGACTGTTTTGTCATCTGCTGGCTCAAAGGTGAAAGGCTCACTTTATATTTCTCAAAGCGAAGTAACGAGAAAAGAATCAGTTTGTTACAGAAACTCAGGTATCACACTGGCACTAGTGTTGAAAATTTCAAACCATAACCATCGCTAGACTGGGACTTACAATCAAATAGAGTGCACATTCTCAAAAGCATGTAATGGCTTCCTCTTTCACACATATAGACACACACACACTACATAGTGATGATGACCAGACAATTGATGTCCTTCAATGACATTACGTGATTACAAACAGCGAGCGATGGTGGTGTTAAGACAGAAACAATCGCTCACTGGAGACACAAACACATGCACATGCAATGAGTAAACACACACAAGGCCACACACAAGCACAAAGGAAGTCAGCTGCAAAGCACAAAAGAAAATGCTACCTTTGCCACACAAAGGGAATGTGTACTGTTGTTTTTTATAAAGGGGCAGCTAGGGATTTTTAATTGTGGAGTAGTTAAGAGTTATTAGGACATCTTATTAAAATATCTTATGAAACCAAATGTATCAAATTAATTAAAAACCTGAATTAATTTCTTTACTGAGAATTCAAACAGAGGAGGTAGAAACAATGTCCTCTCCATACGGGCCGAGATTTCCTAGCAGATAAACCATACGTGTGTGTGTTTTGGCAAACAGAGGAAACATTGGCAGGATAAAATCATTACCATCCCACCTTTCTGCGTGAACGACGTGCACATGCATTGTCTCGCAGATGGGTTGGAAGAGAGGGACACGGGGAAGTCAAACTAAAAGCTTTCCATGTGTGCCAGTAAGCGGGGAAATTAGTTCCATGCCACACACACTTCACGCATTTCTCCCATCATGCCAATTCATCCCAAATGTAGAGGAAGAGAGGGAGAGAGGGAGGGAGGGAGAGAGGGAGGGAGGGATGGAAAGACCTTGCACGGAGTGAATGATGTCAATAACACACAATGCCTGAGGGGAGAGTGCTGGGTAATTGTTGTGTGTGTGTGTGTGTGTGTGTGTGTGTGTCTGTGTGTCTGCATGTGTGTCTGGGGGTGCTTGCCTTACAGTTTCTTTTGTGTTTTCCTGCCTTTTGTTTGTGTCCACGGGTGGCAAGGGACACGCTGTCATGCTCCTTCAACCCTGCCCTTGTGACAGGCTGTGTGTGCGTGTGTGCATGTGTCTTTCTGTGTGTGTGTGTGTGTGTGTGTGTGTGTGTGTGTGTATACTATGTGCATGCGTGGGTGTTTGTCTGTGAAATCCTGTGCGTGCCAGTGAGACTGAGTGAGTCGGGTTGTGAGAAAACAAGTGCATGTCTGTCGGAGGGTGTGTGTCCTGGGAGTTTACTGGTGTACAAACAGGACTCAGTAGTAGTGTAAAAAGTGTGTGTTTATGTGTACATACTGTATGTATGTGTGTGTGACTTTTAGAATAGGCAATTAGAGGGATATTTGACTAATAAAATAACACTAAAATTATGCTTTATTTTGAACAGGTGTAAAAACTAATACACAAATGGTCCATATTGCTTTCTACTGTCTCTCCCTCCTCTCCATCACTAAACTGACCTTACGCTTGACTTCGCTCACTTTGCTGCTCACTTTCAGTCTGGGCAGTGTCTCCTCTCGCCTTCTTCCTCCATCTAACACCCCACCACAGTTCCAGGACTGCAAACTCCTCCCTGCTCCTCCTCCATCTGTGACCCGGCTTCTGTCTTTGTCTGTGCAGGCAGGGGAGGGTCGGAGTGTGTTTGGGGAGGTTGAAGAGCGAGTGAGAGGTACCCGGGCTTGACTATGGAGAAGGAAATGCTTGTTCCCTGGGGGTGTGTTTCTTTCCATGGGGTTTGGAGGAGACCTGGAGGAGCCCTGATGAGACGCTAGGGATCGCAGCTCAAGGAGCTCCTCTTGAGCTTGAGACAGAGCAGCAGTCAGCTCCTCCCTCTCCTCACACTCCTTTCTTACTGTCTCCTGGAGTAACGTCACCTGGATGGTGGTAAGAGAGAGAGAGAGTAGGTCAAGAACTAGTATTTCAGTAAGTTATTTAGTATTGAGTCTTTCTTGAAACAATATTTCTTTTCCTTCAAGCAAAAATAATGGATAACTTTCTCTATTTCCATTTTAAAGAAATAGTTCAACATTTTGGGAAATAATCTTATTAACTTCTTTCTGAGAGTGAGATGTCTGTGAGTTAAGTGCAGAGCTGGAGTCAGGCAGTGTTTAGTTTAGCCTAGCATAAAGACTGAAAACAGGGAAACAACTAGCCTCAAAGTTCAAAAACACACCTACCAACACCTCTGATATGGACTTCTTTACAAGTTGTATCATGTTTGTTTAACTTGTACATTAACAGAAATGTAAGAAACTACAATTTGTGGTTTTAGGGGAGCTGTGTATTGGAACTATCTCTTGGCAAACAACAGCTGGGTCAAAAACAACAGAAGTCTTGACATCACGGTGAGATTGCTATCATTGTCCCTGTACAGAGACAAAAAAAACAAAATTCGTTCTCACTGACTGTGTCGGCGGTTGCACAGAGGTGCTGGGCAGAAGGATAAGCAGATGTTCAGCAAGAAATAGCTCCAATGCGTCAAAACCATGAATTGTCGTTTTTACATTTCTGTTTGTGTCAATCCTAACAAAAACAATAGAATTCCAACACCTGTGGACCCCTACTAATATCTTGAGACTGAATTATTTAAGGACATCTTTGAGAGAGAGAGAGAGAGAGAGAGAGAAAGAAAGAAAGAAAGAAAGAAAGAAAGAAAGAAAGAAAGAAAGAAAGAGAGAGAAAATGTTTTACTTAAATATGAAGAGTAACTTGGATGCAGAAGATAAAGGTAATTTATTAACAACATTAACATTGACAAATTAGCACAATCAAAGAGACTCGGTCAACAAGACCCACACAGGCAAGCTACCTTAACATAGTCACAGCGATCCAGTATTAATAGCACATACAGCACAGGATCATACACTAAAAAAGCAAAAGATACACGTAATAATCATCAGTTAGTGTGCAACACAAGCATCTGACTCAAATACAGATACACAAACTGTTCATATAAATGTAGATTAAAATATATACACACATAGAATACCGGTATGTGTGCATTTCTTTCCAGAATCACAAAACAAAATACTCTAAAATTATTGGTGCTGGGAGGTCAACACATAGTACATTATTTTGTTTACATCTTCAGCTCTACTGAGAAATAGAGCCTCTCTCACGAAGTAAAATGGGATTAAAACAAAGTACAGCTCTTGTTATGCGACAGCCAGACAGAAAAAGGAAAGCTGCTCACTCCAAAGGGCTCTCGCAGAACCCTTCATAGCTTTCTCATGACTTTACATGCATTTCCTACCAATATGGCGCACGGCCATAAATACTGCTCACTGGCTCATTTAATTACAAACACGTGCCATTTGAATGGTTTACATCATTACGACCATCTGCTGTTTGATAACAGACACGTGTTGTATGCATCCCAAAATGGTTGGGTGACAAACTTGAATACTAGAATTTAACAGACCCTTAATGGAAGATTCAGGCAAGTTCCTGTCTGCATGGGCTCCTAATATAATTTACACCGCACAAATCATTAGTCACTGGCTCTGATATTTGACACATGTTTTAAAACAGCAACAAAAAACGTACAGATTGTATAGCAGTTTCCATAATAGATGCATTACATTCTAATTGTATCACATTTTGAAACAAGAAAGGCAGACCACTTCTCTCGCATCAAGAAAAGGACACTTATACTTTAATGACACTATGTAATGCTTGCTGAACTGCGGCCACTGTGGCTACAAGTGATAATTACAGATTAATGGTAAATGCTGAAACATAGATACATAGTTACAGTAGCTCAAGAAGAGGATTCACAAAGTCAGTGAAGTGACTCAGTAATGCCAGCTATACAGCAATATTCATCTAAACTTTGTTAACATTAGCCACCATAAGCTACTGCTCATACCAGACCAAGTAAGGCTGTATCTGCAAAACCCCTGAGTGTATTTTTATTGTATATTTAATTAATTTAACTTCTCATTTGTAGGAGGAAGAATGTGTTATTTCTTCTTTCAAAATTTACAGTCTTGCTGAAATGTTGAAACAATTTGAAGAGAAAATATTGAGCTTGCAATCCGAGTGATCCACTCGTGTTGCCATTGGTCTGTACTGTTCATCACGTCATAAACCACACTTTTATAACTGCGTCAAATATCACACAAAACCCTTTGATTTTATTGATCTAAATTGCCAGATGAATAAAATGAAACTAAAATACCCGACTAAAGTAGCCATTATTTGTGAGCCTTTAATATGCTGACTAGCCAGACTGTACATTCAACATCCGTCCATCAATTTCACCAGTTATCTGGACCTTGTCTGATATGTGACACTGTGTGAACAGCTCCCTTTTGCCGTCATGCAGAATGATTATAGGTTAAGGGATGATCCAAAACATATGTTGCCTTAAAGGGAGTTATGTGTGTGTGTTTCTGAAGGTAAAATACAGTATGCATCTCTCAACTGCCAGGTGCTAAAATGCACATGTGTTGGAATAACACTCTTGATCTACCTCCCATGTTTGTCTGTCAATGTGTGTACATATAGCTTTAACGTGGTGATCTCTGTATGTCCAAATCTGTTCAGTGAGGGAAATCCCCACTGATGAAGGACATATAGTAAATGTGTGCATACTCTCTTCTAACACTCCTATGTTGTGTGCGGTTTTCTTTACATGTTTCTGTAATTGTGCCTATGTGCCACTATATCCATGTTCCATGTGCAGTGTGTCACGCCTTATACAATTGTATGCAATTATTGTGAGAGTGTGTGTGACAGTTTGCCACTTCCTTTCAGTGTGTGTATGCAAGACTTGGAGTGTGAGTCTCATTCCTGCCTGTTTTTATGCAGGCATGTGTTAGATCCCGTGTGTGTGTGTGTGTGTGTGTGTGTGTGTCGGTGTGTGTGTGTGTATGTGTGTGTGTGTGTGTGGTGTCGTGCATGCCAGTCTAGCTGTAGAGACAGACAGCCATCATTAGGGGCTCCTAGTGAGAGCAGGATTACAGGGCTAGTAGATGGAAGTCACACGCAGACCCACAGAGCCCCTGCTTTTAATCTAACACTGTAAACCACATTCCACCGGCAACAAAAACACACATACACACGCACACACACACAAACTATATATACACATGTGCAAAAAACCCTCATCAGCATACTGTATGTAGGGTTGCATTACGAGGGACTAGCACACCCAAATGCAGATAGAACATATAATGCACAGATACACACACGCACACTTATTTTTGACCTTGCGTGTGTTGTGTGTGTTGACCTTTTCCTCTTGTCCTGGTCCATCCGCAACAAAGTCAGAGAGGGAGGGGAGGGGGAGGGAGACAAGAAGAGATAGGGAAGGGGGGGGGGCGGTGGAGGAACAACATAATGACAGAAAGACAGAGAGAAAGAGTTTGGGTGGGCAAAGAGAGACAACAAAGCAAAGCAGTGAGGGAGGAGAGAGATTCAGACTGAATGGGGCACTACCAGAGTGTGTTTGCGTGTGCGTTCTTGTGTCTCTTATGCTTTACTTATTTCCAACCTCATCACCGTACTGTATCAGCCATAGAATGACATGCTTGTTCAAGATTATATATTAACTTTTTTTAAGGTAATGATGAGAGATAGACTGTGAAAGTTTGAAACAAAACACTGTAGCACTGAGATAAAAACATCTGCAATATTGTTATACTATTTCTTAAAGACATTATGCTGCAATTCATAATTTAATCATAAAATAAACTTTTATATTACTTAATTTCTGTCAATAAAGCCACCGGATACGAAACACATTCACACACATGTATTGTTATTAAATGAATGTGTTCAATGATATTGTAATGGTAAAGACTATCCAAAGGTTCAGTGACTAATGTGAAACTCTGATTATGTGTCATTCAAGATTGTGCTCTTGGTAGTAAAGTGGTTACAATAGTGTATTTATTGAATACAATCATAGGCAAGGCAAATGTGTCCTTTAGACACTTGGTACATTACAGTAGCATAGTTCTAATTTGTCTTTTTTCCTTTCTTTGTTCAGTTTTTGTGACAATGACACAGATTTTACCTGATTTTTGTTGTTCACGCCTAAAATGACTCTTTGATCCCAAGAGAAAGATTATCATTTTGTTGTCTTGAAAACTGACTGGGTGAAAGGTCACTCATATGCTCCAACACTTAATGATGAAAATGCCTATTTGATATTGCAACAGTATCTTGGCAATGGAGCGATATCACAAGGTCATGATCAAAACCTGATTATCTCTAACCAACACACACATACAAACATCCATAGATCCATAAAACTTTTATAGAGATAATAAATAGAATAGATAGAAGATGGATGATAGAAGCTTTGGTTTGATTTAGATAAGAACTGAGAGAGATCATTAGAGACAGAACTGAGGAACAGAGTCAAAAGGCCAGGAATACAGAAAGAAAGAAAAAGAAAAAACAAAGGTCATCTAACAGGATTGTATTGATTGATCTGCTCTAAAACTATAGACATAGCACAGTAAAAAAAGCCCCCTTTAAATTAGATGAGAGAGAACAGAAAGAAACGGGTGGTGGGGGGAAGGAGCTGCTGTGCTGAAGGTCCATGAATGACATAAAAGAGCATGTCAGCTGTGAAATTGGCATCAGGGCACCTTGAACTTGCTGAACCTATCTGGACAGGCACTCTGAGAGGGAGGCGGTTAAAGAGACAGTGGGAGAACAAAAAGGGGGGGCTGTCGGACTGCAGCAGTAAAAAGCTGAGCTGGATGAGAGAGTGAGGAGGAGGAGAAGGAAAGGAGGTGATGAAGGAGTGATGAGAAAAGGACAAGAGGCACTGACTTTGTGACCTTTCTAGACTAGGAATGGATGCCCATCTCCCACTTTGATTGATGAGTTTTCTGTGATATTGATTGACATGTGTATTAATGAATCATCCTCCACCTTTAAAATTGAACCATTTTCCTTAACAGACATTAATGGAAAGACCTACCGTTCCTGCCTTCAATAAATCTTCTGTGGTGGCGCACAATTTATAAAAAGTATAGTCACATTTGTGCAGAATGCGATTAACTGTTAAGGATGAAATGAATAAATCAATTATTCAGTGGGACCTTTGCCCCCTCATTTATAATTCCACTGGTATTGTTGACATTTTCTACAGAAGTTTGGCTTTCTACGGAAGTTTCACCCGCGCATCTGAATATGGTGTTGGGCTGACAGATTTATATGTATTTAGGATTTGTTCACACATGTAATATTTGTCCACAACACACACTAGCCACATGTTTTAATATTTTACAGTTTTAAAGCTACACTAATTGCTATTTTTATTTTAACAACAGATTAAATGACTATGTGTAATGTGAGAGTGACAACCCCACAGAGAGTTAGCATCCAATCTGCAGTTCCCCTCATTTGTACAGAGCATGTTAGGGTCTTTGAGCTCATTGTTTTGGTTTCACGACTTTACTGTTTAGGTTCCCTCTCACCGCTCTCATCAGCTGTTTTCAGCAAAAGGACTCTGATAAACCAGCTGTACACTACCTGCCCAGCACCGAACAGCACACAAAGTTAGCAACTAGTTGATGAACATGGAGCATTTAACAGCTAAAAAGCCAGATATTTCCCTCAGGAGTTGGTGGAAGCCAAAACAGAGCTAAAAGGAGAGTGAATATTGGACTTTCATTCATCAGGTGGACACAAACACTACTCAGAATGAATGCTTATGTTGCTCTGTGGCTATATTGCTGGATGTGTAAATAGGCAACTGTTTGCCAGCACATTTGCCATATTAACTGTATAAGGTAATAATATGTGAATGTTGTGTTTACAGCTTGTTGTAGCCAAAAAATGAATTAACACTGCTTTAAATAAAATTTTACACATATTTGCTGGCCAATTACATGCTAAGTTGTGTGTGTTTGTGTATGCCACTGTGTGTGTATGTTAGTGGTCAGACAGCTGAGGTGTGTCGTGACTGCTCCCCTGGAGACAGGCGCCCATATGTTAACACACACATACAAAGACTGAGATATACACATACACACAAAATCTCTGGCAAAGTCACTCTTGCTCATCACTATAGGACGCTCCCCTTCCTGTCTTGTCTTTGTTCTTGTTCATAAATGTGCTCCCTCACTCTCTTTCATTCACTCCCTCGCACACACACACACACACACACACACACACACACACACACACACACACACACACACACAGTTGCCTTCCTTCATTCCTCCCTTCCCCCAGGCTCTTCATATGTACGCCTCATCCTGCTTCCCCTATGTACTGCCTCCCTCTTTTCACTTTTTGTTTCACAATTTAATTCAGCTCCATTTGGATGGTGCTGGCACAGAAATCCATCACTGCATCCATCACTTTGGCACTCCGCTGCCAAAGCAAATATTAACTCTGTCTGTCTCTATCTCTCTCCATTTAAACTCTCTCACTCACTTCCTTTTGCTGTGACCACACACACACAAACACACACTTACTAAATTGAATCCAGCTCTGTTTGAATACCGTTGTCACAGAAACACCAGTAGAATATATAAAGCAAATGCAAATCTCTCTTTCTTTTTACATGTACAGAGACAACTTTTTCTCTGTTTTTCTTCATCTTGTGAGGACAATTGAACACCACACAATAGAGAGGAATTAGCAACACACATGCACAGACAATGACATACGCACACCTCTTCTTGTAGTTCAGCATTCCTCTCAGTCATCAGCTGTAGTTCAGCTTTAGCTTGGCTCAGCTGTAGTGCCTCTTGCTGTTGGGAGCGCTGCAGCTCCTGGTGTATCTCCTCCTTTCTCCTCCTCCTCCTCTCCTCCTGCAGCTCGTCTTGCAGCCCTCGTAGCTCCTGCTCTCTCTCCTCCATCTGGAGAAAAACAATAAAAATAGATTCCAGTCTGTGAATATTTACATTTTCATTTAATTATGACTATTTAAATGTTAATGTGTTTTGTCATGAACTGTTAAATGGAAAGAAACACTGGAGGATGGCTTTGGATTTGCTCTTTACTCACTCATATCATTCATCGCATCGTCACATGTGATATCTCAAATACCACAAGAAATTATGCTTTTCAGCATTCTGTTTTTACGCTGACTCACGCAAATGTCTTGCGAGGATTACAGGGAAATCAAGAAGACATAAATGTCTTCAATTCTGCGATTTCTGTTACCTCATCTAGATTTTGCACAGGAAGTGGGTAGGAGGGGAATTTGCAGTGCCAGAAACAGTGGGAGCAGAAGGGGTTGAACTGGAATTCTTAATTTTACTACACTACGGAAATTCATTAATTGTCACCACCTGTCATATTAGTGGTTTTACATCTATTGAAACGACTATGCTCTGGGTGGATATATATTTCAGGGCATGGGTAATAGTAGGCCTGTTCACCGAATGTGTCATTGTTTTCTGTTGCCTATTACAAATGCATTTCATTGATATATTTTTGCCATGTAATGTTGTGTTCAGTGGTCATTTTTATTTATTTTCATTTTCAAAGAACAGGTACGTGCCTTCTGCTGAAGCTGTGTGCTGTCTCGCTGGTACTGCAGAAGCAGCAGTTGGTTCTTCTCCCTGTCAATTGTCAGCTCTAACTCCACCTCCCTGCGAAGCTCCTCCATCTGCTCCCTCAGGTGCAATGCATTCTGGGTTCTCTGCTCCTCCAGGGCTGCAGCCAGCTACAAAATCAAAAACGAAGACAAAGGATGCATTTTCCCACCAGTTTAAGTGTGTGTGTTCATTCTCACACACAATGACGACGCTACTGCACATGCAGTTTTGACTTCTGAGACTTATGACCATATAAAATAAACTTTTCATCATCAATAGCATAGTGCGTGATGAAAACTCCAAGTAGAAGTTCAGTCTAGCCCACATCCTAAGGCCTGTCTCTAATTCAGAGTCCTAAAAGAGACCGTGAAGTGTTGATTTTTTCATGATATAAACAGGAAGGAGGAAGGTCACACAAAGCTTTGTCACAGAGTTCAACAAAAAGTGCTGAGACAGACATGAGTAGACATCAGTGGTGTATCAAATTGCTGGTTACAAACACTCACACAACCTGAAAATGTGTCTAATGATAACCTTTTAAAGTTTTTGTAGCTGCGAGGGAAGGTTTTTGAAAAGACTTGGCATTGCTTTCTAACCCTTTAAAACAGAATCAGTGCTTCTGTAAACATAGTTAATAGTTTCTAACCACTAAAAGACACTTTTGACAAATGTGTTATTGTTCCATGTTGCGATATATATATCACTCCTGTGCGAGCTCTAAATAGAAACAATGTCTTAACCCTATTCATAATATATGAGGGGGATTTTGAGTGTGACAATGACGGCAGTGTGACTGGCCTTGTCATCAGCCTCTGGCAGTCAAAAATTGAATTGTTGGGGACATAAAACGACAGCTTTGGCTCTTGTAAGAGTGGCGCCCAAGTTGCATGTGACATATTTTTAGTCAGGCTTGGCCAAGGCTACCTTGTTTTCTAGAAGATCAGACAAACAGAGTATCAGTGTCATGGGCTGGGATCATTGTGGCTGTGAGTGTGTGTGTGTGTGTGTGTGTGTGTGTGTGTGAGTGTGTGTGTGTTTATCTGTGTGCGTGTGCCTGTGTGCATCAGAGCGTGCAAGTGTGAAAAAAGAAATAGTGGATGTGGGCAGGTTGGCGTGTGAAAATGTGTGTATTTGAGCCTGTGTGTGCGTGTGTATTATGCTTGCGGTTTGAGAGACTGTATGAAAGAGTAAGATTGCGTGTGTTGGATCAAATGAGAAAACACCACTTCCTCTTTGCTGGGTGAATGTACGTGTGAGGAGCATGGATGGTTTGTGTGTGTATTTCCTTTTGTGTGTGCGTATGTGTGTATGTACACAGCTGCCATTTGTATTTAAAAAGTACACAAGAGTGACCACTTCCTTTCCATGGGTATGAGCCCATGTGGAGTCAGGAAGCCCATAATGAACAACAACCTGTGTGGACATGTGTGTGTGCGAGCCGTCTTTACATGGGCAGAATATGTTTTAGTGTGTGTGTTCATCTGTCATATGGCATGTGACATTCTTATATCTACAGTATGTTTGGCACTTTTTGGGATCGGAGAATAGACTAAGCCAAACATAATTCTCTCATCTGTTCTGTTACAGTTGCTCTTTAATGACTGAGACCAAAAATGCTTGATGGCACTGTGGGTTTCTGTGATGCAATTTGTGGGGTTAAATGTGTTTTTTCAGCAGAATTGGGTCAGTGGTTAAGATCAAGTACATATCAAGTGAAACATAGTGCTCAAACAGAACTGAAGTTGAAAGACTTTCAACCCTTAGCTTAAGAAAATCGTATACTGTAGCGATAGTTTAGGCCCACTGCTATCACACATTCCCAACACTGTGGTGTGCATAATTTTAAGAAAAGTAAAGAAAATTTTTTGCTAAACTTCAAGTCATAGAAAATTAGTGTGATTCCTGTATGTCAACTGATTCTGTTTAATTCTTTTACTAATAACCTGAGAACTGGAGCAATGGACCTCAACCTCGAAATCTGTATCATGGTCTTCAGTTTTAAAACCAGTGGCAACCTGATCTTTCTTAAGCAAAGGCACGACACTGTCAAATGCACAGCAACAATGTTTTTCTTATAAAAAGATTAATTTGTAAAAAGAAAAAAAAAAGTTACAAATGAGAAATAAAATATGAGACGACTGTGATTTAATGATAATCTCTTTTTTTTTTTTGGCAACAGTTCCTCTTTGTTGTGACGTTCAACTAAACCTCAGTGACTCTTGCCGCCAGACAAGCAGACAGTCAGACAGTGCAAGAGACACTACTACACTGTTTGACTAATAAAAGACAGATTGGTTTTGTGTGTGTGTGCGAATTTGGTTTATCTGGTGTCAAACAGACTGGTGGTCTTGGAGCCTCATAATCTTATCCACATTGTGTGTGTCAGGATCCTCCCTATTAAACTCCTCTGAACTGTGACAATGGCTTGGATGCTGTCCTAACGTCTATTTACTTCAACACACTGGAACGAAATGTCTGCCAGTCATAAACTGATACACCCACAGTCACTGAGCTTATGAGTAATGCTTTGATCTGTTTGAGTTCATCACACATAATTAAAACATTACATCTATAGACCATATAACCAGTATCCAGTTACACTGGTAAAACCTTCAGTTAGAAAGATGACTATCTTAATGGCTACCCGCTGACACTGAGTCTGGGCCAGTGTTTATTTTATTTTACTTATGTGTACCGTTCCTGTAATGATGGATTAAACCCAAATTAGCAGGCAACTGAAATACGTTGGATAGCTGCTAACTTGCTCACAATGCTTGTGGTTCCAGTGTTTTAAAGGAGCAAAATGGGACATTTCTGGCATTCAGGGTTGGAATAGATCAGGATTTACATAGCTGATACCAATCCATAAAATAAAATGCCTGGATCGGGACAGACCGCAATCCTACAAATTGGTATACTATTGTTGTTGGTTATTGTCTAATCAGTAGTAATAGGGTTAATGTAGTATTGGTAAAGAATTACCTTTGAGGCCATTTGCTGTCTGCAGTCTTCCTCCATCTTGGTCAGAGCTCTGCCATGGGACTCTATCAATATCTCCCTGTAAACACACACACAAGAAAAACAGAAACTATATGAATACTCAGGGCAACATACACACACACTGAAGCATTCAGTCATTCAAATATCTTTGTAATGAAAGACAAGTAGACCGTATGTACAACTTAAAAGTGTTTCAATAAATCTGACAACTAATAAATGTAGCATCAGGTCAACAGCAACATCTGAAACCATGTTCAAATAGAAACTGCCCTAGGACCAAATAACTCATCCACTTACTTAATACAGCCAACAGTCTTCCATCTGTTTCTAAAACCATTACCGCTCTGCTGGAAATGCCTTCATATTCCCATATGAGACCAAATAACATGTTCACAGTCACTGGCTGCTTTAGCTCCTGGAGTTTTACAAAGACCCTTTGTGCCCTCGATGTAAATGAAGAGACCCAAGCGCAGACAGATAGAGGAAATGTACCACAACAAATCATCCATATATTCCGACACCAAATACAAAATCAGAGAAACAGACTTGTAGACGTTGTAAAAAGTAACATGCAGTGACACAGACAGACATGAAATTTGAGCTTTAACAGTCAGTGAGTGAAATAAGTGTACTCGGCAACATAAAATGCTCTCTCTCTCACACACGCGTGAGATTGCATTAACGATTCTTACAGTGCAGCACTTTCTGCAGTTGAATAGATAAGTACGTAAGGCAACATCACTTCAGAATCTGTCACGATCCAAAAAGCTCTGATAATATTTACACATGCTTCTTTTTTGATGATCCTCTCAGCATGTCAGGTTGCATAAAGAATATATAACATGAACACTCCCAAACGTCTCTGGGGAAAGAGACAGGGGAATGAGGAAGGAAAAGAAAGAAAGAAAGAAAGAAAGAAAGAAAGAAAGAAAGAAAGAAAGAAAGAAAGAAAGAGTGAGATGGAGTTCAGATAGCTAGAATGCGTGAATTCCATTGATTTGTTGATCTTATGTCCAAATATAATGTGTCATTTCAGCAGCTGGTCTGGCTGATAAGATGTGAAGCAGCATAAATCTTAAACCAGCCAGAGACAAATTGAGGAACTGACCGTTTATCACCAATGTTTATACAGTTAGAGCTGGCGGAAAAGGCTCTTTGGGGGAGCTCTCAAAGACTTTGAGCAGCAACAAGGATTCTGCTGGAAGAACTAATCACCAAAAACAAAGAAATAAAATATATTAAACAAACTTCAGAGATAGCTGTAAACACATATGAATATTTGATCTCAGCAAAGTCAATAATATCAAAGAGGTGTCTGCATATGCATATGCACACACACACACACACACACACACACACAATAGCATGAGAACATTTCAAATCATATACACAAAATGAATGAAATACAATGACACAGTGACTGCCTTAGGGCACTTTGTGTGTAAGTGGGCCCATCTGTATAGGAGAAGCGTGTGAGCTGATGTCTGTGTGTGTACAAGTGTGCACACTTGACTATGTGTATATCTGATAGTGGAGTAGATGATCTGCAGTATAATAAAGAGCAGCAGCTACATTCCATCTCTTTCCTAGTCGGGGCAGACACAATATTATTCACTCCACTGGCTCTGGCTAATCACATCAGCCTACGCACCACACACACACACACACACACACACACACACACACACACACACAGAAGCACAAAAATAGATGCAGACAGACAGCCATGCATGAATGCTCCCTAAGAGTTGCAAGTTTGAAGCCAAGATCGGACTCCTGAAGCTCATTTAAATGTGTCCCATCCTTGTTAATAGACAGGAGTCAAGCATTATGAAACTACCCACCAGTTTACAGTTAAGACTTAACTGGATGAGAGGATTTGACAGTTTTATGAAGCTGAAGCCTTTTTAATATGTAGCAAACTGCTGATGCATGTTTGCGTGTTTGTGTCCCACTGTCAGATGTAATTCCGTCTCTCTGATTATCAAAAAAAGTAGACCCCTGCAAAGGTAGTGTACCAAAAGTTTTAAAATCAACTTTGAGCCTGTGTGTGCACGTGTGTGTGCGTTTGAGTGTGTTGGCATGTGTGTCCGTGCGTGTGTCTAACCCCCCGGTGAGCGTGAGCGTGCAAATTCAGCCCTCAGAAGGAGGTCTGGGGGGATTACAGGGAGGAATGATGGGAAAATCTGGGAGCACTCTCTCATTCACTCTCACGCCAGGCTGCTTTTAAGGACAGGCGTGTGTGTGTGCAGTGTGTGCAGTGTGAGCGGCTGCTACCTCATCAAAAGGCACAACATTTTTCCACTTTATGCTGCTGACACAATCTTTGTGTGCACACGCAGACAAAGAAGGCTGACTCGACTCCAAATGATATCCGATTTTTACAGCGAAGCTCAAGGGCAATTTTAAATAGTTTTTACTGTGTATGAATCAACAATGTAGATCAACAGTTAACAGGAATCTCCGCTGACATCACATCATACATCCTCTATGCTTTGTTTCAGGGAAATAACTCTCCACCTGGAAAGATGATTAAGATTTCAAAGTCAAGAATCTTCTCACACTCACCCACGCTTTCAAAGCAGGAATGGACTGCCTTGTAAAAAATTTGACATATGAATTTAAAGCAATGGCAATTTATGACAAGTGAATAAAAAGGACTGAGAACCACAATATAAGTAAAGACCCAGACAAAGATGATATAATACTTTCCACTCTGGGAAACAGGGAGAAAAATGGAGAAAATACAGAAACAAAAGAGAAAAAGAGCTGCAAGAAAGTGGTAAATAGCTGAAGGAAATATCTTATAGATGTGTTGTTGACATTAATCTTTTAAAGTCTTTTATTAGCCTAATTGTGTAAAGCCTAAGGCATTAAACCACTTCTCTGTATAAGGACAGACAGAAGGGTGAGTTTTTGAGATCATAATTTCTGTCACGAAAACATTCCTCCGCTGCTTGAAACCACTTGAAACAAGTCCTCTCGCATTTAACAGATGGATGAGGAGCCGCACAGATACTCCTGACCTCTCTTGACTTTTAAATCTTTTACTCTCTCCACTTTCTGCCACTTTCACTCTTTTTTCCCCTCTCCCTCCTCTTCCCCTCGCTCGTGCTGTCTCTCTGTTTTTAACTTTGTGTCAGTTATATCAAATCAAGGGCAAGCTGTCATGTTTCGTGTGTGTGTGTGTGTAGATCGTGTGCGGCCCCTGTGACCCAGGCTGTGTGCATGCGAGAGCCAGACAGTGTGTGAAGTAACCACTGCAACCACAGTCACGGTCTCCATCCCTCCTCCCTACAACAATCCCTCAACCCCTGCCTCCCACCCTCTCTCTCTCTCTCAGCCTCCTCTCCTCCTTCCGTCCCTTCTTCCTTTCCTCTCTGTGTCCTTTCATGCTTCTCTCCATCCGCCTCCCTCTATTCCTTCCATCATCCCTCTCCACTCATATGTCTTTCTTCCATCCCACAATCCCACCGCCCTGGCCTGGGGAAACCATTGTCTGCTGGTTACTTAGCTTGTCCTTTTTTACTGTCACTTCATAACTGGTTTTCATCAACATCTGCATTGTTGCACATTACAAGATTCATAACTGCAGGTCCAAGTCAACCTATAGACAACGGAGGAAATTACCCTCGTTATCGTGACTGAGTGACCTTTTTCAGTAGCAGTAATTTGGCTTTAATTTAAGTTTGTTTTGACTTCTGGATTATACCCCTCATTTTAAAAACATCAGTTTTGGAGGACAGATTTTGCTCCTAACTGGCCACTTATAGTACTGAATAAATCACAACATCAGTTCTTTACTATGGTTGTTTTATTTAAAAAGAAATCTAGTGTTAACTCTTTAACCACCTGTACTTGCTATACTGCTTTATAGCTAGAATCAA
The DNA here is from genome assembly GCA_005408345.1 of Macquaria australasica. Classification (NCBI taxonomy): domain Eukaryota; kingdom Metazoa; phylum Chordata; class Actinopteri; order Centrarchiformes; family Percichthyidae; genus Macquaria; species Macquaria australasica. The sequence continues at coordinate 877,298 of SEMN01000109.1, forward strand.
CAGCTAGAGGCTTTATCTGCTAGGATCGCAGAATCATCGTGTGGACTAACATCTGCAAAAAAGTTTAACTCATCAACTTTACACATTCTAAATGAGCTACTTTGATGAGCGAAATTACGAGTATTTGACTGTCCTGACAGCTGACTGATTCAAAAGGCATACAGTAGGTTAAACATTACATGAGCATGAAGGGGAATACAGCTATATATTCTCTTTCCACAGCCTCCTACTGGAGATAAACAGTTTTAAAGGCCATATTAACCCACATTAACCCTGCAAAGGGCTTATTACGCAAGGGATATAACCTCAGTGTGAAATGTGTTTTAACTCTACAAAACAATTTACCACAGTTACAATGGGATTGCACAAATGGGTCCTGGGGGTGGAAAGCTTGTCTCTGGTTAGATCATGCAACAGAAGGGTTGGCACAGGGTAATATGCAGTGACAGGGTGGCAAAGAGGGTGGAGTGTGTGTTTGGGTGTGTGTGTGTGAATGAGATAACAAGGGTTAAAAGGGGACACAGATGGAATCAGATTAGATTACTGTAATATAGGAGGCTTGGTAAGAGGAAGCACAGGAGAAGTGGTGATAAGGCATATACTGTCGAAGTGTAGGATGAATCTGTGCATGTTTAACAAGGGAACAGCGTGTCCTTTCATGGGTCACTGGAAGTCAGTGGAAGTGGTCAAATTTCTTGACTTTATAACGAGAAAAAAACAAAAACGGTTTTGGAATGTGTGTGCGTGCACGTATGTGTGACTGCTTGTGGTCGGGACATAAAATGAGTACAGTCAAGTCAGTAATCCAGCCTTTTCCTCTCTGAGCATCTGAAGAAAGGACATTTAGACACAGACACACACACACACATTGACCATTAGACCTCCAACAAGTGAACTCAGTTCAGATGAGGACATGGCAGAGACAGTCTTGGGTGTCTCTTTGTGTCCCACCAAGCCATTGATATTTATTTAAATAATGAGATCAACTGGAAAAATTGAACTATTTCAGCCTAGAGGGGCATGCTTTCACTTTCCAGTCTACCACAGAGTTTTAGCGCTCAGATATTTGGTAATTATTCAATATTCAAAACTGATACTATCGCCTCTAATTATCTACAGCAAAAAAAAATGCTATTGTTTTTACACTCTTTGAAAGGATTGTTCAATAGAATAATTAAATCAAAGGACATTTTCACAAACGACCTGTAATCCCTCCCCATCATAAGACTTTGATTTAATTACGCAACGCTCGCTGATGTTTCCCCTCGACAACAGGACAGAAGGGACACAGAATGGTGAGTTTGACTGTACAAGGTAAGATCCTCAAACAAGAAAACAAAACCCTCTTATGCAAGATGTCGGAAGGAGTATTTGCTATGTGAGGCCAACTCCATGATGAAGGTCATAGGTTGCAGTGCTGTCCCATACATGATATACTGCATATACTAATATATACATTTGTCATCTATTTGGCTCTCCTGCGCTACAGTACATATTTCTTTCAGTGCCAGGGTCCTCAATGTATTACTTGGAGAGACAGCTGTGTACTACTGAAGAAAATATGGCTTTCCATGACAATTTGTAAGTGTTTCTGCTTGTACCTATTAATCTTTCTTTTTTGTTTCACAGTGTCACAGTTTTTTATATATGGGGTCATTATGTGGTTTTCAGACCACCTCTTCTCAGAGAAATAGAAAATAACAGTTAGATGCAAATAAATGATAAGGCACACAAACCACTTGTCAATGAAATGTGATCATCCTTATGCTGGATTGAAAAGAATGTTTCTGTGATTCAGTTTTTTTTTTAAAAAGATTAACTCCTGTCACCGCAGCAGCAGCAGCAGCAGCAGCATCTGAGTCTGGAGCACAGTTCTTCATAACCCAGGACAAATTCCAAGTCTTTGAAATTACTCCGACCCTTATAGGCAAATTTCATACTTATAGATCTTGCCCAGAAACACACTATAACCACATTCACATAACACACACACAAAAAAATGGCAAGCTGGTGGCTTCTTTATTGATTACTGCAGGTATGCTAGAGATGTGGGGGGAGGTTCTGTTAACTGCAGTGGTGAAAGGTGCGTGTTTGTGTGTGAATACACACTTAATGTAGCTTTATCTTGGATGGCTTTATGGTTCTTCTCGTGGTAATGGTTTTCTTGGACGATAAAGTTGGTTGCAAAGAAAACCAACGAATTGTTTTGTTTTCACGGAAATCTCTGGAAAGGTTCCCGCTGATTGGAGTGTCCTGCCTCCTGAGGTCACGAGGTGGTCAGGTTGCTTGACTGCATAATCTGGAGTTAATAAGATGATTCCATCATCCCTGTCTTTGCGTCTCTGAAGCCATAAAGTGGAGACTCTTGGTCCGAACATGCAGTCCTGGTGAACAGAGCTCTGGTGCGGGGAAGTTGAGATTTGTCCACTGGTGATTCTATTAGCTGCTTAAAGTATTCTTAGGATTTGTTGCAGGACTCTTGTGTTAAAGAGGATAGCAGTTTTATTGTCTGGTGTCAGAGGTCAAGGGTGCTTTTCTTGTTGGATTCTGGTTGGTGCGGCAGTGAGGTCGTTGGCAGCAGTTTGATAAGTCTGCTCTTCACACTGAGGTCAACTCCTACACCTCTTTGATCCTGCATGGAAAAATACACATAGGAAATACTCCATCCAATGTACTGTAGTGCAGGAGGGCTGAATACATGACATATCTGTATATTTGTATATACTGTATATATTATATAGATTTATGGGACAGCTCTGTGACCTATGACCTTCAGCATGGAGTTGACCTCTTAGGCCCTGCATGAAAAGTAAAAAAATACACATAGGAAATACTCACTCCAACATTTTGCAAAAGAGGGTTTTTAACTATACAAAAGATGAAAAAAGTAGGCCTACAGGTTAAGAAAAGCCTCTGATGAAAACTAAACTTTCATCAAGATAAAAACAGTTTTCCTCTGCTCTTAAAGAGCTAATGGAGATAATGTTGTTTTGATCCAGCAGCAACAACATGATCCCATTTCAACTTGGAAAAATGTTTATTTAAACTTCAGTTTGACATAAAGCTCCTGATAGGAGTAAATGTAGCGCTATGTAACACGCCTGAGATTTGAGCTCTGTCCAACAACAGAGCAATCAGGGACATGTAGTCAAAAAAACCCAACTAGATAAAGTATTGACATGGATAAACACCCGTAAATGCAAAGTTATTGAGTAGCGTGCTAGGCAGTGTGAGCCAGCCACACAAGGAGAGGTAACACCTTACATAAGAGACTGGGAACAGCTCCCAACACTCTTTTAAATCTAATCACTCTGCTCTCATTGAAAGACGTAGGCCCTTAGTTTAGCACTGACAAGAACACATACACAGGATTCCTGCCTGCACTCACCCCATGTCCACTCAGACTCAAAAGGGTTGTAAATATTTAACATTAGAACAAAACAGCCTATTTCCCAACCAGGGATTTAGACAGCCACCAGTCTGTGGTCGTGGTGTCACTGTTAAGAAAAGCAAAGCACAGCAGTGCAGTGAAACTGGTTCCCAGTAAGCTTTAATTGGTAGGCACTTCAGCCCAATATGACATGGGTTTCTGACAAGCTTTGAGTAGGACCAGAACAAATAAGCCAACATCAAGACATCTGTAGATATTATATGTTAAGAGTTTAACACAAAAAACTCTGCTACTGTGCTATATTAAAACTGTGTGGGTGTGATTTGATCAGATTTGATTGACAGTAACCAAACAACCCACCAACTGTCTTCAGCTTTTGATTCAAATGTTGCAAAATACTGATTAGTGTTTTCAAGTATGTGACATCATCTTTTTCTAAATGAAACCCCTGCCCACTTCAAACCAGCAAGAAGAGCACAGAAACAAAAGAAATGACGAAAACTGTTCTAATTTTGATATTGTGTGACTCTATCACACATGGTAAGAAGCTGATTGAGAAAATAAGTTTTGTACCAGTTTGTATACCAGCCACTTACTGGTGCTAAAATTTAAGACCATCATACACATTTCAATGTTTAAGATTCGTTTCTCCATTTTTTAGGTTGTAAATAAATAATCAGAATCAGATGAATAAAATATTTGTGAATAGAATAGAATAGAATAGAAGCAGATGTAAACAGAGCAGAACAGATATCACAATCATGACCTTTCTCTCCTCAGCTCTCTCGTTTCCTGCTGGACCTTCTCCAGAGCTTCCCTCAGTCGTGTCACTTCCTTTTCAGCCACGCGGTGCTTCCTGTTCATTTGTTCCCCTCTCTGCTGCCATGACGACAGCTGCTCCTGTGCGGTGTCACACCTTCGTTGGCATGATAACCACCTCTCGTGTTTCTCCTCCAACTCCCCTTTTAACCTGTTGAAAATATGCAGAAGATGAGCGTGGGCACAAACACACACACAAGGTTACTGTCCATACTGTAATATTCTAGGAGGAAATATTTTTCATGTATATGGGGCATGTGTATGAATAACCACACGAACGCATACATCTGCAGGAACACAGTAACTCTATACTGGCAGGTCAACAGGTGAGTGTTAAGCGTCAGAGCAAGTCTGTTACATAAGAGAAAAACCGTTTATTCTCCAACCTTGTCAGGCTCCTTATAGTCAGGTGGTTGACACACACAAACACACCAAAACTGGGCCAAACCCTCAATTCAAACACCTATTCTGTTTTTATGTTTACTAAAACAGACAGGCAAGGCTCTCCACACAGGTCAAGGACCAATTCATTGCAGTGTTGTTCTGACAGTAATACTGAGAATACACGTACATGAAAACACGGTAATGAACACTTAGTGAATGTGCGTGGTCTGCCTTATTAGAGCTTCTTTTTGGTAGATTTACCCCTTTATCAGGAGACAGCCGAGTGGGATGAAATGTTTTTGGAAAGAGAGTTCAAGTTAAGAAAGAGATGGACTGATAGAGACAGAAAGAACAGTCCAAACACAAGAAGAGCTGCTTCCTCATCTCATCTCTCCTCCTTACTCTGAGGAAAGGTTTGTGAATAGAAATGACAGTAAGTTTTAACAAATACAGTAACATGCCAGCATGTTGACGGTCAGTGTTCTGGCCTTTGGTATCTGTTTTAGTTCGGCATACGAAGAGAAACTACAGGGACTTTCACAAAAACCGCCATTCAACTTTAAAGCAGTAGCTACTAGATAGCTGCAACTTATTGATTTCTCTGCAGGAACCAAAGCTTCTTGAACAGATCTTTAGCCACCTATGGTCTTCAATCTTGGACAGTTTGGTGAATTGTTCTCACCCATTACATTTTCTCTCAGCTATGGGGGAGGTGGTGGCGGTGGGAGGGTATTCTCCCCCCAACTGCTCATCCCTTCTGAAATAGCCTCCATCCCCCCAGTGGAGTGCTATCATATGTTGAGCTGTATAGGAGCCAGAGGGTGAGATCAGAGACTGCTGTGTGGGAAGGGAAATAAATTGACAGTGTAATTGAACACACCAGGCTGCCAGTGGCTTAGAAAAAGAATACCAGCAGATACCATGTGAAAAAACACACACCCCACATACATCTAACGCCTGCATGGAAAGATGAGAGGCTCTGTGTGTATATGTCTGTCTGTGGGTGTACGCATGTGGGTTGGGTGTGTGCGCACATGTGTCTGCCTGCACATTAGTGTGATGCACTCCAATAGAAGTACCACTGCGCCTCTGCATATCTACAGTATGTGCGTGCCTCTGCGCACAGATGAGTGTGTGCGAGTAACATGACTCCACACCAACTACGGAGTGCTTCCATCTGTTGCGCCAGCCTCACACGAGACTCTCTGCTGTGTCACTGGCACTTTATGGAGCCTAAGATCTCCTCAACTGATCCAAGAGCAGATCTCAGCTGACACTAATATCCCAACCTCTCTTTGGGAGGAAGGAGATGGAAAAGAGAAACAAAGCAGAGGAAGAGGATGATTGGGGGTATAATGAGTGGGGATGAGTACAGGAATTGTGGGAAAGTTGGAGAAGGGAAGGGATGGAAATTTATCACAAGATAAAACAAAAGTGCAGAGAAAGAGGAGAGGTCAGTATACCTGAGTAGTTTTTCTCTGTGCTCTTTCTCAGAGTCTTTCTGTTGGCACAGCTGCTCCTCTCTCTGTCTCTTCTGCTCCCTGCAGACACAAAGTGCATGGCAAGGTCACTCAATTTTCGCCATTTGTTGAGTCAGTAAATTACATACCTGAAAATAGAGTAATAATTTCCTCTCTCGCTAAAATGCAATTCACATCCAGGCAGAGGAAAATATAATATTTACTCCCAGAGTATGTTTTTACAATTTCAAAGTGTCATTGAAAAGTACTTGAGCAAGATACCAAATCCATACAACTGCTATTCTGTGTACTCCTACGCTTGAATCTCCATGTGGAAAAAGCCAAACTTAACAATGAATTCTCCCTCGGGGATCAGCAAAAGTTCAAGAAAGCTTCCTGTATACCACGACTTGTATGGCTAGCACAGTACTATTGCTTATCATTTTACAACTGAGCAACTTTCCATTAGTAAGTTAGATTTTTTTAGTTGCTAAATTCAAAGTAAATAAGCTGTGTGCGGCTATGTTTTCTTCTTCCATGTGCAGCTGCTGCCTCGCTTGAGAAAGTAAATTGGAAATCAGTTTTAATTCTAATTCTGCGTGCCATGTCAGTATGTGGTACTCCCGCCTACTGTGCACACACCCACACACAAACAGACTTTACCCTAACCCTCCTAACCCTGTCGGCTTCTCAGCCTAATCCCCTCTCTGGCGGCATGATCAGTTAATGTGTTTGTGTGTGTGTGTGTGTGTGTGTGTTTGTGTGTGTGTGTGTGTGTGTGTGTGTGTGTGTGTGTGTGTGTGTGTGTGAGTGTGTGAGTGTGTGAGTGTGTAGCTGGCTGTCTAGCCCTGTGACCTTGCAGCCACACGCAATGAGGATACAGAGTGAGAGGGCTCGCACGTCTGAGCTCACAGTCAGACAGCCTGTTTTCACTGCCCATCTACAACTGTGTGGAATTATTGGTACATTTTACTAAAGTAGATTCAGTAAAAACAGCCAGTACAGCTCATTGCTCTATTAATAATTTATCATATCTGCATCATAACAGATTGTAAGCTGGTTGGCTTTTGTTCATTTAAAGTGTTAAAGTAATACTGTATGTTTATACTGTATAACCAAACATCCTGATGCTGGAAGCCACATATAATGATGTTTGGAAGTATTTTTCAAATATTAATAGCAATGTTTTCATCATTTAACAGTGAAAGTTAACCACAGACAGAGAGAGACACAGGCCCAGACATACACACATAATCAGAATAATACACTCACAGCTGTCTGGCACCAGTTATCAGCCTCCCTCCCTTTGTACCTCTCATCACACATCTCCATCCCATTTCCTCTCTCTCTCCCTCTCTCTTTTGCTCCCCTTTTTTAACCCTCTTTTCCTCCCATGCTGTCACAGCTACTGGTGATTTAGAGCAGGCCCCTGAGTGCTCCTACATTCTGCCTATTTAGCTACAGCAGACTGTCCGTACTTTACAGTCTGCCATGCCTGTCCCTCGTTTCTTTCTCTGTCTCGCTCCTCTTTCTGTCTTCAAGGTCAGAGATGACATGATATCTGACTCCCAGCTGCTGTTTCCACTATTCTTTATCGTCTGGTCTACTTTCCTTCTGACTTTTTTTTCAGAGGTGAAAAGAGAGTTGAGAGAAAGAGCAAATGGAACAGAGTAAAACAGAGGGTGCTGTTTTTGTGAATTACAGTAAGGCGCAGGGTTCAAAGTGCAGTCAAGTGCACAGTGCGCTGAAGGAGTGGCGGAGCTCTTTGGGTATTTTTGGCTGCAGGCATGTGGTGTACCCGGTGTGCACATGGAAACAAGGTGAGATTAAGAAGAATCTATTATCATACATTATCAGTGGGTGTGTTAGGGGCAGGTTATAATCACAGCTCCTGAGTGGTTTCAATGTAAAGAGAGAGATGTTGAAATTGTCTCGCCATTGGATTTCCATGGAAATGTGTGTCCATGTGACCTGAAGACGCCACTGTCTCCACTCGTAATAACATGCACTGCATAAACTGAGAAACCATGTGGAATAATAAATCATATAACCAATCAGCGTAAAGAGTTTAGGAACGAAGAAGTTTGCTGGTTGCACAAGACTTAATCAAGGTAACCACAGTGGATCTGGCATGCGTAATCACAGCTTGACAACACGCGTCACTCAAATTACAGACTGCAGATGGAACACATACCTGTCGCCTCCAGTTGGCTGTAAAGACAGTTAATCAGCCGTTGTGGATGACAGCTGCTGATAGGAATCAAACATTAACCTTCACTCTGCCTTCTTGGCCATAATCAGAAGAAATAAAATATTTTTTTTCTGTGTAATTAGATGTGTCAACTGGTCAAATAATGTATCATAAAAGTGAAACAGACAAGCAAAACATGTGGGTGTGCCTCCACAAATTAAAGCGAAGAAAACTGTGGAAGACGACGCAAAACATCGTGACTCTTGACACCGAAATTGTAATGTACCAGTGACACCCTGCTGAGCCTCTGCTCCCGCTGTGGTGTATGGCAAGTCACCAAAATACCAAACAGCCACATAAGAAGGAAAACACTCTCTGCATTTCAGGAAAATACCATTTCTTGGGTGGCGTGTGCTCACATGATAACAGAGCCCAGAGAGAAAGAGAGGGGAAGAAACAAGAGGAGTGAGATTTCTTTTATATCTGAGATAGAAAGAGGGAAAAAAAAAATCAGAAGGGCAGTGACTGATTCCACCTAATATGAGATAAACAGAGGACTGAGGTTGTGTGTGTGTGTGTGTATGTGTGTGTCAAATGGCAGGGCAAGATCTTGTGGGAAACGAGGTCCTTGGATACACCCTGAGATCAATAGTTATTTTACTGCCAACACAACAGTCACACAGGCACAGACACACAATGCACGTACACACACTTTAATGCGTACATGCACACGCACAGAGCAGTCAGCGTGCATCAGCCTTATGAAAACAAGCTGTATCACATCAATCACATCAATCCTTTGCTCTTTCTCCCTTGACCTTCACTCATTCCATCATCCACTCTTTCATCTCTCTTCCCTTGCTCAGCGCATCCATCCTGTCTTTCATCTATCCCTCTCTTCCCTCTAATCCATCCTTTCAACCTGGACTGCGTCTGTGTTGGATGATCCATGTGTTCATCCTCTGATGAAAGGATGAGCTCAACATCTCCTGCCAATCAGAATGCAGCAGGAAGCTTCCCAACACGTTTTACATACATGTCATCCAGACGTTACAGGAAGGGGTCTGTGATGCTCTCTGTGATCCTTTGATAAACGCTGTCAAATGCTCTCAGGCAAAGTGCATACTGTAACTGCCCATCACTCCTACGGGCTTGTTCAGGTAACAAAAGGTGATCATCACGCATCATAGACAGCACTATTCACATTCACACGGAAGTCCATGTATTAATATTGTTAATACAAGAACATTCAGGGGCTAAATCAAGATACAAGCTAAAAGATACTGAAGAATGTGTAAGTCTAAGTGTGTGTGTGTGTGTGTGTGTGTGTGTGTGTGTGTGTGTATAAATAGTGACAAAACAAGCTGCCCTTGAGTGTCTCTCTGGCATGCTGATCAGATTGCATGCTAGGATCAGAAGGATTCCACCGCCCCTGAAATATGTGTGTATGTGCGTTTCCAAGGCAACGGTCTGGCGCCACAGAAACGCAACAGGTGTGGAACACTGATGTTGGAATGATGGAAGTGGGGGTCAAAGGTTGGGCAGTTGTCATGGCAACACCTCTTGTACACAAACAAAGTGGTACTTTCTGTTCTTGGATCTTGAGCGAGCCTCAAACGTTTGGGAAACTCTGGAGCCAATATGATACATAGTGGGACTGAAAGGATACAGAACACGCACACACAGCGGCTGTGAAGAGGGTGTTTGAAAAGGCAACCAATCAGCATCAACTGGACAGTGAAAGGAGGGTTAGCCAATCAACTCAGACATCCCATCTGGACATCAGTCTAGACCTCGCCTGACTGTGTGTCACGCATGGGACAGAAAGAGAAATCATTGGGTTGTGTTTATTAGACACTGTCAGTGGTGGTATGTAACTAGGTACATTTACTCAAGTACTGTGCTTAAATTCAAATTTGAGGTACTTGTACTTTACTTGAGTATTACCATTTTAGGCCTACTTTTACTCCACTACATTTATTTGACAGCTATAATAACTAGTTACATATAAAATTAACATTTTACATACAAATTGTTATAGATTAAACTACCCAACAGTATATAAATAGTAAAGATTAGCTTCACTTTAACAACAGTAACATGCTAATTACACATGTATGGGTCTGCAATAATGATCTAATAATATAACATAATAGTGTAACGCTTACATGGGGCCATTATTCTGCATTGAGTACTTTTTAGTACATTTCGCTAATAATACTTAAGTAACAATTTAAATTCAGGACTTTCACTTGTAACACTGTTTTATTGATACTTTACTTAAGTAGATGATCTGAAAACTTCCTCCACCACTGCATTTTGTGAATAAATATTTCTAACTTTAAATTTTTTAGGATTAGTATCATAATTTTACAATTTGACAAAAACTCTTTAATTTATTACACTTAATATTTATACTATTGCTACTTGCATATGAGAGATAGAGGGTGTCATGTTGTACAATTACAACAGATTACCCTTATAAATAAGTTGTGCAGAAATATGAAATAAGACAATGTTTTTTGGAAATATTGTCATGACACATGATATTAAAAGTATATGATAAGTAGTTGTCTACATTTGACAAAATTAAGCAAAAAAAAAAAAAAGGCCTACAGTTTAGGTTAAATATTGTACACAGAGCTGCTGTGCAGACATTAGACAGCAGATAGATGTGAGCCCCTCTTCTCCCTCTCCTCAATCCTTTCCACACACACATTCACACACACTCCTTATCGTGCAATAAAGTCTCAGACTTGAGCACACACCCGCCCTCTCCTCGTCCTCCACATACATCCCATCATGCAACATGGCCTTAAGGCAGATTTTCCCCATAGCATATGTCTGGGTGGGTCGCATGCAACTGCAGACATCCCCTCCATCCTCCCCGTGTCAGTCCTGATCCCTGTATTGGATTGACGTGCACATTCCCCACACACACACACACACACACTGATCTTTTCTTTGAATCAAGTTGGTGAGGTGTTTGGAGAGCAAACCAACTTTTGTAAAAATCAAGTAACGTTATCTTGATAATCCATATTTTATTGGTGAGATGATGGTGCATTAACCATAACTTCAACACTTAGAAAATGAAATATGAAAGCGTGTATAAAGGGGGGAAGAAGGGAGAGAGATATCAAAAGTGGTCAAAATGTGGTCACAATAAAGTAAAGGAATTAGTGACAGAGAGGAAAGTGTGATGGGATAGAGGCATAAGAAACTCATTGTGGAAGGAGGGAAAGATGAGGATTGAATATTCATGGATAAATTAATGTTTCATCTGATGCCTGTACCAGGTCAAGTAGTCGCAGATTATCAGAAAGAAGCAAAGTTTACTACAGTAAAACCACCACTGTTTGTGTCTGACTGTAAATTAATATAAATGATATCCAACATTTTCTGCACATTTACCCGGATGTATCTTTAGTCTCTTTGCAAACAAGGTGTATGTGTAGCTAAACAGTGATGAGACAGACACACACACACACACACTTGCACACACACTTACACATACACACCCTGCCCTTCTACAGAGACACATACACATGTTGTAAAAAATCATGTATGTACACACACAAATTCAACTCCATCACACATACTGCATCAGATAGTCTTTCCCGTAACTGAAGGCAACAGCCCTTTGAAACTGATAGGAAAGAGCGAGAGAAAAACAGAGTAAAATCAGTAACTTCTAAAGGTCAAATCAAAGTTTATAAAAAAACATTAGGGAGAGAGAAAGAGACACTGATGAGGAAGTTATAGAGGGAGAAGGAGGAAACATTGGTGAACAAATGAGTGCTTCATCTGCAGTCTGTCAGGTCAAGTAGTCCTTTAATGTTCTGATTATCAGATAAAAGCAACATTTAACGTTTACTCCCTGTGCGTGTAGGGGGATGTTTGTGTTTTTGTGTGTGTTTCTGTGGATGTTAGTCCATTTGTGTGTCTGTGTGTGCACTTTTGAAGTGGCTGATTTTTCATATGTAATGAATGACATCACTACGCAAGATTATAAAGCATTCCCTATTGCTTAAAAATAACACTATCAGTCAGAATGTGGGATGTGTGCAAACATTTGAAAAAGTTGCCACTGTACAGTGCAAACCAGTGCCGAGATAGAACCAAATATGGTATAATTTATCCATTTTGAATTCTCTGAGAGCAAAAAAAACAACTTTTTAATGGATGACAAAACTTGACCTTAACAATGACCAGCTCAAGCATTCTTGTGCTTGTGATAACAGTAAATAGTGAGTCGTTACAGAAGAAACACTGCATACTGTGTTTCTTCTAGTTAGTTAGCACTTCTGTCCTTAAGAAGTTCAATGAACATTGAAGTTCATTAGTCTGTTTTTTCAAAAAAAAAACATTTAGATTTTCCTGTGCTGTGCCATAATTTACTTTACAGTTTTTGAAACTTGGAGTCAGAACCCAACATGGGGTCACGCAAAGCACAGGATATTTTTAAGATAGATACACTGATATATTTTTGATATATTTGAGTGAATTGTTGAATATATCATAATTACTATATAATCAATTTGAAGCTCACTTCAAAATAGAACAAAGACTAAGAGTCTAAAGCCACGTTAGCGGCTCTGTGAAGCTGTAACTAGGCACAGCAATGCTTTAACCTAAATGCTAGCATCAGCATGCTAACATGCTCACAATGACAATGCTTACATGCTTATGTTTAGCAGGTATAATGTTTACCATCTCAGTTTAGCTCTTTAGCATGCTAACATGCTAAACTGCTAGTACCGAACATAAAGCTGAGGCTGATGGGAATGTTATTAGTCTTGCAGGTATTTGGTCACAAAGCAAAACTTTGGACAACTTAACATTTTGACCTGATGATGGCGCTAGATAAAAAGTTAATCACTAAAGTTATTACAACTCAGCCTGAGGGGAGCATGAGTGTGTGAACCAAATTCCATGGCAATCCATCCAATAGCTGGTTAGATACTTCAGTCTGAACCAAAGTGGTGGACCGACCAACATACCGACTGACATTACCATCCCTAGAGCCACGCCAATAACAAGGCTATAAAATAAGCTTTACTCAGATTTACACAACTTCACAGGAGAATTTAGGGGTTTGAAAAACCCTGATTTATGCAATTTACTGAATCTCTAGGTGCAGTATGTGTTGAGGGTGTGTGTCAGTGTTTGTCTGTGTGTGTATATTTGTGTCTGCAGGTCCAGGTATTAAGGAGGAAGGAAAAGGGGATAAAATGTCAAAGCAAAATGTTTGAACTGATAGAGCTTCATCATCAGCATATTTTCAAAAGCCAAAGGGGCATATTTTTTTCTGAAGTCCTAAACCCCTGACTAGACCTTTGTGTGAGTATATACAGGTCAAATCCTCTGTTGTTGCAGCTTAGCAGGCCCGGTATGTGGAACATGAGCATTTCCTGGTTTGGGCGGTACCAGTGAGGCTGTTCAGAAGGTTTTGATTGGTTGAGGAAAATTATACATAGAGCCAAGCCCTGCGGTGACCTGTTCTTCACCCGGCATATTCCACATACCAAGATCCACCTGCGTCCCCATCTGTGCATGTGCATGTTTTTCATAAATGTGTGTGTGTGTGTTTCACCACATACTGTAGACACTTACATCAGCTGCTGAGTTAGGTGCTCTTTCTCTTCTGTGATTTTCTGAAACTCCACGCTGGAATGCTTCAGCTTCTCTGTCAACACTGTTCACACACACGCACACACACACACACACAGATTTGAGTTTACTTGACATGTTGAAGATGCTGTAAAAGCTTACAAAAGCTTGACTGCATATAACGCCGGCTCAAAGCCAAGCTTGTCACCAGAGGCTGTTACACTGCATGATTTACAGGACGAGAGAGACAGAGGGGAGAAAAGAGACAGACAGGTAGAGTAGGCAGAGTTTTCTACCACATTGTTACTTCACACTTGAGCAGAGGAGGAAACTGGGAAATTTTATTCACCAAATGTGGTATAATGTTGATGGTATAATGTTGAATCAGTATTGAATCATTGCAGGATAAGGTCAGAGAGGTCAAGTAAGTCATAATCAATATTACAGAATTATGTATAAATCAATCAAAGTCAATCATATTGATAATGGTTAGGTTGTCAGGTAAAGTCAGGTCCAGTCATAATCATGTTATAATCATATGTTGTTAAATGTAAGCATAATCATTAAAGTCTTATATTTTTTATCATGTACAGCTGGCAGTGAGAAATAATAGTGTATCAGACAGAGGAATATTATTCTGAGGACAGTGGGAAGGAGTCCCTGAGTGAAAACAAGCAGTTCCTCAGTCGGTACACTTATCTACTGATCAGGGAGGTGACCAAGGAGATATGCCAGAACAAGAAGATCTTCAGTGGACACAATTGTTCATTGACCAAAGAGTAATGTGCAAAAAAAGGGAGGAAACTGTGGTGTCTGGCTCAGAACAGGTTGAAAACATCACAGAAATTAGGCCAAGGTCAGCAGGTGGTTATACAACTTTGGGCAGAAGGAGGGGTGACGATGGTATAAAAGAAAATGTGTGCGTTGGATTGTCAGTTACTTCATGGACTGACTCAGGTTTGTGTGTGCTTGTATGCTTGACTGTTGGTTGCTCCATGAACTAACTCGGGTTTGCTGTACTTGTTGATTTGTCAGTAAACTCTATTCATATTTGAACTCTTTTGACTCAGTTGAATTATTTTTGAGTATCGAAGTGTACTTATAATGTGTTGAAGATCCTGAAGACATTTGGCCCATCTTTGGGATTTTTCTTCCACAAAGCCCTACAACAAATTAAACTACCCACGAAAGTGACAAGATCGGAAGGGGAAACAAACAAGAGGAGGACGAGGAATACAAAAGAAAGACAGAAGTTTCAGACAGAAACATGAGAGTACCTCAAACAAGAGATGAGAAGGAAGAGTGACAAAAACAGTATGGTTGAAAAGAAAACCAAAGTGGAAAACTGAGACATATGGAAGCAGTTGAAAATGAGAAAGAGCAGAAGGAGAAGAAGGGAGTACGAGGGAATTTGTGCACAGGGGAAGCCATGAAACAGTACACCACAGTCTGGCAGTCTTTGTTGTTGTGTGTCTGATACAAAGTAGCTGCTGTATTGCTACTGTTTCCTCCCTTCACTGCCTGTCCATTTTCACCTTGACAGTTATGATACAGTGTGTACACAAGAATAAACATAGTAGTCTCTACAAAATGACATCTTACATAAGAAGACATCTGAGTGAGCATGTTGTCGGCTATACTGTCTATGGCTAATTTTGTCTAACCTGCTTGAATCTGAACCTGCTGCTGTGATCTTGCAAAGGTAGGGAGTGTCATTTTGTTCTGCACATTCAAATTTACATAACAGGTTTCCAGGCCGGTCAATTCATTTATTAAAAAACAGACCTGGAAGAAATGCTTAACTGCAATATTTAGACCTTATGTCAGGCCAACAACTTGTCAGACTGTAGCGCTGGACTTACTGCAGCTCCAGGCAGGAGTGGATATCACGCAAGAGAAAAGCACTTAAATTTCGAGTCTGAATAATGAATAACTCGAGACACGCCACTATTTTCTGGAAACACCACACAGTTGTCTTAGAAATATTTGCATACTGGCCTCCGTCTTCAAGTCGAAGTGAGATACATAAAATGAGGCTTACAATCATGATCGGCATAATCCTCTTCAACTTTCATTACCATTATATTCACCAACATTATCTCTAACTTCCCCACCATCTTCATCAGCTTCATCAGTGGTCAGCTTCACTGATGAATTTAAAAGCAAGTAGAGACAAGAACTGTTCCTATAGGATGTCTTGTACACCCTAGGGAAGGGCATAAAAAGGTAATTATCATCATCAAAATCATCCACATTATCAACATCAGTGTAATTATCATAGTTAACACCAAATAACAATAGTGGCTAACAATAAGTGTAGGGTCCTATTCTATTGTATATATTGGTTTTTATGTTAAAGAAGGAGCCGCTGTATCATTCTTCAAGGCTGGGATTGCTACAATCAGCATGACCATGTTGTGACACTCTCACACCGCCGCACAACCCTGCGCTGCCTGATTTGGTCTGAATACAGCCTAAGTCAGAGGAAAATAAACTTAAAGGGTTACAGTACACAAGTAAGTTAAATGTGCCATTTGTCCTTGTTCATCTTGAAGTAGGTTACTTTGCTATATGATTGAGTCCTTTAATAAATAGATATTCAAGTTATTCCACAGGTAGTGTCTGTTCATGGCTATTCTTTATGTTTGATGCATAGCAAAAACAATAAGCAAGTGGCCACTGTACAATAAACTCTATGTTTGTATCACTGGCTAATATTTACAAATTCAATATCTCTCTATGGCTTGTACATTCAGTGTCTCATCAGAGATATTATGTGCAGAAGAATTCATCAAACATGGAATTCATCAGTCATGAAGGTCCCCATGGTTTGATTGCTTCTCTTCCGTATTGACACAGCTATTGGTATGAAAATGTATGCCTCATCTATGCATTTTATTTCTGTGGTATTTGCAATAGATTTTGCACGAGAATCTGAGTTAAGATCAATGCTAAAAATGGGTATTTGGTCGAAACGTTAGCCTGCAAATCAATCAGTGTGCTCCAGTCTCTGTTTGTCCATTTGAAGTTTGCTGCCCTCTAACTGAGAAGCACCTGATTCAGCTGCGTATTGCTTGAAGATGCAAGGGGAAAACTGTCAACTAAATTGGTTATATTAGTATTAACATTAGCATTAGCATAACTACTATGAATGAAGCCTGCCCTTACTGTTTCACAAAGCAAAAAATGCAGTAAAAAAAAAGACAGACAAAGGCTCTGTGTGGGTGTCTGACTAGTTGTTTGTATGGCCGACAGGCTAGCAGTGTGGGTTGTGAGTGTGTCAAAGAAGTGTTTGTATTGTGTGTGTGTGTGTGTGTGTGTGTGTGTGTGTGTGTGCGCGTGCACGTATTTGTCTACTGTATATTGAGAGAGTTGTCTGTGAGGGTCCTTCAGAGCAGTGCAGCAGAGCACTGTGGCTGTGGCTCCGGAGAGCATTCAAACCAATCCAGCAATGTCAGCCTGACATTCTCTTCCTATGAGTTTTCCTCACTGTCTCTTATTGTTTTTCTCCCTTTTATTCTTGTCTTCACTGTCTCTCTCCTCTCAGTCTTTCTTCATCTATTTCTGTGGCTCTGTTTGGCTATTTCTCTCTCTATTGCTTCTCTCTCTCTCCCTCTCTCTCCCTCTCTCAGCAGGAAGAGGGGAGTGTAGGAGGTCCTCCTCAAAGTGGCAATACACCGATAATTGCTTTCTGGTCACTGTGACATGACAAGGTCCGCCAGGGTAAAGACACACACTCACTCACACAGACTCAGAAAGACACACACTATAATACAAAACACACAAGATTGCATGGACAAAGGACCACTTGCAAAAAGACACACAAGCGGCACAAAAACACACACAGACACACTCACAAATACACACAGTAACAGACACGTCCAAACAGAAATAATTGTATAAATACTTGATGGAGCAGAAAGACTTTGCCATGAAAGCAAACCAGCCTGTCTAACTTTCTCTACAGTGCTTCTATTGTGTGTCTCAGCGCTTACACACAGTGTAACAAGGTGGCTGTAAATATTACAGCAACTTACTGCCAGCTGGCCACCAAGGTACTGTAACACTTTTACAGTATTGTTACTGGGCTGGTTGTTTGCAGTTCTGAATTTCATACAGTTTTCATTTACTGTGAAGTAAATCACAGTACATAGCAGCAATGACTTCCATGACCGTAATTTAAAAAAAACTTTGCTTAATCATAAAAAGTAAATATACTAGTATGTTCCTCCCCTTTGACATATTCACCAATCCTTCCTGAGTAACTCAAACACTGTTAAGACCAGGTAAGGTTTTAAGTGCAGAGAATATCTGATAACTCACCAACATAATCAACATAATTAGATAGGTTCCCATGCATTAACATAGTGATAAAACTGGGAAAAGACCCTGTGGATAAACTTCACTGCTTGCCAAAAGTCTGATGGTCGTAGATTTCTGTACCAATCCAACAAATATACTGCATCATATAATAAGTGGTGCTCAGATGGTTGTCATGAATTATGTTATTAAAAGCATATTGAAGGGCACAGTGCCAATGTTAGCACAACTGTAAGAAGAAAAGGTCCCTGAATGAGCATTCAACAAGATAAAAACTTTAAAATAAAAAAAAATGTGGGTGACACCAAAATATTACTGTACATAGATTAAAAGAAGGGGAGAAATACAGTACAAAACACAACTGATGAGCATTTCCCCTCACAATTTACTATGTTCTACAGTAACATAGGCTATAAATTAACTAATTTCAACATGAAATATTTTGCAATTCACAAAAATTGGTCACACACTCTCTCACACAAGCATAAGCCCACATAGACACCCGGCGCCTCCAGTTGTGCTGGAATTTGCATAGGATGAGGCAACGTACAAGGAGCTAACAGTAATCTACAGGATCCTGTGACACTATAGGGTCCTGTAATCTACAGCTACCTTTACAGTTACCTATTAACACACACACAGCTGCACCCTGGAATTCTTACGAGAGTCTGCATAACTATAATATCACATTCTTAAGTGGTTCGGTACCACAAACATTTCTGGGTGTCTGCCTAGTTTAGTATACGTAATAAAAGCAATACTTTGAAACCACAACAGCATGAAAAAAAGTCATGGAAGTGCTGGATTGCAGAGACCTGGAGGAGTGTAGCTGCTACAGCCTCAAGATTATTTTTCACTTAACTAGAATACTATGGAATTTACCATTTGCTCTCCCACAAACAAACAATGTAGTGCCACATGTACAAAGAAACTTGTCTTGTATGAGATGGCGGAGTAATAGTGACTTATTTTAGCTCTACTTTAGTTTCCAACTGCACATGATTTATACATGTTGCAACACAGGCGTTTCCTACCTGAACATTTATGTAATAGCACTCTTGACAATATTAGTACGACAACAGTCAGACTACAGGGCTTGCAAAGAGAGACAAACAGTAAAATACAGAGACAGACAGACGTGGAGACAGTGCTGAACAGGCTCGGGGGGGGGGACTCTTTGCTAAGTTGTGTGAGAACATTTTGATGTTTCTATATTGCTGGTGTCACTATCAACACACACATACAATGTTGGCTTCCAGGGAAATAGATACCATATAGTCTAAGAATGGCCCAGGGTGTTGGCAGATGGCTGTGGTTCAGGGATCGGTCATACACACACACACACAAACACACACGCACGCACATACACATTCATACATGCTTTGTCACGCTTAGTCACAGCCTTTCACCTTAAATTCACTGTCAAACCACTGTCCTCTTTTCCAAAATGTTGAATGAAAACTACCACACTCCCAAAACTATCTGTCCATCACCTTTACATCAAGTTGTAAGAGTCAGCTGCTGACATCTGCACAAAATGAACAGAGAGTAATTATGTTTTCAGCTTCCTCTGCTCTCAGTGCTCGTCTTTGTCTTGCTCTCTGTAAAATTCCACACCCCTTGAGGTTGTTCCCTCGCCTCCTCCCTCTTCTTCTCCACCTAACCATAAACCACATTCATCTGTTCACATCAGGCAACCTCCTTATGTTTCTCTGTCTTTTTTTCCCCCCTCTCCTTCTCCTTTCTTCTGCTGTTTGACGCTAACCACAGAACGCTGATAGACAGGTAGCACAGTTTAATTGCCAGCTAACGCCCATATCAGTTTGGAGTCATATGCAGGTGACTGCTAAGGTGTGTGCTTTGTAGAGGTCTGCCACTTAGTCCAACGAGGCCCAAGGGTTGTCAAACAATCTGGCCGGGTTCAGGCTCTAATCCTAACCCTGGTCATAATGAAACACAACCATTAAACGTTAAATGTTTTTACTATTTGGATAGTCAGATTGATTGTTAATTTTTCAAGCAAAAATGCCCAATATTCCCTGGTTCCAGCTTCTCATTTGGGAGAATTTACTGCTTTTCTTTGTCTTATGTGATCATAAATTGAATATCTTTGGGCTTTGGACTCGGACGAAACAAGCATGGTGACATCACTTTTAGTTTTTGTAAATTGTGATGGGCATTTTTCACTATTTTCTGACATTTTATGGACCAAACGATAATCTGCAGTTGTCTCTGTGTCCTGTCCTGACCCTGTAAGTTCTGTCCATTTCTGTGTGCATTACAGGGTCCCATAAGTCCTGCGTTATGCTCTGTACTATCCTGCCCCCACTGGAGTCATGTGCTGTGTCTTGTTTTGTTTCACATGTCCTGTTGTGTATCCTGTTTGTCCTGCCCTGTGTCTTCTCGGTCTTAATTATTACTGTCACCTGCTCTGTGCTATCGTGGCCTGTAAACACACAGGACAAAAGTGCAGCTAAATAAGTAAATGTAAATTCAAATGTTAACTTCATCACAATAAAACATATGGCAGCTGTTGGGACTTTGGTCACTGAAATTATCTGATACACACGATGCTGAAACGTTTTTGTTTTTTGTGATTAATTTAGACGACATATACATGGTGATTAAAAGACCATCAAATGTAACTGTGTTGAATTACACTGTTTAGTTTAGGCTAAGCCA
This sequence comes from Macquaria australasica, assembly GCA_005408345.1. Lineage (NCBI taxonomy): Eukaryota > Metazoa > Chordata > Actinopteri > Centrarchiformes > Percichthyidae > Macquaria > Macquaria australasica. Next base: position 898,158 of record SEMN01000109.1, read on the forward strand.
CAAAAACATAGACTGATTTTTTTTTTACAAAACCGTCAATTTTCTTTATCTAGGCAAATTTTTATATTATTTATATCATCAGGATTATCAACAAATCTGCATTTTGTTTTGTGTGTAGATTTGTTTGGGAGGAGATATAGGCTTCTGTGAACCATATGTACTTTGTGCATGTGTGTTTATATGCATGTCTGTGTGTGTGTGTGTGTGTGTGTGTGTACATTCCTGGGTGTGTATTTTAGTGCATCTGTTGGTTCGTGCAGCAGCTGCCTTTCATGCTCACGTCACTGAACAAACACATACTCACACGGCATCAATAGAAACAGCAGACTACTTTCTTTTTCTTCCTCTTCCTAATTCAAATTCTCCCTCGTTCCCTCACACACACACACACACACACACACACACACACACACACACACACACACACACACTTAGCAGCTGTCTGGAACGTGCAGCAGAGAGAAAAAGACCCACCCTTGAGGTGAGCCGGAGGTTAGCTCTCTTTCGGGCATTTACAGTCAATGATGAACACACACACACACACACACACACACACACACAGCCTGTAGTTCTGTTCCTCTTGCTTGCAGTCTCTTTAAAGTTTGTAGTAAGAGTTTCATCAGTTTACAGCATTTACACACATATACCCATAAACACACACATTCCTTCCTGCCTAAATGCTCTTTAAAGGATACAAGAGTTTGTGTAGCGACTGTAAACACACATATACACAGACACACACACACACACATTATAGTCCTCCATTGTGGGTGCTGCCTCAGAACTAAAAGAGTCCATGCCGCAGTTAAACTAATATTTATTCCTGCTGAGAGATTATTTGCTCAACTCTCTTTGCCTCCTTTTTTCCCAACATTTCTCTTTCATGTCCGCCCCGGCTTGATATTAAAATACACATAAATGACCCTCATACATCTGAATCTCTGTTGCTCTCTCACTGTATCTGTTTATACTTCCTTAAAATGTCTAGGTCAAGCTGGTGTGTGTGTGTGCGCATTAATGTGCATTTGTGTGTGTTACCTGAGAACACCTGTGTGCTGTGCTGCAGTATCTGAGACCTGAAGGCCTGCCAGGCCCCCACCAGCTGGCTGAGGAAACCCCGTACATCTGTGAGCTCACTGCCAGAGGAGTGGAGCACGGAGAGAGTCGCTCGTAGGGCCTGCTGCTGCCGCACACCTCTGACACACACAAACATAAACACACACACACACACACACAAGATAACATCTTGAAATTTAAGTCTGAACAAAACTCAAAATATTTTGTCTCAATTGACAGTATTTCATTGCTATGTCACAGATGGCTAACATATCTGAACATCTTATGGGCGCTGTCACACAAAGATTTAGACAGTACTGTTAATAGCTACCTAGGTAGCCGTTAACTAGTGCTGTTAAAGTGACAAACGTGTGAATAAGACAACATTAACAATTAAAGGTGTGGCTCGGAAAGACTATGCTTGGAATCCCAAACTGGCGGGGAAATTCTTCGTGCCACTCTCTCTCCCTCCTTAACAAATACTTTGACTATGACTCTTAATCCCCAATTGCTCCAGAGGTGTTTATCAGATTGTAAGAGCAGAAGACTGTGGTTACTGCTCCCTGGTGTGAATGTGTGTAACTGTGGGCTTTTGAAGCAGAGCATTTTTGAAAAAGCGCATACTGTACGTTCTGTGACAAGACTCCCCTGGGTAGATCAAGGTTTGTTAAAGATGCAGCTGCTCTTTCACTGCAAAGTGTTTGCCCAGTTGTTAATAAATACTGCATATGTCAGAACTAATAAAGTCACACAGTAGTCACGATTACACATTTTGTGTAGTATTTCAGTCTGACAATAACAGATCCTACAATTAATTCCATGACATTTAAACATGTGAGACAGATGTGGAAGTATGTAAACAACACACAAGAACTGAGCCAGCTCAAAACAAATTCAGTCTGCAAGTCAACATTCATGAACGTGCAGAAACAGATTCCCAAGAGCAGGATCAGTTCTTTTAGCGTGCAATCCTGATCCTGTGTGTGCTCGTTTCTATGTTCACTCTCTATCTTTCTCCAGGTGTTTTGGCAGATTCTGAGCACTTGAGATTGCAACCGTGTTTGACTAGCAAGCTTCAATAGAACACACCCACATTACCGGATGTTAGAGTCATGTCTTAAGCCGAATGGCCACAGGGTCCGGCTGCGCTAATTAATGTTAAGTCAATTGCCACTAAACATAGGCAATTATAGACCCGGCGCATAAAGATAGTTGAGTGTCATCCCCGATTTGAGTCCAGCCAGGGATCTATGTTTCATGTCATCTCTCTCTAAGCCCACATTTCTTGTCTGCCTCTCAACTATACAATATCAATTAAAGCCAAAAATGCCCCAAAATAAATCCCTAAATTAAAAAACAAGGAACACAGAGACTTATTTGGCTAAGGGCCATCTAATATTAAGCAAATCACCAGGCTTTAAAAAAATGTAGCTACTGAAAAAGGGAAAGTTAAGAGTGGTACAAACCACTTAAGACTACTTATAAATGAATTAATTTGACACTGAAAATTACTCTGCCATGCTGGCTTAAAACTAATTGATTTGCCCACACATTTTGATGTTGAAGAAAAAAATAATGACACCAATTATTTCTTTGTCTCGGTGGTTTAAAAACACCACTGTACCACCTTTTATTTTGACAGTAGGGTCAAACAGAATGACACTTCACATCCAGGTCGAGATGACCAGATTACACTCTGCTTTCAGTTGGAGCTTGCATTCAAAGTGAGACTGAGCAGCTAATAATTAGGAGCTTGCTCACATGTAGTTGCACAATTCGCCTCGCTACGCTCATGAGTCTGTCCGCGTGAAAATCTACATCTGCTTCTACACGCTCTCAAATGACTTTCAGTTATTTTCTCATTTATTGGCTTCCACACACGTAGAAAATGAATAACGGGTAGAGAGAGAAATTGATAATTAATAGAGAAAAATGAAACAGGACATAAAAAAGGTGAATATAAGAGATAGATAAGAGGAAATTGAGGACTGATGTAACCACAATGTCCTTAAAAAAGGGCACAGACATGTTTTACAGCACTCTCCCTTACCTCCTCTCTCCATCTCTCTCACTCTCAAAGAAATATGTTCAGACGAAAAGCACTTTGAGCAACATGAAAGATCACTAGCTCAGCTCACGATGTCACACACACACACGTGCACACACACACACACACACACGCTCAACCCAGTCTCAAGCCCATGCAAAGCGTGGACGTGGAAAACTAGAGTGCTGGAATAGAACATTCTGTTATTCCAAGAACACTTTTGAAGGAACATGTGGGTGAGAGCACACTGAACAGTTTCCTATTTTCTTGCACACACACACACACGGATACATTGCAGGCACACGTGCAGTTACACGCAGGTACGCACACACACACAAGCCTGTACACTCACAGACAAACATCATGAACACGGCTGGGTTCTGCGTGCAGAGTGATGTGACCGTTTTTGAGAGCTCAGCAGGGTTTGAGTGGTTGTTTTTCTTATTCAGGGTTTGTGGCTTAAGGTGATCAAAAATGAACGGAGTCTCAGGCGAGACGAGACGGGATGAGAGGGGAGACTATGAGCGGCTCCGTGGTGTGTGTGAGTGCGTGCGGAGTGGAGGAGAGCATGGGCACTGCTTGTCACGAGAGCCAGTTTTATAATGTCAGATGACATAAATCATAAGGCTGACAGCACCAAATGGAGGTAGAGATATGAGCCAGATCTGTCATCGGTGATAAGGCCAAAATAGTGAAAAACAGAGAGAGAGCGAAAGAGACCGCATGCGTTCGCTCACCCGATGGTTTACTCATTTAGCAGCTTTCATTGTCAATGCCTGATTGAAAAGTATGTTTTCCCCCTGACGTCTCATCTCCTCCCTCCCACTCTATTCACCTCTCTCCTCTGCTCCTCTCCTGCCACTAACTGCTCACCGCTGTTTGAATGTCTCTCTCTATTTCCAGGAAACAACCAGCGGGTCAGCTGAATTAACTTTCTCTCATCTGTTTTTTCCATTCTCTCTTTTATTGTTTGCTCTCTATCATCTCACACAGTTGTTTCCCATCTGCCCTGGCCTTCCTGTCGTGCATCTGGTCAAGGAGCTGACAGCCAACAAGAGTGATGCTCTGTTTTTTTTCCAGCTTTTGTTTGTGTGTTTCATCTCCACCCTGCTTTGGCTTTACTCAGCTTTTATCACATCGCCCCACCCCCACTCTCTCATGTCATTTTAATCATGCCAGCCTGTTGAGGAAGAAGAAAAGAGTAGAAGAATGAGGGTGAAGAGTTGAGAGCAATGTTCACTCATTAGAAAACCAAAGCCTAACGTAATGCCACTGTACTCCCATGGGGTAGAATGAGCTTATAGATGATACAACTTTAATGATCAAGAGGAGAGGATGATCGTGATGAAATGGAATGAGATGAAAAATTAAAATGTTCCTTTGAGGTAATTGATATAAAGAGATGGACTTCCCTCTCCAGCTCATCTTCTCTTGTTTCAGATAATTCATAACATAATAAATTATTATTTGAATGTGAGCAGTCAGCAAAGTATAAATGCAAAGACTTAATGGGATTGAAGTGCAAAATGAAGATAATTTGCATAGGAAAAGAAGAAAGTAATTGAATTACCTTCAAAGAGCTACAGATCTTGAGAGTAGCTTGGAGCTACAGACATAATAACAGACTGAAGAGTTAGTGTTAGTGTTAGTGTCTAGTTGTTGGCGGTAATGCGCCCATAAGCTAGTTTTATGTCCAACAACAATCTATAGACATGAAGAAGTTAAGGTTTATGACATGCTCTTGACTATTTGCAAATACCACAGGTGTGGGTATTGGGACTGACCCTTACTCTGCTGCACTGCATTTCAGCAGACATTTTCAGCTTGATTGATTCCAGACAGGAGCAATCCAATCTGACAGACAGATTCCAGCAAAGAGCAATCAAACAAGACACGTAAACAGTGAGACTGTGTGACCTGGACACTTGGAAAACAGAGACAACACATCCTGTTCCTGTTCTTTCAGCACAAATAAGCACAGACAGCCAGACAGAGAGAGGAATAAACAAAATGAGCAGTAAGTATTACAAGGAGCAGACTAGACAAATAGAGACTAAAACCAGACAGGTAATAATCATGACCAAAGCTTAATCAAGAAGTGTAATTTGAATGAGATGCAGTGATCTCGCCAGGGGATTTTCTGCTTATTGGCAGACATGGGGCAAGCCAACTTGACGGTTTAGGAAAGATGTTTCCAAGATATTGATGCTAGTGATTCCCCTTTGATGTGCAGGAGCTTGTGTGATTTGTTGTCTGTATGCTGCCAGACCTCTGTGGTGAACTTACACTTTACTGATCTGAAATAACATTATATTAAACTATGATAAGGTTAACTATATAAGTAGTAGGTAGCCATCTTAAAATTCCCTATTTAAAAAAAGCCCTGAAATACAGAACAACTCAAAGCAACCAAAAGAGTCTAAACGTATGTTGTTGTTCCAGCCATGTCGATTATCTGATGCTACGCTAACTGTCGAATAGACACTAGGCAATGTATATAGCTACATAAATAGCCTTGTCCTGCTCGCCAGGTTGAAGTAACAATGTCAGTTGTGTTGACACGTTATGTCGAGGACACATACGGAGTCAACAGAAAGACGTGTACACATGGTGATAAGTATTTCACTTACTCCTGTCCATTTTTACTCCAATTGGGAACTAAGTGGCATTATTATCTAAATACTGCTACTTTAGTGACCCGAAAACACATGGGCTGTCTTATGGAAGAGAGCATCTAAGCTTAAAGGTCCATTTACTAATGATTCATATATGACCACTTGTTATCACATTTAGGTCATGTGATGACATCTGAGCCAGCTCCATTCGCTGAATGAAGATACAACTAAAAGCTCAGAATCACTTGTAAGTGGGCCTTTCAGCTTAGATTCTCTTCACCGCATATTGTTCCCAAAGGTCAAGAGTGATCGTCCATGAGCAGAGCAGCAGTCTTATTTGTAAAATATGATCATGCTATGTTGGCTGTATTCTGATTTGTGAACTTTAACAGAGGTGCAAAATCACAGTTTATATGTGTTTGTGTGTGCAAGCGTGAGCATTTTAAGGATTGAACTCTGACAAGTACAATTGTTTTAATGCATAGTTTTATTTTTTTTGCTGAGAAATTGCGTTTTTGTTGTGTTCATTCATGTAATATATAAATGCTGCTATTTTGGTCTGAACTGAAAGAGATTTTGATTTGCACCATCCTGGTTAAATAAAGGTCAAATAAAAATAAATGTTTTCTCTCTATTTCTGTTGAATTGCATGTACAATAGGGAGGTTGAGAGCAGAGTGGGGTGAGAATGGGTTGAGCAAGTGTGCATGTTTCTAGTAATCCTTTCTGCATGTGCGTGTGTGTGTGTGTGTGTGTGTGTGTGTGTGTGTGTGTGTGTTTGAGACAGAGCGAGTTAGACTTTTCCATGTGCATTTTAGCCTGTCTGTTTGTATGCTTGCCCCTTTCTGACCAAGTCTGGGTGAGCCTGTGATCCTGTGTGTGTTTGTATCTGTGTGTGTGTGTGTGTGTGTGTGTGTGTGTGTGTGTGTGTGTGTGTGTGTGTGTGTGTGTGTGTGTGTGTGTGTGTGACATGTGCATATTTGTGCGTGCATGCCTTTGCTTTTCGAGTGATGGCAGCCCAGACTCCCACTGTTCACCCATCTGTCCCCACCAGTCCCAAAGCGAGATCAGAAAGAACACTGCCTCGAGAGGTCTGTGTGTATGTGTGTTTGCGTGAGTGTGTGAATTCTGTGTGTGTCTATTTTGAATACGAATCTGTGTGTGCTTTGTGTGCGTGAGCTTGAGCTTCTGTTCCCAGGGCTGTGTCTGTCAGTGGAATAACTAGGTAGCGCAGTGCCAGCGAGTGCGTGCCAGATTAGAGTACCCCCTACCAGCAGCCCAAATCAACTGCCTCATCAGGACATACACACTCACACACACACACACACACACACACACACACACACAGAGGACATGCCATACACACACATGAACAGTCATGCGCACACATCAACAACACAGATCTGTCAGCCACAGTGTTATCGTGACCTACCAAGTCAATATTTTTTTCTTTTTTGAAGTGTGTATGTGTCAAAGAGTTTACCAGTTTCGTGCTCCTTCATATTTTCAGAGATTTGGACTGAAGGTCAACATAACAAAGCCAAACTTAACTTCCCCTAGTAGGCTTATTTTAAGCCCCAGAATGTGTACAAAATGTTCTGTGTCATTATTTCTGTTTATTCTAGTTTTGGCACTGGGATAAAACTCAAGAGTGATTGTAATTTAGCTATTGCTGGCCTTTAACTTTGGGACATCCTTCCCCTTCATATCAAATTATGCAAATCAACCAACATTTACAAATAATAGCTTTCTTTGTTTGTTATGTTTTACTGCTTGTATTGTTTTACTAGTTTACTGCGTGAGTATCAATGTGTACAACAACATCTTACTGCTTTATCTGTTATTATTTTTCCAGAAGCACAACCACAGAAGGTGCAGTTTTTACTGGGAGTCATCAGTGGTGCCCTCAAAACAAACAGCCAAAGCAAATTTGATGTAATTCCTTGTTCAGCCACAAGGAACCATCTCGCAACAGTGATCACACACTGGAGCTGGAACACTGGTATTGACCTTGAAACGATTACTGTTCCAGGCCTTTTGACATTGGTCAGGGTGAATTTGATACAGAGCTATTAAGCGGTAAGTTAAGTGTAAATGTGGTATTTATGTGTGCGTGTGTGTGTGCTGGCATTTTCTGGCTTCATTAGAAGTGACATAAAAGCTTCCCCATATCAAAGCGTCATCTGTTCACCCACTGTGTGTGCGCATGTGTGTGAGTTAAAAGACTGTTTTAAACAACACCATGGCAGGACATTCAAAGCTAAAAGACATTTTACTTTGACTAGAAAGGAGCACAAGCAGAACGTAATACACCTACACCCAAAGACAGACACATTAACACACACTAACTCACACACAATGTATGTACAGCTTTCAAATGTTTCCAAAATCAAAAAGCTGATTTTAGAAACATTTTAGGCTTGGGATGGTTAAATGTTCTAATTTGAAAACTTTAAGCAGTTTAATTAGATCAGTCAATGCCTCATCAGTGAACCATAACCTTTTACTGAAACTGTTGCGTATGCATGTGTAGTGTGACACCTGTCTGTATATATTTTGTTTTCAAGTTATCTGGTAACCATGTCAGGGATGCCATAACAATGATTGTGATCATCACAACAGCACACATGCACGCACACATACATACACACACACAAGTACAAAGTACAAGCACAAACAATGATATCATATTATGGCTAACTGAATGAACTCAAAGGATATAAAATTGCATTTGTCCTCCAGCTTGTCAATTTTAATTCAAATTCAGAGAAGGAACGTGTCTCTCTGTGTTTCATTTGTATATGTGGGTTGCTATGCTACTGCTCCAATATGTTATTGTTGACTACCAAATAAACTTTGTCATATTGTGTGTGTATGTGCGTGTTCTTGACACACACGCACACACACACACACACACACACACACACACATTAATATTGTTGGGTTTTGTTTATCTTGTTGTCATGAGCCCCACAGTAAAGTTGAGCCACCATTAGAGCTGAATAGAGGTCATCTTCTACCAGGGAGAGTTCTTCTCCAGTGCAACTAAAACACACACAACACAGACACAGTAGTGTGTGTGTGTGTGTGTGTGTGTGTGTGTGTGTGTGTGTGTGTGTGTGTGTGTGTGTGTGTGTGTGTGTGTGTGTGTGTGTGTGTGTCTGTCTGTCTGTCTGTCTGTCTGTTTGATGTGGTAATGTGAACTTGAAGTTGGATCCGTGGTAATACCTCACATGCTGGCTTTGAAGGCTGTTTGACTTCGTGCATAGTAGACTTGACATATTACCTAACACATTTACACACACACACACACATACAGAGAGGGAGAAAGAGAATAGTGATTTGTGTATTGTTTTCGTGGTAGCTAGTGGAAACCAGACATTGAAATAAAACCACATGAGTACATAACTAATTTGCCATAAAGTACTTCCTTGTTACAAATGGATGCCTTTCTATTTGTCATCCATCATTTGTCTCTCCTTCCCTTCCGCTCTCCCACCTGCAAGTCGTCTTATCACTGTTACAATCCAGCCCCAGATGTGTGTGTGGGTGTGTGTGTGTGCTCTCACACATTTTTATGATTCATTCTTCATAACTGCCAACTCAAATTTTTGTTACTGTGCGCAAGAGTGGTTATCTGATCCAATGCAGGTGTATACAAGTGTGTGCAGCAGGCGCATGCGCGCACACACACACACACACACACACACACACAGAGTCGGGTACAGACGCAAACAGACTTACACCCAAACACACTGTTTGGATCAAGACTGAGACCAGCCAAGGGGAAGCCAGCAGAGCGTATACAATTCCCAGACACTTCTCTCGACACCATGAGCATGCGCACAAGTTACATGATATGTTTCAACCTGTCGTCAGTTAGATGATCTCTGTCTGTCCATACCTGTTCATCAGATTCTTTACCAAGTGATAGTTTTTATCCCTTGAAAAGTTTTGATTGACATGTAAATGACATTCAACAGATTACCTAACTAATCTAAATATAGAGACAGAAAGAGAAAGCACACCAAATGGGTGTATTTGAGAAGGCTCAAACTGTGATAATATACCTATGCCAAGTGGACGGTTGGGGTTCGATATCATTTTATCGACCAGCATCTAATCCACTAATCAAAATCTCAATCCCTTATCGAATTTAATTAGATTTAACTTTAAAGTTTACGAATTATGTAATCACCTTTTGTTGGCTGAAAAGATAAAAACAGTTTTGAGAGGCAGCCTAATTAATATTCTCAGCCTGTAGCTGTAGCTGAAAATGAGGTGAACAGCATATGATATGAAATGTTGATGATTAAATATATCTGACACTTCAGTCCTGTGTTGATCAAAATAAAAGCATATCTGTCCTGTAAGATGCGTATGACATGGACGAATAAAGCCTTTGAAATGCATTCTGTGTAGGCAGGGTGTTTCTTTGCACAGTAATCTGGAAGAAGTTATAGACTCTGACCCAAACTTCAGCAACTACATTGACTCTGTTGCAAGATCGGCCTTTTATCATCTCAAAAATATAACAAGAATAAGGGACATGCCTTCATCACCAGTCAGTTAGATTACTGTAACGGTCTGGTTCCTGGTTTAGACAAAAATAATCTTAAAAAGCTGCGACTTGTTCAGAATGCTGCTGCAGGATACTGACAAAGACTGCTTGTACAATATGAAACAGCCAGACCTCTTAGATCCTCTACAAAACATTTGCTTCTTGTACGAAATGTAAGAACAAAGATTAGTAAAGCTTAATTCAGTTACTATGTACCAGTTACAAGATACCAGAGGATCTAAGGTGTGCCCCAACTCTGACCGCCTTTAAAAGCAGGCTTAAAACCCTCTTATTTTCTGCTGCCTTCTAATGTTGTTTATCGCTTTTAATTTGCTTTTCATCTTTATTTTCATTTTTTATATCAATACTAGCTCCAAATGTATATACGTTCACACTTTTATTCAATCTTTCAAAGTCTGTTTCCAATCCCTTTTAAAGTATAAATGTCTGTAAAGCACTCCTGTATGAATTGTGCTATATACATACATTTACCTTATTTTTCACAAGCCGCTTGTTCCAAATACTGGAAGTCCAGATGCAGAACTATTTAGTTTTGCATGTTTCGGCAAATAATATGTACATTTACCAGTTACATTGCATTACTATCTTAACAGTTAAGTGTAGTTATCTAGATTGATGGACAATGTGAGACATCCTTGTCTATTTGCATTTGAGAAACCAAGTTGTTTGTTTTTCAGAAAGAAGATTCAAAGTCAAAATTGCAGCTGGGATGTTGACATGAACAGTATTTACAAATCTTAAACTGCTAAATAAGAATAACTCTTATGACGTGAACATGACATGTCTATTTCTCTTCTTCCCTCCCTCTTCCTTTCTCTTCGGCAGATCAGAATATCTCCAGCTTATCTGTGTTTGAACTTGTCTAGCAGGTGACATTTGGAAATCAGGTTTAATTGCCCTCTGCACATTACTACCCTTCTCACCTTGCTTTCCTCTGTCATACACCTCTCTCTCAAACACACACACTGTTTGACAGGTGACATTTTAATCAGGTTTGGTTTATATGTAGAGTGTGTTGTTATTGAGCTACCAGTCAGGCTCTCCCACTACACACACACACACACACACACACACACACACACACCACAACCACTTCTCTCTTCCTGTCAGAGAAACACAGGATCAAACAACTAAGTCAGATATAGGAAGAAAGCAATGGCAGGTCAAGAAAAGAAGAGGAAAACCTGTGTGTGGGGGTTTGGTTATAGATCTATGTGCAGGTGTGGGTCAGTATAATGATCTCTAATCAAAACTATGTTCATAAAAAACTGGCTCAAGTCAGTATCAGTATCGGAAAGGCCAGAAACTGTCCTTTTGTGGTAAATTGCATAATCTCCCAACAAAAGCTAATCAGAAAGGGAGGGGAGGGCCGTCAATCATAAACGCATCTCACATAATGACAGTCACACTCCTGCAGTGTAGCCAGCCATTCAGAACATCCTCATTAACTCCCACTCGCATGCTATCTTTGTCCTTTTTTCTCTCCCTCTCTTCTGCCTTTTAATCTGTTCATTACCACCTGTGTGAGTGATGGTGTACAATTGCAGCAAAGTACTGGCAAATTGCTGGTGTAAGTGTTTAGGGATCAACAGAGAGAAAAAGAGAGGAGAGTGAAAGAGAGTGATTAAAAAGCAAATTAGTTTGTAAACAGGTGAGGAAGGCAGAAGACTGAATTATAATAAGATATTTCATTCAGTAAAAAAACTAAATATTACAGAAGTAAGATATATAAAAAGAGATAAAGCAAATGATAAAAACATCTAAGATGGGAGATACATAAAGCAAGAGAGAGAGAGTTAAAGACAGGCTCTGGAAGGAAGAAAGGAAGAAAGAAAGAAAGAAAGAAAGAAAGAAAGAAAGAAAGAAAGAAAGAAAGAAAGAAAGAAAGAAAGAAAGAGAATCTACTGCTGTCAGTCCATGCTGGCCTCTCACACATCACTGTGCCATGCACCATTATCTCTGCCTGAACTTTGACCTCCTGACCCACGAAGGCCCCAAGGCTCCAGAGCCCAACTGTGCGCAGCATGTGTTTGTTTGTGTGAGTGTTTGCGTGCGTTTCTGACTCAATGAAGAGGCAGTGTATGAGAGAGATAATCAGCTTACATCAGACCAGATAGTGGATTGGCTCGCCAGTCTACCATACACATAACAACATACGGACAAAATGAAACACAGCAAGCCATACGAGCATGCTGGCTGTGGCCTACACACACACACAAACACCACAAAAATTAAAGCAGAATATCCACTATGAATGAATCCACATTGGATGTTTAAGCCTGGCTTTGACATTTCTGTACTGCAATTTCTTGTTATACATTGCCCAGCGTAAACAGAGATACCGACTGATTTGCTGTCATGGCTTCTACCAGTTCTTAATTGTAGTATTCACCATTCTCCCCATTGCCTGTTTGCATGCCACTGACCTCAGAATTTGAACACTCAAATAAAATGGCAGAGGGTACATATAGTGCACTATTTAGTAAACAGGGAGTGATTTAGGACACAGTCTACACCTGTCTACACTCATGCCCCTCTTTCCCCTAATTAGCTCTCCTAGCTTATTTACCAGCCACCTCGCTTCAGTTCTCTGCAAGATTGTTTTTTGTGTTTTTGCCTACATCAGCCCAGGCGATTTATCAGTCTACCTCTAATAACCACCACAGGAGGAAGGACTTAAAATGAGTGGAGAAAAGCTAGGAGGGCACACACTTAAGAATTCCACTCCAAATGACATTTTTCATATTGACTGGCGACCAGTCCAGGGTGTGCCCCGTCTCTCTCCCAGTGTCAGCTGGGATCAGCTCCAGCCCCCCCTGCGACCCTCTAGGGATAAGCAGTATAGATAATGGATGGATGGATGGATGGCATTTTTCAAGTTGACGGTGTATCAAACACTGTCAAAATAAATCTTGATAACTTAATAATTGTACCAGCCATGATGAATAGTAACAACGCAAATCACTTTAGCCATAACACTCACATACGTGGATGGCCAGTGTCTATCTGTTTAACCTCTGAAGCTATGACAAGGCCCATCTGAGGGTTACACTGGAGCTATACTATGAAGTCACCAAAGTCTGTGTGCTAATAAAATGACAAAGGTGTAAGCTGTCCCGCCCTAACAGGTCCAAGAAAGAGTGTGAGAAATGTCAATCAAGTACAGTCTGTACACAACCACACAGTGCCTAATAGGAGAGGTCTAATCAGGCTAAATAAGTGAAAACACCTGTGTGGGTGTGCCAAAGGTGAATAGGGCCGTAACCTGAATGTTTCCAACTGAGCTAACAAGAGAAACTTTTAATTGTGGTGTATGTGTAATAAAATAAAAACTGATTAAAACATGAGCAACACTTTTATTGTTTGTCCACAACACCCTCTAAAATATTATCTATTTGTGGTGTACACTGGGCATTTGTGGGAGAGGCTGCAGGTGTGTGTGTATGTAGGTGTGCGTGCATGGTTGCATACACTTGTGTGACCGAGGCTTCAGAGTGGTGTCACTGTTTTGTATTTCAACAGGACAGTTTAGATGTTTTGGGCTATTCATAGCATTCTCACGAGTCATGGCATGCAAGCATTTCATACATATTTCCCAGAAACTTAACTTAGCCTTTGATGGCTGTTTGATTACAGACACCTGCTATTTGATTACCAACACTATAAAGCTGATGTAAGTGACACGAGAGGAAACTTGACAGCCTGTGTGCATGTGTGGTGTGTGTGCACATCATATGTCACTTAATATGGGTAGCTGCACACACACACAAACACACATACTTTCAAAAAAGATGATGTGCACACGACTTGAACTTTCTCTGAAATTGAGTGTAAACAAGAAGCAAGTCAAATTAGGTGAATAAATAAAAAATACTAAATGGGATGTATTTCCTTTGTAATTTTGCTATATAAAGGAGCTCTGATGTTAGTAAGCATCCTGATATGAATTGATGCCTATTTTAACTTATTCATAAGACCATTTTTGGTGTCTACTTACATTCCCTCGAATAGCTTTGTATAGCCTCCAGAGAACATGACTGAACCTGCTGCTTTCAGCTGAAATACAGAACATGTGGAGGTGGGGATAGAAATAGGAATAAATGGTGGCATGTAATGAAGAGAAAAGGGCAGAGCTGCACCCATTATTTTAAATCACAACATGCCACATGGCTCTGTTGCGTTCTGGTCTATTGAGACCACTGTCAATGGAGAAAGTGGTCTTTTAGTTTCCGCCTCTGCAACTGTTTAATGCTGATGTGAGTATTGAAAAAAAGCCCTTCCTCTCTTATTCAGAGGGTTGGAGACTTACAGTAGTATAACTAGCCAGTCTTCCAGCCATACAGACAGATCAGACACTGAACAGCCACAGATCAGAACAACCTGACCAGTGTGTGCCAGTATCAAAAAGGTGTCCCCATGTCATATATAGACTTGATATGGCACAGTATCCTAACATCACCCTATTAATTGCAGATGGCGCAGACCAATCAACCAATAAAATGGTCTATCACACACTGTTATCATAAAGCAATTCACAGCAATCAAAGCACAAGGTGTCTACTATCCATCAGTTGCCTAAGAAGAGACACTTTGCATACTGCTTAGCAGTATAAGATAACTAAAACCTTGGGTAGCATTCCTTGTCGATGCCAAATGTTTTTTAAGACCTGCTTTGAGCCTCCATAATGCACTTTTAATGTTATTTAAAGCCTGGAGTTAAGGCATTAAAGAGATCATAAAAAAAATGTTATAAGGTCAGATCTTGTAATTGCTTAAAATTGCTCTCCCAATTTTGCATGGAAAATGTTACCAAAATGTAATGAAAAAACAAGTGCACCACTCCTTACATGCCTTTGTGCTTTCCTTCTAAAAACTGGGCTCTTGGCTGAGAACCTACTACACGGTAGAAATGCTGAATATCTAACTTACCTCCTATTACAGTCGTGTAACTATTTTGTATTGGTCAAGTATGTTTTGTGGGAAACTCATCATGGAGTCCAGTCGCATTGTATGAGGGTATAAGGATCACAAGAACAAACGGCGTGATGGAGTGTTGCAAACAAGCTAAAATAAGTATTGTAAATTTCCATAGACCTATATATTCTCTCTTGCTACGTCATGAAAGTGACAGTTTATATTTTGTCCACCAAACACCTCCACACATCCTGATACTAAAACAAAGTCTGCCCCCTCATGTTTTATTTCTGGACACTGATTCAAAGTGGAACACAGCAATGAGGTCTTCTTTTGTTACATTTTTACTAAAAGTGAGCACAAAAGACATTTTCAATTCTCTGATAAAATAAGGTGGATGTATGTCAAACAATGTGTTCACAAATACACTATTTCCTCCCATATTAAGTCAGACCCTGCTTCCAACAGTATGTTGTTGTTGAGCAACACAATTCCAGCCAGTGAACAAACCTAATAAATATTGTAAAACAGTCCTGTTTCACATAAATTAAATTGAAACACTTGTGATTTAATCAGTACAAGTTTCCTAATGTTACCAAGCCTCATATATCTATTTTCCCTTTACTAGGTACTGGATGATGGAGGTGTTGAAGATGACAGTGGAATATATAATTATACAGTAAGGTTTGTGTCAGAGATGCACATGCACACACCAGATAGTGGGATACATATCTGATTTGTCTGTGAGTGTGTTTTTTTGTTAACAGCATGAGTCACAGGATAATTGCCCACATGAAGCCTGGCATTAGAGATCATTTCACACCAGGGACGGGAAGCACAGACAAACACATACAAACCTCACCTCTCTTCCAGCTGTTGGAGGTATTTTCTCAGCTCGACTATATTTTTATTGGCCTTTTGAAGTGCGTCACTCAGAACTTTCTCTCTCTCCTCGGTCCCCCTCTCCAGCTCTTCTCTCTGCTTCCTCAGTGTCTCCGCCTGTAAGTCTCCCAGCTCTCTTCTAAGTTGTCTCACGTTTTCTTCACTGATTTTCTGATACTCCTCTTTCATCGCTCTTCTCCTCCTCTCATTCTTTTGTTCAAACTCCTCTCTCAGAGCTCTCTCATTGTCTTTGTTCCTATCTTCTAGCTCTTCTCTTGTGCTTTTCTCTTTCTTCTCTGCCTGTCTCTGCACCTCCAGGTGAAGTGCCCTCTCCCACTCCAGCCTGCCCAGCTCCAGTGACTCTCGCTGGGCCTTCTCTCTCTGGGCGGTCTCTCTCTGTTCTTGAAGCTCAGCCTCCAACTGAGCCAGTCGCGTGTGGAGCTGATGGAACTCGTGGAAAATGAGGTAGCTTACGCCGCAGTAACGACACACCGTCTCACTGCGCTCCATCTGAGGGGAAAATACACACAATTTGTTGGAAATGATAATAATAATATTAATTTAGAAGTAATTACAGAAGTACAACTATTTACAAAACATGTAAGTGTCTTCAAATTGGTGGCCTAATCCTTTTGGAAAGTAACTTTTACATAGCCACATCTCTGTCTTAGGTTAAGAGTTTAACACTCAAAAACTCAAATCATCAGGCTGTGCGGGTGTGGTTAAATCAGATTTGATTGACAGTGTATAAATATAATATAATCACATTTATATCTTGCTTTTTATCAGGGCAAAAATAGCATTTAGTTTTGTATGGTTTATTGTATGGGGCCTTTACAATTGAAGTATCAAAGCTGTCTATAAAAACATTTAGAGTGACAACTACAGGCCCCATTATCCATCAAAATCTGTTGCAACCGCTGGTGTCAAAAACGTCTTTTCATCTGTCAGTGGTTCAAAGCAGAGGAACACAGATACTCTAATCCCTCCTTCAGATATTGTTTTTGCTGCTCTATGAGAAAAAACATCTCGCGAAATTATCTTTCTATCTCTGTGCGTGTCAGTGTATTCTCTCCAAGCTATTGTCACTTCTTTCAGGCTTATGAGGGATAAGATCACATCCCCCGAGCTTTCATCTTCATGATAGTATGTGGCAGAGAGGCAGCTGAAATTTGGATGACATGCTGACAGCTCCCATGTCAGAAAGCTCCAAATAGACTGCGACATGATGTAAACAAGGTGAAAGAAACCTGCAAACAAAGCTGACATGCTTGGGAAGAAAACAGGGAAAAGAACGGATCATTTAATTACTGCTGTCAAGGCACAGAGGTCATATGTTTGCCTTTGTCTATTTGGCCATCCACTTGTTTGAGTGTGACCGAAATATGTTGTAATATATTGAATTTTGGTATGCACATTTCTGCTTCCACAGGTAAGAAACCTTTTGATTTTGATTCTGCTATGACCTTTTCTCCAGTCCATTTTTTAATGAACATATCTCTTAAACAGACATTCATGCTTCAATAACGAACTAACTCATTTGTTCTAATGTCCCCCCACGACCCTTCCCCTTTCCCCCAGGTCCACAGTACCACAGACTGATGGTATTGGTTAATGTGGAGTTTTTGATTGAAACAGGTATCATTACACCAAGGTCAAATTCATGGAGTTTACTGCCTCAGCACCATTCAAATAGTGTCAGATACTGTGTATTTATTTACTGTATTTTATTTTTTTTTCATTAGCTTTCTATTCAAATGAAAAGCTGCAGAAAATTAAATGCAAATTAAGTGTACTTCCATCAGCTGACTCCAACAAATGTGCTTCTCCTGATGTAACACATGTAAATGAAAATGTAAATACAAGACTAATTTGTGATATTGAAATCAACATCATTTACATTAAGAGAATAATAACAGCTAAAGACTGAAATCTATACTCAGATGACTTTCTTGTCTTATCTACTTATTGTGCTGATCTACAACTACAAAGGAGGTTAGAACAAATGCTAAGAGCCTAAGCACAAAAAGACAACCACTGCTTGAAAGTCTTTTCCTGAAAGACACTGAAATGGGTTTCATTGAATGATCACCGTCCTTGCCTCGCTCTGCCTCTCTTGTTTCCTTCTTTACGGTAAGAGAGAAGTCAAAGAATGACAGGGTGGTAGACAGACAGACAGACAAAACACACAGCAACACTTGAAAGTGCTTTTGATGTGACAAATGATTGACAGGTGACACATTTAAGAAGATAAAGCTTCTCTGTGTTTCTCTCAGCCTCTCCATCTAACTTTCTCTCTCTGTTCCCAACTATCACTGTGCCTTCTTGCTCTGTGTTAGCATCTTGTCTATCCATGTCAGGTCAAGGTGCAGATTATGTCTGCCTCGTGTCTTCAGGACAGCGGGAGTCTGTCTTCAGGCAGCCAAGAAAGACAGAGAGAAGAACACTTTAGAAGAAGAGCAATGCACTCACAGCAAATGCTGAGGAACAAGGGGAGAAGGCTGTGCACACTTGAATCCAATGCAAGCAATTATTAACAAGACAAAGGATCTACAGCCATGCTAGCGGTAGTGTTTACCACGTTCACCATCTTAGTTTAGCATGCACACGTTTGCTTATTAGCACAAAGTACAAGGTACAGCTGAGGCAGATGGGGATAGTTTTGCAGATATTTGGTCATAAACCAAAGTATTGGACAAACTGACAATTTGACCTGATGGTGGCGGTAGAGAAAAAGTCAGGGCATCGCCAAAGTCATTCGGAGTCATCATCTGGGAACCATGAATGTACATACAAAATTGCATGGCTCCATCTGATATTTTAGTCTGGACCAAAGTGGTAGATTACATTGCCATTTCATGCCACTAGCATGGCTAAACATGCCAAGCTTGTCTAAGTCTATAGACATTAATAAAGACAAATGTTTGATACAAGGGATCCAACACTTTATAAAAGGCCCAAATAGAGCTGTCATGCAGGTACTCGTGGGAAATGCACTCCAAAACGTTTGCTCGCAAAATCCAAATGAGAAATGCAGAATCCTAAAGTTCAGAAAATACAACCCTCAGATACATCAATACACTTCACCAATACCATGATGCTCGTATCAAAATCCATATTTGACACACTTGAGCCTAATGTATTTATCCAGTGGTGTTTTCTTTGACAAAGTCTTTTTTACTTTGCTCCTCCTTCAGTTCAACACCCTGAAAACACGAGTAAGAAACAGCATGAGACTTGACTCCTGATTGCTTTTTGTACTGTTTTATGTTCATGTCTTTGTAGGGTTCCCTATGTATTTGGATGCTTGTATAATATAGCAAAGGTGTGCTCCTAACAGTCTCACTATAAGGTGTTGAATTCCCCTGTGTCAGACACTTGCCCTGATGAAGGTCTAGAGAGAGACTGAAGAAAAAAGGGACAGAGAAAAGACAAAAGGAGAGGAGGAAGCATATTAGTGTGGGTGGAGAAAAATCTCCACAACACGACAATATATTACATTGTGTTGCCACAGAATGCACTCTGGAGAATATGGGCTATTCTCTGTGTGAGTGTGTGTGTGAGTGAGAGAGAGCGAGAGAGAGAGAGAGAGAGAGAGTAAGTGCATGCAAGTGTGAGCAATATTTGGGACTGGGGCTCAGGGGGTTTTAGTGTTTACTGTGCAGATGTCCTCATGGTTCCTGCAGGCATAGATACAGCAAAAACTACTAACGTATGTGTGTATGTGACTGTTTGTGAGTGAGGGTTGTATTTTGTCCAAAAATGCTTATGCATGTAAATTTGTGTGTGTGTGTGCGCGTACGCGCGTGTGGTGGGGGAGTTCTTTATGCAAGTGATGTAGTCATGAAGACAGACAACAAGGGGGCAGTACACAACATTAAAGTGACCTGAGGGCTGAATCGTGCCTCAGCTATGGCTTGACACACACACACACACACACACACAGACAGAGGGAAGCTTTCTCACACTTGTACAATCCAGCACAAACACGGGGGCAGATGAAAGACACAGACAAAACACACACACACACACACCCAAAGACACACAGACTGACAAACAGACACACACATTAAAACCCACATAGATACAAGCACAAACATGTACATGAGTACAAACAAAAGACACAGACGTAGACAGACACATACAAAGGCAGATTTACTCACATAAGCATTTTCAGAGAGACAGGAAACTCACACAATCGCTCTTAACACACACACACACACACACACAGACACACACACACCCTGAGGGCAGAATGTCTGCGCCACCAGTGGGTTGTGTGCTCCCGTGACTGAGTTCATCCCCGCGGGGAGACCCCTTGCCCTGGGCACTGACACGTTCACTTAGCACTCAAACCACAAAACTAACCCCTCCACACGCTCTCACACACACACACACACACACACACACACACACACAACTACAACCACACACAGGTACACACACGCTTGCAAAAAAATCCCTGAGAGGAAGAAGAGAGAGAGAAGAGAGAGAGAGAGACAAAGTCGGTTTGAATGAAACAAGGAAATGAGAGAAAAAGAGAGAAAGAATGAGGGAGAGGAGGAAAAAGGTCTTGTTGTCCTTTAAATGTTTCATGCCAGCAGCCAATTGATGCTTCTCTTCTACACACCAAACCTCTTTGTCCTCTAGTGCACACAACACTTCTATGGCTCCCCTTGTGTCTTATCTCTCTTTCATTCTGTCTCTTGATTGACTCCATTAGCATGCTGGACTGTTTCCAAAAGTGGTTTAAAACATTCAATTTCAAGACACATACAGCTCTTACAGTCGCACCACATTGATTTAATTCTTCTGGTAATGATCATTCTCTTATAGAGTTAATACATATCTATTACAAAAGAGCTTATTATTAAGTCAACATGCTGTACATAACTATGCAAAACATGCATAAGGCCTTAGGCTACATCAGTGATGTAGTAGCAATGTGTGTTTGCCTCTGTCTCAATCTTCAATCAATAACCAGAGTGCCAACACTGAATCCTCCACCTCTTACTATAACTGAACCTCCAGCGTACATCTACACCTAACAGGTACCAAGACTGCTCTGAGTGTGAGTGTGTGTCTGTGTTTGGTGACTTGGACCCCCTCCACAGTCCATCTTATCACCACAATGCCTCCATGCTCCATCAATTAGACATGGGGCTATTACCTCTCGCCTGATGTGAAACATTTAGGAGGGGTGGAGTGGTGCTGCCAGGGGTGCAGGTGGGGACGACAGGGTGGGGGTGTTGTGTGGGTGGTTGGTGTCTTGCCTGGATAAGATACATAATTAATTTACGTGATGCCTTTTTACCTCCCTGACTGTCTGCGTGTGTCTGGGTGCACTCATTGTCTCATGTACTGAGGCTGGAGATGGACCGCTATGCTGACAAGACACATAAAAAGATCAAATTTTTCCGAGTTTGACAACTTCTCTTCTGCTACGTTCACCCCACCTCTCCACTCCTCCTTCATCTTTCCCTAATCTTCCATCTCTCCTTGCATCCCTTTTCTTCCTCTTTGTCCATTTCTCCTTCCTCCTCCTCCTCCTCCTCCTCCTCTGCGTCTTCCTGCTTCTCTCCCTCGCCCACCTCCGCCTCCTCAGCTACAGCTGCCGTGACGCATGTGGCTCATCAAAACACCAGAACAGGGTCACTGTCATGTCAACCTTTCATGTTACACACACATACACACGGACACCAGACACATGCATGCACAGTATACCCCCCATGTCCACACACACACCCAATCATGCATTCCACGACCAAAAACTGACCAAACAGGCATGTAGCCACTTAGACACACAAGCATGCACTATGCACACACACTGTAGTATGTTCCTGTATTTCAATGGCCACACATGAAAACACACAGCACTGGATCAGTTTCCACATCCAAATGAATTACAAATGAACCCAATGTTCCCAGTTTTGAGAGAAGCTAGAGGAGCTATATTATGAGCATAGGCACATAAATACAGGCACTTAAAGGCTAGGAGTGTGTGTTTTTTGTTCTTTAAACAGATTACATTTTCTTACTTTTCTGCATCAGACAGGTCCTGTCCTTTTTTCCTTTGTGTTACTGACCTGTTTGTGAAGCCTACTTTTCCAGTGTTTCTTTGTGGATTTCTAAACTACCTCAAACATATCTTTGGCTTCTGTACTGCAATTTCTTGGTACTTAACGGCCAACAGATGACAGTCAATATATCAGCCTGGCTAAAATCTGACCAAAAAAAAAAAAGAATATCAAATTTGTCTCTTAATTGCATTTATCAGATAAGTAGAATGTCAAGGCTTTCAATGGAGAGACAGCGTGCAGGCTATACAAAGCAGCCAGACACAGAGTATTGTAGACAGCAGGCCCCAACAGATCTTCACAAACAGACAGACTAAACAATTTGTTTTCTCTAATCCTCAGTAACTGAAAAACCTGAATGCCCTTGTGCAATTTTGTAAAGTAGGGAGGCTAGACAAACTACAACCCACAATCACAAACACAGTCACAGAAATGCTGTATGGAGGCACAATTCAGCACACATTGAAATCTGTTTAGAGATGTTATGGAAGGGTAAAAGGCATTTAGGCGATTTTTTTTTTTGGGTGCCTGGAGGATTAGAAGCATTAGGATTAGGTTTAATCAAGTGATATGATGATGGGCGGCGGATTTAGAGAGGAAAAAACAAAGGCAGGAGTGCTGCCTTGCATTATACCTGGATCCTTCTAAACTCTTTCTCTTTCAAACTCTCTCTCTCTCTTTTTCAATCGAACAAATGCCTTCCCTTTCTATCTGATTGGCTGGCACTTCATCCCGCTTTTCTGTGAAATCACAGACACGATAGATCACGCAGGCATTTAAGAAGGGATTAAGTAGTTAACGGTTTTATCCCTGTTTTTTCCCCCTAATTTTCCTAAATTATTTTCTTTTTTGGACTGTTACAGTGCATGAGAGCTTGTGGAGTGTGTGTCTGTCCCACTGAAAACATTGTCCAGCTGTGCGCTTGTCTTTGCGTGTCAAAACGAGAATGTTTTTGTAAGCCTTTGTCACTTTGTGTGCATGTAGGAGCGCTTTTATTGTTTTGTTGCGCACATGGTTGCTTATGTATGTATGTGCTCGTGTTTGTGTGTGTGATCGAGACGGCGCTTCGTGACTGTGGCTTTGTTGATTTTTGCGACGATAAAGACCCCCTGTGGTGCTCAGTGTAGCGAGAGCCAACACTGAGATTCCACTCATCTGGACCCCATGGCGCACCACACATCACATGACAAGTGTGTGTGTGTGTGTGTGTGTGTGTGTGTGTGTTTATGTGCTAGTGCATGAGCGTAGATGTGGGCATGTGCGTCAATATTTGTGCATATGTGTAAGTTCCTTGACCGCGGCACAGTGTGCGTGTCTGTGTGAATGAATATGTTTCTATGTCTGTTTATCTGGGTGTGTATGTGTGTGTGTATCTGGGTGTGTGTGGAGAAGGGAAAAGGGAGGGGTAGTAGAGGTCACAAGGGATAGAGGGAAGTGCGGGGGGAGGGGCGAGGCGTGCGAGTAGCAGAGAGGAGAGAAGGGAGGGGGCAGACAGATCAGGGGCATACTGTACTGCAGAGTGGATGAATCAAAGTGTGTGAGATGGCCAGTGTCTGAGCTGTGTGTGTCTGTATGGAAGAGTAGCACAGAGGAATCTCTCACACACATATACACAGATGCGTGCATGCACACAGCAGAGGGTGAAATGATCAGCAACAGTCACAAGAGAGTCAGGACAAAGTCAGCAGAGCAGACAAAGTGCAGGAAGGAGGGGTTCGAACCATGGGGGTAGTAGGAAAAATAAGGGACCATAATAAAGTGAGGGCTTAGAGGGGGGTATAATCCAGGGTTGCATGTTTGTCGGCTGACTGGCTGTCCTCCCGTTTGCATATCTTCCTTTTCCTTGCCTTCCCTTCCCCGTCTGCCTGGCCGCCTACCTCTCTTGCTCCTTTGCGTGGAAACAGGGAAAGGGCAGTGGCAGGGAAAGAATCACCTATGGCTGTCTCGACTGGCACTTGGCCACGGATCACATCACATCCAAACACAGGGCGAGGCACAGCACGGTATGGCACGGTATGGCACGGCACGGCACGGCATGGCACACACAACAACAAACAACTAGCCTGAGGAGCAGGCAGCAGGCAGATGACTGGCTGTGTCCATTTTATTATGTATGTGTGTGTGTGTGTGTGTGTGTGTGTGTGTGTGTGTGTGTGTGGGTCATGTGGGAGTCAACCAATCAGTCTACTTGTCTTAATGTATTTTCTTAAAATTAGCTATGCTCTTCTCCACTGCAGCTAGGTAGCTTTTTACACTCAATATCAGGGGCACCAGAAAGCGAGGCCTCATTTAACCACCAAAAGCAACACAGAAAATACAGCAGTTATCAGTTATAAACTTGATGTGTGTGCACAAAAAAACAGAGAACCAGTGCTGTAGTCAAAAGTATGCAGTAGAGTACACCTCGCCTCTGTCTTAACGATCTATTTAAATTGCTATCTTCACTGTTGGGTTACATTGTTGAATGCTTTTTCACCAGCCCTACCGATGTTTCCTGGCAATCGATTTACACATTATTAACGTCTTTAGCTACTAGCTTAGAACGATTTAGTAAATCACTAGTTTCAAATAGCTAGAGGTCTCTCCTGCTGCACTATATGCCCCTCAGCTGGGCATATAATTTTACAATAGCTCTTCAACAGCTGAATGACAATATAGAAGCTACTCAGTGCCATAAATGTGAACTGTCCTGAGCCCTGCAACCGGTGTTTTGTACCATTTTAACCCAGATTGTTCACTTTATAGACTGTAATACACTATATACTATACCAACAAATCAAGAGAAGCACTGTATTATAATTTAATGACTCTCTCTCTTTCTCAGCAGCCACGTTTGAAACAGAGTGCAGACATAAGAGGTGAAGGCAGGACAGCAGGGCAGCCAGTGAAAAAAAGAAGCCAGAGAGAGAAGGGGGGAGTATACTCTGTTACATTAATCAGAGTTAGCAGACAACACATGTGCTTCCGTTAGCCCCACTAGACCACGCATCACAACACACGGCACGGCACGACATGGCACGGCACAATAAGCCTAGAGAGGCCAGAGGAAGAGTGTGTGCGTGTCTGCCTGCCTGTCTATCTGGGCGTGTTCTGTTTTCCGTTGCTGTCCAGTTTGTCAATGAACCCATCATACCTTGTGAACATTTATCCTACTTTTGTGTTCTTCAGTTGCAGTTTAAACCAGGTGGAATGACATTCTGTCTTTCTAGATGACAGTCAGCGGAGCAAACCGAAGTGCAACCTCATTTAACCTTCTTAAGCAAGAGAAAACAAGTGCCGTCGCCTGCAGTGTTTAACTCTGTGCTGAATCTAAGCACATTACGCAAAGGATCCCCTCTCTCAGTCATTACTGCAGATCAGCATTCACCTGATGAAACCTCAGACTGAAAAAGGGCAGGAAAGGTGAGGAAGATGATGAAGAGGGAGGAGAAGGAGGAAGGGAGCAAGTCTGAGATACACTGATTTGACTGAACAGACAACACATGTGCTACCATTATCCAGCAACTTCCTGAGGTCTTATCGGGGTATGGGGATCGAGACATAAAAAGGGAGTAGTGTGTCTGGTTTAAAACGATGCATTATTCAAGGAAAGGAGAACTAAGGGAGTGAGAGAGAAAGAAGGCGAGACAGACAGAGAAAGAAGAGAAAAGGAGAGATGTGTAACATGGTGTACCTCACTGGGACATCTCCCCTTTTCCTATAGAAGACTTCACCATGCTCACATTAAAAATAGATGGATGGAGGGAGAGAGAAGGACAGTCAACAATCAGAGGCATGGAAAGACATGACAAAGGCTAGTCAGGACTTCGATTGACACCTTTACATTGAAACAGATGAACAAAGAGAGAAGCTGAAGATGTTTTTGAGATGTTTTTAGATGCAGCAGTAAGTGTCAGATTTTGGTAGAAGAAAAAGAAGGAGCTCTCCAACAAACACACCAGACTTGTCTGGTGATGAGTGTGTTTCAGTCTTGTAACTTCAACAACTGTCTCCTGTGAGGTGTACACTGTACTCCTGTACATATAGACTGCAGACAATATGAAGACATCTCAGCTTTCTATACACTGCTGCCACTGCAATATTGTTTTGTTCTTACAAGAAATGCTGTGCAAATTTCAGTCTCCTTTACGCAGAAGAAAAAAGAAGTAAGGCAAATGTGCACACACACACACACACACACACACAGGTCACAGTCATAGGTATGGTCCAACAAATCAGCAGATAATTTTGTGTCCTTTTTCCACACTGAAACAAACACACAAACATACACAACATAAGTGACCAGACATAAACAGGGTCCGCAAATATAGCAGATATGGGCAGATGATGAAAGTTTGTACTTCTATACTAGTGAGGAGCCCCATTGCATTGCCTGGCCCCTATAAACCAATCTTAACCACCACAAATACATGCCCATCTCCAGCCCTTACCAGTTTTTCCACTACATTCACCACATGAAGTTTGGTGCTGCAAGTTACGTTCTTGTAAAAAGAATGATAACACAGGCTCTGCAAGCAAAAATGTCTGACTCACCTGAAGTTTTAAAAAATGAACTTCAGTATCTGTTTAGAAGTTTGATTTTAGTTTGTGAGCTAAAAGAAGAAAAAGATGCAGTCACACAGAGGTGAAGTAGTTAAATAAAGAGGTGCAAAAGCTTTTTACAGTGAACAAAACTCAAACTTCCAACATGTAATGAAGATGAGTGAGGCCTAGTCCCTTTTGTACCTGTCCTATCAACATACAGAGGGCAGTGTGGCCACAGCATGGACTCTGATCACAGGTCTGTATCTGTATGCCAGTTATCCTACATGTGGAACTGTGACTGTCACATTTTCTATACTAGTCAGATGTGATGATGTGTCTGCCTTCAGGGCAGGAAAAGGGCGTAAAAGTGAAGTTCCACAGAAAGACAGAAAGTGTGCACAGCTTTCCTCATTATTTGTTAAAGTATAATACAATTAAATAGGTTTTTTCTATATCCTGTTACAAGAGCGTACACACACACACACACACACACACACACACACACACACCAACACAATGCTTAAACCCCATACAGTTCACACTTTTACAGACAGCAATCAGCCAGGAGCCAAACCTGTCAGCACTACAGGCCCTTCGGTGACACATCCAGTGTCTCTGCTCTGTCAGCTGTCTATGTAGAGTTACATATAATGTACTGTAGCGCATCTAGAGAGACAGAGAGTGAGACAGAACACAACAGTAGCATGTTACTAAGACACGTAGTAGGGATGGTAGCCTCAGAATGAAACATACTGCAGTGTGAATGCACTGGCTAACAAAACTCAGCACCTTCCCAACTATGAATGAAACTAGAGTCAGATAGGTAGTGAACGCATGCCATGATGGGCAGTGTGTGTGTGTGTGTGTGTGTGTGTGTGTGTGTGTGTGTGTGTGTGTGTGTGTGTGTGTGTGTGTGTGTGTGTGTGTGTGTGTGTGTGTGTGTGTGTGTGTGTGTGTGTGTGTGTGTGTGCGAGTGGCGGTAGTGAAACACAGCCTTTTTTAAGTACCAAAGAAAGTGTCTTCATTTTTGGTCTTTCTGGTCTTATTCTCTTCATTGATTCTCTCTCTCTGAAGAAAACAAAATAGAAAATCTTTCACTTATCTCTCTTGCACACACTCTGGGATGCTTCCTATTCTCTCTCTCTGACTCCCTTCCTCTTCACTCACTCTCTAATTATCTCTAAAGTGAACGTCTTGTCCTGTTACATTGTGTTTCGGAGCTTTTCACAACATTTGAGAAGTTAACAGGGAGTATTGTCCCTCTTGTCTCTTGTCTTTCTTTACTTGCTTTTCTTGCTTCATCTCTCTCTCTCTCTCTCCCTGTGCTTCCCCCTCTCTTGGAGGTGAAGGTCTTGTCCTGTTACACTGCGTGTTTGAGCTCCTCTCAGACTGTGACACTTGAGGAGAGAATAGGTAGTATCAGCACCTCATGGAGGATAAGAGGTGCTCAGCTACTGCGTAGAAAGGCTGTGGTGTACTCTGCTCGGTGCTGCACTGAAAACAACTAATCCTTCAGCTACATTTGGACTAGAGCATTGTGCTAGGAAGCAGGGAACACATCTTCTAAGTTAAAGTGTCACTTTGACAACTTGGGAGAAAAATCCTGCAATGTAAGGAAGGGAGTGAAACAGCTTTGTCTTGAGTTTGGTGGTGGCAACAGACAAAGGCCTATGCTGTGTTCAGACTGACAATAGCACTGTGTCATTGCATTAGCACAGCCCTGATGCAGAGGGCTCCAGCAATAAAGTTAAACCTGGCTAAACTTTTTCTGCAACGCAATGCAACTTCTTCCAGCAGCGCACTGTGTTGGCCAATCAAATAAGCACAATATGGAGGTAGACTGCTTTGTAACATGAACAGCATATTCTACTTTTCACCTCATGATCATCAAAGGAGAAGCATAATATGATTTCTGCCATGATAACTTTGCAGAGTACTAAAATCCTGTCTCACAGTATTCTAAACTTCTGGGCTGTGTTTTAGCACCTGATGAACCTTCAAAGGAAGTAATGTTTTATTCAAACTGGACTTCCTGGATCATATTTCATCTTCTCACTGGTACCTGTAGCAACACACCAACACAGCCAGCCCCTCGCGGTTTTTAATGCAGTGCTATTTTTAATCTGACCACCTGCTTAGAGAAGCAGGTTTGAGTTGATTTTTAATTCCAAGACCATCTCTGGTCTCTGAATAATAAGTGCTAATGTGCCCTTGGGAAAGACAAAGAAAGGGACTGAGGGGAAGTGTGACTGTATTCACATGACACAGGGTGAAACTGAAAAGCAGCATGCACTCTCAGCATATCTATAATAAAATGCAATAGTGCATAGATTATTTTAAGTTCCTTTGCAGAAACTGATACGGTGGCAGAAGTGGTTGGTTTAGCTCCACAGAAATATGAAACAAAAGAATAAAACCATTTCCTACTCTTCCATGAACCTCACCAAAATCATTAAGTCAGTAGGTAGCTAGAAAAGAGTGGAAAAAATTGTGCGTTTTTATAAGAGCAGTGCGGATTGTTGGTATAGATACGTATTTTGTGCAAATATTGAAAAAGTTCAATGAGAAAATGCACTGTTCAAACAAATCTATGTGAAACACCCAGAGAGTGGTGAGTTACCAATTATCTACTGGCTTAATGCTCTTTAGTAATGTCCCAGCATGCACTGGACAGAAGACAGGGAGATGATATGGACAGGCTGCCAGACCAGATGCTGCATGTCCAACACAGATTCATACAGAAAATTAAGTCTTCAATCCACCCAACATGCAAGTTTTTGAAATGTGGGAGACAACCCACACGAAAAGGAAACCCATGCTGGTAGCTGGTAGTGTCACACCCTGTCTAACTTTGTTTATTTTACTGTCTTGTAATGTATATAGTAGTAGTAGGTGTTTGTATGTGTGTGTACCTGTAGCTGTATTTGAGCTGCATCCCTGTGTGTGTATACACACAATAAACATACTGTCGCGTGAAAGTTCAGTGCAAGTATGTGTGTTTCTGTGCCCGAGTGTGTGGGTGAGAGGCATGGTGTGTGTGTGTAACCACAGAGCTCTCCTTCTCAGCAGCCCACCATTAAACCTTGGTGCCAGCCCTCTCCCAGCACACCAGGATTAACAGCACTTAAATGGGCCTGTTAGTACACCACCTCCTCTTTGCCTCCCACGCCAACTAGTGCACATGGTGCTGCCCACAGCTTTGCGCTTGCAACGCACACTGCCTGTTGTTTTTTATTCTCCGCTCGCCCCCAACCACCTAAGCCTCCTCCAATAAATGGTGCTGAAGTGTACTCAGCAGGGGGCTAAGCCCAGAACATCCTCTATTTTATGGACCTATTGGAATCTGAGTGGATGACAGAGGGAGGAAAAGAAGGAGGGAGGGAAGTAGATCCTGACACTGAACCAGATGGATGGATGTCAGTCCTTCCTTCCCTCCCTCTCTCATTTTTTGTTATTGTCTCTCTTTCTCTCTTTCCTTTGCTCTGTGTCTGGTTATCACATGCCCCTTGTGACAAATCATAAACAGAAGGACTGAAACGGATGCACACACAGACTGGGGAGAGATGGATGCCCACCACAGAAATCAATAAATAAAATGGATTCCCATTTGTGTCTGTTGGCCATGGCGCAGCAGGCAGAAAGATAGATGGACGAAGGGATGGATGGGAGAATGGACTGTGTGTGTGTGTGTGTGTGTGTGTGTGTGTGTGTGTGTGTGTGTGTGTGTGTGTGTGTGTGCACTGTGCATGCATGGGTGTGTCTATGGGAGACTTTCGGGGGAGGCTGGGATGTTTGTTTTTTTTGTCTGTACATGGGCATGGAAAGGCCACCCTCACATAATACCAGGGGGAGTATTGTTCAGTATTGTTCACAGCCATCTACTGGCCTCAATGAGAAATTCCAGAAGTGACTAGAGAGCAACAGACAGAGGAACTGAGAGCGACAGGAAGAGCGGGCCGAGCACAGAGAGATTGAAAGCAGCTTCATATATCCAGTGAGTAATCTTACTACTAAGCTCTATGCTAAGCTATGCTATGCTATGTCCAGTTGCTCACAAATGACAAATGTAACTGATAATGTACAGTCGCTAGTCATATTAAAGAATAATTCCAGTTTGGGATCTGATTTTTGTAGCTTTTGCCATAATTTCTATTGGTTATGATAACACTCTACTACTCACCAAAATACTTGGTGAGAGCTGGGAACACGACATCGCTACAGCAAAGTCTGACAGCACGAGAAACATGCAGTGGGACGATCAGAGAGGTTGCAAACAAGCCAACAGTAGGGGTGTGTCATATCGTATCACTCATGATAAATTTGAATGAATTTGAATGTGTCATATTATGACTTATTTACATCATGACTATGCAGCAGCAACAAACATGGCTAACACTGAAAGTACAAGTTGGGAATAATGGAGGCAAACGATATAACGCGCAATAATAAATATCATTATCGCATAAATACCTTTCAATGTCATTATATTATTTTAAGGCCATATAGCTCACCCTTAACCTACTCAAGCAGGAGCAGGGTAGATTGTAAACGACAGAAAATTATTGTCTAGTTTTCCCAGCCTTTTGGAGAGCTACAGATAAAGCAGTCGTAGAGGTTTCCCTCATAACCAGCCAGCTGCTTTGTTAGGTATATTCCTCTGTTCTAATGTGGATGAGATGATTTATACAAAGGTTACTATTGCATGTGGATATGACGCCAAGTTGGCTGGGTTCCCCACAGGCATGAGAAATTAATTAACTTTGCCAAGGACCAAAGCAGAAAATGTTCTTTCACCTTGTTTTTAGACAGTCAGAATGGGAGGTAAAACTACTGGTTATACCCATTGGCAAAAACATTTTCTTAGTCTAATTACTTTGCTTTGTATGCACTCAGTACATTTTTTTATGTAAGGGCATATAAAAAAACACTTTTTCAAAATGCATGGTGTAATGTGACAAATGCTTTTGTCAGCTTAAAAATAAGAGTTATTAATTTCTGAAAAACATGGTCTTTGGAGATAATAATTTCTTTTGACCGACAGAGAATACACTGTAATAACTATGTGCTTCCTGCTTGAAAGGGAACAGCAAGGGATATTCCCTGCTAATTCATATTCATACCATATGGCATATCGTATGGGAATATGTAACTGCCACCTGACATTGACAAGGATATAAAGCAACACGCCGTCATTGCCATGTTCCTTCCTGCGTGCTTTATCTTAAAACAGATGGAAGATTAAAAGAGGAGACATTGTCCTGTTTCTTATTCAAATGATATGGATTACTGCAGCATATGGAGAGAGTGCAGTGTTGAAACGCTCATCAGGATGTAACAAATATGTTTTCAACACATTTGTATTTCTGGGTTGTAAAAAGAAAAAAAAAATCACATTTGTTAACAACATATGTTGTGTCAATATGGTCTTTCATTAACATGTTGCTTTGAAATGTAACATGTACAGTATGGTCCCTAACTGAATGCATGTCTGTGATGAAATTGATTTCATATTGGCTCCCCCGAGAGGGAAGTCTCAGTGTTCAGATATAACTTCAAATAAAAAATCAGCGAGGTACCTGCCAGGGTTTTCAGGAAAATGATTTTTGAATCACTGTCTACCTTTTTTATCTCTTCAGGCAGTGGGTAGATCGGAGGACAGTGAAGAACCATCTTCATTTCCTCCTCCTCCTCCTGCTCTGCCTCAATAGATCTCTCCTTGTCTCCTGGAAACAAGCAGAAGACAGAATTAGCTATACTGGAAATGGTATACAGTGTGTTATGTTATGGGTGTTAATGAATGGAATAAGGCAGAAAATAGTAAAAACAAAAATGTCCATCACAATTTTCCAAAGCCTGGGAGACATAGTCAAATTGTTTGCTTTGAGCAACAGCACTAAATAAACAATTTCCAACTACTTAACAGAGAAAAGCCACGAATCCTTACATTTAAAGATCTGGAACCAGTGAATGTTTGGCATTTTTGCGTTATAAATGATTAATCGATTTTAAAGGGAGAAATCCAAAATACTGAAACCATTGTCTCTTTATTGTTTTCAAGGTATTATTTCTGATCTACTGATTCTTGAGAGGTGAGTTCTGTGTCTCTGTGTTATAGGCCAACAGTAGCAGCATCCAGAAAAACAAAAACAAACAAAAACATGCACTTATTACTTTAAAAATAAAACCCTGTTATCAAAGTATTTCTTCAACCATCCTAAGACACTGTGTTCTACCCAGTGTTACCCTGGAAAATTGACTACGCTTTTCAGGATAAAAGTGGGTGGTACTTTTAAACTGATAAATAGCACTTAGCCTCTGAGGTTCATGTAAGGATAAATCCCTTAGCATGATGTCCACCATATTAAACCCATTTGCCGTACACTCTATTCAATAGATTAATCAGTCAAGCTTATGGCATTAAGCTTATAGACTGTAGATTATGGTATCTCACAGCTGAGGATATTTTGACTTCACAGCCATACATTAGCCTTTCCTCCACTGCAGGGCAACACGAGGTTTAACAAGGACTGGCTCAGCCTTCAAGTGTGGGAACTATCCACAAAACAAAGTTCTAATAAATATTTTTTGTGCATGTTGGTGTCAATTAATTATGAAGGTGATAAAGAAAATTATTTGTGTACCCTGTGCTCTCCATTTTTTTAGTTGCTGCAAACCAAGGAAAGTCCAGCTTTCCCCTGTAGTGTAATAGTAGCCACTGAGGAACAGTCAGTAATGTGGCCATTGGTGCAGGAGGTCGTGTGAGGAGAACAGTAAC
The DNA here is from genome assembly GCA_005408345.1 of Macquaria australasica. NCBI lineage: Eukaryota > Metazoa > Chordata > Actinopteri > Centrarchiformes > Percichthyidae > Macquaria > Macquaria australasica. The sequence continues at coordinate 931,629 of SEMN01000109.1, forward strand.
GTAAGCCTAACCCAGCCTCTGTCTGTCTATTTGTGAGTGCACGCTTTCAGGGCATTTATCAATCAGCTCACCATTAGTGCGGGGAAAGCATCACGCCAACTCAACACTTGACCTCAGATTAAATTCCTCTGGCTATCTTAGGGTCAGAGGTTACTCCTATCAGATGGTCCCCTGTGCTTGGCTGCATGCCAGACATTAAATGCCCTCGCAGACCATTGGAGGGAAATAGAGTGAGAGGACACGCAGGAAAACATACAGCACAAACACACAAGGATTTAGGCACAAGCACAATGCGCACAGACAGACACACATCCGTCAACTCACGCAAAGACAGGCAGGTTTAACTTGATACACACTAAAACCTTCAAGCACTAGCATGTTAACAAACATGTGTAATCCCTCTGTCTCTTTCACACTCACACACACCAGTGCCTACACACAAACCCTGCCCAATCAAAGAGCAGGCTTCATGCTCATGCACGCTAATAGCCTGATTGCCCCCCTACTGTCTCTAGGCTCTGCATTTAAAGCACAGCAGAGATCCTCAATCGCTGGCTCACACAACACAGATAAATTAGTAACGCCCTGTGACAGCATTAAGCAGGCCTATCCTTTTAGATGGACGCTGATATAAAGGACTGATTTTGCATGACAACTGTTCCCCCGTGACATTTTGTCTGTTTTAGCCCTGATTGAACTATTAATCAGTCTAATGTGAGAGAGGCAAGCTGTTCGTAAACTCATCTATTCTGCATGGACGCATGCCTGAGCCGTGAGAGGAAACATACACGAACATGTATACTCATGAGGGCCCACAGTTCGGCACGAGCACAAAGACTGAGCACTGAGGGGCAAAAAGCATTTGGCTACTAGGGAAGGGAGGACCCGAGAAGAAATGTCCCAAACCCACCCCATCCTGTAGAAAGCAGATGGAGTTTAAATAATGTGATTTTATTGATCCACAAGATAATTGTTTGTTTAAGGAGTTGAGTAGCAGGGAGTTTTGTTATAGTGGTATGTAACAACTAGGACTCCTTCCTGCCCAAAGAATACAGTATGACTAATTGATAGTCAGAAAATAGTTCACTGACACAATCAAAGCACATGTTTGAACAGTCCAAACATGCAGACTTTGGGTGCATCCATATGATATAATTCCATAACAAAGGATGGCTTGTAGGACTATACATATGTCCTAGGAAAACTATTTTAAGTTTATATATTACAACGATATCATATCATCTAGTTAGCATCAACTCATTACTAAGAATGACAGACGCATTGTCCCTAGATTATCTTACTTGCAATGTGTATTGTGTCCAAAATGCAGTTTTGTTTAGATGTAGGTATAGTAAACATTATCTATTATAAACTCTACATTAGTGTGGGTCATTGTTTATTTAATGAGGGACGAGCATTGTGTGGAAATAAATGAATAAAAGAAACTGAGTCGAACAGAATTGAATGAAATTACGCTAAATTAATCTCAAAAACTGGCGTAGCTAACGTTAGCTAACCCTGTAAGCAAATCAGTGCGGTCTCTCAGCTCACATAGTTTTTAATGCAGTAATACAAAAGTGAAGCTTTTTGATTTGACTTGTATCGACTTGTAAACAGAACAGATCTTTACGTACCCATAGCCAACAGTCTCTTCCGGAATGAAGGCGAAAATAATCATAAATAAAAAGACATTTGAACTGACTTTTTCCTGGCGTGAGCCACACTCTGGCTGTTTCTATGGCTACGACGTAGCCTTGTCACGTAGCCACGCAGTGTAGAACGTCCAGTGACCGTCAAATCAGCCGGCGGTAGCACAGGAAGTTGGTTTCCTATCAAAATAAAAGCATTATAAGACATATAATAAACATTGAATATGGTAATTGATTGTGATCATACAAAAACAACCACATGTACTATATTGCAAAATTATTCAATTCAGTTGTTATAGCAAATAAAAAAAATATCCTGTTTGAGGAGGAAATGGCTCCAAGTCTGAGGGAAAATGCCCCAATATTCCTTAACAAGGTCATCTTAACCCTGGACCATCTTTAAACCTCAGCAACTGTTCTGTGTTCGATCACCATTGGTGTGGAAGCTTCTCATTTTAACCCTTACCACAACCACGGCCTTTGGTCTCAGGGGATGGAAGCTTCAATTGGTAAAGCTCATCACTTCAATTTTATGCTTTGGCAGCTGGAGGATTCACATGGCAGGAAGGGCCCTGATTGACATGAACAGGTCAGTGATATTCCTGTGGCTATGACTTGCAACAACAGAGTTAAAGGATGAGGTGAGGAGAGTCATTAAGATACAGGAAGATGAAACTGATATGATCCTCTCATGTATCCTTATACATTCATGATGTAACTCTAGGTAAATGACTAACAAGTATGGGCTAGTTTCCAAAATGTCAGTCTTCCCAGAAGCACACACAAAAAAGCTGGCTAGAAAACATTTTGTGAGAATAAGTTTAGTGAGCTTACCTTTAAAATAAACAGTTGTTTTTTTTTTTGTAAAAATAAACAATGAACAGGCTGTTGTGTACAAAATGCAGACAGACAATGCCTAGAAGTCACATTAGCTGAGCTCTGCCAGCTTGCATGCGTAGTTCACACTCTGTTCTGTTTGGGTTGTGTGCATTTAATTCATTGCCTCAGAAGTAATGTGAAATAACGGCCAGACATTCCCGCCGGGGCTTTTACAAGACCAATCGTTTCATGGTAATAGATGGTTTACAAATGACATTTTTTGCCTTTTTATGTGATATCATTGCCCTAATTTCTCTGTGGCTGACCAAAGCAAACCTGTGTCTAGATCCGGGCTAATGTCGTCCACCCTAATACAGAGTGAGAGAGAGATCTTTGCTATGATTTCATTTGCTATGCATGTCGTGCTATTTATGGACCCGTCAATGAATCGTGCAGACTCAGTCGCTCTGATGCAAATTGCACTCTCCCACTCAAGTCTAGCCTACCTTCCGTGCTTGTTTATCTGCCTCCACAGCAGAAAGAAAAATTGGTGAACGTGACAGAAGGGGGGAAAAAATGTTGTACTCAGGCAGAGATAATAATCAAACCTCGCACCCTACTGTGCAAAAGAGGGGAGAGAGAAGACAAGTCCCCTCTCTGTACCCACCCCACCCCCTTTCTGTCTCACTCCCTCTTACCCTCTCTGAAACCGGTCATATCCTCAAATGCCCCTATGGCAGGGGCATAAGAAGAGAGAGTTAGTAGCATTCATTTAATTCAGCATTGTATACAAAATGGACCACAACTGATCATTTTGTTTTGAATGTTTAAAAAAAGTCAAGCCTTCTTTCAGAATGGTCTGATTGCATATACAGTATTTGGCTACATCAGCGTTATCATAACATTTTGATGGTCTTGATTATCATAATTGTAATATAGCTCATATCTATTTCACTTTAGACAGTCTGATTATTGAACCCAGCCAGGTTAATAATTGATGAGAGCTGGAATTTACAAAACCATAATCTAATTATTTCTCTGTCGTAATTGTTTGTGGAACCACTAGACTGTATTTTGGGATGTCTCTGTGGCAAAAGCAAATTAACCTAATTTGGGAAGGTGCATCCAGTGTTTTAGGGGCACTGAGCCTGCAGGGGCTGGGAGCTTGGCATCTATTGAGTCTGTTTCCAGCACGCTATGCTGTGTGGGTAAGTGTATAATGAAGCATGCTGAGTGTGTGCTTGCGTGCATGTGTGTAAGAGAGAGAGAGGAAGGAGGAGAAGGAGTGTGTGTGTGTGTGTGTGTGTGTGTGTGTGTGTGTGTCTGTGTGTGTGCATGCACGGATTTAAGAGGGGGAGGAGGGGTGAATATGACCCACTATTCTTTTTTTGGCATGAAATGACTAATATTGTCACGCTTGACATATTTGGGCTAGGCTATGCGGGACAAATCCGATGGCCAACCATGCAGGTTGAACTTACCAAAATCCCCACAAAATACTGCAGGACCTGAAACTGGTGACACAGGCTGGCACTCAGAACACATACACTGTGAAATTAAAATGTCTTTCTTTTTTCTGTACTGTGATATAACTTTTATGACATAAGCTCCTCTACACTTATTCACTCAGTTAACCCAAGCAGCCCATCCCACTGCTCTCACTGTGCTCGTCGGATGTGAGCTGCTTTCCTTGGTATTTCTTTGGGTGCCATGTGAAGCTTTACTGTACAAGCCGTGTCCACTCCATCTAAATGCAAGTCTTGTCCACCTGTTATGTTGCGTCACTGTGTGGAGCCCCCTGATCCTGTTTTGCCAGCCACTCACTGGGCCTCTGTTTTTCTTGTTTCCTTTTTAAGTAAATATAAGAAAACCCCCACGTCTGATTCATGAAAAATGTGCACACCACTGATTTGTTCATACGCACATGTGCCAGGCAATTTGTCACTGGCTTGTGTCAATTCCCAAATAATCCCACGTAAGGGCAGCAGTCCTCAGAGCTACATGTGGAAACTAAAAAGTCTGAACAACTGACACTAAAATAAGAATAAGAGCAAATAACTGATGAATCTATAAGAAATCTCTCAAAACATGTTGCCTTACAAACTATATTGTCACTTCCATGTCTTGTATCCCTTAATCCTTCTGTGATCCTCTAGCTAGCTCAGTTTGAGTTCACAGGTGTCATATTTTATATTTAAAATAACTGTCCAAATTTTGTTATAAAGAGATAAACCATTGGCCTTTATGGAGACTAGAGTCTTGTCTTGTCTGTAGTGTAATATGTAGTTCAGTGCACCCAGAAGGGGTAAGAACCTAAGGAAATGGATGCCTTGACCTAAATGTTGCTGTGTCAGACAACCTTTGTAAGCTTCCAAACCCTCTTCATGAAGCACTTAGCCAGGTGTGCGGAGGTAAGAAAGTAGGCAGGATTTGAACTTCTCTATCAAGCTCTCTTCATTTCTGACATTTTTCGTACGTACGAACAAATCCTACACTATGAATGCCTTCGAGGAGAGATTGTCCAAAAGTGTGCGCCGTTAACCCCATACTTGCTTCGACTATACCCTGGCCTACCATCAATAGCTGATCCACCAGCCACTACACAGAAGATTGCGTGATCGCTAGGTTTTTCAATTCAAACTGTTACCTCTTGCTACCATTTGGGGCTGCCAATGAGTGAAGTGGCTCAGGACAACAACCATTGTTTATTTTAGACATGAATCTGTCCATCTAGATAACTGTCAATTCCATTATGTGTGCCTCCGTGTCTTCAGGTTGATTTTAATGTCTGTCTTTCTGTCTGTCTGTCTTTTGTCCTTCAGTTTGTTTGTCTCTCTGCCTAATGGTTTTCCCGTCCACTTGTCTCTCTCTGCTTGAATCTCTACATAGCTCTCTGCTTGCCTGCCTGTCTCTCTGTCTTTTTGCTTATCTGCAGGACTATTAAGTGTGTGTGTGTGTGTGCACGTGGGTGCGCTGAATGGATTTGCATGAGAGCCAGTGGGGTGACCCTGCTCTCTCACGCCAAGGCTTCTGTGGAACAAATAGGACTAGTCGGATGTCGTGACAGCACTCACATCAGTTTAAATAAGAGTGCTGTGCTGCAGCCGTGTGTGTGCGTCTGTGTGTGTGTGTGTTTAAGCAAGCAGCCAGGCACGCATTTAGTCAGAAAAGCTTTGCAAGGCTTTTGTGTGTGTGTGTGTGTGTGTGTATGTGTGTGTGTGCAGAACTGTGTGTTTCAGCCACTGAGCATGCAATATCTTGTGAGGTTTGAGGTTTCGTGAAGAGGAAGACAGCAATATTAACAGTTTAATGAGCTCAGTGGGGTTCACACACACTGACACACAGGCCAAATGCTCCACAGAGTTCCTTTGAAAAGGAACAGGTTTGTCCTGTAAGGCCGACCTGCCCTCTGAATAAATGAACACTGTCACTGGGTTAAATAGAGCTCAATTTAACATACATCACTGCAATATAAATGAGTGCCAACTACAATTATGAATTATAATGCTTCATTATAGTTATGATACCTGAGAATTTAAATAGATGTGTTTATTTTAGAAGGTGCAGTCAGACATGGCCACTTGTTAGATCCAATTAAGTTAATTATTTTTAGATATTCTACCTAAACAAGGGTAACTTTTATGTCTTGTTTCCTTATCTGCATGCTCCCATTCTGTCATACGAAATGATTCATTTCCTTGTTTATGCTACATAGCTACTGTATATTTCCTGTGAATATAAAAACCTTAACATGCTCAGTTTTCTTTTCAAACCCAATTTATTTTATGAACTTCCACGAAAACACTTGTATAAGACAATCAAGTTCAAAAGGCAACATGTTTTTGAGAGATTGTTTTCTGGGGGAGACTTTGGTTTCTTTCTGAGTGTCAGGTGATTGACAGCGAGCAGAATGTCATGCAATGCACACTTTATTCAGTTAAATAATGATACAACTAAATAAAACTGGCATAACCAAATTAAGGTTTATATTTAATTCAAAGTGTGTTTTAATACTGTACAGCAAGAATAAACCCTGATGTCTCTAATTATCCTGTGTGCTGACAGCATCCTCCTTTGAGGGTATCATCAGTGTGTGTTTGTATCATAACTGTTGTTTACTGCGCCTTGCAGCTGTGAGAAAAGTACCATACAAGTATGTCCTCACATACTTTATGATGATTACAGTTTTTGTCCTTGTGGTAGCGTAACTACATTTTCTAGATTTAGATTTATTGTACCATGAAATATGTTTGTTTTGCTGGCAAAACCAAAGATAAACATTTAATGTGTTCACAAGTCATGCTTTTGGTTAGGCAGAGGGAGTGGTGCTTCATGAAAACAATGAGGATGGAAATTGCAGGTTTAGCTGTTCAGCATAAAATGAATCCAAGGTCATCTTTTAAATTATGATGATAATTTCTTACTATTACACAAAAAGTCTCAGATAATGTGGAATGATTTAATGAGTGCTATACGGGGGGAAAGAAAAAGCTACATAGGAAAATATTTCAAACTGCATAATCATCTGGCATTACGCATGGGATTTAAAGGGATAGTTGTGGTTTATTAGTGGGTCTCATTTTCATAGTTCTGGCCATTTCAACTATTTGTAATAATAGCATTGCACTGACCAACGTAATTGCTGAGATATGGGAATATGGCAACATGACTGTAACTACAACGAAGTCTTCAGGGCAAGAAACTCAAACAGTTAGATGATCAGACAGGTTATAGATAAACCAACAAATTAGCCGGATTATCTAAAGCTCTTTATTTGGAAGTAAACTGTGATGAATGTTTACATTTGAGCAATAATTCATCTTTGTTTTCTCTTCCAAAATCAGTTTGGGGGATTTGTTTGAAACCTGTATGATCGTCTGACTGCTTGTGTTTCTTTCCCCATTTGACCTACTTTTTAGTGATGTTGCTGCATTTCCAGACCTCAGTAATTATTTCGGCGAGTATAAACTTATAACCTAAAGGAAAGATGGTCAAAGCTATGAAAATAAGACCCAAGCTGTAACAAACCGCAATTATCCTTTAAGGGTTCAACCGATCATTGGATCACTGTATATCAGTGTTTGCAACTTATTAATAAATGTCTATATCTTAACAACAATAACCAGTTTGGGTTTTAACATAGTCAAAGGAATAAAATCTGTGCATTCTCTTATAGCCAGGGCTTTTCCTTGAACTGAACTCCCATGAACCGATTCAGGTTGTCTGGATTTAGGATGCCTACACAGCATCTGCATCACCACACACACCCTGAGGCGTGACGGCTGATGAAAAACAAGGAAGATATGCGCCACAGTGGCAGGACGGGGGAGATGAGTGTGAGCAGATGACTCTCGCACTGGAAACCCCTCTCACTATATGGCAAGTCACGAAGCTAGTTGCGTCTCTTTCTTCACCCTGAAGCTGTGAAGGGAGTCCTTTGAGCTGTGTCTCTGCAGGGTAGTAGCCCCATTGAACGGGTAACACCGTGCCATACACACATATACACACATGCCCTGCCAGCCACTTTGAGGCGACCACGACTCTGGTCTCCTGAAAAAAAAAAGAGGGAAAGACGAGAGGAAAAAAAGAGAAAGAGTCAAGGAGACAGGGAGTCAATGTATGTGTGTGACTGTGAGTGAGCCGGCTGTGAGACATAATTACGGCAGATTAGTGAAGCCACACTGACAACCTGAGTTGGAGCCGTCTGGACCCAGAGACAATGACCTCTGGGATAGAGGCTCTCACACATCACACACACACACACACACACACACACACACACACACACACACACACACACACACACACACACAAGCTAGGAGGGATCCTCATGGAAAGACGGAGTTAAGTGGAAAAAACACAGATTATCTATACGCTTATCTCCTGCTTGTAAATTCCAATCTGAGCTGCATGTTTTTAGACTGTCAGCAGGATCATCAGTTCATGAATCCCTGAGGTATCACAAATATTCAACATGAATAACATACATCAGTGAAGCAATAACAAGACATTAGGCCACCGTGATGAATCATCAAAGGGCACCTGTCATCCACAGACACACATACTGCACATACTGATGTGTTTGATGAGACCTAAACCAGTCTAGAACTGTGCCAGAGAGCCCAAACCCACGTCTCTAACCTTTCTATAATAAAGCCTTTATTTAACTGCTTCTATCTACTCTCAGTTAGTTAACTAGAAGTAAAAAGAGCCACCTTTATAACATGAATAAAAACAGTTTTCATTTTGTATTAAGATAAAGGACAGCCAGTTGTAAAAGATACACTGACAGTTCTGCGAAGTTGACGTGTTTGTTTGACAGAACAAAGCACTTCCAGCCTTCTGTTTTCACTCACTTCTTTTTATTCTCCTGTGAAATACTGACAAACAACAAAGAATGAAGTTTTTTTTCCTTTTCTTTCTACAGAATGCCTTTTTAATATCCTCCTCATTACTCTGTGTGTGTATGTGTGTGTGTGTGTGTGTGTGTGTGTGTGTGTGTGTGTGTGTGTGTGTGTGTGTGTGTCTGTCTGGGCAGCGCTCCAGTCTGTCATCTCAATCTGATCTCTATCACCCACGGCTGTCTGACTGGTGTTATCTAGCCAGAGGACCACCCCTGCTGAAGGGAAGAGGAGTGCAACACAGGAGCACCACTTGTCCTGCCCACATCTTTACTTCCTCTTTCCCACTTCCTCCTTCACTTCTTCTCTTTCACTTGACATACATTAAACACCTGCCCCATTCTCTTCAGCTCTCACCTGTTCTTCTGTCATTCACACTGTATTTATCTTCTTACCTTGACTCCTATTTAATCCGTACACCATCTTCTTCTGTTTTACCTCAATTCTTTCATACATACATACATACAGTAAGTTACATTAGTTATTAAAGGAGCAGTTTGACATTTTGGGAAACACTTATTTGCTTTCTTGTTGAGAGATAGATAAGATGCCACTTTCATATCTGCCTGTGATATATGAAAACACAGCCAGGAGATGGTTAGTGTAGCTTAACAAACTGAGAGCAGGGGGAAGCTCACTAAAGGACACGTTATCTTGTTTAATTTGTACAAAAAATGTAAAAACAGCAAGTTGTGGTTTTATGAGAGGTTATGTGCTGGACTGTTTAGTGGCACTTACCTTTGGACAGAGCCAGGCTAGCTGTTTCCCCCTGTTTCCAGTCTTTATGCTAAGCTAAGCCAACAGTCTCCTGGCTGTAGCGTCATATTTAATGGACAGATACGAGAGTGGCATCTTATCTAACTCTCAGCAAAACAAATAAGTGTTCCCCAAAATGTCAAACTTTTATATTTAATAATCATGACAAATGACGAGAAGATAAATAACATTTTTAGAAAAGCAGATTAAATCTTTTCATTTAAGTCATACAATATCGCTTTAATATTATGTACTAGATTATCCACTTCATGTCAGATAAAAATGTGAATTAAACAAGTAGGTTAAATTATTTTGTTTGAGGATTATTTTCCACCATATTCTGGCATATGCATCACTCATACACCTACACATTCAGTAGGTCTGCATACTGTACACTGACACACATGCAGTACTTACTTGCATGGATTTTTTTATCTTTTGGTTTTGTTTGGTGTTGGTGCGTTGCATGCGTGCAGGATAGTCTTGAAGCCTGATAAAGAGGTTGATAGCAGCCGTTGTGTGGTCCTTGCACGTAGCATTAATCCTGAGCAGATCCTTCTCTCACCACCTGCTTTGTATCCAGATAAAAAAACACAACAAAACAAAATCAGTCAGAGTCTGGACAGCCCCACAGCCATAAGAATAAGTTAAATTCTAGACCCCACAACTAATGGAAAACTGCATAAACCAAAACATGGCAGACTCACATCGCAAGTGTCCCACCCTTTGTGTCAGTGTTGATGGTTCCTTCCTCACTTCCTTGCTGTGAGATAAGGAGTTGGTCCGGCCCTTTGGAGGGGTGTGTGTCTTAATCAAGATCACTCTGTAAAGAAACACAAGCAGAGTGAGCACATTAGACTTGGCAGAGACCAGGGGAGAGTTTATTAGGATTGAGATCTTGGAGGGCGTACAGGGACATGGTCTTATATACAAAGCTATCCATTTTAATTTCACTACTAATATTGTTTTGTCTGTTGTTGACTCTGGTGGGGCTGCCAACATTCAGGCGTAACACAGTGAGAAAAAAACTTTGTGGTGGTGGTGGTGGTGGAGGGGGTCAAATAGGTTCAGGGTTGAGTTAAAGTACATCCTTTGGTTTCTCCGTGTTTGCTTTTCTATACCTGCCTAATCAATTCTTCCTAGTTAATACCTGGCAAATTAATCCTTAATTCATCCCAGGCTGCAATCCAAAATCAGATTATAATCCTTTGATCATTAAATCTGCCAGTGAAAGCTGAATTTAACAGTGTCAGTCTGATCTTTTGCATGGCTGAGCAAGGTGTTTGCATTTCAGCTGTCCCAGATCCATTTTCCCCTCGGTAATGTTCGCTGCTCATTGTAGTTAATTAACACATAGAGCTAAGAAAAAAGCTGACATCGCGTATGCACACTTACACAGATGTGAGCACTGGCTTTCACACACATAAATGCACACACAAATCCCCCTATGCCAGCCATGAATGCTTTCTCTGAACCAGAAAGTGCACATTAACACATCTTTAAAACCTGACATTTATATCACTCCCTCTCTCGATTCCCCCTCTCAGAATTGTTTGCTATATTGGCTGCGGTGTTGTTGGCTCTATTTGAATCCCCAGCTACTAATTAGGCATTTGTTTTGAATCTTTCTCTTGATTTTGCCTGGTTGTTACTTTTCCCACATTTGCATGTGAAGCGCAGGCACGCCCAGCCATTAAAACTATCTCAGGACTCTACAGGGGAACAAGACATGAATGACATAGGAGAAAGAGAGATGACAGATTATCAAAGCCATGTTCTTTGGAGGTTAAGAGGAGGGGCAACATAATGATAAATGTCTTGTTATTTAGAATAGAAAGCACTGTTCAGAGGAAACATTCACACAATCAAAAATCCTACGGCTTATTCTCAGAGAACTAATAGGAAACATACAAAGATACTTCAATCAGGATCTCAATATAAATTCTATTTGAGGGTGTGATTTCTGGCGCACACACTGAGACTAGTACATCATTTCCCAAGTCTGTGTTAAAGTAGGACACTAGCTGTGAGACTAAAGATACAGCGTTGTATAAATAAAGCTCGTGACACGCTGCCAACTTTAGATTCCTACTCATCAGCTGAAGTCGTGAAAGGTTCCTCAGCTCCAGCCTACAAACACTCACTCACGCTGCAAACAGAACTACAGTGACGTATCTTCTCCGCACATGTCTGAGCATGTGTACACACAGCAAACTACACACATCACCTGTATGTACGTGTGTCCCTGTGTGTGTGTGTGTGTGTGTGTGTGGCTCCTGTGTTGCCTTGACAACCTGCTGCCGTTTCTCTTTTTGTTTGCCCTTGGAGCCGAGAGCGGACTCACACCAACGCAGGAGCAGAAATCGGAACAGAGGGAGGACGGAGAATGACATCATCCTGGGCTTTTCATCTCACCTCTCGAGTGAACGACACCCACGGCTCCCCCACCTGCTTTCACCTGTCAAGCAGCAAATGTGGGCTGATCGTGCTGATATGTCTGCAGGGAGGGAAGAGAGAAACGTGTCTCATCTGCGAGCTGCGTGTTCTCAGGAAGTGGCTGAACTGCTAAACTGTGGGCAACATTAGGGTCTAGGTTTGAGGCCAGCTCTTGTAAGTTGCTTTGGCTAAAAGTTATAATGTGATACTTTAATGGAGTAGTAACAGCCAGCAGCTGGTTAGCTTAGCTTAGGATAGAGACTGGACATGGGTAAACAGCTAGCCTGGCCCTGTCGAAAGGTAACAAAGTCTGCCTACCAGCACCTCTAAAGCTCACATTATATCTTGTTTGTTTAATCCCTACAAAAACTGGAGTGTAAAAATGGCAGTGGTATCGAATCGTTTGATCTAACCCTTGGAAAGATAGGATATTTTCATAAAATGTCAAACTTTAAGATCCACAACCCCAAAAGGTCAGAGGTCAGGGTCAGCTACAGAACGGTTACCACAAAGCTTTTATGGCTTTGTTATTGTGAGATTTTGACTGGGGACATCGGGCTGAAGGGCAACTTCCATTGTCAAAGAAAAGAAAAGGAAAGACTGGAGCAGAGCTAGGCTGTGTTATCTGTCACTACACTACGGGCAGAACCTGGTGTTTATGTTTGGATGCAATAATGTGAGACCAAAGCAACAAAAGAATCACATTTTGAAGGACTAAATGGGCAATCTATTGTAACACAATCTTCAAAACCTAATGTTACCTCTAATATTTCAACAGATGCTGCACTGGGTATAATATCCTGACACATACACTTACATACTGATGTCATTTTACTCGCTTTGGCTGTGCCATTCACTTCAATTTGTACAGCACTTTGGTAAACTCTGGTTGTTTGTGTATATATATATATATATATATATATATATACACACACACACACACACACACACACACACACACATTAACATGGAAAATACACCTCAAAATATCAAAATGACCCACAAAAGCAAAGTATCATCAGTAGCTGTTACAGGAACAGAGATGTTATTCTGTTTTCATTGTCATGTAATGCCAGCAATATATTTCAAAGGGATAAAGATCTTCTGCCATTAGAGACTAACAGGCTATGCGGTGATGAAAATGTATATCCTACCCTTAATGCTGCTCCTCACTGTACCCCACAGTCTCCATCTTGTGTTTGGCAGTAAACATCAGTTGGCTGGTGAATACAAACAGCTTAAGACTGAGTCAGTCAAAATGACCTGAAACAACCACTGTCCTCCACAACAGAAATGCTTTGAGAGTTTGGAATGAAAACAGAGCAGAACAGGTAAACCTGCCCCCACTGAATACAAGGATCTGTTCCTCGAGGTCTGGTATTTCTCCCTCTCCATCTCCCTTGTTTAGGGTGTGTGTAGGATATTTACCAGAGTACCAGACACTGTAGCCCACCCAATATCCTGTAACCCCCCCCTCCCTTTAGCACCTTGTCAAACTACAGTGTGTGCACATGTGTGCAGTTCAATCAGGCCAGGACATCGTGACTGCCAAAACAATATCAGATGATTGGGGACCATGACGCCCCCAAGGCCTGTTCCCAAGGTTACGAGAGAAAAGATATAACAACAAACATTTACTAAACACACCACAGACAAATTACAGATCCAGGCTGTCAATGCATTACTGGCCTTCTTTCTCTGCAAATCACATTTACAGCCTCTTGTTTTCAGCAAACAGTGACTGAGTCAGTGACAAAGTCTTGTGCTTCCTTTACATTTAAAGCATTTAGAAGTTGGACAGGAAGTGTTACACATGGGTACCTCGGTATTCCTGTTTCCTACTAACTTGTGGTGTCAAATATATTTTGTAGGATACTTTGTGGGATAATTCCTGAATGGATTATGTTCATGGGCAACTTTTTTTTCAGTGCATGAAGTGTAACATTCATATATCACAATAAAGGCTTCAGGGAGAGGTTTGGATAGATGGTTGGGTAAATGACTTTGACAGCAGATATTTCCAGGTGTGTTCTAGATGTGGTTGGTTTAGGCTACTAAAACAAACATTTTGGTTAAATAATGCACTCTGTCTCATGCATTAAGTGATCATTGACTTTTTCAATATTTAACCAAGCACATGATGTTTTCTGAACTATAACCTAGTGCTGTGAGTTGCCATAAACACAACCATGATTATTGGCAGGCAAGGGGAGGTATGGCAGGAAAATGAGACTGCGCTCTCCAGGGAAAATATTAGGCCAAGCTCCCTTTAAGATATATGTCAACAGTCTTATTGTCAGTTCTGCATCAGTATAATCCATAAATATCACCTCAACTGGCCACCGGCCTGCGCTGCGCTATTTTAGTGAAAGAAGGCCGTGGGAATGAGAGGCGAACCGTTTCAAAAATTAATATTTCTCACTAAAATAAGTGCTGGTTGGTGGACCAGATACACAAAATAAAGCCAGATTCCTTGATTCACCGTCCATCATGTGTGTGACGTTATTTGAGTTTTTTGGCCATTACCAAAGTAACTACCTGGTTTGCAGCTTCTGTTTGGCACCGGAGAGAGCGCGCCTACCTTCCAATATTGTTTTATTTTATCAGAACGTCAAGACGAAGAAAAGACTGACTCAAGACAGCTCGGACTGAGTTTTATGACCACCTTACAGATGATTGATTGTGAAACATTTTGTTTTCTTTTGTGGCAAAGTCCCAAGTCTAATAGTGGCGGTGGTCGCTTGCTCCTGTGTGCGGGCGTCTGTGAACACAACCATAAAAGCGTTAATAATGCTTTGTTGCCAGGCGAAGATTTTTTGCAAATATCTTAAATTTTAAACTTTTCTTGTTTTTATATATATAATATATTATTATCAATACATGCTGTCACCAAGTAACCTGCCTTACGCCACACTCCTACAGCATGCATGTACAAGTTGCTGGAGGGAGCAACACTTTTACACTAAAGCTTCACCAGAATCTCTTTTACTAGTCTTTTTTTTTTTAAATTGTTGTCTATTAGGTAAGTAGGTAATTTGGCTAAATGCAACCATGCAACCATCCAGCTCATTACACCATTGAATGGATACATGAAAGGTGAGTCACTTTAGCTACAAATTGCAAAGTAGAGTACAGAGTTTGTAGGCTGACTGCAGAAGGCTGGAATGCAGGCCTGCTGTGGCTGGTTAGCCAGCCAGAGCTAAGCAGCATGTAGCACAGAAAATAAAGTGCAGTCTGTGCTGTTCTGTTACACGGTCTGTTCTGTTCTGGTCTCCGGGATAATCAGGACGAATGGAGTGCAGCTGTTTTTTTGGGGGGTGGGTATGGGGTGGAGGTGGTGGGTGGGGGGGGGGACAAATAGAGGAGGCAGAGTTTTTACATGGGAAAAGAATGTGATGAAATGAATGGGAAGGGAACATGCCCAAGGCTACTTGTCAAAAAAAAATAAGATCCGGCCTGTTACATATAGGAGCTGCAGCGAAGTAGGAGGTAAAAGCGCCGGTGTAACGTAAACGATCCAGTTAGAAGTCATACGAGAGATTTTTTTATGACTTTTTCACGTTCAGCGATTCTTTGGCAAATGCAGGAGGAGGAGAGGCAACAGTGTGTGACACAAAGGTCAACATGGCAACCCCTGAAGTCGTGAGTGGTAAGCTATAGTCATTCGCAGGACTCCCCTGAGTTCCCTGGGTGACTCATGCTATGGCAGCAAGATGTGACGTACGGCACTAAACTTTGGAATCACTGGCTTTGAGTCATTTTTGGGTAGGGTTGAGGGGGCAATGTGATAATGGGATTGTGTACTCTATCCCATTCACTGCCGTGGTCTCAGTCTCACTCTATCTCCCTTCGAAGGCTTTGACCTTTTTTTTAATGTCCCAGATCCCAAAGGCCCTTTATCTCCCCGTCACCAATCTCTTTCATACTCATCCTCTCTCCTCTAGTTGTCCTCACTATCTCAGTTCACACCTCTCCCTCTTGCTTTCAGTGTGCCTGCTGTCCCGTACAGAGTTCTGTAAAGGGAGGGAAGGGACGGCAGAGGGGAGATTGAGGGAAGGAAAGAGTGAGAAAAGGAGGGAGGGATGAGTTTCACAGACGTGCCACCAGGCTGTACGCATTCCTCAAGGGCTGTGCATCCTGTTCTTTCGTCTCCACCTCCACCAAGGCTCACACACCACGCTGCACGTACGCACGCCTCACACACTCTCAAACCCACCCCCCCCTCCCTCCTCCCACAATGGTGCCCACTCTTCCTCCAGCAGCATACTCCATATAGGACAGGAAATGGTAACTTTTTCTTTCTTTATTCCTTCCTTTCTTTCTGTTTGCTCATTATTGTTTTCCTCTGCACACATGCTTCCTGCACCACAGCCACCACCAATGTTTTTTCTCTGACAGCGAGAGCTGTTTTCCATTTTACCTGCATACTGGCCTGGATGATGGGGAACAAAATGGTTTTGATAAGCTAAGTTTATGATTTTCCTCCCTCCTGCTTGTCACCCTCCTTCATTCCCTTCCCTCCCTGTAACCCATTACTGCATCATTTGGCCTTAGGGTGTAGCAGCAGGCAGGGACATGGAGAGAGAGACAAATAGAGAAAGAGAGACAAATGAAAGGAAGTAAGCAAGAAAGACAGCAGATAGGCAAACACTGATTGGATGGTGATTTGGCTAAAAATGGTTCCATTTGGATGACGTATCATTTACAGAAATATTTTGTTATGTAAATCAGGCAAAAATGCTATGTAACATATATAACATCATGTATATCATATTAGGTTTTCTCTGTTTTTGGTTGTGAAACTTAATGACATCCTAATAATGATTTGGCTGGATATGTGAGCAAAAAACAGGACAGAAGCTGCTACTGTGATTCGAGTTGATACTTTGACATTGTTTTAAACAATACATAGCATTTTCTGTTAAACTTGCTTCATTTGGACCAGATTAGCTAATGCTGTGTTAGCTGGAGTATATATAATATATATATATATATATATATATATATATATATATATATGGAAACAGCAGCATGGCTAGTAGTAGTGGGGAAAAATTTACTTGTAAACTGGGACATGTAACTGCTTTAATCTGATTATCGACTGTAATTAGACTGTTCAGACTGAGCTGGTAAAACTTGACATAGAACCTGTGTCAAATCAAAGAAAGCTGAGAAAAACAGTAAGCTTGAACCCAAAAGCACGACTCACAAGCAGACAGGTAACGATAAAAGTTTGTGTTTACTTGAATCAATAAACAAGCAAGGGTGAAAACCAGGCAGGCAGTCGAGACAGGAATGCATACCCAGAAGGGGGGTTAGGCAGAGAATCATCAACCCATGTGTCAGACAGAACAAAGGCTGGAAAGGCAAAGACAGAGTGGAAATGGGCTGGTATATATATATATATATATACTGCAAGACTAATGACGTAAATGGAGAACAGGTGAACAAATGGGCGGGAATGCTCAGGTGATAGGAATGGCGGGAAAGGGGTTACAGCAGGGCAGGAAGGAGTGGCTGGATCTGAAATGACAGGAGACTTAGTATACAGTATAGGAGCTGGCTGAAGTCGTGACACTATTAAGGTGTTGAGGAAACGGGAAGCTTCCTTCCCAAAGAGAGACATGTACACGTTACATGTTGCTGCATTTTTATATAAATCACACAGAGTTGTCTTGTCATGAAAAATGCTGTCTAAATAAAATTGCCGGCGTGGACACAGTAGTTCTTGCATGGAGCAGAGGAGCTTCTGTTCCATTCGGCGACAAGAATCACATTTAGCCTCAGTTGCAGACTTGGATGGATGAACAAGACATACAAGTTCATTTATCATGTCGGGAGCGGCCAGACACATTTTGAGTCCCAGCCCATTATATTAAAAAACACTGCAGTACAGAGCGTGAAAATAGGATGGGTGCGCTGATTCATAGCCAGCCGTCATTTAACAACTGCTGTAGTTTAGTCACTGTATTGCCTAATTGTTAAAGGTGTACACGTGTCTGAGTAAATAAGGAGTGGAGAGGATTTATAATGTTCTGGGTGTGAGAGATGCAAAACCAAGTCTCTGTGCGAACTAGATTGCACATTTAAGAGACTATGAGAGTAACGATGAGATTTGCAAGACTGAGCGAGTATTTGTGAAAAGCCTGTGTGTGTTTGTGTGTATTTTGTGAGTGTGTTGCACTAGCTATAATCCTTGAGGCCTTAGGGAGGTGTGCACACATTCAGTCTTTTCCTGTTGCTTCCCATTAATTCCACCTGTATACACTGGGAATGAGCCCCTGCTGGCCCTCACCCTTCCTGCCTCCTCCCTCCCTCCACTCCTCCCTGTCTCTAAATCCCCAGATGTAGGCTTACTGAACACCCAGAGAGACCAGGCTGCTCTCTTCTGTTGCATGCTGTTCCTCTCTGCACACTGTGTCCTCAGCCACAGCTCCACATATTACAATTTGAATGGATAGGATGAGCATATTTATTCAAATCAACATTTGAATGGCCATTTCACAGGAACACATAAGACAGCTGCCACATGGCTGCTGAACGTTTGATAATGTTGCCATGGGTATGAGCACTGGTACAGTGCACAAGCCTCCGAGAGCTGAGGTGTTGCCAGCTGTGCTGAACATTTGCATTGTGTGTGCCTGTTTGTTCTGCCCACACACACACACACACACACACACACGCACACACAGGAAGCAGCAACATAATGTTCATTTAAATGACAACCAGGGTTGGGTAGGCCACTTTAAATATTTTTCCCATCACAGTTACATCATCAGAACTATAATTAGTAACATAACCCAATTTCCAGTTTACTTTGTCAGATTACACTTGTACACACAGTAAAATATTCACTGTTAATTGCCTTAAACGTTTTTCACATTTACTTTAAACTAAGTACCCAGAAAATGTAGCTCAAGTAATGAGAATGCATTTTCAGCAGACATAATGAAGCATGGTTGTTTGTTTTTATATTCAATAGATATAAATCATGAAAAGTTTTCTGGTACCACCCAGAATACAACAATATCAATTAGATATCAAATGCAATGATATCAGAAGAATCTGGAAGTGATAACCACCTATCATGTTCACTTCCTTACCTTATAATTGTGTGTATATATATATATATATATATATATATATATATATATATAAAATACATTTTAGAATATTATGTATATGACTTTCATGTGGGACTGGAGTTTCCACTTTAAAATGGAGTGTGAGACAAAGGGCCTTTTAAGGTCAGCCAAGGCGGTTCTAAGTAATGTCACTCATGACATTTAATCCAGTGAGCACAAAATACATAATACCTGCTCAATTTATTATCCAACATGTAAAGCAGATACTGATGCCTTATATGGTCATGCTGTAAAAAAAGAACCACACAGAGGTTTTAAAAATTATTACTGACATCACTAATTTTGTAATCCCTTTGAATCTCAGACTTGTCCTGCTGCTTTATGTCTCAGTGTTAAATTGACATCACGGGAATGAATGTTAGATTTATCTTGCAGATAAGAAATGTGTATAGTCATGCTATGAAACTGATATCAGCATCAAGAAATATCACACCTTCCCTGTGAGGGAGATGTGGGAAGATTGATGGTGTTTTTGCTGGTGACTAATAGGTGAGTGGGCAGGTGTGTTCCTCCTACTGTACATCACAACCTATGTGAAAAGCTAGAGAACTAAAAAACTAATATATTGGGTTTTTTTTAAATCACCAAAACTCCCAGCAATAACCACTAAATTGGAACTCTCCAGGTGAGTGAGAAAAGAGATTGGGTTCACATTGGGCACATGAACTGGTGAATAATTGAGTTTGGACAAACAAGATGTTTTTTCTGCTCTCATGTCTGAGCCATGGCTGACTGAGAGAGGGGATCACGATGTTTTACCATGTGCTTGTTAAGCCTCAATTATTAAGGCAGGATCCACAGCACTGTGGCACGTCTAACCTTTTGAACTCATCACAGACGAGCTTGGTTTGCATGCATACATATATGCGTCTGCATGCACGCACACTCCATATAGCACAATTAACCTTTTGAACTTCAAACAGACACACAAAGTCAGACGGTTGCACATGAGCACACATAGATACGCACACATAAACATACACCCTTAGACTTTTACACGCAACCTTGTGTGAGTGCGGTGAAAGCTCCTAAATAAGTCTTTGATTAGAAGCCATCTTTCCTGTCTTTCTTCCTTGAAAGCCGCATTATGCATGGTTCGACTGGTGTGAGCAGAAGCCACCTGATTCTCACGCACTTGAATGAGAGTACTTTGCTATACAGAGAAAGGGATGCCGTGTTCTTGGGAGTGGCAAAGGCCTATTTTTTATGCTTTTAATTGCCTCTTCAAAGTATAGCGGTATGCCAAACAGGTTGTCTTTTGAGGATTTTTAAAAAGGTTTTCCTAATTCATGCCATCATTTGGATGCTTTACATTTAAAACGTCAACATTTGCCTCATTGTACAGCTTTACTGTTTCAACATACCTTTGGTTTTCAGGGAGGGCACATGCAAACTCCAACTGTCACATCTAAAAAGTCACCAAAACACATCACAATAACACACACACTTAAGTTACAAAGTATGAATCATTAGGTTCCTCTCCTGAAAAATCTTATAGATCCAAATTATATATTATTCAACCTGTTTTTTATTGAATTAAAGTGCTGAAATTGGGAACCTTATTCCATTAAAATCTAACATGTTTGAACTCGCTCTTGGGTAATGGAACATAACAAGGCATCTGTTGCAACATTACATTTTACAGTTAGCGGTTGTTCAGGACATCATCAACATCAGTTATAAATCCCTTTCGAGCAAATGCAAGTTTTGTTCACCTCCCACACAGCTAACACTAAAGCTAGCATGCTAACATGCTGGTGTTGCCTCCACACTCAGAGAAGTGGTCTTCCTGAGTAAAAACACTCAATCACTCACACACTTTTGCAAAATGCGGCAAAAGCAGTTTCTGTACTTTGACAGTTAAGAAGCGAGTTCTTTGGCTAAGTTTTCATTTTTCTGTTTATGGTAGCAGAAATCTTGCCGAGACATTGTACACACCGCTAACAGCAGAGATAGCTACTTGCTAGGATTATAATCAGCTAACAAAATCACATAATATATATTTAAATTAGCATGATTCACATTTTAAGAGCAGGGGGTTTTGAATCCTTACAATATGTCTATACTGTATATGGCATTGCAAGCAAAGTTATGAATTCCTGACTTGTAGTCACTGCTGGACTTACCAGGACTGTGCCTGGGCACCACAAATCCCTCAGTAGGTTTAACACTGCAGACTGTCCTCCACCCTCCAAGCTCCCTGACGGTGCAGACCAGCACTCTAAACAGATTAGTTCAATTTGATTTGAATCTTCCCGCCTGCTCAGGCTCCTAATGGGCCTGTTCCTGAAGTCTCTTTGTCTCTCTGTCTCTCCCTGCCTCCTCCTCCTCCTCCTCCTCTCCGTCTCCTGTCCCCCTCCCTGCCGGACTCAAGTCCTCTGAACCCCAATTAGATAAACAGGAGATGACAGCAGGACTGGTGGAGCACAGCTAGAGAGAAGGATGATGGTGAGAGAGAAAAAGGGAGATAGAGCTGGACACACAAACAGAGACAGAGAGCCTTAATTTTGTACCTGCTCAGATCAAACAGTGACGGGCAGAAGAGGAAGAATTGTTTTTTGGTCACAGATGGATTTTTCTTTATGCCTGCATGTGTTTGGCACTTCCATGCCTCATTATGACATTGCTTGCCACAATCTGAGAGGGGAATGCACAAAAAGGAAAGGTCAATAAAACTCAGCTGGAATCAGAGGATTTTTGGTATCATCATGGTATCCACTTCCACATCTTGGCTCAAGCAAGATGGTTTCAGGTGTCAAAAACAAGATGTAGTCCCATTTAAGGCCTTTGGGAAAAAAAGCTCTATTGTGGTAACCCCTTCCCACCAAATCATGTGAGAGAAGACAGATAAATGTATATGTTTGCTCAGTTAGTTGTCAGGTTGCACCACCTGTTTAGAAGTAAAACTTGCTGGCTGGAGGGAAGTACCGCTCTATACTGTACGGTTCCATTTCCTAAATCTTTTACAGCCTTAAGAGGAAGAAATAAAATGGCAGAGAGGGAATAAAAAATGAGAACACAAAAATAAGTGCTGGAGATAATTAGGAAGCCATAAACCAATGATGCAGAGACAGTTAAATGAGCCACTAAATGGTCAGAAATATTTAGTAAGTCACGGGTCGTGAACTCTCCCTCGGACTTACCCACGAGCGTGCATATATGCACACGCACATCTAACTTCTCTCCGTGGTCATGCATACCGGTGCCTAAAGCTCAGCCTCAGGCAGGGTCTTAAAGGTCACGATCTCTGCGCCGCTTTAGAAGGTCGCACAAAGTTCATGACACAAGCCTGACCATATTTGGCTGCTGGCTCTCTTAAGGGCTTAGAGCTGAAATTTGAAATGATAGAGAGGGAAGGAGGGGAAAAAAACAGTAACTGGAATGTTCATTGGTTGCAGCTGGGCATCGTTGGAGCAATATGGACCTGGGCTTCATGCAGGAAGTGTGTGTGCGTCTGTGTATCTTTGTGTGCATGCACGTCAGTGTGTTTATGTATGCATGCGTGCGAGAGGAAGAGGAGCGAGATATTGGGTTAATACAGACCAAAGCTTAGACATTTCCAGAGACATGCGTCTGTGTGAGTGTGTGAGTGTAAAAAATAAACACATGCATGCGAGCCCCTGCGTGCGTGCCTGCTTGCATGCTGGCATGTGTGTGAGTGACAGAGATATTAGAGCAATATGAAAAAGCTTAAGCCGGAAGTATGGTGCTACAGTATGAAACCGGTGTGTGTGGGGAGAGTTTTGGCTGAGCAGACCGGAGCAGCAGGGAGGAGTTTTTAAGACAACTACAGAAAATATCACATCATATTAGAAAAGTACACTAGAAGAGATTAGAAAAAAGTTCTCAAATGTGTTTTACGTCATTTTCCGTGGAAAAACAATTACACTTACTCATACAAAATGACATTTAAAATTGCATCCTCACCAGTTTATAAATACCGAATGACTCACTTCAGGTAAAACTGTTTAAATTGCAGACCTTTAGAAGAAAAATTCAGAGGTTACTTCTGAGTGAGTCTCCAACTAACTATCTCATATGGAGAAATGATGTGTCTGGTTGGTTCCGCAGTGTGTGCAGCAGATTAACAGAGGCAATGTTCTGCTGCTTTTCTTGGTAACAGCATCATCTATTAGAAGTGGAAAATAACACTACAAGTCTATTACAACCTTTGATTGAAAAATCAGCAAAGGCAATTTTGCACACAATCATTGCAAAACTGCATGTTACAAATCAGTGTGGGAGTGTTTATCCGTCTCATTTCTCTACAAAGAAATCCATTTTTTACACACTGAATAATTCAGAAAGTTTAATAAGCTTGAGTCAAATTGATGTGTGTGTTTGTATGTGTAGGTGGACACTTGAATCTAATCTACGAGACCCAAATGGATTATAAATGCATCCAAAATGATTTGTATCTGTTTTAGATGCCTGAGCTCCAATCAGAGTACATACTTTAGATGAGCAAGCAGCAAATGTAAGATGTAAAAACATAGTTGCTGAGGGACTGCATCAAACATCACACATAATAATCTTGACTCCTTTGAATAATTCAAAGTTCTGTCGTTGCTCTTATGAATGCTTCACTCTCTGCGTGCCTTTATCTTTCTATCTCTCTCTCTCTCTCACACACACACACACACACACACACACAGTCCTTTCTGCAACCTCATCTCTCCTCTGTCCCTCTTCATTTTTTTTCTATCTCCCCCCTTGTGCTATCTCATCCCCTCCATCCTCCCTCCACATCTCCTCCTCTGACTCTCCTTCTCTAACGCCAGCCAGCAGGTCTACAAAGTAGTGCTTTCTGTGTGCCAGCAGCAATTCCTGGAGGGCAGTCAGGCAAACAAACCCAGCCAGTGCCCGCTGCATGACTCACAGAGAGACAGAGACCGAGAGAGAAGGAGGTAGAATCATTAAGATGAGAGGGCGAAAGGATTTTAAGCTGTTAAGAGCTGATGAGAGGGGGCAGATTGGAAAACGAGATTGGAAAAAAAAAGTGGAAGAGAACGAGGGGCTGTAAAAGAGATTAAGGGGGGGAAGAGACTGGGAGATAGAGAAAGATGGGGGCAAATAGAGGGCAACCTGCGCGATCTTGCATGCACACGAGAAGAGCAGACAGGCACGCAGCTCAGCGAGGAGGCACGAAGAGAGCAAAATAACTCCTCCTCCTCCTCCCTCTCTATCTCCGTCCCCTCCCTTCCCTTCCCTTCTCTCTGTCTCTCTCCCGTTCCCCGCTCCTCTGCCAAAAAGCGGAGCTCAGCACGACAGTCTTACACGACACGGTGACCCGAGGCCGAGCACAGAGAGAGGGGGGCACATGCAGGGAAAAGGAGGAAATGGGAGTAAAGGGTAACGCAGAACTGACACATACAGGCTATCAATCAGTCATTTTAAAAATCTGTTTTGGAAATCATATTTCAGGTTTACTGCTCACAGTTCTTGTCATAAGAGGACACTGCTTTATTTTAAGGGTCCACATGCCAAAAAAGTTTGGAGCCACTGCTTTAAACAAAGTGTATGGTTTAGAAAGAAACAGGGCCGAAGCCAGGATTTTAGACATAATGAGGGCATGTTAATTTTATTTCCCAACATGAAGCAGCATCTACTGCTGAAGACTTTATTTATTTATTTATTTATTTATTTATTATCTTGTCGGTCTAAAAGTAGTCAAATTTAAACATACAGACTCCACAAATACTGGACTGAGCTTGTAAAACTCCCATGTATACGTTTAAAGGAATAGTTCAACAGTAGTTTGTAGGTTATGAGCTGGAACTATTTCTTCCAGGAGTCTTGTCATCACCGAGAGGTTACCACTCCAGGAAGTCTGGTCAAAAAATAGTCCCAGACATAACCCCGTAAAACCACAACTTGTTGTTCTTACACAACAAGATATGACGTGTTAATTGGAATGCTTTAGAGGTGCTGGTAGGTGGGTTTTGTTACCTTTGGTCAGAGCCAAGCCTGGCTGTTTCTCCCTGTTTCCAGTCTTTGTGCTGAGCTAACTTACACCTAACCGGCTGCTGGCTTTAGCTTCATATTTAGCATACAAATATGAGAGTTAGTGTGCAGATATTATTTGTTTTCTCAGCAGGAAAACTGATAAGTATATGTCCCATAATAGGGAACTACACTATTAACCCCCAAACAAAACAAAAGAAGATGAAAATAGTGAGGACATGACCTCATTGTCCTCAGTGGCAGCTAACGGCTCTGGAAACAAATAAAAGCTGCATGAGAACAAGCCAGATTAAAAAAAATGAAGGTTAGATAAAAGGATTAGGCATAGCAAGACAAGAGATGAGATGAAAGATACGACAGTAGGAAGAAGTTTGTCTTAGAAATGAGAAGTGAATGAGCTGCAGAGGAGGAGGAGGAGGAGGAGGAGGAGGAGGAGGGGTGTTGAGTTCTTCTGCTGTGCCCCATGTGAGCTGTCTCTGGGCTGGGATAGACAGCTACCTCTGCCAGCCTCCCTCTGGACCGCATTAGACATGGTGCTCAGATAATACACTGCAGGGTGTGAGAGGTGGGAGGTGGGGGAGCCTGAGGAGGTGGCAGACGGGGGGAGGGCTGAGCATGGGAGAATTCTCTTCTGATTTTAATACCACTGGACCAAGACAAGAACAAATAATCAGATGAACAGCGAAACCGCTGACTGTGAAATATCACACAGCTCTTATTGAGACCAGCGGTGTAGTCAACAGCATATGGCCAACAGTAGAACTACGTCTCTCACTGCATGTTGTATTGGCCAGACGTTCTTTAAAGCAGTTGTTTGACATTTTAGTAAATACACTCATTCATTCTCAGACCTGAGAGTGGTTTCAATCTTCTTATCTAACTCTCGGGAAGAAAACAAATAAGTGTATTTCCCAAAATGTCAAACTATTACTAACTCTTTTCAGAAACATTTTGTGTTTAGGAACATTCTCTAAATTAGTTTCTAATGAATGAGGTCTATGTTATTCTGCTTTTCCTGTGAACCAATTAAACCTCCTTTGGTGAGTATTGATTGGCCTAATGTTTACAGGAATGTCAAGGAGGGAGGTTAGCAAAACCATTACCACTACACTACTAATACATCTGAATTGACATGATTTCAACAAAGCACAAGTTCACCAACTAGTCATTTTTTCTTTTAGATTCTTTATTTAATCAATGTTACATTAAACTAACATAAATAAAATTTTTATGAACAAAAGGCACACAGTTCAAATATAAACAAAGAGAACGTCTGTACAGTTTGTCTCAATAAAACATGTCTACTGTCTCTGAGGGAGAGAGCGGTCCAAGAGAGATGAGTTTCAGGGGGTTTGTTGACATAACGCTACAGCGCCGAGTCTCAGCGTGAAAGCGTACACTCTTCAATCCCCCGTGAGGAACTAAAGCGGTGGGCGCGAAGGCAAAAACGCCAACCAGGAACAGCACTGGCTTCATGTGAGACCTCTGCCTGGAGGTTCACAGTATGTGGATGTCCATTTGTAAAAGTCCCACTGAAACTCATGTCCATTGTCTATGTGAAGAGGCCACAAGATTCATGTCCACTAAATGAAAAAGATTCAAACACGCAGCACATAGACTTGAAAAAAAAAAAATGTATGGGCCGGAGTCTGGGTAAACACTCACTATTATTTTTGTAAGAGAATGACGGGGGTCAGTGTCGCCATGGTTTCTCTATGGAAGCGTTTGATTGGTTGGTTGCTGCTTCCTCAGAATAATACGGCCAGTTGGTCATTCACAGTACTGGCAGGACGCTAACTGTCTACTGCAGCATTTGTCCTGATGTGGAACTGAGCTCATATACAGCCATACGACTAAGTAAAAATGATAAGAGGATTAAGTTTGGTTTTTCCTGCATCTGCTCCAGATCAATAAGGTAGATAAAATCCTTTTTGTGTCTGATGATCATCACTAGGCTCCTGTTACTAGATAACAAAGCGTGGTATTTGAGTCCACTCAAGTCTGTTGTGAGCGCAGCTGTTGTCAGTTGTCATCCACCTCTGAACACTGGATGAAACAGGTGTCGTCCTTTGCTAGTCCAGTTTTGTCCTGTTTATCCAGTCTGGACCAGTCTGTTGTTCCTTACCGCAGTCCAGTCTGAGTATTTGCAAACACGTCTTAGCCAGTTTTAACCCATTTAGAGCAGCGGATGGGTGAAGTTTAGTCTAACAAAATGATTCCAATAGAGTTGGTTAAAGCAACAGTCATCAAAAAGTAAATGTCAGCTTGTTATTGGTCTAAACTGTTCCTTTTCATCTTAAGCTGCAAACTCCACCCATCTCGCACCTCAACAGACTAAAACCAACTACGAGTAAGTATTTGCAAATACAGACAGACCCAGGTCTGATCCAGGGCTTAAATGGCAACAGTGCTGGGTACCTCCTCGTACTGAATGATAAAGTAAGGGTAGCTCTGGTCATCGTTGAAGATGACATAGATCTGGGGGTCCACCCAGTTGTCCACACAGGAGTCAAAAAGGTCACTGGAGGGGTCACGAGGGTTGATGGGTGGAGGCCGCCGCATGGAGGGATTTCCTACAGTAAACCTGCATAAACATAACAAAGAGGACAGAGACAAGGTTAGTTAAGTGGTTGGGATTATTTATAGTCACAATGGTCTCTTTCCTTATTTTCATGAGGACAAAATGCTGCTAACAAATTTCCATTCAGTTCTGCATGTCTGGAGTTACAAAAGAATAATTTACCATCTAAAAGAAGACTCTTCTAAATTTAATGATTACAAGCATGCTGCTCCTCTGTGTGTTTTAGGGCACCTTAAATATTATAAGCATATGCTGTAAGTGCATAAAATAACTGTACTGTAAGTATATGAAATGAGCCAGTGCACTGTAACCAGTTTGCTTTTCCTCTCTTAAATATTCATGTCAAGCCCTAAAGACCTGCAATCCATCAATCTTTGTACCCCTTTCTCTGGGGTCATAAATGAAACATATTAAAATAGGAACATTTTCAGCTGCAGACAAAGACAGTGGGTAGAGGCGTTAAAGAGTCTGTGTGCCAGACAGGAGAGTTAACTTCTTTATTGGTCCCTGCTCAGGTCTGGAAGCAATGTTGCTGTCTGTGCCATGGAACAGATTGAACCCAGGTTTGGTGTTTCGATATATGTAAAGCTGGTGATGTTTAATGTGTTCAGACAAATCAGCTGTTTTACATGTGTGGCTCTAGATTTGACTCGCATTTTAAGAAATGGTAGTAGCATGATGCACAGCATGGCTGACCGATGGTTTATGGAAAAGAACTTTCCATGATCCAAATTAATGCTGATGCGTTCTGTAAATTTAATTTGAAAGCACTAAGAGCGAGATAGCGATAGGGTCAGAAGGAGAGGTATGTGCTGGAGGGAACATACTCGTCAAAAAACACCAAACAGCTCATTTAGGGACACTAAAACATGTAACCCCAATAAAAACTGGATACATAAGGCCTCAATTCAGCATTTACAGCATGTCATTCCCAGCTAACATAGCAAACCAAAGCATGCTGTCCTAGCTAAGATATACCACTGAAATAAAGTAGAATTAAATAGCTTAGGCCACTAGCATTAAGAAAATGGTGCTTTTATATATTTGCAGTACCTTCACTTCACTGCACTTACATTCCCATCTGGTTATTTTAATCTACAAAAGGTTTCTCAATTGAACGTTTTAAAAATGTGCCATATATATCAATATTGTGTTATAAAATTACAAATACTGTGATATAATTTTTTCTTTTTTTGCAGTGATGAAGTTGCAAGTAGAAAGACATGTGAAAGCACCCATCCACAATCAAAGACACAAAAAATGTTCCCACGATCAGCTTGTTAAACTACAGCACCCACACACACCTGCCAGTGAGGACTTTGGCCAGGAACATGCAGTGGACTCCTTTTGGCGAGCGCTTGGAGAAGTTGTGGGAGTAGACAGCCTTGCGGGCAAAGTAGGAGCCCTGGCCGAACATGGTGGCATGTTTGCCGCAGACTCGGGGGTCGAAGTTGTGCTTGCAGATGCCCTCCACCACGTCGGCCGAGGTGCCGTGGAAGAGGTGGCGCTCGCTCAGCAGCCGGTCCATCTCTGACATACGCCGTGACATGTACTCCTTCTTCCTGTTAGAGCAGAGAGAGGCGGAGGGTGAGATGGGATTGGCTGATGAAATAAACTGCTTTTTAGCGCTTATTATTCCTTAATTTGAACTAGACAAAATATACTAAAATAAAAATGAGTATATTGATAAAAATTAATAAACTAGAAATAAACTCTGTAATAGGCTGATGCACAAAGACAGATCATCTCTCAGGTGATGAATTAGTAAACAGCTGGGAGCAGTCCTGCTATTTCTATTCAAAAGTTGTGATCACAGCCTTGTTTGCTCTTAAACCGGGTAAGAACATTGGGCCCAATCCGTTTTCTTGAGCCACACACACACACACACACACACACACACACACACACACACACACACACACACACACACACACACACACACACACACACACACACACACACACACACACAGTTTGTTTGATATGAGGGGATCAATCAGGCATGCAGAGGCGAAAGCATTTCGAGACAGAGAGAACTGTGATCCAGGCATGACCTCCAGTGACCCAGCAGCTTGTGACCTGATGCACGCACCCAATCATGCAAACACACACTTCAATTTCCTACCATCCAATTTCATCCCAAATTTTAGGATGAAGCTGCTCAACCTCCTTTGACATCCAACAACCAGCCATTCACATGCCAATAAACACACACACACGCAAACAAGCAGTTATGGTTTCCTTGTCATAACCCGACTGTGGGAAGAGGAAATCAACTCACATTCTGAGAGGGCATCACTTTCAGATTCAGTAACACACACGCACACAAACACACACTGTCAGTCATTTTGAAACCGTGTGGTACCAGACAGTGTGGGAGAGTTTAACTGTCACAGCTGATAGGACCTGCCCTGCTCTAACCACAGCGGTTAGCCCACTGTGCTCGCGAAAGGAACATCATCATCACCAACCATCCCTCCATCCGCCGTGTTCACACACCACGGTCGACCCATTCTCACGAAGTCCCACACAGCTGGTCCCATTTGCCCTATTTTCTTTCTTTTTTTCCCCCCCTCCTCTCACATTGTTCCTCATTCACCCTGTGTTTGTTGTTAAGACATTTTTTTTTCCCTTCGCATTTCTGTCTGCAAGTAAATATGCAGCTGTATCTGAAACATTCAACAACAGAGATCTGGACAAAAAGGTTAACAATACATTTTGTACCACAACAGCAAAAGAGGAACCAAATAATTTAACACAACAGAAACCATGCTGCACTAATATTTTGGTACAACTTTAGCACCACTTTGGCTTCACAATGTGTGATATAAACAGAGATATGAAAGACTCACTTCTGTGCTTATAACCTTAATACTATCTCAGGTCAAATCTCCCGACTATTAAAACAAATTACTATCAAACTAACTAAATAACCACCACTTCAAATCATACCATTCCCATGACATAGTAGCTGGTGGTGATTTCAGCAGTTCAGCAGAGTTACGTTCAATAAAACAACCACATATGTCACAGCTGCACCACACAGAATGTAAAGGAAAAAATGCACTCAAAAGAAGCGAAGACACTCAGACCTGTCGACAGTAAACCTTCTGACCCTGACAGAAATGTTTCCTTTGTTTTTTGTTTTTTTACATAGTGTCATGGGTACTGGTTATGATCATTGGAAATGATTCATGGTTTTGAGGTTAGATTAACAGACGATATCTCCAGCAATGAGGAAGTGCTTTAAAAAAAAAAGTCTTAAGTAAAACGCTTTTGCTTCTTGGCTCACCTCTTGTACTTCTCCCAGAGGAAGGGGTTCTGCACACGCATGATCTTGATGATCCTGAACTTGGTCTCCGACACGGTCTTGTGGAAAAGGCTGTACACCGTCCGGAAGCTGCGGTCTTCACGTGAGACCGGCACCTGCAGGAAGTCCTGGCTCATCGTCATGGGCAACCATGTCTCCGGAAAAAGGCTGGGTGGGTTGGTGGTCGTCGGTGAGAGAGGATGCGACGTGGAGAGATCCATGGATGAAGAGGAAGAGGAGGAGGAACAGGGGAGAGGAGATGAAGAGAGGCCGCTCAAAGTCCTAGAGAGAAAGAGAGAGAGAGACAGAATAGGCATTAGATATTTGGTTAGACAAACATTTATAAACCCTTTAACAGTTTGTCACTTCCTATGATGGTTGAGTTGCCAGTCAATCAAATAAATGCACAGACATAAACACACACAAAGTGCAAGTATATATAAAAAATATACAGTATACACACGTAACCTGTCCCTTACAGCTGTATTTGTGTAGTTCTTTTACCTAAATGTGGTAACGCTTTATTTTTATGGGTCCCATAGTTTCCTAGAAGTAACTGTAAATTCAAAGGAAGGGTTCTGAACAGAACGATGTAAAGTAGTACTAATGATAGGGAAAATGGAGACAGACTATTGTCCAGATGTCTTAATTAATTGGAAGTGCCATCTACACTTCCAATTAATTAATTCAAATCACTTGCTAACGTAAGTTACTGGAGTCTGGCAGTTTTACATCAGTGCTCAACAGTTCAGCTTAACATAAAATGTGAAATTTTTCAATTGACAAGGATGCAATTCAACATACATGCAGAATAATATAGCAATAATGAATTCAAATTTATTCAGGTTTAGATGGAGCACTGATTTCCAGCAGCAGATTCAACCTTTTATAAACTCAACACAACTAACTAAACTCTAATAACTGTCTCAGAGGTTTGTTTTTATTTTCCCTATAATTAATACCAAATGACATTGTTCTTTCCAGGAAACCTTTAAGCAAAACATTATGAAATTCCATACCCATAAAATTAAGGAACATATTTACTTTTAAAGTATGATCAACCACATTATTATTTCCTTATTTACTATTCTTTTTTTCAGCTATGGCAGCTATAATATAGCTAGGGATACTTTTCCAAAAGATATATAAATAAATAATAATGAAAACTGTGACCACATGTAGTCTAATAAATAAATTAACACAAAAAAATGTATTTTTGTACTTTATAACTCAACTACAACTTTTTCTGATATGCCTTCACATACAGTACAACATGCATGAATCTCTGCGCATTAAAGCACTATCTGGAATGATGAGGTCTGGAGCACATGTTTATATAGCAAGGTGCAGCAAGTAATGTTGAAATGTTACTTGCTGCACCTTGCTGCTCCAGATCTCATCATCTGGAGCAGCAGATAGTGCTTTTTCATTTGCCAGTGGCCATCCCTGCTGAGGCTGAGGAATGCAGCGTCCGGTTCATTTTTAGTAAACGAAAGCATCAACCACAAGCTGTATATCACAGCACGCTACATATCTCTACTCCTTCCTACAGCCTCACTCCCATGTGTTTCCAATCAAAGCTGCATCCTAACGTAAAACAAAAGCGCTGTTGTTATGAACTGACACGTCTGCGCTTCCAAAATCATATCCCACCAACTGTCAACAATGACATCACTGCGCTGCGGAGCGGCTCCACAGCAGCCGTCAGCCGCCGCCGACCAAACAAAACAGCAGGGCCGTGCGAATATGAAACCCAGACACCAAGCAAGACAACAGGGAGGCAGAGTGAGGAGGGAGAGACAGGAACCAGAACAAGAGAGAGGGAACAATAAAAATGCCAATCATGAAAGTGACTAAACTATTGTGTCTGGCATTTGAGTCAATAACAGTGGTTTGGCTGCCAAGTTATCACTCTGTAAGTGTAAAAGGTGTTAGCCCTATCAGCCATAAGAGATTGTGCTTGTGTGTGTGTGTTGTCAAGAGACTGCGATCAGTGTGACTTTGAGTCAGTGCGACAGTTTTTCTCATCTCTTTTCTCTCTCTGTTATCTTGTCTCTCCGGTCTCGATCTCTCTCCGCAATCGATGTCTCTATTCCCCGTGTGCTTTGAAGAGATCACAGACAGCCTGCTGCAGAAAACAAGTGTGAAATGAAAAGGGGCAGATAACAAGGGAATGATGGGGTTGAGGGGGAGAAAGAGAGAAAAGGAGAAAAGATTGGGACAGATAACAGGGGGAGGGGAGAGAGGGAAGAGGTGGCTGAAAATAACATCATCAGGGGGAAGGAGACGGAAGGAGGTGGAGAGGGAGCAAGGGAGAGTGCCAATCAAGCTAATGACCTCAACTTCTAAGCCTAGCACAGATTGTTCCTGATACACACACACTTGTTTTGGTCACTTGGGAGGACACTGCACTGACCTGAATACATTCCCCTGGAAAGAAAAACAACTAAATTTAACCACAAAACAAACGTTAACGCTAAGATTTTAACAGTTTGCCTAGTTGGGACCTGCTTTTTGTCTCCATAATGTGACTGCGTGATCAGATTTTTGGCCCCGCAAAGTGATTTACTGAAGCGCGCACACAACAAACGGATGAAAAAGTCCCAGGAACAAATCCCTCGATCCAAATTCCAGTTCCCCACAGTCACATTTCACTCCTTCAGTCACCAGCTCTACTCTGCTGCTGTGTGTGCCTCTGCTGCTTCCCCTTCACCGTGCTCTCTATCTCACTCTCTTAACATGCTGTCCTCTTTCTCCCTCGTTCCTTCCTCCATCTAATTTTCTCTCCCTTTCCTCCATCTCCTGCTCTCCCATTTTGTCCTCTCTTGACTGTCAAGCCCTGCAGGAACAGCTCGTGCTAGCAGTCGCTCTGTGCGGGACACTGGCAGGACACCGCGACAGCAGCCTGCTCGGCAAAGGAAGTGAAATATTCTGCAAATGGGGTGAGATGACTCCACTTGTTTCCAATCTGGTATCACTTGTTTCAGGAATATCACTGAGGCGAGTGCAGCGAGGCGGATCACTTCACTGCTATAAAGAAACTGGCAGCTGAAAGATGACAATTCCTGAAATCAGCTTATATCCTCTAGAAAAGAAGTGGACAGATCGCATCTCTTAAATAAGATTTAAGACCCATTTAAATTACTTCAGAGGGTCTTTCCTGAATTGTGGGGGCTTACTGGACTGAATTATTTTGTGTTTCTCCTTTCACCCTTTCTTTATCTGAGTATCTGTGTATCTCTTGTCCTCTGCATCATCTGTTCTCATTTGCCTCATTATCTCATTTTCCGTCTGTCTGCTTCAGGTCAGCTTCGCTTCTACACAGGACGGCTCCTGTGTCCCGGTGTTAGATTTGCCAAAAAATCGTAAGTGTTAATATTGGCTTCAAGTTCAGCTCAGGCTGCCAACATGCAACAGTACTAGAACGGATTAAAGGTGAATGTGGTGTTCAGGGGCTTTTGAGTATTCAGCCCTGACTGCGACATTAGCATTGTGTACCGACCTCTGTGTGCCTGCCTGTCTCCAAACAGGGACTCGGGGCGCTCACAGAACACAGAGAGCCACAGGGAGACAGTGTATCACATACTGAAGAGCCAACTTTGTGTGCCTGTGTGTTACTGTGCATGTGTTGCCAGGCACTGAAATCGGGGACTTTGTTCTAATAGCCACTGTGGCTTCATATCCAAAATACTGAATGTTCTCTAACAAGGTTGAGATCTGAGTGCTAAACGATCGGCGAGGCTCTGCCAGAGAGTACAATGGGAACTAGAGGGTGCACTGAAAGATAGAGACAAAGAGAGACTATCAATCCACTGAATTACCTCTACCTCTCAACTGAGGACTGACTGTTCCTGACACTTTGCCTTGCTATTAATTAGCAGCAATTCTAAACCCTCATGCTTATCAGACTGCTTTGTTATCCTGCATAGAGGTTAACAGACTGATCCGAAACAATACCTTTTTTTGCATCCAAATAGCATCCACATCGACAACACCGAGCACGTTTGAAACTTAGCTTGCTGGTCAGCTCGTCCTTTATGTGACGAGATGACTGGCGGAAACAAGAGTCTACAGCCTGACGTCAGCATGCTAACATGCTCTCAATGGCAACGGTGACAGGATGATGTTAGCAGGTATAATGTTTAGCATGTTCACCATCTTAGTTTAGCGTGTTAGCACAAAACACAACGTATAGCTGAGGCTGATGGGAGTGTCATTCGTTTTGCAGACTTGAATGTCTCCACAAAATGTAATTACAATCCATCCAATAGCTGATCGATATTGGGCTGACAGACAGACAGACCGACAGTGCCATCCCTAGAGCAGAGCAGAGGGGATAATGAAATCCAGCGTTAAATGTCTTTACTTACTGTAGGAGGGGTGTAAGCATCACGGAGGACATGAACATGGGCCGCTTCTTGATCTGACGTCTGAACCCGAAGACCGCGTTCTGCTGGAAGCCCTCCCTGATGTTGAGGATATACTGGTTCTGGAGCGTAATGAATCGCACCTCCTTAAGACCCCTCGAACTCGCCTCCTCTATGAGCTTCACCACCGGCTGCGGAGGAGAAGAGGTGGAAGAAAAAGAAGAGAAGTAGAAAAGGAAGGGGAGGACAAAGACACGAAGATGAGTTTGGACTCAGTCGTTTTGTACAGTTGACTGTTCTGCATTTTCATTCAACAGAGGAAGGAGGAAGGGAGAGCTTGCAGAGGGAAATGTCAGCAAAGTGTGGTGCAATGTTCAGATAACAAGAAGCCAAGCTGATAATGAGTGTCATCATGAGACATAAACTCACACATACACACGGGTAGAAAACAGTCAGTCTTTACTGTTTTGGTGAAATAAATTGCAATTGGCTGGGGACAGCTGTGTGAGGGGTGTTGAGGTGTCTATATGCGTGTGTGTGTGTGTGTGTGTGTGTTTAAATCGATCCCATCACAGCGGCTAGACAATCGATTGGTGTGGGCAGAGTTAATGCGTCTGACCTCATGTTCATAGAGTGTGCAAACAAACACACACACATAAATGCACTCACCTCAGAGTATTCCCTCCAGCCAAAGTTGTCTCTGCAGTAGTACTTCCACACTGTGTGACAGCTGGGGGTGGGGTTTGGGTTTGTTGCGGGCGTGGGTAGAGGGCTGGCGGGAGTGGTCAGTCGTCGGACGCGGTCAAACTCCAGGTCACACACTCGCATCGCCCCGAAGTCTAGGGAAAACACTCGACCCCTGAAACACAAAGTTAAAATCATTTAAAAAAAAACGTAACTACTGCAGTCAGAGGGAAAAAACATGATACAGAATCACACGGCCGGCTAACATGTGGCTACGGCACAGTGACCTTGTTATTAAATGGTCACAGTTTACATTTCCACTGGCAGCAACGTCTGGTCATGTGGCTGCTGATGAAACCTTAATTTAACCCGAGTGCCCTGGAGCAAGACGACCAAACCTCTAACTGCTCACTCAGCATGAGTCACACAGCATCAGCTACATGACTTACATGCCACATGTAAATTTGCAGAGAATAGAAACAAACAAGACATACATGATCAAAACATTATATTTATGCACACTGAACACATGACTGTCACTGTGATGACTCACATAATAATCTTGTTTTAATAACAGCTCTTCAAAAGCTAAAATGGACCCAAACCTAAGAGACTCTGTCAAGATTTAAACCAGAATGACGTAAGGGAGACTTCCAAGGAATGTGCTACTTCTGCTGTTTCATTATGTAGCATGACAGCTTGGTTATAGGAATAGTTCAAAAATTTGGGATATTCACTTATTAGCTTTCTTGCCGAGAGTTAGATGAGAAGATTGATACCACTATTAGACACGAGAGTGGAATCGTTTTTCTCATCTAACTCTCAGCAAGAAAGTGAATAAGAGTATTTCCCAAAACGTCGAGCTATTCCTTCATTGCTTTGCCTCTCCTTTTTGTGACACTGACATTTGTCATCTTGCCAGCCACTTCGTAGAGAAGTCACCGGTCAGGTCAGTGATTTTGTAGCTAGCAGAGATTCTGTGTCTTGCTCAAGGACACATCAAAAAATTAATGTTAAAACAAGAGAGTTAACCTGGCCTCTCTGTTAGCATCTGCTAAGTAAATAAATGGTGGAAACGCATAATCTCATCATGTGCATACAACCTCCCTTAACCCCCCCAATGTGTGTGTGTGTGTGTGTGTGTGCGTGCGCGCGTGCATCAGTCTCTCTACATTAGTCCTCCAAAGGGCCTCTGGCAAATCCTTTCTGGGTCAGACATACAACTCACATAAATGTGGGCATCATACACTGGCACGCTATGCCATGGACAGCAGACAGACACACACACACACACATATGCATATACACCACATACACACAGAGAGACATGCAAACTTTGCAAGACACTCACAGGCAAAACACACAGAAACATGCTCACAGCCTGACAGTGTTAATGGGCTTATTGATTTTTGCTGGGAAACTAATTGGATGTAAAGTCAAAGGTTAGACATCGGTGAGAGTGTGTCTGTCTGGAAGTGTGCGTGTGTGTGTGTGTGT
Organism: Macquaria australasica; assembly: GCA_005408345.1. Lineage (NCBI taxonomy): Eukaryota > Metazoa > Chordata > Actinopteri > Centrarchiformes > Percichthyidae > Macquaria > Macquaria australasica. Next base: position 969,237 of record SEMN01000109.1, read on the forward strand.
AAAGCGGGGGTGTGTGTGTTCTGGTAATGTGTGTGCCTCAGGTTTGTTCTAAATAAAGCGCATGAATTACAGCCTTTAGATGTTTGCCATCTCAAACTCGGAGAAGCTGAGCGGTCCTGACGAGTCATTAGTTCAACAGCACTGTGAAGTGAAACCTCATATTATAATGGGTACACTGTATACAAGTATTCAGTTTCATCTACTGTAAGTGCAATTACTGGTCACACACACACACACACACACACACCAGTTTCGGCCAGGAAGGTGAGAGGCTCTGAGTCATTTTCCAAAAACATATATGCACACTGACACAAATACTACTTATAAACACTATATTTGCAGTCTGTGTTTCTGCTAAGTCATGGAGTGACTGCAACTCTGTTAAGAGGAAGTGAAATAGGAATTCATTCACTGAGCACGAGGAGAAACAAAACAGCAACTCGAGTGACTCTCTGATTATCAGATCACCAGACTACCAGAAAGACCAGGCAGAGAGATAACGCAGATGTCCATCAGCTATTGTTTTCTGAACTGCATTCAAGCATTCAAGTAACTAAAAAGCATGTTTCAGTTTCATACAAAAGAAACAGAGAATTATATTTGAATATTAAAAGGCAGAGAGATAATATAACAGAGAAACAGAAGAGAAAGGATCTCTCTCTCTCTCTCGAACAGTTTCTGCCTGCAACAGTATGATATGATGATATGATGACAGAGCTTCTCTATATATGTGTGTGTGTGCATCATAAGTCACTCTCGAGTTCACACGCACGTTTATATTCAGGTTTTAATATGAGGAAGTTAAGTGAACTTTGTAGCATTTACAGGCAGCCTCACCACATCGCTGATTACCTCGACCTCTCTCTCTTAAACACACACACACACACACTCAGACGAAGACAGGTCTCCAGAGAGGTCAGTCGGTGGTTCTCAAAGCCTTTCACGGAGTAATTTTCATTCCCTCGCTCCCAGACCAGTTTGTGCTGTTCTAAAAATAAAATTCCGCTGGTTAAATTAAGTGCACTGAGATTCGGTGCTTTCAGTGTGGAGGCCAATCAAAAGTTGGAAAGAGACGCGAGGCACGCCCACTCTGGCAAGGTCGACACTTTCAAGACCATGCTTGAAATGACGGGCTGCTCCAACGTACACACACACAAAAGTCAACTGAAAATGCAAATGTGAAGAGCAGATTTGGAGTGGCATGTTTTAGTTTTAAAGGAAAAAGACTTGGAGATTTGAATGGAAAACCCAACTGCTGATTTGGGAGGGGTGTTTGTATGCTGTAGGTGAAAGGAGAAGGCCCTTGAGCAAAAACACATGGTGCTGAAAATGCACCAAACCTGCTCTGTTCTTGCACTGGGCAGCTCCCAGGTGTGAATGTGTGGGTCAGTGCTGAATGTGGGAGCAGGGTGTTGCTGGAAAAAAAAAGAAAAGAAGAAAGCGTGTTCAGCAAAAACTTTTCCCTGGATAAATAAAGGTTAAGAAAACTCACTGCACTGTCAAAATGGCTGTTAATCCCCCACACTGCCTTTAGCACACACAGACACACTCGAACTTTCTCACTAACCTAACCCTTTCTCACGGCTGCACACATAAGGACCCGCATACCAGCATCAGTCATGCTATTGTCAACGTCACAGGCTAGAAAATAAAAAAAACAACATGAGCGCTCACTCTCACACGCACACATTCTTTTGACAGATTCATGAACACATGCACAATCTTCATCTAGTCATGCCTAAGTCAGTCAGTCAACCAAATCTGCTGAGGAAGGCTTCTTTCACACACACGCACACACTACCTTGATGTTATGGGTTGGTGTTATTTCCTCATGTTTGAGCTATTCACCTTCCAGTTATCTATTTAAATGTGCTTCATTTGATTTTGTTCTTTAGCTCGGAAGGCCATGAATAACATGAAGTCAACCGCACACACACAAAGAGAACAGGAAGAAATGTACACTGTCGTCTCTTGCATGTCCTGGATTGTTCCTGTTAGAGTGTGTCTCTGTCTTCCTCTGCAGCAGATCATTAAGCTCATAGTTCAGGGTGTCCTCTCTCTCAGCCCTTGAACCCTCTCTTTGAAATTTTAAATCTCTTCCCAGGGTACAAAGCGTGAAAGAAACAGATGTAACGTGGGAAGATAAATGAGCTTGACATTAAAAAATAACACTTAACATTACACTGATTGGAAAAAAATGAGAAAAATGCCAAATAGTGAAAAAAGATACTGCTTGAGGCACAGTGCACAGACGTTTCCACATCTCTTACACCTCTTTAGGTCCCAAAGGGACAATTGAGGAATGAAAAAGTCATACAAAGAGCGAGAGAAAGGGAGTAAAAGAGGGGTGAGACAAGGAAACAAGAGGGCGAAAGATCCAGTGAGGAACGATTACAGAGATAAAGGAGGAAGAGGTAGAAAAAAGATGGAGACATAAAGGCAGACTCTGAGTAATAAGAGAGGCAGAGAGACCCAGACCTCGCCCCACTGATTCATGGCATGGGCTGTCTGACACGTTATAGCCACACACAGTCTGATTATCTTGACACTGCCTCTTTTCTCATACACACAATCACCACACGCAAACAAGCTCTCGTAGACACAACCCTGCTTGACTTTCTTTGATTTGTGACACAATAAGGTAACACTGAATCCCCCACGATATAAACACACACACACACACACACACACACACACACACACACACACACACACACACACACACACACACACACACACACACACACACACACACACACACACACACACACACACACACACACACACACACACCTTGGTGTCAGGTCGCCCTGCCCTCGGTGCTCTGTGACTCTTTATGTCAGTTAATGACAGGCAAGGCTTTTATCACCTGGCCGACAAAGACTCCCTCTCTCACACGCATATGAAAAATGTGTGCTTCGTCATGGTTATGCAAAGAAATCAGCAAGAAGTCCTAAAGTCCCCCCCCCCGTACGCAGATATTAGAGGAAATTAGCCCAATTATAGGAGATCTGGATCAGAAATTGTGTTTTCCTGTAAATAACAAACATCACGCAATACTCTTCAAATCAGCCTTAGAGAAATAAAAGCGCACAAGTTTTTAAAAAAAATATTTCCTCTCTCTCTCACACACACACGACAGCACAGCATAAATCTGTTAACAAGCGACTGTACAGCCGAAGATTATCACAGTATAACTTTTAGAAGCGATGACTGTGACATTCCTCCTTACTGCTGAGTTCATGACTAAGGCGGATTAGCCAGACTTCCATTCCTGCTTATCATATGGATGGGATTAACCTGCGCTATGGATCATACCCACGTGGGAACAGCTCAGCACAGAACACACACTCATGTACGCTACAATGGGCTGTACAGGACATAATCAGATCCAGACACACAAAAATGGCGTCCACTCCCTCTCTTCCACACACACACACACACACACACACACGGCAGAAGGCAAAACAGGCCTGTGTTGCCATACCGACAGTAGAGCTTGTTAAGTCATCTGCTGCTCTTTAGATCACTAATGATGTTATCATTTGGCTGTGGTAACCACGGTGATGCCTTCGCTCTGTGTGTGTGTGTGCGTGTACCTGCGTGCATGAAAAGACAGGCTGGGCTGCGTCTCTAAAGAAAAGTATCAAAAGAGCTCTCACACACACCCAGTGCAACACAAAGCTTCGAGTAAATGACCAAACTGAGCGCTGAATAACCAGAACAGTGTGAACACTACCCAGTTTACTGACTTTCCTGTTTGTCTGTCTTCACCCGATAGGCTGCTCGGGTCTCAGAGCCCCAAACCAATACTGCGTTTACCCAGCGTCAACATACAGCCTAACAGAAACAATATTCACATCCACTAGAGGCAGGTCAACCACCTAGTTTCAGTCCTACCCTGTGGTGTAAATAAACTGTGGATTAGAAGAGGACAACAATACAATACACTCTTTTAAACCAGGAATTAGCCAGTGTTTACTTAACGTAGATGAATGGCTAAACATGCAAAAACCTACAAACCTGGGAGTGTTATTTGCCAGAGAAGTCACGTGTTTCAGGAACGAACATGTTAAATGTTTTACGTTGTGTTTCCACTCTACCATTGTAGAACCTGTTTTTAGTGTCAAGGTTAGAAAAACTTCTAATACACATTCTTTAGGGTTTTATGCCTTGGGTGCTTGAAAAGAAAATGTAGAAATGCACTCCAGAAGAAGCAGCAGGGAGGGTTATGATAAAGAATAGCCATGATGAGGATGTGTTTCATAGTTACAGACCTTACAGGTGAATTTTAAAATGGGTTGATGGTGCCTGGACTGGTATAATTAAGTGGAAATGAGTGTGAATTCAGTGATTATCTAGCTTGTAACAAAACTTGGAAGTTTGTCAAGAGGCTTCAAAAAACAAATGATCTGAGAATATGTCTGAGTCAGACTCAACTTGTAAAATATCACACAGAAAATCAAAAGAAATATCTATAATAGCTTGTGTACAAACCACAATAAAATAAAAATATTTGTGCAGTGCACATTACAAACTAAATGACAGTGACTCTTCGCTTCAGTGACAACAAATATGTGTCAAATGTACTGGTGCAATATTGTGGCATTTCCAGTTTCTACTGGAGTTTCAGTCGAGTGAGCCAGATGGTCCAGTCTGACTGTCTGACAGCGTAACACACTCGAAAGGCCTCTGAAGAATTTGGGTTGACACCACCAGGTGCATATCCTGTTTGTGGAGCAATATGCACTTTGCATAGAGTTTCAGTTGAAAACATGAGTCAACAAGTCAAACACACAGACACTTTTGTACACACACGCGCAAACCTGTGTGTGTGTGTGTGTGTACTGTCCACATAGACATAAACAAAGTCAAACACACATGGCCGCTCAAAGGGCTCAGTTAATCATGAAGTACCTGATTATGTGGACGTGATTGATGGTTAGAGGGTATAACGGCCTCTAACGGCATGACGTTGTGTTTACACAGTGCACTTTTAACCCGGTTCAGACAATAATGTCAAATTTGCTGATTACAACACATTATGAGATCATACTTAGAGTGAACATAGAATAGGTCAAATTTGGCATTTTACAGCTTTAGTTTCCTTAAAGACACGTCTACACCTTCATCGAACAATGACTATCTCCCTATTTGCTGATTTTGGGACAAGTATGGCAGCTCAACTGATTAACTGACAGTCTGCTTCCTGCAACTGCAAATGTTACAAGAGCTGAAACAGTGAGTTGATTAATCGATCAACTGAAAATTATTTTTGCAATTATTTTGATAAACGATTAATCCAAAGTACTTTTTCAAACAAACATTGTCTAGTTCCAGCCTCTCAATTGTTAGGATTTGCTGCTTTCCTTTAACTTATGTCATAGCAAACTGAATATGTCACATTGGGCTTTAACAAATATTGATTGTGAAAAATGGTACAGACCAAACAATTAATCGAGAAATAATTTGGCAGATTAATCGTTAATGGAAATAAGCATTAATCAAAGCCCTAAACGTAACAGAGGAAAAATATGTCTGACACCAGAAAAAAAGAGGTTTACTGGAAATATTTAGCACAATCTTCATATAGCAACATGACATCATGGGATAAGATATGAAATCGAGGCTGAAGGGCTACTGTGGAGGGGACATCTTCAGTCACGTATATTGTAAACATGAATATAAACAGAATGAACGATAAGCAATATGTCTTTAGAATAAAGTCAACAGAGTCCATGTCGACGTACTCATTGTGGATGAGTGCTCGTGTGTCAATGTGCCTGCATACAGTACAGTTTAACAGGAAGCGGTGCATGCTCCTTTCTGTGACTGGGGGCTTGCCAAGTGCTTGCATGTGTGTGTATCTATGTGGGTGTGTGAGAGAGTGAGAGAGAGGTTTATCTCTGTCTGCTACAAGGCGTGCGTGTGAGCACTGCAAGCCACTGAGCTTCTCTGTGCAGCCGATTCGTGTGAGCATTTGCGTGCCAAGCAGTGTGTGTGTGTGTGTGTGTGTGTGTGTGTACACACAGTGGTGTGCATGTCTATGACGGAGGGAAGGAGAGAAGCTGCCAAGTGCGTCTGTGTCAGTGACCGCACAAGGCAACTGAGGGTCATGGAAGTTCACAGCTTTCTGCCATGAGTGCTGTAAAGGCTGGTTTGGATGGAGCTCCAGCCAATCACAGGGCAAGTTCAGGAGCAGGGAAATACAGGAAATAGATAACTAATATCAGGGCTGGGGAGATGGAGTGGCATGTCTACACAAGGGCACGATAGCTGATATGATAAACATTAACTAGAAGACACGTGAAGGCCAAAACATACAGGAGATAAGGACTGACACGCACTTAGGCACATGTATTAGTAAGCCACATTTACCAAGAACTGTGAAAGTAAAACTCATACAGGCACATTCACCTGGCTGCAGTCCATCAGCCACACATGTACAGAACAGCTGTAGAGTCAAAGCTTTCAGTTTGTCACCGGTGGTGAAACCAAAGAGGAAGCTCGGGCCGAGGTCTACTGTTTCCAACACGCCGAACAAAAAGTGCTTATCATTCACAGGCAGCCTATCAGCTTACTGCACCATTGTTGCCATGTCACAAGTGTCAAATATTTGTTAGGTAGGTCTACTTGTGACATGGCAACAATGTACCTATCAATTTACCACACAGCAGCCTTTTCAGTAGTACTTGTGCACGACAATGTACTGGTGTGGGTGCAATGTCCTGTACTATGCAACTCTATCAGTCCAATGAGAAGATCTTTGTCAGAATTTTAAAAATTGTTCTCCTATAATGTTATTAAATGTCCATTCATTTTTATTTGAACATTATTAGAAATAACATTTAAGTGTTGTCCAGAATAAACAGAAGTGTTGGAAACTGGTGCACGAATTAGGGTTTCAGTTCCTATCTTGAACTGATTGAACTGACAGAGAACTGACCCCCTAACCACAGGTGCAAATCCAAACCAGAAATATAGAAACGCTCTGTTACTGCTTCCCTCCTCAGTAGGATCCTGTATCTAACCAGAGGGCATACAGTATACAGGTATAATATATTACAGCCTGCAGGTTGCAGTAAACACTATAGAGGGATACTTACTGGAACTTGAGCCTGACTTGCTCATTGTCCGGGTTGCAGTACAGTCTCTCCAGCTGTTCCTGGGAGTCATCTGCTATGCTCTGCCACGTCTGACTGCTGCTCCTCTGGATCTGCCAGTAGTAGGGCAGGACAGTGTGGTGGTGGGCACAGTCGTTGCCATAAACACACTGTCCTTGGAGGAAATCCACACAAATGTCCACTGAGTCTGACTGGTGTGTGTGATACTGGAGTTGGGTGAGCAGCTCAAAAACCAGGTCCAGGGAGGCCTCTTCGCTTTTATCCTGAAATAGCACTCCTTTGTCCGGCTGCAGGAGGAGGGGATGGGCGTCCTGGACGCCTGTGCAGTCTTTGACTGGAAGGTTTTTAGCCCCAGAGGTTAAGAGGTCATTGCTTTTGATGCCCCCCTCCTGGTGAGTAGCCTGGGGTGCAACTACGGGAGGTATATCCCTGACAGGGGGCGTTATTGTCACTGTGCTCCCAGCCGCCCTGAGGCCAGGTTTCGGCTGAAAACAGCGGCTGTCGGGGGTAGGATCGGTGATCTTGGGCCGCTCCCCTCGCAGCTCAGTCTCCTCCAGCTCCGCAGTAGTATCGGCTATTTCCACATCACCGTCCCGGGTCATCAACCCCGTTACTCCAGCCCCAGATGTGTTACTGTCAGCAGATCCCGGGTCTTTGAGACACACCTGGCCCATACAGTTCTGTTTCACCACGGCCGCTGCGCACAGGTTGCCCGCAGTCCGGCCCGGCTGGTTCCGGGGAACGAACACCCCATCCCCGGAGACCAGCGTATCCGTGCTCAGTAAAGTGGTCAGTATAGGATCCTCCAGGGCGCGGTGGAGGCATTTGGCGTCCAATTTCCTCTGCTTCTTTTTGAAATAAGGTTTCACCAGAGGTATTTTGTCCGGGAGCCCCACTATCTGCTGTTCCGTGAAACCTTCCCCTTCGTCCATATTTAAACTCATATCCAGGGAGATCCCAGTCGGCACACCGTCTGCGGATTTCTGGAGAATGTGCAAAGTTTTATCCATGATCCCCTCCTAAACCCCGACAGTCCTGAGAGAAAGAGAAAGAGGGAAAGAAAGAGGTAGTCATCAAAGTTAACACCTATAATCCTATAATCTTGGTTTCCAAGGTGAAGTCATCCTGGCGATGATTAATAGGTTGTTTGGACGAGCAATTATGCCATAAACCTAACAGTGAAAACTCATCTTTCCTTTCCTGGAAAGGAAAACCCTCGCTCTCTAGCCTATATGCTGAAACGAAACCTGTTTAACCCCTCTGACAAAAAACAAAAAAAAACTGCTCTGATCCCATAATGACCCTGCAGATATCACAGGAACAACACAGCGACAGTAGCCACCATAATGATCCGCTGACATTATAAACCCACATAGGCCTATATTACAGGAATATATGATTCTCGTTTGGAGAGGAGAAAAGGGTTCACGCAGCCAGTTACTGAAACGGAAAAATATTACCTAATCCTGCTGTAGGGAACTTGAGCAGTCACCAGCCTCACATTAAATGTTATAAAAAATGAGAATATATAGCCTATAGCCTAATGGAGAGTGTCTTTCTTTTATTCTGGTGTCTTTGGTCTCTCACTAACGTCACGCCTGCAATTACAGCTGCGTCTCCGAGCAGGAGCGATAAAATCATCTGTGTAACAAAACCTCTCTCTCTCGGGACTATATATTTTGATCACGGGAGTCCGATACGCGGCCCCTGCCGTCTACGTGCCGCTTACACATCGCTGCCCGAGCAAGTTTGCACGTAGGCTACAGTCGACACACACACACACACACACACAAGGCACTGCGGCGCAGCAGCGACAAAAGATATACGGGGCACTCCGGAGCTTTATTTCACCACGTCCCTCCCTACAGCAGCTTTCCTCCGGTTCAGAAACACTTCTTGAGCAGACCCGGAGCTGTACGGGCTGTGGAGTTGAAAAGCTTTTAAGAGCCAAACAGTGAAGCACTGCAGTAGGCAGGCAACAGGGAGATTTTGCTACAGCGCAGCTTTCCCAGAGCCGATTTAGGAAAAGAAAGGACCCTCTCTACATTTCTCTGACACCGAGACGACAAAAAGAAACCCCTACCTGCGCGATAAAGTCCGCCCCTCTCCCCCCGCTCTCGACACTCTTTGGTGGGTAAAATCCAGTGCGTACATCGGCGGAGCTCCGTATCCAGTCTGGAGATATTAGTATCCGTGTCTGGACTAGACTGTAGTCCGGTTAGGTTTCTCGTGTCCCTCTGCTGCCCCCGCCGCTCTCATGCTCTCTCTCTATTGCATGCCGTCTGTCCCTCTCTTTGTATCCTTGTACCGGATAGAAACGCGCAGCAGAGCAGAGACCGACAAAGAGCGGAGCACAGCTGTGGCGAGAGACGCTCTGCCTGCCTGCCGGCTCCGCACAGCCAGGCCACACCCCGTAACCTGCTCAGAGGCGGCGCTTAGCTGCAGAGGGAGGGGGAGGGAGGGAGTCGTCTGGTGGTGATCGGAAGAAGCTGCATGGGGGTGAGGGGACCCTCAGGGGCCGTTATGCCGGGCCCCGGAAGTAATAAAAAGCAAACTGGACGCAAAGGGCTTGAAGACAAGAAATGTCATTACATCATACAACCATTAAAGCAGACCAGCACCAGTGGTGCAAGGAGAATTTAGACCATTTCCTTAAGTAAAACCTAGACTATTAATAAATCAACATACAAATAGCCCACTCCACTACAAGTAAAACACCTGCATCAAAACGTTTAGCTTAGTAAAGTACACATGTATCAGTAAAATGTACTTTTAGATAATGCCGGATTAATCTGTTAGGGGGCCCAGGCAAAAAAAAAAAAAAATGTTATTGGGCCCCTATTGACCCACCCTGAGTGCTTTGTGTATGTAACCTGTCACCAAGTTGTCATTAAATACACTGCACACAAAGAACCCAAAAAACAGCCAGTAGGCTAGTCATATGCTAGACCAATACTACCCAGCCACAGGTTTTCCATTTGTAAATTAGCTTCGGGCAGTTTGATTAAACACAAATATATTAGGGGAAACGCATCACATGAACACAATATAAAAGGAAACTGGGTCTTAAAGCTAGATTATGACACAGGAAGAAACCCTCTACAAGACAGGTTCACATGATTAGGAAATAATTAGTTGTATACTTTAGAGGTGCACATTCTCAAACAAATTGACATGCAGTGAAGTGGGATTTTTAGGCCCCTGGGGGTTGGGAACCGGGGCAGTTGCCCGCTTTTCCTGGTTGGTAATCCGGACTTGCTCAGAGTAAAAGTACTGTGAGGATTGGCTCCTTACAAAGGAGTATTCACCCACCAAAGGATTTCTTTTTAACATGGCAACACAACAAATGGTCTATATTGGCCATTGATTAATCTGTAATGCCTTAATAAATTATTTCATAAATAACAATAAAACCATTAGTTACCACTTATAAACCCACCATAAAATATGTCTTATAAGAAAGTGGTGATCAGCATTTTTTATGTTGCAGTTGGTCAAGGTGGAGCTAATTTGAGTACTTTAACCAATAACTATGTATCATATTTTGAAAGCTGATTATATGTTTGGTGATTAAAATCTTTTAAAATCTATAACTATAGCTGTCAGATAAATGTAGCGGAGTAAAAAGTACAATATTTGCATCTGAAATGTAGTGAAATAGAAAAATAAAGTAGCCCAAAATGGAAATACTTCAAGTGAAGTACCTCGAAACTGTACATAAATGCAGTACTCGAGCAAATGTACTTATTTACTTTCCACCACATAAATATACTCTGAAATGCTGTGTATACAAGACATTTTTTAACTGAAATATTTTGTTAATTAAGTCTTGTTTAAAGATGATTATCACTCCTCTCATCACAGTTCTTAGAAAGAGGTGAAACTACTTTGGGATTTTTGGATGTTTAATCACTAGATTATTTCACGAGACTAAACACGAAACCTGTCGAGACATAATTATAATTATAACCAGATGTGAAGAGAGTGAGTCATTTTCTCTTGAATATCTGCTGTTTATTTATTTCTTAAAGTAATTAGGACATCTGACTCTGTCCTGTGCAGCTGACCTGTCACATTTCTATAAGGGAGTGTAACGTTTACTGACTGCACATTGAGTCAGCTTCCCTCTCCCCTTTTACCAGAAGTAGTTTTTTTAGGAACCTGCTGTGCTGCACTGCCTTCCGGCAGAAGTTTCGTTGTTTGCAGAAAAGCCTGCTCAACCAAGCAGCTTCTAGTTTCTAAAGAGAAGATTTCCCAAAAGGGCTGATCTCTCAAGCACAAAGTACAAATTTACCACGTAGTTGTTTACGTCATATTATAACAGAAACAATTCAGGGATTCTTGTATTTTACATAACAAGCCTGGTGTGGTGAGAGTTATCATTTTATGCAACCGGTTTCCAAATAACACTACCGATGTGACATCAGATGAGTGGCTTTTCAGACACGCCTGCTGTGACGGCCACAAGCTGTGCTCTATTTCTCCCTTTTAACAGGAATTAGAGGCAGATTTCTAAAACTAGTTTATATAAGGACCCCTACATCTACTCAATCAAGCATTTAACTCATTAAGGTTTAGTGTAAAGTTTGTCTCTGTTAGGAGGGGAGATAACAGTAGAATGAAACATTCAGTCTTGTTCTTTTCCCTATTGTTCTAGAAAGTGAAATAACAGTAACAATTAAAGTAACCCTCATTTCCCCCTCAGGATCCCTGTGGGAGCCACTATGGAGGAAATTGAATATGTTATTCATGAGATTAATTGTCCATTAATAACACCCCCTCCAACACTGTTTAAGCATGTGTAGCTTTTAAAATCCACCCACCATTAACCCCATGAACTTTAATGAGAAAGGTCAAAAGGGCAAAATCGTAACGTGTCTCAGCTATTTACATGCAACCCATTTCAGCCCATAACACCCACAAACCACCAACAGATCCCCACACAGTTTTTAAATGATTAATTTTTCCATGTGCAGGCCACAGGCTGTGGTTCAAGAGGTCGGAGATGAACAGAAATGTGTACAACCACCTTCCAGACAAACACCGATGCCGTCAAAGCAGTTCCAATGAGGGTTAGTAATTGGGAAATTACAGGCTTGTTGCTGAAGACATGGGAGAGCTGACGTATATGAGAATAATTGCCTGGTTGCATACCGACGGATCTCGAGCATTCCTCCTCGGCTGACATGCATAACGACGTTCTGTTGTTCAAGTTTGGACTTGTCTCAGAGGACGCCCTATAAAAGAAATACCTGCCTGCCAACTCCAGCTCGCTTGTTGTCTTACAAAAGTCAGTGAGTGATCTGTGAACACATGAAACAACAAGTACTCTGATGATCCTTTAGTACATCTGAAAAGGAGTGCTGTTAAGAAGTTTGATAACCTAAAGAAACATTATAGAAATACTATAGTCATATCCTTGGAGTTTAAAAATAACTTAATGTACCATAGAGTGCATCAGTATCTGTACTGGGAGTATTATTAGAGTACTTATTTGGCAAATACCAATAGACTTGGAGTGAAAATGTACTTGCACTGATGCTTCATCAGTCCCTGTGGTTACATTTCAGTTCACTTGCCGCCGTGAAAAGGAGGTCAGAGGTCAGAACAGCAGGGTATTTGCTTGCAGGAGCAGGAACTTAAATCCCAGGTGTGCTCTTAAACCCATGGGGGCCACGCTCAGTCCCGAATAAAATGGACAGTAAAGTAATTCTACGAACCAAAACCACATGAAAAGACATTAGGTGGGTCTTTGTAAGTGGCAGGGTAAAGGTGCCGTGTTTCATTCCCCCACCCTTTGAATCTTATCTGTTTACATGCCTGCACACAACACAATTACTGGAGGCAGATAAGTTAATGCTGGTGACAGGCCTTCAGCCCTGACACGCCTGTTTTACGCACAAAACAGTTCCACGACATGGAAACATAAAAATACATTTTATTGAGGTAATTGGCGTTGGCCTGGCAGTGTGGAACCCGTGGGTGCCATAAACAATGATGAAAGTCTCGCTGTATAATTATTGTCATTATGGCCAGTAATTTTGTCTCTTTCATGTGAATCGCAATGGGTAAATATCTGGATTTTACACAACTACGTAGAGTGTGTTGTGTAGGGTTTATAGGTGAAAAGTAACACATTATCTCATACATTAAACCATTCTGCATACAGAGTACTTTAGGAAAATTTAGCTATTAATCATTCTTGAATTTTACTCAAGTAAAACTTTGAATGCAGGACTTGTAATGGAGTTTTTGTACACTGGTGTAAGTAAGTAAAGGATCTGAATACTTCCTCCACCACTTCACTGATATGACAGAAAGCAGTGTGAGTGACCCGACACTGTTGGCTTTATATGACTAAACTTCCAGATATGTGTAACTTCCAACGCCCATAGCAGGTGCCTTATTTTGTGAGTCAGCGACACAGCTTGTACCATTCTTTCAGATCGAAACTGGTTCTGTGTGTGTCTTATTCCACCTTTGAGCTGTGCCAAGACCTTTTTTTATGACTAATGGTTTTGTGTGAGAGATGTAACATCATGAAAATGATAGAGTTCATGGGCTGTATGAAATAGCTACATAAAGACTGGGAAAATGCTGTCAGTGATGCTAAATGAGGGGTAGTTTATTTTATGATTAATCCAGCCAAAGATAGAATACAGCACATGGAAAATGACATGTAGTAAGAGCAAGAATACAAGAGATCTGCATAATTCGAAATAAAGATAAAAACAGCAGGGCTAAATAGACGCCTGTATATACTGTACTTGTCTTACAATGGCTGCTCCAAATCTAAACCATATACTTCTAGGTCATTGGTTCAATGATCTCCAAATACCTGCTTTGTATTGCATGCAGTGTGAACAGTATCTGCATCTACACAGTCAACAAACTGTCAAACAATCTGAATTAATGACTTTTAAAGGCAACAGCCTTTTACAGAGAGATGGGTGGCGTCACCAGTGAGCTACCTGCAGCCTGCATGTACCCAGATAGACCGGATTGTACATTGCAAAAAACAAACAAACAAACAAAAAAAATCTATCTTTCTTCCAATTTATTATTAAATTTTGCTTAACAATTTTCGTCAAATTATGAAAGAAGGCACAGAAAAAATGAGTTTTTGCAACGCAGCTTTGATACGTGAACACACTTCAAATGAACACACGTTCATTTTAGTGAGAAGCGAAATCTACTTTTAAGAGACAATGTCATTTGTCACTAGGCACAAAGGGTGAATATTTTTAAAATGCAGTGAGATGATGTAACCAGGTAACTAAAATGGTTGAGTGGGATGTTAATGGGCCAAAGTGCTGGAGGGAACACTCTGTGGTGGTGCTAACCCATTACGAGGCTCCCTTCCCTGCTGCAGTATAAAGTGGCACCAAGCATTTCTCCCATCTATTGAACCGTCCTTCAACACAGCTTGGGATCAGTCTGCGCACACATTTTTTTTTTTTACACACACAGACACACAATCACATTATCCTCTCGCTCTGAAATACAAAACACACAGACACCATTTTCCCTGTGATCTAACCAGTCAGGCTACCTGTAAATGTGCCTCTCTCTCTGACAACAGTATACCTGAAATAACTAGAAGAGCTATGACAAGCACGCTAGTTTAAGTAGGCTGAGTGGAATCATAAGATACCGACTAGTTTAAGTGCTTAGATGTGTGTGCATGAGATGTGTGTGGTTTTGCACATGCATTCCTACACGTGTTGTCTGTACACGTGCAAGTGCATCAGATTGCAGACATCAACTTTCTTACACAGTGAGCTATGTGGCCTCGTGCACTTTTACAGCCGAGTCACATGTAGCAGCATGCATATTAGGGCTTCATACTGTTGAGATGTGGGCTGGAAACCAAGGATGCAGTGGAGGGTGAAATAACACTAAATCTCATCTTTGTATTTGTAGCATTTATTTGGCCTTCTTTCCTTTTAGCTGGATAACAATTTATGATATAAGGACACATTACAGTACAGAGCCTCAGATGTGTGTGTAAACTGCATTAACACAGCCACAGTTTTAAATATATGAATTAATGTTACTCGGACAGAGCTATAACTACATCAGGTTACAGAAGACTAAGAGTCTACAGTCATGCTAGCAGCTCTGTTGAGGCTGTCCTGTCCACATGAGGCACAGTGGTGCGTTGAGCTAAATGCCATCTTCACCATCTTAGTTTAGCATGTTGGCTAACATTTACTAATCACTAAAAGCAAAGTACCTCTGAGGCTGATAGGAAAGTCATTAGTTTTGCAGGTTTTGGTCATAAACCAAAGTATTGGACAAATAAAAATGTTGACCTGGATGAAAAGTCAGAGCATCACGGAAGTTACTACAATTCATACTGAGGAAAAACATGAATGTGTGTAGCGAATCTCATGGCAATCCATCCAATAGACATTTCACTCGAAACTAGTATCAACCTCATGGTGGCCCTAGAGGAAAAGTCAGGGGATCACCAAAGTCATTACGTTTCACATTAGGATTTATCCTCTGGCCACCATTAATGGCTGTACCATAATGGCGATCCATCTAATAGTTGTTGACATATTTCGGGACCAAAGTGGTGGACCGACCAACAGACAGACCGATCAAAATTACCATCCTTGAAGCCACAGCGCTAGTGTGGCTAAAAACACATCCATGTTTTTCTCACAGCGCTGACAGTTTATTCACCTTTTTCTTAACTGACATGTCACCGTGTATAATGCATGCTAGCTTTTCTCAGGACTTTTCAAGCTTCTAAACATACATTAACCTTTAGAAAGAACCGTCTCAGCATCACATCTGATCTGTCTGAGTGGACCATAAAGGTGAGAATGACCTACTCGCATACAGGTTCAAAGCGTGGTATCAGGGATCTCTGCTGCTATGGCAACATAACAGGAACGCATGTGTGTGTATGTGTGTGTGCTCTGGTGGTCTCTTTGATGATCAATTCCAAGAGATTGGCATTAGTGTATGTTTGAGGTTCAAGGAGAGAGGGGAAAAAGGGTCAAGAAGAAAGAAAGAGGGGGAAAGGGAGACGGGGAGGGGCAGAGGAGAGGTTGAGGGGCAGCTAAACAAAAGGCTCTTTGGCCGTGGCTCCCCGCATCAGGGCTTAGAGGGCAGGAAGTAGCGCAACAATATCCGGCACTTCAGTTTAGGACCTCCCACCCCCACCAAACTTCTGTGGCTTTCTCTCTCTCTCTCTCTCTAACACACACACAGGTCACCCAGTGTGCCTTGACAATGTATGTTGATCAAAGGCAAGCTCTGGCTCTTGGGGAGGGGGCCCAGTATAGGAGATTAGCCCGGGAGGGAGTGTGAGCTTGTGTGTGGTTGTTCATGTGTGCTGTGGGTCAGCAGGTCTTGTGCTATTTCCCCAAAACAGTGTATTAACAAGCACTGGAGTTATAGGCTGCCCGACAAAAAATAATTGTCATTGACGAGTCACATCTAAAACAAGTTTATCTAGCATTCTGGACAATAAAGCTTTTTTGATTTCTCTGAATTATCTGAATCACATTATACACATATTGTTATTGGCTAGACTTTTTGCTCTTTGGGTCATTAGTAATATATCACAAGGGGATTGGCATCAAAATGTCCAATATATTATGTCTTGTACGCATGCTAACACTAACTATGTCAAGTAATCACAAGCGACTAGCTGAATGGGGAGTTTATTTTGATGACTACAGGGCTTGTTAAGGGTATTGGTACAACAAACATTAAAGAAATGCACCAGTGGTTTAGTATTGCACTTTCATACATTTGCAAAAGACAGATTTTTAAGAGGATGTCAAAAAATCAAAACAGCAGAGTCCAAGATATCCTGTCTTTTATCACCTAGCATGGGTCGAGCTCCAAAAACAATGGATCCTATATTTCCCATGATGCAACTTGCAATGCAGCTTTTCATTAGACCCTCTGTGCCTGGTAAATGCCCACTTCTTTCAAACTCCATGGGCCCTGTTTATTTCACGGGCTCTTGGTTATAAATGTGTCTCCATGCCCAAATAACCCCAATGACATCATTATGACATCATCAGGGTTGGTTTTTTTTTCAGACTTGACAAAGCTCCTGCAGAGCCACAGAAGAAATTATGCAGCTGTTTTCACTGGCTGAGTAATACTCGCTGACTTTTTAAATTGATTTTGACATGTAAAATCGAGTTCCCCATTCAATTTGACAAACATCTAAAACATCTTTTAGAGTGTAAAAAAGTGTTAACCATTCACAGCAAACTGAGCAACCTAACTGAAATGCAACACTGATAGTGGTGCCAGTTTTTTTTCACACATGGGGTAAATTCAATTCCTAAAATGACAGGACAGCCCCTTAGTCCTTTCTGTCTGTCTGTTTTCTGTCAATGACCAGCTGCTCTGCTATTTATTTTGTCATGTTGATGCTTCAAATATTTTGCATTCAGTTAGAACTAAACGTGTCATATATGACGTGCAGCCAGTTTGTTTTGCATGGACACTAACATGTTTTTGTTTGCAGCCTCCATGATTTAATGTTGCCAGAGCAGTCTTTGTTATATGGACATTGCCATTGTATTATACAAATACATAGCTTGTGTTGTCTTACATAGACAGATTGAAGGTAATCCTAAGTCAACATGTACAGTTGGCATCAGATACTGAAGATACATGCCAACTTAATTTCAACATATGATAGCTTCTCTAGCAGAGTCTGGGCTGTTTTCGTAGTCCTTGTTGTTGTTGTTTTCTCTGTTGTGTAGGTGACATTTGGAAATGCTTGGAAGCTCAGGTTGCCTGTACATATTTTAGCCAGGTCGTGCCTGTTTTTGTTGTGGTTGTTGTTGTTGGCAGGGGATACTTAAACAAGTGGTAAGGAGTCTGGGCAGGTTTGACGTTTGCTTTGTTTGCTTCATCATCGCAGATTTGAGCAGAAGTGACACTCCAGAGAATACCGCCTTACACGCTTCGGTGGAGAGAGAGGGAGCAGGCACCGAGGAGAGGAAGGTGAGTCGAAGAAAAAAACAGAAAAGTTGGACGGGAGGGAAAGGAGACAAAGATGAGGGATGACTGTCTAGATCTGTGCTGTCAAAGACAATTTAGTATGATCTCATCTGGATGTAGAAAAGAAAGAAGGGAGAAGGGGTGACAAAGAGGGAAACACAAGGCAGCCAGAAAGACACAGAGAGAAAACTCCTACAAAAATGTGTCTCTGTAGCAGGGAGATAACAGAGAGCGCGAGAGAGAGAGAGAGAGAGAGAGTGAAGGTGGAAGAGAGGAGGCGAGGCCGAACAGGTGGACATGAGCCAACATGTTGCTTAGGGCAGAAACTGTGGCTTCAGAGAGGAGAAGTGAGGAGAGGAAAGGAGAAGAGAGGAGGAATTTTAATGGCACAGAAACCAGCCTGGCAGGTTTGGAGGGGTGGAATGCCACAGATACCTCCCTTTGTCCTCCTCCCCCAAATCTTCTCCTTCACATGGGAGAGAAGGACCCCTTCCCCCTTGTTAAGTTAAAGATAAGTATTATTATTTACAGGAATCATCATCAGCAGCATCATTACCTACCACACCTTTATATCTTACCTTGGATATGCTATGAATAAGCTGTTACTTTTTATATTAGTGCTTGTCTTTGTGTGGTTTCTGTGCAGCTCTGCCTGTTTTGAAGTAGAATTCCAAAGGCCTGTTTCTATTCTTGTACAAAAGCTAGTTAATGATTCCTTTAGGTTTCTGTTTACAAGAGCTTACGTGTTGTCCTTCCCTTTCCCCCTTCAGCCGATGACCCCAGATTAACTTTGACCCGAGTGTGACGTGTGGTGTGATCTGCTATTTTCCTTTCTCCGTCAGACCCTGCTCTGTTTTACATTCGCTCAAGCCTCAAGAGTTCATCTCTCTCTTTTCTTCTAATCAGTCTTGGAGCAGATGACTTGACTGCCTTGCTGTAGTTTCACTGGCAGTGCTGAGTACAGGGATCTTGTGTGCATGTGACTTATGGGTGTTTGTGTGTGTTGGGTGGGAGAGGGGAGGAGTTTTAGTTTTCATTCTCCGTTCGTGTTTTGGTCCCATGTTTGGTTGCAGGTTGTTATACAAGCTTATTGAGAAATGATTTAATGGTATTTATAGACCACTTTAATGTTACATGATCATTTTAACTGTTGATAAAAAAATGTTTTATTGTTTTTAAACTGAATTATTTATTCATTCATATTTTAATTATATATTATACTATTATATTTGGCTGAGACTGTTGAGTCATATGCCTTCTCTTCTCTACTAAACTAAAACAAAATCTGCGTCTCTCCTGATCCCATTTTATCTTCTTGTCCTAGTATTTGTCCCCCACATTACATTATCATGCTCATGTTACAGGAGATAATACGCAGTCTTTATGATTGGTTGCTTTGAATTTGATTATCTTGGAAATTAAGCTTATTCTGTTGTTGCACTTAGTCGCTCAGCTCAATGGGCAAAATGCAGCTATGAATATCTTTAGTAGAAATACATTTGAGGACAAAAGACTAAAATCAGTTTTAGAGTCAGTGGCCTGAGATCAGCTGTCACTGTTGTGTCTGAAAACACTCTTATGCTGATTGACCAGGAAATGAACTCGACCAAGTGGTGCCATCATTGCCATGGTGACCAGTGCCGCCCCTGGCGTGCAGGTTTCGGCTACAGAAACTTGAGGTCCCAGGATACAGACAGAAATGAGGACATAAAAGATCTCTTTTTGTTCAGGAAGTGGCAAGCATTGCTTTGCTTGCATCTCTATAAATGGTAGCAATGGTGGCATTTGACA
Organism: Macquaria australasica; assembly: GCA_005408345.1. NCBI lineage: Eukaryota > Metazoa > Chordata > Actinopteri > Centrarchiformes > Percichthyidae > Macquaria > Macquaria australasica. The sequence goes on from SEMN01000109.1 coordinate 989,138, forward strand.
GGATGTTGAATGACTGTTTAACTGTGCAATCAGCCACATGTTGCTCAGTATGTGACAGGCCTCGCTTGTATTTGGTTAGCTATGAGACGTATTTAATCCAGTCAAGAGGAACTTGAATGTCACTTTGATGTTATCAGCCATTTTTTCTCCCTCAAACATGTTCATGATTCTCCACAGAATCTTAATATTGATCACTATGATTGCTAGCAGTGGGCCTGAGGGTTTCAATGTCAATCGTTCGGTCCATCTGTCCATCCTTCCATCCTTCCATCTGCCCAAAACTTTGTTCCAGATCAAGATTGTCATGAAATACATACAGTCTATCTACAGTCCCCAGAGGATGATTCCCAATGATTTTGCTGACCCGCAGACCTTTCATCTGTCGTGATCAATACTTTAGTCCACGGCAAATTTTCTCAAAAAACGAATGGCCTAATAATCATACATTTACTCATGGTCTTCAGAGGATTAATACTAATATTTTGATGACTTTCTGACCTTTCATCTAGCGCCACCATCGGGTCACATTTTACCGAACCATTAAAATCTAAGAGGCAGATTGTCGTGAAATTTACAAGCATAATATGAAGCTACGAAGAGGATGAATCCTTTCTGTTTTGGACACTTCAGGCTTTCCTCTTACGCCAAACACAGGCCAAAATGTCAACTTTTCCCACAAGATATCCCATAGTCTATAGGGCATATTAAAATAAAATATCCTTCCTGAGCTTCCTTGACTTTTGGTGTACAGCATCCCATTCTCACTCCCACTCACTGACCACTTAAAAAGATGTCTCATAAAACTCTCTGTTTTGTTATTTCTCCATATCTATTCTGTGTTTCCTCTGCTCTTTCTTTTTCCTTTCCCAAACTATCTGTCTGTTATCGTCTGCTCTGCTGTCTGTCTCTCCCTCTCCCACTGATCTGTGATACCCCTTTCTTCTACTTATCCTGTCATATTACGTTTCCTTGTCCTCCCTCACTGACCATCCATCACTCCAAATGACAACTATACAAAGGCATCAGGAGAATGGAGAGAGAAACAGAAAAAAACAATAAGAAAGAGAGCCAGCCATTGGCTAATGTTAAGATTCAAAGTATATTGACTGAAGGAGTGGTGGAGGATGATAGAAAGAATGACACTCCACCATTTCCTGACTGGAAAAACAGTTTGGCAGAATGGTCGCTCATATACACTCATGCACAGAAACAGCAGTGTTGATGGGAAAACAGCTTGTTGCCAGGACGGAGTATTCATTTATTGCTTCCCCTCTGTCTCTGAATGCACCATAGGCTACTGACAAACACACACTCGCGCGCACACACACACACACACACACACACACACACACACACACACACACACACACACACACACACACACACACGTGCATTGTTCTGTACATTGTTCTGTATGTGTTCCTGCTTGCATGGCAACCGCAGCATGCAAGTTATGCAATAAAGCAGCAATAAGTGCCAGAGATGAACTATGAGTAACGGAGCTAAAGGTGAAAGGTTTGTGTGTGTTTGTGCGTATGCGTACATGTGTTTTTTAAAAAGGGAATATGTGGATGTATGCCCACCGGTGCGTTTGTGTGTGGGTTGTACGACAACTGAGTCACACAGAGGGTGAACTTTATCCCCTGTACGTTCTCCACAGGAAGCATGTGTACGGCAGTTGCCTTTGTGTTGCGGCGCGGTTTGAAATGGAGTCAATCACCTCATTTCCTGGCAAAAGGGCAGAGTGGCACAAGAGGAGAGGAGAGGAGAGAAATAGCAGAGGATAAATCTGCTTTTCATGACACAAAGTTCAGGAAGTGTAGGCAGCAGGGTGGTGTAATGAACAACAAGTCGTCCTCCAGCCACAGTTCATGAGCTTTTGAGGATAAACACACTCCCTGCTGCAGTGTCCTTGAGCAAGACTCTGAATCCCTACCAGCTCTCCAGAGGTGCTGTTCTGTATCTGACCCTGATCTCTAACCTCTTCTTGAAAGGGAAGCAAAACAAGGCACAGTTTCTCTACAGGGAGCCACCAGCTATCACATTCATTCCATTAATAATATCACTAAACTCATCTGTGCTCCTAATGGAGAAATATGAAGACTTTAGCTCCACCTCCTGGCCTGTTGCTTTCATACACCCGCTGCATGGGGGAGAGACAGAAGGAAAAGATTGTGTCAAAAAAAAAAGATTTGAGTGACTCAGTTCCTGTTAAGTGAGGCTCAACACACAAAAACGTCACACACACACACACACACGCACGCACACTGGTCTGCATTCTGTAGTCTAAACATGTGGGTATGAGCCTATTCAGTCTTCCCAGAAATTATATACAGAACTAATCTGGACCAGTTGGATTGCTTCTTTCTGTTAGAAAGTACGCATATATGGAAGTGCCATACCTCTCTCTCTAACACAGACACACACCGTTGCAGACACATAAATTAAAGGAATAGTTTTGGGAAAGTACGCTTATTCCCATTCTTGCTGAGAGCTGAGATGAGAAGATTGATACCACTCTCATATCCATGACCATCAAATATGAAGCTGGAGTCAGGAGATGGTTAGGTTAGATTAATCCATTCAAAAAAAAGAGTGTAAAAGCAACAATTTGTGGTTATATGCGGAGTTACGTGCCGTGCGAAGTGACTTCCTGGAGTCATCAGCGTGAGGTTGCCTGGTTCCAGTGGAGACACCAGGGTGTCACTGTGCCTGGCCGAGAACTAGTGCCGCATGTAACTATCCCTTAAGCCACACATTGTCGTTTTTACACTTTAAACAAACAAGATATAACATGTCAATTGCTGAGCTTTAGAGGTGCTGGTAGGTCACAGAGCCAGGCTAGCCGTTTCCCCTTGTTTCCAGTCTTTCTGCTAAGCTAAGCTAACCGGCTGGCTTCAGTTTCATATTCAACATACAGATTTGAGAGTGGTATCCATCTTCTCATCTAACTCTTGGCAAGAGAGCAAATTTCCCAAAATGTCAAACTATTCCTTTAAAAAGGGAGTAAAATAAAAAAATAAAAAAAGGAGGACACATTGCTGGAAAGAGAAACACAATAACAGACACAGTGAGATGGAGTAAACCACAGAGGACACTATAATAGAAACCAGAGACAGCGAGATAGGGGCGGACAGAGAAAGCATTAAACAGTTGAGCAGATAGAAGGGAGTAAACGTGAGAGAGGGAAACTGAAATACAGGCGGGAGGGGGAGTTAACGCAGCAGAAGGGAGGAGGTGGTAATATGGAAAATGTGCTGCTTGCTACCGGCTTTGTGCAACGGTTAAGTCATAGAGATTGTATGATTCACTAGAGGACTGTTGACCCATCTGGAACACAGCTGCAAGTGTGTGTGTGTGTGTGTGTGTGTGTGTGTGTGTGTGTATACATGTGCCTGTGTGTCTGTGCTGCCTACGTGTGGGAGATAAAGCCACCATGTGTAAAGATTTTTGAGCTTTCTTGAGAACAAAAAGGGTTTATCCCACCCCACCCTTCCACACAAGTCATCTACAGTAGAAATACACGTATGCACACATATACAGTGTGACAGCCCTCCTGCTTTAGCAGGGCCTGCTGTGGGGTGGTGGTGTGTTTGTCTGTTGTTTTGCAGGACCCTGGAAGGCAGAGTCCATTAGCCATTAGCACAACTGGGAGCACCTGGCCAGTCTCTCAGGAGTATTTAAGACCTGGCTGTCTCCGTCCGGGTCCTCTCTTCTTCTTCTCCCATCTCCCATCCACCAGAACCATGCTTTTGTTTGGTTTATTTGGTTTATTGTATGTTTTTATATACACTTTTCAGTTTAAGTCGGCCCACGGTCCCGGATCTCAGCACAGCTGTCATTCATGGAATTTCCAGTAACGTTGCAGAGCGTTCGGGGGGGGCAGGACACCCTCTCATCCTGATCGATTTATAAGGACTTTACAAGAAGTATGAAGGAACGATTACCTACTTTTGCGCTCTTTATTGCCCTGTTTCTTGCACATTCAATAACGCACACCTTTACTGCAGTCCCGTGCACACTGCCTCAACATGTGGAATAAAGCTTGACAGATCTGCCGTGCCTAGTTACGGTTGCCAAGCTAAGATTGGACAATTGCTGTTTTGAGGAGGGGTTTAGCAAATGTTCAAAACTGTTAAATTCACATTTTCATCCACAAACACCAGCAGGGTGGTGTTTTAGTGTTTTTTTTAAATACGTCCACACATACAATGCATGCTGTTGTCATTCAATATTGCCTAAACCAATCCACACACACACACACACGGAGTCACAGTAAAACATGCCATTGTTATCCTGGTAATGCCCCCCGGTGCATGTCAGCAAGGTTGTCTGCTTTTCTGGTGTCAGACCCATCTATCCTTCACGCCAGCAGCTTCATGACCTACTGCCTAGCGTGCCTCTGTCTGCATGCGTGTGTGTGTGTGTGTGTGTGTGAGAGAGTGTGTGTGTCTGGAGGCTCCAGGACTGCCAGCTGTACTCTCAACATGCCCAGGGAGATACAGAAGACAGAGAAGACCTCTTTCCACGCTAACGCTTCCATGTTAACACGAGCAATGCACGCATGTCTGTTTAGACAGAGAGAATGGACCTCTGTGTGTGTGTGTGTGTGTGTGTGTGTGTGTGTGTGTGTGTGTGTGAGAGTGTGTGTGTGAGAGAGAGAGAGAGAGAGAGAGAGAGAGAGCGAGGGAGATGGGATTCAGTGGGGGGGAGGGCAGAGGTGACTTCGAGGGCTTTCACATTTCATTAGGACAGCAATTCACACATGTAAACACACATACTGGCACTCACACACTTCCTGCCCACCTCGTCCACTCCTCATTTAGCATCTGATTCACTAACACGTTTATTCCCCCTCTTCCCACATGCGAACATGCACAGCACTCTTCTCATAAGACCCTGGCCCCTGCCTCAACCAGTGGCACACAAACACACACGCATTTACACCCTCTCATGCAAATATGTCAACCTCTCACAGGGAGTTGGACATTAACTCCGATTCACACATGCACCTTGAACATATGATCAAAGTGGCACGCACACCAGCAAACAAAGTATTTCCATATTCACAGTCTTACATGCATTCATGGAGAGTATCATGCAAATATGTTTTTTATTACCATGCCATCAGTGGCCTCGGCACACAATTACTTCTTGACGCACACATTAGTGCACACATGCAAACAGGCCAAGCCAGTTGCATGTCATAGGACCAGGATGTCATGTATTTGATTTTGTATTGACAGAGACACAGACAGACTGACTGACAAACAGCCACATGCAGAACTGAGCAACAGGCAGCAGAGCAGATAAAAGAAGAAGGGGGAAAAAAAGAAAATTGAAGACAATTGTTCCTTTTGTTGAGTTTTAAACCAATACATTTAAAAAAAAAAGTTCATTTCCATTTTGGAAAAAAAAAAAAGTGCTGCGTGAAATTAATTAGTCAGTATTTCAAAAATAAACACGAGTCTATACAATGACATAATATAAAGAGCAGAGTTGGAGGTGACTCATAACCAGATGTAATGAGACATTTAGTCATAAAAGTCTTCAATTGATGATGTGATATTTTTAATAAATGCTTAAACAGCAACAATCTTGTCTTTATTATTTATTTATTTGTGCAGCTTTGTTTAAAATGTTGGATTTTAAATGTGAACCAGACCTAACCATGCGGATACTGCTCCAAATCCTATAACTTTCTAAGCTAATGGTAAAGCATAGAGAGATGATTAGCAGAAAGCTAGAGACATGTTCTGCCTGCATCACCATAAACTAGCACTGCTCATGAAGGGTGACGTGTGTATTTTTCGGTCTGTTGCAGCTGATATGTGTGATATGTTTGTGCTATATTTACTATAAAGCACTTTATGTTACTGCATAGTTGAGGTATGGTTAACAGTAGACTATTAAACCACTCATGTTAAAGAAAGATTGTCATGGACTTCTGGTAAGACTGCTGGGCCTCTCATAGTGTCACAGGCATCCACACCCTTAACTTTTGCTGCACTAGATACTGAACATAAACTGTGTACTGTAGGATTGTCCAATATAAAAATAAGTGTGGATTGAGGTTTTATAAGAGAGAAACAGGATGTATATTGAAGAGGATATGCCAAACGATACTTTAAAGAGGGAATAAGACAAACAATAACTAAAATTAATTTCCTAAATGTGAAACTAACACTCAAACATTTTTGTGGAAAGAGTGGGCCTTTCTACTGTTAGTAGACCCAGACAGTCTGCAGCAGCAGTCCTACAGCTTTGATCCTGGTTTTTATATGGAGTAGGTCAGACATGCAGTGTATCGAAGAAGAATTCCTGTTATCTCACATGTGTTCTGCAACCACACCGTCTGATCACTCGTGCTTCCCATATGGTGTGTTGTGCACATCCAAAAGACATAAACAAACTCACCAGGGATGTTCACAGAGGCATGTGTTTGTATATACACATGTGCTGGATGTATGCAGCCGCACAGCTGTGTGCACACACAATCAAACAATCCCACCGAATCCACTCCTCGGTTAACGTTTAATTCACTGAAATGCTTATTCTTTGCTACCATTCAGTCATTCAGTCCCTTTCACCGCCACTCACTTTTGGTAATGCTCCCCCCACTCTCCACCTGAATGGGACCTTTGGGGGAAAGCCAGTCGCTGCTATTTTAGTAAAGAATCACAGTCTCACGTTCAGAAACAGTAAAATGTTCCAGTGCAGCGTCCAATGAGACCAAAAGGACAATATCATCTGCAAACAGAGATGCCGCTGTAATATCACTAAACTGGACACTTTCCAGACCTTTCTGGCATCTTGATATCCCATCCATGAACATCATAAACAGCACATCTGACACCCAGCATGAAAGAGCTTGACTTAATGCCAGCTCTCACACCAAGACCTGCGTAAAGACGGGCTAAACTCTTGGCTCTCCACACTCTACACATACTTCTCTCAGGATACCTTTGCCTTTTACAAATCTATAAAAACGTGCTGACACAATTAGCTAAGCTCTCATTATTCGTGTGTTATCTCTGAGACTGTGAACAGCTGGTTTGTGATTACATGACCAGGATGGAATCTACGTTGTTCTTTGTGAATCCGAGGCTCAGCATTTGGTCTGGATCACGAGTACCCTATAACCACCAGGCCGTGAAGCACTCATCTGAATAGACACCAGGGCAGACTTAGGTTGCCACTATGACAGGCACTGAACATATTTTGCCCATAGCTCCTTGCAGCTGCTTCCACAACAGCAGATCAACTGCCAAACCCGCTCGCCAGCATCCTCAGGCACACATGAAATGTTTCTCAGAGGTTGAAATACATTATTTCCAAAGTGAGCATTCCCAGCACATCCTGACTGCAGGTTTGTGCCTACGAGATTTGTAACCCTTCCTGTCATTTGATACAACTCACCACCAGTTGCCCTCACCACTGTGTTTGTTATTCATGGCCAGCACAAATGTCTCTATTTCAGTTTCCAAGTGCAAAGAGACAGTTTCTGGCTAGCGATTAGCTGGTGAACATAGCTGAGCATCTGGCAGCTAAAGAAGCAGATATTTCTATCAGGAGTTGGTGGAGACCAAAACAAAGCTAAAAGGAAAAGTAATACTGGACTTAAATTTGTTCAGTCACCTAAAACATGACTTAAAATGATTGATAATGTTGCCTTGTGTCTGCTGGATGTGTAACTAGGCATCTGTTTGCACCACAACAACAGATTTGTGCTTACAGCTTGATTCCACTTAGTTGGAAAGACAAAATTTCCAAAAATGTCGAAGACTTCCTTTAACTGAAAATGTCTAATGTTTGCTAAGCCTGCTAGTGTGTTCCTACATAGTTCCTATAAACATCTTCAAAGGAAGACTGTGTGTGTGTACGAATGTATGTGTGTTTGTGTGTGTGTGTGTGTGTGTGTGTGTGTGTGTGAGAGAGAGAGAGAGGCGGGGGGTGGATTCCTACTATTCTGTTTGCGCTATGCCCAACACTTCCAGCATCTTTGTTTATAACTCTCCTCTGCTCTTTTCACACAGAATTGATGAGAAAGACACACACATTAAACACATTGCTTTTGGCAGGCACAGGGGCACACACACACACACAATCGCACACATACTGTGCTCCAAAACCCACCGCAGTGACCTTTCAGATGCAGATGGAACAGCAGCTTCCCTCCACTGCCAAAATGTCAACATCTTCTGCTCTCTCTCTGCTTCTAAGACAAGCCAAGTTGGCAGCAGGTTAGCCTTCATGTCTCTGCACATTGGCTTAACACTCTCACACATAAACACACACACAATGTCCTGTGCACTCCGTTCTCATTATTAGATTTGTTAAAGGATATAAATTCCCACGTAATTCATTCAACAGCAAACAGCCTTAATAGACAGCCGGGCCACGGTGCACTCTGCCTGTATCCACACATTAAAAACAGAGCAGTACAATCTTATCTATCTGTTTCTCTATGAGTACACGGTGAAATCTGGGGTTTATTTAAGGAATGAACCACATGAGCATTTGTTTTGAGACTCGGCTCTGCCTGGAGGGTCACCATAACTCTGCCAGGGGAAGCTGAGCCTGTGTCATCGCACTACGGATAGTTATGAATCTCAACGCCTGGGTCTAGCTGACCTGATAAGTAATGTCTATCTGACCGTGGCTACACCTCCACACCTACAGCATGACTCACACATCATCGTTGTCATCATCAGCTGGGAAACATAAAAAGAAATCTACAGCTACAAGACAAATCCAAGTTTCTTTTCTCCTTAAAATGTGTAAATGAATCTACCTCTAGTTTCCAGTGGAGTTTCACTTTCAAGGAATTTTCCAGAAATAGGCTTCACACATTTTATTGCCTTAACTCCAACACATTTTCCTATCAATTATGAGGAAAGGGAATGGAGAAAATAGATCAAAGTTTAGGTTTGGTCTCTGGGGTCTTTCCATCTCTCTCTCTCTCTCTCTCACACTCACACACACACACACACACACACACACACACACACACACACACACACACAGTCATATGCTTGCATGCAGGTTCACATGCAAGCGCGCAACCCCGAGGGTGAGGAAACTATTTATGGTGAAAGTGGGCAGAAAGTGTAAACACATGTCTGGCATCCTTTGAAAAGACAAATATTTCACTCCTTTTTCTCCCTTCATCTCTCTGAGGGATCCCCACCCCTCACCTCCACCCTCTGAACTCCACCCTCCACCTCTACCATATCACATTCTCCTCCGTGCCTTTGAGCCGAAAGGGAAACATAAATCACAGGACACGCAGGAGATAGGAGTGGAGAAGCACACGCAACCTTTTGAGCAAATGTCTGTGAAAGGGAGAGACGTTATGGTGGGGGTAGAGGAGCTGGGTGTATTTTGTGTGGGTGGGAGGGCGAATACAATCCCTTCCTTAATGAAAGCATGATACGACAGAAGAGATGTCACCAGACTCAGAGAGTTGCATGGCGCCTCCAGTGCAATCACACAGGTGCTTTATTTTACAGTCTCCCCTGTCTCCGATCATCTCTCACCCTGACTCAAGGATATTGTTGTCACGTTCGATGTCATCGCATTGCAATCTGAGGCCTGAGAGGTGATGCTGAGTGAAAAAAAAAAAAAGGGGGAAAGCCAGCGATGTTCTGTCCCCTTACATATTTATCCATTCTTCCATGTAGTTATATAACACAACACAACAAAACATCCTCGCCCTCTTGGAACACAACTGTTTCTTACCATTTCTTTTGTAATGATTTTGAATCACAAAAAGTCATTTTAAGCCAGTGGGTGTCACATGACCTGCAATTCTGAAGGTGGCCACTATGCAGAAATTGCCTTACAGCCCTGAGCTGTTCCTGATGGTTTGGTCCCCACAGCACTGCTAAAAACACGAGACCATCTGAGGTAAACACAGTGTCATTAAGTGACGGAGCCTTCACCCTGGCTGTACCAATATAGATAAATAGATAGATTTATTTGTCCACGACGCAAATTCGCATGTCAAAGTTCACCAGCTGAACTTGACTCAAAAACTTCGCCCTGATTTACTTCGTCCCTGCAGGCGAATCCACTGATCGAGGCTGTGTGAGTTGATTTTGCCCTGAAATGTCACCGTTTTAAACACTGGTGTGACTGGGCCTTTACCAACTGACTTTTAACTGTGGATTTCTTGTAACGAAGTATGGCTGTAAGTGCACTTGAAGAAGTGAATGGCTTTCAGCTTTATGTATTTTATTTCTGTTTATTGCTAACTCTGCATAGCACATTGAATCAAATCTGCTGTGTTTGAAGTGCTATATAAAGATGACTTGACTAGAGTGAAATGTACAACCAACACATTTGATGTGATTTAGTTTGACTAAAAATAAAATAAACAGTATTTGAAATAGACAGTTCAACACTTATAACATTTCACTGTAGTCACAAGCTCAAACATCAGCTCCTTTTTAGCTGCAGTTAGCAGCATAAAGCTGTGTGGTGGATCACTCCCTCTCTTTGGAATCAGCTCAGAAAGGAAATTGAGAAACCAAAGGTTTTAAGGGAAAAGGAAAATTTCTATAAACTCCCTCTCTGAACCCTCCAACTTAAGAACTCATGCCACATGTCAGTGATAAAAGATTAATAAATGCTGTTCCTCTTTCAACCATCAGAAGCCTGAGGATGTTGTGTGACCACACGCCTGCTCAGTCATACTTTATATCATTTGTGAATTATTTTTGCAATGGCATGGGACTTCCATAATATCCAACACTGTGGAAAATTACTTAGTTCTGTGACCACTTTTGTTTTAGGTATCTTTTTAAATCCAATAAGCCTGGACTAATTTAAATGAATGTCACACTCGCCTCATTAGTCTTGTTTCTTTATGCTTGCATATTAGAAACGATCAGTTATTTGAAGTTGCAGAAATATGAACACAGATAAATAGTCCGTGCTAAGAGAGTCATGTTGATCTCATAGCCTTGGAAAACCGATGGCACAATAGCGCTATATTTACACACACACACACACACACACATACAATGTTGTGGCATGCAGATGTAAGAGATGTAGGGCCTCTACAGCTTAGCTTTGGGCAAGTGAGAGAAGATAACTCAAAAAGAATTTGTCACTATGATAGGTGATCTGTCATAAATACTCCTTAGGGTACGATCCGAGTGAGCTAAACATACCACCACTGCCAGGCAAACTGCCCTGGAGGAGTCCACTGTGTGTGTGTGTGTGTGTGTGTGTTCCCCTTATGCCCTGTTGGCTGTGGCTGTCCAGTGTGTGTGTGTGTGTGTTTGCCCCCGTGGTTATGTCTGTGGTATCACAAAAGCCAAAGTAATCTGGCACAAACATACGCACTTACACATAAGGGGAGAGAGAGAGAGAGAGAGAGAGAGAGAGATCACCAGCCTGGCCTGCCATTGTGTTGGCAGGCCTTTTGGCATCACCTCCTCCCTGTCCTACTCTTTGCCTCCCTCCTGCACCCCTGAAGTGCACGGTTAATCCCTAAACTCTATCCCCATTTAAAGACAGGGACGTCACGCAAACCTGCCTGTCTGCATTGCATTCTAACACTCACACACATGCACACAAACCCGTGCACTCGGGCGCACGCACATGCTGCTTGCTCCTGCAAACACGGGGAAAGAAAGACCGGCTCAGCTGGGGGTTAAGCACTGCGGTGACAGCAGCAGCAGGCCACATATCTGTCTGGTTTTTCCCTTGTCTTAAAATGTCTTCAGCGGCAGGCATGTAGGACGAGATAAGGAAGACAAGGGACTTTTTTTGCAGATGCTCTACTAATAGGTTATGCATCTGTAGCTGCGTGGTCACACTCTCACGCACACCATGGACTCTACACATCCTCCTTGTCAGAGGAGGATGTGTAGAGGAGGAGTTTTAAATAGGAAGTTGTACAGCAGGCCGAGGTATGGGCCTGTAGGGTAGAGAGAAGTCACATTTACTTACCTGTTTATGAAGATTTTATTTGTTGTTGTTGTTGTTGTCCTTTTGAGGAAGATATTGTTTGCTTATCCCTTTAGTCTCCAAAAAGTCTCTCCAGTCAGTCCAAACTTTTGCTGCAGGGTTGAAAGCTCATTCTCTCTCTCTCCACATTGCAACTGCTCCTTGATTGTTTGTAATCCTTGTGATTTTAAGACCTGCGTCTTAAATGTGTGCGTCAGCTGAATACCTAAACTTACATGTGCAGACATGTAGATGTTGACCTCTAGTGGGCAAAATGTGAATCCTGCGAGTACTTGAACTCTGAACTCTGCAGCAGCAGCAGCTCTGGTAGAACATATTTAGAGCTTATTCTTCAAACCATCACAAAAATAAGATTTTTCATATGGCAGTATCCGGTTTTTAGAGTTGTATTTCAGTAAATGGCAAGGAGTGCTGCAATGATAGACTTTGGTGTGAAGTTTCCAAAGAGGAAAGTGGAGATGAGAAGTAAAAAGCAGCAGAGACTGGATTTAAAGAGACAGGCACATTTTTGTACTACCAGGAAAAGTATGTATTCTATCAAAGTAATAAAGCCTGGGGCATGACATGTTCAAATAAATGTGCTGATGTGGCTGCAATGGGATGTGGCGGGGCTGATTCATGGAGAACTCTACAGACAAGAGGAACAGCCCATTTGATGTTTCATATCTTTCTTTGGAGGCGATATTTATTTGCAGATTATAATGAGCAGCTTAATAGCCTGAAGTAATGCACATTTTCTAGTTAGAATTCCAGCTTATAGGAGTTCATGTTTGTCAGGAAGCATTTGTATCTCCCCTTGATTTCTCCTCACCCCTCTCCCTCGTTTCTTCACCTTTTCTCTCTCTTTTTGTACTTTTTTTAGTTTATCTCATTCTTATCTATCTATCGTCTTCTCTTCTTTTACGTACTGATGTGTGTTTGTGTTGTCCTTGAGATGTTTTTGCTCTTGATTATCAGTTTATATCACAACCTACAACCTATGTTACAATATCTATAGCATATGTAAATGCATTGTACAGTATATAAGTGTGTAACTGTTGAACAACTTTTCAAGGGTTTGTTCACCCAAATTACATAATAACATTAGTGATATCTAGTAAATCATTTTGATTTTTTTCAGGTTTTAAGATCTATAAAACTGTCAACAACTGCTGTCAACAGTTTTCATGGGGACTATTTGTTCCAATTTTTCTTTCTTCAGCTTGAGTTGGTTGAAAGCACTGAGAGCTCCCTGAACTTAAAGAACTGAATAAGGTAAAACAAAAACTGAACTGACACATTTCAACATTTTGGGACTAAGAGAGATTTTGTTACTATTTTCTGAGAACTGTATTCACTTTTATTGTTTAATAAATGTCAGCTACATATGTTTTAAGTAACCTAGCAGGTGGTGCTAATATGTTTTCCCTCTACTCCTCCTCGGTTAAGTTGGCAAGACACTTCACATTTATGTTTTACAAAATGTTTCAGTGAGGACGGCAAAAAAAAAAAAAAAAAAAAAAAAGTCCAGATTAGAAACGACAGAGATGAATAACTCCAAAATTGGGAAAATGAAACCAACTAATGTGAACTAGTGTAACAGGTGCAGTTTCCTTGTCTTCCTGCGGAGGGCAGCAGTCAGCTGAACCGTCTCCTTCTCGTCTGAACAAAGAGGAGGAGGAAGGAGGAGAAGAAGACCGGGTTTGTGCTGACGCGTCCCTCTCGGTCTCGTACACCGACGTGTCGGTCCTCTTGTGTCCAGACCTGAGCAGCAGACAGGCCGGTTCAGTCCGCAGACATGGCTCCCAAAGGCAGCAACAAACAGCAGTCAGAGGAAGACCTTCTCCTCCAGGACTTCAGCAGAAACCTCTCAGCAAAGTCCACCGCTCTGTTTTACGGAAACGCACTCATCGTTTCTGCCATCCCCATCTGTGAGTACCGGCTAGCTGCTGCTAACAAGCCGAGCTAACACCGATTCATTGGTCATTTTAGGGGAAAACAAGCTGGTTTAATGATGTGCTTGTCAAGAGTATAACCTTTTAATACCACATGCACTTTCAAAGACAGGGGAGCAAAATAACTCAGTGACGCTGAAGTCAGATTGCTGTCGTTGCTGACTCTGATGTAAAGTGACTGCAGGTTAGGATAATAGTAATAAACAATATAGACTTTTAGTTTTTAGAAAAGTAAAATAAACGCAGAATGACCTCTGAATCTAAACTTTACTCGTTACTGGAGAACAGCATGTGTTTAACCAACATACTGCATATTCGCCAGTAATGGTTGACTTCATCTTTTCTAGGGCTGTTTTGGAGGATTTGGCACATGGACCTTGTCCAGTCAGCAGTGTTGTACGCTGTGATGACTCTGGTCAGCACCTACCTGGTGGCCTTCGCCTACAAGAACGTCAAGTTTGTTCTCAAACACAAGTAAGAAGGATGCACACACGACTCTGAAGGTTTTACTGTTTCTCTTCCATGGATCAGGGGTGCACTTATATTTATATTTATATAACTGACACACTGCTGATAGAGATCAACACAGAATAAAGCATTCATTGGGGAAACTTTGAAACAAAGTAATCATCTATTACGCAATACATTTGAACCTTTGCTAGGTAAACAAAGTACGGTATGAAACAAATGAGAGCGGGGTTTCTTGTTTGCATAAGTCACTAGTTTATCTTTCTTCGTATCAGTCGATTTGTTTACCAATTACAGAACTGCTGTTCTTCAAAGTACTCTTGTTTTCCCAGCCGACTCTTATAGTGTGTAACCTTTCTCGTGCTCCATCCTCCAGAGTTGCCCAGAAACGTGAGGATGCCGTTTCCAAGGAGGTCACCAGGAAGTTGTCTGAGGCAGACAACCGCAAGATGTCCCGCAAGGAGAAAGACGAGAGGTGAAACTTGTACTTCAGAACAGTGTGTTGTGTTGCATGTCTGCGCTTGTGGTTTCACAATTAGCTTTGAGCATAAATGTGCTTGAAGCATAAATGTGGTGTCTTCAGAGAGCAGTCGGGTTACAGCCCTACTTAAATCAGGTGGTGTGACGTCACACAGGAGAGAGAAAGTGCCCACCAAGTGATGAGGCAAAACACCATGCTCTGCTGCTCTGCTGCCCTTCTCTTAGCTGGAAAACAGTTTGATGCAATGTTACGTTTAAGAGAAACAAGTGCACATGGAATATAGTTGGGGACATCAACACGTTATTGGTGTAGAGTTGATACGATGCACTACAATGGCCACATGTAATCATCATCTTGTGAAAAAGGAACGCATCTCCACATTTTGACTTCCTCTTTTACAGAATAAACTCTGTCGATTAAGTGTTAATGTTTCTCTGCAATGCCCCCACGACACGTACAGTATTTTTCACAAGTGATTGACATTGTGTTTTTTTCCGTTGGTCTAGGATCCTGTGGAAGAAGAACGAGGTCGCCGACTACGAGGCCACCACCTTCTCCATCTTCTACAACAACACTCTCTTCCTGGTCCTCGTCATCATCGCCTCCTTCTTCTTGCTCAAGAACTTCAACCCCACCGTGTATCCTTTCAGTCACGCTGTGCATCGCCAGCACTCACAACATTTGGTCAAGTTAGACAGGAAGCTTTAAACACGTACTGTATTATCTTTATACGTCTGTCTTAAAATGGCCCGAGTGCAGTCCAGGTTTTTTTGATACACTTGAGTTGTGTGAGCACATTAGCTCAGACAGACAGCGCTCAGGTGAAGTCCAGGAAGGCAGGTGCTGCACGTTCCCAGACAAATTCCTTCAAAATCTGAGCTGGATGCATTTAATGAATTGACATTTAGTGCTCTGTTGATGCGTGTTTTGGCCTTAACCCAGTTTTTTTTCCAGCAACTACATTCTGTCCATCAGTGCCTCCTCGGGACTCATCGCCCTGCTGTCCACAGGCTCCAAGTAAAGGAGGAAGAAAAGGGGGGAAAAAGCTGGAGGGATGAAGGGGTGGGATTGGCTGGGAGGGGAGGAAGTGGGTTATACTTACATAAGATGGGTATACAGTATATTGTTTTTCACTTAAATTAGGAATGGGGTTTAAGGGGGGCTGGAATATCACATTTCAACTTCATGAAATTCATGATCAAATGTCTGGAGGGTGTTTCTCCAGGTCTGTTTTTTGTAACAAATAAAGCAACCAGGTCTACTTGTCCTCTGTGTGTGTGTGCGTGCGCCATTCAGTCTGCTTCAGAGCCCTTTAAGAATAAGATTGATTGATTGATTTTGCACGACCAACCTGAGAATTACATTGTTACACCATCAGGTTTAACTAGTAGAGAGACTGATGTCACAAGCAAAAGGGAGACACTGATGTTTCCATTGGCAATGCATTTATTTATAATCACACTTTCATATAGACTATTTACAGAGAAACCACTGTCCAGGAGAGAAATAATATGCTGGTTTGCAAGTCACTTTAACAAAAAATAAAGGAACCAAACTCAATGTTCAAGTCTTTTTCATCCACAAATGTGCCTGTTGTAGAAAACAACATTGATCCGTAGAATAGATTTACACTACTCGACATTTTTATAGGAATTGATTTTGGTTGGCTTCATACTAGTACAGGAAATCTTGGGTTAAAGATGATGTGTCACATCTGTGGACTTTTCATGTTATCTGAATCAGTTAAGAGTTGAAACTTTAGCCACAGGTTGAATTGTTTCTAGCCTTGTTCCATTTTGGCCTTAAGACATTTTCCAGGGTGTGTTGAAGGAGACGATGAAGAAGCTAATGCCCACAGGCACTGTTCCCTCAGACAGCACTAACAGAATTTGGCCAGTTTCTCTAAATTATCAATGCATTACATGACGTTTCATTGGTACCCACAGGAATATTGTATTGCTTGCTTCCCGTCTACAGAAAACAGTTTGGTAAAGACTCTTTTCTGAAGACAAACTGATGCTTCATGAAGAGAACGGCTGGTTGAAGGAAAATATACTGAATGCTGCTGCATCAGCAACACAGTATTAGAAGAAAAAAATCACATTTACCTCTCTGTGATTAAACTTCAGTAAGCTTATTTTGTGGAAACAGCCTAAATAAAGGCCAAGACGGAACAAAGCCATCGATATACACTGTAACAAGCTGCAGCGTGGGACTCAGTAGATTCCAGGAATTGTATATTTCAGTTTGAGTCAATTTCCCAAAAGTTACCTCTACACAAACTGTGTTGTGAGGGTCTTGCTGCTCTGCTTTCAAAGGTTTTCATCCAAATGAAGTAATACACATACTGTAGTTTAGGCAGTTTAATAAATCTGCATAAACATTGTTCTATTCTCACTTTGTTTGTAGGACAGCATCCGAACACCATTTAACAACTTGTAATGAAAGACATCCCTGAATGTTTTTCAAGTCAAGGCACTCTGTCGGGCAGAGAAGTCTCCACACACACCGGCAGGCCGCGTTCCAACATGGTCACTGGATCAAACTGATGAGCAGCTTGTTGACTTGCACACAAACTAAGAGTACACGTTAGTACACGCCTTGCCACCAAGAGTTACAGTAAAGGACATTAAACTGATTTGACCTGAGAAGCAGACACAGTGTGGAGCAAATATCTACTGACCAATTACTATTTCAGTATATAGACATCATATTAGTACAGTACAGTCATATGAATGTAAGATGTCTTTTTAGGGAAAAGAGCAGAAAATTGCTTGTCTAGATGTTTTTTTGTTAGTAAATGGCTGGTCGTTTGCATTATAATGATGACTAAGTGGAGGGCAGGTCACCCTCCTTTGTATTTACCACCAAGTCAATGCAAATAGTCATGAGAAAGTCTTTTTATTGTCCAAGGCCAGACTTCTTAAAATATACCGTGAGCCAAACTCTGCTTATTGATGCTCCGTTACAATATGTGTAAAAGCGTTTCTGGCAAAAGTCTATAAGAGTGAAATTTCATTTGATTAAAATCTGGAGGGTTTTTGTGCTACAAGTCAACAAAGACAGTGACTCAACTGGAACCTGGCCAACATTTCTGCTGATCTCTGTGATGGCTTGTTTTCCAGATGAAAATGAACCAGAACAACAACGCATGAAGGCGACAAACTGTGTCCAGAGAGCTGAGCCACCTGGTCAAAGATATTCAAGGTCGATGCTTATGTTTGAACAGAAGCTTGCTACTTACAGAAGCCCAATTCTTGAAATAATGCCATTATTAGTACAGATTTCATAATCTGACTTCACAATGCAAAAACAAACAGAATTGACCCTTACTCCTTTTAAATAGTTCTATGAAATATCCTTCAGGAGCCAGAAATGAATTCTGTGACAGTGTAACGTCAGACTGGAGGAGGATGGGATGAAGAGTGACTCAAACGCTGCAACTGATGCAGCGATGCTGCAGAGGAGCAACAAAATAACTCTATTTACATCTTATTTATATATTAGCCATACAGTACAGTGAAGTCCTCATATGCAAGAGAGGCTTCCTCCTCATTTTCTTATGTTACAAGGTATGCTTTAACATTTTATGTACATGTAACATCCCCATAATTCTCCACACAAAAACAATATCTCAAAATGTCAAAATAAATGTCCTATTTATTATCTACTCTAAAATAAATACTGTAATCTTTGCCACATCCCAAATACCATGTCTATATGCCTCTTTGTGCCATTAACAAGCAGTTTTTGTAGTTATTAAAACCATGACCGGCCAGGATTTCAGTCATTCTTTTATTACATACTATATTTATTATATGCTTAAGTCCTTTTCTGCAAGGTTCATTGAGGCAATCAGCAATGCAGGTTCAGTTCACAGACAGAAAAGGAGTCAAATGTCTCCATAATGAAAGCAAACTGAGAGAAAAGTAGTCCACCTTTTTGCAAAGTGTTATTCCTCTCTTAATCTAGTGAAGCAGAGCAGCGGTTCCTCAAAAAGACCACACAGGGGCGACATGCTTTACTCTCTCCTCTAACAGAGTCCCACTGACACTGACGTTCCTCTGCTTCACAGGCGGTCACGGACAGAAGACAAGCTCGCAGTATTCTTGATCAAACTCCCTTCTGTTGTTTAATTATGTGCTTTGTAGAAAGGAAAAGAGAGGCACACTATAGCAGGAGAAACATGCATCTGTTGGTTAATACACTCAGGATTTGCTGCCTATATCATCTACTGAATACTATTCTGTACTAGACTAAATATGGGACTGAGTACATTTGGTAGGTAGTTTGAAGCTAAATCAAGCTAACAGGGAACAAACTTGTTGGGGCCTCATTCATACAGTAGGTCACCTTGTCACTGCTAAACCTCACATTTTGTGGGAAAACAACCGAGACACTTTATCCCACGACTTGAGCGTGTACCTCTGACACAAGAGGTGAGAGTATTGAGCTCATATGGTAATTTTGCTTGCTGCACTGCATAGCAATTTAATGAAAGCACTGACTAACGTCGTCCATGCAACTAAAGCTTTGTCATGTCCCCTTTCCTAAGGTACCTCTAAGTCTTAAGTCTGAGGCGCTTGCATTGATGTATTCAGCTGTGGTACAGTCATTCTCATGAATAAAATATGTGCTCAACATGAATTTTGTGCTCAAATTAAATTACTTGTGGGTGGAGGTCTGGACATTAGAGAGGGAGGCTTGAGACTCGATGGTCTGAGTTATGGGATGCGAGTAGGTAAAGTGAATAAGCAACAAAACCGTCTCACTCAACAACTACTATCAAGGTGCCCTTGAGCAAGGCACTTTTACTTTAAATACTCCTGCAGTGCTTTTCATACTGTACTGCTCAAATCTCAACTGTAAATGTGTAAATGTATTTAAATGTGTATCACAGACTATTAGGAGCTGTTCTAGCATACCTTACCATCTAATAGAAGTTGAAAAATCAATTTAATTAATTGAATTTCTTAACAAGGCCCCTGCATGGGTCAGACTAAGCTCTGCATAGTTATATTTGAATGGACCGGTGCTGAAGGTTTTGATTTACTCAGATGGACTAAGTTGCGTTTGAGGCTGCAAAAAGCTGAGTTTAAGCAGTGTCTCTTGGCTGAGCTGGACTGGACCTGAGATGAACCTGGCAGAGCTGATCTGAGTCTCAAACAGACGAGGTTACGGTATGCAGTGCTGGGCTTAGCAAGGCTGTCTGCTCCAGGCTGAAGTGGGCTGGAGCTGGAGCTGAGTGGGGCCCAAGGAGAGGACCATGGACTTTAACATTGAATGGTGGGTCCATGGTAGCAGTATGGTTACGTAGGTAGGTGAGTAGGTAGGCTGACCTCTCGGTGGTCCCCCAGCCTGGTCTAAGAGCGGTAGTCCTTCTTACTGTACGGTCTGTTGCCCAGGATGTGGTCGATTTCAGACACCACATGAGACGTCATCTTAGGAAGGACCTGGGCAAAAGAGAAAGAGCCGACTTGAATATGCCCGGCAGGAAGGAGGTGGGAAATGCAGGAAGGCAAAAAGAGAAACAAAGCACAGAAACCTGGATGTACAAAGAGATTCAGATATAGCTTTTTGATCTAGAAATCAATAGAGCTGGAGGAAAGCGGTGGATACAGCTGAGGAAACTAAGCAGGGAGTAGACCTGAAAGCAGGTAAAAACAGCATGTTCCCACCTGTATGGCCCCGAGGTTCTCAGTGAGCTGTTCAGGGTTGGATGTTCCCAGAAGAACTGAGCTCACACCTTCATTTCTTAGACACCACGCTGGGGAAAGAACGAGAGGTTGATGTTCACACAGCGCCCACTTGATGGCACACTGCTGCTTATTATTGTCTTAAAACAGACCACAAATAAAATTTTGCTCTTTAATCTTGTCCTCTGCTTGCTCTTCCAGGATCCATATAACAATTTACCACAAAGTAGAGTGTTAAAAGACAATTCCAAAGCTTTTGTTTCTATTAATCCATTTACTACAAATCTATCAACCTTGCATTACTGCCAGCCATTTTTCCAAAGTGTTTTAATGCATTCACTTCTACCTTCCAGGCAGCTAAGATATTTTATTGGTGCACAATAACGCAGTTGAAAGCACAAACAGATGTGAAAAGTCTGCCTTGTTCATGTGTCGGTGGGAAGCTGGAGAGGAAATCAAACCCACGAGACAAATAATAAGCAAACACAGACATTGTGTAAAGGATGATGTGAGTTTGGTCACGTCTTGCATGAAACAGGTTCCTGTCTGACAGCCCTGAGCAGTTATGTTTTCAAAGCCCTGCTTAAGAGGCTGCTTCCACACTATTTGTCATAAGAAGGCGAAGGCGGGCAGGGAAGTCTTACCCACAGCCAGTTGAGGCAGAGTGCAGCCCAGTTTCTCTGCGATGTGGTTGAGCTCTTTCAGCTTGGCTTGTTGCTTCCTTCCATCCTCACTTACTATTTTCTCCTTCAACCACTGATACGACTGGCGGGAGAGAGGAGCGGGTAGAGATTGAAAGAGCGAGGGGAAAGAGAGGGTAATGAGAAAGAAAGATCAGACAAAGAAACAACAAAAAGTAGAGACAGATCAAATAGTAAGAGAAGTATGTATGGAAGTATATAATGAGAGAAAAAAGGGAACAGGTGAAGAAGCGAAGTAATAGATGAGAGAATAGTCAAGAGGTCGAGACTGTAAGTACTATAAGCTCTCCAGGCATAATGTAAAATGATCGATTGCACAAACAGAGAAACAGCTTGTATTGATCTGTTTCTTCTACACAGGGCACCAGGGCCACAGGCACACTGGATGGGTTGGGATGGATAATATGACCTTGAAAGTTGGGTTGAAACTTTTCGAGCCATTCTTCACCCAGCGCTCGCACACCCTGCTTCCCCTCTTACAGGAATAGTTTGACATTTTGAGTCTGTTACACAACCTCCCGTAAAACCTAAAGTTGTCGCTTTTACACTTCTGTTTTTGTATTGATTAAACAAACAAGATATAACGTGTTAATTAGTGAGCTTTAACCTTTGGACAGAGCCAGGCTAGCTGTTTCCCCCTGCTTTCAGTCTTTATGCTAAGCTAAGCTAACCGTCGCCTGGCTCTAGCTTCATAGTTAAACACAGACCTTCTCATCTATGTAAGCATATTTCCCAAAATGTCGTATTTTTTCTTTAAGCATCACAGTATATAGTTTGATAAAGGAGAAACACCTGAAATGTTCATACAGTTCATCCCTCAATTACAGGGTAAAGTTAGCTGGTTGGCCTTTTTGTTCGTTACAATGCAGTAAAGAAGAATGCCATAAAATGACAAAATAATAAAAACAAGACTCACAATCATATCCAGTGTAACTTTACTAAATGTTTGAAGCATCAGAGGCATCTGCCTAATGTTGTGTTGGACAACTGTCATGGCGTACAATCAAATAGGTGTTGAAAGTCCTCCACAGGGATTCTGGCCCGTGTGTTTGTCACAGCTGAGTCATGTTGGCTCAGAGTATCTACTGGATATTTTCTCATTTCACGGTTCATTGTAGTTTTATCTACAATCACATCAGACCAGGCTGTGGTTTTTTACCTCCACTGTCCTCCCAACTTGTGCAAGTCATTCTTTTATGGGTCTTCTTGCATCACTGATGTGCAAGACTGTCAGTTGACTATAGTGTTTTGCTTTGCGCAATAAGCTGTTTTTGTTGTTAACTCACTGTCTTTGAGGATAAAAAGCCTGTTGCAGCTCTTGAAGCACTAAAACTTGTGTGTTTGCACGTCCTCCCATAAAGACATGCAGGCTGGTTTCACAAGCAACCGAAACATTTTGTCTGTGATACATTTCTAATTAGTTAATTGAAATTAATCGGTTACAGCAGTGGTTCCCAACCTTTTGAGACTACTTGCCATGCCTTGTTATGGCCTCAGTGTGAGTTACGAGTTTCCGCCTCTTAGACTGTTTAGTTTGAAGGATTAGAAGTCTGAAAAGGTGAACGTGTCGAGTATTTTACCAGAAAAAAAGGAACATTTAGAAAAATAAACATAACTTTTAACTGTGCTTTTTCTTTCATATCTCATTGATCATCATTGTTAAAAAACAATCTCCATTTTATTAAATGAAAAATCTGCAGGTACAGTGAGAATTGTTTCAAGAATTTTCTAGAGGTAAGTGTCTGTATCTTAAACCAAGAAAGAAGAGGCAGGTCGTGTCTCTAGAATGAAGAAAAACTAAAATAAAACAGTTAAAACAAATTAATTTACATTGTCATAAAGAAGAAATACTCTCACAGCACTGGCAAATCGCTTGTTTTAAGAACATAAGACTTTAAGGACTCAAGCTAAAAAAGCAAAAATGACGGTAAGAAGGAGATTGTTTTACTGATCTTGTGCCCCCTCAATAAACCTTGGGGACCCCTTTGGGGTTCCAGACCCCCATGTTGAGAACCACTAGGTCACACAAAGCTGTCTGGTTTGGCATTATCTTAGGTAGCACTGATTATCTATGAAGTCTGAGTGAATTAAAATAATTAAAAATACAAAACTTTTTACTTGTTGAAGAACAGTTACCAAGGACTCTTCATGAAACTAGTCCCAGGTCTCCCAGCCCTCCCTCACATTGACACTAACTGAAGTGGATTTAATAAGTTCAATCTGTTAAGGATCACAGCTTTCACTGTGATTCACCTCAAAAACGAAGTCATGATGAAGTTAGCTTGCCTACCTTCATGGAGGCCCTGGAAGATTCAGGAATGCCGTTTTCATATTTTCCTGTGATGATGCCGCACGCCAGCGGTGACCACGTCATCGCCCCAACTCCTGTCGCCATGGGGACCATCGGGAGTTAAACAGGAGGAGTTTTAGTAAGATGCGTCGAAGGAAGAGGTGTGAAGAAATGTGCGAGAAAAGTGCCAGGAAAGTGAAAATGTAAGAGAAGAGGAAAAAAGATAAGCAACAGAGAGATTTATCTGTTTTTACTCATCTATAACAAACTGAATGGAAGAATGTTTTGACCATAGGATGTTTATGCTAATTTCTCTCAGGACCAGACATTTCATCATCGGGCATTCAGTGACACAAAGAAAACTTGCCTATCTTGTGGTAAAGTTCAGGCAGTTGCACTTCTACTTTCTCCCTCTGGAAGAGATGATACTCTGCCTGCTCACACACTGGAGGGATCAGATTAAACTGTCTTGCCACCGAATATGCCTCCTAGAGAGAGAGAGAGTAAAAAAAAAAAGAATAGAAAGACAGAAGAAGGGTGAGAATGATGTTGTGATGTTGGATCTCACTGCTGCTTCATCCTTTTATGTACCATTTAATGTAATGCCACATTACTGCATTTGTTTTCTTTTTGGTGAGAAGAAGAAAGACAGAAAAAGAGTGAAAGAAAGAATCAAAGGGAGCAAAGGTTAGAAGCCATAGATAGTGCTGGGAGAAACTCAGGGAGAGTGTTAATCAGCTTGTGGGAGCGTGGCACTAATTCAAATGCAGGGCTCACACTAAGTCACCCAATCAATATTCCATATCACAACTCTCTGAGGCATCATATTCAAATTTCCTTCTATACCTTCTAATCTGAATTTCCACATGTCCTTCAAGAACACATGCCAGATGAAACACACACATAAACGTGTTGGGCTTGTTGCTTCTTTAAACATTCCCCGCTCTTTTATTTTGAAGGTCTCCTGCTGTGGAACACATGTCAGGATGAGAGAGCAGTAGGAGGGGGAATCTATTCAGCGTAACGCAAGGGATAATGTCGGTGCCATCCCTCAACTCACAAATTACAAGTTGCCCTTTTGTGCTGCAACCCATGACATGCGCCTCCAGCCTGTGTGGGCATGTACAACGTGTGTGTGTGTGTGTGTGTGTGTGTGTGTACTGTACTGCTGTCTTGTCACGTACACGAGAAGCCGTGTTTACCCCCCAGTCATTAATGATGCTATCTAAATTACATGGCTTTCATCTGGGCTTGTGTTCTACAAAGATATCTGCTCCCTTTCACCGTGATCACAGAAGCAGGATGTCAACACATCGCACTGTGCTTAGAGGGGGGCGGGAGGGTGATAAAGACACCAGAGAGAGACAGAACGGGTGTTAGGTCCTTGAATGTCACTTTAGGCATGTGTTCATGTCATAACTCTCTGCTGTGGCTTCGTACCCCCCTGTATATATTCATTAGTGTAGCGAGAGTTGAAACGGGAGGCAGATTGTTTCTGACAGGAAGAAGAATCAAAGCCAGAGGAAGCCACTGTTCCTCTGTGGGAACACTTCCTAGAAACACCTGTATTTCCTCAAACCTTCACGCAGTCCGATTTTCCAGTTTACTCCCATTTCCTCTTTCACTATCATTACTTTGCATGAGCAACGTGTCCAAGATGGTACAAGATAATAAGCTGCTTAAGGTATGGAAACCTGGCGTGCTTTTTATAACTAGTGTATCTATCAGTTTATTCTATTAATCATTGGATCAACAGTTAATGAGAGTTTGTGCCAAGCAAAGTGGCTATATTCTTTTTTTCTAGTCAATGGAATATGAAATCTAATCTGCCAAAATGGCAAGAAACTGTATTATAAAAGATCATTTTTTTCATTCCTCACTTCTGACTAGCTGAGGCAAGTTTAAAACTGCTGTACAGCAACTCAATCATAGGTGTTAATTTAACTTGAAATTGAAATGAACGCTGCTCCTTATGTGTTGTTTAGAAACACATTTGTATGTTACTTGTAGAAAAATTATGTCAAAATTTACTGAGTAACTAAATGATCCACTTCATTCTTTTTTTATTTCAGTGATCTTTCCTCCAAAAGACGGTTGTCCTGAGCATAAATAATGTCTCAGAAATTACAATAGAAGCTCCTTGCTGACTTACCATGATCTCCATGGCCGTCCACCGAGACGTCCCCCAGTACATCGCCATGCCTTGGTTGATCACATAGGTCATGGCCCGAACAATCTCTGTACAGATATACATATCGTATCAGTCAGATCAGATCAACAGTTAACAACTTATTGATTGATTCCACCCTGTGCATCGCTAGTAACAGACAAAACACCTGTATGTCTTTCATAAAGCAGTAACATTTATCCTGAAATGCTCCTCTCAGTATACTTTCCACATTCAGTTCACTGCACTCTAAACAAACAAAACAAAATTCATCCCTGCTGGATCAACCTTGAACACATTCAAAATCCATTCAGCAAAATGGTTGAGCCCTTTAGGCTATGTTCCTGAGACTCCAAGGAGACACACAGTAAAAACCTTGTTGTTTCTCTGTGTTTCCCTCTTTTCTTCAAACAGTTGTTTAGGTGATTCAGGGTATAAATTAAAACCATAATTCACTCAGTAGAGGTAAAGCGTCACATGTACATTTTAATGTACTTAATTAAGGCTTAATGAGTGAGAATGGACATCATCAATTTGTCCTTTGTTCAACTATCTGAAAAATGTTACTAGAGGACATCAGTGTTACTCATGAGATGGTGTTAAAATCACGCAGACTTTATTTAAAAGTAACCACAAGAAATCTTCAAAATAAGAAACCAAATAACAGGATCCTTTAGACCATGACTTCTTATTCCATATCCATGAGGTGGATCATAACACATTTACAAATACATTTATAAACAGAGCTGGCACTGAAAGAGAAAGTGATTTTTGTTTGTTTGCTTTTTTGTTTTTCAGGAAAGATGAGGATAAAGAACATCAGGCACAAAGCTTGACGTGACTTGTCTGGAGGTGGGCAACATATTCTGTATCGACAATAGCCAAGCCTCGTGAGAAGACAATGCCAAAGAGACAGAGAGACGGATGATACCCAGAAAACAAAAAGGAAAGGAAAAATAAAATAGAAACAATGAGATAGCAGACGTTTATGAATGGGCTTGCTGATGCAATCAGGAGTCAAAAACAGCAAGAAAACAAAGACTATGAAAATTAAAAAGCAAAATCTGAGATAAACGGTGGCCTTGAAAGCACACAAACTTATTCATTTTGTTCCAGTTTGCAATGATGAAGTTAAAAAGAAAACTCTGCAGAGGCCACCCACCTCCTTGAGTCTCTCTTACCTGCTGACAGCTCATCACCCATCCCTAACAACTCTGGGGACAAACTAACAAGCTCCCATACTAAAACCCCTCTGATCACATTCAAGCTGCTGCATTTTTAATGATGCAATTAGCTCCAACACTGCTGACTGCGCGAGCCAACGGCAGTCAGGGCCAACAAAAACTCAGATTAGGATTGTCATTAAGGTTATTCATCATCGCCCTGCGCTCACTCCAATTATACTGCAATCTTTCACTGTGGCAGGACCCTTGTATTTCACTCTGCATAACTGGTTCTTGGCAAGACAGCAGAGTATGAGGGGTAAGAAGGTTGAAGAAAACATTAACAGAAAAGAAAAGGGTTTGTAACAGAATCACGAAGAAGAAGAAGAAGTGGAGGGAAGACAATTAAGAATAGATCTGCAGAAGAGTATATAATCAAGAAGACCTAAAAAGACTTTAGAAGGTAGGTTTTAGTTTTCCCTTCAGTTTGGTAAGTGATGATTAACAACCTGAAACACAGATGCCTTCCTAAATACTATCCTGTCAAATAACACAGTGTTAAGAAAAGCAAACAATTCTGTCTCTTTCCTATCTCTTGTAACCCTCGCCTTCCTCTCCATCCCTCTCCCTGCCCTCCTGCCATCCAGCTCCAGCAACATGCTGTGATTGTGCACTCTGCGCTCGCATTTAAATGCTACTTGCCTCAATTTCCGGGCCAATATAGAGAGAAGAAGAGGGGGTGCAAAACTAGTTTTGAGGAAGGAAGAGCAATAGATCTAACAGCTGAAGGAATTGAATAGGAAATGAACAGTGAGTGCAGATGGTAGGAAAACGTAAGAGGACAGTAGAAATTTATAAAGAGGCAAGAGCTAGAAAAGTGTTAAATCAGATCACTAAATTATGAAATATCACAAGACCTAAATAATACCTGGCAATATCCCTTAATATTCTTATAAACTTAGCATATCAGTCTATAATATGGGGAATGAATGATCTGAGTTACAAAGATTTTATTTTGAGTCATTTTGCTTTCTTTTGCGATTAATTAAGGTTATCTAGAAAGTCTTGTTAAGCTTAATTACACATATTTAAAAAGCCCCACTGAAGGAGAGTAGGGATTCAGAGCGAAGAAAGAGCGAAAAGCAAATAATTAACATGCAACGTCCTTATTGATTAGTTGTGAGCACTAATTAATGAGGTATTGAGAGAAAACCCAGTTAATGGGCTTTACCTGTTGAATGCAATAGCACACAATTAATTTATTATGACTAATGAGGAACCAATACGCTACTAATATGAAAGTCAATAAGCAACTTCTTGATAATTAATTGTATGGGGTTGTCTGCCTCACTTTAGCTGAAGAACGCAGTTCTGCAGGAGTGAAACTGGACTAGGACATCTAGTTCAGTATAACAGGAACACAAAACACTCTGTAAAAGACACCGTACAGACAGTGATGATGAAAAATTCAAACATTGTGTTTCAGGCCTAGACACAGTCTGGATTTATTATTTTGTTATTTTCAGACTCTCTAATTTCTCTTGCTGCTCTCTAGCCAGTGAACACAGTATCAATAACCCCTCTCCCCAGTCCCCTAACAAAAACCACATCAATCCTGAAAGGGTTTAAAAAGTGCTGTGTTTGTTTTACATGTTCTCATTTTATTATTGGTGATATTCGCAACACGTGCACACACTACAAATCTACGGCATCAAATGTACAAATCTGTACATTTGGATGTCAGAGAGTTAATAAAAGCGTAGCTCACTTAAGATAATATCCCTTGACATAAGCACCAAGACAAATAACATCAACACTCGACATCATAAACTCAGACACTTTGACCTCAGGGCAAGAGAAAGAGAAGCATTTAACTCATATAACTTGACTGGTTACTTAGGTATAATAATGTTGATTGACTCACCCTCCATGGGAGTATTGCTGTCAGGGCGGTTCGCAAAAACTACATCTACATACTCCATCTGCATCCTTTGTAGGGAGCCTTTTAAACCTGAGAGACACAGAGAGATGTGAGGGTTGAGATGGTGGAGGGTGATTGAATTCACATAATGAAGCACTGTGTAGGAGGAAAGAGCATGTATTAATTTTGTTGCTAGTGAAAAACTAAAAGTCTTAAGTTGTTGTTTTCTTCATCTTGTGTGTTTACATGTCTTACCTTCAATAATGTGTTTCCTTGACAGCCCTCTCTCCGTCTCTGCTCTGATGGGACAAACACAAACCAACGATAAGCTACACTGTGAATATGCTGTCTGTGTTTTCAGACAATGTTTCCATTTTATCCCTCAGACAAGGCTGTAACAAGAGTTAGTTCTTGTGCTCTTGTCGCCTCCTTCTTGCAAAGAGTCATGTAACTAACAAAGTAAATGAGAGAATACACAGTATGAGTGAGTGTATGAACCATTTTATTCTTGTGTATGTATGTTATCTGAACTTTCTGGTACTTTTAAATACATAACCTTAAAATCATTTTAAAAATGTTAAGCCATCTAGCTCTCGAAGCACACCAAAAGTTATTTTAAAATAATTTTTTTGATCCCGGCTGGGGGGGCCATGACATGTGCATATCAGGCTGTTTTATTAAAATGTGACGGTGCGCTTTCAAATGTTCAGCATCATTATGCATCCAAACTCTGGAGGAGAGAGGTGAAGGACTGAATCCTCCTCACAGGAATGAAGGAGAGAATAACTTCATCTTTATCACCAGACCCAGTTGGTCTCCACCAAGGAGAAATGAAACAAAAATTCAGTGCACTGACCTTTCTGTATCCTCTCTGTGTGTGTGTGTGTGTGTGCGCTATAAAACAGATATCTTTATCCCCCTCTCTCTCTCCAGACTCAGCACAGGAATTGGTTGTTACTGTATGTGACATGATGCTGCCCAGATCGTTACAGAGAAAAATCGCCATGAAAACTTGGGAGGCTAAACTATCATTGTCTTTGAAATAGAGCTACAGATAAAACATACTGAACGTAACAAGAGATATAAGGACATAACCGAGTTGTGTAATTATTATTTTTTTGGATATTCATGACTGATTTTCGACTGATTTGAGAACCGATATGTTTTTGTAGTTTTTTTGGCTATACAAACTGAAGTTAGCGGCTCTCCTTTGATGGACTTTGATGATTTACCTACTGATATTTTTAATAATTTTATATAATATATAATAATAATATTGTCAATTGTGGATGTCCTTATGTGATGCTGTAAATATGTAATTTGTTCTCAGGTCTCTCTTTTAACACATATCTTGATCTCAATGAGACTTTATAAATAAACAAAGTTTTAACTAACTAACCAACTGTTCACAATCTGCCTTCAGACATGAGAATTACAGTTTAGAGAGTCTCTTACTTACTTTCCACCCCAGTAGAGTTTAGTTGTAATGACCAAGCTGGATCGCCTGAGAAAGTGCGGAGAAAGACACAGAACGAGAGAAGAAAGATGCAGCAGAGTGAGTGATACATAATGTATTGTACTTCTCTTATTTAGACATACAGGGGCTCTGCAGCTCCATCACAACTTTCCTTGATAACACATCTGATCCCATCATGGACGTGTTTATCCGCATCCTCAGACTGTTGGACTTATCAGTGACACATACAACAGGTGTGAATATGCTGCCCACGTACTGCTTGAGAGACTTGGGTGACAGCCCGTCATTACGCGTCTGGTGCTCTGTTGAATCATTAAACTCTACCTCTCCACATATTCTTCAGCATCACAAAAGGTAACCTCGCAAACATGGTTTCTGTTGTCAAGCATTAAAGGATAAACAACACATTATTTTCCATCAAGTGACGGTTACAGAGTTGTTAAGTGAATGCGGAAGTTTCCAGCAGTGACGAGCATCAATACATGCCGTGTACTGAACATTTTGAATTAAAGATATTAAAGTACAAGCAGCGCTGAGAGCTGTGTGTTACACATATTACTTTCCCATAAAATCTGAACTAGCAGTAAAAAGTGGATTCAGTATAGCCTGTTCTTTCCTCCACTTATAAATCTCCACTCTGTAAACTCATGATGACACTCAAGAGACCGAAATGTCAAGTTCAGTGTGTCTTTACTGCACCAGTATCAAACCGCCTACTGGTGCAATGTAGTCAGCTCAGTACATGACACTAAAGGCAGGGACACACATCATGACCATTGAGCCGATTATAAATATGATTTGACTGTGACAACTCATCAGACCAAGCTGGACCTGGTGTTTCTGTCTGGATCAGCTGGTGTTAACAGTCGGCAAATAAAAGCATATAGTGTGTGATACGATTCAGATCTTAAGTCTTCAGATCCAGTCGCTACCAGTCGTTCTCATAAAGATCTTTTTTAAACATGTTTGATATTTGTAACTGACTTGAAATGGAGGCTCTCACCCAAACTCTGCTCTTCTTTCCTCCTTTTTTTTTTGGCCTTTTCAGCTCAATTCTCACTGCATATAAACAGTGCAGGCTGCTGGTTGCCGTCCATGTTTGTTTTGATACAAGAACACGCGACAATTAGCATTCAGTATGTTGTCTACTGTATGTACTCAGTCATAAGGTTTATGCAAAGACTGAAACATCTGAGCAAGTTGGTGGAAACAATCTTTGTGTGGTTCGTCCCAAACTTAAGCCGCATAATGATGGAACAACTAGCCAACATATTGTCTTTAGCTACGTGTTCCCACATTAGAGCTGCTCATCCTGACACATTATAGAGAGGCTGATGTTAATGTAACAGAGAGCGGCTCCATCAGTTACATCCTATTACCAATAGTCAGATCCTTTGATGTTGCTGTAATGCTCTCCTCCCTGTTTCCTACAGAGTTTATCAATAATAAAATACTCAGCATGTTTAAATAACTCCATAAAGGGAATATTTGAATTTTGTGGAAACTGAAAATGCCTGCAGGCAGACTTTTATACAATAACTATTTCATGCTGCTGCACTGTGATGCAGAAATACACAAATTACTGTAAATTAGGAATGCAGTCTGATTCAAATAAATAAAAACAAAACCCTGACAAGGCAGAGATCACGGTCCACATCTCAGCATCACTTAATATTTCTCACTTCAACATTAAACATGGCTGTCTCTTTCACACACTCACAACACTAACACATGCACACACCAAAAGGAATAAATATCTCTCATTCTTGCATACATGCATCACACACACCTCTCTCGCTGCCTCCTGCAACACACACACACACACACACATCGTCCTTCTCCATCTTTCTCACTCTCACACTGAAGTGATGAAGCCATCACACGCATTTATGTCGCCATTACCTCCAGCATTTCTTCTTGATAATGTTTCCTAGAATGATCTCGGCCCTGCAAGGCAATATAAATGAGGTGTCGTTATTAAATTGCAGTTTGAATTCATAAACACTCCCTCCACAATATCAACCCCGCAATTCATTGTCACTAAACAACCCCCTCCCCTGTGTATTAAAAAAGATGGCAAACTTGTTTGTTCATGAATGGGCAGTTAGATGCCGCATTAAAAACATCTTTTAATATCACAAGTGCCATCTTATGGTGATGGAGGCTTATGTTTGACAGAATGTGTTTTATTATTGGTCTTTTTAATGTCTTCTGGTACATTATGATACAGCTAAAAGAAATCACTCTTAACAGTAGAAAAGTCAAACTCCACTCTCGCTGGACTTTTGGAATTTCACTCTGCTGTGACTTCTCCTAAATTTAAACTTGTTGAACGGTGAGACAATAATCTTCTCACTTGCCCCAATAAAGCTCACACAGTCTGGAGAGGTGTTCTGCAGTATTTTCCCCATGTTTGCATCAGACTGTTTAAATGGTATCTGATTCTGCTGATTAGTTCACAGCGATGACACAAAAATACAAAACATTCTTATAATCCTAAACATTAACCTGGAATTCTGTATGAATACTGATATTTTATACTTTTCTTCATATTTAAACAATATCCAAAAGTCACAGGCTCGGGTTACTTCAAGCAAAAGAGCCACAATAACAAGAATTCCTGCCTCACATTAACCATCCAGTCTCTAATATAGGGCATGTCTGCGTGTGTGGAAACTTTTTCTAAGGTCATGAATAACCACAAATTGCATGTCACTCCAGACCTGCTGGTTGTTTATCACTTGACTAAATGAGTGGAAAAAATTGGACCCTGCATATATGAAACCCTCTGGCTAAACACGAATGATTAAAAAAAACAAAAAAAAACACTTCTTGGAGCTGCAGTGGGGCCAGACGTCTGCACCTGATCACACTGCAACATGAATAGGTCGTTATGAGCTCGACTGAACTGCAAACGAGAGGTTCGTATGACACCCACCTGCCGCCTGCGTAGACCTCAGCTGTGTCGAACAGGTTGACTCCACTCTCATAGGCAATAGTCATTAGCTTCTCTGCAACCTGGCAAGAGATCAGGACACACACACACACACACACACACACACACACACAAAGAGAGGATACAGAAAGGTCAGTGCACTGAATTTTTATTCATTTCTATTTTATTTATGATGAAATTTTCTCTTTAGGCACAGCCGTGAAAGAGCTGTAGCATTCTGGCATATCAATATCTTCAATATAAATATTTATGTGTATCCACAGCTACAGTGTTCAAGGTTTACCAAAACCGTTATCAAAGTAGAAAAAGGTGGCACACCATCAAAGCAGTGCAGCTTCAAATTGTATTAAACTATCTTAGCTGATGCATTTTAGCCTGAGGCCTTCCTCAGAGAATGAGTATTGTTTAACTGCAAGACAATCAAGGCAGTGACTTAAATCAATACAACAGACACAACAGATCGAGCAGAACCCAACCCTTAGAGCCCGCAGGTGGGTGCTGGGGTGGAGGTGGGGCTTATGAAATCCTATATAAACAGCAGTGCAGCAGGTATGGCAGAGCCAAAGAGTGAGCCGAGCACAAATTAAAAACAGCGCCCTATTGCAGAGGATGTGTTAGATACTGTATATGGTGCAACATACTCTCACAGTGCTGTACTGTGTGTCCTCTTGTCTGCCTGAACTCACAGGCTCAAACAGCTTGTGTGGCTGTACTGTGGGTCTGTTGAAGTGCAGACTTTATTGAGCAAGTGGGATCACAGTGTAACTATGTGTAAAAAAAAAAATAATAATTTCACTCCATGAGTAACGGTAGCTTCAACTCATTTCTCTTTAGTTAATAAATGCTCATGCTTTATATGTGTGTGTGTGTGTGTGTGTGTGGCATATGTGCAGATATTCCTCCATATTTTTGCAGACATGATGACCATAAATCATCAGACCGAGATCCAATTTCCCCGTGGTGAGTTTTATTACATGGGGACTCTAAGTGAATTTGCCATTGTTTCCCTGTGGAGTTGTGCGTGCGCATGAGTTGTTTTGTGAACGTGTGGGGACAGAAGGGTGTGTTTGTGCACATGGTGCGTGTGTGTTTGTGTTGACATGAAATCTGTTCGTCTGCCTTTGTGTATATGCCTGCAAGTGCATGCGCAGTATGCACTGTAGGTGTGTGTGTGTGTGTGTTTCAGTGGTGGTAGACAGCAGAGGTGTTGTTTCTAGAAGAATTAGATAATCTCTCATCTGAGAATCTGTCTCAAGCTTCTTTCTGCAACCAGCACAAACTGGGCAGCAGTCCAAGCCTATGTGTGATGATGATACACTAATAATAAACTTTATTTAATTAGCGTCTTTAAAGACGGACACAATGAAAGTACACTTCAAGGAATAAAGCAAGACAATAAAATGACACATTACAAGAATTTAGATCAATTTAATGAAACCAAGTCAGAGAAAAATGTAATGATGTAATAAAAGAAGTAAAATAAAGACAGAATAAATGATAATAAAAAGATCAGAAAAAAGATACCAAGTAAAAGAATAAAGCGATGACAAGTTAATAAAAATGGGTGCTAAAAAGTAATTTACAAATGTTATTGCAGCTAGAAGACGGCTTCCATGGACCCCCAGTCTATTACATAGCTTGAAACCAAATCTGAACATGATCAGTAACATCTTAAAATCAGTTTTAAACTCATCAGGGAGCCAGTGAAGACATGCTTGTATTTAGGTATTGTGATGCCATCTGTCAGTGTAGAGACTGTACTCACTAGAAAAATGACAGCAATGGTTGTTAAAATGATTTAAAACAACTTTTCTTTACATTTAGTAGCAAAAGAGGAAGTAGCATGATGTTTTTATACTGCAGTAAAAAGTCTTAGGGAGGAGGGTGCATGTTGGTTTCTTTTAACTCCGAGGGTGATCTTTCCCTAACCTTAACCATCAACCACTTATTCTGTCCTGACAAATGGCTGGTGTTGTTGTTTAGGGTGGGGACCTGCTGGAGCCTTTAGGAGCCTAGCTGCTGTATTCAGAACCAGCTGGAAGAGGTAGAGTGACCTTTGGCCTGCAAGAGTTTCAGAGGTCTGATGGGGACAAAATTTAAACTTGAACAAAAGATATAAATGTTTTGGCATAGTTAGAGCAATAGTCTGTTCATTGCTGAAGTGGTACAGAAATCACTTGTTTGTTCTTGCAACTAGGGATGCACCGATCCACCTTTTTCTCTCCCAATAATAATTCTAATATCTTAACTCAAGGAATCTGCGGATATCAGGTACAGATCTTATACCAGTGCTCTTTGTTGTACAATTAAAGTCTGTAATCCACACTACATGGAACTGTTTGGAATAATTTTTATGAGGCCAGGGATTGAGTCAGCAGCCCACCATAACTGAATGAATGTAACAGATGGTGGAAACATTGAATTTAATTATGACATTGACAAAGAAACTATATATAATATGGATCTGTCACATCACGACAACAAGGTCAGTATTGGTACTGTAATGACTCAGCACATCTGATCGGTGTATCACAACAAACACTATGTTGTCTGTTGCTTTTGCCTGTAAAAGGAAACTAATGATATTTTAATGTTTATTTCAGCTTAGTATCACCAGGACTATCTCCAGTATATCTCAGAATTCAGTCATATTTAAGAACTTCATCATTATCAGATTCAAATCCACTGCTTTCATAGAGGTTTGAATGGACATTGAGGGAGGAAAGTAAAGGACAGAGAGACAGTGGCCACATTTCAAAACGGCTCATTCAGCCCCGAACTACCATTAAGGCAAACAGAGCAGAATGAAAAGACAGAGCTGGATAATGGAGAGGTTAAAGAAGGGAGGGGTCAGTTAAGGAGAAAAAGATTTGCAAAAGAGGGATGACAGAGAAAACGAACAGTCTGTTCTTTCTGTAACTGGTCTCTGCTGAGTGCAGAGAAGAAACCATCTCTGTCACAACTGTTGGGGGCACTTGAGGGTGATTTTGTGAAGTGAAGGAAGGGTGAGCTAAGAGGTTTTTTTGCAGAGGTAAGAAAACAGAGGATAAAGAAAAAGTTGGATATGGATGGAAAAAGTGTGAAAGTGCTGGATGGTTGAGTCATATGAATAGTAGCGAGAATTTAAGGACAAACAGTATGTAAACTTTTAAGGTAAGGTTAGGTAAGGTGAGGAATATGCTGAAGACAGCATTACAAAGACAGATGAAGTCGAGCAGACAGTCACAGACAGAGAGCCGAGACGAGGGTGATCGAGTCCGTTTTTAAAGGGTGACTGCTTGGTCTTTGGCGATTGCTCATTCACAATGAGTCTCATAAGATACTAAAAGGTCAGTCGCTGTCATGGAGTGCTTACAGTGACATTCACAAGGTCAGAAAGTTTGTTTTGATGATGAAGCATCGCTGATTACACAGATTTCTGGCCATTTTTGATGAACTGAGTGTGAGTAATGGCCTTCAAGTGGTGTGGTAATTTTTGTAAGGGGAGAACAAACTGCAGAAACAATCTGTCTGTAACACACAAACATGTACACATGCACCTCTACCCTCACCTTCAGAAAAACACTGACTCAGTGTAAAGTTGCAGAAATACATGGGTGGCTTCAGGCTGTTTTTTTTTTTTTTTCTGGGGCACAAAGGGTGTAGGAGAATTTGATTTCCATACATAGAACAGA
Source organism: Macquaria australasica (assembly GCA_005408345.1). Taxonomy (NCBI): domain Eukaryota; kingdom Metazoa; phylum Chordata; class Actinopteri; order Centrarchiformes; family Percichthyidae; genus Macquaria; species Macquaria australasica. The sequence goes on from SEMN01000109.1 coordinate 1,026,045, forward strand.
CGTAATGAGAAAAAACATTTTCTCTCTCACAACCCCAGAATCAAGGCCGTGGTAGCCTCCCACATACTGCCCACACAGCCTTGAGATGATTTTATGACTGCGCTGCATCCTCCCCTCCACACTCCCTACATCAAAGTTAACATCGACAAGAGACACTTTCTTCAATTTCACTTTATGATTTATGGATCCACTTTTGGCCTTTTTGAATGAGTAAGCAATGTTAACTTGCATCACACCATCACTCTTTTGAGCTTTCTGTCTGGGAATGTGTTGCTGCCCAGACAAGACTGCAGTGAAATAAACTTAGTAGCACTTATATATATATACTTATATATCATTTATTAATGCTCTGTAGATCAGCAATAATTGACTTTCCAGGTTGCTAAAAGCTCTCTTGATGGATCATTGTAGCAGTCAATCCCTGCTAACAGATTACTAGCATTTATAACTGCAGACCAAAGAGCTTATTATTAAGAAAGAAACTTATGACCCATCATTAGTGACCTACTCACTTTCTAATGAAGTCTGCAGTTGTGCATGTTAAAGGAATAGTTCTGCATTTTGGGAAATAGTATATAAATATGCTTATTCACTTCCTTGCTGAGAGTTAGATGAGCAGATGGATACTGTACCTCTCTCACTCTGTACGTTAAACATGGAGCTCGAACCTGCAGGTGACTAGCTTAGCCTAGCATAAACACTGGAAGTAGGGGGAAACAGCGAGCCTGTCCACAGTTAAAAAATCCACAGACCAGCGCCTCTAAAGCTCACTAAATGGAGTCTCCTTTGGTTGTCTGGCAAACTCACAGTGACGCCAAGACTCCAAAAAGTCACTGCACCCAGCTGCTGAAGGGTTTGAAGGGTCTTCCTGGCTAATATTAAATATAACAGAAATAATAAGAAATAACAGAGGAAAAAGATGAGATTTTTGTGTTCAGTGTTTGCATGTGTGTTTGTGTAAGTAGTAACTGTGTTTGTGTGCCAGAGTTGTTGTGCATTTCTTAATGAGGACAGGGACACTGAACTCTGCTGAGGACGTGTAGTATATTTAGGGTGCTTCTGATAACAGTGACATTGAACAGGGGGCATTCAGAACAGCAGAGGACTTTTTAAGCCAACAGCATTGCGTGTGATTGTACTTCTGTAGCTGCTGCGAGTTGCTTAAGTTTGCATGTCCACAGAGACCCTCTGTCTGCAGCACTGCCTTCTGTTTTCGGTTATTTTCAGTGGCAATAATCCACTGTTGTGTGTCTCTACAGAGAGCTTAAACATGATCTTCAGTCAACAATGTAATATTTAAAACAGATTTTAAGTGAGCAAACCAGCATTTCCCGAATGAATCTCAGCTGGTTGACTGAAGTGTCTGAGTGATACCCGTGACATTGAACAGGGGGCATTCAGAATAACGGAGAGAAGAGGGGTGCTAAGCTTTGAGCGTACCATGTGAGTTGATGGCACTAAGCCTGAAGGTAAGAAAAATAATACTGTTACATAAGCTTAGTGTTTCCGTGTCCCCTGGGGTGAGCTCTGTTCTCCTCTCCCTAAGTGTCACTCTAAGTGTGTGCATATGTGTGTGTATCTGTGTGTGAGTGTGATGACAGCAACATCAGAGCATGTTAGAGTTCGTCAACATGAGTGTAAAGGGGATTTAAGTATACACATGTACACATAATGTGTTGACCCTCAGTATGTCCTTCGTCTGTCCTATGTAGCTTAAAATTTGAGTCAGTCCAAATAATCTGAATCATGACACCTAAAGTCTTTGTGGAGGTTGTGACTTGGGTTTCTAAAATGTCAAAGAAATCCACCTTCTTTCATTGGAACATGTAAGGGAGCAATAAAAATATCTAAGCTGTGGGCTAATTGAGCCTCTAGGTATTAGAGCTTTGTCAGGCAGCCAACAGCCTGATGAAGGTTAACTGTGACACCGCTCAGTTAGAAAAAAATGGTTTGACAGATGTCCCTCAATCACACTGACTCTGGTTCCTGTGTCCCTCTGTCCTGACCGCCTGTAGAAAATGAAGCAGGGGACAAATCCCACTTACAAGCTGTGTTTTTAGCTACTTTGTTTTTCCTTTCCACACGGCTTTGTTTTGATGCTTTAAAATAGTCAACAAGAGGACATTATGCAGCATTAACAGAAAATTAAACAGAAAATCTTTTATCGTTGAACCCAAAGATGGCTTCTGTTTCTCCAAGCATGTCATATGAGATGTGCTTTAGTCTTTTAAATTACCACTGTGTCTACTCAGGAGGTGTAGCGTGAGCAGCAAGTTAGCAGAGCAGCAGCAGCTTCAGTGTTTGTGTTTGTGTCTGTATCTACACAGGATGCACAGGCACAGTATTGAGTGTAAGTAACCCGTGTTTTGGCAGCACTCAGAGCCCAATACACAATTACTGTAGTCACGCACATAACATGGAAAAAATGTGCTTTGGGTTGCATTTATGCTCATATAGTGCAAGTGAAACATGAGCTGTTACGCGGCTTAAAATGGGAGCAAAGCTGTTCCATCAGACGCACATGAGACGGACGACTGAAACAAGTGGCTGAAGCACTTTCTGTGTCTACAGGTCACAATGATATAGGGAAACGCAAAGACTCAAATGGTGGGTCAAACATTTCCTTATAGATTTTGTACAGGTTGAGTCAAACAAAAGTTTACCGCTTGCTTACAAATCCTACAAAAGAAGTATGACAATCTGACTGGCTATGGTTGGCCACTGCTCCCCAAATGGTCACCCAACTTTTTTTTGGCCTGCAGGTTTCCTGACTGTTGTCCATTTTCAAAGGTCACTTTGAATTTAGCAACATTATTTGGCATAAATGGTCATTGGTGTGAAGTTTCTGTAGTGCCATTTCTAAGATATCACTTGTTCATCAGTGTTTAAACATGACATTTTCCCTTGCGAGTGTCTGTCAAAACGGTTGTAGCTGTTTCCTGTATCACTGTGTTTACATCAAGGAAAACATTGTCTTACTTAAACTCCATCCACAGGTAAGGCAAGACAATTTTATATGTAGTCCAAAAGGACCTAAACACATATGATAAACAGAGAGTTTTACATTACAGAAGCCAGATGTTTACAAGAGATAAAGTTTTTGCGGCAAGTGTTTGTTGAGTCGAATCCCTATTGTGTAATCAATTGGTAATTAAGAGACGACAGAGGCAGTTTCTCTTATGTATCAAATGGGATGTCCTGCCTGTTAAGAATATTATAATATGACATCAGGTACACATCTTTATATACAACACATTCAATACTTATCACTAATGTATACAGTACAACAAAATCAATCAATAAGTAGAGTCCATTAAGATTAAGTAAACATGCAAGATAAAGGAAAATGTCTCGTACCTCATCTGTTATCTGTCCCCCAAATGTCACCCATGTACCTGGAGGGAAGAGAGAGACATTTCAACATTAGAAAACATTTCAGTCCTTTCTGTCAGTGTCAGTGTGTGTGTGTGTGTGTGTGTGACATCCTGCAGTAAACACTACTAATACCCGGGCTGTAACAGTCGGGGGAGGCTGTCAAGTTCCCAAGAGAAAAATTTGTCCTGTTCAGAGCTGCAGCTCAATACTGAAGATCACCTTGTGTGAGCGCCTGTTAGCACTTTCTGTCACTGGTGACTGTCTGCGTTTGTTATGGTCATGCATATTTGAATGATCTTGCATCCCCTGTCCTTACATGCTTGTGTCCGTCTGTGTGTGTGTGTGTGTGTGTGTGTGTGTGTGTATAATGAGTGTGCGTGTGTGTACATCTGACTACATGCTCCTGATTGCCTTGCAAACAATGCAGATAAGCCAGACAAAAGGCTAAACCACCCCAACCAGAGGAGACACAAGATCCTTGGCACATTCCCTCACTGAATTATGCATGTGGCTTTGTGGCAGCAAACGCTTCCCCTTCAGATTATGTCAAAACATTTTTTATCTAAAACTGTCCCGCCCTGCCAGACAGAGAGACAGACAGAAGGGGAGGAACACCTTTTTATATCACAGAAATGTGTGGTGCTTATGTGTTTTCTGGGAGTTCCAAGAAAATCATCTGGGCAGCCTGACAAGATATAAGGCAGTCTGTGTTGCAGCGCATTTGATATTTGGCAGGGGAGGACCAAGGACATTGTCACCACATTTTGTTTATGTAATTTCAGGTAAAGGGAACTTCCATATCCATCCATCAGAGTTTAAGTATACAGTGTATTATAGCCAAGTCAACTGTGACTTTTCAGCAGCGAGCAAACGTACATTTTCTTAAGAATATTTAGCCTTTTCTAGGTCAGTATTATCATTAATTATATTATCAAGTAAGCTAATTATATGAACTTATCGTGTTATCGTTCTAGAAATGTCTGAAGTCAAACTTAATGATTCTGAGCAAGCTGTAAATAAAAAGTTACAAAATTAGTTATTAAAGGTTTTGTTTTACACATATAAAGATTTTGGGCTCATGTAATGTGCAAAAGTGGAGCACAATTCATTGCTTTGCACAACGATATTGGCCTGGTGAGCTCTGTATGTAAACTTTATGTATGTATAAGTTTAAATAGAAAACTGTCAACATTTGTTTAGTTCTCAACTAGTAGAAGAAGCCATGGCCTTTAAGCCTATCCTCTATGAGAATTTATTTATAATAGTGATGAGGAGAATAATGCAGCCCCTCCAGCCAATTAAGTATTCTCTATATTGGGATATTTATTAATCCCCTTCAGGCCATAAGACTACTCTCTCTGCTCTCTGTTTTATCTCTGTGTTGAATCCTTCTGTCTGTCTGCCTCTCACTCACCCCAGTAGTGCCCACAATTTCACACTGAACGAACAGACAAATCCTCCTCTGACTCTGCTGACCTCCACTGCTCGACTGTCATCAAACAACTGATGTACCTCGGACACGGGCGACAATGAAACGGCACTTAAACATCTGCTCGTTTCAACAGACAGGATCTTGCGATACAAAAGAGCTCATTAGCTCCATACATTGCAATACAATCAGCTCCACTGAGGTTTAACTCACAGATGACGCCCTGAGGATAAATTGGATCTGTTGGTGCATAATCATATTATCTTAGCAGCGCTTCTCAATGTGCATCATCAGCAGAATCATAATCAAAGTTTTTTTCTGCAGAGGGCTGGTGGGTGAAATGACAGCAATCACCGGTGGGAAAAGTTGCTTTTGGACACTGTTAACACCAGTAACCATGGCAACCTCACTAAGCCTCAACTGCACCTACAGTACAGTAATTACAGGTTGCCCTTACTATACAGTATGTGCTTGATGTTGGAGCGTTATATGTTATCCATACATGTATACAAAGTTTGCCTGTGTGTGTGTGTTGGTGTCCATGTATGAGTGTGTACATCTGTGTGTGTGTGTGTTAAATCAGCCCTTTAAGCTGCCTCCAGTGTGGTGGAATTGTAATCACAGCTAACGATGTCCTGTCACAGCTCTGAGCTTTGTTTGTGATCCGGAGGCTCAGCATGGGACGAAAACCCTGCAGAGCTCTGATGTCAAGGCCACCGCTCTTATAGGTTCAACTGAGTTTTCTGTTTGATGGAAATTAAGGCCCTGCGAGCGATAAACAGCTCTTTTCTTTCACTGGCAGCTGTTGGTGGAAAGCGCCAGAAGTGGCACTTGATGTTGCTTTACAGCAAGAGTAAATCTGATAAACTCGCAGTGCTTTTTCCTGAAGCTGAAAGGTGCTCAAGTCAACAGACAAGCTCCTGACAAAGCAACTGGTGAGTCTGTAACATTTATATAAATGGAACAAAGACATCAGGAGGTCCTTGTTTGACTGGATTTAAATTTAAAATCACTTCGCTGTCCTCAATCTTTTCTTCTCAGCTACATTTAGCTATTTTCCCTTTATGGTGATATTCCCACCCTGTATCTACACATGTCAAGCACTTCAATTGAGAGGTCTAAATAGACAGGACAAAACTGACATGAGCCCAACTGAAAATGAGGGGAATAAGGAGTGAGACAGTCATGAGATAAGAGTTGTAGATTTGGCAAGAGGTGTCATTTATTTTTTCAGCTTTGCGTGAGTCCTTTCAACCCGATTCTTCAGTCTTGAATCCAGTCCTGTGCCTGGCAGCGTGATAGATGGCACACGTTTAGATGAAACATTTCTCTGGTGTCTCAGTTTAACTGGCCTCCTAACTCTCTTTTTCAACATTTTTCTTCGCGTCTTCCTACAGATATAAAGGCTGAGTCATCATTTTGTTTTCTGCTAGATTAATTTCCAGCGCCAATAAAAGGGCACAGTACGTCTCTGAGCTGGTTATGCTTGAGAAGTAGAGGTTTATCCAGACGAGACACACAAAAAGGCAAATTATAGTTAGACTTGGCTCATATATGGAAAACTATATTCTCATCATCTACTGACACATTTTCATTGTCAATTATTATTAAATTATATGTAACAGTGAATTAATTATATATATAATAATGCATTTTTTAGCAGTCTTGATTGCAGACAGTATAAAATCAGACAGGAAACATGGGGAGAAATGTCCCCATCTGAAATTGAACCAAGGACGTTCTGGTTATGCAGTAGCCTATGTGTCCTAAACACTAGACCACCAGGACACCACATTATCATTAAATAAAAGAATTTAGATTTTGTTTTGTTGTGAAGGAACCATTTAAATCTCTTTTGTGGGAAAAAAAAAAGTCCTATGAGGTTTTGTAACAGAGCTCTTTTTTGTTTTCCATTGCTCTGTGTGTCTGTGTTTGGTTCTGCTCGTGTTTCAGAACCTGTATTATGTATACACACACAAACACAAAGAAAAACTCTATTATTGTCTCTCACACACACACACACACACACACCCCATCCTTTGCACCTATTTCCAGCTCTGTTGCATGCCCATGTCTCCTGTACTGCCTCTCCAAGTTCTATTGATTTCTTCTAAACAATACTTGAATCGCCTTCGTCTGTACTGTTATATCTATTTCTGTGTCTGTCTACTCTTTCAACTGCCGCATACAGGGGGTGGACAAAACAATATAAACACTTGACAATGCACAACAACATAACACAAAAACATGTTACTGTTGTTTTTTTTCTGCCAGGTTGACAAAAATGATCTCAGTCTAATCAACTTCTTTCTGACAGAGTGTCAACAGAAACTGAAAACGATAAGCTTTTGCATTTAATTGCATCATATTTTACATGTCTTCATACCATTGTGTCCCCATGCTGTGCAATTCTACTCGAAAATGATCAACCACAATTACCACAGCTGGACTGAGGAGATGGAAATATCTATCAAGGTGAACATTTCACACCACTTGGATTTTTACTTTGAGGGCCATTACATATACTGTGTGTATATGTAATGGCATTAAGATGCTGAACCCCACAGCTGAAGATTTTAAAGGATGAGGTTAAAGTACAAAGTAGAAAACAGATGAGAGGAAAGTGCTGGAGAAGTAGAGGGAAAGAGGCTATAATACACGTTGGTCCACTCTGGACCACAGTGACAACAAGGTCCATCCTCTTGCTGTCTTTTCCACACTGCAGGACTGCAGGATTTTCTGGGAGAACCACTTTAAGAATTCATCAGTCAATAGCGCTGCATCAGTGCAGCAAGCATCCAGGAGAAAATATGGACCTGGGTAGTGTGTGGCATGTGTGCAGTGTGAGAGGCCAGGAAAAAAGTTATGGGTTCACACAGAAGTGCTAATGGTTCAGGTAATGCTGATCATGAACTTCTGCACCGACTGTTTTTTTTGTTTTGTCAGCCAATTAAAATGGGTTTGCACATGTAAACACACACACACACACACACACACACACACACACTGTTTTTCCATTTTTCCCAACCAATTATCATCGCTGGAACCAGTGTGTGTGTTGACAGCACAGTGAAGCCACTGCATACCTCCCTGCAGTCAGTCTGCTAACTGTTTTCAGATTCGTCTGCAGCAGCAGACTTCCTGTGCTGAGGATATGATGATTTCACTAATCACTTCACTTATCAATTAATCCACCATCCATGTCTCTCTCCAGGGATAATCAGTTTTTTAATGAATCAATTCGGCTTCAATTAACTGGTGAGAGGTTTTTACATTGTAGACAGAGAAGGTTGTTTCACAGTATGTGACTTTCTCAGATGCATGTAAATTGAACTGATATTAAACTATGTTTTGCTGGAATGTGAAACGAGCTTGTTTTTATTGCTAGTGGAATGGAAATAACTGATACTGAATTGACTCAGAATTTGATTATGCTCATAAACAAGAGATTGAATTTTAACAATAATACAGTCAATTTCAGAGCGAGCATGCCAGTGATGCTGCCAGGAAAAAGAGGGAGCACAGTTTTTTTAATTTGCTACAGATATATAGTTTAAAAAAATAAATATCATCAGCCAATGTCAAATGTTTTTGTTTGGGTTTTCTTCTGCCTGATCAACCTGTACAACAACTCTGTGTGTGTGTGTGTGTGTGTGTGTGTGTGTGTGTGTGTGTGTGTGATAGCCCTCTTGATCTTGTCTGAGCACAGAGCTAACCTCTGTCCAACCTCTTTTAACCAAACAACAAGCTGCTTGTACCAGCAGCTGGGCCCTGGGAGGACAATACCCACAGGGACAGAGAAAGCAAAAAGAAAAGGGGGGAGGAAAGGTGAGTGCAAGAATGAAACAGAACAGCGATAGCAAGAGTGAAAGAAAGACATTTGTTATCTCTCAAATGCCTCAATATTTGTTTTTCCTCTTCCTGTCTCGACATTAAAGTAAGGAGATATGGAAGAGTTTAGATAAGGACAGCGGGAGGAGACCAAGACAGAGAGGATGAGAGAGAAAGCTCAGTTCATAGAGAGACTGGCAAAGGCAGGAGACACTTCTTTCCTCTTAATTTTTCCTGTTCACATCTCGTCACCCCTCCCTCGGTCCTGCACTCTGTCCCTGGGATAATGACGGTGTGTGTGGAATACTAATTCACCCGCCTGTTCAGATTCTCTCTCTACATTAGCACACAGAAAATGAGCCCAACACAAAGAATCAGCATTGGTAAGAAAACTAAACTCCCCAGAGTGTTGAATTAGTACTGCTATTAATTCCTCAGCTACACACATTTAATGTGTGTAGCTGAGTTATAAATATGTGAGTTAAATATGGTGGAGGAGTGTGAGTTTATTTCTTTCTTTTAAATGGCTGAAGAATAAATGTAGCCAACTAGAAAATGATCCAGTATGCTGAACATTATAAAAGATTACATTTTAAATCAACAGCAAAAAGTTAACAGCAGGAGAAAGCAATAACTATACGATCATTTCTTCAAATAGAGTCTTATAACGTGTTAGTCAGCTGATGGCTGACTTATACTGTGGCTCAAAACTGTGTCTACTCACTTAGTTAAATAGCAATGTTTTTTCACATTGTGCAGCCCATTAAACACATTTAAGTGGTAATGGTTCATTAATTAACTCTTCATACATGGAACCATACCTTTTTGAAAATTAATTGTTAACTGATCTTAGAAATAATAATAGAAGTGAAGTGCTCTTCAGCAGTCTCGGTCTGCATCCTAAATGCTGTAGCAATTATTAATCACCTTCCTCGTAGCTCCGAGTGAAGTAGTTGTTAGCCAGCCACTCCATGTCGAGGTCAACCTGCTACAATATTGTTACATAACTTTTGGATATTTCATCCAAAACACATCCTGGTTTCCGGCCAAGTTTGCCAGTTTCAAAGTTTTAAAAGCAGCCTTGGGTCTTGAGCTGTAGTCCAGCGAGCAAAGATAATCATTTCATAAACAACTACTTAAACTTAAATACTTAAAGTGTATTTTCATCTAATGTTTTGATGTGAAAACCAAATTTAGTTACAGCTTCAAAACTGCATCTTCCCTTGGATAACGTGCAGAAACAGGCTGCAGAAAAAAATGTTGCATTCCAGTGAAAAACAGGTCTTCAACTGATTAAACCATTATGTAAATCATCATGCAGTTGCAGATTGACTCTTTAAAAAGTGAGACTCCTGCGACGGTCCCATCTCCTCCTGGCTGTGGTTCACACAACCAGCGACTAATAACTGAATCACAATTTAACACGACTGAATGTGCGTTTTATTAATTTTTCTGTCTACTGCGCTGTCAGTCAGATATATGAGTTTGTGTTTGTGTGTGTGTTTGTTCTGCTGAATTTTGCTGTAACATTACGGTAGGATTGTGAGAATATCTGCATATATGCCACACACACGCACACGCACTACATCCTCATCTATCTTGGCAGTTCCTTCAAGCTTGTTCCTTCAAGTTAAAGAGTGAAACACCATTTAGCATCCTGCTCTTTGCCCTCTCTCTTCCTCCGCTCCCCTGCCAGCATCATGTCCGCCCTGGGCGCAGCATGTGGCAGGCAGCTGGCATTATGCTGACCTTTTCTGCACCGCGCAGATCAGCCAGTTTGAGTCAGACCTCTCAGTCTACCGTGAACCACCTGGGGCAGCGCTCAGAGACGGCCTGAGAGCAAGACATTACACCCTGAAAAACTAAAGTTCTACATGGCACCAAAAAGCTGGATGTTATCTACCACTGACACTGCAACAAATTATTTTGGTTCAGCTTTATGGTGCTTCACAAATGCATTTAGCCAGCTTAGTCACTTTTAGATTAAATGATCCTTGGCGCAGAAAAATCATCAGCATCAGAGCAACTCATACAAAGTGCTGGGCAAATCAACGTGTAACTGCAATACAATTACAAATCATTAAAAAAGGAAAAGAACATTGTTGGGGTTGCTGCTGCTGTACACCATGAAGCAGTGCTCTTCATCTCAATTTATCTGCATGACTAAAAACGAGGAAGATTACTCTATGTTGCAATGCAAAAGTGTTAAATGTAACAAATGACAAATCATCTAATTTGCCCTTTGCAGTCACTTTTTGCACCCAACAGAGCAGACGATATGTTTTTTAATGCGTTAAACTTATAACATTAAAGATTCCTTCCATGTATTTAGGATGAATAAAAATGCTCTGCTTTGAATAATAATGTGTGTTAAAAGCAAACACATTTTTGAGTGGAGGGGGACTTTGAAATGCCAATCAGGTCAGGCCTGTCAAAGTCGAAATAAAAACTGAAAATTACCACTGTGCTATTCAGTCATATTTAATGTCAAGCATCACAAATGAAACAGGTGGTGTCTTGTGCCAAATGTGGTGATTGAGTTTAGCTGGTAAACAGAGGAGCTGGAGCTGCTGAAAACTACAACAGAAAAATAAATCAGGCTACGCCAAGTTGAAATCCATGCAAGAGGGACGCCTCCATATGAGATCAGCAAGAGTTCCTCGGTAAATATGAGGAAGTTTAGTCAGCAGAAGGACGACTTTGAGTTGATTTGGTAATTTGTAGCAGTTATGGGGAAATGCACAGGTGTGACCTGGAGGCAGCTTAAAATTGGGAGTGTTGACAAATAATCAAAAACAGGCTAAAGCCGGACTAGAGAGCATGTCGAAACTAAAGCCAAAGCAGGTACAGGAAACATGATATCATTTCCCCCCGTCTCTTCTACCACTGCTGACCAAAAAAAACTCTGTGCCTTAAAACTGTGGCTGAAGCATCGTCTGTTTGTGGACACAAAACGTCCCAGCGAAGGTCAGCTTCTCTAAGCTGGCTAAAGCTCATGTCCCACGAGAACGAGAAGCTTTGATCCAGTTTAGTGGATGGTGGCTGATCTGAGCCCTCGAGCAGAGAAAATGGTGAGGAAGGTGTTTTATCTAATCCAGAGGACCCTACAGGTCTGGTACTGAAGTACTACTAACAGCACCTCCCGACATGTTGTAGTTTTAGTTGACTTGGGTTTATGCAATGAAATCTAATCAACGTGTGAACAATTCTGTAGAAATGTGTGTAAAAGTGTAGAATTAAAGCCATCTGTTTTGCATGCAGTAAGTAGTCTGTTGGTCAAAACAACTTCAGTTACTGTGTTTGGGCAAAACACAGAATCTCCTCAATATTTATCTTATGATTCACATTTTTGTATTTTGATTCTACTGATGTTGAGCAAAGTTTTGCTTTTAAACAAATTTTAATTTCCTTAAGTAGGATTTTATGGATGTGGAGTGAACTCTGGAGAAGATATATGACTTATTTAGAAATGATATTAGAGTGCAGCTACTATAATTGAAACAGCGTGTGCAGTTTTCCACGAGAAATTGGATAGGAAAAACTAATAAATATTTCAGGTCCTCAGAAGCTGAGTTGGTAATGATTTCTATTTTCTCTAAAACTTCAAAAACTGGACTCTGACATCATGTATACATTAACCACATATCTCATACTGTGTTTAAGTATTCTGGTCGACAGTCAAGCCGGGAATCTAAAATCCTGGTGCTTCGATACGACTCAGACTAAAGAGCCTGAATAATTGAATTTCTAGCTAATCAAATTTGAAATATATTGTAGAATATTGTTAGAAATGAAACATATTGTGATTTTAAAACTTCACCTTTAACTCATAACAGAATGAGCTCCCACATTACAACACTAAATGATTCAGTAAATCATCACTGTTCAGTAAAGTTAGATCAGTCAGTCCTTGTCAGATTATTTCACCAGAATTTATTTCATTTTCCTGCAATCAAGATGATTCTGATGAGTTGGTCAGCCAATCAAAATCCTTTCAAATCAATGAAAAACAGTTACTCAAGCCACAAAACAAAGCAGAAAAAGTCATTATTTTCCTACAGCAAGTTCAAATCTTAGGTTTAACATCTTAAGTTTGGTCTGACTGTCTGATGAATAAACATGAGCTTTTTAAAGAAACAATCCAACAACAACAAAATGTCCAGTTGATGAATAAAGATATCGGATTTGTTTTCCATTTCAATCCCTGTGATAGTCCTGACGGTTTACTTTGAAAGTATGCAGAGACTTAGCAGTGACTTTATCGTAAAGCTTATGTTTTAATCACAATAATATTTTTCCTGTACAATGGTGAAACTGTATCAACCTTTACAATCTTGCAGGCCTTGATACAGTGTATCTATACTGGTGCAGGTGTCACTATAATGTTTGTCTGGATGTGTGTATAGTAGCGTCCATCCTCTGGGCTGCTATTGCGTTTTATTTGTCCAACTCTGTCCGTGTGTCCGACCCAGGACTTCACACACTCACAAACACACACACACACTGTTGTTTGAGAGCTCTCCATGGTGACAGAAATAGGTATGCTGTGTGTGTGCGTGTGTGTTTTCTTCTTCCCACTCTCATGCTAAATATTGAAGCCGAGTTGGGGGTGGCTTTGACTCTCTTGTATGAGAAGTGAAGAATTTTTACCAGCAACCCACATTGATATGGCAACACACACACACACACACAGGTTTATACTACAAAAACCTCTGCTGGAAGTATACCACCTGATCAGAAAGTAAGCTGGTATGTGTGTGTGTGTGTGTGTGTGTAACCATTTGAACCAGGATGTAGGGGAGTTATACTACCACAGCAGATTTGTAGGTTTAATAAGAAAACAGTATGAACTTAATGGTTCAATTCCCAGCCCAATTCTGACAGTAATGCTGTTAGTTTTACATTTGTGACTTAATTAAGTGTGAAAAAGACTCAACTATCACTTCACATGTTCTACAGAATACAATAGAAACAGATAGTTTTAAAGATGGTCTCTGTTTTTGTTGTCATATTATTATTTGTTTAGTCTGCGTAATTTGAGTTGTTGCTTCCTAAGTAAGGCCTGATGGAGAAATGCATTATGGGTAGTGAAGCAGAGAGCAGAGTCGACTCACCCAGTCCTAAGCAAGATACTCTGAGTCCTGATTTTCCAAGGTTCCTGCAAAAACAGAAAAAACTGGAATCAGATCTCTTGTACATGAACACACAGAAAATGTACACACGTGTATTTAATCCAAACAGAAGATCAGTATTGATGACTCTGCAAAACGCTGGTTCATGTTCAGTGACATGTGGACGATAATAAAAGAACAAGAATCAGCTATTAATCTAACCCATTACAAACTCTACCTTAATCATATTAAAAGTTGTATTTTGTTGGATATTTCGATCTGTAGTTGATGAAAAATGTTGTGTATGCAACATGATGCCAAGGCAACTAACAGTCAAGGGAATAACAAGCAGGCTTTTCATTTTAACAAGAGGCTGGATGTGGCTTTGCTTCAGATAATCGCATGACAACTTGACAGTGCTTCTGATTTCTCCACGACAGGGAAATTGAATTTCACTCTCCCGGACCTCCAGGTAGATGCTCTGACACCATCAACCTCCCACCATGTCTAAATAGGTTTGTGTACGTATGTGGGAGGAAGCCTCAGAGTGGAATGAAATGGTTATCTGCCCTTTAATCTCTTCTGACTTTCCATTCAGCAGGGAGGAGAACAAACACCCAAAAACAGAATGACAGAGAAACAGGACGAGAGGAAGAGACGCTAAAGAAAAAACATCCACACACTGATAGGACACAATGGAAAACACAGCGCATTCAGTAGTGAAAAATATGGATGTGTGCTTGTGTGATATTGCATATTGAACGCATCTTATTAACTTGGTGTGCCCAGTATATACATGCATCCCTGGATATATACAGTAATTAGTCTGTCCTTCTATAAACCCACACCTGCATTTACAGCCTCATTAACCCACAAAATCAAGCACCTGCTGACTACAGTGTCTATAGTGGCTCGAGTCATTGCCCTGTTACCCTGTTCAGATGAAGATGCCCTCTGGAATTAAAAAATAAATAATAATTATAATTATTACTAGTATTATTGCTGCTACTGCCACTGTTACTATTATTATTGTTACCATGTCTATTACATTCACCCATTTAACTTGATATGGCTAACATTTTAGCACAGTGTTGCCTATTTACACATCAAGCAGACATGGAGCAACATTATCAGTTTTTTTGCCGCCTGACAAATACCAATATTCAGTATTGGTATTCACTCTCCCTTTAGCTCTGTTTTTGGTCTCCACCAACTCCTGAGGGAAATATCTGTCTCTTTAGCAGCTAAATGCTCCATTATGTTTACTAGCTATTTGCTAACATTGTCCGTCTGTCATTTGGTGCTGGACAGGTCGTGTACAGTGGGGTTACAGAGCTTTGTCGCAAAAACAGCCACCTGAAAATGATGCTGATGACAGCGGCGAGAGCGAACCAAAACAGTAAAGTTGCAGGCCGTAAAACCAGAACAATGAGCTGAAAGATGCTTGACTTGACAATGGGAAAGGCATAGTTTCACTCTCAGATTACAGTTCTGCAGCAGAGTTTGTCCTTCCTGTCTGTTCCAGTGCTGTGGCTAGATTGGCAGATCCCTGCCATGTCCAATCAAGCTTGAGGAACAGTTATTGTCCTGTCATGTCAGATTCCTGTGAGAGAGTCCATGGACTGATGACTAAACCGATGCTACAGGACGCACACACACACACACACTTAAAACAGACTTCCGAGTTTTGAGCAGGTGCAAAGCTAAAACCACTTCTCCAATTCATCAGCTTGCAGGCAGTACAGATGGCACAGTTTTCCTGGGAGAGGAGTTTAGAATATGTTATGTCAGCACTTTTCGACTTTTGCTCAGGAACCTTATTCAGAGGGGATACTTGAGAATTGATCTCAAATTAGAATCCACGTCATCATTTGTATTGCGAAACTTGCTATTTTTATCGCACTTCAAGAAGTGGAGAGTACAAGAAAGAAACTTCTGTGCTTCACACTGTGTACACCTTGAGTAAAAACGGGTGATTACAGACATACTTATGTCACAGTTAAGGTTTGTGCAACTCATAAAACAAGTGAAGCAGGATGTACACAATGCAGAAAATGTAATCTTTATCACTCCATTTAAAATGCAAAACGAAAAATCATATTTGTACCTCTGGTCTCGTGGGATACAGTACATGTTGTTACCAAAAAACCCAGATGAATTCCTTGGGGAACAAAAAATTTTGTTCATCACATCTATGTGTCTTGCTGAAACAAACATTAGCAAAACTTTGAACACCTGATCCCTCAGATCACTCAATGCAAGATGATGTCGTTCTGCCGTCAACATAAAACAATGGAAATGCACAGATTCATTCAGCTTTAAAACCTTTGCTAACTCTATTATAAAGTAAATTAATTTGAATTCCATACTCACATTTCTAGTCTCTCTCTGTAAGTTTGTATTAAAAACACATGCAAGGCCTCATTAAAAGCATCAGATTTACAGGCTCAGCCTTGTGTATTGATTGAAGAGTATATTATTCACAGCTGTCAGCGATCTCTCATTTTTGCTCACTTGTCAAAACCACTTTAGTTGTCCATTGCTGACATGTCACCTCTGCATGCTTCAATATCGGAATAGTTAATTGGGCATAAAAATCAAGCCACCCTCTGAAAATCGATTTGATGATGCATTAGATCTTCTGTAACAAACATCCACAAAGGACACTGAACAGTTTGGACAAGGTGCTCTTGAACAACAAGTAACAGCAGCAAGAGATGATTACGTATGAATATGGTTAAAGCATACATGCTTTACCTATTGATATCATGGTTCTGGCTTTGATTTCGAAAGTGGTTATTTCTGTGTGGACTTTGCATGGGTTTACTCAGGAGGCCCTGATTTCCTTCCACAGTCTAGGTCCTATATGAAAGTAAGTGGAAGACGTGAGTGAATGTGAGTGTGAATGATATTGTGTTCAGCTGAAATCTTATTGTATTTCACCAAATATCTGCAGGACCAGGCTCCAGCCCCAGTGACTCTGAACAGGAATAAGCAGGTTAAAAAAAAGTATGAATGAAACGTTATGTAAGGTTGCTTTTCTTGGCCAAAAAAAAGAATGACGACATTTTAAAAAGTTTCGAGTAGAGGTCTGCCAATAGTCAGGGCAATCTTTTGAATTTAGATCATGCAGGCTGGAGGCGCTGAGTCAGGCAGTGGATGCCCCGCCAGCAATTAATGATGATGTCGCTGTTCCCCGGCCATGACCATGAATGATGACGATCCAGGCAACCTCTATTTCAGGTCTAAAAAGAAAAGCTTGACTGGAGCCAGAGCAGAGCACAGACAGATCACCTAACAAAGCAAAAAAAATCCTGCAACAATCCATTTAGAAAGAGTACTTTTGTTGCAAACGGAGTGATGGTGGGTTATGTTTGTGATGGAGCAGTTTTCAAGGCACATTGGCTTAACACTACAGCATGTGGACTTACTTCTGTTAAGCTGTCCTCCACATTAATGAACCAGACATTAAGAATCACATGACTGGTTCCTCCTCCTAAAACAAACTTCAAAGAGCAGATTCACAATATTAATTTAACTTGTAAGTGTAGCTGCAAACTCGCATAAATTCACTGTTTATTGTGCTTTAACAGGGAGAAGAGGGAAGAAGCTACTGGGCATTTATAGCTGGATATACTTTCTTTTGCTCACTGTTTGACTTTCTTCTCCCATGTTGACGGAAGTAATAAAGGAACAAATAACTTTTCTCAGATGAGCTTGGCTGGCCCTGATACTGCTGAGCCTACACAATACATTCCCTCGTTCAGCTTTAACGGGGATAGATTGCGAGATAGATGAAAGAACGGCAGTGAAGAGGATAATAGATGAGATGGAGAGAATGATGCAGAGAAGAAGAAAATAAGATTTCCCTACTTGGGAGATGGAGTGAGAAAGTGATCTTCTCCCTCATTTAAAACCCCTTTCAAATGGCTCTTCATAGATATGCATACACTTATAGCCACACATATAAATAACCAAACCCCCACCACTAAACACATGCGCGCTAAAACAGCCGTCCTCGCCCATCAAATATTTATTGAAATATGAACCCCCGTAGCTGCTTTTCCAAACAGATCTACAATAACAAGCCTTCCCCATCAATGAGGCTATTCATCTCCACTTAAACAAGTCTTCATTTGCCTGATGATGGACAGTAATGACTTTCTCTAATACCCCCGGTACTATGGCAATATTATCCTCTCTCTTCATCTGCCAAAACACTGTCTCCCTCTCTCTCCTTCTCTCTCCTGCATGTCAACAGTCATCACCACAGATCTGTCACTGATTCGCCCATTAGCTCCTCCACTATAGTAGCGGAGGGAGCTGCTCAGTATTCATGAAGAAAAGAAAAAATAGGTTAGGCTTCCAGTCTGCATTTTAAACAAGATTAGTTTTTACTGGACAGTTGGGTGTAACTGGCCAAGAAGGCACAAAATACTTTTTTTTATTATTATTAAGAGTTGAGGTGACAAATTCTTTTTCCTCATGTATTCATCTCATCATGAGAGTAATGACTAAAATTTTCGTTGATTGAGGCACTTTACAAGACTGTGACTGGTCAGTTTATGTTTATTACTTGCACTAAACCGATTCACTGTAATACATACTTCACAAGTGAGACGGTTGGATAAGAGCTGCCGTGTATATGTGGCGATGAAAACACAATGAGAGTGAAAATGTCACATCTTGGCATCTTGGTTATGATTCAAAATTCAACTTTCGTTTTCTCGTCTAGTCTCAAGACCAATTTTTTCATGAAGTAATTTTATTGACGCTTCCTTGATCCTTTCAGTAGGTTGCTTTTAATAATGTTGCATATATTTCCTTCCTTTTTTCTTTTTTGTTTGAAGCACTTTGTAAGGTTTTGAAATATTCTATATAATTAAGGTTTATACTTTACAGTAATTGGCCATCTCTAAAAGAATAACACCCTGGAAACGTATTATTTTGATGAAAACACAGTACAGCAATAATTTACTGCTTGGCTGCCCTTGTAAGTATGGTCAATGTTGGCCAGTGTTTTATTTCTGGGTGTACTTTTCCTTTAACGATTTTGTGGATGCCTTCCAGAGGGATTGGTTTCACTTTTGTGACCAATTTGAAAATGAACACTGAATTGCTGTTTACGATAGTTAGGAGCCACAAGGGACCGCCTGACACACTTCTTCATCGAGTGTAAAACAGTCTGCGAGAGTGTGTGTGTGTGTGTGTGTGTCAGACAAAGAGGATGAGACGGGGGAGAAAGAGGACAAGGAGGAGGCAGGGGTGCATGCCCGAGGCCACCTGAGCTCCAGATAAAGTAGGTTACAATGTTACAGTAACCACCCAAATTCTGGCATCACACGTTGCTCACCTATGGTGACACTTCACACTTCCTTCATGGAGACAACAGCAGCAACCTCGCTGTGCCTCACGCTTCTTTCACCACTGTCCTCATAACTCTATTTACCACTGTTTGACCCTCCCTCTATGTCTTTCTGTCTGTCTCGGCCTCTACAAGCATTTCTCTGTCTTCTTTCTTTTGGCTCCCTCTTCATCCTCTTTTATTGCTCTCTTAGTTTCTGTTATTTTCTCTCCTACTCGCTGTCCGTCATCTTCCAAGTTATAAAAGTCTCCTAAGCTTATACTGTAAAGCTCAAATCCAACTCTATCACACGTGTAATTTTCCCTGCACTTCATAACAATCAACCTTGTGACCCATAATGATCTCATGCTGTAAATTGCCTCTGCTTTGTCTTCATATCTGTCTTAGTCTCTCCGTTACCATTTTTGTCTATCTGTACTTCTGGCTACAGTAGGCAAGGCAATTTTATTTATAGAGTAGAGTTCAGTAAAGGTAAACTCAATATGCTTTACATTAAAGTGAAATGTAGGTGCAGTAGGTGACTGTGTCCATCCTGTCTGTGTCTTCCCTTCTCGCTTCAGCTCAGTTTAATTTAATTTCATAATCAAATACGTATTATTGTCTATTGGAAAGCTTTTTAGCAGTCTAGAAAATCCCCTGTCAACACTCAAACTACTTGGTTTGAGCTATGAAAACTCGCGAATTATTCAAATTAATTTACTGACATTGCAGTAACCATTAAGCATCTGTGTGCATCCCTCTCCTCCTCTCACACAGACCAACAATATCACCATCCTCTCACTCTCTCTTTTTACCTCCCACTTGCATGCCATCATCTTTTAAACATGAAAACTCTCTGCAACCCTTCTACTGCGCACATCCACCACATATTCAACTCTGAAGGTCTGTCAAGGTGCCTGATTTTACGCAGCAGTTTGGCAGAACAATTTAGAGAAATATGAGCTGCTTTCAAAATTAAAGCTCCTTCACTTTTTGTCTCATCGCTGCTGCTGACTTGAGGTCTGCGCATGAGACAAGGATGTAGAGAAGAAGAGACAGACAGTAGAAAGTCATTATATTCTACAGACTAAAGTATACAGTATATAGCCGAGAGAGAATCTGACATACACATTCATAATTAGCAGAAAGTTGTAATTATATATTTGGATAAAATCTTCTATTGATAAAAAGGCTGCAATATTAATGACTTCACTTCAGAGGAAAAGAGAGCCATCTGTAGATAATTATCATGTTGTGTGGACTAATTATCTCTCCATATTTAATTGACTGAGTAATTAAGAGAGGGAGATAGTTGTGATGATTGATTATAAAATAACTAAAAAGCCAAAACAGATCTGCCGACATATCAACTATTAACCAATATCAATAAAATTCAGATGAGAAAATGGAAAATTCTGAAATCTCAGATGAAATGTCACAACTGTCAAGTCGTGCAAGCTTTAATGCAAATACGCCGGCCAGATTTGTAACAAATGAAGGGAAAGGCTGAAAAGAAAAAGAAAAAGAAAAAGGGTTAAAACACACAGAGTAAGCAAGACGCTGATAAACTGCAGCAGGGAGCCGCAGATCAGAAAAAGTACTTGGTCCAGAGGGACACTGTTTGTGTATGGTGATTAATGATGTACCAATTGAAATAAAGATTTAATTACAATTAGGCGTGAAAAATTAGAGTGATGAAGTTGCCTTCAGCTTCCCAAGTGAGAGAGAAAAATACATCAATTAATCACACTCAAACTCAGCATCAACACTATGAGATATAGACAGACAACATCTACAAGATCTAACACTTGAACATGCAAGAAAGATACACAGGGACAGGAAGAAGACAAAGAGAGAGCGTGAGCGGGGGCGGATCATAGTTGATGGTGATGAATGGTGATGAGTTGACACGCCCTTCTCCCACATCACCGGCTGCCTATCACCTGTCCTCCTGCAATTTCTGACCTTACCCTGAACTTTTTTTCTGTTAAGCATGTCCCTCCACTCTTACTGTCATTTCGAAAGAAGGAAGTAAGGGGGAAAGGAAGCAAGATGCTATACTGTTTTAACTGATATACTTACATTGTGGCTGTAAAATGACATTTGGTAATGTTTTCAGTAAAATCGCCATCGATTTATTGTACGAGATTCAAAAAGCTGAGGTGTTACTACGGCAACGGTGTCATGTGGATGGACATTCTAGAATCAGCTAAAGACCAATCAGCTTCCTTCCTCCCTCTCCCAGTCTGACGTACCTGTCGTTACCCAGTACAACAATCACTTACCTGGCAACAGTGAGAGAGAGTGAACAGAAGCGGCTTCAGGTCAGTCTAACATGAGGAAGTTCTTTCTTTCTAATAAAAGCATTCGGCCATATTCTGTATGTATGTATGTTTCTCATTGTCAACAAATCACATGAAAAACAACAACACCAACAATGAACTGATCCTACCAACAGTCATCAAGGAGCCACATTGTTGCACTGGGTGACATGTTGAACCTGGGCACTGTAGTTTATTGTGGTTCAATCATACAGTCAACATCAAAATTCTCGGTAGAGCACAAATGTGTATTAATACGCAACTGAAAATAGTCCCCAACAAATCCACTGTTTACTTCTGTTTGAGTAACGTTCCCTACGAACTACAGTGCCCAGCTGTTTCAGCCTTTTTTAAATTAAATTATTGACTTGTTTTAAACATTTGTCTTCAGTTGAACAAATGGACAGGGTAGGAAAGTCAAAAAGCACATTCACCATGTAATCTCATGTGCTGTAATATCCTGCAGGCTGTAGCCCCAGAGCACCTTCAGCCCATTTCTTCACCTTCAGCCCATTTCTTCAAAGACACTGCCTATAAAGTTCCATAGAAAAACAAATTCATGCTAAAAATCACAACCATCATTCTTGAAAAGTCTCTTCTGAAAAGAAAGCAAACTGTATGTGCATGTGGTTGTGTGAATGTGCCTATGCAGCCATGCATACATACATGCATGAATACATGTTAGTATATAGTGGGTGCACATGCTTAGCTATACATGCACTTGCACCTGCTTGCATGTTGTGCCTTTATATGTCTGTACCTGTGCGTTCGTATGAGCTAAACCATTTCTATGAACTAAGGAGCAATCTCAGCAGTGGGGCTATTTCATGCCTATCAAAGCCTGAGCACTGAGTGGCTGGGGGAGTGGGGGGGGCAGCTCTCAAAGCCTACGTACAGGCAGGGTAATGCAGCAGCCTGTGTATGGGAGTAATATAAAAGCTGTCACCTAGCAAGCGAGGCGAGATAACACCACCAATGGGACCAGTAGGAAGCCCACTTTCAGCCAATCACTCTTTTGACACCTTCCCAGTTGCAGCTGCAGTATATACTGTGACGAGAGCAGTAATTGTGAGTATGGAGAGATTTGTGGTGGTGCCTGTGTGCACATGTGCGCTTGTGCATTTGATTCAGCACTGGATCATGCAAATCTGCATTGCTGTTTACAGTATTTGGACCCTTGGTGTATGCAGCTAGTGAATGGCTGAATGCAGCGGGTAGAAATGAAATATATTAAGACACACGTGTTGAGACATATGTGTCTTTTTCATTCTTGTTTCTCACGAATAAGAGAGCTCAACACCTCCTGTTATCGCAATTAAACAATACGTTTTTCTTTTATCCGTTTCTAAAAATCTGAAACACTATACTGAGGTTTTCTGTCCATATCCCCAGTCTTCTACTGTGATTTCTGAACAGCTCATCATTTTAACAAACGTAAAATAATGATTATTTTGTTAACATTCATGAACTACACGTTTGATGAAGTTTTGATGGCATCCACATGGCTGAAACTCATGGGAGCAGTAGTAACTGAATGCTAACAAAATCATTGTTATTTTCTCTGATGACCTGCTAACATGTTACTCTCTATTGCAGAGGTAGATAACCATTTATCCCAAACCCCCATGTTACGTCTCAGCTTTTAAAAACAGAAAGCTAATTCAACAGAAACTAACCTGGAAATAAGGAATGATGCTGCCTTCAAATGGAACTCGTGAGCTTGTGGTTACGACATGGGAAGTCGTGCACATGATATGCGTGGCATTCAAGTGGTAAGTCGTGAGAACAATCGCAGAACACCGCTGCTGGGCAATGGCAACATGGACGCCAAAAGAGTTGTTCTGTTGACGTTATTCACTTCTTTCCAAGAAATGTTGACTTACTTTCTATTTATGTCAACATTTTCCTATTATAAAATTACGTAGAAAAACACTATATGACTAAAATTACAATATTAATACCCACTGAAAAATGAACTTCCATGGCCTCTGCCACTCCTGGAAACGTCAGCAAACACGTTACAACTCGTGAACTCGGAGCTTTCAGAAAATTTTCACTTACGAGGTTGTGAATACCATAAGAGGGGGGCATTCATATGAACTGTTCTTCTAGACACGGTAAACACGGCCCCATTTGAAGGCACCATATATTCAGCTCTCTATATAGGAACATAATAAAAGAACCTACAGTGTACTGTAATTCAACCCCCACAGTAAAAACATACCACTGGGAGTTATAATGGATCATTATGTAGCTACTTCCATCCTTTCAGCTCTGTTAGAACAGGACTGTTATCCTGGTGGTCCCCTTGTTATGTAAAATATACACATACCTCTTGATTTTTCTCCTGAGCCAAATTTGCATTAAGTTAGGTACTCAAAATGCAAATTATGCACAATTAGCTTCAAGCTCACAGACAAGCTGGGCATGTAGTTGTACACGTGTTATGGTGTTCTTGTAGTGCATTCGTTCATGAGGGGAAAGGCACTGATGAGAGGCTGAGTGGATGTTTAAACATATGTTTAAGACAATTCAGATACAGTCATGTATGTATGCATGTGTGTGTGTATGTATGTATGTATATGTACAGTATGTATAGTGGGTAATAATTACAGAAGGACACAACCAAGTAAGATAAGATAAGAAAAGATAAGATAAGCCTTTATTGTCCCACAGCGGGGAAATTTTTACAACCCCATATGTGCCTGCAGTGACTCAGAGTGGCTGCGTGGGCAAAAGATCCTCACATTTCAGGGCTGAATCATTCTGCCAAAGTCTCTGATCTATTTGTTGTCAAGTGGCCTTGCTGTTCAGCAACAGAGACAGACTGGTTTCCAAAGCTATGTAAACCCAGTACATCTGAGAAAGGACAAGCAATTTCCACAAACCGAGATCCATAATACTACAGAATCTTTTATTGGCAGACAGTCGGGTAATTCTGTCACCTTTTGTCCTGTAATTTTTCCTTCCTCTCTTTGTTGCGATGGTAGAACCAAGCTGATATCCATCATCCTACAACAGAGCCCCACCTGCCTCTCACACAAATCAATTTTCAGAGGTGCTGAAGGGAATCCGAGGCATTTCAAACAATTGCCAAACACTATATTCTTGATGGGCATTCTGCGGAAGATTATGATATTGTTGTTTGGATCTGGAGCAACTTCAAGTGCGAGGACAGACTGCGAAGAAAATTCTGACAAAAGAGAAGTGGTTTTGTTTTAAGAGAACTGAAACTTATTTTTGTTGCTGCACAGACTGCTTTTGTTTCTGACAACACATTTCTGTTGAGATCAAAGGTATGGAAGTTATAGCACACACAGAGGAGTGTGGCTTGAGGGTAACTCCTTAAAAATGACAGTGGCACAAGCCTTAGGAGGCCAAGATTCATGATTCTTCTTCTGAACTTGTTAATATTGCAAGACACCAGCAGCAAGTGGATCCATCTGCAGAGGCTCAAGAGTGAATATTACGGCATTGTTTGGTGTTTTTTATTTGAGAAAGAAAAAAAAAATTAATACATTCTTAGTGTGTAAGAACAGCTAGCTCTGGTGTAATTTCCCCAAACCTCGACTGTGGACCTAGATGACTCAGAGCCTGGAGGCAAAACAAAACAAATACCAAATGAGATTCTTAGAAGATCCCAGATTCTCCTTCAACAAAGACTGCACCCACACACAGACACACACACACACACACACACACACACACACACACACACACACACACACACACACACACACACACACACACACACACACACAGCTTGAAGGCCGTACAGCTGTAATGCAATCCTGAATTAAATGTTATGAGATTCTGCACCATTATTATGATAATATTAAAAATGCCCCTTTGACTTTTCTGCTGAATTGGGTTTGCTTCCCAAAAAAGAGGGAGGAAAGACAGATGGATAGACAGACAGACATATAGACCGACCGACCAACCTTGTTTTATTTGGCATGTAGTGAAAATGCCATCGACCAACCACGTAACATGAAAACAAATTATTTAGTAAAGAAATGGTGCTAGATGTGAGTGAGCCTCTGGTTTCCAATTGCAGTAAATGTACCACACCTGATATAATAACAATATACTGTATTAATTAAAAACATTACACATTTCAGTTTCAGTCAGACATAATGGACTATCCCAGCATATATGCAGTTTCAATACAGTAATCTATTATATTTAGATTATATGTCACCCAAAAACATATACAACCTGAAAAGTCTATAAGTGAATGAAAATATTACCCACCTCTAAACCTGAAAATACATTTACAGAGTTGATGTGAAGTTCAATGCCCGCATGGCAATGTGAGGCCTCGAGTAATGGTATTTATGTTTTCAGCTTGCATCATTATGAGTGAGGAGCTTCACGCTGGGGTGATTTATCTACTCACAAATCCTGCATTTGAAAGTTCATCCCACATTCTCAGCATGATTACAAGGAAAACCATCATCATAGCCGAAACGTATGTTTTCAGAGAAGCATCTTTTGTGGTTGCTGTTATTGTTTTTGTTTTTCCGGGGTTGTCCATAGTACATACTATATATCTGTGCTCATACAAACAGGAAAGGCATTTAAAGGTACATATGTGGCATGAATAAACCTACCATGTTATTTATAGATACTGTAACACACACACACAGTTTCGCTTCAGGTCTCAGGTAAGAAAAAGGGTTCATTTGTCTGACCATTTGACTTGAGACATAACTCTGAGTGTGTGTGTGTGTGTGTGTGTGTGTGTGTGTGTGTGTGTGTATAATAGAGTGATGCCCTGGTTTTGTGCCTATAAAATGTACTATGAATGGATGTGTGCACACTACACGTTACATATTTGCGAGTACTACAGTGTAAGAAATATTTTATGACCTTGCATTTTGTAGTGGGGATTTCTATCATTATTCAGCCTGGATTCATTTTACTGGGGAAGGTCCTGTAATGTAATTATTCCGTGTTACGTGTATAACTCCAGAGACTCTTTTGTACAGGATAAAGCTCTCAGCCTGGATGGAAGACATGCTGATCTGCACTTCTACTTACACGAGCAGCTGGTCAGACAATCTGCTGGATGACAAAGACATAACATAGTATTACGGTACGTGTCGGGCCAAATTAGTCTGCGTTTAACTGTTATTTGTTGGCTGAGCACAAGTAGGTTGTTCTGCATTTTGTACTTTACAGAAATTACAGCCACATCAGATTCACATTGTATAAAAATTAAGGATGCCACTTAAGAGACTCAGAAAAACACTAATCCAGTTTTAATAGGGATTAGTGTGTCTTTCTGCATGAAGTTGCCTGCAACCAAATGAGGAATTAACAAGCTGCTGACAAAATAACAAACTCTCAGGCTATGGTAAAAAATGATGGACATACTGTATACATGTATTCTCAAAGGTCCATCTTTTTAACGTTCATCTGTAGATTCACACACTCTCAGTCAAACACATGCACACTCACCAAAAGACTCCTGGCAGGGAAGAAAGCCATCGCACTAATACAGACTGAAGCTTCAGCCGCTTACAGTGATGACTTTGCATTGTGCATGATTAAAATTTACAAATTAGGAGGAGAGACAAGGAATTACGCCAGGCCAGTGGCCGTGAAATAAAACTCAGCAGAATTTTCTGTCCGACGTCCAAAAGTCTGTCTGCCTGCTGTTGCCACCTGAGCAGCATCTCTGTTGGTGAAGAAGGGGAACACAAGGTTGATTTGTTTCCCTGTGTTGAGACTCACTGCTATGCTGCAGAGAGTCGGCCAGGGACAGAAGGAGATGGACAAACTGAGACATCAGCCAACTCAGAGATACTGTATCTAAGTCTTTTCACTAGAAGACCCTAGGTTCAAATCCCTGAAGCAGCGGGGAAAATGCAGCTGAGGAACTGAAATGAGCGTCTCACCTCCCTCAACAGCCACTGCCAAGATGCCCTTAAGCAAGGCAAGGCTACAAATTGAAATATTTTCTTCTTCTTTGCAATGATTCAATTTACATATTTAAACCCACCACTGTGAACACCTCATTGAAAAAAGGATAGATCACAAAAATAACAGGCTATTGAGCAAGATAGACTGTCCAATCAATAAAGGAGATTAATGCGTGCGCATACACACACACACACACACACACACACCAAGGCATGTTCACACACATACAGGCACACAGGGAGGAATGCACTCACATTTATTCAAACACAAACTTGTTTCTGTCACTCCAATTTCTTTCCTAGTTAACACTTGTCATGGTCTCAAGAAATCATATTGAGTTGAGATCACAAACTAATTATGTTTGAGAAAACAATAATTCTGCAAATGGCTTCTTTGGCCTTAAGCATCTTCCACTGCACCATTTACTTTCGATAAATGAAAACCAAGTAAAAAGCAAGTTAAAACAAAACCGATGTGGTAAAGCATACGATAAGATTAAATTGCAAAAGCAATTATCCACATTGGACAACATCACCTACTGTATGAAATGCCTGAAAACAACATTTTGACACATAAATCATGTATAATTTGCTTCTCTGAGGAAAATTTTAAATCCTTACAAACTTGATTCTTTTTGATTTACTGTGAGTTAGTTAGTTAGTTAGTTAGTTAGTTAGTTAGTAATAATTAATTAACACTACTTGGTATACACAATGATTCAAAATACCTTACTATTTATCATTAGCATGGGAGCCTTAATGAACACTGTACATAGACAGAGCACTCATAACATATCACAAGTCTATTAGGAATTGTCTGGTGCACAGGCTACATCACTATCACTATCATGCCATTTCATGGGAACAATAGTTTGCATTATAGTCAGTGATTCTGAGAATAATAGTGGGAGATACAATCAAACCACCTGACATTACCTGCCATTCAAGTGGTCTAATTTATGCAGCTTATAGCAGGGGAACAATGTTGATCCAATGACTATCTGACAATGAGACCGGGCTTCTAATTAATTATTCAAACAGATAAGCATTTCTTTCATCTACCGGGTCATGGCCGTTACATGACGAAAGCACCATTTCAAACTAGCATGTCATTACATGAAGAGAAGATGGGAGAGTCCACCAGGAATGTCTTCATGCAGCACTGAGTCATTAACATTCAATAAATGAAAAGATGTCATTAGTGAAGGGGAAACATACAATATCAAAGAAAACGAATGTATGCTTAAAAGAATAAAACAAATAGACCACAGTAAGTAGGGAAATGGTTGCAATATGAAAATGTGTATAAGAATTTGAAAACTTTCTCCTGTATGTTTCTTTTTGGTGTTAGTCCTACCAAACTTTAGTTTTTTAATAGTCTGAACTGAACAGATTAGTTTGCTCAGATTCAAACTGCCCAAGAAGAAAACTTGGGCCCGTATTCTTAAATTTCCTCTGAACTACTGGAATCATTAAGAACATTTGACTAGCACTAAAATACTGCTATCTCTAAGAAATGAGAGGAAGTTATGAAGCCACTTTCAGACAAGAGCAAAGTTTTCCTTAGAGAGTGAATACTATCACCATTATCATAAACTGAAATAGTCTGTTCTTTGTTAATTCACTGCAAGAGCAAAGAAATAAAAGTTCCAAAGCTATTTGACCATACGACATGCACTTCTGAGCTGGCAGCTAAAATCTAGTAACTCCAGACTATGTATCCACTTTTACATAGACTTGTAAAAGTGTTCAATGTATCAAAGTCAAAGACAGTTATAGACCTATGCTATGTTGATTCAATATTGTCCATTTTGACTATTGAAGTCTGTACTGAAGACTTGCATTATTAAAGGCTGCAAATCAATTTGAGTGTTCCAATCTTTTCTGCCCACTGAAGCTTCCTGTCCTTGGAAGCACCTGATTCATCTGCACACTGCTGCACGATACACAGAGAACCACTTTTCACCTAAAAGTCAGATGGACTCACGCTGAGTGAGTTTCAGCCTTTCATCTTGCAGGTCCGAGAACAGCGCGTTCAGTCCATCTCGTAATGTTCAGCTGGCTAATATGACAACATCTATCCCCTTCTAGCTGTAGAAACATATGGCAAAGGATAACATGCTCATAAAAAACATATGTTTTACTGTATGGTCGTTTCCTCTTGTTGGTATAATCTCATCTCACCACAGTTGGTTGCATGGAAGAGGACTGAGGCTCGCATTGTGAAGCAGGTACAGTTTATCATGCAAGTTGGTCGTTACTTTAACCTGCAGAAACAAACTGAATGAGTAAAGACTCCAGAATTCAGCTGAACAGCTCCAAAAGAGTGTGCTCGTACAGTATAATTGGTGCTTTATATACGTGATCCAGGAGGACAGAAAGAACTATTTACTTTGGGGAAGGAAACATAATTGTTGTATCTTGGGGTAAGCATGGATTGCAATACTTTCCCAGGAAAAATAATATAAATAGTAATGTTTGCCTTTTTAAATAAATAATAACCTAATTTAAGACTTCCTCTTCCCCAAAGACACGCTGACACTGTTGCTGCTGAAGCTCGCACACACAAGCAGTTTACTACAAGGTGTCATTCAGATTAAAGGAGAAGATATTCACTCTGATAGGCTGTGATATCGTTTAGGGACCTTTCATCATGTGTAAAGCTGTAACTAAACTGGAACAACTTCGACACACACTTAAACACACCCAAATACACACACACACACGCACACATACACACAGGCAAACACTCATAGACGCACACACACAAACCCTACTGCAAACAGACATACAAACGCTATTATTTGAATGGAGATATGTAAACACACATTTACAGATGCATGCACATTAGAAAGAATTTAGCGAGACAAACACTCCTTTTTACAAGCATACACGATCACTTTCAACACAACATAGTACTGACACACACACACACACACACACGTAAAGCAGAGAATAAATTTAATTCACGCACGGGATGGGGAGGAAAGTCAGAGCCAGCGGATTGTCTGGTCACCAGCTTGTATGCTGGGGAGATGGAGTGTGTGGGACACGATCAATAAATCCTACAGAATAGCAGACCAGCAACTCTTCGATGGATTTTCATTAAGTTGCTGCTTTATAGACTTGACTGCACACGCACAAACACATACCATGAACACGGATACAGGTACAGATACACACACATACAGTACGTAAACATGCACACATAAGCATGTCTACACTCCCACAAAAAGGACTGGAAACACACACATGCCCACATACTGTACCATAAAAGTACACACACATTTAAAATGAACAGTTTGATTAATGTCATAAAACTGCTGTGGACCATAAAAAGTATAACATACAAGCACAGGCTCTTCCAGAGGAGAGACAAGCCCTGCCGAGTCTCCTGCATATTATTATTACTTATTGCTGTTTTATGGTTGTTATTACTGTTTTGTTTTATAGTGCTAATAAAAGACACTAAACAAAGCAAAAAATAAAATGAGCTACCTTTCTTGTTTAGGATAGTTCTTCAATAATCATATAAAAATGATTGTTGGAAATGTCCTATCAGGGGCAAATTAAGGCTCGATAAATCAGTGGAAGAGACGGTGAGAGAAAGAAGAAAAAAGCAGCTGCAGCCCTTCAAAGAGTAGAGGGTGGCACGATGGCAGAGTTCAGACTCTTGCAGTCTTTTTATAACATAAAAGGACAATGTTTCTTTTTTTCTACGCTGAGACCCTGATATTATTTTTCTGACAACATGCATATTGAACATAGGCTGCATAACGTGTTCTTTGTTTATTTGTTTGCTTGTTGTGTTCAGGCCTATCTAATGAAAAACCATGTAACATACATAAAGACGTGGAATGTATTAGGTGTGTTTGTATGTTCTATTATGAATGAACAATACTTTATGTTACAACAGGCGACTGTTTGACATTTAGACTGAACCACCAATGAAAGCGGCTCAGTGCAGCCCCAGCGTCCTGCCTGCTGTGTGACAACTGAATCCCTTCAGGGATCAACACACATCTTCGGCTCTTTGATTCAGTTGCAAGATAAATAAAGGTTAATGAAACAAAGCAAATCTTAAATGAATTGTAAAAGATGACCTTTGCTGAACTACAATGGGATTTAGAATACATTTGTAGATTTATCAAACAAAACACTTTTCAATGCATGCTCGTCGAACCACCAACCATACACCCAAACACTGAGATAGACATCTCTGGATTCATAGGAACCAGTGCAATATCTGCATGCTTTCTGTAAGTGACATAGTGAGCCATGACAAAAATCAGGCAGCATACAGTAGCAGGAAAAAGAAACAGCTGTTTGAGGTGGCAAACAGACTTCTACGTTTCAGGACAACTATTGAATAACTCTCCTAAATCTACACTCTGAACAGCACTTGGAGAAATAGATGCACCTTCTTCATGCACTGTACTGTCAGTCCAGCATGTGAGCTGTAAATTAGTTAATGTAGACCACTCTCAGTAAACCTCGCTTGATCATTCCAGCCTGCATTATTCACAACACAGCATCACTGCTCGCTCGGCCATGCACCACACTGCAGCAGCCCTGACTCTCTGTCCACCTATATGGTATACTATATGCTGCCACCTTCTGTGTCTTCTCTCTTTCTTGCTCTTTTACTCTCTTTTACACACGTGAGGAAAACAGAAGACACTTCATCATCATCATCATCATCATCACCACAGAACCTGATCCAGAAAGGCTTGCTTAGGTTTCATTATCACAGCTAGTCATGGTTACTGAGTAGAAGTGTGGGGTTGTGGAGATTCAATAGTGCTTTCAGTTCATGTTTTAAATTTGAGTTTCACACCTCAGAAGTGAGGACAAGATCATTTCAGCATTCAGCCTCTTGGCCACTTATGGTCGTATCCATCATCTCATCAAACTGAATGCAGCAGGGATGTATTCCTGTTTAAATACTTCTGTTAATGCTGAAACTGTTTGTCCTCTGAGTTACTGTATTGCTGCTGTACTGCACCGTGTTTAGGTTCAGTTCTCCACAAACGTTGTAGTTTGATGTTTATTTACCTGGTGTCGGCTGAAGTGCACTTTCATAAGCATACTTTATCATTTAGTTTGTCATTTCTATATTCTTTTTAGAGATACTTTAATGTGCTGTCTTAAAAGAGCAGGAAACCAAAGTTTTTTAACATTTAAAGAACCAACATTTTCACCCTCACACATACACTGACCTTGCTAGGATACAAAAGAAGTAAAGAGGAGAGTTGTTACCTTTGTCCTAGTTTTATTTGCTATAATAGGCTTCTGTCATCAATTTAACTGTCTAAAAAGTGGAGTAATATTCTAATTATGTTGCACATTATCATCATGATGGGGTATCAAAAAACATCAGCTTTGTCTTTTATGACAAGTTTTCACAGCGGATCTTATTTTTTTTAATACCCACGATTATTTTCCATCTCGTCGCTGAAGTTCATTATTTCAACTTTTCCCACTGCACCAGACTATACCTGCGGATTACACCTGCAGACTACACCTGCTGCTTCCAAGAGGCAGTAAGTGTAAGGGTTAATAACAGGCAGGTAGTGAACATGGTTCTTTCAGAGATACAGGCATTAATGTACTCAGCGTAAGGTTCATGTGAACCTAAGTCCCTAGGTGTGTTTGTGTTTGCCACGTGTTTATGTAATATGTTTATTAGATTCTCAAGGAGTGAATGTGATAAATTGGGCTTCGGTTAAGAAGTGCTTACTAAGTGATATAAACTGATTAATACTGTGCTGGCTGGCGAAGCACTAATGAACCCAAAATCCTTTTTTTGGGGGGTTTTTTCCACAAGCAAAATCGCATCATTAAAAATTTAATCTCTATTGGGTCTCTGTTGACCTCTTTGCTTCTTTAGTTCATCTCTCTAAAAAATGTGAGCAATTTCAAAATTATACTGGGGCTCTAACAGCAGCACTACCGTGATGCATGAGGCTCATACACAACACACATTACAGCACACACTCGCACATTAACCCATGCTGATAGCAATGGACAGCAGGAAAAAAAGGAAATGGGGATAATTACAGAGGAGCTGCAGAAGCAGGAGAAAGGAAAGGAGTCATTCACTAAAGCTACAATCAGCAAAGTGCACGAGTGCGTTGCCACACTCCTGCCCTGCTGGGACAATACAGATCTATTCTACTGTATATATATATTACAATTTACAGATTACAATGTGGCAAAATAAAAATATTTAACTCAAATTAATATAAGTATAATAACAGTTACCCTTCTATAGGTAACTAAATGTTTTTATATACATGTCATTATTTTGAGTGAACATCACAGAGAGCTCCTCAACAGTGAAACAAATGGCAGAAATACTTTACACTATAAAACAACACAAAGACGTCAATAAAATGTCTGTTCAAATACATTTTCAGACACCTGTGAAAACTCTCCTGACAGTTTCCTTTGTTCCGATTTGTTGGAAAACGTAATTGCTGATTGGATTTTTTGCAACGTGTTTTTCAAAATGTAGGGAGCGCTACATTTTTGTACCACATGCAAGTTGCAGGGAGGTGGTCGAGGTGGTCGGGGTGGATGATGGGCACACAAAGAACAGGACTTGGACACCGGAGAGTGGGGTTCACATTCTGAGTCCTGCTTGTGGTTAGGTTGAAGCAATGAAAGCACAATCTTTTCTTTACCTTAATAAAGTAAACAAAACCATAAAAGGTTTAATGTTGTATTGCATTGCATATTTGTTGTAGGAAAACAAATAAAACACATTGTCAGTGAACATTTTGCGACTTGGCATTCCTCTCATAAAGTATTTGCTCTTACAAATTAGCAGTATATAAAGAAGACAGGGTTGTGGGGCTCTCAATGGCAAAAGCCTGGTCAAGGAATAGCTAATAAACCCCTGCAGTATGGGGTTAAGAGTTTCTAAATCCAGTAGAATCCACAAGCAGCCACTAAAGTGAAGCCAAGAAACGTGAAACATGAGCCTTATGCTGCTCAATTACAGTAATGAGTTCATGGAGTTATTACATCCACCTTGCCAGTGTTTTTAATCAGTCTGTCTTTTCATGTCCTTAACCAT
Organism: Macquaria australasica; assembly: GCA_005408345.1. Taxonomy (NCBI): domain Eukaryota; kingdom Metazoa; phylum Chordata; class Actinopteri; order Centrarchiformes; family Percichthyidae; genus Macquaria; species Macquaria australasica. The sequence continues at coordinate 1,060,464 of SEMN01000109.1, forward strand.
TGAGAAGATTCAGTTCCTGCATTAACATGGTCCAGTTCTCTTCACTAATGACAGCTGTAAGTTTTCTGCATGGGAATCAATGAGAAGAAGATCCCCACTTTCCTTAGATTAGGAGATATAATGGACACTTGACGTTACACCCACTACCCTTAATGGACAGGTGCTAAGAAGTACTTTATAATGATGCTGGGTGTGTTACAGCAGGTTTAAAATTACACCTGCTTCCTGAGCACTGCATGAGAGTGACTAGTGAACATCAGAGGTCAGAGCTCTCCTCAGGAAGATTTTATTCTGTCAGCTTTGATGTTGACACAGATTAAAAACCAGATGTGAAAAAAAGAGAAGGAGAACAAATCCATCTTAGTCGTATTTAAGAATTAGATGAGGGAGTTTCTCTCACAGTGTGTGATTAAGTATCTGTCCATATACCTCTCTCCATTCTTCACTCACTTCATCTCACACTGTTACACTCATCACACCCTGTCTTTGTTCAATCACTGCCTTTAACACCACACACAGACACACACACACACACACACACACACACACACACACACACACACACACACACACACACACACACACACACAGACTCACTCTTATCGATCTGGATGTTCACTGTGAGAGAGGTTGTATTTGCAGGGTGTGTGTGTGTGTGTTTGCTCATAATGTTGAGTGAGTTTGCAAAGGCACGTGATTGTATGATTTTGTATGATGTGTGTGTATGAGTGTGTGTGAGAGATAGACACAACAGAAAGAATCGTTTTTGTAAAAAACATCACAGAGCTCAGCTTTAAAACGATGACATATAACAAACTGATTCTCACCGGTGCAGAATCACAACTTGCTGGATGTACATCTTCAAAACAGAAAATAGGAAACTATCCACATACTGAATTATTTTAATACCACACTGTAGAACCAGTGTGCACAAACCAAAATCCACTTTTAAATGGAGCCACAAAACATCCACCAAGTCAAACCTCACACACACATTAGAGAAACCCACACAAAAGAGCCTTGCACTTGCAGCTTTTGCAGTCATTCACATCTCCATGGAGACGGAAGTCAATTATATGGCCTTCATATGGATACAAACACGCACACACACACAGTCCCTCTTCCCCCACACCATTAATACACATGCAGGTATAACAGAGTGAGAGAACTGTTGCTTCATGTGTTTACTGCAGATAACTCATCAGCATGCAGAAATTGTTCTTTGCTTCTTTTTTTTCTTTTCATCCCAATTTAGCTTTGGCACTTTCTAATGAAAAGTGTGGACTACCATGTTCCTCGTCCAATACGAACTGCAGGTTCAAGCTCCAACCCAACCAGCCAGTTGGAGTTGCTAATGAGCGATCAGTACATGCTTACTGCGTCAGCTCCCTCCCTCACAAACACTGACGATTGCGTTGACTGGCTTGCCAAGCAGTAGCAACTCTTAGATGTTTATTCAAAGTGGGACATTTGTGACAACTAAGGACATGAATTCACTCTGTGTGTTTGTCACAACACCTATCTGTTTAGTCATTTTTGCACATTTTCCCTTGTTTTCCTGTTTTTCCAGTCATCAACCTCACCATTCCCAGTCACCTGGTCTCCTCACTCACCAGTACACCTTGTCTCCGTAACCTTATTAGCTCCCCTGCATATATACGAGCCCTCTTTCCCCAGTCTTTTGCCAGATCGTCTAATGTACTACCCAGTCTTAGTGTTCCAGCCTTCCTTCCAGTTCCCTGCCTGCCTGTTCCTGATCACAGCCTGTTGGTTCCACTTGCTCACCCCTTGCGTGTTTCGTTTGCCCTTGCTGACTGATTACCTGCTGCTGAACTTTGAACTTCTTACAGAGCAAATGATTGATTGCTTTCAACTGCTGTGCCTCTGAGTCCTCCTTTTGAGTCCACATCTCTGTGTGCAGAACCACTCCAGTATTACAGACAGCGCTGCAGAATGGGAGCTTCACAGTAGGCTGCAATTAACAATTATTATTGAAAAATCTGCAGGTTATTTTTGTCAGTTAATTAATTCATCATTTGGGCTATAAAATGTCAGAAAATTATGAATAATGCCCATCAAGTTCCTGAAGCCCGAGGTGAAGTTATCACATTGTGAATTTTGTCCAACTAACACTCCAAATCCTGATGATATCCAATCACATACAGTAAGACAAACAAAACAGGCAAAACATGAATGATTGAAAAGCAAAAACTACAGAAAGTTTTGCATTTTTGCTTGAAAAAACAATTATTCTGGGTTCAGACTACACGATATATTTGTCTGTTAAGATGGTCATTCGATATATTTACTGGGCTGATATCGTGTAGTCTGAACCCGGCATTAGTCAATTACCAGAATAGTTCTTCGGATGATTGACTAATTGACCAATTGTTTCAACTCGACTTCACAGTGAGACCTTCCATGGCAAAGTAAGTTAGAGTGTTATGTATATGTAGTGTTTCAGTGAGCCGAATATAAAAGCCTTACCTGCTCACTCAATTCATCAACTGAATGCTTAATATGCAAATGAAATGTCTAGGTGTTAACGTGTCTGTGCATATAATAATGGTATGTAAAAGTCAGCCCACCATGACATCAGCCTCAGGGCAGTTAGGTGATTTTGATTACAACATGGACCAAAGACTCTGAGCTCAGCAGACAGCACAGTAACACAGATTCCTCACAGAGTTTAGTATGCCACTGCTATCTGTGGAGGGAGGAACGGGGAGGAAAAAGTGAGAGAAAGAGAGAGGGAGAAGAATGAAAAAAAAAAGTAAAATTAGAAATACAGAAAAAGAGAGACTGAAGGGGTATAATCTGAGGAAGGAAGAAAAAGGCCAATTGAAAAAGAACATCTGTAAGGGAAGGAAGTGTGTGTGTGTGTGGTGATATACTTCATACAGACACTGAGGAATTCACAGACACACATGCACTCACTACATACAGTACTCACAAGTTCATGCAGTACGTATAGCCGCACACTCAACACACACATTCACAAGCAGATGCACAAATAGTTACGTGTACCAGATCCCTGGAGCTGAGGCTTTTCTCAAAGTCAGTAAAAAATAAACCTCTCTCTAAATTCCTGTCTATACGACATTCTGACGTTAATTCAATGTAACTCCACTATCATCTTGTCAACAAAATGTCCACCCTGTTAAATGATGTGGAGGAGAGGGGGAGGAGATAAAAAGACCCCTAGTTGACAGTAGCATTGTCTTAACCGAGCTGGATGTTAATATTTTGGTGATCAAAGCACAGTCATGTCATGTTAAATTACAATGCAGTGAAGTCCTCAGAGGTTGTTATGATCTTTGATTTCTCACAGTCCACACCTGCAGTATTTCAACAGGGCGATCACAACAAAGAGCTTTAGATCAGTAAGGATTTCCCAGGATTTGTGAATTTGCAGAAGAGACAGAAAGACAGAAGAGTCAGCTACAAACACAAGGACTCTTTCTTCTGACTATCTGGTTCAAATGAGAAATGAAGATGTACTTGCTTGAGAAAGCAGGTTTACACGCAGCGGCTAAAATGTCTTCTGTTTATCGGCTGCAATGCAATTCCATGCACCTTCTTTATTCTCAAAGAGCATTGTGGGGTCACTGTTGACTTCACTTTAATGACCTGCTCCTTTACGCTTCTCAGGGTCAGTCTATTAAGTGTATTAAATGTGTCAGGTGATAGAAAAGTGTAATGATTAGTCTACAAATGTTGGAACAAATAGATAAGTCACACTTTAAAACTTGAAAATATGCAATAAGCTTTTTTCCCATCCATAACTTAAACCCTTGAATTCTGCACGTGAATATGCCACCTGGCACTAATTTGTAAAGCTTGATGGGGCGGAGGGAGGTCACATAATGAACTGAAATTCATTACTTAAAATGTTCTTATAATATTTCTTTAATGCAAGACCGGACCAAGAAGATTTAAAGAATGCGGCTCTCCTGATGTTAGTTATCTGTGCAGAAAATGCTACTTAATTACATCGAGCGGCAGAGAGCAGTTCATGTTGAGATCAGTCCTTCAGTGGTTAGTAAAAAAAATAGTCATTAACAATATACAGACTGTCATGGTTGTTTGTAATCATGTTTGAAAAGTATGTTTTTGTTCCGATATAGATTGAGAATAGCACGATCATAAAGTCTGTTCTTCTGGCAGCAGAAAGACTGTCAACATGGAGGTTTAAGTTTCCTGTAATAATAATCATAATCTGAATGGATGAGGGATACCAGCTGTGACATATCAGGCTGAGGGGAGCTTAGGGGCACTGTGGGTTTGCATCTGAATGAAACAGCATATTCAAAATGTAAAAATTCACCAAATGAGAGCCTCCTCTAGGAGAGAGAAGATGTTGGCAGTGCCTTCCTCTTCCTCTAACTGACTGGATGAAGAAACAGTTTGGTGCAGCTGCTCCAGTTCGAGTTTAATTAAATAGTGAATTCAAGTTAGGATTTATGTCCCACTTGAATGCAGGTCTAACATCTAATACTGGATTGTGAATTAGATTTGATTCATATGCAGATAGAGTATCCGCCATTTGATTTTCCACTGGTCCAAACAGGAATTAGACAAGAAAGAAGTTGCAGGGCGCCTTTAATGTAGAACCCGCTGCCTTCTGGCCAGCAGGAAGATTCACAGTGGATCGTTGCTAATCCGCTAAAAGAGCTGTCAGGAGAGCCAGTGTGAAAGAGGCCGGGCCCCTGAGGATATCAGTTGGTACACAGACAGCAGCACTGTCTGATCGGCCTGTAGCTTCCACACTGGTATGGCTGTTAGGAGATTTTTTAACTGGAAACAAGGAGGGTGTTGTGCTGCTTGTTCAGTGATTGCTCCGCTTTTTGGACACAGTGTTCAGCTTGTGAGGTTTTCAACAACGGCAGAAGAAGGGAAGCAAAGTTTACTTTTTGCTGTAGATCCCATTGCAAGCATGAGAGTAATGACACAGACTGTGGCACTCCAGCTCAGTCTGCATAAAAATATCTGCTCTTAGAGTCATGAAATTATCCGCTTCCTTGGCATCTACTGTACACTGCAAGCCCATAATTTTCAACTGGCATCCAAGGTAGATCGGCCCAACTGATTATTAATCACTGGCCTTTTTATTATCCGTACATGCTAAGACAGAAATACATTTCATTCATTACATTTCATCTTGATATATGCGCTGAGCTTTTCCTTTAAATTCATCGTCATCCCACTGCAGCCCAGTTAGTCAGAGCTGCATTGCTTCTACAGTTAAGGGAACATCCTGCTGCTGTTGGGCTGGTAGCAAGCAACTAACTGTAGACACCCAAAATAGATTATTTTAACAATGAACATGTTTGTGCTAATTGCTAGGAAGCCTGTGTGGTTACAGTGACACTGTTTCTGTGATGAAGGATTAATTACCGACCACCAAGAAGGCATTTGGGAGGACAGATTTTTGAGGAGAAAGGACTGCACAAAAAACTAAAATCACTGATGAACTTTCTTAGTTCACGTGATCTAATCGCTCTGTTTCTCTTTCTTTTGCTCTCTCTCTCTCTCTCTCTCCTATCCTGTTGGGCAGCAAAAGAAGGAGACAACACTCGCAATAAAATCCTTGAGATCAGTCTGTACTGATATTTTCGGTTTTGGCTCTCAGACCCATTTAAATCAGTCTCCTGTCACACTGTGGAACAAACCTGACAAGCCATCCTGGCACTTCTTTTAATTAAAAAGCAAAAGTGAGTGGAATGAAGAAAGCATGAAATGACCCCATTATCCTTAACTCTAACATCAGAGAAAGCTCTGCAATGCTACTACAGACAGTTGTATTACTATAACTTTATTCATGCATTATAGCGAACATGCAGACAGAGAGACTCAGACTCAGTAACTTCAGAGTCCGCTGCCGCAGAGCAAGTGAAATATTTTATTCAGCTATGCACAGAGAGGTATTAGTCTTATCAGCTGCTGTCACATACGAGATAAAAGGTTGGAACTCAGAGCTAGTTTCAGCTGCAGACCTGCCACTATAATTAATAATACTATCAGTGTCTTTCAGGACGCCCAAGGGCACAGCAGCAGTTCACCGACAATCTGACAGACAACCAGTCACAATCACTGTGTGTTATTCTGCCCACAGTTAAATATAACAGGCTCCTATAGGGATTTACTGGTGTAATCATTCATAGATCTGACACACTCTCTCTTTGCTGTCTGTCTCTCCAACTGTTCCACTTGTTCCTTTTATCATCCCTGCATCACTCCTGTATACCTGCTTGTGTTTCTCTAACAGCACTGAACTGAGTTTAAACCCATGTCAAACCTCACAGCACCAGCACTTTTTTTTGTTTTTTACATTTCAACGTGCTTGCAATGATGTTCCGTAGCTCAAAAGAATCAGTGTGTTTAAATTTCTAGATCCTTATTTGAATTAAAAGTAGCACCAACTTGTATAAAATCTTGAAAATGAAAACAATGACCACCTACTGTATGCTCAAAATCGCTACTAAAATCAATAAATCGTAGGTCCTGCTCATGCATTTATGACATAAACAGCACTCAGGGTTCAAATCAGTCTGCTTCCATCACGTCACATCATATCACCCTGCCTTTTTCCGATCCCATTATTCCTGTCACTCTTTAATTTGGTTGCCAGTTGCCTTTTTAGTTTACCCCCACTGGCTTAAAGTTTTTCTCAAATATGTTTGTTTTGTGTGTGTGTGTCTTTTAAAGTGTTCCAAATTGAATGATGGCACTACAGAGTCAAGGACATGATTACCATAGCAACAAGCTGAGATAATGCGTTGGTTAGGGCTGTTGAGTATTTGTTGTGTGGTGGTTTGGAGCTCGACCAGCAGGCACACAGAATTCCTTCCTTTATTCATTATCATCCATCGCATTTTATACCTTTTTTTTTTCTCCTCCTTGTATATTATTTGTTGTCGTGTTGAGAAAAGCTATGTGGAAATAAACAGCTGCCATCTTTCTATAACACAAACACACATGCACACACAGGGACTTACGGTGTCAGTATTTTCACACGTTTCTGCGAAATACATGATAATAAATCTTAATTATAACGAAAGCATTTAGGTCTTTCACAGAGCACCTTCGCACCTCCTCCATAGAATGGCACACCACACAGACACAGTAGTTTCTAATCTGGCCTTTCACACCACTATGCTGTGCAAGCTCTCAGCAGGCTGCGTACAGTAGCTGAGCTGACACTAACCCTCTTCTGCCAAATTAACAGTTTATGAGTTGGCTCATGCAAAAGCTTGCCAAGTATTCACAAAGCCTTCATGTTTTTTTTTATTACAACACATGTTGAAATGTCATCAGGAATTAGCTTTTTTCTTGCCTGATCTTTCATAACTGTTTTCCCCACATATGGGCACATCAGAGCTGACCAGTGACTAAGCGTTTTTAAAAATTGTAAGGCTCTGTTTTGTCCTACCTTCAACTTTTACTGAAAATACCTCATTTAAATCACTTTTTAATAAATGAAAGAAGCTCTTTGTGAGGATGTTATTGTCCTGTGATGAATGTGTCAGTGTGTGTATTTGGCTTTTGCTGTGTTTTCACTAGTCTCTGGCCTTGACTGCTGCAACCCATTAAACGCCTCCCATCTCCCACATCTGGTGCCTCTCCTTTCTCTATTCTCTCTTTACTGAAAAACTAAATCAAATCAGCAGGGTTAGCTGTCATAAAAGAAAAATAAAGGATAAGCAATATAATAAAAAGTGATCTAAGATAAAAAGAAGGGGGAAATATGTGTGTGTGTGCGTGCAGTATAGAATATATTCCAGTTCTTTTCTAACAGGCTTTGCTATTGGTTAATCCCTCTGGGGCTCCGTCTGAGACAGATCGATTCCCTCACCGCCCAATCAGGGTGTAGCATGCCGTGTAAAACACTATAGAGGCTGCTATCCTGCTCCCTGAGTACTCAGTAACCTGAGAACAAGGGGCCAGCTGCTGTTAAAGGGCTACGCACACACACAGTCATTTTGTCATGATCCCAAGGACTGGTGTACACTGTGTGTTTTGCTCTGTTTCCTGTTTTATTTTGAAGGTCTGTTCTTGGTTCACGGTTTTGATTTACTTCCTGTCTTTGTTCTGTTTCCCACCAGTTTGATTAGGTTCACCTGTGTCTTGTCTCTCACCTGTTTCTTGTTTCCTCGTTGTCTCTCTTATTTATACCAGCCCCTTTCTTTTGTTCGGTGTTGGTTCATTGTTGGATTTGTCTGTTGTCAGAGTCTCTGCGTTTCTCCGTTCCCTGTGTCTCATGTCCTGATTTCCTTGTGCCTTGCTGTTTGCCTTTTTGTTTTTCTCCCTGGAGTTTTTTGCCACACAAGCCTGGATCTGCGACAGGTAGTTCATTTTGTGTTCAATAAATCTCCGACTTGCTGAAGCCTCCCGGTTTGTCTGCATTTGGGTCCTTTTTCCTGTTGCCTAGATGGTTGAGCATAACACATTTCAGGTAAATACTGTTATTATTTTGTACAGTGGTACACCCCCACCCCCCCAATCAAAGAACAATTCAGACAGCACAGAACAACCCAAAATTGACTGTTTAAACTGCACGAACCTGTGTTGGGAGGCCTAAAGACAGAACAAGCTCCAGAAGTAAAAACTTTGTGTGGTACATTCCATATGTCTAGATAAGGACGGTAAACTTCGTTCATTCAATATTTCAGTGTTTTTTTTTTTTTTTTTTAACACGCACTCATTTCCCATAAGCCCTAGATCATCATGGGCTAAACGTCACGGCTCGACAAAAGAAGCGAGACCATTGGTGAGAGGCCACGGCTGGTAGTGATGGGACAACCGGTTCACTTAGTTCTTCAAGTAAAATGAACTACTTTTTTTTTTTTTTTGCGAGTCATTCGTTCATTTCGTTTAGTAGACGAGGGGAGGGGGGGGCTACTCATTTCTGTCAAATACTGAGCCTGTGTAGATGTTACGTGTAAAATGAACGAAAGACTAACAAATGAACGACCCAAACCAGTCAGCTGTCACATGAGAAAAATGAAACTCATGCATTATTATTGCGCAGGCGTGGCCAAAATGAACGAATGACTCTCTGAGACGACTCGTTACTACTCGTTCATATCAAAGAGTCGTTCAAAATGAATGATTCGTTCATGAACGACACATCACTAGCGGATAGTTGAGACACGTCTGCAATAACAGCACGACAGAGAGGGCTGAACGGAGTGGAAATTTTTAGACAGCAGAGATTACAACTAAAAAGTTGGGGAAATTACATTAAAAGAGTTACGACAACAACAACAACATTGTTTAAAGGTAACCTGTGGATTTTGTGACCTCTAGTAGTGCTATAGAGCAGCTTATTTATGAGCGGGTCCCCGGTTTGTTTGTCTCAAGCATGCACACAAGGACGCACATGCACGCCCGCGATGTGATAAACATTCCTGATTCCTGCAAATGGTTTCACACTATTCTGCTGCAGTGGATGACAAATTGAATATGGATAGTAAACACCAGGAACACACTTCATTTTTTTCAGAAAGACCGATGAAAGTAATAATGAATGAGAGATGGCATCGAGTTACAGAAGCTAGTGGAACAGAGGCTAGCCCAGTCTCATGCCTCTTAATGCTTTCCTCTATCAATTATACCTACTTCCTGCACATCCTCTCCTCCTTTTTCATCTACAGTCTCTCTCACATACACTCTGTCCATCTCTCTCTCTCTCTCTCTCTCTCTCTCTCTCTCTCTCTCTCTGTAAATGAAACATGCATAGAAATAGAAATCCAACAAGGACACAACACAAAAATCACCGCTGCTCTTGTTCATTTCAAATGCTGCTCGGACTGATTCTGAGCTCGTCATCGCAACTCGCAGTGATGCAGGGCGGGGGACACGGAGCAAGTTGCACCCTGGTGGCTCAGTCTATACAAATGCACACTGCATACAGTAATCACACCACCGCATGGGGTTTGAATCCTTTGAGAGCCATCTACTCCCTCTCTCTCTTTCCTGTGTGTCTCCTTTCACCTGTCTGACTGACTGACTGACTGATGCAAATGTTTACTCAGTCTGAAAGTAAAGAAAATCGTTATCAATTGAATGAGTTCTCAACACAGCACATCAGTGAGACGGCTGGAGACTTGATGCATTTTTGTAAAGAGACTCAAAAACTAGCCCGGTGAACCTTTTGTTTCTGCTGTACTGTCAGAATGCAAAGTGTGGGCACGTAAATCCGCCATGTTCCAGTATCTTTATCACTGTATTCAGCGTATGTACAGCGATGCATCCACCACCCCCACCCCTCCACACATGCACGATCTGTATGTGTGTAATAAGAAATGCATTATAAATATGTTGATGCAGTAAAGAAATTCTGTATATGTCTCAACAGAACAGGACATCAGAGTTGAAGTTGGGGAGCACCTAAAGGACCGTCACCACAGACACTCTCACCTGCCTGAAGGTTGTTCCTATTAATACGGATCAATCAGTGCTTGATATTCTTTCATTTTATCAGGTATAATCTGCAATGCTCAAAGTCATTCATTATTATTTGTCAGCCGGTGACAGTTTGACGCATCTGTGTTTATAGGAGTAATTAGTTAAACAGCCTGACCCCTCATGTGACCTGTGTGTGACCTGTGTTTGACCTGTGTGTGTGTGTGTGTGTGTGTGTGTGTGTGTGTGTGTGTGTGTGACCATAAGCTGCTGTAAGATGCACATGAAATAAAACGCACACACATTTACACACTGAGAAACAAACACATTCTCACTTGTCATGCCTTCACCTACACAGCATTGCCAGAGCAGATGGTGTGCACAACCCTGGGTTCACTTCCTGAAACAAAAAGAAAGAGACAGAGAGAGAGAGAGATATGGAGGAGGGGGTAGAGACTGTCTGTCTCATCCCATACTGTCCGTCCCAAAGCATCACTGTCAGCAGAAGACAATGCAGCACTGAATGATTAGCACGCACACACACACACACACACACACACACACACACAGGTATCGTCTCTCTGTCTCTTTTCGTTTCCATCCCCCTCTTCTTCTCTCTCCATATTTTCTCCCATTGTTCCTATAGAGCTGCGAGTAGAAACTCTAGCCCATCCTCATCTATTGTCAGAAGCAATTTTCACCATCCTCTGCCTACTGAACTTTTAATGACATACTGACAGGAAGACTGCGCTGGCATATGGTTAGGCATCATATAGTGGAAGCTGCGTATAGCGGAGTGTGTGTGCATGTGATTTTGTGCGTATGTATGTGTGTGTTTGTGTGAGGTTTCCTTTTAGCAGATATAATACTGCTCCCACTCTGATGCATTTTCCAAGAATCAAATCAATTCAATTTATTTCTAGACTCAAGAGTCTACAGAATGAAAAGATGGAGAGAGAAAAAAACAATTACAACTTAAAACTACCATCATCTACAGTATATTACATGAAATAAACAGTATCTCTATCAATAACCCATTCTCAAAAGTGACATCAATCACCACAACTAAAGCGTGCAGATTCTGGTAGGATTAACTCATGCATTAAACATGCTGTCACCTACGTTAGTCAGTCTGTACATATATTATCTACACTGTACTGCTGTACTGAATACCTGAACATTCCTTATCATTACCTGGCATGTGCATATATTTGTGCTGACAAACACATGACTAACACTACAAAATCCTGGCACACATGGCATCATTGTAAGTGACTGCAAGTCTCTGCACACTGCTCTGTTTATTCCTACATCGCAGATAAGCAGTATTAATAGTACAGTAAACCCTGAACAGCCAGACCTTCACATCTGTCAAACATGAGACTATTCATCAAATCATCTGTAAAATGATGATCAAGATATTTGAGCTTCTCCACTTCAGGAGAACTGAGAAAATCCACATTTTGTTTTTATTTTTCTTCCATTACATGAAATCTAACTGATGGCATTTGTATTTCTGGGGTGTACAAGTACTAACATCATGATTTGTTGCTGTGTAGCACAGGAGTCTAGCAGCTCATAGTAGCGAACGTTCCCGCAGGCAAAGTTCCCAAACATACATTTCAGCAAAATCATTACACTCAGCTGTGACATGACACGGGACAAATCTTTTTCAGGCTTCTGGCACGTTACTTCTCAACCCAAAAGCTTCTTCAGGTACACACGCACAATGTGTTGGCATCAAGATCAGTGGAAACCTTAGTGGCAAAAACTCTCACCATCTTAGTCTTCACCACTTATTCCTCTTATTACAATCATACAATACTAAAACTTTCACACGATAGACTGAGATGTGTTTGAAGTGGCTGCGGTCACTCGTATTATAGTAAAGTAATGTCAGACACACTGACATCATGTCTGTTTGCAAGGCAGACCAGTCAATACATTGACAATCAAATCCCATCAGGAGGTGTCATGAGATTTCTCAGTTACAAACACATGCCTGTCAGTCAAGCTCATCAAGACTGAATGTCTGCTGCCCATTAATTTAAACCTTGTGTTTTACCACGTTTTAATGTTTCTGTGGTCCATTATGAGCAGACCTCAAAGACCATTTCTAGTTAGCAGCATAAATTGCTTTCAGCTCAATGTCACTTGCCAGGTGTAGCTCTGTAAATTTCACTTTTGGTGCAGGCATGTTTACTCGCTGCCCCCACCACTCTGACCTGTTGTTTCCAACGCAGAGTGGCCTGCACGCTGCTCACCTGTCTGCCAGCTCTCATTACTGGTCAAGCCGCATCACAGCCCACTTATATTACATACTGTCTAGACTACTTCAGAGGCCAGACCATATGTAACGTAAGTCCGGTTCAATAGTCCTAGCCAAAGTGTTCAAGATAAAATTTGTAATACTTGATAGAACATCACAAAATTAAAAAGATCCCACATTTTTATAAGACTCAGACGCACGTTTGAATCACTGTAGAAGACATGTCACATGCTACATTATGTCGATATTCAGTTTCTTTCACATCTCAGTCCCCTGCTGCCCTGTAGTAGTCAAGAGCACTTATATTTCCAGTTATAGCACAACATATACAACATGCACTGTGAGAAGCCAATACTGTAACACACACAATTACTACAACAGGAGAAATGAGATCAGTAACACTAGATTATGTTTCTGAGATCTTAACTGATACCTACCATTGTTTAAGACAGAGTCACTCACACTAGGCATCATCTCAGCATTGTTCCAGGTCTTTGATCCAGGTAAAAAAAAAAAACCAAAAATAGGTGAAAATAAGAGAAAAAATAAAAATCTTTGTACATTTCACTGTGGATGAAATATTTATTTCCCTGCAAGTCTTGCAAAAACAATTTTGCATCATTAACCTATTTTGCCATATGCAGAGCACCACAAGCGCCCTCATTTTATCAGAGCGGTCTGCAGAACTTTCATTTGGCAACAGCTTCTACAAATGTAAGTCTTAAAACGACCCTAAAATGTACCTACAGCAGCAGTACTATTGCCACGTTCAGGTCTGATAGTGTCTGAGGTGTCTAACTTCCCCGCATTGACACTGAAGAGTTTTATAAAGTATTTATTCAATGGAATATTAACACCATCAAATATAGGAGTGATGACTAGTTAGCCCTACCTTCAGCCTGCAATCTCTTCGCTAAGCACACACAAAACATGTCATCATACACACTCTGACACACACACACACACCCACCCCAGTCTGGTTTCACAGTGATCTGCAGAGCTTGGTATAAAGTAATGGCACCATATTTTACATAAGATTCACAGCCCGAGGCCGTGAGAGTCAAACACACAAGTCAGCTGAGCAGCTGCACTGCTGAGGTCAAATCCGACTCAGACACTCTGCCCACACTGCAGAGCTGTCTCACCAAACCACAGAGAGAGAGGCAGAAGAAAAGTGTTTAGGTGTGTGGGAGAGAGAAGCAGAAGAGTCCTCTTCCATTCATGGCATTTGAAAGCATTAGGTTTTGAGCATTTCTGAGCAAGACAGAAAACGAGGGAGAGAGGTTTCAGATTTGTGTGAGACAGTATATGTGAGAAACAGACAAAGTGTAAATGAACTGTGGGGAGAAAGAAGGAAGGAGAGAGGAGACATAGTGATAGACAGAACCTGTAGGAACTGTCAGTAAACTCTCACCAGGCAGCATTTATTCATAAATGCTGTCAGGTTTGCTTGTGACATCCAGTGAGAATGAGCAGCTTCTGTATGACTTACTGATAATACTGAAGACTGATGATCAAATGTGTAGCGCAAGCTCACCGAAAACATACTGCAGGCTTGGCAGAAGGTGCTTCAGATGGTGCTGGCAAGAATGGCTTTATGAAATGCCACAATATGACGGTAACAAAAGGCATATGAGAGGGGATTTTAACGCAGAAAGGGGGAATTTTGTGGTTTTCAGTGAGGCAGCCGGTTATCAACAAGATTTAAAGCTGTTTTCTTATTTACATAAAATTATTCTTTAAAGCACAACATAACTAATTCTGGGTTCTGCATAAGTGGGGGTGGGCAATATGGTTGAAATCAGTGTTAAGATATTAATACGAATATTTCTCTGATATCAATATGTATCATGATATGGCAAATGTGTTCAAAATGAGATGTAAAATAATCAAATAAATGTTTAATGGAATTAATTTACTTTAATGAGTTATTGCCAAGCCATTAATATAAGGGTCTTTCTAGGTGGTGTGTACTTCTTTGTAAAATAATTGCACAGCAAAGGTATTGAGTTGCATTCAAAATCCCAAAAGTGTGGACAATTCAATTCTAATGAAAAGCAGTATAATAAACGAATAATGAAGATGTAGCAGCTGAGATGGAGTGGATGAGAAGAGAAATATAATCAGAAACATGAGCAGCACGGCAGCACATACAAACATGTGGAGGAAAAAACTACACCTAACAAACAAACATAGTGACTTTTTTAAGTCACTATGCCCTGCACATTACACACACACACACACACTTAACTCTGACACACACACCTGTACTTCATGCCAGTGTGTTTCCCCGTTGACTCCTTGAGTGAAATGTGGCGTGGAGTGAAGGAGCCGAAGCTGCGAGCGATGATGGCCACGGTGCGGAACTTGGCCCGGGCTTGGTTCACCACGTTGGGGCTGGTGGTGCTCTGCTTGCTGTGGTCCCCATTGCCCCTCTTCAGGTTGTGGTCCGTGCAGGCGATGGACACCTGCATGGCTGAGGTTCAGTCGAGGGAGCAGAGCCCGAGACGGAGAGGAAAAGTACAGATGGGACAGAAGGAGTGGAAACAGAGACCGGGAGGGGAAGCCTGAAGTCTAAGAGAGCACGTTTTTTAAAATCTCTTGATTTAGCGTCTGGTCCTCTTTTATTCAAAGTCCGTGTTCAGGTTCTCCTGTTTCTTTTGTAGTTCTTTTTTCTCTCCTTGGAAATGGATTAAGTCTTCAGTTGCTCACTTCCAAACGCTGGGTCTCCATTTGCATCACTTTGTTCTGTAAAGCAAAATAAAGCTGCAAAAGCTTTTCCTCTGTTTTTTTACTCTCACAACAAGATTTCCATTTTAAGTCTTTCCTTGAACAAGAGAGGCAGCGGAACAGGTCAATCATCAAAAGCCTGAAAAGAACAAAAGACTCCTCAGTTCTTTCAGGGAGCCCGACCGGTCTTCCCTTCTCCTGTGTCCTGCCTCTGATGCCGAGCTCTGGGAATTTTCTAACAGGGTTTCAGCTGCAGAATGACAATTATAGGAGCTGGGGAGAGTGCAGATGTATGGCAGAGAGCGAGAGAGAGAGAGGCAGAGATGCGACCCAGGCGCTCCGCTCTGCCTGGTCTGACTGTGGGAAGAGAGAGAGCGAGAGAGAGACAGGGGAGAGGAGGGGACAGGGTCAGAGAAGGGATGAGGAGACAAGGCAGAGAGGAAGGAGGAAACAAGGGGGGGAGTCAGGTCCTGGCAAGGTGCACCATCACACCTCTGCCATCAGCACTTTTCCCCGTCTTGTCACTTCTTCTCCTCTTCTCCCAGCTCTTCTTCGCTCTCTTCAGCGCTCCCTTGCTCCTGCCTGACGATGTTAATGCGTGTCACTAATGTGCTTGTGCCCCAGTTTCCCCCTCTTTCTCTCCTCTCCCCTTCCACGTCTCCCTCGCTCTCCGATATTTGTTCTCTATCCGATATGTGGATGCTCCACTCTTCTTTTCCTTCTTCCTGCGGTTTTTGTTTTTCTCAGCAGGGAAGCTACTTCGCCGTCAGCGCACCTTCAGGGAACTGAGAGGCATGCGGTGCAACACACAGCTTTCTCTCTCTCTCTCTTTAGCTCCCACTCTTCCTCACTCACCCTCTCACTCTGTTTTCTCACCTGTCACCCATCTTTGAAGGTTCCGTCCTCTCCTCCTCCCCAATAATTACCCTTTATCCCCTCTGCACTCTACACACTATTCTCTCTATTCACTTTTCTTCTTCTTTCCCTCTTGTTCTCTCCATTTTCTGGACCAGTAGTTCGCCTGTACAAGTAACAAATATCTGTTGGCTCTGTGTCCTTCAGCTGTTGTAGCAGGATAAATCCTGCCACTATAACTGTGCCACCTTTTGGCTCTTTTTCTTTGCTTTAAAATTCACTATATATTGAAAGACCACATATATAATGTAACTGGTGATTTGAATTGGTCTTGTGCCATCTCATGCAAAAGCTGCAGTATGTGCAAGTCAGAAACATATTTGCTGACATAAAGTAATAATTTTTTTTCCCCCAAATCCACTCACACACTGTACATACAATCCCCATAGGCAGCTACAAATCAAAGCGAACAAGAACAGGATGGACGAGATGGGGGAGGTGTACAGACATTGGAATCAGGAGAAAGAAAATGACTAAAAACAGCAGGCTGGGGCGTAACAGAGCTGGGATGAGAAGGAATTAATGCATCTGTGTTTGTGTTTGATTACAGCACACGTGTCTATGAATGCCTGTGTGTGTGTGTGTGTGTGTGTGTGTGTGTGTGTGTGTGTGTGTGTGTGTGTGTGTGTGAGTGAGTGAGTGAGTGAGTGAGTGAGAGAGAGCGTGTGTGTGTTTACAGAGGTGTTTATGTTGTGTGCTTTCCAGTAATTCTATAAGGGGCATTTTGCTGCGGGGTCTCTTAACAGTCTTTGTGTGTGTGTGTGTGTGTGTGTGTGTGTGTGTGTGTGTGTGTGTGTGTGTGTGGTGGTTGAGCACAAGCGGCTTAAATGTCAGCACTGCAGTGACTATATATGCAAGTGTTTGGACAGAATAGCCGGACCACATCATCATCTGGACTCTAAGTATGTATGTATATTGGTTTGGTTTGTTTGTGTGGTTCCCTCCATCGTCAGCAGATGCTTTTGCTGTAACAACTGATAGATCTCTAATGTTAACACACCTGAAAAAAGGCTGTACCAACAACAACCTACAAGCAAGAGAAGAGGCATTGTAAATGCCATAGAAATGTCATGCTAACCCCTGTGTTATCAGTCTGGTTCCTCTTTCAAAATCAGCATCTCAACTGGAGGAGGGAGGCACACAGCCAAGGACAAGGAATTAACTCTAGAGCATATTGCTACACTGAAAAAATATATGATCTCTCCAGCACTTCAAAACATGCTGTAACGTACTGACGTTACGGCACTAGGTCTGGGTATTGTTTGAAAGTGCAGATACGATACCTATGGTCCAATAACAATACCGTTACAATACCTTACTTTGAGAACTAGGAACATGTTTTTCACACAAAAATATATAACCAATTTTAAGCCACGCTTTTGGCAGTTGGCCTGTCCTCCACTTTGGTCCAGACTGAAATATCTCAACAGCTATTGCTTGGGCTGCCATGAAATAGTGTACAAACATCCATCGTGCTCAGAGGTGATGATCCCTTGAACTTTCCTCAAGCACCACCATCTCTTTCTGAGGTGACATTTGTGGTGTGGAGTGAAATGTCTCATCAACTAAAAAATATATTGGCATGAAATTTGGTACACACATTTGTGCCTCCCTCAAGATAAATTGTAATAACTTTGATGATCCCTTAGCTTTTCATCTAGCGCCACTATCAGGTCAAAGTTTTACAAAATACTTGCAAAACTACTGACATACCCACCAGCATCAGGTGTACTTTGTGTTTTGTGCTAATTAGCAAATAATAGCATGCTAACACGCTAAACTAAGATGGTGAACATGGTGAACATCATACCTGCTACACATCAACATGTTATCATTGTCACTGTAAGCATAGCATTTAGCTCAAAGCACCGTGCCAAAGTACACCCTCACAAAGCTGCTAGTCTGGCTGTAGACACGTAGTCTTGTTATTTATCAAAAGAAGCCCCAATTTAGAAATCTCAAATGTTGTCTAAACACAAGCAGCCATACAAGAACTTTGCCTGAATAAAATATAAATTGAACACTGGCAAAAATTGGATTTAAAACAGGTAATGTCTGATCAATTAATAAGCAAGGAGTACAATTTGCTTTCGGTACTTTTGAACCGTTTGATACTCTGTGCTACTGACATAGAAAGTAATGAGGATCAATACCAGGCCTAACCCAACAACTACCTCATCCATTCAGACAAGACTGTATCTGTAACAGATGTCATCAATACAGGGAAAATAACTGTTGAAGGTCAGATATATGGGTATATGCAGTGTATAAACATGATAAATCCATTCATGCTGCTAACCCCATTACTGGAGCTCCTCCTGCTAAACTGACCTTGTCTAAATAAGGCTTTGGAATTGCTCAATACGAGTCTTTTGGGAGAAAGTGGCTTATGAAAACCAGGGCCAGAGCTGCCCATTGAGGTAATTGGTTATATCTGACTGTGACTGATATGGATCTAGTCCATTGTTTTAAACGGCTGTATTTTATTGATTCGATTTCAACAGCACAGAAGCTCTCCATCTTCAAACCACTCCATCTTTTCTCACACTACATTTATAAAGATTAAAGTAAAACTTGTCTCTGAATAACAAGAATGCATATCTGATTGTATGTAGTGTAATATGTGTTGCTTATTATTTCTGTGCACTGTGTATTGTGAATCATGGTTGCACAGACGAGGGGGTCGGACAGCATGTTTCTTTATGTTTGTTTTTTTAACCAATTTCAGTTGAATTCTTCATGTTATCTCCACCCTCCTGTCCCATCTTTCCCAGCTTACTGAAAAGATGTACACAGCCTCAGATCAATCTCACGCCTAATGGAAAAGCCATTCTTCAGCAGCTCGTTCCAGATCGATCCCATTACACTCCTCTGGGACCAGCAGATTTCCCATTCCACATATGGAACTGGAGCTGGCTTAAATCCTCCTTCCTCTAATGAGGAGCGAAAAGGGCTGAGTGAAAGAGGACTATGGTTGCAAGCTGTGTTACTGTCCTGGAGTGTGTGCAACACACCCGTCTCCATCCATCACGGTCAGAACATCAAAGCTGCTGGATGATGTTGGGTCACTGAACTGAGTGAGAAAAACACCAGAAGCAAACAAGACACACTTCCTTTCACAGCTACAATTAAGGGTTAAAGTGAAGAAAATTCAAAACATTGTCTACAATTAACAAAACAAACTTTACAATATCTTTATTTAGCCACGCTAATGACACTCTAGGGATGACAATGTGAGTCAGTCACTCAGTCGGTTCACCACTTTGGTCCAGACTTAAATATAATTACTGGATGGCTTGCCACAAAGAAGATGAATCCTAATGACTTTGGTGATCCCCTGACTTTTCCTGCAGCACCACGATAGAGGTGACATTTGTGGTTTTAAGTTAAATGTCTCAACAACTGGGAGATGGATTACCATCCCCCTGTACGCTAACTTTTCCTGTACATGTGCTCCTAAATGAAAAAATGTAGGAGCACACAAAAAAATTTAGGAGAACAGGGAAAAATGTAACACAGAGTTTATTAACAAACAATGTATTACATACATATTTATACTGTGTGTGCATACGTGCGTTTGTGCATGCTCCTTCTCCTTGTGTGCACTTTTGATGTGAAAACCAGTGAAGGACTATGGAAGTGGAAGACCCTGGTATCTAGTGAAAGAGTGAAAACATTCATCACAGAAAACTGTGATTGGCACATTGCGGCTTGTGGAATGTGGGACTTGTAGTTTTTGAACCAGGGACGGATACACGATACATCAGCACCACCCACACCACACTTTATGTAAACAAGGTTACTGAACAATATTTATAACAATAACTTTAGTAAAATAGATGTAAAATTGAAAAAGGGGGATGTGTGTAGCTCTTAGGAGGAGGCTGGCTAGAAGGAGCACATATTGGCACAATGGCACCACCTAAATCTACATCTGTCCACTGCAGAAGCATTATCCACAGCCTGGATGAGTAACTAGTATAAATTAGTATTATATTATAACATTAAATAAAAAGTATAATTTCATAAAATAGTATCATGTTACTATAATATTAATATATTATATAATGTTAGTATAGTCATTATAATTTCATAAAATAGTATACTATAGGCCTATAACTTACCAAAAGTATAATATTATTTCCAGTTTTTCAACTTTACTTGCACACTGTGCTTGTAAATTATTTTCCCAGTTCGCACATATCTATTTTTAAGGGCAACTGCAAGTGAAATACTTGCACTGTAGAGCCCTGCCGTGAAATTTGGTTCAGACATTTATGAACTGTAATCACTTTGGTCCCCTGGCTTCTCATCTAGCACCATTATCAGATCAAACATTTTCGAATACTTGGTTTATGATCAAATACCTGCAAAACTAATGACATTCACATCAGCCTCAGTTGTACTTTGTTTGGTACCTGGCAGTAAACATTAGCATACTAACATGCTAAACTAAGTTGTTGAACATGGTAAACATTATAAACATCAGCATGTTAGCATTATTATAGTGTTAGCGTGTTCAGGTTTGACAATATTTGACAGCTTTTCTATTCAAAACCTGAGTTCTCCTGTCCGTCTTTCTTTTACCTTTTGTACGTGTTTGCTTTGTTTGAACAGTATATCTCATATGCACACAATCAGTTATGTCTGAAATACATGTGACAGATGCAGCGTGTAAGAGCCTAAAATCAATATTCCTAATAACACAAGAAAAATGCAGCAATCAATACAAGCATTCATGTTTCATTAGAAGTTTTACAGCTACTCTGCAGTTCAGAGAGGGGAGGCAAAGGCGAGCTCAGAGAGCTACTGATAAACTGTATTTGTTGAGAAGAATCTTAATGTCTGTCTTAAAGCTCTGCTGGTCTTTTAATCACCAGCGAGTATTGTATAGCGTTAAGTCTTCTAGCTTCCCTGTATTCTGCAGTAGCTGCTGCATCTTCTCAAATGTTGTTAGGTGTCACTCAGCATGTGCTGTTTTCCTTCGGCTCTACGGCAACTAAAATAACTTTTTTTGCAGTAGTCTCATCAGTAAAGAGGTAAAGATTTGTTATAAAATAATACATAAACCCCAAAACTGTGGTATTTTGTTTCTTTCAAAATGTGTTCTCAGATCGACATATTTCTCTTGATTGTGCCTATATGACCATTTACTTCTGGCTACTGCTTTCCTATCTCTTCCTATCTATGTTGGTGATTTCCAGCCCTATTTGTCAAGTTACAATTTAGCTGCATTTAAGTGTCCATAATTTATAATTACACACTCAAACAGATTATATCCTTTGAGTCAGATATATTCGTTAGGTTTAGTGTCCGACACAGGTCAGCTATGTATGGAGAAATATGTTCAAAGGGTGGAAATGAGTTCTGCACTCCTTCCAATAATAGAGGGGGTTAAGAAGATATAGTAGATCATTAGTCAGCATTTAAAGGTCACTTACTGTGGTTCTGTTCCCTGAAATCTCCACCACGGCACCACAGGTCTGAATTAAAGATTAATGACATAGGTCTCTATTTGTGTGTGTGTGTGTGTGTGTGTGTGTCTGCACTTCAGAGGTAGAGAGACAACTCGTAAGTCGAGATAGACCACAACTATACACTGCTAAATTGACACATTACCCTCACAGCCTGGCATATCTGCACTTCCAGCTGAGTTAAACTCAAACTGATGCAGCAGTCAGAGTCTTTGCAGCTGTGTCCCATAACTGCACATGAACAGCAGATGTGTGTAAAAATTTTAGAATGGACCAACTGACCGACCATCACCATCACCATAAGAATAAAATGTAATTTCGATCTATTAGTCAGGTTGCACATATTTTAAGCCTTTTTCTCCATTTTCCTGATTATCTTCTATGTTTTATTTTTCTTTTCCCAGCAGCTGCCCTGTGAGCTGCAAGTGATGACACACTCATAACTCTGAGGGTAAGGCACTGATTGTGTCCTACTTTTGCACCTGTGTTTGTGTGTCTGTGTGTGTGTGCTCTACTTCATGCTGGATGATGTGCTTCGTCAGCAAAAGCCCACACACTACATACTGAAATCCCCATGAGATGCCCCACGCAATGTGTGAGTGTATAGTATGTGTGAATCTTTGTATATGTACTTGCTTGCGTGGGTATGTGTGTGTGTGTGTGTGTGTGTGTGTGTGTGTGTGCGTGTCTTAAAAATGTTGTACACTGATGCATTGTGCATCACCACCCAACTGCCACCAAGCCTTCCTCAGGTCAGTGCTACCTGACCTAACACTGATGGGAATATCATTTCCTAGATACACAAGATGTTCACACTGTAGAGAGCCACGGGGAGGGATACATAGTGCACAAAACACACACATGCACACGCGCACACATGCATGGCACAGTTAAGCATCCAAACATGCTCATAAAAACACACACACACACACACACTCACAAACGTAAAAACAAACAAATGTAAAAACTGCTGGATTTAAAATTCATTGTACACTTTTATTGTCTGACACACTCACACAGCCATTCCTGAAGAAAACAGTGTCAAAGAACAGAAACACAGACTGGTACATAACTAAGGGCTCTTTTCTAACATGCAATCGCAAAGACCTGTTTGAGGGGGTACAACGTCAACAAGACAATATCCAAGGACACCTGCTGTTGTTGTTCATATAGATGTCCACTGTGCACAAAATGATGGGGTGAAGTGGAAAAGAAGTCCACAGTTTGTGGTGATTATTAATTATTATCATACTACACGTTTTTATTTTGCAACACAATGCTGCATATCACTGTTATATCCAACAAGTCTGTTGTGGACTTGCTGATGTCAACCCTTAACACATTTGCTGGTTGGAAAGTGTTTAATTGATGTGTTTAATACATTATTTGCTATTACACTGCAGCTGTTGAACATATTTATTTAGTTTAACCCGACTTTACTAACTCATCATTGCACTTGGTTTTGCAACATCATTACGTAGGAAATGTACAGGTCTCAAACTAGTGTGCTCTGTGTACTGTAGGTCACAACATACACACAGTACAGTACATTACATATGTATACTTGTGCCCTTGTCTGTGGCTCTGCCTGGAGTCCCATGACGCAAGTTGACAGGGCAGCGTCAGGGATGTCAGCCCTCCTTATGACTTTAAGCTCCTC
The DNA here is from genome assembly GCA_005408345.1 of Macquaria australasica. NCBI lineage: Eukaryota > Metazoa > Chordata > Actinopteri > Centrarchiformes > Percichthyidae > Macquaria > Macquaria australasica. The sequence continues at coordinate 1,083,919 of SEMN01000109.1, forward strand.
ATCTCCTGCCCATAGGACTGTGCTGTTCCCACTGATGTGGACTGAACCATTTGTGGCAGCTGTAGGGGAGTTTGACGTTGCTATAGAGCAAATCTGACTTGTTTGTGGCCTCATAATCCTATCAAAACTGTATGGTAAGCAAAACAAGAGAAGAACAGACTTAATGTGCAACTAAGGAAAAAAAAGTTGAACAACATCTCCCTTAATGGGGTTAGAGTTTGTTTTTCAAACTGTTCAAGAACTTATTTTAATCTTCAAACTTAGTGTGCCACCCCTTGGAGCGTCAGGTACTTTAATAAGCTTCTCCAGGTGTTAGAACTAGGTTGGAAGCAATGTTTTTTATACAACATTTGCAGAAAATAATAAGTTAAAAAAGGCCTGAGTGAGGAGGTAAGGTGAGGTAAGGTTTCCTAAAAGTAGCAGTGTGGTTTGATATGAAACCCAACAGCAAAATATTGTTGGAAAATTCTCAATTTTCCTCTGTTTGGTTTCTATTGTTCCTTTTATCCCACAGGCCTTGTAAATATGGAGCCACAACAAGGTGGCTGTGCCCCCGAGTAAGGTGGTTCTCAACGTTTTTAACACAGTATTTTACTGTTAGCTTTCATATACATGTATCAAGTGGATTAGCGGATGAGGCAACAAGTCCTCCAAATTGAACGACAAAATAAAATTGTTTGTCCATGCCATCTAGAGCAACACACAAAGGCATTTTCCAATCTGACGCCCCTATCGGCATAATTTTTCTGTGCCTTCCAAAACTGAAAAATTAATCAGTTTTATAATCTGACAATGTTTAAGGTTTGGTTAACTTTAGGCACAAAAATGATCATGTTTGGGTTAGAGTAGTCAAGGTTAGGGGACCTTCATCGTCATGGTTACAGTAATAAACACGTGGTTGAGGTTAGGGAACGGTTTGAAACGGGAAAAGAACAGTAGTCTCCCGTGTGAAAGTCTGACGTTTTGTTGACCCAACCCGACCTCCTCCCTACACAGAAACATGGATGAATATAGGGAACTGGATACTGTGTTGGAGGCGTGGCTCCGTTCATTCCTATGAAAGTTGCTCAGCGGCGCATGAAGCCAAAAATGTTCGACTTTTCCGCATTGCGCGTTGTAGCAAGTGTACTAGCGTTTCCTTTAACCCCGCCTCCCAACAGCTCGGTCTCAGGCTCGCTCACATGAATGACAGTGACTCTACCTATTAGGACGTAATGATTTAAATAAGGGCTATTTAAGTGTTCGTTCTGTGAAGTTGAAGTACCTAAAAAACATTATCCGCTGATTTACAGACGTCTCTTTCACAATGTAAGTCTATGGGAAAAGGTCTTGTGCAGTGTGGATGCGACGGTCCCGGAAGTTGTAATTACACGGTTTGGCCACTACGTCAAAGCCTGGTGCAGTTCCTGAGGGCTTGACACAGACTTTGTCACTCTCACAACATCACCTGACTTCCTGCTTTGCTACCGTCAAAATTACGTGGCGTCCCTACGTGTCAACAGAGAAAACATAATAATATAAAGGCTTTATGAAGAGCAAAAGAGCAATTCAGTCTGTCATTTCAAAGTGACAGCTCTGGGAAATTACAATAACACACACAGAGTCACACTATCATTAAATCTTTCCCAGTTCTTCCAGCAGTGACTGAGGCCACAGGTCAAAGGGCAGAATAACAAAGAAAGACAGAGAGCATGAATGCGTCATTAGTCAATCATAACCATTAAAAATCCATAAAATTAGCATTTCAATTTCACCCCTGGCACTGCAGTGACCTCGCTCTCAGTACGAATGGTGACACCGTAACGCTGTCACACCCCCTTCACTTCCAGCAAACTCTGTGCTCAAGACTGAATCAAGTAAACAACAGGCAGCTTACATGTTAGAGGTTGTGCTCATTATGTTTTATATGTTTTATATTTTATATAATATGTATTGCATTATCCTATTATATATTTCAAGAGTAGGCACCGCATCAAAAGTATCAGTAAATATCCTGTCGCCCTTTTCATTTTTGTAGAGGTAACATTTGGTTACTAGGAGAAGTATTTTCAGGCATACAGGACATAACTCACATTATAATTAAGGTCTATTTTGGGTTTAGTTATACTGTATGACTCCTCATATCTTGTGTAAATACTATTAAACATAAATTATTCTGCAGAATTTTCAAAATACCATTGTGGAAACTATGTTAAAATGTGAATATTTATACTACAAGCATCAGCATATTGCTACATTACAGTTATTGGGGCTTCATATAATCTCGGTGAGAGTTCATATGTGTCACTGGGAATGGAGCATGATCTCATTTCCTGTGCAGTTATTTAATATTAGCAGGGTGTCCTGGGTAATAAGCTTGAAATGCATGTACACACGTTTGCTGATACCAACTGAATGTCATACATTACTCCTGGGGATTCATTCCTGTATCATCTGTATCACTTAAGTGGTTTACACATTGAAGCAGGGTAGATCATGGGTCAAGGATACTCCAGCCATAAGAGTATTACAGTGATGAGTCTTTGCCCTGAGGTCACCCTCATGTCAATCAATGACCGTACCATGAGGATATGTATATGTGCTGGGGTCTCAAACCAGACTCACTCATCCCCTCCTCCATCTCCTGACAGTGGCAGAGCTGTGAGTTCGTAGAGGAAGCGCATGTGAGCTTAAGATGGATTGTAATGTGATTTTAATGACCAATCACTGAGCTTTGTAATTGCGTTTTATTCGCCTTAATTGTTTTGTTTTTGTTAATAAATCTTTAATCATCTCAACCTCCTCATTTTATGGGCCACCACAAGGCAATTACAATGTTTTCCTGTGAAAATGCACGCGCAGGAGGTGATATATCAGGAGATAAAGTTGATAAAGGGTTTGTGATCTGAAACTTATACTTACTGTATGTTGTGACCACAAAAACTCATTAGCACAAAAAAATCGGATAAACTCTCCCTTACAAACATGATGGTGGGTAAACTGGGTTGATTTACTCTTCAGCAGTGGCAAATGAGCAGAGCAACAATTCTCCACGAAACATCCCCACTCAGGTTTGCATAAAAGCCAGAGTTTCCATTATCCAGTGGCTGAGTGAGCACTGAGGTGTGTCACAGTGGAAAGACGCCAGACCCTCTGCAGCTGCCACCTCCACTCAGAGTATCACCAAAAGTACCCGTGAAAATAAAACCACCATCTCCTCCAGACCAAGAGGGGCTTATGTAACAGAGTGCTGATTAATTACTACAGCACATGACTCTACTTAACACTTATCCAAATTAAGAGTTCACCTTTAGTTGAGCTTATAATTAAAAAAAACCTTTAGCCTTCTAAAATTGTGCCAAATGCATAATAATGCCCAAACAACACAGACAATTTCTAATAATTTGTAGACATATTCAACCCTGTCTCTCTCCGGTAATACACTGATATGTAAATATACAGATAGAAACACAGAGACACCTCCCTCATTCTGCCAGAAACTCTGAAGTATAAGGAGCAGGATCTATGTGTGATATCTGGTGAGTGTATTTGGTTCTATTAGGAATTAAACATTAAATTACACTTTGACAAAATACCACCACACATGTGAGCAGATCAACAGACAGCTGAATAGCATAAGTGCCTCTCTTTAGTCTCTATATCTCACACACACACACACACACACACACACAGGTCACCACTGGGTCGTAATATCGAGTGTATCCATTTAGTGGCTGTCTTTGTTCTCAGAGGAGCATTAGATTACAGCTAGACTTGAGACAGCTAGTGAAGATAAGACGGGTCAAAGTGTCATGACCTTCAATCTATCACTACCACAACCAGTCATCTCCACTCCCTGTACTGAAGACAGTCTTACAGTAGATCTGTAGCCAAAAGATAACAAAATCAGTTATAGTTAAAACAGCACTACATGTTGTAACTTGGATAGCTAGTTTTGTACAGTGTAATGTTGTTGTGTGTCTTTAAACATCATTACCTATTATTCTATAATTATTAAAATCTATCTTAATTAAACACAGGCCCAGTTCAAGAGTAAAACTAATTAGTGGGGACAGTGCAGACTGTATGTCCTGTAACTGCATGCCCGTGTAATGAAAACTTAGTGGCCATCAAAAATAGCATATAGCATATATTTTTAATGAAACAACAATTTTCCACCTATGTGCACATTAAAGGTTGAATTAGGCATTGCCAAATTTAGGGCAAGTACGGTACAAAAGACACATCAGCTTGCACTGCCAACAGTGATTTGACCTACAGTTCTCTTACTCATTGGCAACAAGGGATTATTACTGACATAACAGCTGTGCTCACAGATAAGATGGGTTGTTTACAACCTGTAGGATCTAAGCAATTATTTTGGTGAGAACAACTTTATCAGTTGAATTAAAATTGAATTTATCCTTTAAATTTATATTATGGAGCCCAAATTCACTGAACAAGTAAATTAGAGTTTCATTACAAATTTGAGTTCAGCTCAAACTTATAGAAACAGCAGTGATATTAGTGAAAGCTGCAGCGAATGTACTTCATTCTACAGCTCTTTAAAACACTAAGCTTTGAGCTTTAAGTCTTACTCTTGCATACCATCACTTTTTTTAAAATCCCTAAGTTGGTCACCAGGGTAATATCTGTGCATAATATCCATAGCACCATATGTCTGGACTGAAATCTTATGCACTACAACAAACAGCAAAGGACCTCATTATAAAGTGCCTCCGAGCAAGGCACTGTGCTCTCACACTTTTCCCAGAGAGCTTCAGCAGTGCTGTGTTTCTGCTGAGAGTTGAACCTCTCCTCCTGCGAGTGTCTGTGTGTCATCCAGGGTTACTGCTGTAAATATGAATGTGTTCCAAGGGAGTGATTTAAAAGAGGAAATCAAATCTTCGTTTTTCTGTGCAGCTCTGTGTGTGTGTTTACTTCTATGAAGTAAATCTCAGCATAGAAAACTGCTTACACAGCAGGTAAGAGAAAAGCCACCAGTCCTACTTCCATTGTATCTTCAGCCTTTGAAATAATGTGATTCAAAATGTTACATCCTAAAATGAATGTGCCTGAAATTCTACACAGTGCATTTACAGGAGAATTTCTGAGAGCAAAATTGTATGGCACAACTTTTTTTTTGTAAACTTAAGTCCATTGTACCTAAATGCATGACCTAATAAGGTTGTTCTCAAACTTGCACCACCGTAATAAGCACATACTCCTACACTACCTGCACCACAATTAGCTATTTGTTGCAGAGAGCAGCGTTCCTGGCTGCTAAAGAGTCTCCAGATATGGACACTTGATAGTGAAGAGTGGTAACAACAAGAGAAAACCGTCATCTCAGTAATAGCATTGCTATGGAAACAGTACGGAGGCGTTATGTGTGTGGGAAAAAGCAGCAATAAAATAACACCAGGCAAGTATAAGGATGCCAGATGGCAACCAGGCAGCATCTGGAGGAATGAAGGATGCATGTATACTTGTTACCTTGGAGAAGAAAGTGTATACGGTAAGTGGTGTAATGAAACAGGATGTTAAAAGACACTTTGATCTGCCATAGCATGACTGCATCACATCTCCAAAGGAGATGTTTTATAGAGAAGAACACTCCTACAATGTTTGCCAAAAACCAGTCATTTAGTGTTACATCCACTCTTAAAATCGTTTTGTTTTGGGTTTTTTTACAACAAGTGAACAATTCAGGGAACACATGTTAGTTTTGTGGAGCAAGATGGAAAAGGAAGATAACTGCAACAGGAAAAGATTATATTTCTTTTGGTCACACACACACACACACACATTTCTGCTGCTTGTTTGTGAATGTAAAAAACCCTGTAATATGCTCAATGTGGATGTTAATGAATTATTTCTATAATATCTGTACGTGGCAACTACAGTTAAGGTAATTAGGCAAAAAAGCCAACATTAGGTGATGGTCTAAGACAAGCCTAAGTGCAATCTCCGGTCTCCACACCCATTCACCACTAAGGCCTCTACACCCTCAAATTTTGCCCCACCATATCAACGGCACGCTAGGTTGGCACTAGAGGTTGTGACTGGTCCAAAATGTTGGACACTATCAGAAACAGAACTGTAGAATACATACCAAAACCTGACATGCATAAATACATTTGAAAAAAAGCTTTAAAAAAAGACTTAAGGCCAATTAGACCCAATCAAAATGTCAGGTCTGAGACCTGCTGCAAGAGAACAAGGCCCTACCCCGGACCCCATTAGACTGAATATAATTTGACCCAACTTGGCCGGACTGGGTCAGAAATCAAGTCTCAGATACCAAGAATCAATGGACCTATGTAATTGGCATTCATTGTTGGATTTGGACATAAATTGTGTACTGCAGTATTGTCCAATATGGCATAATTCCTAGGGAGATTGGGCTGCTCAGTCATGTTGCTCTTTCAAATTTAAATTGGTGCACAGTGGGGTCATGGTACTTAAGTCAATAGAAAAAAGACTTGTCCTGGTTGGTTAAGCAGGTACATGTACAGTAAATTGCAGCGCAGAGGTCCACGGAAAGGAGCGTTCAAATCCGTAGAGCCTGTTAAAGGGCAAAGCTTGTGTGAAACAGAAATGGCTAAGTTCATTTGTAGGAAAATTATTCCTCAAGCAACATGCTCAGTATTGCTCTGAGTCCTGGATAAAACACTTTTTTGAGAGAATTAAACAGATGGTGAGTCTGTTTGTGTCTGTATGTGTCTTGCATGCATTCAGTTGCATGTGCAATCATGTCCATGTGCTCTTACATCAGCGTTTCAGTGTCTGTGGGAGGGGATAGGTTGCATGTGTTTCATCTACCAGCTCTGGTGAGTTCATCACTTTGTTAATTGGATTATATCAAACACCTGTGTCTAGTCTAATGTGCATCTCCCTCTGTTTCAACTTCATGCTCTAATTACTTGATGATTACTGGTTGGTTCACTTTGTTTCATACTTTCACTTTGCATTTACATCACTTTCTCCTACATGAGCACATTGCACTTCACAGAAAGGTTGTGAGCTCGGCTGTGGGTGTTGGGTGGTCTTAGCTTTCGCTTATTTATGGATTTATTCTATTCATCTTGAAATGTAATTTGATTGTGATAATTAAGGACTTTAAAGCCTCTGTGGTAAAACCCACGCAGGTGATTTCAATTAGTAATTGGCTGATTAGGCTGATTAGACCACTTGAAGACTGTGTGGGTGTGTATAGACTGAGCTTGACTGACATCTCCCTCACTCTCCTGTTGCATTTGTTAGGGCGGGACAAATGACATATATTAGTACCTAGCTACCTAGAGCACTATATTTATCTTTCGCCATTTTGCTTGAGATGTCAGATTTACATTGTGACATCTATGCACTATATAGTAGGGCTGCATGATTAATCGTATTAAAATCTCATTCTCACAAGGCACTGTTTTTACACTAAAGCTGTAACGTAGCTAAATGATAATCCTCATACAGAAATTCCTCTCGTCCCATTTTGTAGAGAATAATCACTGGCAAAATTACTTAAACCATAAAAGTGCTGAAATGAAACCACTTGAAGATAATGGGAAGGTGAAGCGGCCGGTCGCACGAAGGAGAGCTCTTACACCCTGCCAAACCATTTGGCTTTTCTGATAAGTGCTTTACTGTGGCTGTGTTAATCCTCAAGGTGAGACAGTGTTATAGGTCTGTGCCTAAAAACAAGGACTGGGCAACAAAGTCCAAACATGAAAAGGAAGACCTAACGATGTTCAATCATAAAGCAACACAAAAATCAGGACATTGGGGGATTCCTCGCCGTGTTTCGACGTCCATCATATTACTCCAAGAATTCCAAAACTTTGCAAAAACCTTTTTTAAAATATAAAAAGGTTGATTGTGCAAGAAATGATAGAGAAAAACTGTAAATGTGTATACGTGCTTGTGTGTGCGTTTGTATTGATTTATGTGTGATCTACGCTCAAGGGATTCCCCATCACTCGTGTGTGCTGACAGGGAATTTCTGCACATCTCAAGCCATTGTCACGCTTCGGCTGGAGCACCCCACCCCTTTGTGCCCTGGAGTGATTACCCTGATGCTTCCCACCTGTGTCTCGTTTGCACCTTCCCCTCTGTGTATTTAGTCTCAGTTCTCCCTAGTGTGTCTGCCAGTTCGTCTTTGTCCTCCCAGCTAAGCATTCTAGCCCTGTGTAAAGTATTATTCTTTGATACTTTTTCCCTGAAGTTTTTCCCTAGTATTTAGTGACCTTTTTGTCGCATTTTTTCATAGTTGCCTCTTCGAGCCTTCCTTTAGTGAAGTGATTTTTCGTTCTGTTAGACTGCTTAGTGCCCAGCGTTTTTGTTGTAAATAAATTCTTGATTTTTACATCTCCTGAGTTTGTGGTCTGCTTTTGAGTCCGTGCCTCCACGTTCATACTTGTGAAAGCCATTTATCACCTGCGCAACACACAACTCATCAAGCAAGATTTATTGACTGTGTCTGTGTGAAGCGGGTAAGATTGTTTCCATCAGTATCTGTTCCTGCAGGGGAGATTAAATCATTTCATATAACGTTACAATGAAACACCACAGAGACAACGCAGCAAGTAAACTACTGTAACAAAACAAATGAAAAAATGTTAAACTGCATTACCGTAAGGTTACGGGTTACATTTAGACATTGTTGTGCATTAGGGATAGAGGTTAGGCAAGGTCAGGCGAACCCTATTTATATAGCCTGTTTTATACACAGAAGAAAACAAAATGTGCTTTATATGAGAATTAAAAAAGAGAGCTGTTCACAACTGTTCTGTCACAACAAGCACACAGCAAACACAAAGTATTCAATGGCTAAGATACAATACTTGTCAATGAAAGCTTGAAAGCTGCTTTTCAAAGAAGTGAGTGTGAACACATCTCAAGTGCTCCGGAAGTCTATTCCAGCAGCAAGGAGCATAAAAACTAAAGGCAGCTTTACCGGATTTTGAACTGCCTGTCAGAACAGCACTAATGCCAGGTCATGATGACCTGAGAGGTCTGGGTTACTGCTTTTAAGCATGTCAAACACATATTGTGGAGCAGGGAGATTCACAAGCAAGAGAACATAGTGGTAGTGCATACTGGAAGCCAATGCAGTGATTTGAGAGCAGGTGTAGTGTGCTTTCTTTTCTTAGTCCATGTTCAGACTCTGGCTGCAGCATTCAGAATGAACTGCAATCACCCCACAGTCTTCTGGTGAAGACCAGGGGAAAGAGCATTACATTGGTCTATTTTACAGGTTACAAAAGCATGTACTATCCAGGTCTGGTGTTGATTGAAAACCTCTTATTTATGCAAAATTTTACGTAGTCACAAAGCTAATCTTGTAACACTGCTGGTATGTGTAAATACTTGACACATTAAATGGGAGACTGCAGTCACTGCCCACAGATCGCTGCATCTTTGCTGCATTGCTGCACTGAAGCCACTAACTGTTATGGATTTGGATTTATGCACCTACTTGGTGTGTATGTGTGTGTACGCTTTAGTTGTTATTATGAGGGCAATCTCTCATATCCCACTCTTTGTCCCCTGTTGTCTCACCTTTCCTCACTAAATAGGCCTTGGGGGAGATTACAGCGTATTACAAAAGATAGCACTGCACCCGAGAACACACATCCAGTCTCACACACACACACACACAGAAACTGGCGAAGACTCAAGCGCCACTCTTTTATATTACAATCTGTGAAGACACACACACACACACACACACACACACACACACACACACACACACACAGAGAAGAGACAAGAAAGTGCTGATCCGAGGTAAGCATAAACTTTGCCTGCATCAGTGTATCAGCTTAGTGCTGTAAAGTGGAGATATATTGTAACACTAAAACTGAACGTAGATGGAGGGATAAAACTAATGACAGGACCAAGGGAGTGTAGAAGAAACAAAGACTGAATGATAGAGAGAAAGTAAATGAAAGAAATATACATGGGTGAAATGGCAGGGCTAAAACAGCACTAAGATAAAAAAAAATTAAAAAAGGAGCTTAGAGAAAATGGGTTTCGTGGAAGAGAGAGAGAGAGAGAGAGATGGGAAGGAAATGGAGAGGTAATTGTTTTATTTGTTGGGGGAGCTGGGATGGATATTATATTGCCCCCTCTTGAGCTGTGGATTGAAAGGTCTCTCTGCAACCCACAGGAGGTGACAGCTCCAACTGATTCCACCGCTGCATGAGCACTGCAGCACCTCTTAAAGCAATACAGTATTTCACTTTGGCTAAACCTTTTCTCCCCTCTTGGCAAACACACAGTATCTCTAAGGAACTCATGAACTTTTAGATGCTCTGAATTACTGCCATCAGCGGTGCAAAGGCTTTTGTTTTGGAGCTGTAATCAATAAACGCAATGAGGAAATAGTGCCTCGACAAATATGAAACTGTGCACAGACAGATAAAGATAAGATAAATAAAATATCTGGATCTATGGCGCTACAGTTTGTATTTGTGTGGAAGTGTAACTTTAGCTTTTCAAAATGACAGAGGAAGTGGAAGCGACTGCAAAAACTCACTGCTGCTCAATCTACTGTTGACAAGTGTTATTTCTCTCGCTCACACACTCATACACACAAAGAAACACACTAGTATCCCCATGCTTTCATGTCCATTGTCAAAGTGACAGCAGGTCCATGGCGCCCCCTAGTGGTGACACCACCAACCAGCACTTTAAAACAAATTACAGGACACGCTGTCTCTCTCTCTTTCTTTTGATCTCTCTCTGCATCTCCCTAGACTCTCATTTCTGTAACTAACCCACTGCACCTCACTCACATGTACCATATAACTGTGAAACATGTTTTAAAAGTGTCTCCAATTCCCCTCTTGGGGTTCTTCACACACCCACGCTATTACCTCTCAGGTGCGTTGCATCATCGCTACAAATGAGATATTTTACTGCTGCTCTTATCTTGAAAGATCTACAGTGGGCGAACGGAAAGTGGTTCAGTCTCACATCCATCCTTGTCACAAACACACACACAAACCTATCAGTGAGTCCATGTGGGGATTTCTAATTGAGTTGCTGTGTGCTCAGACCTCACAGACTATCATTATGAGTTGTGGTACTTTGGCTGTGGTCCGATTTGCCAAAGGCTACAGAGTCACCTTGAACATTAAGTGATAGATTTAAAGTAAAGGAAGTTAAAGTTGGCACGGCTCCTCTTCCTTTTACGTGAATCAGTGTGGCAGAGTAGCTAAGATGAAGCTCCACTGGGGCGTTATCCTCAAGCAACCCCACTGAGACCCAAGCAGAGCGCTGCCTCTTAAATAATCGTTTATCAGCCCTCATCAATAATGGACAAATACCAAGAGAGGGGATGAGCGAGGCAGCGAAACTTAAAGACCAGAGCGGAGAGAGAGAGAGACGGGCAGAAACAAAGACAAGAGAGATGGATCATTTATGTCTTAACAGAAGATGTTTTGTCCTCATTTTCACAGCCTGTACCCAGTAAATGAGAAGTTAAAATGATTTAAAAAGCAAAGAAAGACAGAAGAGAAGAGGGAACATACTTCACCACCTTCTGACAATATAAGATTTTTCTTTACTTGCCAGTGCTCACATCTCTGTCTCATTTAATGTCTTTCTCTGTTCTAATAAAGCAGAAATGGTTTCAAGAGAGTTTCAGACTGGTCAGCCGAGCACAGTGACTGTTGAGCCTGTCCCGACAGTAGTCATCTCCTGTCTGGCACTCTCTTAAATGAGCACGTCAATAGGACGAACTGATGCCCTATTGATTCACACAGTCAGCTAGTGCTGACATAAGTGAAACACCAGAGGTCTGCGCATGTGTGTGTTTGCAGAGACTCGTGTGCAGTGATTGTATGAGAGAGAGCGGTTGATTCTCAAAGCTGTAGAGTTGATTTATTAAAGGAGTCTATGTGTCAGTTTGTGTGAGTGCTGTTAGATTGTCCTTTATGTCACATTTAGGAACCAGTTTCAGACTTGTTAAGACCTGTATGGAAACAGCATTGACTAATGGGGGACAAAACTGGTGTCTCAATTTAGTTTTCACTTAGAATACATTCAGCATGTGCAACAAAATTGGGGTTATATTAAGGTTAAGGCTTAGGGTTAGACATATTGCTTAGGGGTTAGAACAGGGTAAATAATAAGTCAATGAAATGTCGCTAAGTGACTTTTAAACAAATGTGTAAATGTGTGTAAGTAAGAAGGCAGTACAAAATGATCAATCAATAGGATTGATAAAACAGTAATTAACTTAAAGCATTTCCGTCTGAGCCTCAGTCCATCCTTCTCCTCCTGCTCTCAAATGACAATATAGAGCTCAAACATCACTGTAATTGGTATTTAACTCAGAAAATCAGGAATTTACAGTGGACTATTTATTAAATTATTTATTTTCAAAACATAAAATAACTTATTAAACATTTAAAAATGCTGCCACATTTGTAATGATTGTTACATTTAACATATTCCGTAATTAATATTAGATTAAGCTTGAATTTCAAAATATTGGTGTTACAAGAGCACATGTGCTATGTAGCTACACCCTGTTTATTAGGTGCACCTAGGCAAAACTAATGCAGTCTAATACAACAGTCCTGCAATAAATCCTACCTTCATGAAGGTTATGATGATCAGTTTTGTGTTGAAACTGTTTTTGATAGACGCTGATTCAACTTCATGATCATTTTGGAGGATGTAGTTTGTGGTGCGATACACTCTCAGTCTAATGTTGACTTGAATCATTTACTTTTCACATCAAAAACTATCAGTGCATGTATCAAATACATGACTTACACACATAACATAAAATACTGGCGCGCTTCAGTGTTCAAGCACACCAGGCACAGCAGAGTAGCCTCCACACCAGCAACTAGTACTACACAGCCACAGGGATAATACAGGTTATAAGACTGAGAGGTAAGAGTGTATTTACAGCAAGTTAGCTCACGTTATTTGAAGAGGCCAGCCTCTTTTTCTTTGTGGAGCCACGGCGGTCTGTCAAAGTCATATAATTTCCCTCTGCACTTGATACTGGGAAGATAATATGCAGTTTTTATGTCTCAAGAATCTCCTTCCTTCAACGCTGCTGCGTTAACAAAACTGAAGCAACTCATAAAAAGCAATACTGGAAAAACTAGCTAACTCTCTCTGCCGGTTGTTTAATTTGAATAACGTTGCTAACTTTCTATCATTTTTCTATAGAGTAGTCTTGTCCATTCACGGTCTGGCAGTGGTGTAACATCTGACCTGATATTTTTAAATGCTAATCAAACAATGTGAATTTCTCCTGTAGTTTCCACTGGGCAGACGTTGACGTCGCTGTCGTAAGGCTGCGATATCATTTTTCACCACACAGACTGACTAACATGCGGCGGGCGTTACAATCCAGAGGGGCGCTGTTTCACCAGTTTGAAAAATGTACAACAAGATACAAGAAACTGCTGAATACTTTTAATTAACAGTTGACAGATAGTTTAGTAGAGAAAACGTCACTGCATTTTAGGGGGAGAACCAAGGGGGGTACAGGGTAGTTGTCACAATATCTGCTTTAACAGTGTGTAACTTAATTGAACACACTGTACCATATAACCCCTGGTTAAAGGGATTTCCCATCTTTTCATTACAAAATGAGGTGCTCTCTTTCTCTCTTTCTCTCTGTCCAAACTAAGTAATTTATCACAGGACTGTTTCTGAGCCAAAGGTGTCACAGGATCTTGGTCGGTGTAATACCTTGTGTGTAAAGCCCATCACAGTTTAACACAACCTCACAGGGCTTTTACTATAATAGCTTTAAAGCATTCATAATAAAAAGGCTCTAGACCAGGTACTTATACTACTATATTTAAATACAGGTATAAAAAAAAAAAAAAAAAAAAGATTTCTATAAAAACAACAACATAGAAATATGTACTCAAGTATCTCAAATATATTTTACAACACTACACTTTGAATTAGTCTAGTTTGAAAAATCAGTTCTTTCTAGTGTTGTTGTGACTTTGAGCAATTTAGTCACAGTGATGTAAGCACTTTCAGAAGAAAGTCGATCTTGATGGCAGAAGCTAATGAGTATGCAAAAGAACAAACAAACACACACATTTGGTTTGCCAGTTGAAACTGCAGTGTAATGAATTTCCTACCAACAAAATAGATGTCATGAAAAATTGGCAAGTTTGTGGTGCTATATATACAATGGGACACGTGCCTCCACACACGCACACACATTTTTGTGACCGCCTGACCAATTAAGTATTTAGTGAGGAAACCAGCTCCTATGTTAAATATTCACTTGTTTTCCAAGATGAATAAAGGATGAGCAATTGACGCATTTATTCGCATGCTCTGTGTCTGATTGCGTGTGTGTGTGTGTGTGTGTGTGTACATGCGTGGTCTATGAATCACTGGTTGACTGCACAATTTTGCTCACTGCTTCTCAAGTGTCGATTAGTTACAAACTACAGCTTCATTAGGCTCTGATTACAAATCCAGAGACACACACACACACACAAACTATTGCACACGCACGTAAACTGACACATAACCATAAACCACGCATAAATAACCGCAATATAAAGTGAGACAAATACATCCCCATCTTCTTGTACTTGAGCATTAACACCACTTGCTTCCTTTAGGTAGGGGTAAAAATACAGTGCTAACTTATTTCACCTTTTCATTTTAAAATAATGCTCTTTTATTTGTATTGTAGCTTTGTTCCTCTCTCCTCGCTTCCTCACCCCACCATCTCCAATCACTCTCCACCAATTCTTCACTCTTGCTGTTTCTGTTTGGCAACATAATAAATAAAGCCTGGACAGCTTCTCCTTACATAGGCAGATGCCAGAGTCTAAACACTTTTAGTGAACACGAGGCTCCAGTCCAGAGAGGACTGGCTTGTGACTGGCTGTAGTCAATAAACATTCACTATTGCTTTCTATTATTTGGGATACAAAGACAGCGCTGTTGTATTTGTTCTGATTTTCTTGTCCTGCTTTAAAGTAATGTGGAGCTCAGAAACGGGTCCCACAAAACAAAGTTTGGAGGACAGCTTTGAAATCACTTTCACTCAATCGATCACATGGTGAGTCTATAGCAAACAACTATGCATTTTAGCTGGGAACTCCTGAACAATGTAGCGTAGTATCTTTACATTCATTTTACATAAAGTGCTAGAGTTCATTTAAATTACAGTTTGAATGCCAAGCTGCTTAATGCAAAATACGATTTACCACTAGAGCAAACAATAATCATATGCATGTTTGCAAAATGGTTCCAACGTGTGTCAGAGCACATTTGGTGATGCTCTATAGCCTAATAATCTTCAGTTTTTATAGATTTTCACTAAAAAAAAATGAAGATTTTTAAAAGGAGTAGTTCAGATTTATCATTTCTGTTACCATCTGTGAAAAATGTGTTACGTTTCCTGCTGCAAGAGGACATTTTTCACAGCAGTTTATAATAAGTATAGTCTTCTTGTGGCAAGAACGGCTCAGGATATGTATCTGGTAATAGAAAGTGATGCAAAAGTAGTTGCTGATTATGCTGCAGATCAGATCAATATTAACTCAAAACGGTGAAACCATAGGGGGAAACTAGAGTTTTGCATTATTGAGCTTTTACATTTAAGTTTCACATTTTTAGCTGAGACTGAAGGACAAAGACAATGGAGGATATAAAAGCAGAAAAATTAGAGGATAGTAAAGAAGAAAGGCATGAAGAAAAAAGTGAGTGACAGAGGAGCAGAAACAGCTGTGGTGACACTCTGTCACCATCACAACGCGGTCTATCAGCAGGCAGAGCTCATTTAATCAGATGAACTGACAAACATCCAGACTGTCTGCACACACACACACACACACACACACACAAACACGCACACAAACACACGCACACACACTCTGGTACACCCATGTGCACATGGCATATGCTTCATAATGTGACCTTCTGCCCCCTGGAGGTCTAAATGCCCCCTCACTGTCACTCCCTTACCCAGCATCCCCTGCTCTGTATCCAATAATATCATGGGTTTCTGATTAATCTATTTCCCCACTAGGCTGATTGAATTGATGTCTGCTTTAATTCGTGTGTGTGATCAAAAATCAGCAGAGTGCATTTGCACATTCTGTAACTACTTTGGCATTTAGGTTAAAAGGGGATGTACTAGATTTATGCTTTTAGTTTTTTACAGGAAAGGTTGATTGAACACAATAGTTATTTTTCAGCTTAATATTCATTTAGTTACCCAAATGCAAACAAGCAAACTTCCTTCCTGTCCTGAAGCAGCTAGTGCCAGCTAGTCAAATGAAACACCAAAAAACATAATTTCCCCAAAGCATATTTTGAGCACAATATCATCACAAAAAGTACGGAAACTGTGAACCAGAAAGTATTGGGGCATCACTATGGCAAAATGGAGTGCTTTACAAATGTAAAAAGAGCAATAAAAACTTGATAATAAAAAACTGTGATAATTGCAAGAAAACTATGTAGCTTATTCTACATAATTTCCTGCAAACTGTGCAGAGCTGATTTACTTCCTCACATTGAAGTGATTCAAAAATGGCAGCTGTACCCTCTTTAATACAATGCAAGAAGACTGAGAACACAAAGAAAGCAAAGAATGAGAATGACAGAGCCGCGGGAAACACCAGAGTGAACCTGTGCCGGATGTTCATTCAGCGGTGAGGCGTTCAGGAATGACACGTGCACTGGCTGGCTGTCAAAGCCACTTTCTAAAGCTTTTTCTTATCAAGTCTTTCTGGAACAAAGTGGCTGATCTCTGCTTCTCTAACATGGTTCACTAACATTGTCACATAGCAACAGTATCTGGCCCTGACTAGATAATTAGCATTAACATTCGCCACATTAGCCCAGAGGAAATGTCGAATGCATATGTTCTGAATTTGAACACAGTAAGTTGTCACCACGGCCTACATGGTTAAGATGCCCATTAACGATACAATGAACATGCACACATAAGAAGCAGCAGTTGCTGTCTCACAAACACACACACAGATGCTCCTTCACAACTGAAAACACACACCCACGCCTCAAACACAGACACACACACTCATGAATAATAAACTGTGGGGCATGTGAGGGCACGCTGTGAAGCTGAGGCTCATATCTGCTTGCAGTTTATCTCCTCTTGCTCTTCCCATCTGTGCTCTTTGTATAATTATGAATGAATTAAAGGTTTGCAAAGGTGTGAGTGTAATGTTATTGTGCTCTTGCATGTCTGTCTTTGCAAAGGATTACATTTTCATCAAAACGATGATTAGGGACATTTTTGTTGGTCTTCACATTGGGAAGGACAACTTGAGATATACAGTATATAGGCTTTACCAGTGTTACAGCTTAATTTTAGGGTAGAACTGTGGTACCTGTAGGAATGAGGTCTGGGGATAAGGGTTACAAAAATTGGGTTTAAATTAAATTAATCATAGGGATTGCAGTTTGAGATTAGGATTGTAGTTAGGACAGTGGTGCACAACCTGGGGGTGCGGACCCACCCAAGGGGTCACCAGAATGATTGACAAGATAGGAAAGAAAAAGATCTGCCACACCATCTTTACAATCAAGTCATTTTCACTAACTTTTCTCCAATCTTCATATATATAATAATCATTTTTTTGTCGCGAAATACAGGATAGTTGGACCTTTTCAGACCCCTGTAAAGTATTCAAAAGGAGAAAAACAAAATCACTCTTTGGCAGAGCTGTCATAACAACCTAGGATGGGGCATCATAAGTAGACATTTCTTTGTGTTAAGGGGTTAAAAGCCAAATTGGGTGGGTTAGGAAATGCTTCCACAGACTTTATCATGTCACGACTCACCTCTCTCTACAGAGCCAGAAGGACTTTAAATGAAAACCTGTTGGAAGGGCACAGAGAGTATCTCTTCCTCTGGGGTGTTTATATGTTAATAAAAGCATTTCATATTAATATTTTGTAGCTGACTCTTTTTGTTTGAATAAAGTCATGGCTGTTTAGTTTTATAGTTACAGCTAGAGAAAAGGATTTACTAAACTAAAATACATTTTCTTTCTTGTTAGTGTGAGTGTGTCGGTGTGGACGGAGTGCCCAGCACAGGTCATGACCACTGATACACACTGACCTGGAAAAGGAAGTGGGCAGCCAGCTGTTTTATTCTGTTACCATGGCAATGAGCACAAACTTTCAAACACACACATAGGCCCGTGGACACACATATGCCAAGGTCCCCAAGGCGAAATGCTAACAGCACATGGCCATATGAGCTCCCATGGCCAGGTTGACCAAACAGGAATACAGACTGCCATCGCACTCCCCTCCCCCCTCCTTTCTCTCTCTGCATTGGTGGACACAGACGTGGGTAATGGAAAAGTCACACTCTATGCTGACATTTCCTCTGAACCAACACAACAGCAGAATAAGTTTAGGTCATGTTATTATTACGCTTATTGTAATATAGTCAGATATGTTTGCAGAATATAGCCACAGAATCAGCGAGGAGAGCGTCTGGGGGGAATGAAATGGCTGTTCAAATGACCAAAATACAGTTCATGGAAATGTTAAGCCAGCAGCCTCTCCAAATATAAAACACATATGGACACCTCATTTCTAAACAAGACTGTGGAGCGTAATTTGGAGATTGTATGAGTCACATTACATATGGTAAAATGAAAAATAAAACTGCTTGTATTTCCCTCATTTTATCAATCTGGAGTTTGGATTCATGATTTTATTCCCCCTCATATAATATTATTTTTGTGTTTAACAATGCTTGTGGAGGACAGCAGTGAATGTGTGAGTGTGAAGCAGGGGGTGTCTGTAAAAGGGCATTTCACAAGCTACAACCCACAACAGAACCTCTATTGGAGAATTAAATGCTTTATTCAAGATCGTTCTTCTCCATTCTTCTCCACTGGAAACAACAACACTTTGAAAGGCAAAGCAGCTACATGCTGCTTTCTCGCCCGAGGGCTGAGCAATGATCCACAATGTACCAATCACACTCACTCAAACGACTTACCAACATGACGCTTTGGCACAGATGACAAAACTAGAAGAAAAACAACAAACGCATGACAGCAGTGGGTCTCCACCAGTGTCTGAGGAACACTGTCATTTGGAGGAAGATTTAATCCAGATTTTCTATACAATGCTGTACATGTATACATTCTGATTATGCATGGCCCTGGTGCATTGACTTCTATTATTGACACATTACATGTTTTGAATGTACAATTTAAAATGCTTTGGTGGTGTTATGTCTCGTCAATTGTGTTAAGGGTCATGTCTGTCATGTTTCTGTCTCCTGTCTGGCTTGTCTGTTTTATTTTGAAAAGTCTAACCCTTCCTTTCGTTTCAGGTTCCTTTACCTTCTGCCTTGTGTGTTTCCCGCCAGTGTGATTGTCTGCTCCGTCCTAATTGTCTCCACCTGTTCCCCATTTCCTTTTGTGTATTTAGTCTCGGCGTCTCCCCTGTTTTGTTGCTAGTTCGTTGCCAATCCCTGTATTGTGTCGAAAGCTCTAAAAACTACCTTGTCAAGTGATCTCATTATTGTAATTAAATTCCGTAAACTGTCAGTCTGCCTCCTGCGTCCTGCATTTGGGTCCTCTGCCTAGTCTGATTCCTTGTCAGGTGGTGCTGCTGTAAAAGGACTGTGAAGCAAACATGAACACAAAAATTAGCTAATTTCCCCATACATTATAGAATAAGCATTAGTATATTTGCAATACAAGTTTGAGTAAATATCAAGACAAAACACTGTCCAAGATAATGCAGACAGGTAATGAACATCAATGGCAACATTACCACTGTGAGCAGGCTACAGACACAGCACTCAAATGCCCTCCTTCTGATCTCTGGAGACTTCAATCATGCCTCTCTCTCCACCACTCTGCCCACATACAAGCAGTATGTCACCTGCACCACCAGAGACAATAAAACACTGGACTTACTGTATGCCAACACCAAAGAGGCATACAGATCATCACCCCTTCCTCCCCTGGGCAGATCGGACCACAACCTGGTACACCTCCTGCCTGTGTACATGCCCATCGTCAGCAGGCAGCCAGTGTCCACACGTACTGTGAAGAGATGGTCTGAAGGGGCTGAGGAAGCCCTTAAGGACTGCTTTGACTCTACTGCATGGGATGTGTTTACAGACTCTCATGGGGAGGACATCAACAACCTTACAGACTGTATTACAGGCTACATTAGCTTCTGTGTAGAGAACACCGTACCAACCAAAACGGTTCGGTGCTTCTCGAATAACAAACCCTGGATCAACCCTGACATAAAGGCTCTTCTCAGGGACAAAAAGAGGGCCTTCAGGTCAGGCAACAAGGAGGAGCTGAGGATTGTACAGAGGGAGCTGAGGAGGAAGATCAGGGAGGGAAAGAACAACTACAGGAAGAAGATGGAGGAGCAGCTGCAGCAGAGGAATGTCAGTGGAATCTGGAAAGACCTAAAAACCATCTCTGGGTACAAGGAACCAGACTCCCAGGCCAAGGGGGATCTAAAGTGGGTGAATGACTTGAACATTTTCTTCAACAGATTTGATCAGCCAGACACCCCTCCCCCGGCCCATTCCCCCCTGCTGCAACCTCCTTTGTCCTTACTGCCAGGACAAGGTCCTAGAACCCCTCCTATTACCACCCCCCCTCATCCCTCAACCCCCAGCCCACGACCACTCCATACATCCACTCTGTCTCCTGCTCTACCCCCCACCCCCCCTCCTGCTACCTCCACCTTGTCCCTCACAACGAACCAGGTGAGGAGTGAACTCAGAAGGTGTAAGGCAAGGAAGGCTGCGGGCCCAGATGGCATCAGCTCAAGGCTCCTCAGATCCTGCGCAGACCAGCTGTGTGGGATAGTGGAGATCCTCTTCAATCTGAGCCTGAAGCAAGGGAGGGTACCACTACTGTGGAAAACATCCTGTGTGGTACCTGTGCCAAAGACTCCCCACCCCAAGGACCTCCACAGCTACAGGCCGGTGGCGCTGACATCACAGCTGATGAAGACCCTGGAGAGGCTGGTCCTTGGCTATCTTCGGCCCCTTGTGAGACCATCGATGGACCCTCTGCAGTTCGCCTATCAACCTGGTATCGGGGTGGATGACGCAGTCATCTACCTCCTTCAGAGATCCCTCTCCCACCTGGAGAAGGCTGGGAGCACTGTGAGAATCATGTTTTTTGATTTCTCCAGTGCTTTTAACACCATCCAGCCTATGCTTCTGGGGGACAAGCTGGAGAGTTCCGGGGTGGATCAACACCTCACCGCCTGGATCCTGGACTACCTCTCCAACCGTCCGCAGTACGTGAGGACCAGGGAGTGTCAGTCCGACACAATTGTCTGCAGCACGGGGGCCCCCCAGGGAACGGTTCTGGCACCGTTTCTCTTCACCCTCTACACTGCAGACTTCACCCATAATACACCAACCTGTCACCTGCAGAAGTTTTCTGATGACTCTGCCATTGTCGGCCTTATCTCTGATGAGGACGACAGGGAGTACAGAGACCTTACGCAGGACTTTGCCCTCTGGTGTCAGAGGAACCACCTCCAACTCAACAAAGGGAAGACCAGGGAGATGGTGGTTGACTTCAGGAGGCGCCAACATTCTCCCCCCACACCAGTGAAGATCCAGGGACCGGACATTGAGATTGTAAAATCTTACAAGTACCTGGGAGTTCACCTGAACAATAAACTGGACTGGACAGATAATTCTGCTGCTCTGTATAAGAAGGGACAGAGCAGACTCTATCTGCTGAGGAGACTGCGGTCTTTTGGAGTGCAGGGGGCACTCCTGAAGACCTTCTTTGACTCCGTGGTGGCATCAGCCATTTTTTATGGAGTGGTCTGCTGGGGCAGCAGCATCTCGACTACTGACAGGAAGAGACTCGACAAACTGGTAAATAAGGCCAGCTCTGTCTTGGGGAGCCCTCTGGACACGGTAGAGGTGGTGGGAGTCAGGAGAATGATGGACAAGCTGTCATCCCTGCTGGACAACACGTCCCACCCCCTCCAGGACACTCTGTCTACACTGTACAGCTCCTTCAGTGACAGGTTGCTTCACCCGCGGTGTCTCACGGAGAGATACCGCAGGTCCTTCCTTCCTGCAGCGGTCAGACTGTACAACCACCATGGACCCTGGTAGACCACCACACGAACTGTTGTCTCACTGTCGTGCCATAAAAACACTTATGTGCAATATAAACACTATACACTTTATTCAGCTTATACACTGTACAACTCAATTATACTTATACTACTTATTTATTGATATTCGTGCTCTTAATTATTTTTGTTTTTTTTTGTTTTATTAATTTTGTTCTATTTTTATTCTATTTATATTCCTATCTATCTCTTTATTCTACCTCTTATCTGCGCTGTAACGATGTAAATTTCTCCACTGTGAGACTATTAAAGGATTTCTGATTTCTGATTTCTGATAGATTGTGCTTTTCTCTTTAAAAACTATAATAAAACTATTTAAGTTGGTGTGCATACGTTAAGGAAATGTGCGCTCAAGTTTAAAGTTTTGGACTTCATGCAGTTTGTTGACATTTTGAGGTATTCAACAATTTGTCCAGGATGTGGCGAAAGTAAAAAATTGTGACACATTACAAAATGAGTGCAGACACTTGTTGTAAAATCCCATTTTCCTCTCTTTTTGTGTATTTTTAAGAATGAATTTGTCAAGAACCATAGAGTAATGGATCAGATCAGAGTTACTGTATTTTATAAATAAGCACTCATACAACACACTTAAATAAAAAATATATGCCAGACAGTGATCAGTCAGCTGTAGGGTTTCACGTTGAGATCAATAGTGCCCATGATGCAGTGGACATTGCATAATATAACAAGGGTGACCTTAAACGTGTTGGAAACACACCTCAGATCTCCATTGTGTTTTATTATTCCAGTTCCTAATGTGCAAACTAGAACAATGTGAACGTAACATCCAGTCAACAAAATGATATACATACATACGAACAGTGGCCAAATAGCTACAAGCTCCACAACCAACCACGATCCAGCTAAACAGAGCAACAAATCCCTCACCCATATCAATAAGAAGCAGTAATAATAAGCGAGGCAGAGGAATCCAAATATAAAAAATGTGAACAACTCAGTGAATCTCAAGTCAGCAGTGGGCAGAGACAACATCCATCCCTCTCAGCAGTAATGCTGTAGGGTTGCCATGGCAACAAATTAGCCTGTTGATGTGAGCCTCGGAGTACAAAGGAGTACAGCTCTAAAAGTCTCCAGGAGAGTCCTACAAACACACACACAGAGTGAGGTTACCTGTAGAGCATGCCTGTCTGGCTCTTGACCGTGTCATGCAGCGACAACGAGTGGAAGTTGAGAAACTCCTCCAGTTGTTTCAGCTCCACCACACTTTTGGGTTTGTTTGCCGTCCACAACATCAGAGGAGCGTAGGGTCGCGGCCCCGTGGACGTGTGCCTGATGAGTCTCCCCTGGCCCGGGCCTTGGGCCTGGACCCCACCCTGACCTCCTCCCTGACCCCTGGACCCCTTCTGCGTCGGGTTGGGGATCTCTGGGCACGTTGCTTTGTACAGGTACATCTTCCCGCTTTCTTCTTCACTTTATCCTCTCTTTCAGTCTCTCCCGTCTTCTGTGAGTCTGTCCCACAAACATGTACACTCAGAGTAATCCAGGTAGGCCCCTCGCCCACGCAGTGCTACATGGAGCAGAGGACTCTGTGTGTGAGTGTGTGGTTAAAGCTCAAAGGAAAGTAAAGTATTCCTTAGGATACAGCTCCACATAAAGCATGTTCCTCTTATTTAAAAAACAAAAGTAGAAATGCAAGAAAATCCAACTTGGAAAAAAACGTCACTGGAAAAGAGAAAAACAGGATTCAAGAGTCCAGTCTGTCTGCAGGCTGCACGTCCACACAGGAAAAACAGGCTTTTTCTTTACATGTTCTCCTCCATGTGGACTGTGTCACATATGTTCTCTGCACACATACACACATGCAGATAGAAATAGAGAGACATACACACAGATATGCCACTCTCTCTCCCCCTCTCTCCTCTGCTCTCTCTCTCTCTCTTTCAAACAACACACACTTATCCTCTCTCCCACTCTCACTTTCCCCATCATCCCTCCTTTGTCTCTCGGTATTCCCTCTGCCACAAGCCCTTTCACTTACTCCTGATTTCCTGTCTTGTCTCTCTTCCAGCATTTATGTCTCCAGCTATTTCCTTTTCTTCCACCCATCAATCTCTTTTACACATACACACATTACTCTGTGTATGTGCGCATGTCTTATGTTACTTTACTCACTTTCCCATCCCCAACCCCTCTTTAATATTTCCATTTAATCTATTTCATCTCTTTCGTCTTTCATTTCTTACCCTGCCCTCCCTCTCTCCTCTGTCTCTCTCTCTAAACAAAGTGTACTCTGGAGATTTGCCCATAACAAACACCTAAAATAAACACACACACACTCTCTCTCACACACACATGCACACAGCCAACAGCGTGTTATGCACAATTGCACACAGTCTGAGGGCAGTGTTTTCATAATGAAGTGAACCACAAAATAAAATGGGGTAGCCTTTTTCTCTGGTCTGTTTTCTCTCTTTTTCTCTCTCACCACACACACACACACACATTTACACACACATCTCTCACCTCTGGCCTCCTCTTGGGAGTGTTCAATGACATCATGTCTGGTCCTCAAGTGGATTGTGGGAATCATGAGGAATGCCATGCTCCCATATCAGGAAATTTGAGTTTCGACACACACTGTCACTCTTTCTACTAACACGCACACATAAACACAGAGATGTTGTACTTGGAACTCTATTCCACCATCCATTCATCCTTGGTATTCAGCAAATCATTTTGGCAATTGCTACTTGGCCAAATTACCCACATGTAGATGGGTCCAACATACACATGCACACACAAACAAAGCCCAAAATGAACAGTGATGACACATGGAAACATGCAACATTAATTCACTTAATTGTCAGTAACCACGCTGTTAATGCTCTTTATCATAATATAAATCCATCCTCTAAGTTTAACTTTTGTTTGTCAGGATCAAGTTTCCTTCTTCTCTCCTGCAGGTATCAGATACCGACTGTTTGGCTGTCCTTTGTTTCTTAAACTTTGGCTCCAAACCTAAAACTCTCTATGGACCTGGTTCTGATGAGCCCCAGTGTGACAAGAGTGCTACTGCATGGGGTTTTTGTTTTATTGTTTTTGTTTTACATTTTTATTCATCCTGGAATAAGGTTTTATTCTTTAAGTTCTTTAAGTTTTCTTATCAAAATTACACAAGTTAACAGCTTGCAGCAGCAGAATGTGCTCAAGACAACCACAACTTTTATTTTTTCAAAACTTTGTTCAAGAGGGACATGTACAATATTCTTTTTTTTTTTACCACTATCAGACTCCCATACAAGGTTTACTGTATTTCTGCACCTGAAAGAATATGAAACTGTGGCAGAAACTTATTGTATTAATGCGACCGTGCACATGCACACACACACACCCAAACACACAGAATTAGGGAGGGAGGTTGGCAGAGGGGCAGCTGTGTCTATTGTCCGGCAGGATGGGTGGAAAAACTGATCCTGCCTGGCAGCAGGAATGTCAGCTGAGCTTATGCAACGTCAGAGTGTGTTTATAGTGTATTTATAGGTACTAAAAGCGTACACATGAAGCCTATACATGCAAACACATTTAATGCATTATATAGTAAACTTTAATAACAGCCACACAAAGAATTCATGCTCTGTTCTGCAATACAATTCACTATTAATGTTCCAGTTGTGTCACTTTTCTCTCGCTTACTCTTATTTTTTCTCCTTTATTTTGGCCTCTGGTGTTGAGAACAGTCACATTCTCCTTTGAGCCGCTCAGCATGTGGGCAGGTGAGTCACTGACAAGAATACCAAAAACAGACAGAGAGGGTAGAGGGAGGAGGAGGACAGAGGGAGAGGACAGTTTGGGGGGTCCAGTTAGGAGTTATGGCAGTGAGTATGGGAACCCTGCCTTGTGAGAAACAAAAGTGCAACTCAGACAACTGGCCAGCGTCTCTGTTTATCTTCTGTTTCTTATTCACGTCTGCCTTTTACACTTTTGTTTTCACACTTTTCTCACTTCCTCTCCCCTTAACTGTTAAAATTTCACCTATTTTTCATCCTGAACTTTTTTCCATCAGCTTCATGTTCCCTGAGACTAATTAGCCATCTTTTTCTGTCTCTTTCATTTTGCCCCCATCCACCCCCACACGCACTCCTTCCAGTGAATGAATCCCTTTACAATAATTGCATATGTCTGATAATTATCCAGTGTGCACAGCACTGTAGAAACAGAACAAGTAGAGCAGCATACCATCGCACAACTTTGTATATCTTTTTTGTGGATGAATTTTAAAAAACATTTGAAGACTGAAGTTTGGGCCCACAGTGTACACTCTCACTTAACGATCTGCAGTGTATAAAACAATATTTCAGTGTTGTTTACTTGAATGAGGAAGGTCTTTCTATGCCATCTGACTCTATGGCAGCAATAATTATGCCAGTGATCAGTCTCCAGCCCTCGGGGACTGTCCTGCTCCTGTTTAACACCAGTGTGTTGGCCTACATTCGCTACTAAATCCCATTGTTATTATCATTGAAAATCTAAAGCAGCTTAATGCTGAAGGGTGAGTGCTAAGTGAGGATGATAACATTATATTACACTGACTGTACAAAATATATGGACAATACACCAAGTGACCTAAGGCTCCTCTTTTTTATCTTATTGTTCTCTTAATCATCTTAAAGATTTTAAAAGATGAATCAAGAAGAGAAAACACTATTCAACTGCATTTTGTGGTTTGGCTACATCAGAAAGAGTGCTAATATTTAGCTTAATATTACAATATGTAATCTACTGAGGGATGGATACTTTACTTTACTTTAGTATGCTCCCGTGCAAGTGCAAAAGGGTGGCTGTTGTGTGCATCAAACCACTAATCTTGGCAGCATCCCCATGCTTCATCCATCAAGCTCTGCTGGAACATGTGTTTTTGTTCTCCATGCCACAGAATCATGTTGCTACACCTTTGTCTCTGGTGCCAAGGGTGTGAGGAAATATAAAACCAGTACCTGGTTAGAGAGGGGCAGTGATACTGACATTGTTTCAACCAATCGAGTTTCCTTACTTGCTTACTGTTGTAGGGAGGGGGGAAACACTTTGAATATTGCCACAAAGCGATGATTATTCAGCAACTGTGTGTACCAACTCTTCCTGTGTCTTGAAATGAAAGAAAAGAAAGTCCGATACAGAAGATTAGATTTGTTAGTGAAAACACATCTACAAATACAAGCAGGGATTCTGGCTTGTTGGCAGCTTTCTGAATTGACTGTAGCGTGATGGTGTTATTGAGGTGTCTCTTGCTGTCTGTCACAGTCAACAATGGTGCTGCTCGTTAACGGGATGACACATCTTGTTACTGACTGGCTGCGAATCATTAGCAGTCATCTGAGAATGACAGTTTACCAGCAGAGTAACATAAAACTAAGCAACATACTGTACAATAGAGTAGGTACTGTAAACAGTGTGACCCCAAGACAGCACAAACATAGCAGGCTATTTGTGCACATGATGCCATACAACAAACACCATCTAAAGGTTTTTAACATGGTGATTTATTATTTGTCAGTGACAGAAAATTCACCTTGATCTAGTAAGGCAGAATACATTCATTTGATTTTCAATACCTGCATGATGACAATTAAGAGAAGGAATAGTTTAACTACCCTGTCCCTATCGAAAACAGGTGAAAAATTACATATTTTAGGAGGAGAAATGGCTATATTTAGTTCAGTTATAAAAGCCCGGGATTTCTGTGGTTATATTCTGCCCCAGTTTTTATGCAGAATCACTGGAGAGCCAAAAATCGTAGCAATTGTTCTGGTTCAAATGAGAGAGGGAGATATCCAGCCATCGCCTGCTGTTTGGCATCCACGTCAGGGGCTCAGAGAGGAGAGCTGGCAGACAGCGTGTGTGTGTGTGTGTGTGTGTGTGTGTGTGTGTGTGTGTGTGTGTGTGTGTGTGAGGCACAAGTTGGCTGATTGGCAAGAAGGGGAATTTTGGAGGGGTTCATCTAATGCTCATGCCTTTTCTAGGTCAGAGTCAATCATTAGTCGTTCTTTCAAGTTGAAGACTGACTCCCCATTATAATAATGGAGTCCCAGTGATCAGACACTAATGATCAGTATTGATTCTGCAGAGGGAACGAATTATAAAATGTGTTGGGATTTTTTTTGTCTGTGTGTGTGAGTGTCTGCGTAAGTGCGTATGTGTGAAGGTCGCACTAATCTTATAGTGATTCACACAGTGTAGTCCTTTTTATTGGTGGTCCATCACTTCGGAAACATACCTATTAAACACACTCACACACGTTCCTCACACTCTACATGCACTTTCATCATGTCCCTATGAGCCTGTAAATAAAGAGCATGTGAAGTGTGCAGCCACCAACATGTCACCAAGCCAGCTCTGAAATAACATCTGAAATAACAACCTACGCAGTATTTTACATGTGTTTTGATTTGACAAAGGAGACCCCTTGATAAGTCAAAACATATTCCTCAATGTTTAGTTAAAATATAGCTCAACTTTCTGTGGAATAAACCTGACTGGTGTGTTAAAATATGGCATTTATCTTTTGCCGATTACATCACAGCACAGCCTTAGCATGAACATATGCATTACCTTACTGCTCAAATTATGTAAATTCTGGTATTTTTTAAGCAGAATTGTGGCCATTTTGACTATGGGTCATGCTAACTTTGCACTCTCCTCTGTTGTAGAGATTTAAGAAATGCAGTTCTGGCAAAAAGACATATATCAGGGGAAGCAGCCTGATCTTCCTAAAGCTTTGTAAATAAACTTAAATTTGGCATGCTGTAAATCATTTCAAACACTTGTCTTTGAGTCCAAGCAAAAGTAAGCCTCCTAGTTTAGCTATTGTAGCTAAATGCATAGGAATTTACCTACGGGGCAACCAGCCAGCTAACCAAACTAGCTGATTAGCTCTCTAGTTGGTTGGCCAGCTAGCAACCAATTGGTTGTTCCAATAAATCCATTTACGGCAAGTATGGGTGAGGTTTGCTATGGCAACCAAAGTCACTTATGAAAGGTTAGGAAAAGGCTGCAATCATGGTTAAATATTTAAAATTTCAACATTGTCTGTATAAGAGAGGATATATATATCACACTACTTTATCAGCACTGAATATTGACACTGAACAGCACGTTAATCACGTTAGGAGACAGGTTTGGTTGTTATAGAGGTGCTATAGAGATTATTAAACAATGATCACAATACACACGGCAGCTCGAGCAAAGCACGTCTGAGTGGATAAAGTAACACATGTACCTAATGTAACCTGATGAGTTGATATTAATAAAACAAACATAAACATTTCATTTAAGACATAATACAGTCAGCAGCCATTCACTTTTAAAGACAGCCCTTAAATGTCCAAGCTAATGTTATGTGAAAAAAGAAAAGAAAAAAAGAACATTTTATTCTGCCACCTCTGATATAAACAAGGCCAAAAAAGAGATCACACAGCACATTGTAGCTGCCAGAAATCTTACATGGAGCAAAGTTACATGAAACACATGCTGCTTCTGTCAGTTCACAGCTGAGTTGTGCATACAGTATGATTCTGTAACCTTCTGCCAATTCATTTTCTCTCAATAGTGAACAAACACATTTGGATTATAGAAATCCTTTTTGAATTACAAAATCTTCTGCCTTGTTGCTCTACGAAATAAATGGATCCATAAATATTTGGGAGACCTCAACATTTTGTCGCCACACTGCGCCCTTGGTTCTTAATCATCCTTATCTCTTGTCTCTGTTCTGCTTTGTTTTCTTAAATTAGAGAGTGAACAGAGCCAAAACCCAGCAGGGAGGCTGGGGAATAAAGACAGAGGGAAGAGGAGAGGAGAGGAGATAAGAGGAAAGGAGAAAGGCTGGACTACAGGCCAATGAATGTGGAGCTTTAGGCTTGAATGATTGGAATGGGACACAGACGGATTAGGCATTTAGCAACAAGAAAGGAGAGTAGAGCGACGAGAGGGAAGACATGGCAAGGGAGGGGGGGGGGTCACCCAATACTGAAAATATCCATGTGTGAGAAAAAGGAGAGGCAGAGAAAGCGAGAGATGGGAAAACAAGATCACCACCACTTGCTGCACTAATATTCTAACTTCCAAAAGTGGAAATGGTCAATCTGGAAACCAACACCATTGGTGCTTTCTGTCTGTCCGTCACACAGACAAGAATTAAAACACTCCCTCCAGCCTCCATGTGTTTTGTCACCATGGTGTTAGAAGATGTCAACACAGTCTAATGCGGCAAGACAGATGCTGGCTATTAGCATTACGGCCAGATCAGGTGACACAACTCTAAGCTGGGGGTCGTTATGAGCATCGTGACTCCTGTGACACACAATGCTCACAAATGAAACGATAGGACAGGAGGGGAACCGCTTGTCATCAGACAGCACTGATGGTCCAGCCCAAAAATACTTGAATAATCAATCAGCGTACATGCACACACCAAGTGTACTTACTGTATGTTACACACACATTTTTTGATCGCAGTGTTAATGATGTGTGTGTGTGTGTTTGTGTGTGTGTGTAGGAGTGGGTAAGCACTTCTTAGATGAATTTGTCCATGGAGCCAAATGATTTTGAGCATCAACAAGCAGCTCTGTACAACACATTAGGCCTTCAATCTGTTTGCACTGTGACAAGTGGGGCTGCATGGGTGCAATTTAAGCTCTCTCTCTCTCTCTCTCTCTCTCTCACACACTCACACACACACACACACTTACTGACACTCTCACATGACTTAACTGACCTGTAGGGCATGCCAGTCTTTTGTGCGACTGTGTCCTCTTTGCCCAGACCAAACATTTTCAGGTACCAGGTGGTCTCCATCTCTCTGATCAGTGCCGCCTTGTGTCTGTGCTGCCCCCCCTGCTTCCCGGATGTGGAGCCGCGCTTGGCATCCTGGGAGTTACTGCGGTGGGCTCTCGTCCCGCTGAGAGAGGCAACCGATTGTTTGCGGTGTATGTTGTGTGGCGGGTGCCCAGCACCGGGCCCCCCGACCCGGGCGGCAAACATGGCCCCAGAGGGTGTCCCCTCCCCTCAAGGGCAGAGTTCAGAGAGCAAGGTTGAAGAGTAGGAGCTTCAGGTTTCCAAGTGTTTCTTTCCTCTCCTCCTCCTGACTGATCACTCCAGCTTCAGAGAGTGATGCATGTCTAAGAAAAGCTTGTTTTGACCCTTGACTCTCTACTTTTTGGCCATCTTCTGCACTTCTCAAACTCTCTACATTCAGTACTTCCTGAATTTTGTTTTCAAGTCCGTTTCCTATCTGAGTTATTTTTCTCCTCTGTCTTTCTGTCTGTCTGTCTGTCTGTCTGTCTGTCTGTCTGTCTGTCTCTGTCTTTCTGTCTGTCTGTGCAGTGTGCTCTCTGGTCTCTTATAGCCTCATCCAGCCTGAAACAGGATCCTGGTTTCCTTGTCTCGTCACCACCTGCCCTGGCCTAAAAGGACGGAGCCAAACATGCGAGGGTGGCGACAATGCGTACACATTCTCACACACACACACACAGACATACAATCCACACTGACAAACTGTAAAGTGTAGGTAGTACAGTGAAAATAAAAAATATGCTATAAACACAGCGAAAATAGTTTGAAGCAGAGCTATTAACAATTATTAACACACACCGCATGTACACTGGCACCCACATATTGTTTCTTTTTATCTTCAGGGTTGGTACCAGGGACAACTCTATTTTTACACATTTCTCCTCGAATGAATTTCAGAGTATTGGTGTCTTAACACCATTCCTTGTGTCATAAGACTCCAGGCTGGTGCGGGAAAAACACAAATTTACACCTCTGCCAGCCAAAACAATGTGGAAAAATAAACATTTAGCTGCAACACACATCAAAATATGTGAGCACAGACTCTATGTTAAATATTTGTAGTATTTCAGACTTTGCCACCTTTGCCAAAACAACACAATTGTAGTATGTATGTCATAGCACAGCGCTGCAGCCTAGCAGAATATATATTTACATGTAAATTCACATATAGAGGTTTTGTGTTTCACTATGTTTCCATTTGTGTGTGTTTGTTTTGCTGGAAGTTCAAAGTCACACAGAAATACCAGACAGCCTTTATAAATTCCCTCCTGGCAACTTTCAAACAGACTTTCAATTCTTCCTCTGGAAAGTTTTTCAGACCACAGATGTGCACAACCACGTATAAACTTTATTTTTTTGGCCTGAATCCACCAGAGATAGGGGCACAAAACAGCAAAGCAGCAGTGTGCAAAGCAGATGAAAGTATATTAACTGAAGGTGAGTGAAAGGACCCAGGAGACACACGCATTCAATCATCGTTTGTGTGGTGGAGAGGGATTGCATGCTGATGAGATGCAAATTCATGTTCAGGTACTGCAGGAGAGCAGGGGGCCAATGTGGCCCCTTACCACCTGACACAAGTTTAGTCAAATACACGGAGGAGTTCAAAGTCAGTCTGTTATCAGGAAAAGAGAAGGACGGGTAAAGAAGGAAGGAGAGAGCCAGAGAGAGAATTTGGACCCAGCGTGGAGTTCATTTATTATAAAAGCTGGCTAAAGTGCTGGCTCACACAGGATTGTTGGAGCCGAAACAGGGAGCACTACATTTTAATTCATTAAAATCTTATCATTAAAATTAAAAACATTAAAACAAACTGCTTGAATTTAATGTGAGCAGATCAAGTCAATCATATAAAATAAAGGTTTGATTACACATTTGTAATGTTCAACTGCAAAGATGACTGAAATGTCAGACATAGAACTTGTGGAAGCTCATAATTCACTCACTAAAGTTAGTGAATAAGAAGATCCTGAAAGATTCAGAAATCTGGACAGAAAACCCCTTAGTTACTGTTGCTAAGCCTGCCAGGCTTTGAGTTTTAAGCTAGTTTAATGCTATCTACGCTGATGATACTGGCAGATTAACAACTCAAAATGTTTATACTATTTTAGAACAATAGATCCTTGATTTCAGACAGAGACAGACCAAAGCAGCGGCAGCAAATTTAATCAGCTGTAGCTAGCTAATTAAGCGATGTCTCCTGCTAAATTTTTAGAGCTTCCACTTGACTCGCTTCAAGGCCAGAATCTTGTAAACGGGGCCTTAAATATGCACTTGATGGCCACATGCATGATATTGTTTAAATCTGCAGGTCCCAGGCAAAACGACAGCATCATCACCAGCAGACGATACAAGACACAGAAATAAGGAAGCATTGTTCTTGTATTGTGGTGTAGAGCTAGTCAGTATTATAAGTATGATAAGGAAAAGATGTAAAATCATTCATTCAAACATACTTGTTTGTATTTTGAAACAATAAGGCCGTGTTTTTAACATTACATGGCTTTTAGAAAGAGGACTAATCGATGGCTTTGGCTAACGTAACTCTGTCTAAGCGCAGGACAGAGCTGCTGACATTAACTAAAACTTTGATGGCATCCATGAGCGGCTTCCACACAGTGGGGAAATACTATGAAGTGGATGTGCTAGTCATTAACAGTGCTTTTTTTTGGTGATAGACGTGAGTGTATTCGTCCATTAAATGGCTGCGTGTGGTCAAGCTGTGTGGTGTGAGGATCTCCCTGATATCTAAGCAGATACCCAGAGATGTTGGTGTCCTCAGAGGTCAAGTGAATAGATCAGCGATGGAGTGTCAGCCCTGAATTATTCAGCCGGGTAATGAGACCCTGATAGCTCACTGGATGTGTCTGAGGGGCCTGGAGGCGGGGTGAAGGTTGGGGTCAGTGCTGACTGTACAGTGTGAAGGGATGGAGGACAGACCGCTGTCTGTGTCTGTGTTCAGCAGATAATTTGTTTTGGAAATTTGCTGAACTTCTGCAGTCTGTTGCAGGGCTGTGCAGTGTCTTTTAAGACCATGTCACGTAAAGCTACCCCTTGGGCAATATTATAATAAATACCTTGAAATATTAGAAATATATCACCTGTCAGAGATTTTGCCATACTATTTATACCAAGGTAGCTGTCCCGTCAATATCTCTGGTTCTATTAGGCATTGCAGGCAATGTGGCACGTCAGATTTGCCATAAAGGTGGACTACTTTTGGGATTTTAGCATCACTGTGATTGAAGTACCTTAAATTGTACACTATTTAATTCAATAACAAAAAAGACATTCCCATCTCATTATTCTATCTACAGTATAAATGTTTTCTCAATTGTGTTATCAGAAAATGTAGTACATTAAAATACACCAATATCATGATATAAAATGATCATGATATTGGTGTATGGGGTGATAGATCAAATAAGTAACATTATTATTAGTAGTAGTAGTATTAGTAGTAGTATTCTGTGTTAGTTTGACAGGATCTTGCATGCCTCAGAGCTTGAACACTTTCCAGTGTAAGGGGTTAATTTCCCACTCGGTTATTTGCAGTGTACTGACTGTAGGTCTCTTTGGGTAAAACAGCCTATGGTATATTTTACATGGCACACACAGGCCTGCAGACAGCACTTCGACTGGATGACCTGTTGGCCCTCAAGATCGCTGCCTGAGGAGATTCGTCACACAAAGTGAATCCAATCTGACTTCTCTGTAATGTCATCGTCACTAAGAGAGAAATTCTAGCATGGACAAAATCAGTCATTCAAGTCCTTTATCCTGAACCCCTACGGAGACGCAAACTGATACAGTGTACAACGCAAGCACACACTCCACGGGCATACACACACACACAGACACACAGGCGTGCGTGGTACACCCTACTCTTTCTCTTAATATGTTACTGTAGATATGGCTCGATTAGTCTAATTATCACTGGCAGTTTGCCTGGTGTGGTGACAAGCTTTGTCTTTATCAGTGATGTAGTACAGTCACAGGTCAAGACAGTGCAGATGTACTGTGCAGTACTACAGTAATACAGCGAAGCTGCACACAGTAGAGGTGGGTGTACCTACCTACAGTGGTATTAGGTTGCATTATGCAGTTTTATTTACATAAAGTCAATTTATGACACTGGTGTTAAGTATATGTTGCATGAGGTTCTGCCTTTAGGATTGTTCTAATCAGCTTTAAAGTTTACAGCATCCATTCACTTACTTAGCGACAAGGCCTTTTTTAGAGGTTACGGACGGGCTGCACATATGTCAATTGTATAATATAGTTTTAACACACGACCTAGACACAACCTCTTAACTTCAAGGTCACCACTAGGCAAAGGCCTGAATGCCTCAGTGTCATTGTGCCTGGTAACGTAAAACACTTATTTATTTAATTTCTATGTACTTTCAAGCGTGTGGATGTTCTCTATCAGGTGAGAGTGACTTTTCTACTTATCAGCAACATACAGACACAAACACACACACAATCAAATATTCCAGTAAAATAGGAAACTCTATATCTCTGTCTGTACTAAAGCATGATAAATCCCTACACAGGCATTTTTTATCTGACCTTATCCTGCACAGCCTCTATGCTGTTTTTTTATTTTTATAACAAAACCCCTTTAAATCTTTTATATATTGGATGTACAGCAAGCATATTTTACTCCTGCATATATTCTAGCAGCTGAGTGAAATTATTTTAACCTGAAATCTTCCATGAATAATACCATTATTTTTTCTCACTTTTCATTAAATATTTTTCTCACATGCTCAGCAGAGTTTACTTACCTTTATGGGCACACATACGTAGTATTATATCATGAAAATTGAATCTTTTTGAGCCATGAATGAAAGTCATTCTACAAATGTTCCCCGTTCATTTGGCACAAAAGTAACAAAAGAAAGGGTTACAAAAAGACAGAAAGAGGAAAAACAGAGGGATAGAAGTGGTAACAGAGACTCAGTGGGTTTATAATTAGTGCGGATGCCTGAGAGAGAGACCGTGGAGGAATGGTGAGAGGGTGATGAAGGATAGAGATGAGAGTGGGAAACTTGGTGGCATCAGAGAGGTAAAACAGAGACACATGCATACACAACCACAGGCACCAGACTATATGGAGCATAAAGCAGCAGCTGCTCCTTCCACTATTAAATTATGAGGAACAAACTTGAGCCTCTGCACCTCTCTTCAGTCTCCATTTTCACCCACAATCTGCTCAGTTATTGGATGAAGTTTTTCATTTAAAGAGTAGCAGCCATGCAATTATCCTTTAATGAGAAATTACTGCAATTACGTTTTTCTTAGCTATCTCCATATTTATTACTGTTACATATTAAAGCTCCTTTAACCTTTCACATATTGACACACAGAACTAGTGGGGCATGACAAAGGGGGTAGTTTCATATATCTAACAATGCCCTAGTTGTGGTCTTTCGGCTCTCACATCATGAAAACTAAAAATCTACATTTTTTGCATTGTCTTTGGATGGCATCGCTGCTGTCAGGTAAGTTCTTCACCTCTGCAAGATGTCAGTTGTTGAGAAATTCAGAAAACATGAATTTTAGCTGTGAAAAGTTTTTTTTAAACTTTTCACAGCTAAAATTCATTGACGTTTTTTATGCAGGTGTTTTTTTTTCACTCCACAGCAAAAAAAACTTTATATATGGTTACTGACAGTTTATTCCTCCCCTTAATCTCTACGTCTCTGCACTGACAAGAACAATATGGTAATCTTCTTTTTATCTCTTTGTAGTCAGATTAATACTCGTCTGTATGTCACAGAAATCTCATTATTCATTGAGGACTTACATAACACAACAAGGTATGTATCAGGGAAAATGGAAAATAAACGTCTTCAGAGCAGAGAATTTATCTCTGTGAATCAGACTAAACCGAGAATAAATAAAGTTTTGTCATGTGTCATGTGTCGCGCGCACACACACACACACTTTGTGACTCATCAGGAGCTCGAAGCATCCTTTACACTCTTGAGCTGCTGAGTGTAAGGTATAATTTTCACATGAAGAATAGAACTAAAATGTCCCCTGGAAACTATTCTTAAGTGACTGGTCTGAGGATGATGAGAGGTCCTTGATAGTGTTTACTGTTTACAGCGATCTGCCTGTGATACCAGCGTGGATGACCTTAGCTGGAGCTCTGTGAGCCGGAATAAGCAGGTGAAGACATTTCTTTGACAGGGTCCTTATAAGGAAGCGTTTGTTTGCTGTATGTACTTTTTTTATGTCCATTCAATCATTTGATTTCTCAATTATGCAGATGGGTGACAAACAAAGGTCACTGAATGGTTTGATAAGTATGAAAATGTGAATCATGCTCTATGACATTCACAGTCAACAGACTTCAACCCAGATGAACTCCGGTGAGAGAGTCTGGAGTGACATGTTAGACAGCGTCTCCACCTCCATCATCAAAACACCAAATGAGGGAGTATCTCTTGGAAGAAATGCGTGACTGCTAAGTATGGGTCGGTCCCCAGACTGGCAGAATAATATCTGGGTTGGGAAAGTGAAAGAGCAGCGCTTTCCCCTCCCTCATTACCAC
Organism: Macquaria australasica; assembly: GCA_005408345.1. NCBI lineage: Eukaryota > Metazoa > Chordata > Actinopteri > Centrarchiformes > Percichthyidae > Macquaria > Macquaria australasica. Next base: position 1,121,426 of record SEMN01000109.1, read on the forward strand.
CACTGAGGGGCCCTTGAGCAAGCCCCTTAACCCAAACTGATCCAGGGGAAACTGCTCAGTAGAGCTGTGAAGTCCGAATCACTTTGCTGATTCGAATTATTTCGTTCACTTCAGTTCAAAGATTCATAGTCACTGACTATGTAGTTCCTTCCCTTTTTTTCATTAAGCTAAGTGGTCGCATCACAGTTCAAAGGCACCTCAGTACGTACGTCAGTAAGTGAACGCATCACCTCTCATAAGCTCACTACTGATTCTGTTAGTCTGTTGCTAGTTCAAGCTGTTACACTTTCAGCCTATACAAGTACAATCTATAAGGTTAATCGCTCAGCAGCCTGTTATTTAAGACACCTCATGATTGTTTCCGTGGCTTTCGCTGCCATTTAATAGGCTTTTAACGAGGACGTTTCTGTGTATCACTCCTCATAGGTGAGCTCTCAGTCACCTGTGAGGAGCTCCACTGTTAAAAGCTACTGATTAGGTCAGCGACAATGATGATTCAGTGTAGTCAGTTCAGTTTAAATACTTGTTGTGTTACAGATTTGTTCGTATATGTACTAAATGCCTTTACTGCTCGGTGGCCAGTGGATCAGACTGGGCAGCTTCCAGGTGGGAATATGTGTAAATGGGTGAGCGTGATCAGGGGAAAAGAGAGCCTGGATCTCAGTTAAACTTCCTTGAATAAATAAAGGTTCAAATAAAATCTATGCTGTTCTGCAGACATTATGTTGGTTTTTTCCTTAATATGACACTTATCTTATTACTGATCTATGTTAATATGGGGCCCTAATGTGAAACATGTCCAAGACTTCCAGTAGCAGCATTAGTTAGCATCCCTCTTCTGCTGGTATATGGTAATGATTCTATAAATTATTTTGAGTGACTACCCCTGCACACACACACGCACACACACACACACAAACACTACAGTGATTAATCACAAGACCATGACAATCTCTCTGATGATTAGCGAGGCTCCTCGTCTGCATCTCTTGATAGCTTCTGTCTCCAGCAATTAAAAGTTGATCGATTCCTCTTCTTCCGTTCAATAGCGGACTATCAACACCCTTCAATAAACACAGCTCAGTTCAGAGATGTTAGCCGGCTGGGGATTCGGAAAAGAAACAAATGACATTAGCTCTTTGGCTCATTTGGATCGTGTCACACTCACTTAGTTCTTTATCAATCACATGGAGACTGAGGAAGAGAAATGAAAGATGTAAAGTCCTTCAAGCATATAATGTGGATAATCTCGAAATGAATCACAACAGTGGCCTGGAAGCGACGCAGGCTAATTTAGTGTACAGCGTTCCCTGAGCAGTGTAGGAAGAAAATCCCTATAGGTGTGATGATGAGTGAGATGTGTGTGTTCAAAATAGATACAGTTACATTTTCTTATTTAAAGCACACACGTGTCATGAAGGAACACATTTCACTATGTTGCACTTGGAGCTGCGATGAGAGACAAAGAAAAAATAAAGATATCAAAACACAGGAAATTACAAGGTAAACTGTAAACGGAGCCTGTTGACTTTATAAAGTGTTAACTGAAAATAACTCATTAGTGCATGCATGGAGACACACATGCAACATAAAATCAACACACACACACATGCTGTGATGCCTGTGCGCGCATTACGTCTTGATTTAGCACTACTGTTCCTGTCCACTCTCGTCAGCTGACAATAAATTATAAACACATTCCTTCACGCTCTGTCACCAGGAGAATTTATTAGCGTCCACAACGACAACTTTGGTTGGACACAGTTCACAGCTTCAGATTCCTGGAAAGCCACGTGCTCATGAGTGAGAGCACACCCACACCGACTGTAGCCACAATACACAGACAGAGTAAAAAGAAAAAAAGCCACCTACATTTACACAAAACAGCATCTCCAGCACACAAACACATACATGGATACTAGATAGCAGGGTCGGCTGCCCACTAATGCAGCATTTAAAAAAAAATGTATATAGAAAATTATGAAAATATTATACGTGATGCATGAAATAACCCAACATATTGCTTCATTGTCTTTTGCAATATGAGGTTAACAAAGCTCACCATGATTTATGAGGCAGTCAACACACCCACACACATTAATATCACGAGTCTCTTTGCCCTGTTAGTGTTCAGTAAAGCACTATTATTATTTACTGTTTTCCTCTTACCTTGTCAGCTTTTCAACTCCAAGTCATGCATCACATGTATTCCAGCAAAAGCCGTCTTATTTCAAAAATTCAAAGTTTCGTGGATCACTTCCTACACTCTGTGGGAAAAAGCAGAAACATGAGAAGATAATCTTTATATCAAGTCTTTCCCACATGTAAAAGGCTATTCAGAGAACAATAAATAACAGAATCTTGTTTATACGTGCGGTCAATGTAATACATATTTCCGCCTATTAAAATATTATTTATTTTTTCTGTAATCCATCCATCCATCTATAAACTAACTTTTATGTCTGTGTAAGAGTTGTTGTGGTAGCAGAGTCAGCAGAGCAACGAAGATGTTTATTTCTTCAGCAGCTCCCTCTGCTGGATCACTCTGGCCACCTTACAGATATATCTCTACCCTGTCCTGGCTCGTCCTCCCAGTCCACTGTACCTTGAGCATCAGGGACGTCCTTTTCCACCAGAAGAACCATAGCAAGTTTCTGTGTGGCGGAGCAGCAGCTTGACTCTGAGCTCCTGCTGTATTACTGACATACAGATCGTGTCCTGGAGAATGAAAACGTACCTGCAACTTCTCCTACTTGCCTCCAAGCTAGGGTTAGGGTTGCTTTAACAAGAAAAACAAGCATTATAGTGACTGAAAATAACTTTTATTATATTAATAGGAAATGTATTATGCTAACAGTTACACTCATTTGTATCACATTGACAGGTTATTATGGCAATAGAAAGTTAAGTTTGCAGTGTAAACATTTTATACAAATATGTTGATAGGAACAACATAAGCTAAATGCCTGTAATTTTATTAATTGTCAGATGTGTGTTTGAAATTGATTTGCAACTAGAAGTACAGCAGTACAATATCTGAGGTAAAATGTTGCCTTAATTTTAATTCCACTACCACAACTGCAACAACAGCAGCGTCTTGTACTTGTTAAAATATGTTTTAGCAGGACTTACAGACATCATAGTAAAGCAAGTAAAGTCAAAAAGACCCCTCAATTTTATTTCCTGAAATAGTAATGTTTTTGAAAAAGTTATTTAGTAATCGTTGAGGTAGCAGTTTTCTCTCCTCATTGTTTATTGAAATCAACCGTATCTAACGCATGTGAAGGTACAGTTGACTTGGGCTTGACACACACAACTAATATTTAGTAAATAATATATTTTGTCTGTTATTTATAGACCACACATGATGACTGTTAAATATATGTGAATAACAAGACTAGGAACCCTAATCAGCTGGACTAGTAGCCCAATGAAGCAGTGGCACATCTGCCATCTACATTATTTTACGATTTCAGTATTGTTGTTCAGATCAGTTCTTAGCACTACTCCACTAATCATCAAAAGAAGTGGATGCAATCGTAGCATTGACCTCAGTAGCAGCTGTAGCGAATGAGGCTGAGGTCCCGGTCGAGGTCCCATCACGTGGTTTGGCGCGGGGCCTCATCATCTCCTCTGTGTTGCGTTCAGGTTTGACCAAAAGAACGTAACACTTGGGCAGGAAGATGCAGGTCAGCAGGCCGAAGCTGGAAGCCAGGATGGCAAAAATCTGGACAGCAACCATGAACTTGCCGCGTGTGCTGAGGTAAGCCGGGACAAAGGAGATCCACACGATGAAGAAGACCAACATGCCAAAGGTCACACTCTTCGCCTCACTGGAAGACAGAGTAAGAAACATTCATCATGCCTCTGAAGTGTGAAGAGAAATGTTCTTTACACCAACGTGGCTCAACAAGAGAAAGATGAATGCCCCAAATCTCAAAGGTTGGTTGAAAAAAAGTGTAAATTAAATTAGAAAAGTTATTTACAAATGTGATGCTCTGACACTCACTGACATTTTACAGATAAATACCAGCGTTTCTGTGTGTTTGTGCCAGCTGTCTAATATAACCTAATTCCTGCTGATGTCCGCACACAGCCAGGAGATGAGGAAGTGTAAATGGAAGAGAAATAATCCCTCTGAACATGTTGCCCTACAATTTTACTGTCACATTCATGTTTTCTAATGTGGAGACATATTTTTTTCTTACAAAAGTCAATTTCAAGATCAGTTTTAATACTGATTTACATACGGAAGACATTATAAAATGTTTGGGGTATATTTAAACCAGACCTAAAATGAATGAGTTATAACTATAATGCAGAAATATTATATTATAGAGTATTGTTTATTTCCGCTGTGTCCATTTAGTTTTAGTTACTGCCATGATATTAACTGCTATGCCAAATGTTCCTCTGTTTTCCCTGAAACCTTGTTTCCTACCTGAAGTGGTCCTCCAATTTGCGGGCTATGAAGGCAAAGACGAAGGCCAGCAGAGCCAGCAGAATGTCATAGGCGAATACACAACAGATGAAGACCACAGAGCCTTCGTCGCACTCAAGGATGATCTTTATGTTCTGGGCAGAGGTGTTCTTGATCGGGTGTGGAGGGAGGACGATGAGCCACACTGTGCACGCTATGGCCTGGGTAGGGGAATGATAATGTCAGAGATATTACAGGATCAGGATGATCATCTTATCAAACATGAAGACGGCAGGGTGAGTTGCACGTTTTTTTTCAATGTATTTACCTGTATTAATGTTGCCACAGCAGCTATCGCCCTCTGGTGGGCACAGGTGAGAGTGTCAACTTCAGGGTTGGCACAGGCATTGACGTCAATGTTGTTATTTGTGTTGGTTACAATGACATCAGGACTGCCGCCGTTGGCTGCCGCTTCAGCTGCGGCCTTTGCAGCTTTGGCAGCTGCTTTGTTTCTGACACGGACCGCTTTCAGAGCCTGAGCTCTCATCATCAACACCGCTGCCTTACCTGCAGTAAAGACACATCCGAATGTCACCTTGTACATTGATTTTGATACTGCTGTCTTCACCAAGGCACCTAAAAGGATGAATAAACTCAAGAGAAGGTACTTTCATTTCTACTGGCAACTATAAAATCCCAGATAGTACAGTAACAGACTTACTGTGCACTACAGAGCACCACTGCCAGGTTTTCAGTGTATATACACACAGTAACACACACATGCAGTACAAGTGTACCCACCCATGATAGAGGAAAGGCAGAGAGCAAAGCCCAGAGCCAGGCCTACTTGGCTGGTCATGCAGCTCCAGTGCTGAGGCTCTCCGAGGAAGACTATGGAGCAGAGGAAGGTCACCACCAGCGAGAAGAGCAGTGAGAAACTCAACAGAGCATCATTGGCTTTCACCAGAGGTGTGCCAATGTGCACAACAAACACCACCTGGAAGAAGAAGAAGAAGAAGAACAGTGAAACACACCGTTTGACGTTTTAGCTCCTTACTCTCCACGACAAGAGATCTGTTGGCATCACCAGGAGGTATGTTTTCCCTGTGTGGGTCTCACCCCGACAGCGATGGTGACTAGAGCTCCGACGGCCGAGATGACGATGAGAGTGATCCCCAGTGGCTCTCCAAAGGCCAGGAACTCGATGATTTTTGGTACGCAGGTATCATGAGCATCATTGGACCAGTCGTCTTCACTGCACAGGATACATTCACGAGCATCTGTCGGAGAGGGAGGGAGAGAGGGAGGGGGCGATAAGAGGGCAGCAGGATCATGTTTATCTAAAGTTGTTAGACTGATGGCGGTTGTCCCTTGAAACAGCCAACTGTATGTTGGCACAAGTTATGCTGGTTTTAAAGGCATGGTTGTTGTTTGTTTCAACTCTGACTTGAAACTGTCAAGGAATTAAGAGTAAAAGACACAGTAGATGCAAATGTCCTCTGAAACATGACAGGATTTATCAGCCCAAATAAGATCTGATCTGGCACCATTTCAGTGTGACGTGACAATGACTAATAGCTGTTTTTGCTTTTTTAGTGTCTTATTTGCTCACTGTAGTGATTGTCAATTTTTTCAGTAATGTGTGCTAAACCTTTATAAGATGTCGTTATCCCATTACTTTATTTTTGCCTGTTTTATAATTAGAATGATTTCCAAATAGGATTATAAATCTGCATTTTGGACAGATATCAATATGCCACAACTAACTTGAATTTAAGATAAGTAGTTTCATGCTGTTAAGAAATGTTGGGTAATTAAATAAAACTAAGATATGGCTAACAGCCCACTTGTCTTGAATGTCTTTTGGCTGTTTTTTAATTAAAATAAGATTGACTCACTTTATTCCCTAAGGTTTATATTTCAGTAGTAAGTTCAGACTTGTCAGGAAGACATCGTCACGTCTATAAAGGTGCAGTTTGAAAGCTGTATACTGACTAGTTGTGTTGCTGATCTCTCCATCGGCACACGGGATGCAGTCAAAGCAGCAGACTGGCTCTCCCTGCCGGATTCCCTTCCTGGTGCCCGGCTGGCAGTTCTCGCTGCACACTGACCGAGGAGGCTGCAACACATACACAGATTCATAGAGACACACATGCATACACACACTCACAAGTACAGACAAGGTGCACTTGGACACTATGTACTGTAATATATACTATGAATCAAAATCTAGAAGAGTGTGGTTAAACAATATGCCACTGACCTCCAGCATTTCATTGTTCCACACAATGGAGTCATTCATTATGGTCATCCTGTCCAATGAGGCTGCTGAGCCATTGTAGTGTCCCACAGTGACGTAGGATATCTCCCCATTACTATTGAACTGCCAGTTAATGATGTCATAGAAGCCTTCTACATCCCCTTCATTGAAGTAGATCTCTTCGCCCGTGTTCGGCACTTTGAAACGCACGTTCTTCATGTAGTACATCAGCTACGGAAGAGACAGATGGAGCAACATCTGAGTCAAACACAGGTATATAAAAACAGTTTTACTCACACACACACACACACACACACACACACACACACACACACACAGCTTACCTGCCATGGCTCAAAGTTGGTGATGTTAGCACAGTTGTTCCCGTTGAATGGCCCATGTCCCTCTTCACAGTGCTCCAGGTTGTGCAAGGCGTGGGCCACAGCGTACACGGCTTTGTACACACTGTGAGGAGGCATCTTCATCATCATCATTATCAGTCACACCATCATCCACATTTCCATTGGTATGAATTTAGCATTAAAGGATTACTTCACCCAAATCACAAAAAGAGAAACATATTTTCACTAAATAGGTCTATCTTGTTTCAGTTATTTTGTGATGTACGATGGAGGTGGAGTTTGTTTGTGGTGCTCAAAGCAACGCCAAAACCAGCAGGTCTTTTTCAGAAATAATGTCTCAATTACTCTGGAACTACTTTCTATCAAAGATCAAAGAAATAGTCCCTATGAAAACAGTTCACAGTGCATGGTGTGGAGTATCCAGGACCGTGTCTCTGGAGAGATACATCGCTGTTTTTCAGATGTAATTTTTAATCGCTTTGTGCAGCCCAAATGAGATTCTATTCACCTCCATTGTATTCGAGTGGCAGAAGCTTCACAATTTCACAGGCAGGTATCTCAAAATCTCCGCACATAAAACCAAAACTCCAAAACTCCATGGCCAGACACTACTTTTTGTAATTTGGGTGAACTGACCCTCTAATGGCGGTATGTTCTTGGTGGTGGAGGTGATAGGTGTTGTAGAGGCAATTTGACATTACTAGAATCAGTAGTAGTAGTAGTAGCAAGATGAGCATTGAGAACTGACCTGTAAGTTATTCGTAACTGGGAAACATCAGAGAAGGTGTTATTGAGCTGTGCCAGAGACTCACTCCCTGTACACAGCCCATCAGGGACCCCCTTCACTGTCCTGGGCAGTGTGCCGTTAATGTCCATGGCCCTCTGTTTGGCCTGCCTCACAGCTCTGCCATAGTCCAATGTGCAGTTAAACAACTATAAGACAAAAATAAGGTCACAAACTTTACTTTCTCTAGATTTGAGTGGCATCTGTATGACTTCTACAAATTACCCCTAGTGGGATTAATAAAGTTGTTTGTATTGTACTGTATTCTAATGTTGCTTCTGAATCATGACATTGCATTTTAGTCAAAATCTATTTTTGCATGTGGCTAATAGATGTGAGGAGACAGATCAATAGTCCCCAACTCATCACCCCAAGCTCCCCTGGCCAGTTAGTCAGCCTAATAAACACACCGTCTCCCAGAATTCCTCAGTGAGCGGGTCAGCATAGGGATCAAGATCCAGTAGATGGCGCTGAAGACCAGGGATGTCAGCCCTTTTTATCCCAAAGCCCAGAGTACCACCCAGCAATGAGCTCACCTGGATAAAAACAAGCACATTATCAACTTCAGCTCAAATTGTGATTGTGTGGTTAGGAGCCTCTGGAACACCTGTAACTGCTTCATTTCTGTTTAAACATCAGTCAATCAACCAGCGAGCTTTCACTCCTTACTGAGCACTCACCCCGGGCTGGTTGATGAGAGCGGAGGTGATCCAGGCCTCGCTACCGATCCAGGTGCGGTTGGTCACATTGTGCCGGAGCAGCTCAATGACAAGAGGACTGAGGTCCACGTCTGATGAGAAGACCACAATGATCTTGGCCGTGGCCTTAACTACAGTTTGAACAATACGCTGGATGCGCTCTGGGGAACTCACCTGACGTTAATAAAAAACAATGTTCATTTTTCAACAGGAATGAATTGTAATGCATCTCTAGAAAAGACAGGTGTGACATTATGTGATGTGGTAAAAATGTGGTGGGACAGTGAAATATTGACTGGAAATATTGACTGAAAGGATGAACTGATTACTTTGGGCAGAGTTTCAGAGAAGGAGATGCAGACACCAGCTTCCTCCACCTTCTCCTTGAAGTCTTTGATGCCATACTTGCCGTAATCATCATCGGCAGCTATGGTGCCCACCCAAGTCCAGCCGAAGTGTAGCACCAGCTGGGCTATAGCTGCAGACTGGTGCCTGTCATTGGGAATGGTCCTCAGGAAGGTGGGGAACTGGAACTTACTTTCCAGGGCGGAGCAAGATGAACAATAGCTGACCTAAAGATGACAGAGGAAAGGAGATGCACAAGGGTTTCTTGGAATTTTGTAATGAACTTGTTCTCTCCGTCTGTTCGTTTTCCTTGTCTTTCTCTACCTTTATGTAACTCACCACTAGCCTACCTGTGGGAAGTGATAAAGTCCAAGTATCCTGGCAGTGGCAATGGACAGATCGGAGCCCCCAGCACCCACAAGAGCAGCCAGAGGCGCCCCAGTCCCGCAGCGGTAGTTGGGTACGGCCTCATCTTGGCCCGTCAGGTAAGTGAGGGTGCCCTCCACGGCCTTGGAGATGGTGAAGCAGGAGTCGTAGATGACGTAGCCCAGATCGGTGTTGGGCAGCAGGTCGTTCCTCTTGTTAATTTCGTTGATGGCAAACAGCATGGTCTGGGTCCAGCGGAAGGTACGGAAGTTAAACCTGGAGGATGATGGGAGAGGGACGACATAACAGCATGTTTTACAAGCCCATCTTTTGTCCTTTATAGCCTCAACACACAGTGCAAAAGCTCATGTTTAGCTGTTGAAGATTTCATATGTGAATTAGAAAGAAAGAAAAACTCAGATCCACATTCAGTATATGTGCAGACTATTTTAGCCTTTTGAAGTTATTACCTAAATTACCCACAAGAGGACAGTTCACTGACTTGCTGATTATTGTTGCATACCACACTGTAAAGGCCTGTCTCCATAATAATATGGACTGCTGTGGCTAATTGGCCCCAGAGGTGCTGCCCTGCTCTGTCTTGATTTCTGTAGTAAAAATCATGAGGTTAAGAGATCTCAGAAGTACACTGAGTGGTTGAAACATATAATTAAGTCACTCAAGTAAAATTATTTCTCATTTAAGGGCTAAAATACGAAATAATTAAACTTTAATTGGCCTGTGAGATTATCTGTGATTAGTGTAATAGAGCTAAAAGAGACTAAGCCAGCACAGTCACAATGATGAAAAAAGACATATGCACAGGTCACAGATTGCTCAACTCACCCCTCACACCCCGAGGAGACAGGCACCCTTGAAGTGTTGCCATCAGTGGCAGCGATACGCTTGTGAACAGGAAACATGCCTCCAATAACGACCTTCTTCTTCTCTACATTCTTGTAGCCGCTCAGGTTGAACTTGGCCTTCAGCTTGCATGTGGACTCTGCTGAAACACATCTGTAAAAGAAGAAAAAGGCACATAGTCCAAGCAAAAAGTGACCGATTTCCATGCTACGTAGACGCAGACAGGAGCCGGGAGAGCTCTCGCTGTGGCAGACAGCAAAGGAAACAGCAGAGTGTGACAGGTGTCTTATCTGCCCTCAAGGGAGATGTGCTGAAGGTAACCTGAGAACAGATTCAACAGAGCAAAACTGAAGAGGACGACACTGGATTACAGCGTATTAATCTTTATTCCATGTGAAACATAGACAAGAAAGACTTTAGTCATTTTAGTCAATTTTAGTAAATATCAAAGCATTACAATCTCATTAATGGTGTATAAAATGTGGTTCAACACTGTGGTTACACGGGTTTTGTCTCCCTCCAAGAGCACAAACAGGACCCTGCGTAAACAACATGCGTAAAGAAACACACTTCTATTTCAAATAAATTCAAAGAAACCTCCAGTCATTTAAATTCATTTCTCTCTCTTTCCTCCTGTAAATACAAATCAGTTTATTAGTCTGCACACGGGTTGGCTGCAGAGGATAAAACTGCCACAGGCGGGGAATTAATTGGCAACTGCATGTGGTAACTTGTACAGTCTTTACACATTAACAACATTATGGCATGGCTACTGTTCCAAAACCGAGCTTGTCCCCTGAGTGTGGGTCTGCGGCGTGTTGATGGGTGACCGAACTTGTCTGCTCTTGTCTCTCAGTCAGCGGGGAGAAAGACACACCTGAACCCCCGGCACACACAGAGGGACCTCTGCCGGGTAACAAGGGCCAACTGCACACAAATAGGCTCTTAATAAAATCAAATTACAGTCTAAACTTCTTTCAATAATATGGCTGTTTACAGTAGTTGTATGTCACTATTATTACATGAAATGAAGGGACGTTGTCACACAGAAAGCGGGAACCTGAAAAAGGAGGATATTTAGATGTACTTCTTGTATAGTAGCTGATGATAAATGATTACCTTCAGAGTGTATGCGTGAGTGTATGACTGAGCCCTTGTGATCCGTCTCAGGCGCATGAGACGTATGACTGATGCTGATGAGCTCTGCGAGAAAACAATTATGTACGGTATAATTTACCAAAACGCTACTGTACTCACTTCAAAGGCCTGCTCTGTGCAGACATTTGTAGAGAGGCACATGGTTAAATGGAAAAAGGAGCATTCCCCCAACATGTCTACTTTTCTATTTCACTTTTTGAAGTTTTGAATAACAACTTCAAAATGAACAGTTTACAAGAGTGAAGAATTTTTCAGTGTGGTGAGATACCTTCACTCGCATCCAGTGGTAAACTAAACTGAGATAGAATAATCTGGCTTTTATTACAGTCTTACAGAATCTCTGCAATGATGTCTTACTTTTTCCTCAGAATTAATCAAGCTCTCTACAATATCCAAGTTTGAAATAGCTTATTTGAATCAGCCATTAACTAGAAAAGCTTTAATTGACTTTATTTTGCTTTCTATTTCTTCATTACTGTATGCAGCCTTTCCATTTTGGTGGGGTTAAAATGTATTTGGTATTTGACTAGTTTACCTCTAATTTATGTTTAAGCCAAAAGGTGCTCCAAAAATTGATACTCTCCAAAAAACAACTATGTTAAATACATAATTATTTCAAATTAGTTATCTGACAGGTAAGCGACTACAGACGATAAGTAGCTCATTATAGAAGTGAGAAGTTTCAACATGGAGATCTTTATTAAAGCTCAGTTTTCCATTGTACAAATGTCATCATAGTTGAAACTGCATGCAGTGGCTTGGTTTGAGGCACGTTACTAAGGAGAATGAGCGTTGAACAAAACTTTAAAAAAAAAAAAAAACCAAAAAAAAACCCCCATCAGACATTAAATTGCATAACTTAATCTTATCAATATTGCAATTAAATCCAACTACAAAATTATATGTCCATTAATATCAAGCTGTTGTTTTTCTATGGAGACACGTGTAGCAGAAAATACCCTCGTATATAAAAGGCAGAACAGAGGGAGAAACACTAATAGCAGTTAAGACAAGTTAGGAAAACCATTCATTTTGCATTAGGAGTATTTTGCCACTAAAGTTTAAAGGATATAACGGAGGATGAGAGGCACAAAGACAAATTCAGGAGGCATGAGAACCACCACGCCCGGGTGAAATGTCTCTATTGGGGTACAATACACTTTTTAAAACTCAGTTAAACCTGAGCACTGTATTCACTGAGGTCTAAATGACGAGACTGAAGACTAGAGATTATGATGTGCTCAATGTTGTGATAGTACAGAACAGAAAAATGAAGTAGTAATGCCTTTCTGAGACGCAGACAGCAACAGACAGTACTCTCAACCTGACCTTTGACACTACAGAGCGACACACACTAAGGTGAAGTTCCCACTGGATGTATGCCTCTGTAATGCTGATGAAGCACAGAGGCTTTACGGGTGAAAACAAAGACAAAATGTGCAAAAATATGCCCCCTGCGCAACAAAAGAGCAGCCAAATAATGATGAAATGACAACAGCAATTTACACAATGTGGTTATAAACTCTACTGTACTTATAATTTTGTTATTAGTTAGTCCTCTTGCCATGTTTATTCTTCATAAAAAGCATACATATTGCAGCATGAGGAGAAACAGTGTTACATCCTCCTGTCTGGAAACATCAGAGTCCAGGTCGGGTCACACCAAAGAAATAAACAAAAACAATAGAAGAGGCACATACAAAGTTACCCACCATATTGGCCTCCTGCACAGCTGCACACTAGTCATCATACTGAAGCTAAACTTGGGTTGACTGCTGCCCACGATGGGCGCAGCAACAAGTCAAGTGCTCTCGTCAACAAATGTAGCTTGGAGAAGATCGTCAGAGGAGCCCACAATGTTATATTATCACCACAGCATATTCTACTTTTGGCAAAATAAAAAGCTTAAAAATTATTGATTGGTCACATAGGTTGTCTGTTCAGTTTTACTTTAAACAGACGACCTTCTTCATAGCACAGTATACAGGCAGAAAGTGAAAATGAACAAATGGAGAGGATAGTCTTAGGTTGAGAACATTCTGACCTACAACAGTAAGACAAAAACATCCGACAAAAACAAAGGCAGAAAACAAGTGAAGATTTTCAAACTCTCCTTCAGGTGTCCTTTCTTTTCATGACTCTTTTGATTGCTTGTTTTCATGTTTAGCTCAACCCACAATGCAACCTGAGGCACAACATCAAAAGTCCACTCTCTGAACGTTCACAGCTTCTCGCCACTTGCCTTTAATGGTTGACCTCACAAAAGGGAAGCAGCAATTTACCTTTTCATCATAGAGAGGAAATACACTGTTGTACATGGATCAAAAAAAGACAATATATTATCAATAACCAACATTAATCAATCCCTATCGCCAAAAATATTAAGACCAGGGAGGAGTGGTGGGGAGAGCAGAATAGTAGCGCCTTTGCATGTGCGCCCGTCACAGTACGGTCTGCCTTCCATGGGAATGTTGAAGAGAGGGGTGGAGGTACAGGAGGGAGAGAAGAGGGGGGTTAGGAAGGGAGGAAGGAGGGCAGAAAAGCAGAGGAGTTCATCGGCCCTCTCTGATATCTGTTGAGCGTGTTTGTGCATTGTGTGTGAGTGCGTGTCCTGTCGGTATGATGTCATGTTGTGTTTTATTCCCACTCTGTGGTGCCAGGTGGTTTGGAGGTCAGATCATACATGACTCTAGAGATGCCAGGGATCTTCTTGATCTCATTTACCATCTTCAGCACCACCTGGGAAAACAAATAAGACAAATTACTCTTAAAACGTTAAACAAGTACAGAGGAAAATTGAGATCCCAATCCCTGAACCTAGGTTAGTATACATCAATGGTAAGATAACGCAGCCAAGTGTAGCAAAATATTAAGACCAAGTTGAGAGGTTGAATCATGTTATACCTCCTCTGGGATATGGTTGCCCGGCATGGCAGGGATGCCAGTCATGAAGTCGCTGGTGATGAAGGTGCGGACCACCACAGAGCGCCGGCAGGATGGCTGCTTTTGCAGTGGGTCCCGGTCAAAGTGCAGGGGGGTCAGGATGACCGGCATCTGGCTGATCTTACCGGAATAGCCTGAAAGAGGAGCACAGCCAAAGTTCTTATCACTGAAAGAGTTGGAAAGTTCTTCCCTTCCCTGTATTTAGAAATATTATTAACAACATCAATCAATGTATCAATCAATACCTCGGGTCTAATTTCTCTGGTCTATCAGTTACATCCTGCACTGTACACCAACAAAAATAAAAAGGTGAAACAACCAACACAAAATCTTCCATCAATTTATTGTAGTTTGAACATGAAAAAAGTTGAGGTCTATGCTTCAAATTCAATGTTTCAATAAAGAGATTTTGTTCCTCTAATGATGCCTGGATTAATTAATTCATGGGTGTCCACAATGAAATGATTTTGCTCACATGGCTGCAAGAACTTCAAAATGTCTTAATGAAGCAAAAAGGCTTATGTTAAACTATATGAACCATTTATATGATATCAAATGTGGACAAAATGATCTTCAAATCCATCTTTTTAAACACATCTTAAATTAGCACAAAGAAATACTAAGTGAAACCACAGCCAGGACATAGTCAGGAAAGTAGAGACATTTACAAAAGAAAATATTTCTCACTGGAGAAGATTGAAACTTTCTCAAACAAATATTTGGTTTGCCTCTGGAGAAACGTTAAATTCCCCATGTGAATGCAAGTATGCGGACGAATACACTATTCTGGTTACGTAAGTGGGCATATTAACACAAGGAGTATATGGCTCTACAGAAACTATATTGTTAGATCCTTTTTTGCATTTACTCAAGTTGCTCACCAAATATAAATCCTCCCCAATAATCTGTAATGCTTCAATACACAGGACTAGATGTCTAAAATCACTTGGACACACACACACTTACCAGACTCTCTAAGGATAGAGTGAGCTACAAAGTCAGCCTGTCTGAGCGTGCTCAGAACGCCTGTGGTCAGGAAGGTTGGGGTAATGTCTGCTGGCGGCTCTTTCACGTGGGACCCAAACACATACACAACTCTGGAAAAAGGAGAGACATGAATGAAGTGGCTGTGTGTTCTGCTGATCACTGACAGCACTGAGTGTCTAATGTGTCACTGAGGACAGACAACGAGTAAAGATTTGTGTATTACCTGTTGATGCTATGGCACATGCGGGGGATAAGTCTGGCCAGGAACATAAGCGACTCCCAGTGTGGAGATTCTTTACTTGTGACACCGCACACGTAACTGTAGGACCGGCAGTCACCCTGAGACAGACAGAAAATACACTTTTATATAAAACAAGAAACAGAAATCTTCAACAAATGTTAGATTAGCCTATGCTCGTGTAATTTTCCAAACATTTAGTTTATTGTGTTAAATAAGTTTCTATAAATAGAGTCTATATATTCTGTCTGTTTTCACTTCCAACAAGTTCCCCTGTGGCAATAAAAGCTGCCTGTGTTTGTCTACCGTCTCCTGTCTGCCCCACAGTTTGAGGTTTAGGATAAATTTAAAACTCAGGCTTCAAACAGGAAGTAATAGGACACACCCAGTCACTGGCTGACTGCAATGTTTGGAAGTAGTCATGACAATCCTTCTCTCCAGGCAACACTAAAGGTCAGTATAAACTACTGGAACATGATGTTTTAATATTTCTACAGGACAAACCCTTTGTCAGAGACTAACTTCAGTCAACATCAGAGAAGCTGAGGAAAAACTGAAATGTAGCTACAACAGATCCCTCCCTTGGCTCAACAGAGATCGAGTCAAAAGGTAAAGAACTGAGAAGCTTTGTGTGGGTGGGCGTGTCTTGTGGTTAACCCCTAAATTATAGCGGTAACACAGCGAGACAAACAGCAAAAGTGAGGCATACCGTTTCAAGCTTCCGCTGCTTCTGGACATTCATCAGCAGCCCCAAACACATTTGAATTCTCCACATACATGCTCCTAAACAAATGAATAAGCTACGTTTGGACTAACCTACAAAACGACCTCTAACATCTTTACTTGCTGTAGCAAGTCTACTTTAAAACTATTTTGACTGCAGGTTAATACATCTATGCTGCACATGATAGATACTATGTAGACTGTAACAATGTGTAGACCTTAAAATCCTCAAACTGTCAGTAAAGCCAATCTTACAAGACTTGTATACTGAATGGCTACAGTAATATTATTATTATTATTATTGCAGATTTTATTTCATGGACTGCTCACTGATTTAACTGGACAGAGTGACTGATTGGATTTGATGAACTGATCGACCAACTGGATTACCTGGACGCCGACAGTTTTGATGGGCAGCAGAAAGGCATTGAGTGAATGAAGGCTGGTGATCTGCATGAGCTTCTCTTCCTCCTCGTCTGATATGCACGACTTGACTCTCTGCAGCAAGGCATGGGGCTGGAGAGGAGAGAGAAACACGGAGACTTTTAAAGCAGCGTGTAAAACTGGAACTGAAATGACAGAAACCTCAGAGTTGGGACTACTTTTTACTCATTTACCCGCTGTCTCACTACACTGCCACAGATACAAAATATGTCATATCAAACGTAAGACAAATATGGAGCATCAAAAGATCTTAAAAGGACTTCCAAATATGCCCATCAACTTTGTCAATAAAGCCTCAAAAACTGATTCACAATGTCAAAGTAATCTGATCTAATTGATCTAATGAACAGCTGCTCTGCATGTCATAGCAAATGAGTCCCCAGTTCTACTGTCAGACACCCTGCTACAAACAAAAAATCTCATCAAACCTAGTGTTTAATTTCTGTTCTTGATTTGGTCTTTTGTCCATCCATATGTAGTGTAACTTCTGTGTGAAGTGAAAAAAAAACAAAGAACCAAAAACAAACTAGACACAAAACATCTTTAAATCATCAGAATTATTTTGCTTTGGGTGCAACGTGGCCCACCAACCAGCAGAGGCTGCACATTGTTAACTCTATAATTAACCAGTCAGGACAAACAGACACAAATGTCTCCTCACTTCCACTGGACTGTTTGCTTGGCTACAAAACAGCCACTGCTAATAACTTGCCATCTTTATTGCTACATTTTGTAACTCTTCCCCCCCCAAATTAATTTCTAAAAAGAAAGTTGCCAAAAACGACAGGGAAAATGCTGAGTCTACACACTGTTTATGCTCCTACATTTTAATGATCACATATTTCACCAGTAGTTTGTGATGCTTTGAGCTGGTATACCTTTGTAAGCTTCTGAAGGATACATGAGCCAATTACCTCAGACCTGCATCTGTCTTTGATTTGTTTGGTCATGCGTACTACCTCGAATATTTGATGCCAGTAAATTTACAGTGAGTTTTCAGTAAGCAGTGACTAAATTAGTACTCAAATGTGCATGCTTCACTGAAAACACTGACATAAATTGGTGTATCGGTTTAAGCTGTTGAAGGTCTGTTTGTAGGGTTGTCATCCAAACTTTGCATATTCACAGTACTTAATGTTCTGCCATTAGCTGCAATTCCATAAATTAGGATCCAGTTACAGTGACAAGTTGTTTTATGATATCTCCCCAACACAGGGCGTCAGACAACTAGTCATTAGATTTTCTTTTAGGTTTTTTTAATTTTTTTATGTATGTGTATTGTTCTGACCTTTTTGACACTTGCAGAGAAGTCTGTGATGATTTTGAGGATGTTGTTTGTTTCAGCGAAGTCCTTACAGATGTAGGGCTCCTCTGCACAAATCACTCGGATGGACAAACCAGGACCTAACCGCCAAAGAGAGAGGAGGTGCACTTTTTAGCAAATACAGGAGTGATGCCAGGACAGTTTTGAGTCTGTCCGATTGAATAAGCAAGTGGGAAAAGAAAGGAGGCAACAGCAGACAGATCAGAAGCAAACATCGCTAATCATTACGTTAATGCAAATCACTTTTGTAAAGATTTGTCGCAGCAGTCACATCACAGGCATGTGTTCATGTACTTGCCTGGGAAAGGGTGTCGGGAGACAATCTCCTCTGGCAGGCCCAGCTCTCTCCCCAGCGCTCTGACCTCATCTTTATGGAAATCTTTCAGCGGTTCGATTACTTTTCCCTGGAGGATCACAAAGGAGTGGGATCAGCATTGCAACAGTGAGGAGGTGAGGGATATGCTTAGATGTTGCATTGTTGTGCATTTATATGAAAAAGCTGAGCAAAACAACAGAAACACCAAATAATATATGAGCACTAAACAGCTAATAAAAGAGAAGAGGGAATGTTTCAGTGCTCCTTCGAGTGTAGTGTAATACTGAGCCACTGTTGAAGAAGGAACGCCTCTTTGGGGGGGTGAAGGACGCTGTACAAAGACATTTTCAATAAAAAGAGTAAATGATGTTTAGGTGTTTTCCTACTAGTGTTTAAGAAATCTTACTTGGATGTGCGGAAACAAGATATTTTTCAGTGAGTCAGGGGTAGTGCATGAGAACTCTGCTTTTGAGACTTACATCATCTCTGCTCTAAACTGCAGCAGCATATGCTCTTTTTACGCAGACTTATGGTTTTCAGCAGAAGTTAATCTAACTCTTGTATCATGTAGTCCATCAGAGCATTATGAGATACACGACAGCACAGTTTGACCATCTGTCTGTACAACTGCAGTATCAAACTGTTAGTCTGGTGCTGACTGCTACAGAAATGTATATGAACATATGAGTGGATGAGAAAATGATGATGTGATATGGCGATGTTTGATACCCACAACAATACAGTATATTGTACTGTATAATTTAAATTACTTTAGTTTAGTAATGCAGCAGAATCCATGTGCACCTGTTCATAAGTTTGCCATATTAAAAGATCCTGCCATTATTTTGACTGTCAGATGTCTTACAGTTATTTGGCATTCAACTTAAAACTATTTGTAACTGGTCTGTAGAGCACCATGTTGTTAGACTTAAAAAATAACATGGACAGGGTCAGGGGTTCTGTTTTTCTTCTTGTCTTATGGTATACATGTAACTGTGCATACTATTGAATGCACAGTTGATCTATGTATCCACTTGACTGAATATGATGGCCATAATCTGAAGCAGCAGTATGTATCAGGGAAACTAACGAAGTTAGTTTTTGTGTGGGTGTGTGCAGTACCTCATCTCTGAGTTTGCGGATGAGCTCAGTGTCGTTGTGGTGCGTTTTGATGACCTCTGCCTTGCCGCTGGCAAGATGAGAGGCACTCTCGATGAGATCGGGCCGCAAGGTACCCTGGGCCAGGAAAACCTCTTCTGGCTTCAGATTCATCTCTCCTATCACTTCATTTGCCACCTGTGAAGCAGCAGGGTTCACAAAGTCAGATACAACAGCGAACTAGTAAAATAAAGACAAACAATAAAGCAGCCATATTGGCAGATGCGTACAAACGTGTAGTAAAGAATTCAGCTGAACTGACAATGTGATAAATGACATGACATGTATTGCATGGTGACAAGGCTGTACTGCAGGCAGGCTGGCAGGTTCAAATAAAATTGTGAAAAAAAAATTTTTATTATACAGAACCTTTCATAAAGAACTGATTAAAACGTAGTACTCACTTTGACAAATGTATCTCCAATGATTTTCCTTTTCTCTTCTGGGTTGGTAGTCATATTCAAAGTCTTGCTGATGCGTTTTCGTGGCGTCCTGTCCTCCTCAGAGATGGGAAGGGTTGTCGTTCCGTTGTAGAAGGTGTGAGCTGCATTCACCACTAAATAGAGCAACATTTTAGAGGAGAGAAAGAGAAAGGCAGAAGACACAATTGGGTTATGAGCAACACAAAGATGTTCTCCAAAATCACATCAAAGATTCTTCAGTATCCAACAGTTATTTTCATTACAGATTAATCATTTAGTCTATAAAATGCAAAAAACAATGGAAATTACTCATCACATGGCAATATAAAGTGCAATAAGTATAAATTTCAAATAATGCTCTTATTTCACTTCATTAGGGACAATTAGATTACAATTTCTGCAACAACTGTGCATCACAAGAAGTCATTTTATTCTGTTATCCTCATGATACGATTCTGACTTAAATTAATTCATTATGGTAATTGTTTTCTAGACCATACTTCATTTTGAGCACCAGGACCTTTGTCCCTACCTTTGAGTTTGATGCCCAGCTTGGTGAGGGCCTCCTCCACACTCTGACTCTCTCTCTTCCTCATGAAGCCGTTGTCGATGTGAACTGCTATCACCTGGTCCTGGTTGAGAGCTTTGTTGAGGAGAGCCGTGCAAACTGTCGAGTCTACCCCACCACTCAGCAGCACCTGAAGAAACCGTTACACAACAGTCACAACTGTGCAGCCAGATAGTCGAGTAGTGACATCAAACCTCTTTAGACCTAAATTTGTGACTCCGCTGGACAAGGATGAAATCCCACAACTTCACCAGTTGCACTCCAACTCTGTCTTGCTCTCTAATTAACTGTATGTCTAATTTCTATCTATGTTAGCCTCCCATTGTATGAGTCTGTTTATTAGTATGTGTTCTTTGACATATTTGGTGTTTTGTCTGCTGGCAGGCTGTAAAATATTTGGCATTACGAACTCAATCAAAAAGGAAGATATGACCACAGCCTTCTTTACTTATAATTAGCTGACTACCAACTCTTGGGACTCACACGCCTAACATGCCACACTTAACAAATGCTACTGCAGGATCAAACTACAACAGAGTAAAGTAACAAAAAGGGAAAGCTGTATCCCTCAGACTGTAGTTGAGGAACAAGAAACAGAGGCTGCATGTAATTCTTTAAATATAAATCCTGTGCTTTGAGCCTGTTTCTTACACTCATTTAATCGCCTTCACACTCCCCTGAGATGAAGCCCAGTTTGAAGCCGCTCGGGGAATCGACTACCTCTTTTCAGATAAAACAGGGTTTAATTTGAGAGTGTAATTGGTTCTACTTAACTTACCACCACTGCTGCTGCTGTCACCACTTCCTGAGCAGCTACCACACTTCACACTCAACACCCCAGCATTAGACTTTTTATGTCAAATTATCGCCCATAGAAGGTTACAATGTGCAGATAAGAGAGTTTTCTTTATTTATTTAAACTCATCTCTCTGACCTAAAAATGGTTTGGAGACCAACATACACACACACACACTCGTGAAACTTTGTTTCACTCACCAGCACTTTAGACTTGTCCACTTTTTCTCTGATCTCGTTGATGCAGACCTGTTGGCGGTTCTGTACGGTAAAGTTACTCGTGCATCCTGCAATCTCGAACAGGAAGGTACGCAGCATCTCCATGCCTCTCTCCGTCAAGTCAACTTCAGGGTGAAACTGTGTCCCATACAGCTTCTTCTGTTCATTAGCAATGCCTGGTGGGGGAAAACAGATGTGACAAAGGACTGTTAGCACTGCCATTAACCCTCTCTGAATGCCACATTCAAGCAAAACTAGTATAACATAAGCCAAAATCAAGATTTCAGATGGAAAGATACTCAAAATACAGATTAAACATTCTTCTCAGAGGCTGTGTCAGATGCAAACACACACATGCAGTCTGAGGCTTTCTAACACAAACAAGAAACAACAAATACAGCTGTTTTTTAGGACTTGCAAGCCAGTCTATGACCACAATCCAATTTTCAATTATGTTAATCAGGGTCACAGCCTATCCTGCGTTCTGCTCACCAGCAATGATGTTCCCTGACTGGGCCACCACTTTAAAGCCATCAGCCACTTTATCCACACTGTCTCCATGGGTCAGCAGAACCAGTTCCTCCTTCTGAAGGCCTCTGATAAGATAAACACACATACACACACACTGACATCAGAGGAAGATGTGTGGTGTTCAGTAACATTGCATATAATAGTTATGTGTACAAGCCCTGCTTTCACTGTGTGAATGTAAGTTAAGTGTGGAAGGCAGACAGTAATAAGACTGCAGCCATCTATTTTAGACTCTGCAGTATTTGTGTAACAACCAGGGGAAATATGTGACAGCTGGAATGCTCCTGCAGTTTATGTAGTAAATATGGCACTGGGACAATGTTTTACACACAGTCCACAACACTTTGTCCTCAACTACTTCAGAGAAGAGATGGTACTTTAAGTTGACTGACAGATCTAGAAAGTATTTCTTGAATGTTCATTTTTAGAGTTGACTGACAGGATGATTACATTGGCTGGATTTCGCATCAGAAAGAGACACATGTAAGTCGAAAGAGACACATGTAATTGACCTCTAAAAGCTCAATTAGTAGTTGCATTATGATTGGTTTTCACTAATCTCTCGCCTGTCAGATTATGTGATGCTTGATGGTCAATTTAACTATTTCTATTGACAAATGAGGTGTTAAGGCTCTACACACAGACAGACCTTGACACTAGCCACCAGTTTCTGTTAGTAACAGCTACCAAAACGCAGTATATGACCATGCAAAAAATAAAAATATAGCTGAAATTCCTAACCAGGTCACAGAATCTGATGGGTTGCAAAATATGGTGCAACAACACTGAGCTTCAGTCACTGCAAAGCATAAATGAGCTCACCTACAGTGTCCCACTGTGGCTTTTCAAGAGATACAGGATGTTCAATTTAAAGGCTTTGCATTCCAGCAGTAAATTGCAACATACAGCGTAGATGCAAGAACCCCATCACCCTACCCCTGCAGCTGTATGCACTGACAAACACTGGCTGAAGGGGAGATGCCAGCCAGTAAAAAGATCTGCTCCATCTGCCAACCATTGTTCGTCTGTAGAGTGATACTGTCTTCCGTGTACTAATTTTCTCTCTACACTGTGTCAGGCCATGTTGTTCTTGCACCAAGTATGTTTGTATGTTCTGTCCTCATCCACAAACTCTCCTCAGTCTGTCATCTTATCTTGCCAAATATTTCTGATTGTAAGGTTGAAAATGCAAGAACATGCAGCTCCAAGAAGCCTATTTGTATTAATATATTGACACATATTTATAATATAATAACAACGCATAAAAGAAGACTTGTTTCTTGTGATCAACTTGAGCAACCATATTACCTGAAGAGAGAACAAGTGTTGTCCAGTCCAATACTGAACACTCCATCTTCCCTTACACTCTTTTTGTGTACTGTGCCGCCAAAGACTTTATTCATCATCTGTAACACAAACACACAGCAGAGTTAACACCTGGACACAAAGATTACATTTTACTGTCATTCCAAAGATGCTACAGCCGCCTGCTGTTTAGGGGAATGTGTTAGAGAATGGATGGCTGCTGGTTTTAATTTCAAGGCTAGCTGGGAAAATTGAGCGGGTAATGCTCTCATCTCCCTCAGCTAGTGTCAAAGTGCCCTTGAAGAAGGTGGTGAAGTCCCAGCTGGCCCAGGAGAGCTGAACAGCAGCCTGGAGTAGAGTGATAGTAAAGTGTGGTTACTCAGAGTGAATGTGCCTAACACAAATGCCTCCTTGAACGAAGGCCTTGTGGAAGAAGAAGGGTCTACTTAATCACTATAAAAGCCTCCCATGGCAGAATTTTACTCTGCGTATGCATGCATGTGCATACATACCTGCATCCCATAGCAAATCCCAAGGACAGGCTTTCCTATAGTGAATATGGCAGGGTCAAACCAGGGGGCATCTTCTGCATACACTGAGGCAGGACCTCCTGAAATGATGATCGCCCTAAGAAGGGAAAGCGAATGAAAACAATCAAGCCAAAATGTATTATTAAAACACTTTCATATTGACAGAATAGTGTAACAGTCATCTCTAGTTCACATGCTTCTTGTGCCCACCTGTAGCCCTGTTCCCTGATAGCAAAGGCCGGGGTCTCTAAAGGGAGGATCTCAGAGCGTACACACAGCTCTCGCACCCGTCTGTCAATCACCTTGCCATACTGGGCCCCAGCATCCAGGATCGCCACCGCACCCTCACATGACCCATTCTGCTCTGCCCTGCTGATCTCCAGCTATGGACACACACATTCAGAAAAACACACATTGTTTTGGTTAAAGTGCCTGCAGAGTTTGTGTTGAGCTGAGCAGAGAGAAAGGCATACACTCACAGTAAATTTTGCACACTAGTGTTTACTAAGTGACAGGACATTGACTAGCACTCTAAAAATAGTCTTAATGCTGTCCTTAGTGTCAAGTGTGTTGGTGGTTGGGTTGAGAGGTGGTGTAAGGTAACCTACTCCATCTCTGACCTCCCTGTGGAAAATGCGACTCAATTAGGCCCAACATAATTATGGGCATGTGAGCCCTGACACAGACAGACGGTCGCTATTATGAAACGTGCTGTATCCATTCAGCCCATCAGTAGAATCACATGAAACCCACAAGTTAGTCAAAGGCTATTAGTAATGGTCCCTTATATCACTTTACAAGGTTGTTCAAACTCTAGCAGGATATACCGTTTCTCTCCGGTGATTTGGCACAACTCTGTATTTCGAGGGTGTCGGGACAGAGAGTGCTGTTTGCTGTACGAATTGTGAAGCCCTTTGGGGCACATTGTGATTTGTGATATTGGGCTATACAAATTAAATTGACCTGACTACGTCTGGGTGTCATTTTTTAATAAACGTGGGCGCAGATCAAAGTTTGGGATAAGAAAATTTCAATACAAGAACTAGAGAGAAGTCCGACCACTGACGGCTAATTAATCTCCATAAAACAACAAAAACGAGTAGACGAGGACTGCAAGAAGAGAAACATGATCCCACGTGGTTAGTAAAAACCCTTCCGCCGTAGACGTTTGTAAAAACAACTTGCATTAAGCATGCTAACGTCACCTCCCGCGTGTCATCTAAAAAGTGCACCTAACGGCAAAACAAACCGTCGGCAGCGACAGCAACTCTAGCGGTAATAATCACGAGAAAAACCCCCCCGACAGTTTCACGGCAAACTTTACCAAATCAGCTGGTATCTCAGCGGCGGCTCCAGTTGTCAGACCGGTAACCGCGAGTTGGCTCATACTAGCTTCAGTGACGACGTTACGTTAGCTTAACGTCCGTGACAGCAGCCGTTTGAAATAAATTTGTTTTGCCACAGGCTCGATGTCGCTTTACAAGACGAAAGCAGAAGCAGTCGCAACACAACACCTTCGGTCTGTAGCGCTATCGTTACAAATTGCGGCTGCCCGGCTGTAGCCAGCTTACGAACTGCCCGTGTAGCACGCTAGCTCGGGGACGGCATAAACAGCCGCCAGTAACCACCGTTAGCCTGTTAGCAGCTGGCTAAGTTAGCGGAGCTATGCTAAAACCCACGCGGTGCTCGGAGGCAAATGGTCTTGGGTGGAGGAGGAGGAGGAGGAGGAGGGGGGACCCATCATAAGAAGGCACCCACGTTTAGTGGCGAAATATGTTAAATGTTTAATTTATGCTAACACATCATTGCGACATCCTGCCCGGCTAGTTAGCAGCTACGAGCAACACGTTAGTGTAACACCGCAACAGGCACACGGCAGCGTCCTCGTAGCTCCTCAGCGGAGCTGCTGGTAACGTTACATGCTCTCCAACCCCCCCCCCCGAGGTACACACAGGCCGTAATTAACCGGGAGGGACTACACCAACAACCAGGGTCCTAACACGAAGTCGGCCGGGCTAACCCAGTACCGGAGGAGCTCCACTGACCTTGCTGTCTCCGTTGCACAGAGCCATGGAGGACTGCCGTGTCGTGGAATGAGCTCTCCCCTTCGCCTCGGTGTCCCAGGTCTCTGCTGGTTAGCTCCTGGCTCAGCGCGCCCACTACTGTTTCACGAGCAGACTGGGCTGTTGGTTTGAAGAGGGGCTGTCACAGTCTCTCCTCATCCGACTAGGGAATAACTTTCACAGCGGGATCGGACTAAATAAATGTGTCTGTGTTTATGCTTTATGGGTGGAGCGCAAAGTTAAACCCAAAAAAAATGAGAGTGGCCCCACGGGGGCTGGGCTTAGACAGCATAGCAGACTTTGACTGATCATGTTAAAATATGGGTGGCTGCTGGGTGCTTAATTCTTAACACACGTATATAAAAAATGAGTTGGAGTTTAATGGTAAGATTTTCACAGAGGTGTCCAGAGGGATCTCTAATAGCATCCAAAGCAAAATGAGAATTACATACATTTTTAAATGCTTGAATAGTGTCGGAATTTGTCCTGATGCCTTTTTTGTGGTCAGTTTCCTAAGACAAAACTGTGGGTTAGGACAGGGCCACAGATTGATATGGAATAACATCTTGTATCACACTATAATTCATTTTATATTGCAGTACCAATATTTATCATAATATACATCATCTTCTGGAAACTCAGTTGAGAAAGTGCCTGTAGATAAAAAAAAACAAAAAAACAACCCAGATGGGAATGTCTGTTTTTGGCTTATCCAGTCAATTGCATATCTGACAAATTAGCTACTTAATCAGTACTTAATCCTATAAATATAATATTAGCATAAACACAGTCCTGCTCATTTATTAGCAACAATGCCAACAATGGCCTAATAAAAACAGGTGGTAATAAAAGAATAGCACTCTCTTATCGATGACAATTGTCTGTAGTCTTGCAGTATATGTTGTCATATCACCCAACCCTAGTGACTACCACACTATGTAAAACATGTCCAATGATGAAGAAAGTCCTGTTATTATAAAATTTAGCACAATGGATATTGATACAGAGCCTCATACCTCAGACTCTGTCAGGCAGAGGCAACAAGTATGTGATAGGAACCCCCTGTACTTTAACACATCTACTCTACCGTATGTTCCAGGACTTTTTGTCTTTCCATGTCATTTTCAGACAACATAAATTACATTATACATTGCCTTCAAACTCATTGTTCATATGTGGCATTTGTGTTTGCCTTTGACATATATTTCTTTTGCAAGTTCTTTATTTGGCTAATAATAATGCAGTTGCAGTCTCCATATTTTTTCTACGTAAAGATTATTGCATGCTGTCAGAAAACTTCAACCTGGAATTCCCAGAAAGTTAAAGAGAAATGTTACAGCAAAGACACACGTTTGTCTAATAGACAGATGTCACATTCCACTTTGTGCTGAGCAAATTTGTAGTTCTTGGTTATCTTTAATCTGTAAATATTCTTTCCAGGTATAAAAGACAACGTACCCAGATTTAAAGAAGAACTAGTGTTTTATTAGTAGCGAAAGGGTCAAGACAATGGTTTTCAACCTGGGGGTGGCAAACATAACCAGGGGAGGGGGATGTGTAGTGAAACCTAAAATGAACAGACCTTTTTCAAAGCAGGCATTTGGATGTAACTAACTACATTAGGTGTAACTAATTACATTATCAATTGCTGCATAGCATTGCAATAATACCTGGAACAGATCCATCATTAAAGTTGTTAGTTCCACATGTGCATTTCCTGCTATGACAAGTCAAATTGTCTGCTGTGAATAATGTCTATGATTCTCATTCATCTGGGAACCATGAAGAAACAAGACTGCAAGATTTGAAGAATCTTTTCCAACATTTTCAAAGAGGGGGCTTGACAGAAATGTTTGGGAACCACTGCTCTTGGAGATCACAACATAATTCCGGGGCGTTTTTGATGATTCAAAGGTTAAGGGGAAAAAACATTCATTAAATATTCTGTGATGGGATATTAAAATATCGTTAGGTGCATAACCAGAGGCTGAGAACCACAGAGGTCAGATAGTCAGACGTGATGATGATCAGCGCCATCCTGTGGAAAATGTAATGAATAACACTTTAAGACACGCCATGGAAAATACTAATTTCAGATTGGGTGGTAGGAGTCCATTAAAACCAGTCAAACTGTTACCATCGTTCTAAACCAGTGCACAAAGAATATTAACGTAACCATAGCAACAGCACTTCCTCTTCAGTTAACTCTCAGTGGTGAAACAGACTTACCCGTGTGCATGGCTGGATTAATCCACAAGGGACGACTGGGCAAAACTTATCTGTGGGCCCCTGTTGACCCTCTGTTTTTGGTAACTTACTTTAGGAATATGCACCACGTATATTTTGACACAGAGCACCTCCACAAGACAGGAAGACAAGGCAAGCGATAATGCAGGCCCAGACTGTATAAGGAGAGTTGATATTGTGCTTTTATTGGTGCATATTCACAAACAAATTTGCAATGAATCAGATTACCACAAACCAACTGAGACATAATAAATGTGGAGCCTTTAGGCAGATTGCCTTGAAAATAAGTTAAACAAACTAACAAACATTAAACATGGATGGTTGCTGGAATGACTGGAGCATAGCTTCTCTTTTTGCCTGTGGTTAGTGGCCATGGTAAAAGTGCAATAATATACTCCGTCTTGATATAGAGGGGAAAAAAAGTGTATTATTTTCCTATATCAGGGCACTTGTATAGACACGCTCACATGGTTACAACTGCAGCTTCACAGTGCTCCTGTTATCACATGCTGATCCACCCATATATGCCTGTGTGTTGTCACATGCCATCTGTGGGGATAAGCAGCTTCACATGCACTCATAGCAACCACAAGGCAGAGCGTGCCGTTATTCATTACCTCTAATGTGGTGTGATGGGTGCATCATGACCCTTACCAAAAGATCTTTTGATTGAAGAGAAGGTTTCAGTTTCACAATTGCAGGGTGGCCAAAGAGATTTTAGATCGATTACTTCCTTCTAAATTTTGATTTCACTGTATTTGCATTGTGCACTTTAATTTGGATCCTCACAGTCACAAACTGGAAGTCACAAGTCACCCTTTAGTGTCTCACTGCTCTGAATCAAGATTTAATTGGGAATGATGTCCCGGACAATAATGACATATGCTGATGATTTTGGATTCGTTCATAAAATAATCAATAATCACCATGGGTCAAAAACAAGCTGGCTTGACTCCACATTCACATATCATTACTAGACAACACAGAGAGATGTAAAAGCATACTTCAAACAATGTCTGGGTTATATAGAAAAAATATAAACATAACTTTAAGCAAAAAAGTATTTGTCTACTATTGATACATATCATTTCTGTTTAGGTTTGGAAAATCCTCTGTTAAATTGGCTTTGTCATGTCCATCACATTTGACAGAGAAGTCAAACTGGTACTGTTATCTTTAGCTGGCAATCTCAGATATCTGATATCACTACGTGACTTCTTTGTATTAATTTGGACAACGCTTGTGTAAGACTGCTCATGATAAAAAAACAAAAAGCCCAAGGCATGATCACAGTGATAGACTTTAAATGATAAAGAATTAATAAATAAATAAACCTTTACTTACATAGCACACTCCCTACATGACAGGGCCTTTACACTTCACAATGAATTAATATTGTCCAGTCCTATTACAAAGTACCATACACTAGTACAGTACACTAGCCTATATTAATGTGCAATAAGGTTAATTATAGTATATTTCAGCCCAAAAGACTTGCTAACAGATCAAATTACAGTCTGCCTGCTCGTCTCTGTTATTGACGATGATGATGATAAAACTTGAGAGGTCTCTTGTTCGCTGGTTTGCTTGGTGTTTTAAATGCTCTTTCTTATTTTAAATTGTCATGTGAATGTAATTTAATATACCAACAAAAGGATACAAACAAAAGCATTTTTTTTTAGCTTCATGACACTGTTAATTTACGCTTTAATTACATATAATATGAGAGCAATTATTGCTGGTTAACTGGGCGTTTTGTGGAACTGATGTAATTATTGGTGTGATGTTTCCAGCCTCTGAGCATACAGCTTCTATTAATCATGACCCAAAGGATCGTTACCAGTCAATGATGTGTGTGTGTGTGTGTGTGTGTGTGTGTGTGTGTGCAGCTCACTGTTGTTGAGAGGACATTTGAGTTGTGAGCTTGAATTGTATGATTTGGGCTTAAAAGTATATTGTATTGAATTTCTTTTCTTGTGATATTACATTGTTATCCCAATAGCAGTTTGTAATTGTATTCAGAGTTTTGCAGAGTCCGTTACTGTCGGGTTTCCTCCCGTATGACACGCTGTGCATTGGCACTGAAGCGGAACTACAGTCGGTTGTGTTTTGACACGTCAGCTGTAGGTGCCGGACACATTTAGACGTCGCACGCGCCGCACTTCCTGGTCCTACTCTGTGTTGATGTCCACCGATGTAATCTGTTTAAAGTCAAACGGTAGTAATTTTCTTGTGTTTCTTACTTTAATTAAGATGCCACCGACTTGCGAATGAATAAACATAGAAACAAAAGTAGATTCCCCGGTGGTTGGCTCTGTAACTCAGCCGTTTGGCTCTGTTTCTTTGATTTGGCATGCTGTCATCATCAGGTATTGCATGAATTCATCTCCTGCTTGTGTGATTTCACTTTACCTTTTCACCTCTTGCTTGTTCTTTGTGTGTCTTTATATTTGCCGCAGTAATCTACTAGAATATATATATATTTTTCCGCCGTTGCGTCCATTTAAGTGTACATCACCCTTTAACTGTGGGCTAACGTAACGCATGGTCATTTTAAGGTGACAGCTGCTAACTTAACACATTCATTGATTTATCTGCTCTATAATTAGCCTTAATTGCTTTCTGCCAGAGACTGATGGTGTCAGCGAGCCAAGCAGTGAGTGTGGACACACTGCATTAGTTTATGACTTATGTCTGTCTGTTTTTCCTGCACTATACTCCACAGTATGAACTGCAAAGCTCTCTGAATTCTGGGCCCTCATCTTAAATTCAACACAATCCTGGAATTTTATTTATTTATTGTTTTTGTGGGGCCCTGGAAGTGTCACCTTCACCTTTCATTATCACCCGATAATGACTGATTGTCACAATTTGTGATTTCTTTAAAAACTATCCGCACAGGTGTCTGCCTGGCATACGATAGCATCATCACATCATCATTCTAGTCATCATCATCATTTGTCCATAACTTTCTGTATTGTTATGGCTGTGCTTTCCAAAAAACAACAATCTCAATGGGCTTCACATGATAGAAAAAATTCATGGTAGCTGTTTCAATTTTTCTCTTTCATCATTTTCAGCAGATTTGCTGAGGGCACAGCAGGTTTGATGCCCACTGCTCCAACATGGAGCGCTCAGATTTGATCACACACAAGAACGGGCGGCAGAGGAAGGTGGCGGGTGCCGCCCTCCCACTTGAAAACATGAGGGACATGGACAGGGTGGAGATGAGCTCCTCTGATCCAGAAGTTGAAGAGGAAGCAGAGGGTCTTATCAGGGTGTCGGACTCTGAGGACAGGAGGCACAGAGTCCGGCCTGGGATCCGTGGCGAGTTGGGGAACGTGTCGCTTCTTCTGTTCCTCTACGTGCTGCAAGGGATTCCTCTGGGACTGGCTGGTAGCATCCCTCTGATCTTACAGAGTAAGAGTGTCAGCTACAAAGACCAAGCCTTCTTCAGCTTTGTCTTCTGGCCATTTAGTCTCAAGCTTCTCTGGGCGCCACTGGTGGACGCTCTCTACTTCAGCAGGTTTGGTAGAAGGTAAGAAGGACGTGTGTATATTGTTAATGCTAATGTTTTCATCTGTGTGGATTATTTTTACTGCCACTTTCTTCTCCACACTGTGTATCTTTTTCCTGACAACGTCTATGCCACCCCCACCTCCCACCTGATTCTGCAGAAAGTCATGGCTGGTGCCCACACAGTACCTGCTGGGCCTCTTCATGCTCTACCTTTCTATGACGGTCAATTCACTGCTGCAGAGTGAGGGAGGACCGAACGTTGTAACACTTACTGCAGTCTTCTTCATGCTTGCCTTCCTGGCAGCCACACAGGTAGGCAATCATTAACACTGAGACACAAACACACATTCGTGGAAGAGAAATAGATTCAGGTAGATAGTTTCTCTCCCATTCTTCAATGGTGGTATCTTCTCTGCCTCTAAGGACATAGCTGTGGATGGCTGGGCCCTGACTATGTTATCCAGAGAGAATGTGGGCTATGCTTCTACATGCAACTCTGTGGGCCAGACAGCTGGCTACTTCCTGGGGAATGTGCTCTTTCTGGCTCTGGAGTCTGCAGACTTCTGCAACAAATACCTCAGAATACAGCCCAAGGACACAGGCATCGTCACCTTGTCAGGTATTTACTAACACTGACCTAATAGATTAACAGGAAAAATAATATTTTTTTGTGATACTTTACAAGAAAACAGTAATTTGGGTGATCAGTTGAATAAGGTGTGTTTCCTAATGCTTTCTGTTCCTCTGCTGCAGATTTCTTGTTTTTTTGGGGAGTGGTGTTCCTGGTTTCCACGACGTTGGTAGCCATCATTAAAAGGGAAAATGAACACGGCAAAGGAAAGAGGAGAGTGCATGAGGAGACACAGGGCGTCATGGAAACTTACAAGCTGCTGTTCTCTATCATCAAGATGCCCACAGTCTTCAGCTTTTGTGTCCTGCTTCTCACCGCTAAAGTACTTGAGAAAAATTTGGTTTATCTTTGAAATACAACTTTGAAAGTCTTGCTTTTGCATGTTTGCTGCTTAACACGAATATCCAATGTGAACAAAAGATGCCTCGTGTGTCTTCTCGCAGATTGGCTTCTCTGCAGCGGATGCAGTGACAGGTCTGAAGCTGGTGGAGGCTGGAGTTCCCAAGGAACAGCTGGCATTGCTGGCAGTGCCCATGGTTCCTCTGCAGATCCTTCTACCTGTGATCATCAGTAAATACACAGCAGGGCCCAGACCTCTGGATGTCTTCTACAAGGCCTTCCCTTTTAGGTTATAACACACACACACACACACACACACACACACACACACACACACACACAGAGCCACACACACACACAGAGCCACACAAACCCAAGCTTACACACATTCAATAAACTAAAAGCTAACAGCTGTTTTGTGTTTGCAGGTTGCTCATAGGACTGGAGTACGCTCTGCTGGTGTGGTGGACCCCCAGTGTAAAACAAGACGGAGGGTTCCCTGTTTACTACTACGCCATAGTGCTGCTTAGCTACGCAGTGCATCAGGTTTGGTGTTTCTGTATTTATCTTTTTTCTTTTTTTTTTTGTTTACATATTTGAGTGAACAAGGTTACATTTTCATCTGTTCATTTGTCTTTCAATGGGATATGAAAACCATTTTAACAGAGATGTAGTTCTTTGGCTCAGGAGTAATTGATTACATACATATTCTTTTTCTGGACCTTAGATTTTTGCCATCAGGTCATAAGGATCAATACATCAGTTAAAATGTGATAAGAATGATGTCTTTAAATGGATGAGAATTGATCAGCTTTAACAAATGTTTCCCATGTTGCGACCCCCAGGTGGCGTTGTACAGTATGTACGTGGCCTGCATGGCCTTCCATGCCAAAGTGAGCGACCCCCTCATCGGCGGGACCTACATGACCCTGCTGAACACAGTCACTAACCTCGGTGGAAACTGGCCCTCCACCGTGGCTCTGTGGATGGTGGACCCACTGACCTCTAAGGAGTGTCAGGGGGCCGTCGGGCAGAGCTGTGGCTCTCCAGAGGAGGCAGGGGTAAGTAAGCAGGGGGAGTGGGGGAGAGTGAGGGAAAATATACAGAGTGGTGTATGTAATTACCCAGACTTCATAAATTAACAATTCTTCTTTTGTCCCTGTCTTCATCTCAAGCTGTGCATTAAGGAGGGCGGCGCTTGTGTGACAACGTTGGACGGCTACTACGTGGAGTCAGTGGTGTGTGTCGTGATTGGTTTAGCTTGGTGGGTGTGGTTGGGGAAGAAAATGAAGCGGCTGCAGGAACAGAGCCCTTCTGCATGGAGGTGCAGAGCTAATCAGTGATGACACTCTTATCATCAGTACCACAGACTCTTTTTTTTCCCTCTGCAGCTCTGCATACTCTGCTCCAACCACGACTGAATGGTGGACATACTGTACTGTATACTCCTGTACTGTATACTATACTGTTCCACTCTCATCCGTCTGGTTTAGTCTCTCTGGTCCTGCTCTAGCTGCTACGTTCAGAAAACACTCACTCTCACTCTTTCTCACCTCTGTCACCTTGAAGGACATAAACCTGGTGAAAGACACCATTGTCTCTCTGGAAGTAAAACTCTGTCTTGTTGTTACTCATACTAACTGGAACAGTGCCCTGAAAACTCAAACATCTGGTCAGACAAGCTAAGATCTTTTGGAGGAAAATTTTAAATTGTTTTATTTGTTTTGTTCTGAAACCATATTCTGCTGCTTGAAACAGCCTAACCAAACCAGAGCTGGGTCAAAGAGTATGTTCAAATAATTTTCTGGGTTTGTTTTAACCTTCTTGGATAGCCAGATTGTTGAGTTGACTATGTATGAAGTACAAGTTAAGCTGTTCTGTGCAGTTTTTGCCTTTTGCCCCAAATAACGTCTTGAAATTTGAGCTTTAGTAAACCCCGCACTTCAGACTCTGACTTGTTTACCTTCCTGGCCAGTCACCATTTCATCTATATTAAAAGGATACTTAAGGGAAAAGAAAGGCAAAGCATACAAATGCACTCCTCCTAACTGACTGTATGCACTTGTATGGATGCGATTTCCTACTTTTCTCAAACTATCTGAACTGTCCTGATGCTGTTTAACTCAACCCATCTGTTAATCCAAGTGAGTTAAACCCAGTGTGAAGAATATCTTCCGCTGCTGTTCGACTCGGATCTGAACCAATTTTTTTTTTAATGATTATTTAAATATATATTTTTCCTCTGAAGTAATTTGTGCCTTGTTTTAGTTTTTTTTCCAAAGTCTTTAGAAAAACAATTCAAAGCCAACTTTGTTTGAGCTGCAGT
The DNA here is from genome assembly GCA_005408345.1 of Macquaria australasica. Taxonomy (NCBI): domain Eukaryota; kingdom Metazoa; phylum Chordata; class Actinopteri; order Centrarchiformes; family Percichthyidae; genus Macquaria; species Macquaria australasica. Next base: position 1,156,311 of record SEMN01000109.1, read on the forward strand.
TAAATAATCAAGGCAGGGAATATTATAGTAATCTGAAGATGAAGTTGTTAAATTGATAAAGATTGTGTAACACTGTTTTCTGTAATATGCTGTAGTTTGGTAGTTTACACAAAACATGACTGCTTTCATTACTTCAGTTTTTTACACACTCTAAGTACACATTCCTTCTGAAGATTTTTATTTGCAGTTATTTATGGATAAATACATTATATCCACATATAACCAATATCATCAATGGTTAGATGAACTGAGATGTCTAAAATATTAAATGTTTTTTTTTTGTTGGAGCAATCTTTTATTTTTTCAAACTTTCCTTAAATCTGATCAGTTTTACCCATTATAGGACCAATTCAAATCTTTGATAGCAATATTGGACAGTGCAACTTTTAACTGTTGGAACATCAATAGGTTGCTAAATTATTTTTGCTAAGGTATTTTTAAGTTGCAGGAAAAGTAATATTCAAAATACACAGTATATATGAATATTTCTTTTTAGGCCCTCGCGTATCGCGCAGCATTTTCCAGTTTTATAAACACATTATTATTGAGACACACTGTATGTGAAAGGCCAATATACTGTATACTGTCTATTAATGCAACAAAATATTACAGGAGTCCTAATTTAGACACGTTTTGCAGTGTAGATCAAGGATCCCTTGGCAGATCCCATAAGAGTGGGACATTAACACCAGCCTAAAAAGTATGCAAGTGAAAACATAGTGAATTTCTCGTCCCCAAAACAATTTAGATCCCAGACCAGCAGCCGTGGTGAGAAACTTGTTTTGCATATTGTACATAGAACTGAATGTTACAGTATTTTCTCTAAAGCCAGCATTGAAAATTCAACTGCTCTGTCAAATGTAAATGTTGAAGCACACAATCAGGGTTCATGTAAGGGTACGAGAGGATAAGTAAGACTGAATTTTTAACTCATTTGCATAGTTTCTTATTTCTTATGCCGTCTTTGTGAACTGTGTGTAAAAAGTCAAACATTTTTGGATTACTATGGTAGCAATTGTTTTTTTCTTCTTTTGGTCACTGATTCCTGTGAAATACACAGAAGTCCCGTATGCTGTACATTAAACCTCCTACGCTTATCAGTTTTCACTACATGACTACATGACTTTGCTGTGTTGTTTATTGGGCCTTTCACGTTCATTTGTGCCAGCACGTCACTGTAACACTTCATCCTCAGAGCCTTTTTGTCATTTACATGGCACTACTACGTTTGTTGTTTTCGACAGACTGTGTGACCGTTCATTTCAGCAACATATGCGTTTTTATAATATTTTACATTGGGGTTTCAGATCAGTTAAGTCTGCTAAACTGGCTTTTAGGTGGTGGTGAGCTATTAGTTCAGCTACAGAAAATTCTATGTTTTTAATTTATTTCACAATGTTACCTCATAACTCTTTAATTGAAACTTTGTTTTTTTATGACAATTGGTGATTTTTCTTTGCACAACTTCTGTTTACGATGAGTCCAAATCCCCAATCATACAGAGTAAAAGGGTAGCGCAGGGTGACGTTATAGTGAGAAATTTGAATATGCTAGCAGCAGTGCTCTGTAATGTTCTGATAATGAACTTTGACATTCATAAGATGCAATGTTGATGAGATTTGAAAGAAATCTTATATGTAATTAAAAAAAAAACATGCACACTTGTGGAGGTCTCTAGTTGTTTTTCCTGAAACTTGGAATACAGATGATTGTACACAAAAGACACGATGCACTCTTTGTTTTTTTATTTTATTATAATTTTCCTTGATTTTCAGGATTTCTAAAATTTCCCTCCTAAACAAGTGAACGCTGATGCAAGAGGCTAAATGTTGCCCCCCAAGTTTTTGGAGCATTAAACCCCACAACTGCAGACAATATCCAGATCAACTGGTGCCACAGTCTCCAATATGAAGTCACTCCAGGGGTCAAATGGGCTCTGACCGCCGAGGCCCACAGTCTCCTGAGCGGCCGGAGTGATGTCACACAAAGCAGCACCGAGATCAGTTTGATGTTTTGGGTGGTGATGGGGAAAGTGAGGCGCTAACGTTGCATCAAGCTGAATTATGCCTGGTGAATCCAGTGATACATCCTGAAGTGTAGTACGCCTGAAGAGCAGATAACTGAAGTATGGTTCCCACATCACATAAGCTGTTCCACAAGTCATCCACAACACCAAAAGAACGTAAAAAGTCAAAATGTTTTTTTTTTTCTTGTTTAATTTAGGCTCTCCGATTCATCGTCGATGTATAGCACTGTTAATGCATCCATTTTGTAAAACATCGTTAAGACATAAAGCTATAATCATCAATACCAGAACCTCTGCTTGTCCGCTGCTCACAATGATGATTTCTTTGATCTTTTTCAATAATAAACCTAATTCATATAATTTCATTCAGAGCCAGGAAGCATTTTTGTCTAAGAACTGTCGCAACCTCCCAGTGGAAGCAATTTCCTCGCTGGCGTTCATTCAAATAGCACAAATCTGCACTTTCATCTTGTATCGAGACTGACTGCATTTAAGAGTAAATCGCTTGCATACTGTGTAATGCACTATCGCCTTCGATTCCCGGTCGCATAAAGGCTGTAGCTCCTCAAAAGATTTCCAGTCCTACTAGTCCAGTTCAGAAACAGAGGTTCAGAAGACAAAGGTCATGAGACCTGAGGTGTCGGAGGAGGAGTGGTGAGACAGTGATGTCGTCGGTAGCACTTAACTGCAGCACGCTGGAGTCCCAGACCCACGCACAAACTCCACGTTGTGACAGTATATGTAGTGTGTGGATGTGCAATTTTGGATTTTAATTGTCTCTAGCATCCATATCTTTTTGCTTTGTTTGTTAAACAATATCAAGAAAAAAAACCCAAAAAAGAGTCACGAAATAAACTCTCCTAAAGAGGTACGGTGGGTCATAGGTTCATACGTAGATGCTCAGGCCGTTTGGCCATGACGGGGTAGGCTTGCTGCTTCATCTGAGCCAGGTTGATCCCGGAAGGCTGACGGATGGGAAGAGGGGCCGAGGCCTCGGAGCTTGTTGTGACGTCCATTTGCTCTGGAGTGGACAGCTCCATGGCCTGGTCCTGAGGTGACTGGAGGACATTTGGTCCTCCGCCGGTGAGGAGGGGGCTCCGGGCCCAGCATTCCCCCCCTGAGAACTTGACTGGGCTGAAAGGACAGGAAGAGAGGAGGCCTTTGTAACAACATGGAAGATTTGTTTTCATGTGTCTTTTTGCTATATAACCGGCTGTTTCAACCTGTGTGTCTTCAAGGACAAAATTCAGTCATGGTGACCAGAACTGAGAACAGACTTCTGCGTTTTATCTATTAGTCTGAATGATAAAGAAAGCCAAAGCTCATTATTATTGACATGACAACATGTACAATAATATTTTCAGTACGTGGATTTAATATGCCTTAAGCTGTCGTTAAGGGTGTAGCTGCTGCTATGTAAACAAGCCACCCTCTATGTAACAGATGAAGTCAGCGAATCAAGTGGAGTTTTAGCCTATATGTAATTATCAGATACATGCTGTGGGGCTGCCAGTTTCAGTTTCCTTTTTTTGACCTCAGATCGAGTGAAAAGTTAGATTTAAATTGGGAAGGAAACTTTTAAATTAACAACAACAATACATAACATTAACTGAGTGCAACAAAGTGAGGCCCGGTCTCTCGATGAGGAATGTCAGGGATTAAACCAAGACCCACTGTGAGAATATGGGTCAGTCAGCCAGTACGTCATTTCACACGTTTGTCTCTAAAGCGCCTGCTGCAGACTCAGACATACCTGAGAGGTGTTCTTGGGCTGCCCACGATCCGTCGTGGTGAGCGGATTTTTGGCTCGAATGAGAACTTTTCTTTGATGTTTTCCAGGACTGACGGAGCGACGTACGTAAAACCCTGCGAGAACAAAGACATTGGTGCACGGTCACATTTGAGGGGCAAGTTGTGGGCAGAGCTAGTGTGAGAAAGAAACGATCTATTACTGAGTCAGAAGCACCAGTGTGATCCAGATCTAATTGGCCACAGAGCTCCACCTGATTGTTTGGTACTGAATAGGAGGATAACATTGGGAAATGCAACATTTCAGTACAAGCTTGTGAATTTGCAAGGAAAAGGTTCTGTGATTGTGAAAACACAAATGTTTTTTGAAGTTTTTCTTTTGGGATCAAGAGACTGCATATTTAAAATATCAGCGAGTTGTCAAAATTAACAAAAAAACAACAAAAGACGGGGAAATTCAGTCCGTGAAGTTACCAGGAAGGCTTGATTGGCACTCTCACTGAGGGTTGAGTCGTCCGGGCTGTCGACTGGCGTCTGACTGGTGAACTTTGAGTCAAACTGACTCACGTCTTCAGCTGACTGCTGCAAAGATGGAAAAGATGACAAACACAGGTGAGGAGGTGCGGCAACATGAGTAGATGTGTCAACTAAAGACATGTAGGTTTGAAACAAGAGAAGAGCTGGGTTCAGTTACCGAAACGTATTCAGCTGGTTTAATTTAGGCAGGCAACCAGAATTAAACCCTATCTGGATCTCACAAAAAAAAAAAACTTAAGCTTCTCATGTAGCATCATTTGTGAAGCGACAGATATCCAATTTCAACATTTCTCAAATTTCCGACCCTAAAACTACAAGTAGTCGTATCCAGTTCAGAATCTCCTTGTGGTCTTCTCCTCTGATACTCACCAGAAAAGGTTTGAAGGGAGGCTCCACTTTCCGAGCCAGCAAATCCTCCCAGTTGGTGTGTCGGAAGAAGGGATGAGCCTGTGGGGTATCAAATACAAACAGAGTGCTACTGTATGAACAGAGGGCCATAAAACATCAAATGTATGCGAGTGTCAGTATGTCTTGAGAGGGTTTGTGGGAAAGGAGCTCTTAGACTTTAGAAACAACCTACATAAGTAACTAACGCACACAATGTTAAAAGTTTGGTTTTCCCCCTTTGGTTATTTTAGCTGCATTGATGAAAATATCAGGCAATATATAATATTTGACTATTTTGTAAGTCATACTCTGTAATTTTGGCATATGTTATAAAAGCAGTATATTGCTGTTTAGTGCTCAGCCCCCTGCACGTTCTCACCTGCACCTCTGTGGCATCTCCTGCTCCCGCTCCCAGCCGCGACGAGGCGTTTCTCTTCAGCAACTGTACAACCAGCAGTCAAATGTCAGAAGAACGCTTACACACCAACTCCACGCTTATTTTGGATAAACACAAGTAGCGTAAGCTTCAAACAAACAGGAGAAGGATACCCGTTTCAGGAGATCTCTGGCTTCTTGTGTGAGGTAGGGTGGGAGGCTGAGCTTACACTTCAGGATTTTGTCAATGGTCTTTTTTCGGTTTTCACCAGTGAACGGTGGCTAGAGTGTGAAAAGAGAGGAAGGGGTTACTTAAACATCCCAAATTATGATTCATGTATATAACGGCGCATAATAATAAGAGTGAAGTAGAAAGCTTTTTTTATATGTTGTAAATGTTTAACTGACCGCTCCTGTGAGCATGTCGTACATCAGAGCGCCCAGACTCCACCAGTCCACTGCTCTGTTGTGTCCGCTTCTCATCAAGATCTCTGGGGCCCTGCAACAACAAAGTGAGTGCACATTTCTTACTAATGTTAAGAAGTCAACAGTAAGCATGAGAGAAGAAGGAGAGCAAGTGTACGAGGGAGTAAGGAAGCATATTTGTATGCAGAGAGACGGTACTGGTGTGACTGAAGGAGGAAGACGATGAGGGCATCACTTACATGTACTCGATGGTACCACAGAAAGTGTGGGTGACTGTGCCGTCGTGAATTGACTCTTTACACAGCCCAAAGTCTGTCAACTTTACATGGCCTGGAAGGAAAACAACACATATTAAGATGCAGTTATTTACAATTCTCAAGCCTCTTTGTGGCATATTTGTGCATTGAGCTTAAGAGATTTTTTTGGACAAATCATGTAGGAAAGTTTGAGTTAATTTTTTCGCATGCACACAAGCACACACACCTTGGCTGTTGAGCATGATGTTCTCAGGCTTTAGGTCTCTGTAGATGATGCCCTTCTGGTGCAGGTGGCCCAGGGCCATGGAGATCTCTGCCAGGTAGAAACTACACAGAAAAAACAAAGAAAACATTTAAATACGATCAACTTCACGGCAAAAAAGTGTTGCTTTATTTCTAAATAAGGATCCACCAGTCTGATACCGGTATGCACGATATTGTATTAATATACCATATGTTTGTGGTCAGTTTAACCCATTGTTAGGTTAAATTTACCGGTGAGCCTTGACTGGTAAAAAAGCAGGAAGCGTAAGTACTGTTGCTATGATTACCTGCAGGTTAATATACATTGTGCACTGATTTTAAAAATGGTTAAACTGTTAATCAAAACTGTGTTTGTGTCCTGAGGTACAATTCTAATAAGACACCTTCCAGCCAATCAGAAACGAGTATTTTCCACAGCGCTACCGATAGTCTGCCAAGATGTCTGTGCATCCCTGTTTAATATGAACATGAACAACGCTCACCAGGCTGTGTCTTCCATGAAGATGCCCTCCCTCTCCAGCTGCATGAAAAGTTCCCCTCCTGCACATAAAACACATTTATGCCGTTAACATGAGTGACACACACGCAGCGCACACACGTTCCCACCATCCCCATAGGTTAGGCTGTGTAGCTGACCCTCACTACTGACCCCCCTGGAGGAGACGAGCAGAAAGAAGAGGAGCCGATCTAGTTATCACGTTGATGAAAGGTGAGATGGACGTTCACAAATCACACTATTAATAGACTACCATTTGTAAGGTAGAGCCACATTATACCTCTGCCATTTGATGGAAAGGAGAAGTGAGAAACCAAGCTACAACCTGTTCTACATGATTTTTTCTGTCGTTTTGAAAGTGTGTATACGAGAGGTTGAGAAAGACAAAGAGGTGGGTATTTGATACAGAGGGATTGTGTGTGTTATGTTTATGTGAATGAATCAATAGACTTCAAATAAAAAAGTATACAGTCTAATTATTTAGGCTTACCTAATGCTTGTCTAATTTCAACTCTAGATGTGATTAATCATAATAGCAAATATTGCAATAGAAGCAGAGTGATCTCACGCTTACTCTGCGTGCGTTAACCTTCCTGCAGAGTGTGTGTTTGTACTAGGTGTGTGTGTGTGTGCGCATTTCGTGTACTGACCACTCAAATACTCCAGGATGAGATAGAGCTTTCCTCCAGTCTGGAAGGCGTAGATGAGATCAACAATGAAGGGATGCTTCACTTCCTCCAGGATGTTCCTCTCTGCCTTGGTATGGGCTGTGTCCTTGGCGTTGCGCACAATCATAGCCTGGTGACCCCCCACCCCGAAGAAGCATATCAACATTTAGTCAAGAGTGGGGAAACACTGGGCATGTTTTGACCAATGCAGATGTGAATTTCCTGTCACTGCCTTACGAGCTGCTTGCCTGTTTGTCCTGCACGACCAATAGAGAGAAGTATTGAGTATATTGAGCTGGGCAATATAGGCAGCTATGTCACTGTGATAGAGGGGTGACAATTCTTAATTATGGCTGATCTACTTTAACAAATAACTAAAGTTCAATAAGACAGATAAAGCTACTTCTACATATTTATTAGAAGTTAAGCTCAGACAGTGGCAGTCCTTAAATATTACACTAAGGCTTTACAATGAAAACTATGTTTTAAAACATATACATGTGCATTACAATTCTAGAGAGTATAATGGTGTCAATAGACTGAGCACTATTGTGGGTTTTATACGTACTTCTGTTCCTCTCCTCTCTAGTGCTCCTGGTTCTGTTTATTTTAACCACTTCTGTCAGAGAGCTAAAGAGCTGCCTGTCAGCAACAACATTGTCTCCGCTTTGAGTGTTAGAACAATGACAACAGATGGAGCTCCAACAGGCAGGCTGAGGCTGTGACAAGACCTCTGATTTGAAGGGTGCAGTACAAGCCTGCTGACTGAGAAGTCTTCACATTTCTTGATGTCACTTTTCCTTGAAACTGATTAAGAATTATGCATTGTATTCAGCCCCTTATCACTCGCAAACTGGACTTTTGTTCACTTTATTGGACAACTAAAAACTATCAAAAGTAACTAATTGTCATCCACTAACGCAAAGCTTTGCCATAACTTCTGTTGTATAATCTGGGCCTGTGTTTATCAAGCATCTCAGAATGACTGTAATTCAACCAAGAGTAGTTATATACACACACATATATACACACACACACTCTAACTACCCAGAATCATAAAAAGAAAAGTTCAAGATGACTTCTTGTAGTTTTTCTCAGTGGTTTCAAAGTGCAATTAACATATTCAAAACAGGCTGAATTAGAAATAATAATAAAATAATGTGAAGCAGGTAAATCTTAATTACAGAATACAGTATCATGTCACTTGTATTGCAAACTAGTTGCGCACCCAGAAAGACTAAGAATATATTTTATCTAAACATAGAAATTAGACACACTAACATACATGTTAGTGTATAATTACATTTTGAAGTAGAATAATGGCAACCATAGCCGTTAAGTCCTACATCATTGCTGTTGAAGCTATATTTGTTTTTAATTAAGTGTAAATTGCTATAACATTAAAACTTTTTCAGCAGTGGGCCCAGTTTTGGAGATGGAGTGATTATCTTGGAAAAAATCTGAAAACGAGTAAGTTTAAGCCTTATTCGATCTTTATCGTGTAGAAAAAAACATGTTATTATAAATCAAATGTTCAACGTTCTGAATTTGTACAGCTTCTGGAAAGTTTAATGCATATTTGTCTTATCACTAACCACCTGCTGGGAACTGCAAACAAGTTAGGACAGTTCTGCAGCTTTCCGGAAAAGACCTGAATATTTTCCTTGGTTGAGATACTTGATGAAGTGCTTTCACTCCTAAGCCTAACTGCAGGACAGCATGTGTGTCACTCTGAGAATTTTGGGCAAGTCAGGACTGATTTCGTACTCTGAGATGCTTCATAAATACGGGCCCTGGCCCTACAGGCCTTTATCAAAGTCGTGCTGCACATACAGTCAAGTCTTGCTGCCACTTCGAAGCTTAATGATTGAAACGACTGGTTGAAATCTGGCAGGTCTTCGACGTGTCACTGGGGTCATTTTAGCCAATCAAGCAGAAGCAGTGAATATCCAGCGGAATCTAATGGGCTGAGGCAGAGAGTGCCAAGGCTGCAGCAGCGCAGATGGCAATCTACCAACTAGCAGTGAAATCTTACCCCACCACTGGCTTCAAGGACAGCCAATATTTGCAGACAGAAGCACCATGTTTATTTGTAATAACAAGCATGCAATTATGTTTATAGGATCCAAACTGAGAGCAGCTGTAAATCACTCTAACTCGAGCGATTTAAGCAGGATTGTGTTTTGACATTGACGAGGGGAAAAAATGAAGTACCTTTTTTAAAACCTTCATGGCAAATATTTTGCCCGATGCCGCTCCAACAACTTTTCGAACTTGAAAAACCTGCACCGAAGGGAAAATGATGAACAACTGTTACGCGTCAAAGTAACTCAGTACTTCACATTACAGAGGGAAGATAATCCCAAGTGTGTATTTGGAGTGTGTTCTCGTTAAGTGCACTTCCTCATGTACTTTCTCAAGACTTGCTGCTTCTTGGGTACAACAGGTACCTTTCCATAACCACCTTTCCCCAGGACCCGCAGCAGCTCAAAGCACTCCGGCCTGATGTTCTCCGTCCCCTGATTGACGTTGTCCTCCGATATCTCAATCTTCTCACAGTCGTCCATGTTGCTGCGGAGACACATTGAATGCATTGTGCTCACACTTCCACTAATTCAATCGCAAAATCATACATGAACACAAGCACAGGTGGACATACTGAACACTTACAACTCAAATCCGCTGCACTGGTCCATGATTTCATTGATTTGAGCCTGGAAGGAAAAGTAAAAACACAACATAATCACAAGTCAAGTGTTTTTGTTCATTCTTTTTTCCATTTTTCATTCTTTGTTCAGTAAGTCTGTAGGAACTTTTAACCTCATAGGACATTTTTGTATTTCCTTTTCTTTCTTGTTTTAAAACACTTTGTTTAACTACAATAATAGTAAAGTATTTATAATACTTGACATCCTGTGCAAATAAATCCCTATAAACAGGATAATGGTTGCAATTAAATATAGAATCAAGCTTATTCAAATGTAAATAATAAATAAGTGTACATTAAATAACTTCAAATAGCTATGATATAACTCCTTACATTTAGAGCTTCAATTAACTGATTAGTCAAGCGACAGAAAATTAATCGGCAACTATTTTGATAATTGATTAATTGATCATTTGAGTGATTTTTCAAGCAAAAATGTTTCCAGTTTCTCCAGTTTAAGGATTTGCTGCTTTTCTCTGTTTTGATATGATTGTAAACTGATGACTTACCGTTGGACGAACAAAACAAGACATTTGAAGGAAACTGTGAAGGGCATTTTTTTCTGTCATTTCATAGACCAAACAAGTCATCGATTAATGAAGAAATTAACTGTCAGATTAATCCATAATAAAAAATAATCGTTTGTCTCAGCCCAACTTACATTATATCCTACTGTGCAATAAGTTTAGCCAAACATATCTGCCTGTTTACCAAGGTGTTGGCTTCACATTCACGCAGGAGCTGTAGTGCGATACTAACAAACAAGAGCTGCTGTGATGAAATAGTTGCCCAATCCATGCTACATGAACATCAACATGATGCAAGACATTTAGCAGAAGTAGTTCATCTTAATGATAAATATGTACATATGTGTGTGCAGATAATCACTGTTGCATCTCCTATTCAGTCACTGTACCACTCCTATAACGGCAGGTGATGATAGACACCTGTCTGAGTCTGACAGGCAGATGAACAACAGTATTTATACAGAATTTACACGACTGTTGTTATTTTTATGACAAATGCACAGTGTGAATCTGTAGCAGTGTTGAGCTGCTGCACATCAGACTCAGCTTTAACTCCACGCAGTCTCACTCTGCAACAGTCCTGCCAAAATAAACTGTTGCACACCGAGCCACATTTATCACTGCAGCACCTTTGGCCAAGTAAGGCTCTGCTTGCACAACCCCAACATGACAGCGACGTCTTTCGGCCGTGACGGCGTTAACAACGCGCGCACTTCACCGCCAGCTATCGTCGCTGGTGAAGTAAAGACAGGACAAGCGACAGCTCTGTCGCGATCGCCGTCAGGCTCAGCGGTGGCGAGCAAGCACTAGCCTCTGCTGACCCAGTTTGACAAGGCCCGAGAGCTCCGGCTGCGGGATCAGGCCTGCGGTGGCTGGCAGGGCTACCAGGCTAACAGCTAGCTACTGTGCATGAAGAGTTTCCGCTGTGACAGCGTCTCCCACTGAAGTACCTCCTCGATCTCGTCGTCGGAGACATTTTCCTCCGGCTGGTCCAAGTCAATGTCAAACACTCCAGCCATGGCACCGCTTCGCTCGGGTCGCTCTGTCACAGACAGCAGGAACAGCAGGCGTCCCCCACCTCATGGACAAGCACACACCGCCGCCATAACCGGCTACTACACTGAGCATGCGCACTGCAACACTCAACAAAAGGGGCGGGGAGCTGCGCGATTTGCTTTTATTTTGTCATAAAAAGGCAACAAATTAAATGTGAAATAAACCCCCCCCCCCTCCACTGAAATAGTTCAAATATTCGCCCCTATCAAAAGGACATGGATCCAGAAAAAACTGTTCTGACTGAACTATTCCGGTCTCTGGTAACACCTGTAAATATTCAGATGCATTTAAACATTTATCCGCACACTCTACTACTAAATACTGGAATGTATTATGTTTAAATGGGTTCTGTTTTTGTACTAAAACCATCGTAGAAATACTGTTAAATCCACAAAACCATTAGATGTTATGTAGTTTTTGATGTCTGTTAATTGTTCACAATTGTTCTAATCACAAACATCCAAATAACATAATAAAAACCAACATTAATACTACTACCACTACCACTACTAATAAGAATAATAAAAACAAAAAACCTACAATAATAATAATAATAATATATTCAATGTAAATTATATTTTATTGATACAATTACTTATTCATTCCTTTTTCTATGGGACTCAAAACAATTGCAACAGGGTTATAGACACCACATACAGTCTATGGGTTACCCCCACATGTCAATATGAGTTTTATTCTGAAAGTTTTGACAGTTTGGGCCGGAAATGCCGCCCTGCCTTCTTATGGCGGCAGACTACAGTCATGGTAACAGTGCGGGCACCTCTTTTAAACAAGATGCGGAGATCTCCGTGGACACAGTCACGGAGCCTTTCACTCACGGCGTGACTGTATGCTCTCATACTCTGATCGGAAAACCATCGATCCCTCTGGAAAGTCTTCACTCCTCACCTGGCTGAAAAATGTCCATAGTAACGGTTCAGCTCGGTCAGTGTGGTAACCAGGTGGGTCCCGAGCTGTTTGACGTCGTCTGCAGCGACGCTCATGAGGGACGGAGGAAAGAGTACAGCGCAGCCAGCTGTGAGCGGTTCTTCCACCAAACCACACATGGAGGTAACGCACCCGTTCTCTGTTCCCCTTTTCTGGATAAAATAAGTTTGCACACCTGTTCACCTGTCATGTCTCCGCGTCCACGAAACAGAGCTTGTAGCCAGGGCGGTGCTGGTTGACATGGAGCCCAAAGTGATCAACCAGAGTATCAGCAGGGCTGCAAAATCTGGCAGGTGGAGGTATGGAGAAACTTCACACTTCAGCCAGAAGCAGGGCTCTGGAAACAACTGGGCCAGTGGGTAAGGACATTTTTTTCCTCCACCTTTTTAGTAAAATATGAAAGAAAGAAAAAAACTTTAACTAGTGTCTCCTGATCCTCAAAATTAGACTGCTGTTGTTACAGTAATAGGGAAAATTACAGCTAAGCAAAGCTAAACATTTACCTCATTGTGTCATTTTGTGGTCATGTCAAATCAACCCCCCCCCCCTAAAAAAAACAAGCCCATTATATTGTGTCAAAGCAGAGCCAAAGGTCATGAGCAGCAAAAGTTGTTTACTGAAACGACTGATTGATTATGAAAACAGTAGCTGATTCATTTTCTGTTGATCCACTAATAGATGAATTGTTTCAGCTCTAAAATGCTGCATTACAGTTCATTCTTGACCTTAGAAATAGTAGTTTGACAGTAAAAAGCTAGTAAGTGGACACTGAGTTGGGATTATTTTGTCAAACTTGTATTTCCACTTATATTATATATAACAGTCAGACTGTGTTTAGAAATAAATGGAAGTGGGGGGTAAAAGCTGGTAGTGTGCTTCTCGTATCACACTAGGTTCTGTGTCCATGGCCCTCGTCACAGAGAGGTGGTGGAGGAGCTGGTGAGGCGAGAGGTGGAGCGCTGCGACAGACTGGCTGGGTTCATGGCCATGATGAGTGTGGCGGGGGGAACGGGGTCCGGGGTCGGTACCTACGTCACCCAGTGTCTCCGAGACATCTACCCCAAGTCCTTCATCCTCAACCACCTCACCTGGCCGTACGGGACTGGAGAGGTACGGAGACTGCTGTCAAGTGGCTAGTTTTTAATGATAGTATAGAATAATGTGGTATTAAATCTCTTTTTTTTTCCTCGACCCGTCCTTTCAGGTGATCGTCCAGAATTACAACTCTGTTCTGACGCTGGCTCATCTCTACCAGCTGTCAGACGCCATCCTGGTGCACGAGAACGACACGGTGCACAGGATCTGCGGTCAGCTGCTCAACATCAAACACATCTCCTTCAGTGATGTCAACAGGGTCATCGCTCACCAGCTGGGCAGCGTCTTGCAGCCCGCACTCACAGCTGACTCACACGGAGTCTACAGCAGAAATCCTCTGGGTGAGAGAGGCCAAGACACACACAAACACACACGGCAGGTTTCCCACAGGGCATGGATTTCCTGGAATATCATTGGATTAGGAGAGGTGTAGTCTATTTCCCAACTTTCAAGATGTCCCATTTTTAAGCCATAGAAGGAACCCTGGCACAGAAGTCTCAAGTAATTTCAAGTAAACTCAGGCAAAAACCAGAGTTAATTTTGTTAATGAAGATCACAGTGCTAAAATGTTGAAAGCTAGCAATATTACCATGGTGATGATGTGGCACTAATGTGAAAGAAGTGATCACTGAAGATTAAAAATATGATCAAATCTACCTGACAAAATTATAAAATGAAAAGTCACTACGGAAAAGAACTTGACTAAAATAACAAAAATCCCTTTAGACGGAAATACAATTATCATTAGAATGAAAGGAGCCATCAAGCACTTCTCTTTGAGGCAAGGTAGCAGCACACTGGGAAATTGCACTCAAGGCAAATGTCCGCATTATCTTGGCAAAGAAATTACTAAAACTGCCAACATCATTAGGTCAAACATTCATACATTCAATCTTCGCATTGCATGTACTCTGTCACGTCTTAACCCTGATGGTAGCATTATTCTTTAACGTCTCTCTCTCTCTCTCAGGTGAGTTGGTGAGCGCCCTCGCGTGCCACCCAGAGTACAAGCTGCTCAGTGTGTGTACTATCCCTCAGATGCCCAGTTCCTCCATAGCCTACAGCACGTTCAGCTGGCCAGGCCCGCTCAGACACCTGCGACAGATGCTCATCTCCAACGCCAAGATGGAGGAAGGCAAGTTCTGTCAAAATCTAATTTATGCACTTCAGTTTCAGTTTAGCTTATTATGACAAGATAATGGCATGTTTATTAGGTTACTGTATGGCTTCAAAGTGAAAGTTGAGTCATCCTTGCCTGTAATGAGTCACAAATGAAATCATAAGCACTTCTGAGGATCCTTGTTGTTTGTCCTGTGTCAGGTATAGACTGGCAGGTGCGTCCACCTGCAGGCTCTGAGCGGACCAGGAGTCTCACAGCACCCAGCTTTAACACCTCTCTGGCCAACCTGCTCATACTGAGAGGGAAAGACGTGTACAGTGCAGAGACAGGTCAGAAAACTGGTTGAAATGTATGGATTTTATTTAAAAAATAATAAGTGGACTAACTGGGTCTAAATGTCTTACAGTAGCATCAACAGCTTTTAGTTTTTAATATTTATAACTCTGTAGGTGAAGAACAAGTGATGTGAATGATGTCCTGTCCGCAGGTGGCTTTGAGGACGCAGCCCTGTACACCTCCTGGCTCTCATCAGAAGACGCCTTCAACTTGTGGAAATCCCCAGTGCCTTTTAATAAGTATGAAAAATCTGCCACGCTGGTCAGCAACAGTCAGGCTCTGCTCAGACCTCTGGATAACATGGTGGGAAAAGCCTGGAATATGTTTGCGTCCCGGTGAGTCAGCCCTGTTACTCAGAGAAATGCTTAAATATCACTTTTTAGGAAAATGTGGGTCCAAACAGTATGACAATTGTATAAAGTAGTGCACTGAAAATCATTCAAGCACGCACACACACACACACACACACGTTAAAAAGCCAGGTTTTTGTGATGTAAAAAGGGGAGACCAAGATAAAGCATCTCAGAACTTTTTCCACCTTCAATGTGACTTACAACGTGAACAATTCAATTGAAAAACAAACTGAAATCCTTCAGGGAGAAAAATAAAAACATAAACAATACCCTGGTTGCATAAGTGTGCACACCCCTAAACTAATACTTTGTCGAAGCAGCTTTGGATTTTATTACAGCACTCAGTCTTTTTGGGTAGGAGTCTATCAGCATGGCACATCTTGACTTGGAAATATTGCCCACTCTTCAGAAGCGCTCCAAATCTGTCAGATTGCGAGGGCATCTCCTGTCCACAGCCCTCTTCAGATCACCCCACAGATGTTCAATTGGACTCAGGTCTGGGCTCTGGCTCTTCAGCTTTCTAGCGGAAGCCTGAAGGTTTTGTGCTAAAATTGACTGGTATTTGGAACTGTTCATAATTCCCTCCACCTTGACTAAGGCCCCGGTTCCAGCTGAAAAAAACATCCCCAAAGCATGATGCTGCCACCACCATGCTTCACTGTGGGTATGGTGTTCTTTTGGTGATGTTAAGTGTCGTTTCTGCGCCAAACATACTTTTTGGAATTATGGCCAAAAACTTCAACCTTGGTTTCATCAGACCATAACACATTTTTCCACATGCTTTTGGGAGACTCCGTGTATGCTTTTGCAAAACTTAGCCGGGCTTGTTTTTCTTCGTAAGAAAAGGCTTTCGTCTTGCCACCCTACCCCATAGCCCAGACATATGAAGAATACGTGAGATTGTTGTCACATGTAGTACGCAGCCAGTACTTCGCAGAAATTCCTGCAGCTCCTTTAATGTTGCTGTAGGCCTCTTGGCCTCCCTGACCAGTTTTCTTCTCGTCTTTTCATTGGAATGACGTCCAGTTCTTGGTAATGTCACTGTTGAGCCATATTTTCTCCACTTGATGATGACTGTCTTCACTGTGTTCCATGGTATATCTAATACCTTGGAAATTCTTTTGTACCCTTCTCCTGACTGGTACCTTTCAACAATGAGATCCCTCTGATGCTTTGGAAGCTCTCTGCGGACCATTGCTTTTGCTGTAAGATGCAACTAAGAAAATGTCAGGAAAGTCCTACTAGAACAGCTGAACTTTATTTGGGATTAATCAGTCACTTTAAATGATGACAGCTGTGTACTGACTACTATTTAACATGAGTTTGAATGTGATTGGTTAATTATAAACACAGCCACATCCACAATTATAAGAGGGTGTGCACACTTATGCAACCAGGGTATTGTTTGTTTTTATTTTTCTCCCTGAAGGATTTCAGTTTGTTTTTCAATTGAATTGTTCACGTTGTAAGTCACATAGAAGGTGGAAAAAGTTCTGAGATGCTTTTTCTTGGTCTCCCATTTTTACATCACAAAAACCTGGCTTTTTAACAGGGGTGTGTAGACTTTTTATTTATTTATATATATATATATATGAGCATCACACTCTTAACATTAATACCCTTAGGTTGATGAAGAAAAGTTCACCTGGAAACCGTTTTTTCTTTCTGGATTACGTCTTTTAGTCATTTTCCTCTGTTACAGGGCCTACATTCATCAGTACGTTAAATTTGGGATCTCAGAGGAGGACTTTCTAGACAGCTTTACATCTCTTGAGCAAGTCATCTCCAGCTACAATCAACTGAGCTAGAAATGGGAAAAACTAACAAGCACCACCTTGCCTTTGGACTGTATGTAGACAAGAGAATACCGATACGTGGGACATAAAAAAAAATGAACATGTAAATAAAACAAATTCCTTGACTTCAACATCTGCAGTGATAAGGACTGAGGCAATTTCTTTACACCGAAAGTATCATTGGGATACACATTCAGTGCCTCTTCAAGGGAAAAATGTTGTTTATGAAATTATATTAAATTATTACGGACTCTGATGAGATTGTTTTGTGAACTGCCGTTTCCCAGGTCAAGAATGAACTGACGAGACGAGAAGCCTTTAAAGTGCTCAGAAAAATAGAAATTTCATCATTTTCAATTCCAATGAGATCTGAGCGCCTCTGCTAAAGATGATCATGTGATCCAAAGCTCCAGGACAGCTACTAAATGGACCTTGGGGTTGAGATCAACTGGAGCCATTGTAGTCTGAAAATGTGAAGGTGTGTTCAGCAATTATTAGGAATAGCAGCACTGCACAAAGAAAAGCGACAAGGGCATCAGTTAACACACTTTTCATCACTTTATTGTTTATTCATTTTACAAAACAGTATTTCAAGAACTGAGATGATCGGCATAAAAATCAGAGTGTCACTAAAGACAAGTCGTATCCACACTTGGGGTCTTGGCATGAGCCAAGCAGCACAACTGAAATGCTGAAGGCCCAAAACTTCAGCCAGCCTACAGACCGCTGTTGCCGTGCCAATTTAACAGCCAACACCAGTCTGATAAGCTAGCTGACGGGGTGGGAAAGTGGTGTCGAGGAGTACACTTTTGAGAAGATGGAAGAGGGCCCCTATCCATAAAGCTGGAGGCCATCAGAATCTGCCAATTACATCTCAGGCAGGACATATCCCCAACATAGGCAGGAGTTGGGATGATAGTTAAATTTGATGGACATTCAAACTAACAAAAGGCTAATTTAGCTGCAACTATTAAGTGCATAATGCAATTCTTCTATCAATAATTACTAAAAAGTAGTAAAATGTATGAGTGCTGAGCTGTTCACTTACCTTAAAAAGAACATTTCTGAGAGAAAATTAAGCATTAGCTCTGTCGTGATGGTTAACAAAATGACAACAGTTCTTAAACATAAGATCACAACAGAGCTCATCAGGATGAACATTTAAAAGTTAATCTTGTCCTACAAGAGAATACAAAAAATGACTTGGAAACAAGTGCCATGATTTACATGTTTTATATATGATCTGATCCAAGTTTCAACCTAAATGTACAGAATAGAAATGGGACTAGTTAGCTGAAAGTACAATGTCACTTTACAAATGATATCACCTTTTCTTTTTTTTGTTGTTTTGGTTCAAGTTAACTCATGTACACAGACCATTAGAATAGAAATACATCTGCGCATACTGTCGAAAAGATAGTAAGATATTTACACAATGTGCAAACCATCAATACCACACTGTTTTAAGTTGATATTGCTTCTTTTTTTCACCATTTCAAACCGACAATTCCAGAAACATAGACACATTGGTCTTACTGTTTAACAGGACAAAAAACATGAGGAAAATTAAACCCTGAAAAGAATGACCATCCATAGCTAGTTATCGTGACAGCGCACTGTACAAACAAATTAAGATCCATCCATACATAAATGTTACAAAATTAAATAAAAATCAAGTTTATAAGTCAAGAACTATATTCAAAGGAAGTCAGACCTTCCCGTCTTGCATAAGGCATAGCATCTGATGGGCACTGCCCGTACAGAGCAGTCGCCACCAAACCGCTGCTTTACTTCTGAGGTCAATGAATGGGTTAAATTTAACGTTAAAGTAACATGTTAAGACCAGCAATAGAATCAATCGTACTACACACACCTAGAGAGTGAGATGAAAGGAAGAACTACAAAACCTGAAGAGGGACTAACAGCACATACATCCTCAAAAGCACACACACACACACACCAACAAATAGTGCTTGTTTTTTTTGAGCGTTCAGCCTCTGAGAATGGATGGGGGTGAGGTTTGTTGTTAAGTTGTGAGTGGCTGGGGCTGAGTGGAGGGCTCTCAGCAGCAGCAGAACAAACACAGTCACTTGGATGTTTGTACCGCTTTGTCTCGTCATCACTTGGTTTTCTCCTCTGAGTGCCTCTGCTGCTGCAGGCGCTTGGCGTAGCTCTGAGCCATGGAGTTGACGATGGAAATGACGAAGTAGCAGACCATGACCAGAACCACCTTCTCAAACACCCACGACAGCCAGTTCTCATCCTGGAAACCCAAAATTTGGATGCATATGCTATTAATTACCATCGTAAAAGCATACTGTAATATTACACAAATCCAGGTATGGCGATAAAAATATTGTGACATGACAGCAGAACATGGTTGGAAGAAAATGGTATTCAAATTTAAAGACAAACTTTACCCATTTGCAGAATATAACCTGTGAAGTGCGTGTGTTTTTCAGCAGCCAAAGACTAACGTAAGTTAAAAACTGCAGCTAGGTTATAAAATCCTCTGATTGTAGCTTATTGCAAATATATTTGTACTGGTGCATACATAAGAAATTGCAGTCCAGAAATGCCAAAGCAGTTTGAGGTAATTTAGAATTTGCTTCTCAGTTGCATAGTTTGTCCACCAGAGAGCACTGACAAATATATTTTTCAACTAAAATGTTCTGTTCAGTACATATCTAAACCATTTTTATAAAGATGCTTAAATTTGGTTATGTTAAAAAAATAAATAAATAAAGCCAATATATTTGAGTTTTTTTAACTCAAAAATATTGGCCTCAAAAGTCAAGTATTGAATGGGCTATACTAAGAAAATCTCTGATGTTGCTTTTTTTGTTATGCTCCCAACTGTTGCATGGATTTATAGACTGTTGGAGAAATGTTATGGCCCTTGATCTTCTGAAACCTTTTCAGTGTATCATTTAAAGTCTAGAGTCACACAAAAAAAAGCTTACATACATACATACAGTTGTTAATCTTAACAAATAAATACATTAATAAAGCTGATAAAAAGGTAAAACTGTATTGTTCTCACCGCTGGTGCACTTCCCCCAGCATGGTGCAGCTTGTTCCTCTGTGCTTCCAGGTACTGACTGAAGGGCTTCTGGAGTGATGGTCCCACTTTGGGCACAGACCTGACATCGCAGACCCCGCATACATCCACACAGAATGGCAAAGAGAAGAGACAGGGAGGAAGAACATGAATTCACTTACCCTTTAAGCACCCTTCCTTTGACATGGAACCCAAAACTGAAGCTTTAGACTCTGGACACTTATCCCCCATCAGAGGGTTCCTGAAGGCTTCTCTTTCCCTGAACACTACCAAAGGTCTGCACTGATCCACCAGTCAACCAGCATCCTTGTAACAACTGCTGAAGGCCCCATCCTACATGGGGGTCCCATCTTGGAGCTTCCACCTCCTCTACTTAGCACTGTGAGCAGGAGCAGGCAGCAGAGAGGAATGAAGCAGAAACTCTTTAGCCCTCCTTTTATACTGCTTAGCTCTCTATAGGCGACTGTGTCAGCCCCTTCAATCAGGAAGTGAGTCGACATGATGTCATCACCTTTACCACCATTGCTGCCTTCTGGGTGGAAAGACATCTTATCAGGGCGTGCTCATGCCCTTATTAGGCAGTGTGGATTAGCTCACCAGGGGGCCAATCATAATGGATACCATTTTATCAATTCATCTCATATAGAGGCTTTGGTGTTGTTTTACCATTTGGTCAGCAGTGGTGCAGTACAAAGGGATCTCTACATGATGCGAAACTTATCTTTACCATGAAAAGACAAATATACTGCAGGGTGTGGACACTCAAACACAGCCTTCCTGCTGCATGAATTCAATTCTGTCCATGGTCAGGACATAAACATGTTGTCTAGACTTGACAAGACTAAGCGAAAAAAAATTAGACAATTTACCAAACAAACACCAAAAGGGAAGTGGATAATTGCTGATTTTACGTAAGCCTAACTAGTTTTGACTGACTCATTCTTGTTATCTCTCGTACTTTACATGCAAGCACATGAATATACACACAGCAACTGCCAAAAAAACATCCTGTATCAGCAATGAAGCACTGCTTGCACTCATCATAGCGAGTCACCAGGGCCATCTGAATTTCATGGGAAAGAACCTTGAATTTTATTCCTAATCAAAGAAAAACAGGACACTCAGTAGGACCATAGACTCAGGTCCAAATATGGTCTAATTTAATACTGGATATTACATACATGTACGTGATCAAAAATGCCAATAGATCAATAAAAACTAAGCAGCTCCTATGGACAATTTAATAGAATACCAGTCATGAAAATATCATGAAGGCTGACTTAACTCTTGCTGACTTTAATTTTTTGCCTAATGACAATTCATGACTTAATTCACAATAAATATTAACCGATACCTATATTTTTACTTTGAATAGCAAATTTTACCATCTAAGATCTTAAAATCTTTAATAAAAACCAACCATTGGGATAATACATCTAATTCCTATAAACTGGCAAAATCTGACATCAGTTAAACAGTCAAAGAAAGTTTTTTTTCTATGTCTATTATTGCGTTTCCCGCCTCGCTGAGGCAATTCTCTCAGTCAAAGCTGAACTTGGTGAGTCAGATCAACATGTTCGGATGGGACCTCACACGCCTGACCACCAATGCTGCAGAGATGGGTTGTGTGTGTGTGTGTGTGTACATGGGGGGGGGGGGACCTTTGTGTGGAAAATGCATGCACATACACCCCCGCAGTGAAAGCATTGTTCATACAGGATCCCCAATCAGCGGTTAAAATGCATCTGAAAATGTTTACAAATGCGTTGCCAACCACAAAACCAGGGGAAAGACAATGACTCCACAAAGTATCTGATTAATGCAGTCTCACACACACACCAAGACAGATAGACACTTACCCAATGAGTGACACCATTTGCTCCACTATGTGCTTGCTGAAGGTAATGATAACAAATAGTTTCTGTAGGAAAAAAAGGGAGAGATTAATAAACTTTAAAAGCCATTACATATGCAGAGGTATATAACACATTTTACAATTTCCAGAGACATTTTCTAACATTGTATAAGTGTTTTACAGGACATCAGGACAAAAAAAAAATTAGAAAGGAACAAATAAAACAACAAAGTGTCTCAAAGAAACGCATATGAAAAACAGATACATCGATAGACATATTGTGAATTTTTTATTTTAGCAGCACAGCTGTGGGAAATTGAGGCCACATCTGCCACTGTCCACAGACACTAATTACAAAACTCAAACCTGGCGCTAAGCTAAATTTTGGGCTGCGAGGGGCTTTGTGTGGTTTAGCAAAGCACCAAAGTGGAGTGGGGTGGGGTGGGGTGGGGGGGCAAAACCACAATATACTTATCCGGTCCTGAAACTGATCAGCTTTAAACAGCATGACACATGGCCCCCTGGACAAAATCAGACAGGATATGACACGTGATGTCCAATAGGTTCAATGTACAAAAAAGGGAAAAAAAATAGGACAGAGTCCCCCCTGCAGCCTCTTACTGTCTACTCAATTTCCTTCTCCCATGTCCACTCTACATCCTCCATAACCCCTTTGTCTGAAAGGTCTGTGTCAGATCACTGGCTGGTACCACCAAGAGATGGATAGGTTTAGTTTGTTAAGACACTCAGCGACTCACCCACAGACGCACACGGCCTCTCTTAGTACAGGCTTATATTAGTCACTGGTGTGGCAGACTCAACAATACACTCCTTAATTAACAAGGTTTTTTGATCTAGTGGATTTTTAAAAATCCAAACTCTTGTTAAAAGACTTCTTAAAAGCTTCCCTCCCTTTCATCTGGAGCCTGTTTATATGGTCTGGACGCATCCCAAAGTTAAAACCAGAATAAGGAATCCCCAACGGACCAGAGCACAGTCAGAAAGGGTTAACGAGACGTGCACAATTAGGAATTCCTCACAGGCACCAACTCATGATCTCAGCACCAGGTTTGATCTTAGTTCTCGCACACATTTTGAGGTTGAGGGTATTGAATTAGTGAAGTGAATCACTCAGCACTGCATACCTTATTTTTTGATGGAGTGGATTTTTTGACATGCATTATTACAATGCAGACAGAGAATTGTGATGACATGAAACAAAAGTTGAGTCATATTGGAGGCTGCAAGTATCGTATATGCCTGTATGGTTTGTGTTAAAACCTGGTGTCATTTGAGGTGAACTGGTCGTTTGCTAGTTTCTAACCACTTCTGGTAAACCTGTTAGCTGAGCTACCGACCTGTATATGCATCTTGATGATGGCTTTCCCAATTAGAGTTGCTCCAAAGAAGGTCCAGAAGGGAACCATAAAGTGACCGCAAGTTATTCCAGCCAGGTCGAAGAGAGGATTAGGGATCTGAAACACACACACAAAGATTATATTACTGATTCATAGTCTTATAAATGGACCATTGTTACACGTTAATTTCCTACAATGTAAATTTGCATCCACAGTGACAAATTTCAACATTAATCTTTGATCATGCATGTATAAAAATTGCAGGGGCATTATAAACAACCTCCAATAAATAAATAAATAAATAAATAAACAAACTTACAGAGGCACAAGCCAAGATCCCAAAAAATCCCACTTTCTGCACCATATGCTGGACTCCCAGTTTTGCTCTTGTGACAAAATCCTACAAACAGATTTTAAAAAACAATTTAAACACAAATTACTGCTGTCAGATATGAATGGGTAGGGTTTTTTTAAAGTCCTAAATTTGACTTTCATGACCCATGGTTTGTAAAACCTGCTATAAACACTGTAACACAAACATTTAAAATACATGGCGTCTCTAAACACGTCTCCCTTTTATTCCTTCCTTAAAATAACATGTTGTACTTCTCGCAGATGTGTGGTTTTTAACCAAACACAAGTGTTGTCTGCAGTGTTATTACAAGAAACGAGAGTCTTGCTGTGAGTACTGTCGTTAAATACCTGCTATTTCTGAGAGCTGTATGATTTTTTTTTTCCTCTTGGTTTCATGACTTTGGTGGCGTTACAACTAAAAACTGTGTGGTACAAAAGTGCTGAGTATCTTTTGATTCTGTCTCCATCCCTGTGGGGGTGAAAAGTCTGTGGTTACATGGTGAAGATCACAGCCGATGCAGGAGGGAGATTAAGAGGCAGTTTCAAAAGCTGGCATCTCAACAATGTCTATTTTGGAAGAAATTTAAATCAACAATTAAAATTCACAATCATTTTTATCTTCAAACCCAACTTGTTTTTAGTCATGACAGTTATTTTTTGTCAATATTTGTGGTGACTGTTTTCCTCATTAGATCTGACAAAAACCCACAAAGATGCAGCATTGAGGTGTACAAGTGACAAGTTCTGATTAGTTTTTTTTTTTCTCCATGTTTGTTTCAATGTATCTCATCCTTTGCTAATGATGCAATGTCAATTTAGGCCAATGCAGCCTATGCTAGTAAAAAAAATCAATCATTATATATTATAATGTATTGATAATTATTGTAAAAATACAATAAAATAAATCTACATATTTTTATGTTAATGCTTTTCTCTTTTTGGTCTTCACACTTTTCTTCATTTTTTTCTTGACGTGAGGATACCGATTATGACAAAGGTTTTTCGTGTTGATAAAATTAACAATATACAAATATACTAAGTGATGTACTTCTCTTTTAAAATATTTTGTGTGACATTCATTCCCCTGAACCATGTGTTCCTCAGGTGCTTCTGACTCGCCTGTGACACTGTTGCTTAGAAAACCTATGACTTCATGTGGATACATCCTGAATACATTCCCATGATGAAAGACATGTGATGCGAGGTTGGCCTCCTTAGCCCATTCAGCTGAGAACCAGTGAAGCGAGAATAGGTGATGGAGACAATGTACATAATGTTTCTGATTTCTATTCTGCTGACTCAGCATCTGATCTCAGCTGTCTCCAGTCATGTGAACTTGGTTCCTGACACAACTGTCTGTCATTCAAATTAGAGGCCGGTGAAAAGAGAGAAGGAGGAAGGCAGAGAGAGAAGGAGAGAGCAAAGCCTGAGGGATGATTAAAGGGGGAGCTGTTCTCAGGGTGACTCACCCACAAACAGACAGATTTACTGGAAGTGTTCAGAGGGAGGGGCTTCACTGAAGTCACGTGGCACTTTAAGACCAATCACAGGACAGTGGCTCCATGGTCAGTTGTGCATTGTGCATTATGAAGATGAGCCCAAATCAGATATGATCATATCATATTGGGTGGGTGGGCAAAGTGTAAACACCTATGCGAGTATGGAACCAAACAGAGGGATAAATACTTCAATATTCAGTGTAGTTGCTGTGTGTTTTAAATGGAAGGCAGGGGGTTGAGTCTGAGTTACCTTTCGCACTAAATATGACACATTTGGGGAATTTCTTTTTTTAAAACATATTCGCTGTTTTCTTGTGCTTGTGGTTTTTGGAAATTCTTAAACTGAATGAAGTGAAGAATGATACACCATATGTCACCTTTTGCCAGTTCAAATCAAATGAAAAGCCCATCTAAGGTGGGTAATGCTTCTTAAATGTTTATACAAAATATTCTTTGCATGTATGTGTCCATGTATATGACCTGCTAAAAAATGAGTTAATAGTGGAAATAACCAAGCCAATGGTTCTCATAACAGATGTGTATCATGTGTGTGCAACTCTGACCTGAGCACCCTCAGCCTGTTCCAGCATCTCCTCAAACTCCTCATAGTCTTCATCCTCTGGATCAGCTCCTGACTGACGAGCCGCTCTGGCCATGAAATATGGAGGCAGCTCTCCGATGGCAGTGCCTGCCCCCTACACCAACACAATTTTAAATGTTCCATGTCAGCATTTGCTTATTTATTTCCCATTTTCACACACAGCCAACTATTCATTCCACCATTAACCTTTGCATTTGGTACACGCAACTGCTTCGTGTAAAGTAATGCATTCTTCGGCTAAGTGTAAGATACAAGAAGAGTTTTTTAAGTTTCCCGCTACCACCCACTGCTGGCACTGCCAAACATTCTTGCCATTTTTCAGTGTGGATCACTGCATTGTCTCTTTATTCAAACTACTACTCACCCACATGCAGGCCTCCAGGCGGACCTTTGACATGATTGAGAAGAGGGAGACGCTCCCCTCCACCCCTCCACCTTGGGGACAGACAAGCTGATCTGGGTACGGAGGCTCTGGGAAGTCTGTGGAGCTGCACTCGTATGCTGCCAGGGTTACTGATGCTATGTGAGGACCCTAAAAGAGAAGTGGGACAGATGGATAGAATGAGCTGCATTAATGGACTGGAAACCACTGGGACATCTCCTGGCACATGCGATCATTTTGTATAACATGTGCCAAGGAATACTTGTGCCGTCGTGATTGTAAATTTGGCAAATACTGTAGCTTGGGGGAGCTGAGCAATGGGATGCCCAATACACACTCAATCTGCAATGGTCATGGGCAAAAGGATATTTTAGATTTTGCTAAATACTACAATTAGTCTTGTATCTCAACATCTTCAATATTCTCAACAGCAGCAAGAAAAGGAGAAAGGTTTAAATATTGCCAGTACCATATGTCATCATTACTTACACTCAGTTGTTAGTTTATTAGGTAGACCTAGCTAAAACTAATGCAGTCTATTACAACAATCCTGTAATAAATCCAACCTTCATGAAGGTTATAATGTTCAGTTTGCTGAAACTGTTTGAGAGGTGTTATTCTTTTTGATAATTTTGGAGGCTACAGTTTGTGGTGTTGTTGTATTGTATTGGAATGAGGTGTTTGTAATATTTAGTCTACCCTCACTGATATAAACATGGTGTTAGAATCACTTCAGCACGACGCAACAAAGTTCAACAGCACCACAAACTGCCTCCAAAATGACCACACAGTTGAATCAACACCTCTCTAAAACAGTTTCAACAAAAACTGAACATTATAACCTTCCTAAAGGTAGCATCTATTGCAGGGCTGTTAATTTAACTGAACGTATATACATATTTAGTAACTGTGGAACCTTTTACAATAATGTATGATCATATTGCACAGCCCTACATGAGTATTTGTGTTAAATTTAACCTGCTGATACATGGTTAAACAAAGCTCATTTGCTAACAGAGTCATCTGACCACAGGTGCAAACACACACCAACAGCAGCTGAGTCACACAGTCTCTCTGACAGGTAGGTATGTCAGCATTTATCATTGTAAAGATGTCTGGTTAGGCCGAGCCACCTGGCCTCAATAACACTTGGCCCACCTGTAACTACAACACAGCCACTCCATTATGCCTCCCTAAGGTGATACAGGCAACACTGACAGTAGATTGACAGCACACAATTAATCTGTGTTGACTGCAACTGCTCCCCCATAGTAATTCTACTCCACTCCCCTCTGAGTATGACCACACACAAGGCTTCTTTAGTTTATAAAACACAATCTGTTTCAAACCAAACACAACTTCACTTAATGACATTTCTTCATGACATGACAAGTCAGTGTTAACATGACAAAACTAAACTCTGAAACCAAATTCTGATGGTCTCACCCGACAGACGATACAGTGGTCCTGCAGTTAACTCCATTGTTCACTAAAGTCAGCAGGGTAGATAAAACGCTTCTTTGATAAGTGACTATTCAGCAAGTAGATTTCATCATGTATCCGTAAAATAAAAAAAAACAACAACCACAAATCATGTTGATTTAAGAACAAGACTACTTGCACTGTTGGTGGATCCTTGATGGTGCAATGCTCATTTCAACCCACGCACCAAAGTGTTGGATGGAACAAACAACATACTGATATGTTTTTCTGTTTTTAGAGCCTTACCAGTAATGGGTCTAAATATGTAACAGTTATTGGGAAGGTGACAACAGAAAGGGCCACAGGGTAATTAAAATGGTTTATCCCCTTAGCAGCATGAATGAACTCAGGAAATTTCATTGCAATCTGCTTTGACATTTTGACCTGTGGGTGGCACAAGGGGGAAGTTCTCGGGTGTGGTTCCTGTGTGTCACCAAAAATGTTACGATTAATCCTCAAGGGATCATGAATAACCACTGCAGAACAAACTGGGCAGTAATAGTCCAGATATCTTGCTCTAAACCAAAGAGATGGATGGAGAAGGGTGGACTGACAAAGTGGTGGATCTATATTATCATCTTTAGCTCCCAGCATTGCAGGGGGAAAAACTGAAAGAAGCTTTAAATGATTGGTGATCTGATAAAACAGACAAATCTACAAGTAAAAGCTACAATACTGTATATGGGCATGTATTTTCTCTTATTTTAACAACAATATAATGACTAGAATCCAGCACTTAAGATACACGGCAATGACTTCCAAAACACCATGATGAATCATAAGATCATACTGGTGAGTGAATTCCCTTTCCCATGAGCACAATGATCTCATCCTCTCTATGGGGCTATCTATTAATGCTTCAGCCTTTAGGTAAATTCACAGTGCAGTGCTGCTGGTTGGACATGTGGTTTTTTTCCTTCAAACATAACACCGGGGGTTTCCTGTCTATGGCTGACATCAACTCTGAGTAGGCAGTACTAGTGATAGTTGCACTGTGAACATGAACTAAGTTTTAGTGAGTAGTTAAACAGGTAATAGTCTCCTTATGAGCAGAGGACTTGCATCACGTGGCCAACAATGTAAAGAAGGCTTTTACTTTGCTGTGAAAAATTAGAGATGCTCACAGGAGTTTAGGGATGCTTTGCGTGGTGCTCTAGATGCAACTGCTCGAGTTATACAGTTAGAGTCACACAAGGGGACATCATTGGCAGCTTGACAGACTGTGTCACTCCATGTATCAACTTTTGTATGGACAACACCATTCTCATCAGGGAGGTATGCTGTTTCCTTAACACCCACACCCTGGATACACACCCTTTAAGACATGATGGAATAGGGAGGGGTTTAAAAGGGTATAAGTGGATCTAAACTGGAAGCAAGAGGAAAGCAGAGGCTCCAACAAGAGGATGTTGGAATATAAACTAGAGGCGAATAAATAAAGGATGCCTGGATAGCTAGCTTTGATGGCAGGACATGTAACAGAGAGGAACTGGGAAAAGACAAGTGAGCTAAACCACTTTTTCAACAGGTTTGACTCTGAGTCCTCAAACTCTCCAAAAGCATTGCCCCACAGCTAAAAAACCCCTTGAACATGCTGTTGAAACTAATTGTTTCTTTGGTCAATTAATAATATAAAGTTAACGAATATTCAAAGCTCTACATTCTAGCTGCTCGGGCCACCAGAACCCTCCCACCTCCAATGGCAAAAACAAGACACTTTAGGATCTTTCTAAATTTCAAAAGAATGGTTTCTGCTGTCATATGAAGCAGAAAAAGAAAAGCGGTTAGCTTAGACTGGAGATAGGTGCCAAACATATTTTGGGAAGACTGATTTCCATTTTATTGTCTAGATACAATGTTTCTGATGAGAATTTTAATCATTTCCAAGTGTGCCATGTCAGGTTGAGTAACATAAGATAGAGTTTATCAGATGAGCCTCCAGTAGGCCATCAAATACTTACAGAACACAAAGGGAAGTTGTTATTAAAAAAAGTGTCTTTTAAAATAGCACCCATTGCAACAGTAATAGCTGGTAATTTTAAATAAATAAATGAGAAAAACTGTTTTAACAGATGTCAGGTTGTTCCATACGGGAGGAGATGACAGTGCCTACTCATAGAAGGAAACCTCCCTCACACAGACAGAGGATGAGGTCACACCCTCTTAGTATTATGATACACAAAGAGACACAAGTACACAGACACACACAATATAGAGTATGAGCCACCACTATTGCATTACTGTTGGACAGTGTATAAAGTAACTGAAGACTTCTAGAAACAAACACATGGTGAGCTGTAAAGCAGCTCTGAAAAATAGGAAGGTCACAGTTACATATTTTCCCATTATTTCATTCTAATGGAAATAGCTGACTCAGCTGGTCCACATCTGCACATGTTATACAGAACAGAAGCCACATCATCATCTTAAAGCGGACTATGGTGCAGAATTTCTTCCTCCCTTTCATTTTGCTATGTTCTCCTTTTTACCACAACCAAGACAAATGACACACATTTTGGTGACTCAGTCATACAGTCATTCTGTGACTGTCTGTCAGGGAAAAACTACACTTAACTTTTGGTTAGCCTTAGACAGACGGGTGACAAAATGGAATGAGTTTGAAAAAGCAGAAGACAATGAACATGGAGTATGACACCACCCCCTGGCAACTACAGGGATAGACACACATGGGCATTGTAGAAATGCTATGAACTAAAATAAGAGTTTTGTGTCATTTATGCAGGTATATGTAGAAGAAAATAGCTTGTGGTGAATTAGATGTAATTTACATCTGAAAAAACAGCCTGGATATTGCAGATACACGCAGTACGTCCTGACCCATGCCGAGTACAGTCGACCAGATAAAAATGATGGTTACCAGTTTCTCTTTACAGACATTATCATTTTGCAGCCTTTTGACTGTTGAGATATGGGTCACATGTGGTACCATTGCGACAAAAACATGTGAATGATTAGATCTGAATGTGATTTAAGTGGAAATGTTTATGTATTTATTGGGTCTTTTTTTATATAGCTCCACTATTCACTGCTACTTTTTTCTATTACAATTAGATGCTGCTCATTCAAATGACATTTCAAGACACCCAACTACAACATTATGCTCAAAATGAGTTACAATTTATTTAGCTTCTTTTATAAAGATGTTAGTTTTTCTTTTTCCTCATTTGAGGCTTTTGCTGTGTTGCTCATTTTAAAATAGAATATTTCTTCAAAGCCTCAGCTGCTCTCAGAGTGAGGTGGCTTACTCCTATTTGGATATTTGACTATTTTTACATGTGGATTATTATTTCCAACTGGAAATAATCATCTGTATACTGTTTGCGAGTGTCTCTGTATTTTGTACTAACCCAGTTCAAGAACTGGTTTGTACACTTTTACCAAACGTGTTCTCTTACCAGATAGAGGAGGAAGGTATGCAGGCCAGTCCCAAGGCCTACTGAGGACAGGATCCCAAGGCCTACCCAGTAGGCACACCATAGGAACTTCTTCTCCAGGTACTCAACATACTTCAATGAAGAAAGCCAAATAAATCAGATTAGAAGGCGAAGGACACAGGAAATGCTCAATGAATTATGCCTGTTTTTTGCAATGCTCTAGTCATAGTATGATTATGGCCAAATAACAACTAAACTTTAAAAAAATATATATATATTTTTTTTAATCAATATTAGCTGTTTTTAGAGAGACAAATGTTAGTGAATTCTTTTGTAGTTTCAGTTTGAATTTGTTCTTTCATCTCACTGTATACCCTTAATTACCTGTAGTGGGTTTAATATTAGTTCATCATTACAATTGTGAGTGATCTAGGAAGATGTTAATTCTATATTAAAGATCGGTGACACTTAAACTGAATTTGCAAACGAAACTCAGCCAACTGACTATATGATTATCATTGACCTTTAAACGGGCTGATGATGGGGCAATGTTGTTGATTATTAACATCACTAAAAAAAACTAATCAGTCAAGCCTTACTTGTTGGTGTGCTCCCTCAGTGGAGTAGGCGATGGAGAACAAAGAACATAACACCAAAAATAAGAACACTGTGCCTCGTCGTTGCCAAAGCCTGAACAGGAAGGCACGAAAACAAAATGTCAGTAATGAAACAAGTTCCAAACATACAAATTGAACAAAAAGTGATATGTTTTCTTATCTCTGTTAAATTTTATTGGAGGGCCATGACATCACAAATGCCCAGCTCCCTATATAAGGGAATCCCTAGTGGGTGTTGATGACTGCATTTCCCCCCAAAAATGTAAATGTCTTCGATCCGTCTATGGTGTAAAAGTACGCTCACTATAAGCTTCACAACTCCAGCTTCTCAGGGGCAGAGAAATTGCTTTCTTATACTTATTTAGGTAAGAGGATATGTCTGCTTCACCAATTGAAGAGCAATACAGTGTCACAAGAAAAACAAATGGGACAAAAGGTCACAAACCCGTATAAGCACAAACATCCTGGCGAAAGTAGTGCACCAACAACGGCAGACTAGAAAACCTGTTTGACTTCTTACTTAAATGTCAACTCCTTTAGCTTGATGAGGGTCTCCAGGAGGAAATAATGCAGCGTGGTGACAGGCCTCCTCCATACCACCAGAGACATGCGATCCTCCTTATCTTTCTGTCGCCGCTCTCTTACTGAGGAGTCTGGAGGACAAACAGAACTGCAATCACCCTGACATACTGTATTACTTGTATCTACATCAATTATTACACCCTGTTGAATTGGCAATGCTGAATACATGATACATCTGACAAGTCTGGTTCTCTTCCTGTTTTGCTGTAGGCCAAGTTGCACATCTGAAAACCGAAAGTAACCAAAAGTGAATCGGCTTGAGGGGTTTTATGACTTGTTCAAACCATGTGGTTTTAGTTATCACTCTGTGTCACCGGAGATTACGCAACGTTAACTTCACAGGGGCACCGCAGAGACGAGCGCTAACTTCTCTCTCGCACGTTTAAAAAGTAGAAAGTGGACCAGAACCGACCTGTAGACTTGCCATTGCGTTTGTCTTTGGCTCCTGCGCGTCTCTGCGGCTGCTCGCAGCTCGCTCCGTTGGCTGCCATGTCAGTCAAGGTTTAGCAGGTCAGGAAGTCTGAGGACAAGAGAGAGAGAGAGAGAGAGGACAGGTCCAGCGGCTGGCGTTTCGTTTCCTACCGACACTGTGGAACCAGTCGCGAAATCCTTATCAGCGGCTCTTGAGCAATAAAATATCAGGATGTCAACGCGAACATTTCGTCAGTACGCCGGCTGACATTTAAACTACACGGGGGTTTCAGAGTGAAAGTATCATGCAAAGCAATAAGGCGAAAGACAAAACATTACCGCGACAATAACGTACAGAGGTAAATGAAATAGCCCTCGTTCTGTGGGTCAATCTGTAACAAGATAAGATGCCAAATACGTGCACATCACCCTCCACATGCTAACCGGTTAGCCAACATGCTAATGGCAACGCTAGGGACGTTGTCAGTCTCTACATCAAAGTAAGGGTTTTACAATCAATAACGAGTCGCCTTACTTATGGGGAGGTACGTAAAAATGTCCCTTGCAGCTGTGCTGCTGTAGTAATGAGAGAATACACGCTACAGAGGGGAAACAAGAGCGATGTTTGTTAA
Source organism: Macquaria australasica (assembly GCA_005408345.1). Classification (NCBI taxonomy): domain Eukaryota; kingdom Metazoa; phylum Chordata; class Actinopteri; order Centrarchiformes; family Percichthyidae; genus Macquaria; species Macquaria australasica. Next base: position 1,189,663 of record SEMN01000109.1, read on the forward strand.
AATTAAATGACAGTCGTACCTCTTTCCTGTCCTCTTCACCCGGAAACAAACGTTGGACGTGTCAGAGTAAAAACGGTCCTGCGGTTTAGCCGTGAATCATTTTCTTTAGACAAGTTTGTTAATAATCTGGTATGGTGAAATAATCAACTGTATAAACGTGGAAGGGAGACATAGCATAAATACATTTTTTCTTACCTTCAGATTCAATTTATACGGTTCAACTCGTAAACGAGTTACCTTTATTGTGAAAATAAAGTGAAGACGTATTTCCTGAAGTTGTGTTTTGTGGTCCAATCGGAGGTTGCCAGATTTGCCAACAAAATGTGACAATTGCAACACGCTAATCTTGGACTTGGAGTACTTTATTTTACCAGACAGTTAAAACAGATGTTCATCTTAATTCTGTATCCTGCATTCATTAAAAATGAACGAGACGGAGGAACGTAATTGCTAAGAGTTAAAGGGGCAATGGGTTCATTTTCAGCTCGAGTCATGTGGTTGTGTAAAACCACGTGGAAATGGCAAGTCAATTCCTAAAATTGTTGGCTCAGTCCGTGTCTGCCTTTATGTCCATCAGGGGTCAGGCAAGCATACTTGAAGGATCTCACACTTTTTGAGCCCTAAAAGGACACTTTACCTCACACAGTAAGAGAGAGCACTTCACATGCAATATAAGCCTTATAGGTTAATATAGGCCACATAACCCCCCCCATAGACCATATGGGGCTCTTGGATCCTCCAACGTTAAATAAAGCCTCTAGCTTAAGATGTACATTGGAACTGGACCAATACGTGTACACTAAGGGAAAAACACTCAAGACCGTTTCTTTGTTTTATTACAGCATTGAATGAAGCCCGAGTATGCAGCCATTTTCATGCCGAGTGTGTCTGATTCTACCTTTAACAAGAACAAAAAAAATAAACTATACGCGTATATGCCACAAAATATATTCTTCACATTACTTTTTTATTTTTGAATTAACCAGACTTTACTGAACGGGAAAAACTAAAACAAATGATTCACTGTTACTAAAATTACTGGCAGAGACATATTCCAAAATGTATTTTTACACGCCGACCTATGAGTCGGTGTTAGCTGGATTTATCAAACTAGAGTCAAATATTGACCAAGGAAATACTCCGAGTCACCCATTTTAACAACATGCAGCCATTATGTCAAAGTGCCCCAAACAAATTTGTGTTTGTTTTGTTGTAGTACAAAACAATAATGATTAAAACCGAAGTGAGCATGAGAATAAAATAAAAATACAACAAAGTGCCATGGTAGCCCGACTGCTGCTGCATCTAAGAGGGTTTTATGCAGATCACCCACACTGGAAACTGGTCAGCCAAATCACAGTCCGTCATTGGCTGAAGGAGACATTACAGCTTATAAAAGGTCTCAGGCAAGGCTACTAGCAGGAACCATAGGCACTGGTTTAGCAGATGGCTTGTTCTATTCCTGGATAGTAACTTAAGAAGGTAGTAATATGGTAGTCCTTTCCGTTTGGTGTGTCCGGTTTCACTCATCATAGTGAAGTGAAGACAGGAACTTATCCACATCCAAGTCATGGGGAAAACAATCTATAAGCTTCTTCCTTTCCTGCAGATTTAAGCCAAAAGTCAGAATTACATGACAAAAATATGTATCAAAACCCCCCTTCATTTAATGACATTGATGAGGTAATCTACTTTAATTATTCACCACAGGCAGGCTTTGCGTAAACAATTCATTACCATCTAAATGAAAAAGTACCGATACCAAAAGGGAGTTCATCTGATAAAATCACAGCAATTTCTGATCAAGAGTAAAACTACACGCTTGTGGCCCTGTGTGGCTGTGATGCTCATTACACACCAAAACACAAAAGTGTTGGATGGATGCAAAATAGAGAGAAAGTCAGCTGTTCTTACTTCTTTATGAGTGGGGCAAAAATTATGAAGATTTCCCTGATGAGTAAAGGCCATGTTGTTGCCTCTGTAAACTGCTTATCCTGTTCAGGGCCACAGAGGGCACCCTGGACAGACAGCCAGTCTAATACAGGGCTAACACACATAGAACGGACAAACACATTCACACCTACAGGCAATAGAGTTTCCAATGCACTTAACCTGCATGTCTTCAAAAAAGGTTTATCCTCTGTACTGTGGTAATTTTAGGACATCTCAGACTCAGCTTGTCAGGCTCAGTTCTAAGTTGAAAGACTAAGCTCAACTTTCATGAGTATGCCGTTTTGTCAATAATATTAGAATGTTTAAGAGAGCCAGAGCGAGAGAATATTGCAGTCTTGTAAGTACTCTGCTTGTTATTACAGCCACACCAGCAATAACAAGAGCTGAAACGATTAGTCAATTGACAGAAAATTAATCAGCAGCTATTTTGATAATGGCTTTTAAGCTTTTAAGTAATCTCTCAATCAAAAATATCAAACATTCCCTTGTTCTGGCTTTTCAAATGTAAAGATTTACATCTTTCCTTTGGTGATGGTAAATTGAATATCTCTGGGTTTTATAAAATAGGCAATTTGAAGATGCCACCTCGGGTTTTTCAAAATTGTAACGTGCATTTTCCACTATTTCCTGACAATTTATAGACCAAATGATTAATAGAAAAAATAATCCATATAAAAAAAAATGTTAGTTGCAGTCCTACATCTAACTGCATCTGAAAACATAATACTGCTTAAGCAGAACTTGTCTATAACAGAACACATTATTATTTTAAACATATGCCTACTGAATGGCAAATACTTGTGTTATACTTACTCTGTCTTTCTTTGCAGGCGGGCTGGTTGTGGGAGAAGATGTTTTGCGTTTCTTAGAGTTCTTTGAGCTTATGGATGACTTTTCTCCAACTCCCTCCTGACGCAAACTGTCCTTCAGTGGAGTGCCTGTCCTGGCTATGGCAGCACGTGAAAGAATCATCAGTGTGTGAGCAGCCATGTTGATGCTGTTTTCACTGCCAGCCTCACTTGCTGGGCTGCAGCTGGGGACATCAGGGGTGGTGGGGGGCATTAGATGCTTGGGAGTCCCCTCTCCATCTTTACCCTTCTTCTGTCTGGAAGGAGTCCTGGGACAGTCAGCGGACTCCTCCTGGTTACGGCCAGTCCCAGGGGTCCGAGGAAGGCTAAGGTCTGAACTGCCCGCTGCAGGCCTCTTGACTGGGGTGGAAGGAGAGTTGAGCCCCTGGATGTCCTGCAGCATCTCAGCTGCCTGTTTGGCCAGAGAGCTGGTTTTTGAGGGGGCTTTTGTAGCCTTGGAATGAGGATTAGATGTGGGCTGGATGACAGGTGGAGGGCTAAAGTCTCTTGTTGCTGAAGATGAAGGTGTTGACTGCTGTTGCTGCTCTTGCATGCTACCCTTCATTTCATTCTCCTTGTTAGCTGTCACATTTGGCACCTCCTGAGAGGGAGTCCTCTTTTCTGTACGCCCCTCACGTGATTTGGAAGGAGCTTTTTCTGCAAGTTCTTTCCTGCTGCTCTCCTCTTTCTCCTTTCTAGTTCCTGATTTCAGTGCAGAATCAGAGGACAATGACATTGAACCGTGAGAATCCTTAGCTTTTGCTCCATCACCATCCTTATCATTATTGTGTTTCCTGTCAATAGATTTTGATCTCTGTCCTGATTCTGACTTTTTCAAAGTCTCAGGTTGTGAGGCATCAACCCTGCTGGTACTTGCACTTTGAGACTCTTGGTGATGGATGCTATGATCTTGTTTGCAAGAGTTCTTTGTAACAGGATCTTTCTGGTGCTGTTGTGGAGGCATGGACATCTCTGCCTGCCTCTCAAAGACTCCTCCAGTCTGGGGATCTGCTGAGCATCTCACAGGCTGTACCCTCCTTTTGGGCTTGTTGCCACCCAAGATAGTAGGCTTTATTCGATTGACCGACTGTGTATCTTTCTCAGTCTGCTGGACAGATCGTGATGTGGATGCATTTGTAGCCGGAGGTTTGGTGGTTATGGTTGTTTTAGCAGTTTCTGGTCTAACTTCTGCAGAAGAGTCAAAACATAAAATTCTCCTATGTCTAGGAAGTTTTTCTGCATCCTGCTGGCCTTTGTTTTCAGCCGACACAGGCTGAACCAACGTACCAACCAGATGTTGCTCAGTGCCTAGAATTCAGAGAAGAAAGGCAGTGACATTAAAACATTAAGCAGAGCAACACTGAGGACATCCTTCTGTAACATAAAGGAAAATGATATTAGGTCATTTTCAACCACTATATACCTCTAGCTAGCAGGTAGCACTGCTCCAAGTTAACCTGTAACTTACCAGCAGGTGTAGACCGTTTGATTGCCACTGTGGGAGATCTGGGCTTGACAGTTTCTGACTGCGGTAGTGGAACTGGGTTTGGTATGGTAACAAGCTGTAATATAACAATGTTGACAAGTTTTATGTATTTATTTTATATAAGAAATGTAATACCTTTTAACTACCAACTTACATACTGCAAATAATGTTATGTTACCTGATTGGACACCATCTGGACCTTCCCCAGAGTATTTTGCCCCATCACAGAAACAGGCAGCATCAAGGGCTTAACAGGTGATGGTAAGATGAGTGCTGGCCCTGCACATAAAAAAACAGTTTTTCTTTTAAATACCAGCACTAATAAAGTGAATAGTAATAGGCTTGACAGACGGAAGGCAATGAACAACAAAGACTAACAAAACAACAGGTCATGCTGCCGAGTGGATTGCACTTAAACCTGTGGACAACTTTTACCCTGGAATAAGAAAACAAATCTTGGCTCGGAGGTAGGAAATAACCTGGTGCCAATATATGACGAATATGTTACTACATTTAATATTACATACAGAATATTAAATGTATCTTACAGAAATAATTTCTACTGCGTTTATTAAAGTAAAATGCTTGCTCTAATCTCCTTCCGGAATTGGGCACTTTGTAAATGAACAGATTTGATGCTTCTGTTTTGTTAATTTGTTTGTGCATTACTTCATAAGAACATAACTCCACATTATCACCTGTTCACAAATGGGGCAGAAGAGACATTGTCTACTGTTTGTCAAGCCCAAAGTCCATCAAGGGGAAGAGTGTCTTCTTCACAGTAAGTTATGAAGACTACAAATCCAAACAAAAACGACTAACTAAACAACAAAAACTGCAACTACAAAAATCACAGCCAGCGATACTAGAGTGAGACTGAGATTAACTTTGTCTATTAAGATGACCAACTGTTGCAGTCTGTTGTCTCTTACCAGTGGAGTAGCCTTGAGAGCAAGTTGGTGTGGTCAGCCCATACTGGTTGGTGGGCAAAGGCTGTCCCTTTGAGACACCAGCAGACAGTAGCACCTGCCTGGTTTGTGCATCTGTAGTCGGGGGTTCAGTCACAAGGAAATAGCTGGCAGTGGCTCCTTGGAGGGCAGGGTTAGTGGTGTCCAGGGGTAGTTGAATTATGTAATTTTGCTGGGCCTGTGATGCCCCTATTAATGGAGACGCGACTACAGCCCCAGCCTTACTGCTGAGAGGACTAGCATGTGCCTCAGAGCTTTGTAAGCCACTAACTGCCTGTGCCACCTCATCCAAGTTGGCCTTTGGTGTGCCAGGGCATCCAAGGGACTTAGCTGGAGAGGAAAGATAGATGGTAGGTATTTTGTTTCCAGAAATGCTAGAAACTGCCTGATTCAAGGCCATGTCACTGGAAGAAGTGTCATCCTGGTTATCGCTGATAATGATCTTCAACGAAACTATATTGGAATCAGATGCAGCTTTGCTTGTGGCGGTGAGGTTGGTGGATGGAGGATCAGGTGTTGCACCAAGTGGGGCACAAGAGGAGGAGGAAGCAGGTGAGGCGGGTGTGGATGAGGCAGGTGTAGCTGTGAGCGTTGCAGAGGTTGAAGCAGACGTGGGTGAGCCAAGTGTTGCTGTGGATGTTGCACAAGTGGAAGCAGATGTGGACGAGGCCGATTCAGGTGTTATTGAGAGAGTAAACACTGGTTGAGTGTCTCCTACACTGCTTGAAATTGACATATGAGATAGGTCAGCAGTCAGTGCTGGAGTGTTGTTCAGTTCATCTTGTAAAGACGACAAAAAAGCAGGTTGATTACTCAGAATTGAAGAAGGGGCTGCAGCAGGTTGCTCTTTAGATCCTTGCGCTCGTTTATGCTCCTGCTTTTTCTCCACATTAGAGGTCGATGTTGCTTCCGGTGCAGCAAATGCAGAAGAGGCTCTTGATGAGGGAACTGTGGTGGATTCACTAAGGGCAGTTGTGGTGGAGGCGCTGTCCTGTGAGGCAGGCTCCAGAGTGGCCATACTGTCTGAAGGAGGGGGAGGTGTATTCAACGGTTCACCAATATCCATTGGTGTCACAAAAACACTGTTATTGAAGAGTGAGGCTTTTTCTTTTCTGTTTTGGTCCACTGCAGCAGATGAGACGCCTTGGTGTTCCCCATGACTCACTAACAATCTGGCTGAACTGTTTTCAATTCTGGATGTTCTGCCACTGGGGCCAAGAACTGTTTTCTTTAACAAGGTGGGAGCAGTAGACTTTCTGGTCTTACGCTCTTGTCCAGCTCTCATCTTCACTGTCATTGGTGTTGTGTCCGAAACATTAGTATCTGTGTGTGTAGTGCCTGAAAAATAAAACAGAAGATTTGATAAGTAATCTGTCCTTACCCCAGCTCCGTCCTCAATATGGTTATAACAATTTTTATTTTATGTCAAAAATCCTCATCAGCAATTAGCATGTGACACAAATTCACACACGCTTTCTCTGTGTAAAGAGAACATGAAGGTTTTTCTCCCTGCCAAAGTTTCAAATCAAGAAACCTGCCTTGACCTGTGTGAGATGGAAGACAATCAAAGGCAGCCTCTGTTTTCTTCTTATGAGAGCCTGATATTAGATTGTAAAAATACCTGGATCATCACTCTGAAGGGGTCTGGCTGCAGATGAAGGTCCAGCAGTGTCACTCTCTTCGGGACTACTGCTAATATCTCCATCCCCTGGTTCTCCATCAGTGAATCTGGTTTTGTCTGCAAATACACATTATAAAGAGACTGTTATGAAATGGCTTTCCATTGTGCTTTCATACACAGTTGAAAGGAACTGTGATTCAGAGGTACTCTGCACAACAAACAAAACGAAAGCAAAGTAGGTCATAGTTACTGTAATCAAAGAGGTCATAGAGGGCCTGAAAAGCTGGGTCAGACTCTGTTTGCTCCAAAATGTCATGGATGGCATCATCACTCATATGGATTTCCCCCTGTATCGGAGGATATATGTCAGGAAATAATATAAAGACACACAAGGAAAACAGGCACAGCTTGATGAGGTGATCATGATAAATGTTTATGAGGGCATTTTAAGATTTTCAGCACCTGTAATCCCAGGATTTCATCTATAGACTGGTCTGCCTCCATTGTACTTGAAGTGGCCTTTGATGTTTGGGGCACTGGATCACTGATATTAGTGATGAAACAGAGGAGAAAATAGCAGTCATGTCACAACTTGCCACTGACAAAATCATAAATCATCTATCAACAAATTAATACTTATGCAGTGAGGTGAGTTCCAACTCAACTTACCTGGCGAGGATTTTGTTGATGTTTTCAGCAAGCTTCTCTTGTAACGATCGGTCTCCCAGTATCTTGTCACGTGCATTTTGTATCACAAGTTGCTGTGGAGATTAGAATGTGTTGTGAAGTCACCAAATGTATAAATCATGAATCTAAAAAAGATGAATATATTTAAGAGAGAAGGCATGCCATTTCTGATGCCATGAGTTTCTACTATCAAGTATTACTTATAGAAACACAGAGAGGTAATTTAGAAAATTGTCGCCTACTATTCTCAGGGCTAAGAGACAACAGATCGTTTTAGCCCTTCCACTGAACTCACAGACATACATAATATAAATATTACATTAAATCATAAGTGTCAACACTTGTCCCAGGGAAGCTGACCCTCAACAATGAACCAAAATCAGTGTGGAAACCAGATCAAACTCTTTAAACGTTCAGTATTAAAGCCTTATTGCTCTGTGTCTGGAGCATCTTGTCGTTTACCACACTTAATCAAAAATGAAAACACATTCATTTCAGGTGTCCTACAAAAGGTGACAAGCTATAGGTATTAAGCCATCATTTCATGAGTGAAACACCTCTTATTTGTTTAAAATGTCTCTGTGTTGAGAAAACCAACACCAAACATTCACATCTACTTACAGGAAAGTTCTCATCGACAGCCTGTTCAGGTTGGGATTCTGCATTGAGGGTACTGGAAGTCATGGCACACCTACCAGGGCCACTGGATCCACTCAGAGCACCACCTCTCTTCCTGGGGGTGTCCCTGAACGCAGCAGCAGAAAAGATTATAGAGTTGGCACCCAACATGCACAAGCCATGGGCAAAGTGCAACCTCATACAAAAACACCACAAACTAAAGCCTCAATATATCAATCAACACATCTGACATAAAACAGAATCAAACATTAACCTTCACAAAACTACTCATTGTATTAAATAACAATGATGTAAGTGTATATGTATATATCCATTTCCATTATCCATTATGTCCAACAGTGTGCTACTCATCAATGCCAACATGCTGCTCTATTTAGGTAGATTTTATCTAGCATTTGGCCAATCAACATTTCTCACAGTGGACCTTTTATTCTGGATGCTGCCATTCTGGTTCACCTAAATGGAACAGAGCTATCAATAAAGTTATTAGTTACACCCGTGCTTTCCCTACAATCACTCATCAAAATGTGTGCTGTGACAGACCTGTCCCTAGCACACCTAAACTGAATTGAGTCACTGTAATTATTAGTTACACCTGTGTTTGACAAGTCAAAATATGCACCATTACACAGATCTATAGCTGAGCAAAGAGACCTCCAACTAAATGCCAGTTTTTTGTGTGTTTTATGATACTTAGTCATAGATACATTGATTACCGCAGATATTTTGACTTGGCATAGTGGGAAAAGCCCAGGTGTTACTTACAACATTAACACTGGCTTTGTTCTAGTCAAGTGCCCCAGTAAGTCATGACAGTGGACCAGCATGCACAATAAAAGTGCCCTGAAACTGAAGCAGCTAAAGGGAATTCAGCCATCATTAACTAGATTATTTTCACTTGTTTATTAACATCTATTTCTGTACTTTAGTTCTGTGCCAAGAAAGCAGCATTTTCAAGCCACTGTGGGTTACGAGGACAACAGAGTCTGTCTTCAGAGGTCTCTCATTAATGGTTTGTTCAACAGTATAGCAATAATAATCATCCTTACCATTTCCGACGTCCAGGAGACAGTGGGCCTGGATTTAGCCGATGTTCTGAAACAAGTATCTGTATAGGTGAATCCCCTGTAATGGACACATTACGTCACAAATTAAAGCTATTCTTTTTTGTGATTGATGATAGCTTGCAAACATGTAAAAGTTTTGGGAGTTGTTCATCTGTCCACATTAAAACTGACCTTTGTTCAAAGAAAATAGCTCTAACATGATGGTTTGTTTCAACACCTCTACTGTGTTAAATCAGCAATGCTATGTCAGCACAGAAGGGAAATTATCACCACTGTTAAGAATGTAAAAATGTAAAATAAAAATGAATATTTGTATATTTTTATCATAGGGAAATTCAATAAGACAGCCCCCTTTTTTTTTTTTACAAACACCACAACGTTTTAAATTGCACACCTCAACTACTCTATAAATAAAATAAAAAAAATATTGAGTATGCATGTTTTATAATACTGACTGGGTGTAGTTAGTAATCGGCTGACATCATGGATCTGCTGGTGTGTGCCACCGCCAGCAGCTGGTCGGTTGTGCGGGGCAGTGTAGCTCACAGGAGTGGAGTGGCCGAGCATGCTGTGGGAGGTGTGCGCAGGGCTGAGGATGGAGCTCGTTTCAGAAACTGATGAGGAGATGACCCCACCAGCTGAAGCCACGGTCAAGTCCCGCTGTCTAGCCATGTTTGCCACTCCAATGCGTGAACGTGCTGCAAAGGACAGAGGCTGGTAAGTAAAGGGCCTATGTATAAACCCTGAGCAAGCACAGAACTCAGACAACCTAATTCATATAGTTAGAGCCTATACTCATAGATTGGGGGTTTCAGTACGCCTGTTCATCTCTGCTGCTGTCGCAGTGTTTTGGCCTGACAATTGTTTGGACAGCGTGAGACTGAACGTGAAAGCGTGTGTCTCCGCGTGAGAGCTGGCAACACTGATCTTGACATACCTGAATAAAATAACAGACTTACTTCTTTGACATGCGGATATAGCAGGGGAGTTCTGCAATGACCTAAGGAAAGATACAAAAGAATAACGCAACAATATTAGTGATGAAGATCCCCCTCAAAGTCAGCTTTGAATAGAAAACACTGAGAATTGAGACTGTGGTCACTTTCAGCTTGCAGTGATTTAGATAATGAAAGATGAAGCTCATTACTTGATCTGTTTGAGTGTAAAATCCAGCTTTTTCCACAACGAAGTCATCATGGCAGGTACCTCGTGACAAGACTCTGTTGAAGACATTGACAAATTACCAACAACACAAACATGTCACATGAATAAGAAAGAATGTGTCATAAATGGTACATTTTGTAATGGGAACAATGTCAGGTTGTCTCACCTTTCGTTTTGGCAGCCACATACTCATTTAATATGGTTGTTAGGCCTTTCCCAAAGATAGACTGTGTGCGGGGGAAAAAAAAGCAATGAATCATAGATGCAATTTGTACTTTTTATGCGTATGTCATTCACTGAACAGTTTGTGAGAGGGCCCATCAGAGAAAAAGGCCACACTTACAAACACACAAGCAGGAATAGTCCCATCTTCTGTGGTATGGTCGGCGTACTCTTTCAGGTTTGGGCTCTCATGAATGAAAGCTTGTCTGGTGGAAGATAGTCCCTCTTCTTGGAGGTACCCTGGGGAAAGACATTAACACCAACATCCAGTTAACGTTAGAGAGGAAATAGGGGTACAACAAAGTTCAAACGGCAAACGGAGAGCTGCCCCAGACACACTGCATGTTTGTCGTTGACCGTTGGCTTGTCAACAGTTAACGACTGAAAGCTTTGCGCCGCCTGTTTACAGCTACAGCCAAGTATCACCGACGGCTACAGCCAAGTATCACCGACGGCTACAGCCAAGTATCACCGACGGCTACGGCTACAGCCAAGTATCACCGACGGCTACGGCTACAGCCAAGTATCACCGACGGCTACAACTACAGCCAAGTATCACCGACGGCTACAGCCAAGTATCACCGACGGCTACAGCCAAGTATCACCGACGGCTACGGCTACAGCTTTGCTTCGTCTAACAGCAGCGGACTTACCCAAAACAAGCCGGGCGACGTCGGACGGTAGCAACATGTCTGCCCGTTGGTTGATATAAAGCGAGTCAGCTAACTACATGTTCAGGAAAAGTCTCTCAGAAATCCGTTGATCATCGTCAAATTAAAAACCCGTCAGCGGTGTTATTGTGGCGGACTCGTCCTGAGGACACGGCCGCTTACTCAAAAGGCGGGGAACTCAAGCACCCATAACCCGGAAATTTCGAGTTCATTTGCCGATTTGAATGTCGGTAGTTGTAGTCCAATCCGAAAACGTCAGGCTCCACTAAACCCTACAGGGTGCTATATATACATACACATGCGTGTTACAGATCGAACATGACTTCTATGTGCCATTTATTGCTTTAATAATAATGCGCCCGGCAAAACAGTATGTTTGTTTTAACGCCGGCACTAGCGGACACACTCGGACCGCTAGTGACCAGGAAGTGATGTGGCCCTCTTCACTGCTGCTGCTGCTGCTGCTGGGGCGGGAATTTCCTGCGTGTTCTGCGTGTGCGTGCGTGTGCCTGTTGTCAACGCAGGTCAAGATGGCAAAGTTGTGAAGCGCGAGGCAGGGTGCTCCCCCCAGCTGCTGCAGCGCCTGCACGTGTGACACCAACAGAGGCATCAGAGGTCAGTGAGCAGACTCAGAGCTACAGATCTACAGATGTTTGAATGGACGTTTGTGAATCAAGTTCAAAGCTTGTCTCGCACCGTTGTGTTGCTAAAGTAGCTCGTCCACAAGATGATACCTATTCTAAGTACCTGTAGTGTAGGCATCGTGTGGACGACTAACAGCATCCTCTCTTGTCACCATCCTGTCATGGCAGGTAGACTAGTGTACTTTGGTGAAAGCTGTGCCCTCATCCACTGTGAAGCACGATGAGTCTGGCTCTTCATGATCTCCTGGTCTGCTGCAGGGGGCTGAGCAATGACAAAGCAACAGAGAGGAAGGTAATCCCAGCTGCATATAAAGTGCATTTAAGATAGATTATACAAAGCCTCTGACAGACCCACTGTAGCCAGGTGTGACCAATAAGTGCAGTATAAATACTACACCTGTGTGACAGTTGTGTCCTCTCTTCACCCCTGCAGAAAGAGGCAGAACGCTTCAGACGGCTCATTCGAACTCCAGAGGTTGTGCAGGAGTTGGATCGTATCTCAGGAACTAAAGATAAAAGCTCCAAGCAACTCACATGGGATGCTGTTTTCAGGTAGGCTGCCTCTGTATGTTTGCATATAAGGTTAGCTAGTGTAGTACAGGTCATGTCTTGGTTCTGTGGGATTTTATACGCTCTTCTTGCACATCTTCTTTATCTTGCAACCTTAGTGTTAATTTTTCTGTACTTTGCCTGCCAAGACAATGGGCTCAGTTTGTTTCCATCTGATCAAGTTAGTTTCACTTTTGTTTCTTGGCATCATTCTCAAATGGAAATTTGACACACTGTACTTAACAATACAGTAAACATGGTGACTGTCTATATTTAAAATTGCTGATTTATATCAAGTTGTTTCACAATAATCTGTTCTCATTCCATGTTGTGTAAGATACCTGAAAATTGTGCATATGCTCATTTTGTAATTTATTAAGAGTTTTGGTTTTATTAGGTTCAGTTATCTGCCAGAAGAAATGGCCTTGATACATTTTTCTATTCTGTTTTGCATACTCCTTTTTTTTTTTTTTTCCATGTCAGATTTCTGCAGCGGTATGTCCAGAAGGAGACAGAAAGCATGCAATCAAGTAAATCCAATGTCACAGCAACTACGCAGGCCACACGGCGGAAGAAGATGGCTGAAATTTGCAGCTTGATCAAATACTTAATTCGCTATGCAAACAAACGTAAGGACACTGTCTTTGCAAGAACCAGTAGTAGGTTACAATACAATGAAACGATTAATGTCATGTTACATGGTACATGTGTGGTACATGTGTTTAAATAATATCTTTGGTTACTTCACTTGACTCATTCATCTGAGTCGAAAACAGCAACTATTCTGAGCAGGTAGTTTGAACATATTTTAGGGACTGCAGTTATAGTGTCTCTCTCTCTCTGTGCAGGCGGGCCTCGTCTAACGTGCAGGGAGCTGCTGAAACATGTGATGGAGGTCCTGCAGAGTTCATACAGCTGTTCAGCCTATGGAGAAGATTATAGCAGCCTCCTAATAAAGGACATCCTCTCTGTCCGCAAGTACTGGTGTGACATCACTCTACAGCAGTGGCACAGTCAGTAGGATATTTGTCTAAATTATATATAAATTATATAACAATTTTAGCAACATTCATCAACACTCATTTTATTTGTCGTTTTGCATTACACAGTGTTATTACTGTTGTCTGAAATTGTAATACCCTCTTGCCTAATCGCTTTACTGAATCTCTGTTTGTTTATTTTTGTGATCCTTAGGTCTTTTGGACTTGTACTGTGGCTTTTTCAACACTTCATCTAAGTCCATTAACCGTGTTCTGGTGAGCAGAGTCATCCACACGGTGGTGCAGGGCTGCTGCATGCAGACTGAAGGATTCAACAACGCTCTCTTCAGCTTCTTCTCCAAAGCACTGCTAAATGCCAGGTGAAGACTTCCACCAACATTTAAAATTGACTGGATAATTCCTCTCAACACTACTTTGATGCTATCGTAAAAATTCATCCCAATTTGGGGAACATAGGGTACACCAGTTAAATAAATAAATGCAAACATGATGCACTTGTTGTTGTTTTTTTCGAAATCCTATGATCCTCTTAGGCAGGAGAAACACTTGACTATTTTGGAGCACCTCGTCTCTGCTCTCAACATCTTCTTGAGATCCGCAGCCATGAACTGTCGGATAAGGGTGTGTCACCTGGGAGAGGAGCTTCTGCCTTCTATACTGCATGTCTGGGCGGATATGAGGCCTAGTACGGTTCTCAAAGAGGAGATTGTGGAGTTCTTTAACCTGCAGATTTGTGCTCACCACCCCAAAGGAGCCAAGACACAGGATACAGGTACAGTGAGCGTTCCTTTTTCTTTAAAACAGTGTTTGTTTTTTAGAGGTGGTGACACCTTTAGTTGTCCCTGTATGGCTTTATTGTGGGTTGTATATGGTTCAGTACACATATATTTGACTGTTCCAAGAAATGGAGAAAGAAATTTGACTAACTTAATCTTCAATCAAATTGCACCATCAAGGAAAGATTTCAAGAAGATCAGCTGCATTATAATAATGTAACTTTGACAAAAATTTAAAATGCAATAAAGATGACTAAAGATTAATTGTGATGGATTACCTATCTCAAGCAACCTTTAAAAATTTCACTACAATTTTATGGTGTTCACTAAAACACCATAAAATACAATTTCATACCATGAAATTATTGAAACCCAGTGGCTGAACTTGGGATTTGCTTTGGAAAATTGTTGGCAATAATGTAAACTCATGATTTAAAGCTAAGGAACTAAAACATTTGAAACACAGATATGTCTTAAAATAAACCACCAATAACTAGTTGTCCCCTCTTTTAAAATCTAAGGTGCTCATGCTGAGGACTGGACCAGGTGGCAGAGTTTGCTGTACAACCTGTATGATGCCTTAATCAGAGAAATTAGCCATATAGGCAGCAGAGGGAAGTACGTCACTGGGACCCGACACATAGCTGTCAAAGACAATCTCATTGAGCTCACAGCTGACATCTGTCACCAGGTAATTGATGTACATTTTTATGCAATTGTATAGCCGATTTTAGCTAGTTAGCTAATATAACATGCTGTATGTTCATAAGAAATATCTTTCTTGACACCATTATTTCATTTCCTGCATGTAGCTGTTCAGTGATGACAATGACACCCATGTCATGGAGGTGACCCAGGCCTCCCTCAGAGCCACCCTCATGGGCAGTCCCACCCATGGAACACCCAGCAAGCGACGGCGCATCGAACTGGGCTGGGAGGTCCTCCGGGACCATCTGCAGCTTCAGCATAATGACTTTGATGTCATACCATGGTATGAAAACAACACAACACAAAGTTAGTGCTGAGTACGGCCGCTTAAAAAAATGGGCTTTATTGATTTTATTTTGTGGTAGAAAAATGCACAAAATAGCCTGTTGTTTTTCTGATTGTACCCAAGATCAAGGATCATGTAAATATATTCCGCTTTCATTTTCTCCTTTCAGGCTGCAGATCACTGCAGTGCTCGCCTCAAAGTACCCGTCCATGGTGCCCGGCCAGGAACTGGTCCCGCTGCTGTCAGTGCTGTACCAGCTCCTGGCAGAGCAGCGAAGAGGAGAGAGGGGGCCGTACGTGCTGCGCTGTCTGAGGGAGGTGGCCCAGTGCCAGGCCCGCTACCCAGAGAAGACCCAAGTCCACAGGACGGAGCTGGGGAGGCTGTGGGGTCGGGTGTGGGCCCTGGCACTGCGAGGGGTCAGCTCACCCCAGACAGAGGCCCACAGCCTGGACCTGCTGAGCTCTATTGTCCACGGTGGACTGATCAATATGGACAGAGAGTTCTGGAAGCTCTTCTCTGGATCAGCATGTAAACCGTCTCAGTGAGTCTCCAACCTTTCTCAGTGTATAACGTTACATTTAATCTTTGTTACCCATCAATGTTTTAATATCTGTGTTAATTTCATTTTTCTCTCTTATCCACAGGGGTGCTGCTCTCTGTCTAGCCCAGGCCCTGCTGAAGTGTCCGGTCCCTAAAAGTCTCATCTCGAGCTCAGGCTGGGACCATGTGGGGGTCACAGAGGGATCTGCATCACCTAACCTGAAGGAGAACCTCATAGCCTGGCTGCTGATGAGCGATCAGAGCGATGAGATGGAGGATAGCTCCAGACCTCACCCCATCATTTGCAGGTTGGCACTGTGTTGCGTGTCCATGTCAGCTGTGGATTTATCTGACTTTGTCTGAGGATAATTTTTCCTGGCTCAGTACTTGCTTATTTAAGGATGTAAATGGTAATGTCTTGAGACTGTCTGCTTTCATATTGAAATGATGGGAAGCTCCAGTTCAGACTGGTGTTATACGGGGCATGCACTTTGTGCTGCATGTACAGAAACAGAAAAAATAAGCTCCAAACATGAATTACACTGTTTTTGTTTATTTTTTTCCTTTTTAAACTTTTCTCTTTGTTAAGATATATCGATTTTGTCTTTGGTTTTAAGATAAAGGTCTGTAAATGTGTTTTGTTATGATCTTGTTTGCAGAGACTTTCCTTACAATCTAATAGCGAACATCCTGGTCTCCCTGACCTTTAAAGACACGAGAACTGGCCTGAAGTTTCTGCTCGGTACTGAAGCAGTAGAAAGGTGAGGGAAATGATCCTGACCACCTGCATGATAACAAATCTACCCCCTTGCACCCCCTTTTTGCACAACCCATGTATCAGTTGTTTTTTGGCCTCATTATTAATACACAGCCATATATTATATATATTTGATTTTAAATTCATGCTACATTGGTATCAACTCTCCCTGTCGTCTCTGCACTTAATGCCATGTCATTTTGGAATAGAAATAATTCAGTTTTCAATTACCTTTTTAAAGTGCCTTTTTTCAAGAACAAACCTCATCCAATGCCAAAGATTACCTGGAAGAGATCGAGAGGCTGTACTTGCAGTTTAGCTTCAACACACTGCCCTCAGCGATGCGAGGGACTGACGAGTCAGCGAAGACGGCTTCAACTGAGGGCCAATTCGCTGCCGTCCCCGGCCTCAGAAACAAGTTGGAGCAGTCCCTGCTTTGTGTGGCTGACAACCTACTCAACTGCTACTCTCCTAATGTGAGTGGAAGTGAATGCTTGTGCGTTTATGTGCCTGTGTAGTCATCACAGTGACAAACTGGTATTTATTCCTCCTCCACAGTCTCAGTCCACCCCTCCAGAGTGTCTGGTGCGCTGTTTCAGTCTGCTGACCGGTGTTCTAGCAGGTTACGTCTCTACTGGGTTTCTGACTGAGGAGGAGGCCTTCTGCTCACAGCTCTTCACTAAAGCCAAGGTATTATTCAGACACCCGCCTCTTAAACATTAAAAACATTACGTATATTAGTAATGTTGAAATGTACCCCTACTCCATATTGGTATACATTTATGTGCCCTAAATTACAGCTGAAATGAAATACAGTATGAACTTTTTAAATTTAAGGTTGTTGGTGTGTTCTTGTTACCAGGCCCTGGCCCAGGACTTCAGCGGTTTTGTCTCTAGTGTGAAAGTGAAAATGACAGAGGAAGGAACCATGAGCACACTGAGATCTGTCATGAAGCTCTGCACACAGTCAGCCAGCAGAAAAAACAAGGTGACAAAATCCTCCATCATGTCAGTATGCCTAATGCTGAAATCATACAGCATTTAGATCAATCTAATCAATGTATGGACAGTCCAGCCATTAAGCCTCTTAACTACTTAACCACAGGCCGAACCAACCATCATGGTTGACCATATCCTCTACAGTCCTTGCACATTCAAAATGTAGTCTGGTGTCAAAGATCCTTTTTTTTGTCCTTTTTTCTGCAGGATAACACCTTTCCTCTTTCCTCCAGTCTGTTCATTATGAGTCTGCCGGCCAGTCTCCTTGGTGAACTGGCTGAGATCTGCAAACTGTTGGTGAGTGACATATAGCAGATGGGAGATGTTTGTGGCCTGAGGGTAAAAAAAAATAGGGAAAATCTTCATTTCAAGAACAGAGAGCTGGCTCGCTGACTTAGTTTTACTTCCGTGTCTCTTCAGTTAAGCAGTGTTTCTAAGAGAGTCAGTGTTGTGGAGGAAGACGATCATATGGATGATGACTGGGACATGAGCAGAACTCAGCAAGGGGACGACATCGACCTGTTTGATGAGGGCGAAGAGTCCCACAGCAGCACCAGTGGGACCCACAGACAGAAGAGAGACAACAGTGACGCTTCCTGTGGGCCGGGTAAGACGGGGTCACAGCCCTTTCTTGGGATTAGAAAAATTTGGTATAATTTATAGAAATATATGCAAAAAATGACCACATAAATTGGACCATTTCCTAAAAGACTTCAGTTAGTGCTCACACTTTGCACTTTTACAACAATTTGCACTTAATAGAGTTACTGGCCAAATGTAGAGACACCACACCATATGACTTCAGGATATTTACCCCACAGCCTTAATAGCATTTAAAGGCATAACATCTTCAACAATCTAAAACATCAGCAGTAAAGATCCACTGCTGCTCATCAGAATCAAAGAGTGGTAGCTTATTTGTTCTACAGTTGCAAATTTGGCCATTTCATAGCCAAAAGGGGAGAAATCTATTATATGAGAGTCAACAATATCTCCACTGACAGCAGCTCCAGTAGACTAAAAATGCAATGCAGCCACAATCTACAGCTTTGCAGAGTTTTTATTAGTAGCGTTTGAGCTACAACACTGTCTTTGATGGCTTTATCTTGTACTTTGGTCCACTGTGCATGACACACCTTACAGGTCTTTTATGTCTACTAAATTACACCATACATGTTGATTCAAGTCTGCTTACATCACGTAGAGGAGATTAAAGAAAAGAATGTATGATGTGGTGTTTAGGTTGTATAAACCAGACACCAACAAAGCCATTTTAGTTGAAGTCTTTTGATCATTGTATCAGCAGATAACAGGTAAACGAATCATGGTTCTGTTCTCTGTTCTCAGGTGCAAAAAGTCTGTTAGCAGACGATCATCTGGCCCACCAGGACCTGGCTCTCCTTGCAGTCTTGGAGTTCCTGTGTGAGTACGGCTCTGTCCAGCCCGTCCACGGCCTGCTCTTCAAACCACAGGAGGTGCGGTGCAGGCTGCTGCTGCTGGTGGAGCAGATCGACTTCAGCAAAGCCCTGCACCTCAACATGGTGGGTAGCAGCTGCTGTGGAGAGTCAGTAGCAGTGATGGCTCAGCTGATGAACACTTAATATCTGGTTCTCTTCCAGTATCTTGTCCTATTGAAGAAGCTTCCTGCTGAGGACTCACTCTTTCCAGAAGAATTCGATTCACTGCTTCGACCTCTAGCGTAGGAAAATCTTTCTGTGACACAAATTAAATCTAATAATGTTTTAATGTATTTAATTTAATCTGTGTTGTGAATGATGAAGTCTGTTTGTTGTCCTGTGTTTACAGGGACCTGTGTTCTCAGTACCGTCAGGACCAAGAGATCTGTGCTGCCATTCTGCTGGGTTTGTTACCCTCCATCAGGAGCCTGGGGAAAACCCACCATGTGCCGGAGGAAATGCGACATGTTCAGGGATCTCTGCTACAAGTGGTGTCTGGATTCTGGTTAGTGGCATATTTGTACAGCATGCAGGGTTGGTCTGTAAGAGATTATGTAAACCTTGTCCTAAAATTGAACCTCTGTCTGTGGCAAGGAGCCTTCAGTCTTTGATGGAGGAGGATCAAGTGTAAAATGTGCCTCCTCTGGTAGTCAAAGGAAAACAATATCTTTTGAATTCCATTTTGAAGGGATAGCTACAGCATTAGGCTTTGAAAACACGAATCATGGTATTCTGTATCCACTCTTAGTCATAATCTGCAATGTGTGTGGGATTCAGTTTCTGATACCAATTCAACCACTGTGCTGTGTTTCAGTGTCCTGAGCCAATCGGGGAAATGCGTGGCAGCTGTACGAGCTGCTTTAGTGCGATGTCTGGTTGCCCTGCTGGAGGTAAGCTCTCACAGAGGTTTTCCTGCCTGCAGTTTGGGAATACTGTTGCTATTGTTGTTGTACGTATCTGCACAACAAGGAAATCTTGCATTTCTATTAATTTATATCTCATTCTGAATTTATGACATAAGCCACTTGACACTGGAGAATAAAAAATGTACACAGTTTCACCCTCTTCTCAACTTTTCTTTACATCCTCTCAATGAAATATCAATACACCATTCATTCTGTTAGCACCTCTTTTTGTGTTTTTGACATCTCTCCCCTCTGACAGGCTGACCCGTGTTGTAAGTGGGCAGTCCTAAATGTCAGAGAGGAAGATCGCCCAGTGTCGGTCATCCTTCCGTCTCACCTCGCAGATGCCCACCACCAAGTCCGCATGCTGGTGGCTGTGTCAGTGGAGAGGTACGCTTTAGATGGGGGCTGACTTAGCACCGCTGATGCATCAGAATAAATTTCATAGAAAGTGGAAGTCATTACGTGGATCATAGATGTGATTGTCACCATTATCCTCCTGTGTATCCAGGTTGTTTCTGGAGATGAGACCAGAGCATCCGGATAAGAGGAAGATGCTGCCGCTTAAACACCAGCAGGCGGCTTTTGAGACTGTTTACCTGAGGGCTCAGGAAGGAATGAGGCTCCCAGTAAGTTTATTAGGTGTTGTCATTAATCAGGAATAGTTTATGTGTGTGTTTTCTGCCTCTGTTTGACTGTCCTAATGCTTCTTTGTGTGTGTGTGATCCTTTCACAGAGAAGCAGCTCTTCAGAGGACCAGCAGGACGAGACGTTTAACCGCAAGGCCGCCCTGTTGAAGAGTTTGTCTGTTGTACTGTGTTGTAGCCCAGTCTGTGAAAAACAGTCTCTGTTTGCCCTCTTCCAGTCCTACAAGGAGAACAATATAGAGGAACAGCTCATCAAAAAGGTAATGGGTTCAGGGAAATGGAGGTTCAAAATGACGAATGCAGCTTTAAAAATAGAATTTAGACAGGGCTGACTGTGATGAATGAAAATAGTGTCAAAGCAACGATCTGCAGAAAGAGCAGAGTGAGATTTACTGTTTCTGTCCCTCTTTATGTCACAGATGCTGTGCTGTGTATCCAGAGCGCTGGGCTACAGGAACGTGAAAACATTTGTCGGTTCTCACCTGCACTACCTGGTAGCCGAGTGGCTGGCGCAGAGACAGTCTGACGATCGCTACACTCTTGGATCTTTCCCCTACACCCTCCTAGACCACGACACGGTCAAAGATTTCTATAAGTGAGGAAATAAGCTTCTTCTATTATTTTCATTTCATGGCATTTGATGTTGTCTTGCCTTTATTTATTTCACCATTATGCATTGAGTAAAACACAATGAAGGAAGGGTTGATTATTTTAACATCCAACACCCCCTGTTGTATTGTGTCCCCTTGAAGCTCTTCCTACCAGGTATTGATCCCCCACCTGGTCTTCCTGGATGACTTTGAGCAGGTGAAGTCTATCGGCAGGTATCTTGAGAGGGACTGGAGAGAGTTATTGGCAGACTGTTTCCCCAAGATCATGGTCAACATCCTGCCATACTTTGCCTTGTCTGGCCAGGATGTACAGGTTGCACAGCAGAGAGAGAAGGCCCACAGAGTGTACGACCTGCTCAAAGACGTCAACTGTCTGGGCAAAGAGGTAAACACAGCTGTATAACATCAGCCTACATCTACATCCGCAGCTAGACTTTATATTTTTAATGCAGCTTTATAATTTGATCACAATTCGATGACATTAACTTTTGAAAACAGTGAAAAGAGACAATAAGGGAAATCAAATGAATTTAGCCAGTGTGAATATCTGCAGTGCAAAAGGCCAGAGACTTTTGTGACTGTTGTGATTGTCTCATGTGTCTTACATTTTCAGAATGTGTTGCCCCAGTCTGAATAAGTTGCTAACCTGGGCGTTGTCTGTGCCAAGAAACTGAACAAAAAATTATATAGGATCACAGGCTCCATCTGAGTGTGCAGCGTGTGCCACATATGAGTAAAGATACAGTAATTGAATGGCATATTTCCTTTTGTCTACGCCAAATTTACCATGTCTGTCCCCATGTTTGTGCGTGTGTCCGCAGCAAATTGACAACCTGATCCACAGTAACCTGGCGGACATAGTGGTGGAACTGCTGATGACACTGTATGAAGGAAGTGGAGCTGAAGGGGACAGAGAAGACCTGAAACCCTTTATAGGGTAATGGTAGTTTTACCACGTTTTTTCTTCGATTAGTTCATTTTATTTATTTGTTTACATGTGATCATTGTGATGACAACACCCCAGTTTCACCCTGGGCGTTAATAAAGGCAGTTTTTCTTTCTATCCATCTAAAATTCAAAAAGAAACGAAAGAAAATGTAAGACTAAATAACTGTTTTGATGCCCCTCAGGGAACTGGACCCCGCACCAAACCCGCCATACTTCAGCTCTTATGTCATTAAAGCTACACTGGACTACCTCAGCAAGTGCCACAGTGCAAACCACAAGCCTTTGGTAGCCATTCTGTCAAAAACGCCAGTAAGATGTTTGATTTATCCCCTCTGTGGATCTACTTTTCTTATCATTGATCAACATTTTTTTGCTCTTGAGTTGTTTTGACTATTATAACCTGTTTAACTGTTTGTGTTTTAATATTGTCATCATTGGCCATTCGTCCATTTTTTTTTGTGCTGTAGATTTCTATCCAGAGGATTCTGCTGGCGGTGTGTGAAAGAGCGGCAGAGACGACCAACAGCTACGAGCGTCATCGCATCCTCCTCATGTATCACCTGTTTGTCAACCTGCTGCTCAGAGAGGTGAAGGGCGGCCTGGGAGGAGCTTGGGCCTTCGTCCTCAGAGACGTCATCTACACACTCATTCACCATATCAACAGCAGGTTGGTGCACACAAATACTCACAGGTAACGGACATGCATACTGTTTACATGCAGTATTACGCATACTGTGTAGACACAAACCCGTCTTCCTTATCAAAGTTAAACCAGTGTGTGTTTCTCTCATCCTCAGACCGGTTCAGTGTGATGAGGTTTCTAACCGAAGCCTCTCTCTGTGCTGCGACCTGTTAACCTCTGTGTGTCAGGCGGCTCTGCAGTTCTGTGATGACGCTCTAGACTGCCACCTACAGGTCATCGTTGGGACTCTCACGGTGCAGGTGACCAGACGGCCTGCCATCTCACAGCAGGTAAGTGACAGGGAGTCAGTTCAAGAATTTTCTGTTTCGCAAGTTTGCAGATTCAAAATCACACATTTCCTTGGTTGTAAGTGGACATTGGCTTCTTGAATAAACATTTTTCCAAATATATCACGATGTTAGTGTTTTACATCCACAGACGCTTTAAACCACAAAATACAGTAGACTTTGGGACTTTTGCATCCAGATACATGGACTGGTTGCTGCTTATTTGATAAAACTCTTAACCAAGTTCAGTATGACGTGCTTTACATCATTAAAAAAAATTTATTCACTTATCAAGTTCCACTTAAGACATTTAGGTTGAGCATTATTTCTGCTTGAGATATCTGCCTCCCTTCAGCATTTGTGTGCCTCACATTTTCATTTTTACATCTCTCTTCCTCACTAGGTGCTCAGTCTGTTGCAGTTTCTCGTGATAGAAAATCAACAGAAGTTAAAAGAAGCCATCAGCAGGTTGGAGCCCTTTCCTGACCTCCCTGAATTCAGAGGGCTGCGGTCTGTACAGCACAAGCTCAAATATAACACTGGGACCTTTACGCTGAGACAGGTAATGGCCTAACTAATATCCGTGTATCATGTATCCAAGTAATTTTCCTTCAATGCATATGTAGCTCTGATTCCTCAGTGAATCGAGGGGTGGAAATGTCATGGTTATCGATGAAAATTAATAATCCTAAATGTCCTTGCTGACCAATGTCCTCCATGTTTCCCTTTTGCAGGAGATAGCCCACTTCCTGTCAGTGACGTCCTGTGACTCCTTACCTCTGACCAGACTCGAGGGGCTGAAGGAGCTGACCAGACAGCTGCATGACAACAAGGCACAGATCAGAGAGCTGCTCAAAGAGTGCCATGGTATGATGCCAGATGAGGAAAAAAGGTCTATGCTTAAAAAAAAAAATGTTGTGGCATGTTAGATGTCTAATGAGCTTGTTCTAAATGTCCTCTCTCTTTGTCCTCCTTGTAGCTGACCCCACTGACAGCATGCTGGTGAAGCTGGTTCTCAGTCTGCTGCAGCTCTGTAAGCTAGCAGCCAACCACCCCGGAGGAGCCGACATCCTAGGTATAAAATCAGATAACTTCTACAGCAACAGTACGCTGTGTTCTCGGCCGTGTCTGGACTGTTTCATCATGTTCAGTTTCACAAACACAAATGCTTTCCTGCAGAGGCAGCAGGCAGCTGTCTGGGAGAACTGGGTCCTGTGGATTTCTCCACCATCGCCCTGCTTCATGGAAGAGACCCCCTCTATGAAAAGGCCGTGTCTCTCTTCACCTCCACTGAGTCACAGTGTCTATACATCATCCTCAACTGCATGAACGACGCGCTCACTCAACAGCGGTACGGTGAATCCTGGATCTCAGTTTTTAAACGTTTGCAGTACATGACTACAGAGGAGCAAGCGGTTTGTATTGATGTTCACTTTGTTCTGGGCTGTGTTTGTCTGTTAGTATTGTGGTGAGGATGGCAGCCGTACAGTGTGTGAAGAACATCCTCGCCACTCAGTCTGGAGTCGACTTCTGGAAGCAACACAAGGACAACAGAGACCCCATGCTGGCCTACCTCAATCCCTTTAGAAAGGCCAAGAAGAAGGTGGGTTAAGCATGTTTTTGTGTCCAAACATTGAATTTTGTGTCCTATTTACAGTATGTACTGCATGTGTACCACTTAACAAAATAGTAATATTTTATCATTCTGTACACTTATATGATATAAATATAAGTATGTATGTGTGTTTTGGTGTACACACATGTCAACGTCTGTGTCCGCCCATTTACTACTGACTGTGGTCCCTGATTAGGTGGAAGCTGTGGGTGCTGAGGAGAGTTCGGAGGCCAGGGAGAAGCTGGAGAGTCAGGAGTTTTGGATTCCCCAGGCGGGGGGCCACAAGGCCTGGCTGAAGGCTATGTGCACCGCCCTGCTCGACAGTGGAGGAGTCAGGAGTGAGGCTCTGCTACTCTCACGGCCACTTTGTCTGGTGAGCGCATGGAAGCTACCATAAGAACCCGTATCCTCTATAACTGGACTGCCTACAATAGCCATACTCTGCCTTTTTGTTAATTTCCTAAGTGTTTAACAGATTATTTAAAGCAAGACAAAGTTTAGAAATAACAAGCTTAGTAGTTTTGGTTAGGGGTTTTGTCCCAGAAATCATTCACACCTTCATTATTCATTGTATCGTCACAGTTTGAATGTGGATCCGTGTGCTCAAAGTATCCACATCTTGGATTATGTTTAATTTATTTGAATTTTTATATGTGCTTTAGAGCATTTTGTAGCATTTGTGGTTCACAGTTCCAGACCGAATCCACCCTCTAATCCAGAGCTCCAGATCTTACCGCGCTTTATTTCCTCCATCTGTCTCCAGGTGTGGGTGGACTGCTGTCAGAGGCTGCTGCCCCTCATCATTCACTCCATCCTTCTGGATGACTCTAATAGTTCGTGGAGGGAGTTGCTCTCCTCCCACATTCAGGACTTTTTCGGCTTTTGCTCCAGGAGCGCTCAGGCATCCAGTCGGTCTGCCACGCCTCTCAACTCCGACTCTGGTAGGTTTGAGAGTATGACAAATGATCATGATAGTTTATCATTCTCTTCATCTACTTATTCCAGTTCAGGGCATTTGTCTGTGGCCTGCGTTCACAATCATACGGCTACATTTTGACAGTGAATGATAGTGATAACTGTCATCACATTCAGGAGTCTGCATGTCCTTGTTTTTTTTTGTTTGTGATTTAGTGTTTATTATTCTTTACAGAGTCAGACACTGCCAGCCAGGGCTTGTACGACAAGACCTCTCTGCGCACCATGCTCGCTGTTATTGACTATCTGAGACACCAGCAGAGACCACTGGAAGCTGATAGGTTTGCAGTGTTATTGTAATCAAATATGTGTTAGATAAAAGTAAATGTTCAGGGACTGCATTTTCTATATGGACCTCCTCTTTATCTCATTTGCTGATCCTATGACAGACTGATGTATCGTCGTAAACTGACGTGCAGTGTGTGGACTGTCTGCGAAATAAACACTGTTCCCTTCCTCCAGCAACTCCTGTGGCACAGTGTGTGACTCAAACTTCTGGCTGGAACTGAACTACCTGGAGGTGGCCAAAGCTGCTCAGTCCTGCTCAGCACATTTCACCGCCCTGCTGTACACTGAGATCTATGTCGACAAGATCAAAGCTAACATGGAGGAAAGTTCCAGGTATGCAAAGAGGGAAACTGGACGACATTTTTCTACATGGGATTATAATTCGTAGTTCTAGTTATGTGTCAGATTAAAATATTTACATATGATTATTTTAATTCCAATACAACTTTTATTTTGCAGTTTTAATGTTTTTTTTTAATCTGGTTAATAATCACAGTAACATGCATAGCATCTCAAAAACAGTAAAAATGTATAGATCACTTTTAAAAATGTTCTTGCATTTTGAGAATTTGATTAAATTCTCCTTTTTGTGATCCATGTTTTTACCAAATCTGCAGAACCAAGTCCCGAGCAACACGTAAGATCAATTTTGAAGACAACAGTCAGAACTTCACCATCTCCAGCCTGACTGAGAAGAGTGTGGGAGACACCAGTATCAGTCTGCAGGTCACTCCTTTCTCCTTGATGTGTTTCTGAAAAATGTCCGCCTGAACAGTTACAGTTTGATTGTTTATTGCCCAATCTAAGTCCAGTGTACTGACCACCAACTTCAAAACTTGTGACAAATGTAAGTTACCAAAGCTAAACATACATTCTAATGTAGAGGGGTTGGGCGCAACAATGTAAATGGCTGTAAAATAGTATGCAGTGACGTGTATTAAAATAATTATTTCCACTCATTTTTTCTTTGTAGGAGCTGCTGATTGAGGTGTATCGGAGCATCGGAGAGCCTGACAGTCTGTATGGCTGTGGCGGGGAGACGATGACCAGTCCGCTGACAAGGTAGTTACTAAATAGATTAATGAGACCTGCAGACCTGCTCACCATTTTTCACTTTATCACTCGTTCCCTGTGCCGTTCAATCGTTATCAGAACTACAAAGCTTGTTTTGTCATACTTATTTATAGGATTCGAACCTATGAGCATGAGGCTATGTGGGGGAAGGCCCTGACTTCATACGACCTTCACTCTACACTGCCCGAGGTCACTCGACAAGTGGGAATTGTGGAGGTAAAATAATTAAGACCTGCATTAGGCATTGTTGAAACAAACCTGTCTCATCTGAATAAACCACGATGAAGAGCGTCCCATCTGCTTGATGAGACACTTCAGATGGGCCCAAATAAATTTTATATGTCTTATGTCGGGTATTAATGCTTTCAATGCAGTGTAATGCAGCCTCTTCAGTGGTAATGTTCCATCTCCTCGTCGCACCAACAGGGCCTGCAGAACTTTGGTCTGAGCAGCATCCTTGCCACCTACATGAGGGGTCTGGAGAGTGAAGGGGTGGAGTGGGGAGCTGAGCTGCGAGAGCTCCGCTTCCAGGCCGCCTGGAGGAACACACAGTGGGACTGTGAGCTGTCAGAGAGGTGAGGCGGCCTGGGGCGTAAAGACACAGCTGAGAGCGCGGTGCCTGATACACAAAACACAACTGTACACAGAGAATCAGAGGCAAGCTCTCACCTAATACCTCTTTTCCTCCAAATCTACTGTGTTGTGTCAGGAGTGAGAAATCCAAACCTGGCTTCCACGAGTCAGTGTTTTGTGCCCTGCAAGCTCTGAGAGACAAAGAGTTCTCCATCTTTGATGAAACTATGAAACAGGCCAGGTATGGTAGACATTTAGACACTCGTGAAATGTTACGTTTGAACTCACTTCTCCACTGGCAAAATAATTCACCCATCTATGTTCTTGTGTGTTTCCACAGAGGTGCAGAGGTGGAGGAGCTGTGCAGAGGCAGTCTAGAGGCTGTGTCTTCTCTGTACCCGGCTCTCAGGGACCTGCAGAGCATCAGGGAGCTGGAGAGTGTTAAACAGCTCTTTTCCAGGTGATACCAGCAGTCAAACATTTAGCATCAACATATTCATTAACACAGGAAAGAGTCTTAAAGATTTATGGGCAGAGCCAAACTTTTTTTAAGGTCTTTTTTTGTGTGGCAGTTCCCTGCCATGTGTGGTTAGGCAGATGGAGATGTCTACTGTAGGGAATTAATTAACATCATTCCTGATAAATATTTGTTTACATCAGGCCCTTCTCAGACGTAACTCTGAGGGAAGTTTGCAGCCAGTGGCGGCAGCACTCCCAGCTGCTCGCTGACAGTGACTTTGCTTTGGTGGAGCCCATTCTGGCGGTCCGTTCTGTGTCCCAGCACACCCTGAAGTCCAGGGTGGGAGACCCCGACAGCACCCAGTACCTCGGCTCTGTGCTCACTGACCACCTCATGGAGCTCTGCCGGCTTGCTCGCAAGGCTGGGAATACACAGGTAGAGAGAGAGAGTGTGTGTATGTGTGTGTGTTGTCAGATTTAAGGCAACGTTTCCTTTTATTTGTATATGGTTAGAACAGGTAACTCCAGTACAAAGTGCTCACTGTGTTGTGATTCCTGTCCAGCTGGCAGAGCGGGCAGTCTTCCAGATGAAGCAGCATGGTGGTGGAGGGTCCTGGGCGTCATCCCTTGTGTCATCATGGCAACTGGAGGAAGCCCAGGTGTTCTGGGCAAAGGGAGAGCAGGGACTGGCCCTTGGCCTCCTGAGACAGATGATACACAATCTAGAGGAAAAGGTCAGACACAAACACACAGACTCAAATCAAACAGCTCTAAAAAATATGTGGATATGTAGCACCTTTGTTGCATTTAAAAAGCTCACTTTAATTATGGAACATCCCTAAATGTTATAGTGCTCTCCACTGAGACTTGTTTTCACTTTGTAACAAATGTAACACATTGAGATTGAGCCGTTTCTAAACATTGCCATCATACATCATCATACATCAGATTAATCAGAATGATCAAAATCCAAAACGTCAAGAGGCTTCATTGAACTATTCTCTGTTTTGTGTTCTTGTTGACCAGGTGGACTTTAATCCTGCTCTGGCCCCGGTCTACACTGAGTGCCTCAGGCTGTGTGGTAACTGGCTGGCTGAGACCTGCCTGGAAAACCCCGGAGTAATACTGGAGAAGTACCTGGAGAGGGTAGGAGGAAGCTAAAAGATAATAGACCAGTTTACTGGACGAGGATTAAGCCTTGTTTTACAACTTACAGTATTTCAATGGATATCTGCTCAGGAAAACAGCCCATTATAACCTTTCTCATACAAAGGGAGGTGTCCACAGTTCCTGGAAAACTCGTAAAATGTCATGAATGGAGTACAGATTTAAGAAAACAATAGTTTTGTCAGTGCTCAAAAAAAAGAACTATTTTCTGGTAGGAGCTTTTTTTTCATGTTCGTAAGAGTGACAAAAGTGATCTAAAAGTCTGCCTCGTTCTAACAGGCAAACAGGAATCTAAAAGATCTCAGATTGTCTATTATATATAACTTGATGAATCTCTCAAACACCCTGAAGTACACACATATTCGTACACATACAGCAGGCATCCCTCAGAGGAACGAATGAGTTATTACCCATCAGTCAGGCAGTGTCTGTCCAGCCACCCGCACTCATATACACTCTCACACACACACACACACACACTCGCACATGAATTATTTATTTATGGCCAGATAAATAAGGAGTAGGCCCAAATACATAAATATTAAACTTTTGCAAGTTTACAGTTTATGTCCTCAGGCCACGGCAGATTCATATGGACAAATTTAAATTATTCATATGTGTGTGTGTGTGTGTGTACCTGTGTGCCTCTGTATATTGCTACCCAACTTAGTGAATGAGGCCACACTGTTTTGTAGTGATGTTTCTTGACCTTTTTAGTGCATCTATCATCTGTTTTTATATTTTTTCTTTGACATCTTTACCTTATATTTTTGTTTTTGTTGATGCTTCACTGTCAGTATTATTTTGGCTCTAACTTCCTTTTGTCAGAGAAGCTGTTAGGTTTTCAAATCTGGTCAAGTCTCTCCTGTGCTGTGCTCTCAGGCAGTGGAGGTGATCGAGGGGGAATCAGGAGCTCAGGACTCCAGGCTGCAGAGTCAGCGGACCGAGGCCTTCCTGTCTCTGGCCCGCTTCTCTGACGCTCAGTACCAGAGCATCGACAAGTACATGAACTCCTCTGAGTTTGAGAACAAGCAGGCGCTGCTGGAGAAGGCCAAAGAAGAAGTGGACTTGATAAGGGAGCGTAAAGTGACGTCCAACAGGTCTCTGTTTTAAAAGCACTGATTTTTTTTTTTACACGGCAGCAGGGAAAAACTGGATCTTTCATGTATAAAGATGATCTTTATTAAAATAAAATTCCAGAAAGTGTTGATTCTACTCGCTCTTCCTGTGACTTCACAGGTACACAATAAAGGTGAAGAAAGAGCTGGAGCTGGACGAGAAGGCCCTGTCCAACCTGCAGGCAGACAGACAGCGTTTCCTGTGTAAGGCGGTGGAGAATTACATCCAGTGCCTGGAGCAAGGTGAGGAGCACGACACCTGGGTGTTCCGCCTGGCTTCACTCTGGCTGGAGAATGCCGACGTTAAGGCCGTAAATGACATGATGAAGGTCAGCAAAACACACCTGAATTTGCTTATTTTTTGTATTTGAGTTTGGGATGAAAGCCACTTGGTAAAATGGAGGTCCAGCACTTTTAATTTTCTCAGAGCACCTTCACCTATTTTGTGTTCTAGAAAGGGGTGAAGCAGATCCCTTCCTACAAGTTTCTGCCTCTCATGTATCAGCTGGCTGCTCGCATGGGGACCAAGATGGCAACTGGCATGACTGATGATACAGGCTTCCATGATGTCCTCAGCGACGTAATGCAACACTTTTTTAATACACATGAACAGCAGTATGTCTTTGGTGTCCTGCAAGACGCAGCCATCTACAGCTGACTTTTGTCGACTTTTGTACGTGCAAAATCAGTCCAACCAGTGTCACTCAGTTCCTGAAAAAGCCAACTTTGTAGAAAATACAAGATTTTTGCTCGATACAGATAATGGATTCAATTACTGCCTTTTTTGAAAAAAAAAAAAACTCAACAGAAACTCAACACAACTTCAGTTGTTTTCTCTCCTCACAGCTGATCTGCCGAGCGTCTCTGGAGCACCCTCACCACACACTCTTCATCATCTTCGCCCTGGTGAACGCCAACAAAGACGAGGACTTTTGCACAGCCCGGCTGCCTAAGAGCGCGCCGCAGCAGCCCACGCCATTTGACCTGGTGAGACTTTCATTAAATAATGCTTAACACCTATTAACTGACATTTATGTACTTATCGGGTATTTCATATTAGTACACGATTCTCAGTTTGATGTGTAGCTTGAACGTGACACATATTCACGATGCAGGAATACAAAGGAAAATACACGAGTAGGACTGGATGATTTGCATAAAAACAAATATCACATATTGAGTATTATACTTGAGTATTGATTAGATGCATTACAAAGACAACATAGTTCTGTTATTAGTAAATGTAATTTCCTCTGGCTTTTATTGCAAATATTGTCACTGTTTGAAATGGATGTTTACTTCTCTAGAGCGTACCGCTCCTACAGGCTGGCAGGCTCTTTTCTGTGTCTTGTTTGCATAAAGCTGTAATTGCACAGTCTGTTTGTGAATTTCATCACTGGACCCGGGAATATGAGGGCAGCATTATGAATGTCTGTCTGTGACAGTTTCGAAATGAACAATACCCTGCTAAAGAAACAATTTAAAGTGCTCTGCTGGATAAAATAATGATATTCATAATGTTATTGTAGCCAATAGTTTTATTCTACAGTGGTTTTTTTCTATACCAGTTCTGTTTTACAAGCAAGGTTTTTTTTCGTGCAGGAGCGTTCAGATGTGGCCCAGAAGATCATCAGTGCGATAAGGAAAAAGAGAGGCAAGATGATCCGAGGGATCGAGCGTCTGTGTGATGCCTACATCACTCTGGCTTATATGAATGCCAGCAAGCACAAGACTGAGAAGAGTGAGTAGTCGGAGCACAATGATGTACATAAACAAACACATTGGATGGCGATTCAAGGATTCAAGGTTTTCTGTGCTTGAAATGTCAGGAAATTCCAACATTTATCCTGATGCTACATACTTAGGCAGTTAGTTTGCAGGTGTAAAAATGTATAGTTTTTTAGTGGTTTACATGGAAAATGAACACATTTTGGCCAAAGATGGCGACTACAGTGAGAGCCATTTCTGTTAGATGAGTGTGAAAATGACGGGAAAGACGCCTCTCTATTCCTTACTCCTGAATGTATGTATATTATATAATGTATTATGTTATAGACTGCTGTCATCCTTTGTGTCCTTGTTTCATTACAGAGGCTATTCCCATCCCTGCTGATCAGCCCATCATGCACATCAAAGACCTGGACGAGGTTGTCATCCCCACAATGGAAATCAAGGTGAAGAACGATGGAACTTCTCAACTTTCATTTTCCCTAATCATTTCAGTTTGGAAGATGTGACGTACTTAAATATTTACAGATGATATGGATAGGGTTTTACAAGGGATGATGGAGGTGGGATGGTCAACTGAAAGTGTAGATTGAGTAGATTTAATTCGATCTGATGGGTATTGGATTTGATTTGGCTGATTTTCTAGTGGAATGTCACTTTACAATAATGTGGAGATTTCCCTCTGAAAAGCAGGTTTTTACTTCTTTATGTTCATGTGAAAAAAACTAAGATCTTAGATTTCACAAAACATGACATTTTATCTTCACTTCCCGTGATACCAAATCAATTTTTGATCATTTTTGTTCCTGTCCCACATGTTAAACAACACTGTACAAGACACGACTCTTCCAGACCAAATCAGCTCCATTAATGACACCACATGTACACTGAAACATTTAACACTCTTTTACAAGTGTGTATGCATGATAACAAGTGTTGTTTCATTGTGCAAATAGGTGGATCCATCTGGTTGCTATGACAACGTGGTGACTGTCAGATCCTTCATGCCCCAGTATCACCTGGCCGGAGGAGTCAACCTGCCCAAGATCATCGACTGTGTCGGCTCTGACGGCAAGAGCAGGAGACAGCTGGTCAAGGTAAGTGTCCCTCTGATGTGTGTCTTGTTAGAAGTTCCCTGGGTAAGAGGAGTTGAGTTTCTGTTACAAACATGTGCAAAGACATTTTTGTCTGTCGGATACATGTGTGTTCTCGACCAAACAAATCCCCTCTCTTTGAAGCTAAAGCTGCTGTCATGGGTGATTAAAGTCTGACCGGCTCTGACAGGGAACCTGCTCACTTTTCCATCTCAGTTTGGCTGTTGGTAATAATTAATCTTGTTTTTGTACCAGGACAAATGCAAAGTTTGTTAGATTACAATCATGCTTTCACACCTTTGTAGTGAGGACATTCTTCAGGAGACTGTGTGTGTGTGTGTGTGTGTGTGTGTGTGTGTGTGTATGTATGAGCACATGTTTGCGGGAACACTTGTCAGCCACTTAAAGGCTAATAATTCACCACTTAGACACTTGGGAAAGTCATAATGAAATAACAGTTTTTCCGATCATTAACCTCAGTGAATTCTGTTTTTAGATCAATATGCTATCAATGTGATTTTTCCCCTCTTTTTCTTAATGTCACACGAGGGAAATGTGTAATATTTAGACATTTTATTCCATCGTGAATCACATGTAAGACTGGTATACCCACTGTACATTTTATTCATCTCACATTTGCTATTTGACATTTACTGAATCTGGTAGTTGCTCAATCGAGGAAAATATGTCCATGATATTTTACAGGCCTGGAAAATTGATGGGAATGCTATGCGTAAAAACTAATTTAGATTTGAAAACCAGACATAATGACAGTATCTGACACTTTTCTTGTATTGTAACGACTTTAGCATTGGTAAAAAATTTGAATGGCTAAAACACCAAGTATAATTCCTTTGTTATTAATTAAAATGTGGCTCAAAATGAGCTTCTGAGCTCCTGAGTGCTACAGAATACTATATGTTCTCCAGTGACCTTTGCCCTCTCGGTATGAACAGGGTCAGGACGACCTGCGGCAGGATGCAGTGATGCAGCAGGTCTTCGGCATGTGCTCCATGCTGCTGCAGCGCAACACTGACACTCGCAAGAGGAAGCTCAACATCAGACGATACAAGGTTACACGCATTATTTATTCACTCATCTGATCTTGTATTTAAACCTTTTCTCTTTAATTCAAAGAGAATAATAAATCAGGACTGAGTTGTTCTGTTGCATATTTCCTTTGATCTTTGTGTCATCGACTTGTAATTCACGTATTTTCATCATCATCAAAGCGGTCAAAAAAACACACTTACACTTGCATCACCTACTTTCTGTCTCACTCGTACTTCATCCCAGGTGGTGCCATTCTCGCAGCGTAGCGGCGTGTTAGAGTGGTGTTCTGGCACGGTGCCTATTGGGGAGTTTCTGGTGGATCCCAATAAAGGAGCCCACAAACGCTTCAGACCCCGGGACTGGACCAACCTAGCCTGCCGCAAGAAGATGATGGTGCTGGTCTTTGTATTTGAGCTCTGAAAATCTTTTTCTGTACAACTGCAGATCCAATCAGAACTGCATGTTGAAATTGCACTCTTCATCCCTCAAAAAGTAACTAAAAAACTCTGCTGTTAATCTTCTGTCATGCTGTCATCACAGGAGGCCCAGAGGCTGGGATTTGATGAGAAGCTCCAGGTCTACAGTGAGGTGTGCAAGAGCTTCAGGCCGGTCTTCAGGTATTTCTGCATGGAACGATTCCTGGACCCCGCGGTGTGGATGGAGAAACGCCTGGCGTACACTCGCAGCGTGGCCACCTCCTCTATAGGTACAGACAGCGCTGCATGTTCACCCCAGGTCTTATGCCATAAATACAATATGTCACATAGAACAGCTCAACAGCAAGTATCACAGTCACATTTTGACACAAAATTAAATCTTTGGGTTTTCAAGCAGCTGGTTGAAGCAAGACAAGCATGCAGGCAGGCCTACGTTGAAGTAGAAAAGACTACATGTCTCCTCAAACAAAGAACATTTTGTTTAAAAACGGTATAAATTATGACTTGGAGACTTAACAAATGATTACAGTTATTAAAGTCACACATCTTTGGGATTTGAAATCGTAGATGACTTGTTGACTTTCTCTTTATTTATTCAGCCAATGAATAACTTGCCAACTTTTCTGGTTTGTGCCCGCAGTTGGCTACATCGTGGGCCTGGGTGACCGACACATCCAGAATATTCTGATCGATGAGCAGACTGCTGAACTGGTTCACATCGATTTAGGTAAAATTTAAACACAGAAAGTTTACTCTTCAGAAAAGGTGAGGCTGTGTAAGCAATTGCTGTGCATACTGAGCTCAAGCAACATGAAGCATGAAGCATTCTTGTGTAACTTTGCAGTCTAGAAAAGTTTGATCAAAGTGCATTTTTTGATTAGACAATACATGAGTCAAATAAAATCTCTAAATCTCTCTAAAGCTCTAAATTCAGACTAAGACTTTGTGAATTCATGGTATTAACACGCATCCTAAACATCCCTCTCTCTGTTTCCTTTTCATGCGTTTGGTGTTCAGGTGTGGCCTTTGAGCAGGGGAAGATCCTCCCCACCCCCGAGACCGTCCCCTTCAGGCTGTCCAGAGACATTGTGGACGGGATGGGCATCACTGGAGTGGAGGGAGTTTTCAGGAGGTGAGGAGGAGATCGTGGTTGTTCTCTGGTGTTATCAAAAATGTCATTAAATATTTATAAACCAAGACTAACGGGAAGTTAAGCCTGAGAATGTTTTCATATTGTGTTTCTTTCCATCATTTTTGTGAGGTTAATCTGTCATGAAAATTTTAGCCCATTAACCACAAATCTAGTTAAGTACAAATTAAGTTGCAAATTAATGGCTAAAGTACATACTTTACATTACCTTTGACTATTTAAAACATTTTACCGCACATTTTAATTAGATTTCCTATCTGAAACGTGTGAAAATCAGCTTGCAGAACCAGTTTCTCTAAAGCACCCTGGTTTGAGGTGCTTTCAAGGACACAAAATTAAATAAATGTAATTAAATACAGCTATGTAAAGGCTAATTTAAAAAAGAACAACATACCTCAAGCCATGAATTAAGAGTTGTCTTGTAAAAAGCAGGGGCGCTGCAGTATTTGCTTAGCCTTATCAGTGTTTTATGGGCTGAACTTCACCTGTTTTCTCTGGCCAGATGTTGTGAGAAGACTATGGAGGTGATGAGGAGCTCTCAAGAAGCTCTGCTGACTATTGTGGAGGTAAGAACAACACCTCACCCACACACAGACACAAATGCCTCTTAGCTGCTCTTAAAATCCCTGGCATTTCCTTCACCTCATGTTCAGCTTTTCCTCTGTGTGTTTCTCTGTGTTTTTTGTGCTGTGTAGGTGCTGCTGTATGACCCTTTGTTCGACTGGACCATGAACCCGTTGAAGGCCTTCTACCTGCAGCACGACGAACAGCAGGAGCTCAATGCAACACTCAGCTCCACTATGGGCGGGGATGACATAGACAACCACCGCAAATCCAGGTGTGTGTGTGTGTGTGTTACTGTTCCTCCACAGGACTGGACATGTATGAAAAATCTAAGTGGTTTTTAATCATTTAATTTCAAAATAAGAGCGAGAACTGTTTCTATCTGTCTCTTAAAGCTCTGTCTCATCACCTTGCACTCTTCCTCCTGCAGTGACGGGCAGAGCTTCAACAAAGTAGCGGAGCGGGTGCTGCTGAGGCTGCAGGAGAAGCTGAAGGGGGTGGAGGAGGGCACGGTGCTCAGCGTGGGGGGCCAGGTCAACCTGCTCATCCAACAAGCCATGGACCCCAAAAACCTCAGCAGACTCTTCCCAGGCTGGCAGGCCTGGGTGTAGACCTGAGAGAAGGTACGCTTCAGTTCCTGCTTCAGGCAACAAGTGTAATGGACTCATTTTCTTTTTCTCCACTAAATTATAATTGGAGGCCGTTTCCTGGTCCTTGCCTTGTGCCAGAGAAACCCACTTTAACAAGTCAAACTATTTGAAATATTCTAAATTGCCACAGATGTTAACCCTCAAAAAATAATGCTGCTTTTGTCTGTTGTTAAGGGCATAATATCAACACACAGTTTAAGAAAATGCAATGCAAATGAGGTTTAGAATATAAACATGATGATATTCTCTTTGGCAAATTGCATGCAATACTTCTTGCAAAACAAACCATAAGATCACCCTTTTTTCTTTGTAGTAATCCATGAATTTCAAAATCCTGAAGGAATTTAAAAAGACCAATAAACTGGTGCTTAAACTGACGAGCCTGGTTTACTGTAAAGGCGAGATTGTTTCTGTTTTTTACCCAATGGGATGTGAATGATTTCATATGGTTGACTGTTGCATAAAGTGATTAATTATTGGCAATGAATTCCCAAAGCTCTTCACCATGGATACATGCTTTATGAATGATATGCCTTTTAAATAAACTTGAAATTCCATTTAAATCCTTGTTTCAGTTCAGCTTGTTGTTTTTTAGTTCAGTTCTTTTAGTATTAAATTTCTGAATATTATGTTATGCTGTAAAGCTTATAGAGGGCATTTAGAAATGTCTGATGTGTGTACAGACTTAAACAGCAACTTTATTTTGTTTTTGTATTACGTCTCTGTTCTGTAAAAAATGCTGCCCTTTAACATGATTGCTGTATCATTAAATAAATACAACAGCAGTAAAAATACATTTGTTTGAAGTCGAGTTTTGCATAAATTGTGTAGTTTACATTTAAAATGATAATTTAGCAAGTTGCTCTCTGATTTTCTGTAATGTGAAGTACCTTTCCATTGTGTACTCAGCTCGCTCACAGGTGACAGGCTTAGTCCTTATTGTGCTCGTTGTGTGCGCAGGAGGGAAACTTTAAACCGATGCCAAAGAAGTGCGAGGATTGCCCACTCTCTCAAACTCAGAACAGAGCAAACGTGAGAGGAGATGCTAGAGATCTGAATTGTATCTTTCCAGAGAGCAGAGCTGTGAAAAATGTCTTTTATACCTTTGATTACTCTTGGAGTGGACTTAGATATACTGACCAGATTATTTACCTGCAAGATTTATGTTTGAATTATCTCAGGAGGACATTTGTTTCCACTGCATCCGTCAGTAAATTGCAAGATATTGTGTTGGTTAAACAGAAAATGACAATCAATCTGGTAAGTTTTCATTTAATTTTGATTTGTATCAGTTTGAAGAACTTCTTAAAATAGAAATATACATATAAATAAAGTAACCTCCTATTCAGACTATAACAATACCAGTATTGAAAATATCAGGAGTTAAGACATTTGAGTGAATAAAATGTGTATGAGTCTGTTTAAAATGCTTGACAAATCTCAGTTGTACATTTACATTTTAGACATTTTTCTGGTTTGTTTGAAGCCACTTTACAGGAAAAAAAGCTAAAATTCTTACATCACCAGCATTAGAAATAGCTTTATTCTCATCACTTATGCTTTACTGACGGTATCTGGACTCGGGCTCTTGTTTCATCAGTATGTACATCATCTGGCCCCGAAACCCCCACCTGAGATCAGCCACTCCATTCCCAAACACAAAAGTAGCCCGGTCTCCTTTTCATTTAATTAGCAGTTCATACTGTTGAAGTGATTTTAATATAATATAGTGATTTTAATAACTTTGTGCAGGCTTTGAATAGGATTTGTCTCAATGTGAATACCCTCTCATAACTAAATACACTGTAGAACTTCTTATGTTAGAGATTGATTCATATGATTATGATTCATTT
This sequence comes from Macquaria australasica, assembly GCA_005408345.1. NCBI lineage: Eukaryota > Metazoa > Chordata > Actinopteri > Centrarchiformes > Percichthyidae > Macquaria > Macquaria australasica. The sequence goes on from SEMN01000109.1 coordinate 1,228,584, forward strand.
TGAGGACAGCCATTGTCCTATATATGATTAAAAATACAAATGTTATTCCTTTAATAGATTCTACTTATTTTAATGTAAATGTCTGATACAACTAACTTCTGTCAGTCATAGAGATGCATTCAAATGTTTTATACATTACTTTATACAATAAAGAACATGTTTTTATGTGATTTAAATGAGATAAATCTGGCTAAAAATGGTGCATTTATTAAACACATTTAACACGAGGGTAAGCTGGGTGCAAATGGGTTTCCAGTAACGGTTTTGTGTCGTCCTGTCAGATGTAAAACAGAGGTGTGTAAAGTTCACCTTGTAGGATGCAGTGCAGATGCAGTGCAGATGCAGTGTGGCGATGGGAGCTGTGTGCAGGAGTCCCACTGGTGCGACGGGGTGACCGACTGTCCTGCAGGCCAGGATGAAGCTAACTGCGGTAAACAGCCTCATCCGGGGGCCAAAGTGCAGGATAAAACCCACCTGCAGAAACCCTGCAATCTGTTCACTCGCCGTTATAGTTAGAAAACGCAGTCTGCACATCTTTTACAGCTGAAAGGAACACCTTAATATATTTTTTAGTTTAGTTCAAGCCATCTCAGATTGAGGAAGATCACATCAAAGTTCTGTGCCTTTATTTATCAGCATCGTTTTTCTGTTTAATCATTATACACACTGCTGTCTTGTAGTCGCACATAATTTGGAGGCCGTTATTGGAGTTAGTATAATAATAATAATAATAAAAGTAGTAGTAATAGTAATAATATGAAAAGTGTCTGGCTGCCCTCTTCACTTACTTTCCACTCTTAACAAAATGTAAAATCACCGTTTGTGTTTGTGCTCAGTGAGGCTGCACGGTTCCAGGTAAAAACTGGAGGACCGTTTGTTCTCACGGCTGGAGCGACCTGCAGGGGCGAGCGAGCTGCCAGCATATTGGATACGGCAGGTAAGATGCTCCCCTGCGTTTCACTGGATGTTGAAACTCGGACTGTTTTCTCTGTATTCTGACATGTGGAGGATTGATGGGTTTAAATGAAGCTGTATTTTCCATTATGTTGGTTTGACAGGGTCACATACTTTAAATCAGGCCAACGGGAGGCTGACTCTGATGATGGACTCTTAATAGTGAAGTCTGACTTCAACCCCGAGGCATCCATACTGCAGCAGCTTGTGCTCAGGTTAGTGAACTGGTAGAGAGGAACCAGTATAAGATATAATACTGAATCAATATGAACCTAATTCCACCTCAAATGTCTTTTTTTGCCATCTGCAGCAAAACCTGTCCCAACAACAGTGCGGTGACGTTGCATTGTACTGGTATGTCATATTAAACTCTGTAAAAATTTTTAAAAAACTTAGAATCAAGTGTTATTTCATTTTTGAAATTCTCAAAAGGGAATGTGGTAATAGCTTGATATTCACTGTTTATTTTTGTTGTTATTTATTTATATTTTCTCTTCTGCGGTAATGGGTTTATGGTGTGGGTATTGGCATTGGGTCTGCATTTGTGTTGATAATTTGCTGCATTTGGAGTGGTATTGTAAATATCTTAAGACAGAGATGTTGGAACAGTTTGTCTCTGTTTTTGGTGAAATTGTGTGCAGGGCTGAGCGTTCTCTGTAGTGCTTCCCACACCAAATTCAATGTGAAAATGAAACAAAAAAAACTTAATGCTTTGTTGTTTTATTCAGATGTTTTTAGGTGTAATATATATATATATTTCATGTAGGATACTGTTAACTGTTTCAACTGAAACTGTATTTATCAGTACATGTGAAGTCCAATGATTTCTTTTCTTTTAAATGAAACAATCAAAAAAGAGGAAGACCATTTATTTGTCCAATTAGCTCATAAAGGCCACATTACTGTACACAGATTAGTACTGTACGTTCACGCTCCTCTTTACAGTACGTCTTTACACTGCATTTATCTACACTTTGACTGTGGTTATACAGAACTGTGACCTCTTTTGTACCTTGCTTAAAACCCTGCTGCAGTGAAATGTGTCCTCTCTAACAGCAGTTGTGTCCTCAGATTGTGGGAGTGGGGTGAACTCCAGCAGGGCCTCTGGGGGCCAGCTGACCTCTCTAGGGGCCTGGCCGTGGCAGGTCAGCCTGCAGGCTGCAGGCTCCCACTGCTGTGGAGGATCCGTCGTCTCCCCCTCCTGGATAGTCACTGCAGCACACTGTGTGGCCAGGTGAGGCACACCTTCTTAGAGCAGTGGTTTTGGTCTGATCCAGCTTGAATCTACTCTCTGCTGTTTCTCTCTCCTGCAGGGCCCCCAGCCCTGGAGACTGGGCAGCGTATGCTGGGATAGTGGATCCATTAGACACTCTGTTTAACCCTGCTCACTCTGTGAGCCGCTTCATAGCTCATGAAGGCTACAACAGTCTCACTCACAGGAATGACATCGCTCTGATGAGGCTCTCTAAAAATCTGGACATCACAGGTGCTTATAGACAGGTTTACACTCACGGGGAACAAAACAATGCAAAACACTTACCAAATGAACAGAATCACACTCAGCAAACTTAATCCCATCTGTACAGGTTTTCCTTGTTTACAGAGAGGTGTTTATGTTTTTCAGCTTTCCCTCATTGATATAAATGGGGTGGACAAAATAATAGAAACACATGTCAGTATAACTACATCCTCCGAAATGATCATAAAGTTGAATCAACACCTCTCTAAAATAGTTTTTAAAAAAATCTGAACATTATAACCTTCATGAAGGGAGGATTAATTGCAGGACTGTTGCATTAGAGTGCATTAGTTTCAACTAGGTGTACCTAATAAACTGGCAACTGAGTGTACATCCCTTTATAATGTGGAAAACAGCTGATAAATGTTTACATCTGTGTCCAGAGAGCTCAGACGCTGAAAGACGCCTCTTTAATAGTCATTAAGAATCATGTTTTCCTTTTGTAGACATATAACAACAGACATATTGTTTTCTTTGCTAGCCTCAATTAATATTGGACCCGTGTGCCTCCCGAATGTTGGTCTAAACATCACTGTTCCACCCGATTTGCTCGCGCAGTAAATGGAGGTGAGGCAGTTGTGGTTATGTGTGGTTACGTGTTGTGAATTGAACGACAAAAAGAATTGTGAATAGAAAGAAACAGAACAGAAATTAAATATAAAGATTGGATATTTACTTTTAAAGTACTTAAAGATGAAAGCATTATGTGTTCACTGCTGTCTGCTACAGTGTCCAGTGTGCTACCACTGGATGGCACTCACTGACTGTAACTCTGTTTTACTTGCTAGCAATCTGCCTATTACCAAATGCAACGTATATGAACAAATACTGAAATGACTTGAATTAAATTAATTATTTTAATGTCTTGTTATTTGACAGACTCTGGCTCTCCATACCTGACAGAGGCTCAGGTCTCTCTCATAGATACTACACACTGCAACATCTCTTACAATGGCAGGATATCACAGGACATGTTATGTGCCAGAGAGACGGACGCAGTAGCCGACATGTGCCGTGTAAGACAAACCAGTGACACACACACACACTCACTCACTCACAATCTTTTCTCTTAGAGGTGTGAAAATGAAGTTTAAATACTGAAACCAAGACAAATAGAATTGTTTTTTAATTGATAATGACATGATACACTCTCACATATAAAAACATGCCACAAAGTGCAGTTTGTTTTATTGTATAGTGAGTGCCAGATGGTTGCAGTGTGACTGCCTTTAGGCTTAATATGTTTAGGCATTAGCTGCAAAAACATTCTTTTAATACAAGACTCAAGTCAGTCCTACAGAACAATGTACTCAAAGAAACCAGTGTTCACATAAGCAGCAACAGACAATCTTTATAATGAGATATTTTCTGGTACAATTCCATTTTTCTTGCACAAATTGAGCAGCGACATAAAAATAGTTCCTGTTCTTGAAAGAATTTTCACGCCCTTATGTAACTTGCTTCGAGGCGTAGTCAAACAAGACGTGCACTGTGCTCTATACATGGTAACAGCTTTAAACAAACAGCTCCACTTTGTTACTTATAACAAGCTATTTATACATTCGAGTCAACAATGAATGTAAAGTTAGAGCTGTGAGGTGGCAGCTGACCATGATATCATGTTTTATCTACTCTATTCAATGCTGAAAGGCCTTAAATGCTTCTTAAACTGAATGAACATTTAGCGTTTAAATTTGAGACATTCAGATCTAGATGCATCTTCCAGAGTGTGTAATTTTGTGCTGAACTCTATTCTCAGACCGACAGCGGCGGCCCTCTGGTGTCCCTGAAGGATGGAGTATGGTGGCTCGTAGGGGACAGTATTTGGGGGGAACACTGCAATGAGCAGAACAAACCAGCTGTTTATGGCAATGTCACCTATTTTCTGGACTGGATCTACCATCAGATGAAGGTAACAACCAAAGAAAGATTGGACTTGTAAAGGCAGTTAAACAAAATATAATTAAAAAAAAAATATTGTCTTGTGCTCAAACAATTCATGATGTAGTCAACTGACATAAAATTCTTCAGTGACAGTTTTGATGACTGGGTGTATTTGTTACTGTTGGCCGGTCAAAATAAGCCAAGGTAAAACATTACACATTTGGGCGTTAGTCATTTGAAATGGGAATTCATTATTATGCAACACTAATTTATTACAAAAAGTAGTAGCAGCTCTAATATTATTATTAGCAGTTTGTTACATGCTTACATGATGACAGTATTTAGCATTAGTTTTGATTATGTTCTTGATGTTTTTGCATTTACAAAACTCAAATTATGTGTAGAATAATGGTCAGACCCCCCTCCCCCCCCAAAAAAAAGAAACAAATGAAACACAAAACTAATTGTATTTGTGTGTTCTTCTGTTTACAGAAGCATCAAGATGACTGATGACGGGACCAAAGATATTGATGCAGACTTTGGTTTTGCCTAAATTCATGTAGTAAGCTCGAATGAACAGTTTTATAGCAGTTTTTGTTTGTTTTATTTATGTGAAATACACAAGTCTTTATTTTAGTCTGTGCAACTATGATTAAAATGTTTATTTCATTAAAATTGATATTTGAGCCAGTAAATGGAAATACCATGTGTCAACACAAGATGTCACTCACAAACCACATCAAGCTCGTTCCCACTGACTCCCAGAGGATGTTTTGTTCCCGAGCAACTTTTCACAAAAAGAAATATTTATTAATTTAAAATGATTTACATCTTTCATTTGGTCACAGGCACAAGTTCAATTTTGGCACAGAAAAATACACTTATAAATAAGTGAACATTCAAAGATTCAAGTGTGCCTTCAATTTGACAACTTTACATTTTGGCAGACAGTGACACATTGAACTGATACTCTGGTCAGAACCAACAAGCACATGTTTCAGATTGATTGTGAAGCACAGTCTCAGCTGAGAAGAATGGTTCATGTACTGTATCACTGAATTTTACATATGAAGCCATCACTAGTGTAAAAAGACTAACTTTTTATTGCAAACAGGTCAGTCAGCTTTGCTTGAAAGCTAACTCCTCCACAGGTACGCAGAAGGAGCATGTGTCAGTTTGAAAAATCCTTTGGCTTCTAATTTAGTTTTTGTATAAAATGCAGTATACATACAGTATGTACCATTCAACATCTAGCGTCTAAAAAGAAAAGATTTGGAATAGTAATAGTACAATCACATTCAAAGATATTTAAATACAAAGTTGGAAGCATACAGTTAGTAAAATTACATTAATGCAACAAATTGCATAACAGTCCAAGAAATATTGATCTTTAGATTTATACTACACTTTTGACTTTAGAAACAAAGTGCAATTCAGCAGAGTAAGTCTCAGACTGCTGATACTGTATATCAATTTGTTTTAGCAGTGAGCTGAGACTTATAGGCACTACGGGCACTGTAAACATGTGTGTAACCTATAGTAATATTCTTCCTATTAACAGTGATTGTTTGAGCAGCTTTTCCCCTTAACTTCAACACACACAGGCTTTATTTTAACTCCGTAAAAGACTGAAAGTTAACTTCAAAATATAAGAAGGCTCTAGAGACATTCCTTCACTGATCAGAGTTAAATTACATCTGTTGGAAGCAGATTATCAACTGTAAAGGCACATTTTAAGACGATGTATGCCCTTAGACATTAATAATACAGTTTGCCTGGAAATGACATCAGCAACTTTTAAATTGTTCAAGAATGCACAGATAGTTGTTTAGCATGTACTGTTTATGTCCTCCCCACCCACTGTCCTATGATTGTCTGTAAGGAAGAAACTCCACCCTTAGCTCTTCTCATACCGTTTCATACTTTGGTTCAGCCTTCTGTTTGTGTTATTGATGTCCTACGTTGCCCAGAATACCTTTTGACAGCCCTGAAGAGAAAAAGCCTGAACTTGATTTGAGTGCTCTCTCAAACTGCACTCGAATCGAGCCGGTGTAGGCGGGGAGAGCAATACTGATAGCATACAAGTCTTTCCAGTTGAGAAAAGGTAAGTCACACCCATTACTAAAAACTGCCCTGAATCTACATGACATTATGAACTTTCAAAGCTACAGCAGGTGGAGAAAGTGCACCTGTTCTTCTTCTTCTTCTATGCTGGATGTCTTTCTCTGCGTCACAATGTCTACATATGACACGATATGATCAATTATCAGTGAGAATAAGAAAGCTACGCCACCAAACAAGAAACATAAATGCATCATCAACAGCTGTTTTTAATTAGTGTGTTCAGGCTGGATTTTCCCTTCAAGAGGCAGTTGATCTGTCTGTGTGTACCTCCGCAGGGCAACCTGATGAGGGCAGTCTAGAGTCAGTCAGACATTCAGAGCCGAGTGTCACTGTTCGGTGCAGGCCGAGCCTCACCCCTTTCTCCAGCGCTGTGGGTGGGCTCTGCTCGTGGTCCCCCTGCCGGTTCACCCTGTCCGCCCGCCCATTTCCTCTCAGTCACTTGATGCGGTGGCGGACCAGCGAGGACTCATCTGTTATCTCCCCGGAGCGGTGTCTGTGTCGGCAGGGCAGGACCAGCAGGAGCAACAGGATGATGAGGACCAAGGCGCAGACCGCCATCAGGGTGTAGGAGATCACCCACAGAATAGGCTCCTTCAGCGTCCCGCCAGAGCAGTTGGCCGCCAGGTCTGATGCAGAGAAGGGCCCTGCGATCTCTGACAGAGCCGCTCCACCGCTCACTGCAGAGAAACGCAAGACAGACAACTGCAGTTCTGACTGACTGAGTCACATCTGAAATAAAAAGTGCCTGAATACCCACACAGGGTCATGTAATTATCAATGCACAAAGCAAAAAAAAACAAAATTAACCTCTAAACCACTAAAGTGTTTTTGATTTTAGATTATTTTATTCAAGAAAAGAAAGTTTATGCATTGGTGATAATGAACAAATGCTTATTACTGTATTACGATTAATCTTAGATGTCGATTTACTTGCAGCAGCTTCTTAAAACAACAGTTGTCCTGCAGCAACTGAGCAGCGTCGTTGAAGGAATTTAAGGTGATTTGCTTTACTCAAGGGCTCTCTGTCTCGATTTTACGACCCAGCGGAGGAATTAGAGCTGGTAACCCTACTGTCACAAGCCTGCATCTTTAACCTTCAGCCTACATCTGCTCCGAGTCTGTTTGGTTAATACGGAACAAAAGTGATCTTTGTACTTTAAGATGAGAGTGGGAAGCCTTGCCTAAGCTCATATTTACACGGAACTACAGGGAAATACCACTGTTTAACATTTGCTGTTTAGGGTCATAATGAATGGGATATTCTTAAGGTCAGTATTTGTTAAATAGTACATTGCACTTTGCTTTTCCATAAGTTATCAATTAATCAAGATACTTTACGGACTTCTGGAGTGTGATTTTTCATTCTCTGTTAAAAATTAAATGTCTTGAGGTCTCGGAACAATATCAGCAACATTTGCTAAAGCTGAATATAGATGAAACCACACAAAAGAGATTCAACCTATTAGCCCTTCATAAAAGCTTTAATATTTGCTGCCCTAAACAACTATGAAGGATCCATCTTTCCTCTGTGTGTTTCACTTTTTACACAAGAACCTTGTAAATAAGTAAATAAAAGGTAGAATAAGATTAAGCAGTTGCTACTTCATTCTTACTGTATGTTACAGTATAATACGTACACTGTCTTTTGATTTTGAGTCAATGATACTAAATGTTCTGGTGATTTCAGTGCAAATGTTGGTGACTGAATATGACTAGAGCCCGGTTTGTACAGACGTCAGTCTTTTCTGCTGTGAATTATCAACATCAGAAGACTGGCAACTTACAATGTTTGGACACATGATATGATACGTTTTACATACTCTTGTGTCTTAGTAACAGTCTTATGTGTACCCTCACCTGCACAGCTGCTGAGTGCGAAGCCCAGTCTCTGCTGGGCGCGGTCGAACACCACGTAGAAGCCTTCCATAACAGTAGCGCCAATCACCAGGCCGTTAGCTGACGAAGACACCCCGAAACGGAAGCAGTCTAACGTGCCGTCCACGTCTGTGATTGGTTGGATGTACAGCTGCAAGGCAACAGAAGAATGAGGACCGGTAAGTGTGTGTGTGTGTGTGTGTGTGTGTGTGTGTGTGTGTGTGTGTGTGTGTGTGTGTGTGTCTGCAGAGGGGATGACTTTTTTGTGTGTTTATGTCTATCCTGGTACCTGAGGCAGGATAGTGACGCGGAAGGACTGGCTGGTGTTTGTGGCCCTTAGGTAGATGGACAGCTTGGGGAAAAACCTCCAGGGGGTCTCTCCCTTCATCCAGCATGCAAGCTTGGTGCCATCCCAGAACCCTGAAGAAAAGTCCTGGATCTGAACCAAGGAGACAAAAAGACAAAGAGACAGAGGGAGACATGCAGGGCAAAAGACAAACAGAAACAGAAGGTCAGTACAAACAGGTTTTGCAGCTCTCTTTCATTTTCCCACTTGGGATTAATCTGCAAGGATGTGGGAACATCAATTGAAAATGTTGCTTCTAGGTTCAAATTAACCTTGAGTACTGTTTGTGTGCAATTACAAAAGGTGAAAAATGTGTAAAGTAGAATCGGATAAAAAAACAAAAACAAAGCATGGGCACAGGCACACACATACATATTTTTACAGCAGAAAAACTCCTGATCCTTCCTCTCAAAGCTACTGTGTCCTTGAACAGTGAGTGTGTGTCCTATCCTCCCCTGCATCTCTTTGCTCTGACAACATGTTTCATCATTGTCTGTGGAGAGACGGCAGCGTACCAGAGAGCTGCGTGTGATGGCTTCTACCACCGCATTGAAGACGTTGACAGGAAGACGCAGCAGTGTCGTCCCACTGTCAACTATAGCTTTATCCATGTTATACTGAAAGAAAGGGAGACAGAGTGAAGTGCAGTTTCTCAGTTCAACTGGCTCCTATGGAAGACCTTGAGCAAACAAAAAAATATAAAATGAGGAAGTACTTTCACGAGTGGAAAAAAACGGATAACATTCCCTTGCAGTACTGCTACTCAGGTTCTGTTTCATTTCTGTGTTGTAACCTTGATATAACCAACTCTTCAAGAATGAATGTTGTAGGACTAGTACTGTTGATCTTAAAGATATAATTTACTGGCATTTAAAGACCATCTTTGCATGCTGATGGGTGGTTTGAGATAATTAGGGAAGCAATGCAGAGTTGGAAGTTTACCTCTCTGCAGTCCAGGTCCAGATTCTGGTCGCCAACCTCCAGCTTCAAAACCTCCACTTGGTAGTACCACTCCTCTAGTATAGGGGTGTACCACACTGACCCCCGGTACAGAGTTGGTTCAGCTCCTCCCATGATCTGAGGAAGAAACAAAAATACTTCTTCACTCATCTATGGGTCAACAACAACAAGAACATAGTGAATACCCAACAAGAGTCTAGCAAAGGTTTATCCATCCACATTTTGGCAACACACACACACACACACACACACACACACACACACACACACACACACACACACACACACACACACACACACACACACACACACACACACACACACACACACACACACACACACACACACACACCTTATCCATCTGTCTGTATCAGTGGGTCACATGATGGAGACGCAGTGAGTGAGGCACTGAGGCCGTTCGTATAACAGTGACAGACCTGCTCTCAGCAGGACACTATCTTAGCTTAATTAGCTTCACTCAAACTAGACTGGGCCTCCAATGGAGAAACCACATTGACCAAGAGGATATCAGCTATTATGTTTCTAAAGTGCACTCAGCTGCGATGTCTGATCCACTAGTGACGGATTTTATTTTGTCTGAGAAGAGGAGTGCTCAACCACATCTCAGTCCTCTATGAGTGAAGCACATAATTGATACTGTGCATGTTAAATAACTCTAGACACAAACTGTATCACAAAAATACAGAATTAGAGGCAGAGATCATATAAAATATAAAACGTATCTAAAGACTCTCTTTAGGTCAAAAGTCCTTACAACAAAACTGTATTTGATATGTTCATTTCAGACTGCTTCCCTCCTGACTACTCACAAGACTGCCTCCCGCTGGGTCCGCTGTGCTGCTGGCTGACAGTCCAGCACCACACATCTGGAGGGAAAAGATGTCAGGAATTCCCAGCTGTTGCACCAAAGAGTCGAAGAAGGGCTCCACGGACGAGTCAGGCTAATCGAGAGATGGGAGATGTGTAATCATTAACTCATGTTAAGCGATTTGAGCTTTTATATATTTATTTCAAGCTTGTAGTTTGTGAGATTATCCAGACTGATTTAGTGTACATTTATTTTCTCTTTGCCAGAGAAGTAAAGACAACCAATAACATAAAGTACAAGTTCAGACACCAATAGATCTAAAGGATGAACTGAAAAACTCTTTTTGTGATAAGTGATATTATAAACATTTTTTCCCCCCTGTAGGTATGTACATGTTAAAACACTTAAATCATTATCTGTGTGCCTGTGGAGATGGACACCTACAACATGAGCGACATGCAAAGTTAACTGCTGGCAGGACGATAGATATTCATAGACTTGCCTTTAAAATTAGTACTTTTTACTAATGTTGCAACAGAAAACAGATTTTCTATTTTAACACAGATCAAATGTTTTAAAAAAGGTTGTGATTGAAGCAATATTCTGATCACTGTGTACGAGTGGAGGTATGAGACAGTGGTATGCCCCCTTGACAAGAGGATGTTCTCTCTCTCCTGTTTTCCTCAGACAGGTTTTCATGTCAGTGCTGTGTTATCATGTCACGCATGACAAACAGCCCTCAGGCAAGTTGAACCTGAACACTCAGGAGACACCAGCAGCACAAACAAAGTGGTCAGTGTGAGCATATCTGCCCCTCAATCACTGGCATTTGAACCCCAAAGGTTGCTGTAGTCAGCACAGAATGAAAGAATGTATTGGGCCAGTTTACGCTGACGTCACACGCGTCCCATCAACACCAAATTATTACGTAAAAGAAAGCAGACACCGGGCGAAGTGCCTTGGTTCTGTGCCTCCGTCGCACTTCACTCATACATAGAATGTTCTTGTAAATGAATTAAATTGATGAAAAAAGACTTTGATAATGTGCTTCTTCCACGCTAAAGGAATTTAGATTTTTCTAATGAAGAGATCAGATAATCATATGTAGTTTTTAGCCAATGAAATAATGTCCATTAAATCCATTAATTAGCCTATGACAAAAATAATTTACTGAATTGGTACAATGTGAGTTTTTTAATTCTTGTCTAGTGTAAAAACAAATATTACTGTAAAGGACGTAAGGATATAAACTAATATAGGACAAATCAGAGCAACAAAAGTCAATTAAACTGAGAATATATTTAAAAAATGTAATTACATAAAAGCATCACACTCTTGGTTGCTGAAAATAAATCATGAACACGAAACTCTTCTGTGGTCATGTGAAATGTCCATGACTACACCCAGATAAGATCTCAGTTTAAAAAGTTTTTCAGTGCTGTAAGAGATGTGGGACAGTATGAAGTTATGCAGTCCTGCTTGATTAACTTGATAAAATCTGATATTATCAAGCAACTTCTTTTCCCCTCTGTGCAGCCTGCATTTTCTCATTTGTCGGTTTCCTGCATGTATCTAAATGTTTTATGAACTTCATATAAAAATTATGCAATACATTTACTATTACAAATATACTGCTCCTAGTTCTTTGCAGCAAAGAATGACCAACCTACCTTATGATATAGTTCACAATAATCAATACACAAACTCAAAAAACAAGTGAATGGAATGGCAGTTTCCCAGTTCGTGAGAAATGGCCTGACTGATTTCCACAAGTAAAGTATATGAGAGGCGATTGTATTTTTTAAATTGCTTATTAAACAAAAGAGGCTGTGGAATAAAATAGTCCCCTTGATTTATTTATTGTTTAATGTTACTAATTACTAATCATAGACAAAAAAACAAACAAAATTCCATAATCAGTAATGTGCAGTAATCCGATATCTCTACTGTCATACGAAATGTGCCATTTCACAATTGATTACCCATTTTGATGATAACTACGTTTCACTTCTTCACTGTTTTTTGGGTCACAGAAATACTTTCCTGTTCCAATTTTTCATTAAGTTTCATTATCTGCTGTTTTGATACTTAACATCACAGTCAGCTACCGGTAAAACCAGTGAGAGAGGAGATTTAGCTTTTTCTACTAACTGCAATCTAAGATTTAAGGTAAGATTTAAATCTTAAGAGCATCTCTCTCACCCGTGCCAGCATGGGGTATGCCAGTCCCAGGATGCCCTGCCAGTTGACCCCAGGAAGGAAGAAGCCGTCAGATGACAGGATGGCAGCTATGTTGATGATGATGGTCCCATTTGGGCCACTGGGGATGGAGACACGGTCGATGCCCAGTTCACCTTCCCAGTTGCCCTGCGTGTACCTGACAGCCACAGTCCGGCCAGTTGACTGGTAGGTACTGGAGCTAAACACAGGGGAGGAAGCCAAGACGTGTGAATAGTTACAAAGGCCTGTGGTAGGTCGATAAACATTTGTGTTAATTTAGGACTAGGACTATAATAAAGAGATAAAGAGGCTACCTCGAAAGATAAATGTAAGACATGGGAGAACTCCACCACTTTAAAACAAAGTAATGCACAAACATATTCATTATTTACATAGCAAAGATTATCATCATCATTATTATCATCATTATCATCAATAAATTCTGCTTCTGCCATGAGAGACTGTGGGCGATGAAGAGCAGACAAGGTAAAACCAGAACTAAACTAAAACTCTATTATATCTATCGAAATATTGGCATGACATTTCCAAGAGTCGGATTACACAAAGTGTTTCAGCCACTCACAGTGCAGTGTCGAAGTAGTGAGTAATGAACGGGTGTGGAGCCGCAGCCACGGCAAAGTTACTGCTGCCTGTATCCACCAGGATGTTCAGCTGCAAAACACGAGGCAGTTTTCTTTAACAACTGTTACAGTTATCTGCTACAAGCCAACCCCACCCTAACTTACAGAGCTCCTGAGTCACAGGGAGAGAAAAAAATGACAGCTGTTGAACAGAGTGATACATTGATTAAAAAGACTTTAAGCTTTTAAAATGCAACTAAAACATTACAGTTTCTGTTTGTACTAATAAAATAAATAATAATAAATAATTAATAGGTAGAGGAGGACGATGAGAAAGAACAACAAGAACAACAAAATTCCATACAGGCAATAAAAACACAAAAATGATATAGAAATTAAAGTGGAAATAGTGAAGAAGTGAAGTAGTGGTAGTGAAGGAACATAAGATACACATGAATACAGACACAAAAAACAGACAAAACTGATGGAAATATCTGAAAGATCCATATTGGAGTTTATCAAGAAACACTTCAATCCACTGGTGTGCCTGTTGTCACATACGCCTCATAAATGAACATTATCCACAACTTAGCAATGTTATTTGTGTTTCATAAAGTCTACGAGCCACTAAAATGTATGCTGTTGTGTGGAATCATTACGTTGGAAAATGTAAGCAACAGACACTGTTGTTTCGAGGCGATAGAAACAGGCACTTTTTGGGCAGTGTTTTGCTGCAGGCTAATTATTCCTTTGAGTAAAACTGAATTGAAGTGTGCCCTGTATAGCTGTATTATAATATCATATGTAAACATAATTCTGGGGCTGGATTATTAACTTGGATTAGTTATAACAAAACTTTGACTGGGTGTATCCCTAATTTCTAGAAATACTTGTGTCACACCAACTGGTGTAAAGAGCTACCCCATAGAGCAAAAAAGGCTATGCACCTCTGATATAATTGCTCTCTAATGTGTGATCTGTGAGTCAAACATGACAGCCTCTAGCTACTGACATGACCATATGACCTATCCAGCCATCCCGGTATGTGTCATGTGCACAGTGGGGACCAGCTAACAGCAGTTGAGATAATGTTGTCTTCTAGGCATCAAATCAACGAGCAGGAACTAATTAACCAGCAGACTTCTGTCACCTCCACTACTGAGCAGGGGCCACATTAACACTCACTAGCAGGCAATCCTCACCATGACGGGGTCATAAACCTAATGCCCCACAGCCACCTGATGACTTAACAACAAAGAGGTCTATGCAGTGGCACTTCAATGGTGTCACATGACACAATTTATTAAAATATGTACAATACATACATACAATAATAAGTGTTTATTGAGCATGCTCAGCTGCACAGTCATTCTATCATCACTCTATAACTGCCATTGTTTTAGACGGACCAGACCAGCAGGAAGTTGTTTACACCAAAACCATGTCTAAGTAAAGCCTGTTCACCAAGTGCATGAAGTAATTATGAAACAATTAAGGAACTGTAATTATCAGCAATGTGTTATCGACCAGTCCAGTCAGGCAAAGGAAGCCCCAGTTGACCCGTCTGTGGAAGTCAGGCTTATCAGTTCCTCCTCATTGGACGGGCCCTGGTCCCATCACTGCAACTGTGCCATCTAAAACCCCACTGCTTCCTCGCAGATGGCATCAGTCCATTCACTCAAGGCCTGAGCCGGCCAAACGGGCCAGATTGGAAAATACTGGAAGCTCGTGGCGAATGAGGGGGAGCAGGGGCATTTCCTTATCCCCACACCAGCTATCTTTTCCAGTCACTCTATCCTCCCTTAGCTCGGCTGCTGAGCCTCGGGCAAATCTCTTCCCCCCGCTGCTGCGGCAGCCTGCAGTCGCCTGCAGTTGAGCGTTCACTGCCTAATTGGCAGTGGCTCCATGGCGGCAACGTGCATCTGCTACCTGTTTGTACCAATTAGCAGATGTGAGGCTCTGCAGCCGACACCTCAGCCTGGCTGTGCCATATGCTAACAGATGCGGCAATTAGTGGCTCATTTGAATAGTGCCTCATTTAACACCACGGCCCTGTAATCACATCATCATTTAGTTGGAATAATATTGAGAGTATAACTCAATAGTATTGAGTTACAGGCCATTTTGGCACAGCATAACCAATCTGAACCAAGACGGACTGAGCTCTGCTGGCATGAATAACTGATATGAAGGTTTCACTGCAACTGTGCACAGAACACAGGAGTGTAACGAAGTATCACAAGGTGCAACTGTTTCCTCTATCTATACTGTACATTATAACTCCTGCCATTCCCAAGCCATTGAAGACATTGTAACGTACAATTCTGATGCTGTGGTGTTTCTCCGTACATATCATATCTATAGATATAAGACATGATGTGTAGAATTACATTTTAACATATCAAAAGATTTGATCGATGCAAACATAGACTGCAACATATTTTCCTCAGAAGCATCATCCATGGGTGCAACATTAAAAGTGATATTTGTTCAAAAACATTAATGTTTACTTCCTCAGGCTGTAGAGAACAAGTCACCTGACACAGGTCCCAAATAGACCTTTTTCACGGCTGTCATTTTGACAGGTCCTTGCAGGACACAGGTGTAACTAATAAACATTAACTAACATTAATAACAAATGCCGTCTATATTGGTGCTGGTTTCAGGGGCCCTGCTGTTGTGCATGCTGGCTCACTAACTTGTTAGTGTTATTAGTTGCGCCTGTGCTTTTCCTGCTATGACAAGTCAAAATGTCTGCTGTGACTATTAGAAATCAGCAGGTGAAGCACCTTTGACACTGTCGTGGCTCCCCCCATAAAAGGTAATCACAGATGTCTTACGAAATAGTGCAGTGTAGCTTGGTGTACCACTTGCTCTCTATGCAGCCTGAGGAAGGTGCACAGGAATAAAACGTTGCTTTGAATAAACAAACATTAAGTTTGGGAAATTTCCTCCTGTGAGCAATGTGTTCCATTAGAACGGCAAATAAGCATATTTTACAGCTTTGGACTGGTTGTAAAGTTGTGTGGGAACTGTACTCTGACAAGTGCTGCCTGCAACATTATCCTCTCAGAGGTTGACACAGGGCAGTGGCATGGCAGGCAGCACTGATAAGCCTCTGTGAGCCTGAGAAACTGAGCTGTGCATTGCCACCCAAGAGTCTTAAAAGCTCTGATCTGTTTAACTGGAGAGGCCCAGGAACAACAGGTCAAGTCACTAATGAGATAATTCACCTTTGGTTTAAGTTCCATTTCAAACACATCTACTTACAACATGATGGCAAAGCGTAGCCTTAAACCTACAACACCCTAAAGCATCATGTATTTTTAATAGTGACGGGAGAATCCCTCTTCCAACCCTTCCGGGACCATTTAGTCCCTCTTAATCATTGATCATTGAGATCTTGTTAGGCACTTTACATAATGAGCAGTATGAAATGATGACAATAAATTACACAGGCATTTTTCCGTGCAACCAAAAGAAAATAAGCAGCAAATATGCCTGAACCAGGGCTAGTGCTGTTTTGTACAACTCTGGGGTTGCTCTTTGCTCCCTGGGAGCCTCATAATCCCCGTCAGCTGCCTGGTAAGAAACAGTAGTCCTCACAGGCAGCATCATGTGAGTGCATGTGAGCGGGGGTTTAGTCCAGTACCTACAGACCCCAAGGCTGTAAAGACTTGAGCCAGCCTCTGCACCCCACAGCCTTGATACTATCCTGCCATGATGGTCCCAGTCAGGCCTGGAAATAAACCTGGAAATAATGATTTTATTTAAAGATAGTGAAAGTAAAATACGCCAAGCATAAATATTCCCATGACCCAAGTCGTTTTTCTGCTGTTGGTGTCATATCAAACAATTGTTACGTATATTAAAATATCAGATCTTGCATAGATGGGTAGCCAAGGCCCTGGGGTGAAACAAACACACCCAGCAGCCCCCTTCAATGGATCACATGGTGGACGGACCAGCCCCTGTTCACACACAGCAGACACACCAGACCTGCCATCAGTGACTGAATATAACAAACACATGACCCTGTGCAAATCCAGTGACTAAAATCGAAAGTAGAAAGACGAAAGAAAGGAAAGAAATGTATTTTTTTTTAATTTATTTAATTTTGCTCAAATCTCTTAACAATTAAATACTTAAAATAATGTAAGCCTAATCCTTTTGAAAACCAACTGTACAAATGATACAGATATACACACAGTAACAGTGTTTTATGATAGCGTACATTACCTTTTGGCCAGGACTACCAATGGACATTTCTATGTAGTAGCCTCTTCCAGAGTCCCCCTCCAAGTTATTTACCATGTCCAGAAAGTTCACCGTACCGGTCGGATCAGAGGCCAAAGACAGGCCGTTTCCATCAGACGTTACCACGACTCGCCGAAGAGGAGCCAAATCCACATCCGAGGACACATTGAACTTCCCGGTGTATATTTTGAGTGGTATAGAAAAGTAACAGTGGGACACGCCGAAGTATAAACTTAAAGCAAATGCCCATATCGAAAAAGAAGCAGTGTATGCCATGGTGGCGGTGTTAGTTTCTATAGTGATAACAGGGAAGGTCTGGGAGAAGACTCCAGCTCCTTGCTCAAAGTTTGCTACCTAGGTTTTCAGTTTAGCCATCATGGTAACCGCCATCACAGATACGCCGCCTCTCCACCGTCAAAAAGAAGTTAAACATCATACTGACATGGTAACAAAGTTTGACTGACACTGAAAACAACTGTGTCTGCAGTCTACACTTCCTACCAGCGACATCAAACTAGCCAAATTAGAGAGCGTTACTTCCGGTTACTTAAACTTTCAAATTAAAGGAAAACTAAACGGCTACTGTTTTTGTAACGTAAAATCAGAGTGGTCGTTATACGTAGGCATATGAGCCACACACAGCATTATAGAAATGAAGAAAATCACAAAATGCAGTCAAAAACGACGCCAGGGATGAATAAGTTAACTTTCCTCAACTGTTCCAACTCTTACTGAAATACCCTGTGGTGTTTGCTTCATATTGTAGGGTGGTGTACATTATGTTAACATTTTGCTGTTTCTCCAAGTTAAATGATACGACGCAATCGACACACTTCTTTGTTTTTGTTTCCATGAAAGCTCTTTTATTTCGAAGGCAAAGCGGGCCCAGCCGTCGGTGTTATTGTTTCCGCCTTGACGCTGCTGTTAAAGACGTCCCGGACGCCTGGTGACCAGGATCATGACGACCACAGTAAACCACTTCCCACCACAGCTGGGATCGATGTGAACACGGCGGGAAGATAACACTTGAGGGTGTGTTTCTATTCTAATCAGTGTGACAAAAAAAAAATCCACATTGTTCCACAGTTTTTGCTTCGCTTAATATGTACAATTTACAGTGCAAATCCAGTTTCCTAAAGCCTGTGGTTTTCTTGTTATGGTAGTCTAGTAAGCCTATGTTAAATTTGTTCAGTCACAGAAAAGGAAACTCCCTCATTCTTATATAAGATACTTCATGTTACAACCAGCAAGTTATATATAGGCTATATAAAATCTATATAATTCATTTGAGAACTTAGGTGGTTAATCAAGTTGATAGCCCAGCAAGGCTATGAATATTTAAAAACAGTCTTGCATGTTTTCTGTTCATCTCTCACTTGCATTGTAGCCTACATGTTTTCCAGACGTGCTTCTTTGTCTTTGTATAGAGATTCTTAATACGTATTAGTGGGATTGCTGTGGAGCAGCACATTTGCGTATTTTATGAGATATCCCTGAAAAAGCTGATTTTTAGAGACACATTTGATATGTTTCTCATACATTTTTAATGCTACCAAGGAGATTCATATGTCAAATTACGGATATTGTTTGTTGTAGGTGGGTGCTATGGTTTTTCTTATTTATAATTCTTATACTTTTTGAGTTTTAAAATTGTCAATCAACAAAAAGACAATCCCTTTATACATCCAATGTATTTGTATTGCTATTGTATACAAACCCCATTAATATTTCAAAATGCTCAGTATTGCACACTAATTAACTACTTAAGTCCATTATGGTGATATTTACAGTTTGTAAGTTATTACGAGTTGTACAATCCATTAAAATCTGTAGTAGTCCATTCAGTCACATTGTATTTGTAACACGCGGCCTGTGTAAGTCTCAAAATGCTCACATAAGCTCCTTATGATGACATGCACAGTTATATACTGCCATTTAATTAATTAAAGCCCATTTACTCCCTTTGCATGTATAACTTAACCAATACATGAAGACCAATTAGTGATTAAGCCATCCAACATTAATGCCAATCAGCATCAAGGCACTCAGCAATCACATGCAATCCGCCTGCTGGTCAATGATTGTCCACTACAATATGAGGAATAATACCAGCTCTTGTATAGGTTGTGGGTATAAAAAAGACAGAACATTACATTTTCCTAGTTAGACACTCAAAGGTTTTTTGTTCTTTGCATGTTCCAGCAAGTCCTGTCTCATTTGCTACATTGACTGTGCAGAGAAAGACGAAGAAGATCCCAGTGGTGAAGCGAGATCAATGTCACAGGCCTTCTCCATGCTGCCTGTTTCACACAGAGACAACCACTGTCTCGCTCTGAATTCCTCATGAGTCCACAGTTACACTGTCACATGTTCACCCCATCGCCCTCTCTCTCTCTCTCTCTGTCTCTGTCTCACTCTCCCATTGAAGTTAATCACTATAGTTACAATAACCTGAATAATGTGGGGAAAGGCTGTGACCACAAAAAAAAAAAATCCTCTTTCCGGCGTCTTGCTTGTCATGCACTGGGTCTTGTGAATGATCCATTTAAGCACAATTCCTGTTTCTTCTTCCCTGTGACTTTGAGATACTTCCTTGGCCTGAGAGTATAAAAACAGGGGGAAGCAGGAATGCATTGTTTACTTGTCTGTTACTACCCATGAAACAGTGTGAATCCATTTCATTTATTTATAAGAACAACACACGTGAATCAATATTTCTGTAAATGTGTCAGTGATAGCCATGCTAGCAAGTTTTCAACTGCAGTCCTTTGACGAGATGTTTTGAAACCAGTAAGGTGATGGTTAAAATGTACAGACAGAATAATATATAAGCATTATAAGCAAATAAGCATTCTCAAGACAATGCACAAGCCATGCAGAGCAACAGGAAACATCAAAACATTAGCACAATAATGCAACAACAATATCCACTATTCAGTACATTTAGCCATGCAAGCAACACGAAGAAACAAAACACAGCCAAGCAATACTGATTATAACCATTTTTTGACACATGCAGTAAGCAATAAGACATAAATAAAATGCGACAATCATGTTGGGCTTGATAAAAAGATAAAGTTACAAAATGGGAATACACCTAACACATAAGCCATGCAGCACAGAGTTGTTAGTCATAGAAGATAGTACAGTAGATCCAGTGGTTGATCATGAGAGGGTTTCTCAACTTTTTCTGGCTCATGGCCTCATTTTTAGGTACCAATAATATCCTTAAGAATCCAGCAACTAGAGGCCTGTGAAGTTGTACACATGTGTTTTCTTCTAGGACATACAGAGCAAATGTCTTTAAATGGTAATAGATACCAATAATAACCAAGTGAATGTTTCTATCAAGCAAACGTCATATAGATAAAACAAATTTAATGTAACAGTTTATTTTGTCTGTGGATGGCCCCTGTGTGACTTTACTTTACTTAGTAGCACTTGTTGTTGGTAATATGTTAATAATGTGCCTGTGTTGTGTCTGCTGATTTAGTATTATTTTATGTGACCATGCAGCTTCCTCCTGCAGTTCCTCTGCTGGCCACAACAAGGCACCCCACACCATCCCTGTGCCTTTAATCCAATCTGAGGGTGCTGTAGCATCTTCTGTGTGTGAGCAAATTAGGCAGCTTAGGAGAGCCAGTGGTCCTACATTTGGCTGTGCAAAGCTCCTTTACTGGGACATTGGTACTTAATCCTCACTGCGCTGATCATTACAGCTGATGAGAGAGAAGGAGAGCGCTCTACATTATCTCATATGCACCCACCTCTGCCATAACACACAGACACACATCTCAGATATAAACCCCACATCTTTAAGCTTTTATTTTGTGGTCAGTTGTTATTACAGTTATGGATTAGAACTGGTTTGTGTAATTTAACACCAGCATTGTGAGTTGATTTTGAAGCTGCTAAGTGAGTTTCTACTACTTGATGCAGTGTCTGTTTTTGTTTTAATAAGACATAAGATCACCATGTCAAGTAATTAACACAATATCATGCCCTAATATATTTATCTGTAAAAGTTAAACATGTGTCAGTTATTGTATTCCTCAAAAGATAATAGTAAAAACTCCAGCAGTAATGAAAAAGTCATCTCATGTACTGATCACTTTTAGATAATTCTGTTTACAACTAATGCTAATGTTGACCATGGATGCAACTAATGATTTTTGTTATTGATTAATCTGTTTCTTAGTCATTGATTAATCTTTTATTCTATAGAATGATGTAAAATAGTGAAAAAAGTCCATCACAATGGCCAAGGTAACATCTTTAAATGTCTTATTTTGTCTGATCAAAAGTCCCAAACCCTCGTAACGTAAGCATGTAAAGTCATGAAGATTTTAGGACCATTCAACAGTTAAAGG
Organism: Macquaria australasica; assembly: GCA_005408345.1. Classification (NCBI taxonomy): domain Eukaryota; kingdom Metazoa; phylum Chordata; class Actinopteri; order Centrarchiformes; family Percichthyidae; genus Macquaria; species Macquaria australasica. The sequence continues at coordinate 1,250,503 of SEMN01000109.1, forward strand.
AATTACTTTTTCAAGTTCAGTAAAACATTAGCTAGATTCACCATGGAAATTGTGTATTATGAAGTCTTGAATTAGCTCTATTGCCTTTTCAGTGACTCTCTGCCTTTTATATTGTCACGCAGGGCTGTGACAAGTAGCCCCACAGACAGCCCCAATCACTATAATGCTGGTCAGAGATTTGCTGAATCTGTAAGCATTTCCCTGCGATATCGGATGCAGTGTAATTACAGCACAGGCATGACAGAGCTGGATGAGCAGCAAATGGGGATTACATAGGGGCAGGTCATAATGATCAGGCCGGCCACATGTTTCTGAGGCAAATCTCATTTTGATATCCAGTCTACCATACTGTTTTATTAGCAGAGTGGCTGGGGTCAATTAGCTTTTACTTCAGTACATTCAAATATTTAAATTTATATAATGTAGCTTGCTTTATTAATTCATTTAGACTGTGATGAAAAGATGATTTTTTACGTTTTTGTATTTTAAAGTAGATCTCTTGTTTATTCTTTGTCTGTTTTTGTGTTTCCTCTCTCTCTCACTGCATAGCAGGGATTGACATATAGTTAGCCTGTTCTTCTTAACAAGCCACTTCCCTTGTCTCTCCCTCTGCCAGAACTGTCAACCTCCTAACAAGGTGTAGCCTATATATTCACAGCTGCTACTGCAGGAGAGCAGCCCAAATGAGGAGAGCCTGGATAAGATGAGAGGGGCGAGCCAGACAACAGGTGCGTGGGCACATCACTGCTCATTCACTGGTACCACACTGCATGTTTCCAGCCATATAAAAGACAGCTGGTTTTGATTTATTTTGTTTTTTTTAGATCAATTACAAGTTACTGTATGGCAACTCTCACTGCTTAGACAGGCGGGAGTATGACTAAGGCTGGCTCATGCTAGTCTCACAGGCTATTCACACTTACTCTTCCCCCCGTGGTGGTAGCGTTGCCTCTCTGCAGTGTATCTGTATCTGTTTGTTCATTCATAGGAAAAGCATTAGTGACACGTAGATGAGTCATAGAGGCTAGCGTCTAAACAGGCCGCGGTGGGAGTCAGGAACCCTGCCACCCTTCTGCTCCTTGCCTCAAGGCACTACTCATACCCTCACCAGTCTCCCTAGTTACTCTAACGCTTACATACACACACATATGCCACCTGTGTTTTTTTCAGATACCACGGGTACCACCTGATGCGTTGGGTGCCACAGAGCAGATGTAGCTGTAGTAGTGGGCAGGAGAGCGGTGGCGAGCTATGGCCGGCCTCATCGTTGAGATGCTGTTTGTCAACATAGTTTGGGCTCTCTGTACTGGGACTGTATCTCTTGCAGGTGAGACTGTTTCTCCGGTTTGTGATAACTAAAATAATAGATATAGATGTTTACTTTGGTATAGAAATTAGTTTTAGATTTTCCTAAAACATAGATAGGAAAAAATACATTTCTGTGACCCATTTTGATGGTTTACAGTCGGTTTCATGCACAAAACAAAATAACTTTCTGGCTCTGGTTCTCGGTTTCCAAACCAGAGTTGAATAATAGATGCAGTTTGCAGATCTTTGCTTTGACTTTTCTGTTGAAAATCCAGTCATATTATGGCCTGACGGTGTTAATTGTAGAGTAGACAGAAGGAGCGTGTGTGTGTGTGTGTGTGTACAGCATGTGTCACACTCCCCCTGTGACTCCCAGGGGTTACAGGGTGCAACACCTGGAGTTTGTTTCCTCATTAGGATGGGCATCTCCGAGGTGATAACCAATTAGAAAAGCTGAACCTGGCTCTTAGGACTCATGAGTGGGTAGAGATCAGATACATCTCATCTCTCACAAGCAAATTGCTTTCACAAATACAGCATATTTGTGATGCTCATTGCATAGGTAATCCTACTGTATTTCTGTCTTTTTCCCATACAAACAGGCACATTTTCTCACATTCTGCCATGTTTCTTTTCTGCCACAGCCAGCAGAGCAGAAATTCCACTCTGAAGTAATATTCTCATGAAGGCTGGTGCACCGGCTCACCTTGCGGTGTGGTATTGAGTCTCCTTTGCGCGTGACTGTGTCCCTCTGTTCTTACAGCTATCTATCAGTTTCATAGCATGCAATCTGCATCCTTCCAGCCTCCCACTACCCACCCACCAGTGCTGTATCTATTGTGGTCTGCGTGCATGTACTCTGCACATAAAGTGCACACAAGCGCATTGTGTTTTTGCAAAAGGCTCAAGTGTGTACATGTTTCCTGGCCCCCTCCATAATAAAAGAGGGGAGCTCCCAGGCAGATAACACCCACTGTAGAGCTGCCCTGGCAGGGGTAGGAGAGCGTGGAGGGTGCTTGCCCCCTGGCAAGATGCTACTCAGAGAGGGGGAGATAAGGGCTGTGAGGGTGGTAGTGTGATTGTTGGAAGGACTGAACGAAGGCGGGGAGGAGGTTGGAAGGCGGGGGGGGGGCTTCTTCATACATTTTTATGACCACATAGATAAGGTCAGTAGTGTGCCATCGTTACTAGGCAACACTGCGACCCTGAGTTGGATTGAGTTGTGAAGCTGAGAAGTCAGATATTCTTATTACAACAGCCCTGCTTCGGTTCTGCTGTGTGCATTTGTTAACAAGCAGCCTGTCTCCCGGTGCCATTCTGAGAGTCAAGGCTGAAAGACTGCTTTAACTGGACGATTAACTGAGGCACTGAAATAATTACAAGGCCATTGATTGGGTTATTACATTGTTACAGCCATGTTGGTGATATACCCATATCCGTGCCTGTTCAGATACATGATGATGGTAATAGTGATGAAAAATGATGGTGGGGTGTTTGATTATATATTTTTAATGATCCAGTTCATGTGGGGATACGCTAGACTGTGGGGGTATTGATTTTTCCAGTTTTCAAGCAGAGAATGGAGAAGATGGAGACCAGGTGCATATGCAGCCAGAGTACAAATCACCAAAACCCACACTATTCTCTCCCTCCACTCTCCACCTTCACTCCCTTCCCTCTCCACCGCTCCTTTCTCTATCCCCTCTTTTCCATCATCCTCTCAGCTCTCCGTCCTCACTTCCGTATTTCTGCCACTCCTCCAGCAGCCTTTCATTACCCCCCCCCCCCCCCCCCCTTTCGCTCTCTCCCCTGCCTCTCCTCTTCTCTCCTCCCATTTCTGTCCCCTTCAGCGTCCTAGTTTAGCACGTCAAGGTTGGCTACAGATATGCTCCTCTGTGCCTTGGGGCTAACCAATGGGAAACTGGCTGGGGTTGCTGTAGCAGGCTGGGGTGTTGGTATCATGAATTGAGGGGGAGATGGCAGATGGGAAAAGGTTACTGTAGTGCATGTGATGTGGTCCATTCTGCAGAGTGGAAGTCTTTTAGGTTAAAATACAGTAATCAGGAAATGTGGGTCTGTATTACAGAAATGTCTTACCTCTGAAATCCTGTCGTATCTATTGATGGTTATTTGAGTTATGGTCTAAATTCGAATGAGCAATTTAGGTAAAGAAATTAAAGGCATAGTTCAACATTTTGGGGATTACGCTTATTAAATTTCTTGCTGAGAGTTAGATGAGAAGATGCCACTCTTAAAGTGGCTGCATCCTTCTTGTGGAGGCTTGCAGACACTCGTACATACCCACAAACCCAGAGCGTGCCACTTTAAAAGTTTTAACTAACAACCGTCATGTCGGCTTTTTCCAGCTTTCTTCTTCTACAGCAGCCTTCCCGTGTGCTTACTGTAGACTAGTCCACAGCACCCTCTACAGTGTCAGCGATCAATGGCAACTCCCATATGAACGAGAGCTCAGCTTGCGCGATTACGTGCACATAACTAACATCTAACTCTCGGTGAGAACTATTTCACTCAAGAGATGAATTTAGAAATTTAAAAAATCCTATCTCATCCTGGAAAGTACTGAGGTCACAACATAAGATTTCATGTTTTTCTAATATATGGAATCAAATTATAAAGCAGATATTATTAAAATATTTTAACCATGCTATCAAACAGTGCCTTGAGTGCAAGTTTGATGTGGGTGGCCCTCCAGAGAAGGTAATCAAACCTCTAACCCTTATTCCTTTGCTCTTTCCAATTACCTCCACAGACACACATCTCTTCTTAAGTATTTTATCATTAGTCCCTTTGACATGTCCTTAAAGCCTGTTATAGCAGTCCTAATTTAAAGAGTGTGCATGTGTCCTGATGCTGATTGACCTGCATGTGTCTTTTCATCCCACTGGGACCAGCACAGGGTAAGAGTACACCACCCTGAACTCTGTTTAGGAGCCACATCACTCCTGCCCTGGCAACATGAAACCTTATACACACTTCTATCAGGAGCCACGAGCGCAGCTTGTCTCTTATCAATGTCATTGTCTTTGCAAACAAAGGGGATCATTATACCGGTGCTGAGAATGTTTCTATTCTGAGTTAATGGGTCGCATAGTGTAAAAGGCAACCTGATCTTCCTTTGGGTGACGAAGTAGTGAGCCGAGGGCTGACATCTGCTGATGATAGGCCAGTCTGTGTTTTGTTGTAAGAGACACTGGGCTTCACAGGAGTTGTCAAAACAAGAGGCCCCATCCTGAGGGATTACCCAGCCTGTCTGCACACACGCCAGGGACAGGGTCGGCCAGAGGGACAGGGAGGGGCGGGGACTCTGTGTGTGTGTGTGGTGCCTGAGTGCCCTGCAGAGAGGAAGGTGTTGCGTGGAAGAAGAGACATAGCTGAGGAAAAATGTGCTCTACCTTCCTATCATTGTTAATATTTTGCAATGACAATGGTTATTAATGGGATTACATGCAGACTTGACCACTGTAATATTGGAATATGTTTCAATAAATCACAAGGAGCACTTGATTTGATTTAGCTTATGATGTAATTAGTAGCGCACTGTGTGTTGTTACCTATCTGATCTCAATTCATTAGCTAGGTAGAGGACAGCACATGGTGGAGTGTATGGTGAAGCTGCGTGGTAGCAGTGTTTTAAGCATTTTCTCTGATGTTTAATGGACATTAAAAGGGACCTTTAAAGTTTTTCTCAACCTGGGTTGCATTCTCATAGATTTGTCCATTATCATTGTTAGTCATGACAACATTTTACGTACCATTTGAGATTTGGGCATATACTGGAGGCAAGGAGCTCAAGCCTTCGGCAGCTTTTCAAAAATGTAACAGGAATTATCTCAAACAGTTATTTTTGAGTCCGACTGAAAGTAAACACAGAAAGTAGTTCCCTGGAAATCCCTGTATCTGTTGTAGCACAATTAGTGAGTAAGTTGTTACTATGACCAATAGTCACAATGGACAAAAATATGAGAATCAGAGCTTTTTTCAATGCCTAGACGCTATCTATGTATTGATTAAGCTAATATGTCATTTTTGTGCTTTGTATCTTTTTGTGCTTTTTATTTATTTTTATAAATGAATGTCTCCATTAAAGTTAATGCAGTAAGGTTCAGTTATAATAATGATATCCTATCTATAATCTGATGCACATCTGATAAAACACCAATACATTGATTAAGGAAACTTTCCTGATATTAAAATGCAGTTCATTTTGCACGATCCAGTTCTTTGTTGCTCCCAAATCCTTCTTTAACTCGCCTATTTCCATTCATCTACATACATCTAATATGCTTCATGAGAAGTCCCACTTGATATTTTGTATGAGTGAATTCACCTGCAGACATCGACAGCCTTCACACACACTGATTTAACAATCCAGACAACACACATTATAGTTCTTATTGCTGTGTGGGATAAATGAAAATACTACAACTTCCACTGGTGTAACTGCTACCGCTACTCTGATTAATATCTCTCTTTTTATTTTTATCATCCGTGATGAAGTTGGCAGTAAAATAAAGAGCACCAAGCACAGATCCCGTGCCAGTGTGAGTGTAGCAGTCAGAGGAGTCACGACCTTGGGTGAGCCGTGTTCATGAATCGTCTCATATGTGCTCTACTTCCTTCCTTGTACCCACACACACACACACACACACACACACACACAGACACAGACACACACACACATGGTGGCACATGCAAACACACGCACAGACAGACACACATGCATGGCCACACAGCAAGGCCAAGACTGTCTGCAGCCGCCCTGGGGCCTCATTGTCACATTCACTTAACACTGTTTAGGCATCATGCTGGGGGGCTAAAATGAACTACACCCTGTTCCTCCCTCTACCCACACAGTAAACTCCACCAAATATCCACTCTGCTCATATTCACAATATGGCTGTGTGACTGAATTATGTTACTTGGGCCATGTAGTTGTATATCATGTAATATATCTAAATGTTTTCATCCACATATGAATGTCTTGTGTATGACCTGACCAACATGAGGATATATTAAAATATGATGGCAAACTATGCTACAAATGACTTTGTAATGTTTGTTTAGAGTTCATGTGACATGAATTATAAACAAATTATATAGGTTTATTCATAAGTTACATGGTACAACCTGACAAACCTGATCAATGTTTCTTATAATGCAGTTCCTCCACACTCCACCAAACTGATGAATATCATAATGACATACTGATTAAAAAGCATTACGGGCTTTAACTTACAGTATATAAGTGAAAACCATTTACATTAGCCCTATAAGGACATAAATATTGGTTATGCAGTTAGAAAACATATGTGCCTCCTCTACATGCCTGAATATAATCTGTTAGGGGTTACCACTGAATACCTCAGCCCACTGGTCACAAGGTCAAGGCTCTTGTCTTCGGAGTGAAAATCAAGGTATTGTCTTTCACATCACAAGTAGCCTGTTCAGTTGTACAGCAGCTGCCTGTTGGGTGTAAGTAACAAACACTAGCACGTGTTTTCCATAAGGATGGAAGTCCCTGTGTCCCACCAACAGAAACATTAGACCTGTGTGTATCACCGCGGTCAGCTTAATGTGATCTTCGTGTCGCCAAAATTACAACGGAGCTATATTGTTGTGCAACGATGCTAACACTGTATCTTTCTGTTCTTGTTACCTATTGTGTCTCGGGGATTAGGTGGTACCTTAATGCATGTGTTATTAAAAGCTTCCCTCATAGAGTTGGGTATTTTTGGATACAGAGAAGGAGACAATTATTTTTTAATTACAGTTTTTAAGGTGAAAGGGCAATTAACCCTCACTAACCAAATATTAGACACTATAGGGATCAAATATGAGTCATACATACAGTACTGTACTTACTAAGGCACAATTATATTGATTTTTCTCAACTTATAATATCACTAATTTGAGTATGATAGAAGCTATCATACACACCTGCTGTCATTTGGTCGTTATAAGGTCATTTGATCAGTGTTGATGTTACTCTGTGTTTGTTTGCTGTCAAACACACATTGTGAAACTGTGCTTATCCTGGGCAACTCCCACATATGGAGTGTGTGTACAGGGTGGGAGTGTGTATATACTGTACACACAATACATAGCCCCCCTGCCAATGTTACCCTGGCCTATGTGCTGGGGTGAAAAGAGTCGATGCTCCTCTTTTCTGCTTAAATGACACCAGGCTTGATTTTTCCATTTGTGTTAGTGTTTGTTTTCACATCCCAAAATATAACCTTTTGATTTGCATTTCTTTACTTATTCCATTTCTTTTTCCCAAAATTTTTAATTTCAGCTTCTCGTAAAATCCTGTTTGCTGAGCTAGATTATAACAACGCTTCATTTCCCCTAAAATGTCAGATGGCACCCTCTAATTCCATGGATCCTCTCTCCCAATCCCTTGAGCCCACAGTCGGATTTTTTTCCCTCCCTTTTTGGGTTTTGTTTGTCTTTGCTGGCTGTTAATGTCACCTTCAGTGACAAAAAATCTTCTACCATTTAACATTGCTGAAGGCTGAACTGAGGAAAACTACATGTAGCAGGCTACTGGTGTGGTTGATTACCTGTATGGCATGAATAGGCTTTGCCCTTGGCATCACACACACACATGTAGTCTGTGTAGTCTTTACACAGAAAATAAATTAAAAATGCAGACATGCCCTTAAGCAAGGCGCTTTACTTTCACTTTTCCCACTAAAATTGCTCAGTGGCAGTATAAGATGAAGCCTTCGTTATGTAAATGTACTGTATATACCCATATAAGAGTTCAACAGGGCAGTGCTGAGAAGCGGAATGTGCATCTTGTGAGGAAAAACAAAGGTCTGATAAATTTGCATCCTCCCTCTGAAATGATCATATCTCACAGTCTGCTACTGCTAATGAACTTACTTGCCCATCCATGCCAAGAATCCAGAGCTGAAACGCAAGCACAGCGCTCCTAATCCACTCTAAATGACAGGCAGGATCTCTGACCCACTGCCCTGATTCACCCGTGTTTTCTCCTCAGCACTACAGAGACTTCAACTTGTTTGGGTTTATCTTACGGCTTAGGGAAAAAAGAGAGTAAAAGGATCCTCTTACTCAATTAAACACACATTTTGGTGTAACAATAGTTTAAAAAAAGGGCCATTGCTGAATACATCAAACAGAAGTGTAAAAAAAAACAAACAAAAAAAAAATAGAAGAAGAAGAAGAGGCATACCATTTTAAGGCAAGCTAGAACAGCGTGTTCTGGTACAGACTTCAAAATGCAGAGCAGTCTTCGTGTTTGTCGGCTGCACTGGAGTGAACACTGTAGACAAGTGAACAGACACTGCAGACAAACATAGAAAGACTGGTCAACAGGAAAATGGGCTGATCAAAACACCTGTGTTTAGAACCAGGAAAATGTAGTCATGCCTCCATCTTTCCCAGATGAACTCACAGAGATTAGACTAATTAGCTCTTTTAGACAAGCACATATACAACTACACCCAGACATAGACACCTGAACTGGGCATTTATATCAAATGAGGGCAGACAGAGTAAGTGATCCACATACACACACACACACACACACCATGTATTAATCTTTATTTTTTTCCATTCATTTTCTTTTGTACACATTCAGAATTGTAAAGATTGTTTCCTCAGTCCAGATATAAGCACAGAAAATGAGTATCCTGGGGTAAATAAACAGGATTTCACTGTCATGTGGAATAGAGAACGAGATGCAGACTGCCCTGCTGGTTATATCACGTTCAGTGTAACCCGGCTCTGTGGACAGGCCCACAGGCTTCCACTGCCTACTACAGCTACACCCTTGACTTCAAGGCAGGCATTAAAATGGAGTAGTGGTGGTGGTGGTGGTGGTGATGGGTGGATTATGGGGTTGAGGGAGGCGGTATGGAGTGTGTATGTGTGTGTGTGTGTGTGTGTGTGTGTGTGTGTGTGTGTGTGTGTGTGTGCCTTTGGGGTGGGGGATACTTTAGTTTAACCCTGTATTTTCTGCAACCACTGACAAAACGTTGCCTTTTCTTTCTATTTTCTTTTCCCGCAATTGATAAACCACTTCAATCAATTTAAAAGTGTGATTCAATTAAACACTTTTAAAAAAATGTTCCTCATTCATGCACATAAATGAGCACAAAATATGCGTCATTGGATGTCCTTGTAGATTCCCATTCCTACAGGGAACTCTCCTCTGTTCTTTTCCATAGGAGAAATACCTCATTGGCTTAATTCAAGCCAGACCTGGAATGTAATGCTGTATACTGAGTGCACCTGCACACTGGCAGACAGCGCTTTCTGTTTGAGCCGGTACATCTCCATGCGTAAAAATGTTATCCTAGGTGCCTCGGTGCGTCAGGTGCAGCTCATTTCCTTAATGCAAATGCCCCACTCACTGCGTACTCTCGCACTCTCACCTCCAGTACCTTGCTCTCAGGACCGACCGGTAGCCGCCTCTGCTCCTTTAAGGCAATGAGGAATTAAAGCGTCTGCAGGGGCAGGGAGAGGGTTATTCTGTGTAATGCTCAGAGAGTCAGTGTGGTGCGATTAGAGAGCGGCAGCGGGGAAGATGCGCTTGCTCGCCTCTTGCTGGACGCACAGAGGCGATGAAGATGATCTGACTTTAGAGTCTCAGAAAAAAACCTGTTTTTCATTCTTATTCTACCACCCTCTCCCCCCTGTTTGCTTCTTTGCTCTTTTAGTTATTTTAATTTAAGATTTTATTTCCCCCCCCCCCCCCAAGGATGATCCGCCAGTCAGTCTTTTATTTAGGAAATCGGAGCTTCTGACATTTTTTTTTTAAAGATTTAGTTTAGCCAATTTTTTTGCACTCAGTTTTGTTTCAGGATCCGCTCGTACCCGTCTCTGACTCAGCATCACACACACCTGGGCTTCACCCCTTCAGCATCCCTTTGAATAACAGGGAGAAACAGCAAGACGCGGAGCAGAGGAGGAGAGTCTGAGCACAGCTCTCCCCAAGACAATCACAGAGGCTCATTTATGTTGCAAGCGCAAAGAGAGGGCTCCGAAAAAAACAGCAAGAGTGTAACGAAAAAGTAGGAAGGAGATATTAAAAGTAGAGACTTGGACCGGTTTGCTTCAAGACAGTGGCAAATGTTTAACCTTACCCCAAGCGCACAGAAGAGAGAGCCAGGGAGGCACCGGTCGGAGGAAGAAGAGAAAGCATAGCTTGGGGGGGATTGAACGGAGCAGGGCATGTGGATATTGGCTTTTATCTTTTTCCAGAGCATCTTGAATGGTAAGTTTAACCGGCTCGTCTTTTTATTTATTTATTTATTTTTTATTAGTGCTCATTACCTACTGCAGAAGGCAAATCACTGATAGACAGCTAAGTGACTGGAGAGGGAGGATGGAGGTCACCTGTGACCCACATGAAATGGATTTTATATGGTTGTCAAAAGGCTGACACCCTTGATAGAGGGAGAGAGACGGGCGAGGCATGAATTGCGTTTTAAATCCTTCAAGCTCTCCCACAAACCATTAGACACATCTCTGGCCTTCAGATATACACCCTGAGCCAGATGAAATAAAACGGATAAATTATGTTTGTTTGGGCCTGTATTTAATTAATTGGTTTGATTGTATTGGTTGGATATGATTTTATAGGTTCAAGTTTTAATTATTTTAAATTTTCATCCAATTTAAGTAATTTGTTCCTGTTTTTATTTGATGCCTAATGATGCTTATTGTGTCACAACCATGTTCCACTGTGGCCCTTAGTAATAAGTGACGTATTTGATATAATGGACATTTGGTCTAACCCCTCACCCCTCCCCCACAGTGAGCATATTTTTCAAAGTTCAAAATAGCCTAAATGAATATAATGCATTAAAATGATGACTTTATATGCAATTGTGAATCAGTAATCCATATTTTCATTTTGAACATATTTGATGTAAAATATTCAGTTGTATGTTTCCAACATCACTTCATCCACTTTTGGCACAAATGTGAATACAGCTTTATGTCATTTACCTTTAAATGTAGTTTGTAGAAGGAAAATTAGCACCGTTATTACACACTGTTTATGTTAGTAATTTAAAAAAAAAAATTAAAAAGTGTAATGTTTTTGATGAGACACATTCCACAGAGCTTACATTTGCAAAATTAGCTCACAAACACACAAAAAATGTGAAATAAATTTTCCATTCAAATAGCCGAAAGTCTCCATTCTCCATTCAAATACTGTATTCAAACACCCAGATTTGGTTGTGCGTCTTGTCTGTGTTTTCTTGTACACATGTGTATTTGCGTGAGTGCATGTGCACCAGTGCACACATGCATGCAGCTGATGCATGCGTGCACGCATATTTGTGTGCTCATATAGTGTATCTATAATCAATAGCAGAAAATTGATACAGTTTATTGCATTCACTTATTGGCCGGAGTCCCTTATACAGGGAGGGATTATGGCTGACTGGGTGTGTACGAAAACAGGGGAAGAAAAAGGGAGAGTCGAAGAAGGAGAGGGAGAACGAAATGAAATAGGAACATGTCTGTAAGAAAACACATCAGGGTGAAAAGATGGGGATTGTTCACATATTGAAACAAAATCAAGCCCGCGGTTGGCTGCATTTCTATTAAAGGGTCAAGAAATGTTGAATTCACAAAGCAAAAATCTGGGAAGTGGGGATTTACAGGTATGAATACATTTAACCACATCGAGGGGCTGTGATATGATATGGTGTGTCCCCAAAATGGATTTTCCCTTCTGGCTGGGATGATAAAATAAGGCTTCGAAATGGATTTTTGTTTCTGTGTCGTTGCTTTTTCAGTGCTGAGGCAACCCTCAGTCGGTACCGTTTATTGACATTGACTCCATATAAAATGGTATCTCCCTCAGCCCAGCTTGTGCTGAAACTCATAAAGGAACAATAAGGAATCCTCATTAATCATAATCATCTGACTCTGACATTAGATCAACTGCCATGCAAGATTGTGTCCGTTTATTGCATAAGGGATTATTGAGGAGGCCTGTGGCAAACAACTGATAGGGATTAAGCAGTAGGCAGCGTTGAGTGCAGACATTACACTTATTGTGTTCGTCATTTGCACTGCAATCATGGAGCTTTTATCACTTGCTGTTTGCGTTGTCATTTTATTTGATTTCTCCATCACTGTACAGGAGCCGAGCTATATGACTTTGTCCTCTGCGGTTGGATGTTTTGTTGATTATCATGAAAATGAGGTGTTCATCGTCTGAGCAGGCGTTGTCAGAATGAATGAATGACCTTGTAGATAGAAGCCAGCACAGCGATTGGATTCCAGACAATTCTTGCTGTTTCAGAGTTAGGCCTATCACATGCTCGCTGGCCTGTCTCTATGGTAACCTCCTTAATGGGTGTCAGGGGCTGCGTCCGAAAACATTCACCCATTCACTCTTCACTATGTGGGGTAGAAAACTCTATGGTGTGTTGTTGTTTGACACTGTTCAGATCATTCAGAATGCACTGTGGTTGTTGGTTAGTGTCTGCTGCTTGTTTACTGGTGGGATCATTTTTGTGCACTATGTCGGCTATAATAATGCTTCTAAGACAAAATCGGACACCTCTACAAAATGGCAGACCCAGGAAATAGTGGACTATATAGTGAATGATTCAGGACATGGAATTGGGAGTCCTCGGCTCTTGTCACAAACTGAGTTGACCCAGACATACTTGATTAGGAGATAATCACATCCTGTTACATCAGTGTGACCATAGGTGATAAGTGGCCAAATGGCAACCAAGAGGCTCACTGACTTCAGGGTTTTCTTTTCCACATTGCACTGTGGTCATTTCACTGTACTTATGTCAGCTTAATTAACTCAGCAACCCATTTTTAAAAAAAAAAAGGAAAATGAGATACACACCTGCACAATGTTCACAAAATGTCAGATTTTAATTGCTTTCCTCGTGGAAATCATTGCAAATGGTTCATCATTGTTAAATTATATCAAAAGAAAGCAAAAGACAACCAAAATGTTAAATCTGACATGTTCAACAGCCAACAGGCACATTTATTTCTTGTATTCTATTCAAGACTTTATGCTTTAGCTTTTTCCTGTGCCTATCAAAGTGGAATCCATAAATCCAGTCGTCAGGACAGGAGAGGAAACATGTTAAATATCTCTCCCTGAAAGCTGCCTCTAGGCAAAACCACAGCAAGCTAAACTGGCCTATTCAAATTCTCATTGCAAAGATATAACGAGACAAGGCTTCTCGCACAGTCCCCACGAAGACTGCGATGATTTGTGGACATGCACACGGCCTTACCTGATGCTCAAGACTTAAAAAGACTTATCTCGTACGTCTTCAATAAATGAACATTTACGCAGAGGTCAGGGGATCACGCGATCAAATTTTGATCTCAAATAGCTGTGACATTTCTAATGGTAAAGGCAGGTCCACTTTGAAATAAGGAAGCTCTTGCAAAGCATCTAGTCCAGTGTAGCTTACGGTACAGTAAATAGCTGCCAACATCAGTTAGCCTGCCAATTTTACATGACCCCACATTATTAGCAACCTGAAACACTGGATGAAAATGCTACGGGGACCAGGGTGGATAGATAGATTGAACTTGGCTGCGAGTAGAACAGGGGAACCGGCTTTTTGCATGGCAATAAATCTGATCAATAAATGAAGGCAATGAAGGCAGTGCGCTGATGAGAGCCCCATTTGTTGGAGCTGTGAGGTGATTCTCGAGTCTGTGTAAAGATGTCCAAAGATCAGCGGCCTCCCGGTGGCCACAGTGGCCGTTCACAGGCTCCGCAAAGCAAAAGGGAGTGAAACCTGACCAGCCGTACGCTGCACTAACAGCCATTAGTCTGTTTACTAATTACCAATTAGGGTTTGGTTGCAGAAGCGGTATCACAGCTCATGAAATTAAATTACCCCATGAAAACACGTAGCATACAGTCAAGTGATAGATCATCTTGTGCCGTCTTACTCTGATATGAATATCTAACGGGCTAAATTAAGTTTACAAACCCACTTAACTCTTGCTCTCTTGTGCGAGTTATAAGAGGGTTTGTTGGGTTACATTCTGAACTCTGTGTGTGATTTCAGTTGAAAGGGCTGCTAATGTTGGGTAATGGATACCCTGATGTGTGATCATAATAGATATCCCCTAGTTCATACATCCTAGCTGTATAATGAGGGCTACTCTACTGTACCCTACCTCCTCGAGCCTGTCTAGCTCTCTAATTAGGAGCAAGCTTTGGCGACTGCTGTGTGTGTGTGTGTGTGTGTGCTGCGTTTCACCCAATGTAAAATCTAATTACCGATCACACTGTGTCTGTCTGGATTCCACTGAATCAGAGGTGTAATTGCGCAAGCCCGCGTGTAAATGTCTCTTGCATTAAAATGTTAACGATATCATTTAGCATCTGCAGGGAAGAGCAGAAAAGCCCCCAGCACCCAGATGTAGGTGTTTGATCATGCGTGCAAAGTGAGGTTGTAGTACATCTGGCGGGGGTTTCCCTCTCAGACAGGGTTCTCAGTAGAGAGGATGTTTTTAATTCACTCAGCACCTGTCAAAGTGACATGTTATATTACTGTGCTGCACTGCACAGGTACTGTAGTGGATGAACGGGTGTAAAAAGATTTATTTGACAGTTTAAAACAGACTAAGTCAAGAAAGAGGCACTTCTGCACAGGAGCGCAGAAGTGCTTCAATCTTGATTTCGTTTCAAAGATTTTAGGAAGGAGAGCTTAGAAGTTTAGAAAACACCTACCTAAGACATGAGAGTTCTTGACTTTCTGCATAACAGTCCCTCCACTCTTTTACTTGACCCAAAGTCAAGACTGTTATGTCAAGATGTTACAGCCTGGTGCTGATCCAGTTAATAACAGTGACAGACTAACCCAGCAGAGAAAGCTTGCTTGATCTATTACACCAAAATTAATTTGTGGTATGTAGTTCTTCTTGTTTCGTTCTAACTGTAACAATGCCAAGATTGTGGCCATTAAAAGGTCTTTATTGAGAATAACATAGTTACAAAGCTTCATTATCATTAGATTGAAAAACACACTACTTACTTATATTCCACAGAAAACAACTCAACTCTGAGTTCACTTAATTGCACTTACAAACTCTGCTACACAGATTGATTATGTTAGGCTGAATTAGGGGTTGGTAATATGAATACAAACCTCCATTATGGTATATGTAATTTTATTTATCATGTGATACTGTATTGTGAGATAAAATGTGTACATCAAGTGATTTTAAAGGGATCGCTACCACAGTATGAACAGTGTGGCAAAAAAACATATCGTTTCATGTTGTATTTCATCATACCGCCCCTGCCCCAAGCTTGAATTTGTCATCTATAAAAGAGATCTGGCAAAGAGCTCTTTGATATGTGAACTTTCAAATCAACATGAGACAACTCACAGAGCTCCAAAGAGGCCAAATCATCTGACCCCTGTCTGCAGGTGCATCGGTAAACAAACCAACAGGGATATGATGGACATACACAGAATAAAGGGGGAATATAAGTGATGAATTCACTTCAAAGTTCGAATCATTTCCTTTATTTTGTCTATCTGCTGTATGAGACAATGCTTTAAATATGCAGCATTATAAACTGATGTTTATAATATAAAGCAGTCTGCAGTTCATACAAGTCAATAATATTTTAAAGTTGCCTTTCCATCCTGTTTGCCTCATACTAACTCTGTCTCCTATAAATTATCTTTACATACTACTAACTTGCCAGAGGAAATATGTTTTGTAAGAAACACATACCACTCGCTTATATGAACCTGTAAAATCTGTAACTTATACATCTCTGTACTGATATACAGTTTTTAAACAAATCTGTATGGGTGTACTTTACCTGGAGATTAAAATTCTCTTAAATTTGATCTTCTGGATAGAGTTTGTACATGCACACAAGAACCTGTAGTCTATGCAGTGTACCCTGCTGGGTGTGTGTGTGTGTGTGTGTGTGTGTGTGTTGTACACTGCGCACTAGGCCCACAGTCCTTGTGGTGAGCTCCCCACCAGAGCTTTTGTTCATTGTGGAAGACAGGTGGCGGAGGTGTGATGAGTTTGCTATCCATCACCCACCAAGACAAACATTCACGCTGGACCTCATAAATACTGCCTCTTAATCCAGTCCTCCACATACCAGGGCCAGGCTTTGAACTCGACACACTCTGAGGCCCAAGGCTGAATTGATCCCTGCGACTCTGGCCTGGGCATGATGCATGTGCCTGATGTATTGTGGCTCACTAACATGTCTACCACGCTGTCTCTTTCTCTTTCATGCTGCCTTTGAGCTTTGCTTTCCCTTGCTTTCTTTTTCTTTTTTACGCCGACCTCACACAGCATGGCTCTTCGACCTCTCTGCAGTTTTCCAACCATATATTTCACATCCACGTCTCAATCCGATTATTCAAGACTGCATTTCCAGGAGATACTTCACCCTCAAGTCTGCCCATTTTTCTGATGCACCACAGTCCAAATATTAAAGTAGGCTATGGGATAACGGAGGAGGCAAAGCTGGATAGACAGAGTGACAGAAAGACAAATGGGTCCAGCTTGGTTTCTCGACACTGCTCTTTATTTTTAAACCTGGCACAGATGCTAAGATTTAAGACCAAGTTAGTGGCGGTTATTTTTAGCCAGCCATTTTTAAATCGCTGTCATCTTGTTGGAGTTGAGGTAAGGTGTGTGAGAATGTGTGCATGTGTGTGTGAGAGATGTGTAAAGTGGGTGCCTTATTGTGTATATGCGGGCGTTTACGCGCGAGCCCCTATATATGTGTGTGTGGGGAGGCAGAGGGGTTTACAGAGTGTGCGTTCTTGTGTGCATCATGCGTACTTGCCTGTGTGTGTGCATTTAATTGGGGAGCTGGATGGGTGGGTCAGGGTGTGACATGGAGTGGAGCCACAGGAGTCTGATTTATGTCCTTCTAGCCACTCATCGATCCCCCAGCCCGGTGTGAGACTGAGTGCATTGTCAATAATCTCAGCACTTTGTGGTATTCCTAGAATTCCCAGACCTCCTCTGCTCAGACCAAGGTGTGATGCTGCAGTAAGCCATCTTGTCCAAGATCAAATAAAAGGGCACAGGACCTGGCAGCAGTGCATTTGATTGTAGGGTAGTCTAGCAGTGAATAGATCATTTTGCTGTGGCTGTGCTGTTGAAGGAAGTAGAGAATTGGATGTATTGTTTGTTCAAAAGGAGGTAATTTGGACAGAGCCCTGCATGGGTCCCTAGAAGCATGTAACTGTTTACATGTTGCTAAGTGTCCCCATAGACTGTTGCCAGGATGAGGTCTATTATGTGTTGCTCTGTGTCTCTCTATCTAGACCATCCATCCCCACAAGTGATTATGCTAATTAGTGTTTGATCAGATGATTAAATTAAAACTCGATTCATCCAAAGTACTAAATGCTCAGAATACATTTGTGTCTGCTTGGCTGCCTGGCTTCACACTGCACGAGCCCCCCGGTGGCCCAGCCACTGGAGGAAAGGATGACCGGGGAGGAGAGAAGACGAGAGAAGAGGGAAGAAATTGTGCAAAAATACCTCTTTCTTTTTTATTCAGGCAGCAGCACAGAGAGAAGCGGGGCTGCAATAAAGCAAGCCAGGGGGCTGAGGGAGAGAGGACAGAAACAAGGAAAAGGAGAAAATAAGGTTGTGTGAGCGAGTGAGTGTGTGTGTGTGTGTGTGTGTGTGTGTGTGTGTGTGTGTGTGTATGGTGGGGGTGTGGTAGGAGTGGGGGGGTGCTGAGAGGAGCCGTGCTGTGGTCCCCTAAGTGTTGAATAAACATGCTTAGTTTAGGGAAATGGCTGCGATAAATGTTTAATATGATAAGTCCATAAAGACGGTCAAATGAGTCTGGAGTATTAAAATGAGCATGGCACGCAGCAGCAGCAATAGCAGTAGCAGAAAGGAGGGCTGATAATGGCAGGCAGAGCTAACAGGATGAGAGCAGCCAGCTGCTGTGACATCAACATTAACACACTCCACCAGCTGCTGGTCACAGACGTCTCCTGGACAAAACAGGGACAGCGGTATATCCTCAAAGGGCCGCCACGGCCTTATAATGACATTATTACCTGTACAGCATTAGTAGTAAGTGCGTTTGTGTAACTTTTTTCAAAATAAAGTTCAAAAGTGCTGTAAAAAAGGTAGAAAAACACAACAACAATCAAGTAGAATAAAAGGAGGACTTGTACTGGTGGCACAGTTCAAACCAATAACTCGTTAAAAAGAAAATACAAAAAGAAAAATGGGATACAAGAAAAATAAATAATAAAGAGCAAAGCTGCAATATTAAGTTTCATCATCAAACAGTTAAATTACTGGGAAATTATCATAAAATGATAAGAAAAACTAATACAAGTCACAATTATATCTAATAGCAAACTTGTCTCTAGAAATTAAGTTTAAGCAACAGCAAATACGTTTTCTAAGAAACAAAACGCCACCTATGATTTCAATCAAACGTTTTTAATTAAAATATCCCAAAATGTTGATACTCTGCAAATATTCACTGACAATGTATTTCATTTATTTTCCTACACTATTACAAAATCTGCTCGTAGTGACTAATACATGAATAGCGGTTGTTATGGTTGTGTTTAGGCACTCTCAGCACTTGGTTGCTGTGGAAAGATAGTGATCTTGGTTAAATATTGAAAAAGTAGTGACTTGATGCTGGAGACAGGACACATTTATTTTACAAGATTTAACTGAAGTCACGATCTTTCCCCTACCTTAACCAAAGTGCTTTTGTTGCAGAAGCCTAACCACTCAGGACGCAAACCCCAAGCTCCGGTGTCAAAGTCCTGCATTTTGTACGCCCATCATCCACCCTGACCACCTTGCGTTCAGTATTTAAACCTAGCACCTCCTTCACTTGAAAAAAACGTTGCTACTTTACATAATTCTGTTTATTGTTTGCAATAATAGCTACCACAACATACAAAGTAATTCTGTCGTCTGTCCTCCACTATTATCTTGTTGTTTGATTTTGCCAGCACTCGTGTCATGAAATGAGGCGTCGACTTTGGCCTGTAAGCATGCAGAGCCATGACATTCAGCAGATGGTGACCACTGACAACTGAGATGAGTCACCACGTAATTTTTCAGGATATAAAGGCAGGACTTAAAGTGAAAAAGGTCTTCTTGCCACCATTTCACCAAGGTGTGCCATGGCGATCTAACAGGCTCAGGTAACACGAGTGAAATAAGATCCTTGAGGGCCAAAGTACTGTCAGTGTCAGGTCATTCTCTTCAGCAGCCTCTCGTGTCACAGCTTGTGTACACTGAAACCTCCATGGAAATTGTGTTACCTTATCTGGCATGCAGGTGGACAGCAGTCATGTTAAGACCACCAACAGCAACTCTTCTGAAGGTCCTTAACTTTAATGTTTGGTGACATAATAAGGTTGGTTGTCCGGTATGTGCCATGTCTACTTGTTTAACTGAGGTAAGGCCTCCGCCCCCGGCATCTGTACACTGAAAACGCTTCTGCTTAATCGTGTTATCAAGAGAGAGCGTATATGCTGACCATTAGATTAGTTTGGAGGCGATTGGATTATATCCACTCAAGTCTCAATCAGACATGTTTAAGTATAATAGTAAATTACAAAGAGAATCTTAAAGCATAGAAGTTCCTGATGTCCACTGCTGACTGGCAAACTGGATCAGCAGCTGAACTGTACTCGTCGTCATCCAAAATATAGCATATTTCGTCATGACAAAGTTTATTACATTACCATGGCAACAACAATGGTTTAATACCGGGGAACTCATTAACAGGTAGTACATATATATTTGTTGAAATGTGATTTTTGCTGCAGAAATGAGCACACGAGTGGGCAGCATCTCATACATTTCTAGTGCCTGTTGTTAACCTGGATATCGTGATTAAATCATATAAAGAACTCCATCCATTCAGATGCAGAGGACATTTGTGTTTACCATGTGTTCAGTGGTATCCCAAGCATGGGCTGGGCAATTATTCTGTATTATTGTGTATTTTCTGTTAGTGGAATCATATTGGGATGGTGTGACAAGATAGTGGCGATACATTTCTACTGTCTTAATTGATTACTTAACCTCTTAACCTTCAATTTTCTCGATTATTCCAACAAATCTTTCCTTAACCTTTAAGCACCGTTCAAACCTTCTCATCTTAGACTATATTAAAGGTCCCAGAATGTTCAAAGATGACATATATGTCAGGGTAAATCGTAGCAAAATGTGTAAAAGACATCTCCATTTGATGCAGAGGTGCATTTTTCTGGATGTAAGCATGATATACTAGCTTGCTGGAACAAGCAGATGTAGGATATACTGTATGTGTGACACTGTCATATTTTGTGGAAAAACACATTTTCCTAAATTTGAAGCTTCTTAGGGGAAATTAAGTGGTGGCATTCAGAGTTCAAGGGTTTAAACACACATTTAAAAAAAAGTAACCTTCATGGTTGTTGTGATCTCCACCATACAAACCTCAGACTGCATTCAAAAGCTACTGCTTGTCCTTTTGGCAGTCTGTGTGTTACTTTCTGTGGCAAACCACCAATGATGCACCTCACAAGAGTAAATCAACCATAAAAAAAAAAAGTATAAATATATTTGCCTCGTGCTGTTTGTCAAAAGGATTAGCATTAGCTTTCTATAAATACTTAGTTTTCATTCTTGTTAATTAGGTTGAGGAAAGGCAACACCCCAGCACTGCTCTCCTAGGTTCTTGGTAAAATTAGAAAATTATTTTAATTAATAGGTAAGATTGCAGGCGTTGAAGTTTTAAATAATGTGTAATAAGTTCCTTCTAATTGCAAAGGCTGCTGTAGATCATGGTGAAACCCAGCTCGTAGTAAACACACAGTGAATCTATGCGACACTTTGAATGTAACCTTTGCTTTATTTACTTTATTACAGACATGGGTTTCCCCACACTTTCTTGTGTCGTTGTTAACATCATATAGCAATATTTGTATTTGTACTAGTGGAAGTTTTTATTCATCATCAGCAGCAGCAGAGGGAGCTGCTATAGTTTGCTACAGTATAATCCCTCATCAGATCCTCTCATGCACTCTTCATCAGCAGCAGCAGCAGCATAATTTAGACATCAGTGTCTTTATCGCTCAGTTTTACTAAAGTGAGAAACAGTCCAGGGTCTCCGGCTTCCCCTTGATGAGACAGGCAGCCACTCTGGCCCATTTAAGACGTGAAAATAGACTGGGGAGGAGGAGGCTCATCTGCTGTGGGGGCCTCGTTTTAGCAATTCCCGCCCCTCCTAGACATCAGAGGACAGATCTGTCGGTGTGGATCAGCAGCTTGCATACAGCCAACCCTTTCTACTGTCACAGCACTGCTTAATATTCATGAGAGCAAATTGGAAGACAGTCATTTAACTTCCGTGCATGGTGTACTGCCTCTGGGCAGATCAGATCAGTGGGAATGCTTACTCATACTGGACTCATACTCAGAACTTCTGGCTGCTGTATGTTATTTTCAAGTTCATGGCCTTTGGTAGATGGCTAAATTTACTTTGGTAAAATAGGATTTTCAACCCTTTAATCAGTTTAAATGAAAAAGAAAATACACTATATTTCAAATTTGGGTCATGCACAGGTCAAAGCCCTCTTTTTAGCAGCTTGATCACATTCTTCAGCACTGCATACATTATACCAATGCTGCTACCCATAAGTCCACAGAGTAGAAATAGGAATTTGTTAAGGTTTGGTAAAATTGGTCTGGCTACTGTGAGTCTTGAATGTGAGCAAGCCAGGTATGATCTCCACGTCCCAGGCAGACTTGCCCTGAGGGCACAGAGCAGAGAGCTGCTTTAATTACCCAGGGTTCCTGCTGTCACATTGTCACTGTGAAGCACACGGTACCACGCTGCCATGCGGTGCTGAGTCCCCCTACCGCGGCGGCGATGACAACTCAGGCTCTGCTCGCTCAACAGATGCAACACGAGTGCCCTCTGAAATATGGGAAGCTGAATCAATCCCACTGTCTCTCTGATTCTCTCTTTGCCTCTTCTTGTTTGCTCTCTGCTGTTCTCTCTTCTTCCTGTGTCAGAGAGTGTTTCACGAAAAAAGCCAGCGGCTGCATGAAAGACAGAATATGTAACTATGGAGTGAGCGTTAATAGGTTGTCACTACTTTCCTGCGTGGCACTGGGACCATTCACTTAACACTGCAGGTGCATGAGATGGTGACAATCACACCAACGCTACGTGACTTTTACATGCTTTGATAAGGTGTTCCGAGCAGCAGTTTCCTAAAAAAAAAACAGTTAAGCTTGAAAATGTGATCTTGTGGCAACTTCCTTCTTGTGATTCAGCAAACAGCCAGTTAGTGAATTCATCTTTACCTGCTGTTTGCTCCATCGGCATTGATTGCACGTTTACTTAAATGAAGCGCCCCAGTGGCTCTGAAAGCACGCTGTCATGGTTGGTTACACCCTGTCAACTGATCAGCTCTGTTGTGTGAAGGATCACAGTCCTGTGATGATACTGAACCATAGGTGTTGTTTGTCATATTGTACAGTAACTCTGTGGGAACATTACTGCGGCTGCTTTCCCAAATCACATTTTAAATAATAAATCATCAGAGTGTAAATTACGTGAAAAACAGCTCAATTGCGTTTACACTAGATTTTTACGATACGTTTTCCAAAATAGCTAGTCTCTTAATATTGAACAACAGACAACAGATATACTTCTGCTTCATTCTGGTAAAAATGACATGAATATGTCTGCTTAGGTTTAAGTAATCATTCTGTTCAAAAATTCATAAATGCCAAGCTGTTATATACATATATGTACTGTAGCTGCTATATATATATATATATATATATATATATATATATATATATATATATATATATATTTACAGTACTGTGCAGTTATGTAATGCAGCACTCAGGTTAGATGATGTAAAGCCTGAGATTCTAATGCAGATCGGCACGATTGTTGTCTAAGAAAAGAGTGTGAGCATCTAGAAGAAGTCAAATACATTAATGGCTGTTAGATTACTAAAATGTCTGAAGAAACCCCTCAAGTTTAATCTAAGGCCTTGCAGCTTAAAGCCCTGTCATATACATTGTTCTTTACTGTAAACTGTGAGACATAAACACACTCTACACACACATTTCATGTCACATTTACAGTAGGTCTGTTCAAACACTCACACTGCAAGTGAGTAATGCTGCTCTGCTCTTTAAAAGCAGATGTCAAAGTGCTATTAAGCAAGGCACTGGTTTTCCAATATCTTCTTGAAGTAGTCAACCCTGAACCGTGGATGTGTGTAACTGTAATTATACAGTTTGTAGCATGCACGCCTGTCAAAGCTTCAGTAGTTAAAAGCTCAGAAGTAGTACCACACTGAGTTATTCTATGTGGATAGACAAGAATCATACATTTACATTTTTCAAACAAAATACTTGTTCTAGTCAATATTTTTGTATGAACGATGGATCAAATGACTATGTGTAAATGTGAAGGGAGTTGCTTGTAGTGATGAACATACAGCGATCACCTGACTCCGCAGCTCCCCTCAGCTCTTACAGGCTGTTTTTGCATCTTGTGAGTCATTGTTTTGGTTTTCTGGCCCACAACTTTACTGTTTCGGTTCGCTCTCACTGCTCTCATCAGCATCGTTTTCAGCCTCAGCAGGCTACGCTACCTGCCCAGCACCAAATGGCAGACAGACAAATTAGCAACTAGCTGGTGGACATAGTTAATGTTCACATTAGCCGCTAAAGAGCCAGCTGATTCCTTTAGGAGTTGGTGGAGAACAAAACGGAGCTAAAAGGATAGTAAATAGTGAACTTACGTTTGTCAGGTGGAAAGAAACACGACTCCAAATGAATGTTATTGTTGCTCCGTAAACTGCTGGATGTGTAAATAAACCACTGTTTGCTAGCAAGATCATCATATCGACTTAAACATGATAATATGTCTGTGTTTACAGCTTGTTGCATTGACCCCAAGTGGCCAAAAAAAATATCGATTACTGCGGATAACACTGACAGTACCTTTGTTTTGGAGATATAGTCCTCTTTGATCCGTTTATGTATGTTTTTTTTTTCTAGTATGGATATACTGTATATATGTTAGTTTTCTTCACATCTTAAAAAGCATAAATGAACATTGGTGGCAGTTATTGTCTTATACTGTTTCTCAGTATACCTACTGTAACTTTGCACTCATCACTAGAGATTGTGAAACACCAGCAGTCTGCTGGATGTAGCTTTGCAAGTCTAACTATCATCTAAAAAAGGGTAAATATTAAAAGTTATTACCCCAGTATCCATTATGCAGCTGCTTCCTAAGTCAGCTGTATGAACACTGGAAATTACAGCAGTGCAAAAGACATTTGTAATAATGTAGAAAACAATGATGGTAGTGAGTGCAATCTTACAGTATGCTAACCTACAAGTATACCAACCAAAACTATTACAATAAAAAAAAAAAAACAGCATACGTACATCTTAAAAAGAATAAATGGAAAAAGTAATGTATTAAGTTTCTTGTTACGACATGACCCAGAGTCATGTGTTATAAGGTTGGTATTTTTGGTTGGTTGTATTATTTCGAGCATTCTTGCTCTTCTGCTGGCCCCGAAACAGAAAGATTTAAATGAAACAGCTTTTTTTCCTTCTTCCCTTCTCCCTGGAAGGTATCCCATCGGAAAAAAAAAAATCATAGTCAATTATGGATGCATATAATGCATTATTGAACAGTGTCATTTATTTCACCTTTACGGTTGATCTCATGAAAAATTATGCCAATTACTGATTTCCTCTCGGGCAATGTAGTAAGTGGTTGGGCCCCGAGGCCGTTTGTTGGGGCATGACATGGTGCTCTTTGTGAGGTCTGAGGGGGTGATGTACCTGCGTCACCGGACCATTTGTGGTCTGGCTCCTGAGCTTAGTCAATTAGGAAAACGAGTAGCGCAGTGATATGCACCCTTCCACCCGAGTCCATTTCTTTTTTTTAATTAAATCAATCTCGCTATCACTCAGCCAGTCTAAATTGAGTTAATCTCACGTACTTTTAATATGTGAAATAGACGAATATCAAAACAGCCATGACATAAATCCTAATCCAATTTCTCCGATGCTTGCACAGAATAGAAGCTTTCCAAGCAACCACACACTTCTTTGATCTACTTCTCTCAGCCATTTGCTATTGTGGTGCTGTAATGTTCAAAGTATCAATTAACAAAGTAGCCAAATTATATTTGCTGAAAACTTTGATGTGTGCCAGTTGTGTCTGTCACTGGATTTTTTTTAAATGAAGAAAATGTTATTTCGTTTTTTTAATGTGTGCAAATTATTTTTGCAAAACAGTCTTTGTCTTCACTTACTACCCAAAATCCCCTCTATAGCAGCGTACAGTATCATCAAAGCTGGGTCCCAGACAGTATTTTGCTGAGATATTACAATTCTAATACATAAGCCAACTTTACAAAGAGTCTTCAGCCGCATTTCGTATTTCATACACAAAGAAAATGTCTGCTGAATGTAACATCAGTAAAGGCCGTGTGTTTAAATATATAGACATGAGTGATTTCAAAGTGTCTTCTCCTTCTCACTAACCTTGAGCACCGTCCATGAACAGTCCCCTCATGGCTCCAGTCTGTATTATCAACAGAGCACTGAGAAGATTGATACTCCCCGTGCCAGCTGGAAAAAAGAGAATGAATCAGAATTTAATATGACTTTGATGTATTATTTTCATCTTGGCCGGTGCCACAGACCCACTGAGAACCCAGCACCCCATCTCACCGCATTTTAAAAGATTCAAATTGGCTAAAACTTTTTGATGTGAGACACTGTACAGGAGTGTATACAAAAGTTCCTCTGCTGGGAGCATATATATACTTCTCTAAATTTTATTTAAGTTAAATACGTTAAAGAACCAGTGTGTTTCATATGCAATATGCTATGTGAAATTCACACAGTCTGCCTTGTATACAGTTGTCAAAGCACAACAATTATTGCTCATTGCCATGAGGATTGGGGTCAATTTAACCAATTCAGGAGAAAACTTTTTTTTTTTCTAGCAAAATATTCAATTTTTCAGTGATTTACTCACATAAGAAAATGTTCTGTAAACACTTTCAGAGGTCTGGTTGGAATCCTTTTATTGTAGCTTAAACTTCTCAATCTGTATTAAACAGAATGACAGTGGAAAGCAAAGGTGTCAGATAGATAGATAGATAGATAGATAGATAGATAGATAGATAGATAGATAGATAGATAGATAGATAGATAGATAGATAGATAGATAGATAGATAGATAGATAGATAGATAGATAGATAGACAGATAGACAGATAGATAGAGACTGAACCTGTGCAGAACCAGAGGTGCATTGTTAGCCATCACCTTGTACAATTCACAGATGGAAGTAACAAATAGTTCAGTACAGCAGAGGGTCAGTAATGTGCATTGTTAGCATTTACAAATGAAATCAGCATACATACAGAGACAGACAGCATGCAGAGTCACATATAGGCAGGTAAAAAATAGATGGATTCAGTCATCAGATGTCCTGCTACGTTTGCTACTTGCAGGCAGCCCATAAGTAAACACAGTCTCAATGTCTGATATTACAATATTATGATTATATGAAAATGATTTTATAAAGTTCCAGTATGCATCATTTACACAAATACATCTCACAGTATTTATAATTCCAAGTTTTCATATAAGTTATTGTACTTATTGTACTTAGTAAGTACTAAGTACAGTACTTGAGTAAATGTACTTTGTTACTTTCCATCACTTTAACTAAATATTGCCTTATTGCTGGCAAAACATTTTATGGGTCACTCCTCGCCTTCTCTTTGCCATGTCACATGTTAACTCATAATATTAAATGCCTGCAATGTGTATTGGCAAAGTTTCACCCATATTTAACTCTGTCAATACCGGACTTAATGAGTAAAAATATTGTGCACACCTTCAATTTTTTCCCCTTTGAAAACTCTTAAGTGAAAATCTCAATCTTTAACTGTACCTCCTCAAATTTTCAAGCCCTAATGTTACACATCATGGTATCCACACAGGTGTTTCCACTTTTCTGGGTGATTAGACCTGTCTTCAGGACTGTGCATCTCAATCTCTCCTCTTTTATAGTTTTATCTGTCAAAGCAGGATAACTTACGGTCGTATTACTACGTGGAGTTTGATGACTTCCGCTAATTCAAACTGAGGAGTGAGGCACACAGAAATCTCTGATAATCATAAAGAAAACAATATAAATTAATGCTGTGTTATGTGTTTTCATAACCATCATTCAAATCTTTCACAACACAATAATGTATAATTATTGCGCCGTCTTCTTTCCTCTTTCATGTGAATAGCTTTACCAATGCACATGTCCGTTTCTGTAACACAGAGTGCAGAGTTGTTTGCATTTTGGAAATGGTGGAAATGTCCAGATCTCCAATATGTCAACACATTCTTGTAGAAAAACACTGCAGTATTGATCTTTAGTGTGCTAATAACTTTAAATGAGCATTCCTAATTTGTAACAACAAATGAGTGTTGTGTGGATGTGTGTGTGTACATGAGGAGGTCATTGGAGTGTCTCATTGCTGGTTGAGACCTGCTGGAGCAGAGAAAAGGATGGAAACGTCTGCAATTTGAAACCTTGTTAGGAATTTATGAAGTGCTAAAATGTTTTCTCCCCAGGGAGGGTCCAAGCCAGCTGCCAGTGCCACTGTAAGCCACTTAGTGCAGAGCCTCTGGGCTCGTCACCAGGCTGAGATGGCAAGCGAGATACACACAAAAACACACAAATACTGTACACACGAGTATTTTTCCCTGAAATACAAAAATACAAACATACTCTCTCTCTCAAACACAGAACTTCAGATTGCAAACGTGTGCTGGCTTCATCACTCTGAAATCAAACAGCTGTAGATTACTGTGGAGCTAATTGGTCCAACATTGACATTTATTACCCTCCTCTCCTCTAGAGAAAACTTCTGCACAATCTGCATTTAACGTCATTCTCTTTACTGTGATGTTGGCTTGAATTAAAGCTTGAACGTGATCAAGGCAACTGACCTTATTTCATAATTGATAATTGATTTATGTTAATTTAATGTTCCCACGGTCCCAGGGATGGGAATACATTGATGAATCCAAAACTACCGATTATGTTTCATAAATAGAAGCACTTACAGTGAATGACTTTTCAGGAATACTAATTTGTGCTTTCTAATTTTTGACATTTTAAATAAACATTTTCATGCTCAAATACCAGACAATCTAAATATGAAGAAGAACAAAAAGTACATTTTTTGCCAATGTTTTTATCAACTCAAGGTCTCTGGTCCAGATTTCATAAAAGTTTTTTCCAAAGTTTGTTAACAGGCAAAGGGATCCATAAACAATGAAATTCAATAAAAAAAAAAAATGCACGCATCTTAAAAACAACGCTACAGCACAATAAAAATGGTGCAAATATAATACATGTTTGTAACAGTATACATCCTGTGTTTCCTGTCTTGCAGTTTTCAGTGAGGACCTACATTCCAGCTTATACTTTGTCAATGCATCTTTGCAAGAGGTAGTATTTGCCAGCACCACAGGGACCTCTGTGCCCTGTCCTGCTGGTGGTGCACCGCCCGCCTCGCTGCGCTGGTATCTGGCAACCGGCGAGGAGATCTACGATGTCCCGGGCATCCGCCACGTCCACCCCAATGGAACCCTCCAGATCTTCAACTTCCTGCCATCCAGCTTCAGCAAGCTGATCCACGACAACACGTACTACTGCACTGCCGAGAACCCTTCTGGCAAGATTAGGAGTCAGGATGTCCACATCAAAGCTGGTGAGTCCGCAGAGGAGGGCTGAGTGTAGCAGGAGTACTTGTAGTAGTGGTGGTGAGAGGGAGACATAAATTGGTATTGGCTGCGCTGATAGAAGAAGATTTGAAAGACATAGTTGTAGTAAAGGTCGGGGTAGTACTTTCAGTTGTATCACATGATCTTCCTCAGCAGATAGAGTTGCTCCATCGTCATTGAATTGTAGGTCTTAATTTTTTTCTGAGCACTTTAAGGACTTCTTGTCCATGTTGACACAAAAGTAGGAAATGAAAGTTAATTCTTGACCTTGGAAACAGGAATTGATATAATATTGTATTATATCATCATCATCGTCATCCTGTCCAGGGCGTACCCCGCCTCTCGCCCAATGTCAGCTGGGATCGGCTCCAGCCCCCCGTGCCCCTCTAAGGATAAGCAGATTTAGATAATGGATGGATGGATGGATCCACCCGTCATCTGTTTCTTGCCTAATTAGGTTTCATATGCAAATGAAATTTTATATGTGTGACCAAATTTGATCCAAACCTCTGCTGACATTAAAATTAGGAGTTTACATTTGTGTAATAGACATTATCTTGCTTAATATTGTGTTTTTCCAGTATAATTTTGCATTATTGTACACCAAAATGCAACAGTAGTATTGTTACTGATGCTAGAGTCAACTCCCTACGGCCCCTGGTGCTGTTAGGGATTCAATTTGCTCAAGGACACTTCAGCAGGTTTGAAGTTTTCCTAGATGACAACGTGATCCTGGGTCCCAATCTGGACACCCACCTTGTCCCCAAAAATGAAAAAGAAGTATACAATAACGCAACTGGTCTCTTATGAATGAGACTTGTCATGTATTTATGTTTTTTTTCTTGTTCTGCAGTCTCACGGGAACCCTACACAGTGAGAGTTGCTGACCAGAAGGCTATGAGAGGCAGTGTAGCCGTCTTCAAGTGCATTATCCCTGCTTCTGTTGAGGCCTACGTCACTGTTGTATCATGGGAGAAAGACACAGTTTCACTCAGCTCAGGTAAGATGACCAATACTTCAATACTTTGTATACAGTATAACTGGGTACTTTAATACAGAGCTTTTAATGCTCAGATAAATCCGGGGACACAGCCTGTTAATGTTAAAATGACAGCGTTTGTAACTTTGTACAAGGTATTTCAGGTAATAAAAAGCATTTTTGGACACCTTTTTGTGCCCACTTTTGTAAAGACAAAACTGTGAGATTAAATGTTTGACTGAGGGAGAGTTGTGTTGCTTTTTAAAAAAAAATGTTCGCTGTTTATCCCAGCCCCCTCCCTGCTCTGCTCTGCTCTTGTGCTCTTTGGACACTATGTTCTGTTTCACTGTGAGTCATCTCCTTACCTGTTTACTGTCTTAGTCTGCCATTACCGGGTCTCTGCGGCTCTGCACAGCTCTGTCCTCTCACTAGCCAGAGGATGTTGATAACTGTCACATTGAATCACTGAGCGTCTCTCTCCTATACACGCTCCACCTCAGTCAACTCCATTTTGAGTCCAGCAAGGGGTAAAGTGGAACAGTTTACATAGCATCATTGACCTAGTTACCCTCCTTGTTTGAATCCAGTGGCACAGCATGATAACTCAAGACACCAGAACATTCTGCGGGTTGGATTTTTACTCAAGTTAAATGGGATGCTTATCTCTTGATTGCTCCATGTACTGCCCGCTGGCTGATTTCGCTTCATACTGGGGCGTTCAGGGACCTGTAAGTGAGCACTTGATGTCATTTGACTGAGGGCAGAATCTGGGACGGTGTTTTGGTGGCATTTTAAATGTGTCTGCTCAAGCATGAAGATGTGTCTTCTGATCCATGCCAGCGACTTATTTACTCGAGGTTACTCGAGTTATTCGCTGCGAGCCGCTGGTTGAAGACATTGCCTAATGTCACGGAGAGCGGGGCAAATATGCAGCGTGCAGATATGATTACATTCTGTAAATGAAATGAATCATGTAGACAAGACTCAGAGATGATGTTTATCTCAACTGTGGCTGAAAAAAAGTGTCCATTATGAGGATCATCATGTTTTAACAAATCTCCTCTACATCTTTATCAAGAGCAGAGGTCTGTTGGCCTGAATTAGGAAATCCAGTAAAAAACATCTCTTCATGTATGGACTATGAATTGTACGTGTGTGTGTGTGTGTGTGTGTGCCATTCCTTTATTATGAAACACCAGTCATTGCCAGTCATTTCTTAAATCAGCTCTTATTGTGCTGTCTACAATGACGTCTTCATTTTTTTTGCAGCAGGTCTGTCAGCCTATAGAATATGCATTGACGTTTTGATGGATTATATTGTATGCTCCGTGTTCTTTTGAGTTCTTTCGCGGGCTTTCAAAAGAACAACGATATTGGATTGTCCGTGTTTACTCCAATAAGTATTGCAGCAGGCGAGTGCTGTCAAAAGCATGAGCACACTGTCAAAATCACTGCTGCTCCGTGATAAATATTTGATGGTCGATTCTGATGCATGAGCGGATTCACCTCGCACTGTTATGGAGAGAGTATGTTTACTCTAGGAGCGAGGGTTAGAAGGATGTGTGTGTGCGAGTGTGTTTGTGCGTGAGCGAAAAGCGAGCGTGTGCGAGAGAGCGACCACAAGGATACCAACGGGGCTTGACAATGGCAACTGGGTGCAGTTTGACCCAGCCTAGTTTTGCGACGCCTTCTCCAGCCCCTCTTTTCTGTCTTTCTTTTTTTTTTTTTTCAATTTTTCATGAAAGAAGACTTGGTCTCAGTGGACACAAAATAAAGCTATCCCACAGCCGCACTGAATTATAAATCTCAGGTATTTGTTGGGAACGGTAACATCAAGCGCACTTCCCTACCCTTACACTGTGCATCAGAATGTGAGGAAGAACCGTCGAGCCTCGGGATATTTCTTTTAGTAGAGACGCAAAATAACCAGGATGGTGTTCTTGAAACATGTAGGTGGATGATGGCACTTGCTTTTTAAACAACTGTTGATGAACGTCCACCGATACCCTGAAACGTCCAAACCTTTGATCATGACTGATTATGTGTTGAGTGTGTCTGCTTGTTTAATGTCGCCAGGTGTAAATGTGCTTTTTAAGATCAACGTAGAGAGGACACTGGCTTAAATCACGGCTCCTGAAATCTTTGAATATCCCGTGATTCTCATTAGGGTCAAAAATAGATGCATAATTACAGACTAGGGCCTGTCTTAATTAATCAGCTGTGATTGAAAAGTTAATTATAATATGAATTACCTCTCAGAATGAGGACTGCTTAGTAGTCATTTGAAGCGGCCTGTTTTCAATGTGAATGAGCATGACGAAAGCTCACTGGGTCTTAATGTTGCCACTAACATACCATTAACCCCTCATGAATTTTAAAATGGATCTCGCAGCACAAGCTTTCAAATGCCCGGCTCCGATCGCCTCCTCGCTGCTTTTGATAAACAATTGACAGAGCTAATAGAGAGATGAAAGAGGCACAAAAAAAATAAAAAAGAAAGTAGAGCGGGGAGGGGAGGAGTTGAGCTGTGTCCTACTGTGTTGCTGCCAGGATTTTATATGGTAGACCTTTATTTTAATGCATGTGTGTATTGGTGTTGTCACATGCACCTTTGTGTATCAGTGTGCTCGTGTTTGTGTCTGTGTTAGTTTTATTTTTACGTGCTCCTGTGTGTTTTGCGTGTCAAGTGGCCATGCTTTTGAAAAGAGACGGAGCTGGGATGGGGTGTGTTTTTGTGTTTTTCCATCTACCTACCTTTTGTCTCCCATCATTCATGATATGAGGCAGCGCAATGAGCTGGGCGGCCTTGGTGGCAGAGAAGGGCTTCGACAAAACCAGTGCTTAGATATTGAATGTGCTGCTCACAACATGTTGTCACTGAGACCCTGCGCTCTCCTTTAAGATGCGACTGTTGTATGTTGTGCAATTTGAGCATAAATTCTGTGTCTACTTGCGGTAACATATCGGCTATTCGAGTCCTCCCAACGTCCAGTATTATTTTCTCCTGCACAGTGAGTTCTTGTAGACTTTTCTTACTTTCTACGGACATAGAAGCATCATTGGCGTGGAGTCAACATAATCTCTGTAGCCAATGATACACACAGCTTTTTATGCATGCGTCCACATTTGCATCCATTCAAATCTTGTTCTGTAAGTGTAGGCATCTTGCAAATACTGGAGTACCAGTACCAATCCAATTCAAATGAATTATGGGACAATACCACAAATTAGATTTTGTGACAATAGCGAAAGCGGGATGTTGTTCTGTTCATCGTCCCATAGGACAAGTTTAATGTCAGGATTAGTTTACTAAACACGCTTTGGTTTAATAAAGGGTTAGGTGTTGGTCATAATTAAACACATTTTCAATAAAAACATCTTAGTTATGTATTATTTTAAAGTCAAATTACTAGCTGTTTTTACTTGTGGCACCTTAATGTAAGTCATTCATGGTAGGAAAATGTATTTCTTTCACTTAGAGCTAAAACAGTTCGCCATCACTTGTTTCAGCCTCTCAAACGTGAATATCGTCTGGTTTTCTTAGTCCTCTATGATTGTAAACTGAATGTCTTTGAGTTTTGGACTGTCGATCAGACAAAACAAGACATTTTAAGATGCTACCATGGGCTCTGGGAACTTGTGATGGGCGTTTTTAGGGTATTTTCTGACATTCTGAGGACCAAACCATTAATCCATTAATCAAAAAAAGAATCTGTAGATTAATCGATAATGAAAATAAGCATTTGTTGCAACCACTTTTCATGCAGAGAGCACACATTTGATTCAATGTGTTCATTTCATAAAAATGTTGAAGACTAACTGCACGCACATCTTCATCCAGTACACAGCTATAGATAAGGAAGTGCAGGCCGGACAGGCAGCCTGTATATCGCCCTGGGGAGGACAGGAAAAGTGGGGAAAGGTGAGGAGAGGTGAGGTAAGATGGGGAGAAAAAAGACAAGAAGAGAAGAGGAATAGAGGTAGAGAGGTCTCCTCTGGCGTGGACAGATAGGGTTTCCTCCTTGGAACAAACATGCAGGCCTTTCCTCTTTTCAGGCTGAAAATGGAGGACGGGAAGCTTTAGTCTGTATCAAGACGCACGGATGACTCCATAAACCATTCCTATACTTCCTGGATGTGCCTCCATTTTGCTATTCCACCCTCTTTATTGTACTTTTCTCCTTTTTTTCTCCGATGTTTGACTAAGGGCTGGGCAGTATTATGTTATATACTGTGAGACAGTATGCATTTGTCAATCGTCAATCTGAGATTTTGCCATATCAGACGGCTTTATGGCAATTTGGGATTTTTATCTGAATATTTTTGCATCCATACTTTGATTTGTCTGGTATTTAATTTGTTCATTTAGCCAAAAGCAGACAATATCATGTCTGTGTATTTTATTTATGAACAATTTCTCAATTGATTTTCCAAAGAATGTATCATGACATATATTAATATTGTGATATAAATTTACATATGACATGATATTGTATTTTAGCCATATCGGCTACCCCCTGTGAGTTCTATATTTTTGTATATACTGTACATAGGATTACCGTTTTGTAATATATGTTTTTAACAACAATATCAGATGCTGACATGACTTGTTTATATTGCATTCACATTAAAAACAATATGGATTCACAGTCAGATAGATCAGATAGTGCCTCTTCTTCCACTCTTCCTTCTCACCTTTTGCTTTTTTTTCTTCTTTTGTTTCCTTTCCTTTTGTTTTTCTCTTCTCTTCTCTTCTCTTCTCTTCTCTTCTCTTCTCTTCTCTTCTCATCTCTTCTCCGTCCTCCACTCCTTTCCATCCTCCTCCGCTGGCCTTGACTATCGGCCTTCTCTCCTCTCTTCTCATCTCATTGCATAACCTGCTTGGCACAGCGCCCCAGTCAATTTCCTCCTGCGTGGAAAATGCTGGGTTTTTTTTATTTGCTTTATGCAAATAAGTCCCTCCAATACTCACAGCATCAGTAAAAAAATCTCCAGTTCCATTTTTCAGTCACATTCATGTCGGCCGCTTCCCAGCTGTGCGTTTAGCATTTAAGCGATGAAAGTGCCTCTGCACTCTCGCATTCTGCT
Source organism: Macquaria australasica (assembly GCA_005408345.1). NCBI lineage: Eukaryota > Metazoa > Chordata > Actinopteri > Centrarchiformes > Percichthyidae > Macquaria > Macquaria australasica. The sequence continues at coordinate 1,285,732 of SEMN01000109.1, forward strand.
CACTCCTCTCTCATGGGTTCTTGTGAGTGCTTATAGAGGCTAATTAAACAGTTTGCTTGCTAATAGAATCACAGTCTTAACCAGCCACCAGCTCAGTCGCTGGAATGTTAAGGATGTCTTCAAAGGGGCTACTGTAGGTGTTTGGTTTACAGGATCACTGCTCAGCAGGAATTTATCATGCCACTGATGTGCCACCGCCTCCGTTTTTCACTGAGATTGACAGTGAGGGCACTGAGAGGCAGGCGGCGACGGGGCTGTAAATTCAACACGCCCAAAGTCAGGCCAACCTTGAAAGGAGGGCACGGTGGTAGAAATGAGCTTTAGGAGGAAAGAAGATGCAAGGAAATGTAGAGGAGGAGAGGGCAGATTAGAGGAAAGGAAGTGAGCAGAGAGTTGGGGAAACAAGAGAATGAGAAGGAGGAGATTTGAAGAGAGGAGGAGAGTGGGCGAGGCTTTTTCTTTGGTAAACAAGGGACTGCGTCACATTAGCCACATGATCTTCTTCCCCTTCCCACTTTCCCTCCTTTCTCACTCACTTTTCTTTCGCTCCATCCCTGCTTCTCATTCTCCACCTCTCTCCAGATTTCTGCCTCTCCTCACACAAACATGGTTTGTTGATCTTGCTGTTCAGGGGCTGGAAAGCGCCTGGAGTGCGTGATCCCTGCACGTAACCACATAGCAATTCAGAGGCAGATCTAGGTGTTAATATGTACGTGTGCATGATCACGCGTGCAAATATACCGTACACGTGTGTCTGAGTGTGTGTTTGTGGGTGCATGGATGTGTTTTTTTTTTGTTTTGTTTTTTTGCATGCTACTCCACCCATCCTGCAGTGAAACCCTATAAAAACAACACAGCCTATCATTTTGCTCTCCCCCCGCCTCCCACACAGATCAGCAGTTAGTGAAATGCTGACCCTTGTCTTTCACTGCACCCCTTTTCCCAGTTCACTCACACACAGCTGCCTGAAAGCTAAGGGAGATGGGGGTGCTTATTGTTTGTATGGTGCGAGTGTCTGTGAAGGTGCTGTAATCGTAAAAATGTATTTTCATTGAAATGTATATTCATTGTCTTTGCGTGTGAGTGACAGTGTGCAAAGTGTGATACTGTCAAGTAGGAGGTGTTTTGGGGTTGGGGGCGGGGGCGCTCTCCTGAAAGAAATAAAAAAACAAAACAGCAAAGAAAAAAAATCAATAGTTGTGTGCATTAATCATGCTGCTGCCACAGAGAATTATGGGAACATGAGCTGAAGGATGCATTTTGTGCATTTGCAACATATGAGTGCTGTGTGAAGGGGAGTTTGGGGAATTGGAAGAGGACGAGACAAGACCCTTTTAGTAAGAAGTGAGGTTAGAGCAGAGATAGTTGGGGGGTGTTTTCTTCATCTATTGTGTGCACAGTGAGTCTCTCTGTTGCCTTTTGTAGAAGACTAAACCCACTGTCTTTTGTGAAGCTCGCTTTAGGATACCGTTTGTTCAGTGTTATTTTGAAAGCTTTGATGTAACAGCTTTTGAAATAGCTGAGATTACATTTTTATTTTAAAGCTTTTATAATATGGCATGGCTTCGGGATGGTATGGCTCGCATTTTTTGTCTTTTTTACATCATTATTTTGGTCTTCCCTCTGCTATGAGATTTGCCATTTGGAAAGAAAGAAAGAAAGAAAGAAAGCTAGCTCTCCTCTGACTTTCTGCTTGAGCTCTTTGAAGTCTCCATCCTAGCTGTGGTGAAGGCTTGAGGATGTGATACATATTTGATAAGGATCGATAGAAGGGTTACTGTGACAGAGATGGAGGGAAATCGATCTTGGACTGGGCTTCCCAAAAGCATCTTAAACCTAAGGTCATCTCTGAAGCGTCCTTCTGGCTCAGCGGCTGAGGCACAGGCTCGTAATTTGTGCCGAAATACAATGCACATTTTAATTCTCCCTTGCTTTCACATTCTCTTTTATAAAACATCATCAGTCTAGTATAGTGAAGTTGAAATACCAGAAGAAGGGCTGTTCTCAGCTCTCAATTTTGTTTAATGCTTTATCTAAGGTGTATATTATAATGTCTACTGACATCCTAATCACAATGCACATAAAACAATAAAACAATCTGTTTAGTGACGGGAGACTGAACAGCAGACTACGTTCTGGCACGGTGGCTGTGATTCCCAGCTGATACTCCATACGGACAGACAAAATCAACAACTGTTGAAGCGGGCACTCTTCCATCAGTGTTTACTAATAAACAGTAGCAATATGGCAGCCATTAGGCTGTTTAGGCAGGGAATGATTAGGGTGGTGATGGCTGGGCGCATTGGGAGACTGAACATGCTCTCATCTTTAATAGGCAATTTGGCTTTCTGTGATGGGGATGCCCCTTTGTTTTTCGACTTGGATCGAAGACAGAAGCTTAAATAAGCACTGTTTTGGAAGAGTGTGCTGTCATTATACTGCAGGAATCTGGTTTACAGTAATGTCCTGAATTTGTTTTATAGTTTTGGGGTGTGTGTGCATGACTCATGCGTATGAAATCCATTTAAACTCCATTTAAAGTGTAGAATAGCATTCAGTTTAACTTTATTGTGGATCTTACACAGTTTGTTATGAAAACAGCACATTACCAAGGTAATATTAGGACTATACACTTATAGTCAATGCATTACAGTAATAGTCAGATGTTATTATGATGATTGGTTCACAGAAAAGTTAGAAATACGTGTGTATAGTTGAGTAAAGCCCAGTTAGTGGAACGGGTCCATGCTGCCAGAGCTCATGGATTACTGTAGAGCAACACTGTGTTGAAAATGGACTGGAGCCGGGCCAGAACTAGCCTGGCGTCAGGCCAAGACACAGATTAGTAATAAGCATGGTGTGAGCTAATTACAGCCGGAACAAGCAATTAATTTCTGTTTATAAACTCTCCTGGATGTGGGCTTTTGGATGACTGTGGCTGTGTTGGTGCAAACTCCCTCTGTTCGTGTGTGTGTGTCTGCATGTGACAGGTGGCGTGGTTCATGGAGGAACCTTCCCATATGTTCCCAGCTGAAGCGTGTGTGTGTGTGTGTGGGGGGGGGGGATGAAGACAAACTGGTGTGCTCAATCACATCCCATAATGCAACAGTGTCTGATCCCATCTTAAAAGTGACTGATTAGAGTAAAAAGGCACTTAATAACTCAAATCACTCTGCTGACCTAATAGGGATTTTTTTCACTCCATTTCTTTTTCTCTCCCGTCTTCCATCCAATCAAGGATTAATACGTGGTCTTATTCTGCTCCCAGGGTGGTAAATCTGGAAAAATACAGTAAATCACATTGAGCCTCTTTAAACTTTCACACAGAGCCTTGGTGCCTGTGCCCCCATGCTGGGCATCTGTAACACTGATTAGACATGATCACGGTTTTAGAGCACCTGCTAGACACCAATCAGAAGCAGAGATCTAATTGAGTGCTTTTATCACAAAACACGCTATGGATCTATACATTAGAGATTTGTCTCAGAACATGTTATCTTAAAATGGGAAATCCACTGATTTTACACAATAAAGTTCAGTTTACTCCTCACAGAGTACCATACAGCCTGTTGTATAATGTCTTTCCAGAGTTTGAAACAGTAACCCTGATGATGTCACTGTGGTTATCCCAGTTTGGGTTTGGTGACTACAAATCTGATCAGAAAGCCTTGTTTAACAAACTTAAGGTGTTGAATTTGAAAGACGTGTGCACTGACCAGGCAGGGACGCTGCTGACTTTCGTTATGGAAAATGTAGCATTCAGTGTTTTGGGGGCTTGAACCATACTAGGAACTAAAAATTAGGATTTTGACCAATTTATTTTTTAAATCTGTCCCCCAACTTTATAGAAGCCTGATACTATATTGCTGGAGTGGCCTTTTATTTGTACTATTTCATGATATTAAAAATACAGCTTATCATATCACATAAATATTTTGGAAGCAAAAAATGCAAGAACTTGACTGAATCTATTTAACTATAGTAAAATCCTGCTAATGTTTGCTCCCAGATATTTGGAGCTTATTGAGCAGAGTGTTGGTGACAGTAACATCTGGAAACAAATGTGGGATATTATAGTAAGTGAGCTTTGCAAACATTAATTGGATTCTGAAATGAATATCGTCATTATTGTTGGTTTTATTTTAGTCTTACTTTGATATACTGGGTCTGAACCATTAGTCCACCTTTATCAAGATGAGCTGAGATTTTAAAGACTGCTCTTGTTGGTGAAATTAGCACTTTTACGACAACATGACAATTAAATATATTTGACTTAATTATTTCCTTTTAAGAGTACAGGTTGACTTTCTCTGTTTAAACTGAAATGCCTGATTGGAAGACAAAACTGACCTGTGTATCCAAAGCCATATGAAATGGTTGAATCAGTGTCAGGATATTAATAAAATTATTTTTCTAATATTGACATATAACATGGTAAATGTATACATAATCACATATAAAGTAATATAAAGAAGCATTTCATTTTTGCACAGTCTTACTGCATCATATCAGTTCCACAAGTCGTCCTCCAGATTGACTTCCTCAGTAGCAAATGACCAGCTGCCTTCACTACAAGGTGACCCTCTATCTTTTTCTTGATGTATGAGGCATCAAGCATCATTATTTTTCCTTCAAGGCTCGTTTTCTCTCCTCTTGCCTCTTCTTTGGCATGAGCCTTGAGAACACACACAGACAAACGCACGCACAGAGTATACTTGCAGCCTGTCTTTGACCTCACCTTGCCATTGTACAGCCAACGACTAAGATCCAAACAACACCCAAACTCCCTGCAGTGGCTGTGGTGAAAACAAGGGGGCTGGATGGGCGACAGGCAGTCAGCTCCTTTCATCACCTGACTGTTCATGTGAGGCTATATGTCTGATACATTTATATTACGTTATCATGATTATTATAATGAACTTATCATTTAAAAATATGTCTATGAAATGTAAGAGGGTGCATCATGCAGAAACTTTAAAGGAAGAATGATAAATCTCAGGCTTTGTGCTGTGAGTGTGGCCAGTCGAACTGTCATTTGCGGCAGTGACGCCAAAAGGTGACAACCACGAGCAGAGTGGCCTTTTGACAGACGCAGCCTGCAATCTTCACATCAGCGTAGGAGTTGAGCCAGCCAATCAGAGCCGAGCGCCCATCGCTGCACACGCTTATCACCTGCGTACAGCTGCTGTTGCCCCTCCGAGGGAGCGAGTGAAGAGGGAAGGAAAGAAAGAGCAAGAATGAATGGTGCGCCTGAGACAGAGGGTGATTTGTGTTGAGTCGGAGCACATTCATGCTTGCATCTTTCTTTCATACAGTTTCAGAGGTGTGCGCGTTTGAAGACGTAGTTACTATAATCCACATTTGTCATTTACGGGGAATGAAAGGAAAAATCATTGTGTTTGCTGTGATTAGTGCTGCATCAGCCCGGCAAACGCTAAAATGTGATTCAGAGTGGAAACGTGCTTTGTAGCCCTTGTGAAATGAGAAGGGAGCGAGAGAGAGGGAGAGATAAGCTCAATCTGAATTGATTTTCCTGTTACTTTCTGCTGTACTTGAGTTTCCATAGCAACGTGGTCAGGTTCCCTCGGCCTCCTAGGGCAAGTGTAATTGTTGTCTGTTTCTCCCAGACAAACTCTCCATTTCTCTCTCTTTCTCTCCTTTCCTTCCTCTGTCTATTTCCCCTCAACAAAGGAAACTGGGTGTAGATGAGATTCTTCTTGGACTTTTCTGCAGATGGCTGAGATGCTATTAAACACTTTCACCAACCAGCCACATCAAAAGGCACAACAGACCTTTATATTTACCGTCAACCAATATAAAGTTCATGTTTATCCAACCAATGTAGCTGAAAAATATGGCTTGATTCTAGATGAAGAATTTTTTTTAATGTATTTATTTTTCTATTTTCATCTAATAGGTTAAGGGCTACAGGTAACGATTGTGTTCTTTATTGATTAATCTACCTATTATTTTCACAATTAACAATTGTTTGGTCTGTTCAGTGGCGTATTCAGATGTCTTGTTTTGTCCAACAAACAGTAAATATATTCAGTTTACTGTAATTTAGGCCAAGATAAAGTAGCAAATCCTCACATTTCTGGTATCTGGTAATGGTATTTTTGGTCAACTTGTGCTTGATAAATAATTAATTGATTATCAAAATAGTTGATAATGTCGACTAATCGTTCAATCGAGTAATTGTTGTTAAATAGGTTAAATTCAATGAATTAATTAATTCTGTGGATGGAGTGGACTGTGTCTCAGTGCTGGTCAGTGCATTACAGTTTTGGCCATATGCTAAAAAAATGTTGCAGTTACAAAATAAAATGCTGCTGTTGTCCCTGGCTGATTATCACAGCACAAGATCTGCTGAATCACATGAAACTGCCACACAGTGCCATGCATATAGTGGCTCAGCACAAGGCAAGCCTAAATGAGCAAATGTACAGAATAACGAGGAAGAGTTGAACGATATTTAACTCAAGATGTGTGAAATGTTCTTGGACACACGATCATTTCAGAAGTCACAGCTAGAGAATATCAGATCGAGGATAATGATACAGCAGAAAGCCGTTTTGGTTCTAATAAAACTGTACTGCAGAAGTTTGGAGATAATCAATGAAAACTGCTGTGTCACAACTTTTGCAGGGATTTGATCGTAAGCACAAAATGTGTGTGTGGAAGAAGAGATTTTAAATGAGGCCTCCTGGCTGAGACGCAGACAGCAAGAGAGAGGAGAAGGAGGCTAGAATAATCCTAAATTGAGTTTGCCGCACATACAAAGATGTCGGGTGGACCCTTTTTTTTATCTGAATTAGATATTACCAGCTCTCTCTCTGACTCCAATGATACACTGCTGTGCGCATAACAAGGCATTCACAGCTGTTTGGAGCCTAATGGCTCAAAGAGGCCTTGCCTGCTCAGCAAGAAGAGATGGAAAGCATCTTGGGTCTGCGATTAGGACTGCTGATCTAGAAACATTTACATTATGGCTTTCAGGTCATTACGGAAGAAAAATGGTCAAAAGGATCCAGGTGAGAGAGCCTAGATCAGCACTATGACCCTGAGTAATGTGCAGTATATTAGAAACAAAGGACTGAGGAGTATCTGAACAAGACGGAAAAAGTTTGATACTGAAATCTTGATGCCTACTCCTCAAAAGATACTTGTTGATATCAAATTGAAACTGGAATATTTGAGAAGTTAAAATCATTCTTCACTTGTAAAGCAAATATGGCAACATGTCTTGGTGTTTATATATGATTGAATACCTGGAAATTGTTTTACTGTTGCACTCACGGTGCATTTTCTGGATCCGGCTGTCCGTTAGCTGCCTAAAATGTAAAATGTAAATGTATTCTGTGCTGTATTTCAAGTAAGCTCCTGTATCTGTGATAGCCTTGGACCTGTCCCAATCTGCGCTGTGTTTTCTTGCTCCAGATCAATGCTAATTAATACACATCTCCCCCAGGGACAGCGGGGAGGCCACGCAGAGAATCAGAAATCGTCATCATAGGCTAGGTTTGATCTGGACCATATATGGGAAAGAAAATGTCTGAAATATTTGCATACAGGAAGTAGTCAAAGCTTCAACTCACGTGTTTCCCACAGCACTGCTGCTGTGAGGCATCGGCCATAAACTAAGGCTCACTCATGGATGCTAGGTGGATGATCAGTGCTTGTCCAGTGGCATACTTGCTTGCTGATTGGTTATTTAGGTGGTGGCAGTGCCTTGTCTAAACATGGACTTTAATGCAAATCCAGTTCAGATGAAGTTCAGCCGCCCTCTTTTTTTTTCTGCAGCCATATTCCAGTAAAGCCCCTAAATGCAGTGGTGAGGACACTTGTGGTTTACTGTCCAATCAGATGATTGATACAGAATGGCTGTGCCCATACATAGACTAGGTTTTGTGCTTGTTTTGTTTACTCTCCCGTTTCCCGTTCTCCTCTTTCCTCTCCATCTCCCTCTGAAATGCACTGTTGAAACAAGTAAAAAAAATGAAAATGGGAGACATGTTTTTGTGCATGCCTGGCGGACAGATAGGCGCTGCATAACTAGCAGTTTCCTCTGAAGTAGGGAGAAATCTATTTGCTTGTAGAAGCTGCTTGCATAATCCTTTAGTTACACTTGCCAGCTGTGAGCAAAGATACGGCGCTGTGGGATTTGGCATGAATATCATTGGGAGGACAAAGAAATGAAACTGATAAGTGTTTGTGCACAGGGTCCTTTGCATAATCCAGGATAACCCATAATCGGAGTTCTTTAAAATCATGCCCAAATAGATGTGGTGAGAAACCACTAATGAGAACATACTGTTTGGAAAATTTGGTTTGTCCAAAAATAACTCGAGCATTTGATCAAGCTTGATTTGGTTATGGATGTTTTTCACCATCAAATTTTGAATCAGAGATACGCTGCTGAATTTAATTTCAGTGACATGTACTATAGGTTTTCTCATGGCCATACATTGTGTGCCACATTTCTATATGTGCAGTACAGTCTGGCCTTGTTTTGGTTAATACCCATCTGAAAGGATTTTATTCTTACTGAAGCACACCTCTCTCTCTCTCTCTCTCTCTCTCTCTCTCTCTCTCTCTCTCTCTCACTCTCTCAGCTGCATATCCGTCTTCCCTTCTCCCTCAGTCAACAGTATGCACAGCAATAAAGAAAAAACACATCACTCAACAGCTTTCAATACATCTGTCCTTTCCCTCCCCACCTCTCGGTGTGTTTGTTTGCTCAGCCTCTTCTGCCCTGGCGCCTGTATTTTTATACCTCTCTCAATGTGTGATGGTAATAGACAGCTGCTGAAAGATAGCATGAAATAGCAGCATGCTACGGTGTGTGGACCCCATATTGTACAATACACAGAGCTCTCATGTCCACAAGTCCAAAGAATGTAATAAAACAATCTCATGTATGAAATATTCACTAGAACAAATTTTCCTTTTTTTGAATTTGTTTCCTTTATTGGCATGGTTTGTGAAAATCATTTGATGTATGGCACGTAATAATTTAGATAATTTAGCTCAATAACAATGAATAAGCAACATAAAGAATTTTTTGTCTGCAAAAGTTAAAATTATAATCGCCACATTTTTACCTTAATTGGGAAAGTTCTTAGGAACAATTAGGCTTAGATGTTTAAAAATGAATTAAATGAAAAAGATATGATTCTATATTTTTGTTATTGTCAACAAATACCAATAGACAAAACTACCAATGCATTAGTTCATCTCTTTCCTTCTGACTATCCTTACCCTGCAAGTCTGTTTGTTCCTACTGAAGATGAATATATAGTTTATTATATATAGTTTATTTTTACAGCCGGGCACTGTACATTTTAGCTAACGTCAGTCAAACAGGAGTAATCAGTTCTTTTGTTGGGGACTATTTTCAGCTGTGGAATAATACACGTTCGTTGCACTAGTAGTATTTACGGCAGCAGGACTATATACGTGGGAATGACTCAAGATAGACTTCAGTGCTTGTGTTAAAGCCTGATAAAGAAATGTGTTTTAAATAGTTTTTGAACAGCAATGGAGCTCTATGGCACAGAGGAATAAGACACATCAGACTTCGGCTACACAGGCAACACTTAGTAGGATCGAGTCATTGCTGTGTTTGGTGTTTTCATTTGATTTGTTGACAGTAAAAAAATATCCAATATTGCCAGCCTTATCCTTTAAGTCAAACACTGTCACTTGGAAATTTGCTCACTCAGTAACTGTAACTTTAACTGTCCCTGCTGTACTGTAACTATTAAGAAAGTGTCCACCTGAATAGAGTGTGTCCAAATCAAAGCAGCTCTCAAGTCTTGACGTTTTTGCTCTCCAGCCTGTGTCTGTGTCTACAGCATGTCTCTCATGCCCAAATAACATTAACATTTCATTATCCGGGGGAAACAATAGCAAGGTAGAAAAAAAAGTGGGGGAAGTCTCCACATCCAGGAGGGCTAAAATATTGATGCGGTTGTGAGGTAAATGGCTCCAAATCTAAGCAAGAGGGTGAAAACAGGAGCTATGAGGAGAGTGAGCAAGGCGAAGAGGGGAAGACATCACTTGTAAAGCTGGGCTCTGAGGGGCTTGGGCGCATAATCAATGAAGTGAAGTGTGCGTTGTATCTGTGGTGTCGAGTCGGCTTCACAGAAGCCAATCCTATTTTTACAGGGAAGACAGGTCTGTTGCTATGCTCTTTGAGAAGGTCTCCTGCAGCTTGAAAAAGACAGGGAGCATCCACTCAGGGGTCGTATCACACCTCAGGAGTGGACCGAAGGAAACAAGAGTGGTCGAAATGAGGGGAGCTGCCTCTGCTAGGTGACACATTCAGTTGATTATTGATGATTTGATCCATTATACACTTAAAGGAACGTGTTGACACCAGCAGAAATAGACTCTGTATTTATTCATTTCTTTTTAGGCAGAGGTGTGAATGCAGTGAGACACAAGCTGTCTGCCAAAAGAAGAGGTGCGCGTGAGGAGTGGGTTTTAACTATTTATTAACTATTTCATTATTTACAATTTAATTATTTACTTCCCAAATTCCAAAATAGAAGAAGTAAATTGTTCGATCGGCATTTTAAAAAGATTGTAATTGAATAAAAGTGACAACAAAATCACATTACTATGTTTCAGTGAAATCATCTGATCTAAACCCTAAATGCCAGACCATCACTGCAGTTGCTTCTTGTAAGCTTTGTCCCAAAGGAAAGATAACATTTGTCTGTGTTATTTAGTGGTAAACATGCGGATAAATTCATGCTTACATGAACAAAGTTACTGTACAAATAAAATTATCGTTCCCAAACAAGTCAATCAGATTGTCTCCGGGCCGTGTTTTTTATGTCGTCTTGTCCAGATGTCGTCTATTAGACGTCATCTTAAGAAGAGTGGTGTTGGATTAGCCAATCCAGAGCCAGAATCATCTTAGATTAGATTATAATATATGGACATCTGGGTCGCTGCAATGGCTCTGCTCAAGCAAAATAACATTAAGTCAGTGTTGCACAGCTAGACAGTACACAGACTGTAATCAGCAGCCAGGCAGAAGGAGGATGACAGCATTAGGACATAGATGGATGAAAAATCCTTCGGTTTTACAACTTCCCAATCACAGTATGGTGACAGACTGCACAACAAAAGCAGTGCTGCTCCTAACTGTCCGTATAAAGTCAAAATTACAAGGCAAAATAGGAGGTTTGTGTGTGTGTGTCATCTGGTTGTACAAAGCCCAGAAACTCTGAGCTTGTGTGTGTGTGCATGTGTGTAAAGAAGGTGATCAGGCCTCCAGTGCAGACAGCCCTGTCTGCTAATAATAATGGTTATTTTCTCCTCCTCTCTCTCTCTCTCTGCTCAGCGTTTGTGCCCAGGCCTCCTGGCAGATAGATGTGCACAGATTACACCTTCTAATTGTTTCTGCTGCTGTAGCTCAATGTAGTGTAGTGCTGTGTAGACTGGTTTTTATGTAGTGGATTTGTAATAATGATGGTAATGACTGTGGAATGGTATGTTTGTAGTATGGCAGTGAGGTGAAGTGGTCAGGAGAGACTCAACAGAAAGAATACATTGCTCACAATTATACAATAATTTCTATTATTATTATCATTATTTCTTAATATTTTGTTATTTATGTTGACTGATTGAAAAATGTAACAAATGTTTAATGCTAGACACAGAGTGAGCTGAGACTGGTAATTACTAAAAGCTGAAATATAACCCTTAAAGGGCACCAGGATGACTTGTATGTAACTTAACAAGATCTTTATTATGGCTGAGAGTAGGGAATGATTGATACTGGATTTCTGAAACATATACGGTCCTGATATTTGAGAGTTATTTAACATAAATCCCTAACATAAACATTTTTGAGAAGAACTCTTTAATGTTGTTTTTTAAAGACTTGTTATATGTGCTGAGCAAGATATGTTACATTTGAAAAATGTCCGGTCAACAAACTATGTGATGCCAACACTGTTTGTAAATGACCTCATGTGTTCAGTGTCTCTGCACAGACATACAGTATGTGCCAATACCAATATATTTGTGATAAGCTAATATTAGCAATATATCAGCCATGCTTGGACTCTAATAGGGAGAAGCAACAAAGTTCATACTATCCACCACCAGAGAAATGTTGTTTAACTTAGAAAAGGTACAGCATCTTCCAGCATATCACTTTTTAAGGGGTTTAAGTCAGTTGACACTAGGCTGTGTATACAATTTACTGTACCGATACCACAACAAGATGTTTTTAGGACGCTTACTATGAAAACTACTAAACCTTTTTTTATTATTTCAGAAAAAAAGCCAACGTTCTCAAATTAGTTAAATGCTAACTGAACACAAGCACCTGTACAAGACCTTAAAATACATTTAAAATGCAGTCTACAATTGGCAAAATTATGATTTAAATCAAAGAATAAGTGAATAAGATTATGAATCTGACTGGACATTCAACGCCAACTTTCAGTACTCGTCAGTTTTTGATATTCTGTGCTACAGACACATTTCAGTCTGTACCAAAACATGTGGAGGTTCGATCCCCAGCCTTAGTTAACACACACATATATATATCAACACAAACATGTTAGTTTTGTTTACTACCTCTGTGTGTTTTTAAAGCTTCAGGAGTAGTATACTCTGCATATGAATGAATCAAGCTGAACAAATACCTGACACAACCCATATGATGACTGATGAAGTTGTTAATGTGTGACATTATTGGAGGTGACAGTGTGATCTGGTCTCTGGATGATGATGCAGTGGGCCTGGCCGTGGGAAGGCATCTCTATCTCAGCCGTTTGCATCAGTGGCTTTTCTGTCTCTCCGACAATCTGGAGAGATGCAAAAGAAAACGATCTGAAAATGAAATATGACGTGTCATTTTTTTGTGTTTGCGGCACATTTCCCAAACGGTCCCGCTATGCCCGTCTGCAGGAAAATGACGTCTGCACGCACGCACACAGTGTGTCTGCTGTATGTCATTTGTGCATACAGTATGTGTGTGACAGTCCGCCTCTCCCTGTGAAAGTGTATATATGCAAGTGTGTGATCTTAGTTGCATTTGTCACTCTTTTTTCCTGGGGTGTGTGTGTGTGTCATGTCTGATTAAAGTTAACCCCTGTGAGGCGACTGGTGCACCCCTCCGCTGTATCCCCCATCCCCTCCTCTATCTCTCCTTTCCCTCCCCACCCTCCACTCTTCCACCCTTCTATCACTCCATCCCTGTTCTCCTTCCTCCTGGCACTCTGACAGCACAGGAGAATACGCTCCCTCAAGGTCCCACCCTCCCTTTCTGGCTCCCGCGGGTGGCGTTTCCTTGGAAACAGTGTCAGAGTTGACTGGGTGGGTGCAGATAGATGGCTGCCCTTTATCGGACTACACCACTGGTCCATTAAAAGCAACCAGACTAGACCTGTGAGCACACTCGCACCCCTCTGTTCTCACCCCAAATGGACCGTTCCACCTGACACGCGTGAATATTAGCTCGACCCAGGCTGAGGGTGTGTGTGTGTGCTCTTTTTTTCTTGTGTGTATATTGAATGTCTGTGTTTATTACTGCCTGTGTGCACTGTGTTTATGTGTATGTGTGTGTGTGACTGATCGGAAATATCTCTCATTGAACTGGACATATTTGGGGAGAAAATCTGTGCAAGTGTCTTCCTTCCTCTGTGTCCTTGGGAGAAAACAAAATGGAGACTGGTCTTTTCTCTGCTTTGTCTCCCTCCTCTCAAAATGATGTAGCAAAGAAACCCAGATCCCTCCACAGCTAGCTCTTGTGAGAGTGAATTTGATCCATCATTTTAAACAACTGTATTTCACTTTCAGATATAGGACTACAGTAATTGTCTGTTGAATTATTTAAATGCAAACAGCTGCAATTGGTGTTGAGGCCACACATCAGCAGGGAGCCACACGAACAAACCAAACCTGATGCACAATTTCTTAATTTAAATTGGAGCTGTTACAAACACCTCATTGTTGGATGTGGCTATAATTGCTGGCAATATTAAAGCAATCTACCATACAGTAGATATTGAAAAATACATATTGCATGAGCTTCATTTTAGTGTAAACACAACAGTGTTGTTACATGATTTAACACAAACAAACTAAACACATTCGGTTGGCCTCAAGGAAGTTCTGGCAAACCGTTAGACGACTCAGGAAGGGAAAGCGGGGCTTGGCCCAGGCCGTGTTCGGCAGGGGAGGAGAGCTGCTAACCCGGACTGGGGATGTTGTCGAGCGGTGGAAAGAGCACTTTGAGGATCTCCTCAACCCGACCAACATGTCCTCAGTGGAGGAGGCAGAGTTTGAAGACTCGGGGGAAGACTCACCCATATCCCTGGCAGAAGTCTCCAAGGTAGTCAAAGAGCTTCTTGGTGGCAAGGCGCCAGGGGTGGATGAGATTCGCCCTGAGATGCTGAAGGCTCTGGACATTGTTGGGCTGTCTTGGCTGACACGCCTCTTCAGTGTCGCATGGAGGTCGGGGACAGTGCCTGTGGAGTGGCAGACCGGGGTGGTGGTTCCCGTCTTCAAAAAGGGGGACCGGAGGGTGTGCTCCAATTACCGTGGTATCACACTGCTCAGCCTCCCCGGGAAAGTTTATTCCAGGGTGCTGGAAAGGAGACTACGACCGATTGTCGAACCTCGGATCCAGGAGGAGCAATGTGGATTCCGTCCTGGCCGTGGGAAACAGTGGACCAGCTCTTTACTCTTGCAGGGCTGCTGGGGGGTTTATGGGAGTTTGCCCATCCAGTCTACATGTGTTTGTCGACTTGGAGAAGGCTTTCGACCGTGTCGCCCCCGGGGGGTCCTGTGGGGGGTACTGCGGGAGTATGGGGTACCAGGGTCGCTGCTACAAGCCATCCGGTCCCTATATAACCAAAGTGAGTGCTGTGTCCGCATTCTCGGCACAAAGTCAAACACGTTCAAAGTGGGTGTTGGACTCCGCCAGGGCTGCCCCTTGTCACCATATTCATGGTGTATCATATCATATTCATGATATTCATGGACAGGATTTCAAGGTGCAGCCGGGGGGAGGAGAGTGTCCGGTTTGGTGGTCTCAGAACAGCATCTCTGCTCTTTGCAGACGATGTGGTTCTGTTGGCTTCATCGGGCTGTGACCTTCAGCATGCACTGGGCCGGAAAACGGTGGACTGCTCCCTTTGGGTTGGAGGTGAGTTACTGCCCCAGACGGGGGAGTTCAAGTATCTCGGGGTCTTGTTCACGAGTGATGGTAAGATGGAGCATGAGATGGACAGGCGGATCGGTGCAGCATCAGCAGTAATGCGGGCGTTGTACCGGACCGTGGTGGTGAAGAGGGAGCTGAGCCGGAAGGCAAAGCTGTCGATTTACCAGTCGATCTACGTTCCAACCCTCACCTATGGTCATGAGCTTTGGGTAGTGACCGAAAGAATGAGATCGCGGATACAAGCGGCCGAAATGAGTTTCCTCCGCAGGGTGGCTGGGCTCACCCTTAGAGATAGGGAAAGGAGCTCGGACATCCGGAGGGAGCTCGGAGTAGAGCCGCTGCTCCTTCGCATCGAAAGGAGCCAGTTGAGGTGGTTCGGGCATCTGATTAGGATGCCTCCTGGACGCCTCCCTTTGGAGGTTTTCCGGGCACGTCCAACTGGTAGGAGGCCCCGGGGCAGACCCAGAACACGCTGGAGGGATTATATATCTCATCTGGCCTGGGAACGCCTTGGGGTCCCCCAGGAGGAGCTGGAAAGCGTTGCCGAGGAGAGGGACGTCTGGACAACCCTGCTTAACCTGCTGCCACCGCGACCCGGCCCCGGATAAGCGGAAGAAAATGGATGGATGGAAACTAAACACATTCAGACACAGTAAATGCTGCATGTTTAAGTGAACAGATAAATGTGGAGTGTGACTATTAAAATTGAAATTTATACTTTTTGAAACTAGTTTTTTCAAGTATGATTCAAAAACTGTGTTATAGATCAGACTACAATAGTTGCCTCATTAGTGGAAAACACAGTGTTTTACTACCCTTCATGTCAACTTAACAAGCTTTTCCAGCTGTAAAACTATAATGACTCTTATGTTTGTCAAAACTGCTGTGATTGCTTGTCAGTAAACTGTAGAAAAATAACATATTGATGACAAAACATTCCTCATGTTTCCTAGGATGTGCTTGTTCTCCCACTGGCATTACTGCTTTGTCAGAAATTAATCACTGACCTGCAGTGGGAACAAGGTCAATGGTGGCGTCATATCGTGAATGTTTTTAAACTATTATTATTTATTATTTAACATATTATGTGTAATCATTATTTTTTAATGTATGTGGCTTTTCCAAACACTCACACAGGAAGTTTATTTTACAACATTGTTTTGGCTGATTTTAAGGAATACACACAGTGGTTTCAGTTTTACTAAGGTCCAAAAGTCCTAGCTATCAATGGAGGGTCTGTGGTCCTCTCCTCGAGAACTGTAGCAATTTACAATCTATTTTCTGAATTTTTCCATATATTTTATAATGTAGATGAATCTCACATGTACTGTGTAAAGTAAAAGTCCATCCACATTAATGTTAACTCTTCCTTAATAGCTACTCTAGCAAATGTTTGACATCTTATCAAAATATCCAGACAATTTTGAGCCAGATACAGTTCTTGGCTGGAGAATACATTTCGGAGAGAGTGTATGTAGTCATGAGTAAACATCTGCACATGGACACGTGTGTGTGTGTGTGTGAGTGAGAGTGTGTGTGTTTGCATATGTGTGGTCGAATGTGTTTTTGCCATAGTCAACATATGAGAAAGTAGTGACAGGAAATGTATTCATCTTTATGGCTACCAGATCTAACCTGCTTGTGTATATTTATGTTTATACACAGTAATGTTGACAAGACAAAATGTTGCAAAGTACTGCACATTCAGGACTGCAACTGCCGAGACAACGTCTCACTTAAACATCAATGCAGTGGACGACGGTCTGTCATCAGCACACACACACACACACACACACACACACACACACGGTATTATGTATTTAAAGTAATTACCTCAGGCCTGATCCAGACTGAGTTTAGTAGCATGTGATAATCCATGTAGGCAGCATATGGGAGGAGGGGAATTAGAAGTCCAGAAGAAAATAAAGAAATTAAAGTGTCCTGGTGGCTGTCTGCAGGTCTGCAGGAGGGAACATTAGGCTTCTCCATGATGTGTTGTTAGGAGTGTGGTGTGTGTGTGTGTGTGTGTGTGTGTCTATGAGTGCATGTTTGCCTGTGTTAGAGAAGGAGTTAGATGATTTGTAACTGTGATTGGAGATTTTCCATATGCATGCAATGATCATGTGTGTGATCAGCAGCGAGGATGGAGGAAGAGGTAAAGGAGGATGTTGCATGCCAAGTAAATGATTATCAGACAGATGGTGCAATTAATGACATCACTGGAAACAGAGCGTGAGGCTTTATGCTGTAAAAAGGGTCATCATAATATCATCAGAGGAAACCTCAGCCGCTTGATAACGAGAGGATGAAAAAAATCAGCTCCATATTGTCAGAATCACATACTAATTTGGATAACCTCCCCCACAGAGACTTTGTAAATTGATTGAACTGCCACAGAGCCTGTACTTTCGACAAATTCTCATTCAATTTCACCTCCTGTTTTTTTGGCACCAGGGTATCTTTTCCTGGTTGATTTGCATCAATAAACCTCAGTAAGCAAGGCATTGTAATGCCTAATTGGGCGGTAATGAGCTGTCGCATTATGCAGAGTGCTGAGGTTCAAGCTTATTAGTTGCTTGGTTGCCCATAACATTTTGCTGTCTTCCCTCTGCTACTTCAGTGTTGCACCATTGTCAATGCAATCTCCCTTTCTCGCTCACCTCCTTTTCTCCCTCTCTGCTTCTTCCCTATTCTTCTCAGCCATTTCTCTCAATCTCTCCCCCCCTTTCCCCCCACCTCTCTCTCTCCCTCTGTCTCTCTCGCTGCTGTTCTAAAAATAGTCTCCTATTATCCAGGAGGCCAGGGCCATGTACAGTGAGGCAGCAATCAGCATGGCGGCCATGCACATCAAGATTCACAATAGCTGTCATTCTGCTAACGCTAGCTAATATAATTCTCTCTACATTACTCAGAGCCCTGCTGGACTCAGCGGAGGGCTATATTCCAGGCTAATCTGAATTAAAGGGCCCCATTTTTTTTAAATAAGTTAATACAATTCCCTGAGGTCCAAAAAAGTCTCTCAAGTGTTTAGCAGAAAATATCTCACAAATCCAGCATTTCTGGGGCCTGTCTAGTCCTTTTGTCTCTCACTCAGAGATGGCTGTTTTCAGTGCCTGTCGCTTTAAATGCAGATGTGCCACTGCTCAACACTGCCTCCCGTCCAGAGGCGTGTGCAGAGGCAAGGGACGTTCTACTCTACCTGGCTACAGTAAACTCTGCAGTAAGACTCTGCATGTTTGGGGTGTAAATGTCATACTTACTGTACATGGTAAGGATTAGCTAGTTAGCGCCGCTTGTTAATCCTTATGACCTACAGGTCTCCTTGGAAAGTTATACATGGGCCTACAGGCAACACCTCCTATGTGGGTCAGAGCAAAGTGATGACCCAGTGGTAACCAGACTTTGTTATCTTCTATAGGCACAAGCTTACCGGGCGTTCAGCCTGAAAACAGCACTGCCCTGAAAACGCAAGGGTGAGATGATGAAATATGATTCAGGAAGGCCTGTTTAAATAATAGATCCATGGGTTTGAAGGCATTTCAGATGCCGAAACACTGCAGAGTTGTGTCGAAGACTATGAGGAAGGATTTTACAACTCTGGAAAGTTAAATTGTAAATGGTAAATTTACCATTTGCAAACTTTTGTGAAATAACAATCATTTTATTGCACAGATCGCCAGGCAAACTGTAAAATTAGAGTGGTCAAGCTGCAAAGCAATCTACAAGTGTGTTGTCAAATGACAGTGTGTTGCATTGCGTTGTGGCAGAAGTTGATCCAGGGTCAATGTTTTTGCCGTACTGACACAGTGGCCTCATTGAAATGAATGAGGGGGGTCTGCATTTGTCATGCAGTGCTATTGTATTTCTGAACACTCCCTCAGTGCTTCAGTAACTGCTAGTAGTAAAATCATATATCCTCCTCAGATTTATTTGGGGTGTATATATTGTAGCAGTGAAGTTGGTATCTCAATGCAAAACAGAGCCCTTTGTGTCATAAGAAAGGGCTCCAAACCATACAGGTTGTTGAATCACAATGCCTTCTGACACAGGAAACTACAGGAGCAAGGCAGAGATATTCTCCCTTTACATTTTCATTGTTGGTAGATACATCAGCAACCCCCACTTACATTTACATGCACAGGAAATAACAAGTTTTACACAATATAGGACTTCCTGGTAATATTTTAAATCCTAATTTGACACAAAGATTATTTTACTCTACCTGCATTGAGGACGCAGGTTAAAACACGACGCAGGACTAATGTTGCATCAGATAATGTTGACAAATGTTAATCAAAAAAAATAAAAAAATAAAAAAAGGTGACTTGCTGGATGAAGGGCAGAGTGCTCGTTAGTCAACCAATTCCTCCACCAGCCAACAAATTGGACATTTCTCTTGGGGCCCCGTCCTGCTGCCTCTTGGGGCCTGCAATTAGCACTGTAGGAAGGAGGGTGTTTGTGTGTATTAGGGTGGCAGTGGAAAGTGGAGGGGGTGAGGGGTGGTGGGACTGTGTGAAACATTTTCATCTTTCAATCTGAACGCAGTAAGGAAGAAAAACGTGCCCCGAGGCAACTGTTGACGTTGTGTTCAGAGCCGCTCTGTGCTGAGCTCCTGCTCAGTATTGTTATAATGTATTTATATAACGCTGCTAAACGGCGAGACCTGTTCCACATTCATCTACATAAAGCAGGACTGTATTGCCTAAGGGTGGAAACAGACCGGCACACACACACACACACACACACACACACACGCAGATGAGATCGTTAAGCAAAGCCCTCCCATTGCTACCCCCAACCCCTCAACACACCCTGCATTCACTGTTGATTCCCCTGCTCAATTGTCACTCGTGATTGCCAAAAAGCAAGGCACCATATGCCATTCTGTTTGTAAGTGCGACCACCCCCTGTGTCATCTTAAATACACACACGCATATTCACAGGAACACTCAGACACTGACGCACACACCTACATTTAATGAACACCCATACGCACACACACACGAACACAGACACACGCACACACACTACAGACACAATTTTCCTGTCGCAGTCAAAGACAACGACAAAGTGCAATTCCCCTCAGCAAACGACTCTCAGATGATGAAAGTGAACGTTTTCCGCCTCTGATTTTTGATGTTTGCAGCATGGATGTGATCAGAGAGGCCTCACATTGCTACTCTCTCTCTCTTTTTTTTCTCTTTCTCTGCATTATGCAGTCTGTTCTGTCCCCCCCTGCTGTAACGGGAAACACTCACACTAGACAAGAGCAAACAGTTTCCAGCTGCTTGCTAATTCTTGATCTGTTAGTCTGGCTAGCAGGTGTTTTCCAGGGAAATGGTGACTTTTACCTCCTGTGTCACTGGAGGGTCAACTCTGATTTTCCACTCATCATGTCACTGTGAATCTTTTATGTTGCATCTGTGAAGTAGTGGATATTTTAACCAATATTTCAGACCTTTCCAGCTTTGTTCCCAGCTGACAGTTTCAGTAGGATAAATCTTTTCACATGTTGTCACATTCTAAAACGAGCTATTAAGAAACATCTGGCTGTGTGAGACTGACTGTCATTATTCTTCATGAACTGGTGGTTCATCATTATCGCGCTGACTGGCTGACTGGCTGACTGGCTGACTGACAGCAGTCACTGATTAACATATTGACTCTAATTGACTGTCTGGCTGGCCATCTAAATGACTGACTTAAGTGGAGACTTACCGACTGGCTGGCTGACCGGCTTACTAACTAACACAGCCGCGCGGCCGGTTCACTGACTCACTAATTAACTGACTGACCCACTAAATTCCTGACTCTCTGCTGACTGACTGATTGACTTGCTGTCTGCAGATTGACCATCTGACGGTCGCCCCTGACTCATCTGTCACCGGATGTGTTTTCATCACTGTGGAAAAGGGAACCCCTGCCCCTGATATCAGCACCACGACTGTCTGACTGACAGGCACATTTCCATTTTTTCCCATTAGCTCTGATATGGAAAGAAATGGGAAGAAATGAAGAGATATGAAAAGAGTCTGGGACGAAATAGACTGGTGGCTGTGTGTGTGTGTGTGTGTGTGTGTGTGTGTTTATTCAGATGGAAGAGACCAACCATCCAGTCTGTTTCATCCTTAGTGACTAACTTCTATCTATTTTGTTGCATTTGTCTATAATGTGCGATCAGTGTAGAGAGGATTCGGAACAAGTTGCTGATATTGAGCTGCTGCCTGATTTGCACATTCAATTCCTTACTCACATCCAGGCTGCAGATTGTTTACCCCCTCAGCCTCGTCTCTCCTTTATCTACATCTGTCCTTCATGACTCAAATGGACATCATAGGTGAAATTAATAAGAGATCAGAGCTTTTACCTGAATTCATTAGGTCAGGCAGTTTTATACAAATAGCAGCTATTCCTAATATTTTAGCATCCCTCTCGTCTATGATTCATCCGTTTTCTAAACCTCTTGTCTTGTTCATGGTTGGAGAAGGCTAGAACCTATTCCAGCATGCACTGGGCACAGACATTTAAAGTTTCCAATTCATGTGACCTGCGTGTCTTCAGATTATGGGAGCAAACCATGCGGCCATAGGGGAGGACATACAAACTTACATTCACATGCAACTATTTTGTATCTGTGATTTACATTCACTGGGAATATTTGTTGGCAGTACAGGAAGAAGATTGACGTTTATATAGTACAGTGAAAAGTAAGGGTGTGGAGGTCAACAAGAGTTCAAGTCCCATCTCAGACAAGTCAATATAGACATTTTCATTTTTTTTTTTTTTTTTTTTAAATATTTGTAGTTATTTTCTAACTTTAACACAGTAGTTTTAGTTACTGAACAATCTACGTATCTCCAAAAAAATGCTGGCAGTTAACATCTGACAGATTTAATATTGTTTTGTTTCTGATATGCTGATTGTACTGAATCCTGGCATCTTTAATTTGCTAATGCAGAATAGTTGCTTATAAGTTGAAGATATTGTATTTGTGAATGTGTAAGTGTACGCACAGTATGTGTTTGGACACGTGCTTGTGTGCCTGTATGTGTGTATGTGAATGTAACCATGTGTGTGCGTGTGTGTAGTGACTCATAAACCACGGCAATGAAAGCCATCTGTGACAGCTGCTACATAATCAGATTACTACTGCTTCAATTTGGGCATGTTTGTGTGTGTGTGTGTGTGTGTGTGTGTGTATGTTAATGTCTGGTCATTTGGACTGGACCCAGCTCTGGTAGTAGTGGTGGGCCTGTCAGCGTATGTGGCCAGAACACATTCATTCAGTCTGATCCTGTTACCACCTCTGTGCTTTAGATAGTCCAAAGACGGGGTCACTGCTCCTGTGTGTGTGTGTGTGTGTGTGTGTGTGTGTGTGTGTGTGTGTGTGTGTGTGTGTGTGTGTGTGTGTGTGTGTGTGTGTGTGTGTGTGTGTGTGTGTTCATGTATGCGTACGTTACATGTTTGTAGGTGCAGGTTGGTTCACAGAAGGTATCCGAACCAGAACAGCAGAGCTTAAAAGGAAGCGTAGCGTGTCAGTGTGTCACACAAGCTGTGCTTTTACATATTCTGCTCCATTTAATGCAGGCACACCAGCCGTCTCATCTTCTCCTTTCATCTTTCATTTTCTACATTCCTCCTCTCACTCTCCGGCTCTTGTTGAATTCTCTGAAGGTAATTAATGTTGAAAAGGACAGTTTTTAGCAAAGTCCTCCAAATGCTTTCTGGCTCTCCCTTGGGGCCATCTTATCACATCCAGATTCTCATTTTTCATGCATTATTGTAGATTTTTTAAAGTTCTGTCATTTCAGTAACAAAATTTCTTTTTTTACTGCTGAGTTCAGTATACGTGTATCCAGACTTACTGTACACGCACATATAATTGAATTTTTGTCAGGGTAAAAATCCCGTACCTGCACATGCAGCAGAAGATTACTTTTTTACACAAAGCTAACGTGCATGCATCAATGATTGATCAATACACACTCATTCTCTGCTTTTCTTTGAAACCTACAGTATAACACAAGGTCATCAACAGTGCATTATGAATGTTAGGGGCTCAGTACCTTTCTTTGAAGCGCCTCAGCATTGTTGCAGGGCATCATAGATTTAATTCCATCTACCTTCCAGCTGCCATGTGTGACCTGGAATACACCCTGCTGTCGGAAACTGAAATTGAACCAGTGACCTCAGTCAAACTATATTTCTAGGCCAGCTGGTTGCCCCTGTGTGCGTTTTACCCCTGTGTGTGTCTCCAGTGTGGTTATTATGTCCACCACAAGGGCATTTTGTCACTCCCCAGCTGGTCTTATCAGAGTCTTGCAGAGCTACGTGGCGTTGGAAAGGTCATCCACTCCACAGGAGGCAGCATCCACACTGCAGACTCCCCACAGTGCTGTTTGCTCTGTCTCTTCGACTCCTCGAAGGCCTCTAAAAATGGTGTGGACACTCTTTCTTAGGTTTTTGTTTTTTCTGTGGGTTTTGCATGTGGGTTTTCACAAGTGAGGTCGAGGTCAGAGGTCGATGTCACAGTCTCAGGGCCGCCATGACATTTTCTCGTCTTTATTTCAGTCCCTGAGCAAGAAGCGGAGACAGAGAGTGAGTAAGACAGACAGAGAGGAAGGATTGCACAGAATGTCCTCAACTTCCTCATTATCTCCTTGGCTGCTTATGCCCTCATGTAGAGCTGGCTCACTCTGCTTCATTACTGTAAGGAGACTATCTTAAGGGAGG
The DNA here is from genome assembly GCA_005408345.1 of Macquaria australasica. Lineage (NCBI taxonomy): Eukaryota > Metazoa > Chordata > Actinopteri > Centrarchiformes > Percichthyidae > Macquaria > Macquaria australasica. Next base: position 1,309,658 of record SEMN01000109.1, read on the forward strand.
AATGGCAGGCTTCCAGTTGGCTCTATCAACCTGTCAATCACTCCGGTCTAATCTTAGCTCTGCCCCTCAGTGCTGCCCATCATTTCCTGGCACTGTGAAGCAGCAAGCAGATTCTGTGTGCCTAATTCCCCTGAAATAGATAAGGACTTTAATGGATGGCCTACTCAATTATGCAATGATGTTGTGTTGTCTTGTACCTTGTTGTTTGCTGTGGTGCTCCATACTGCGCCACTCTGGTCTGTCCTGTTGTATCTTTCCATTTTTTGCCTCTTCTCTTCTCCAAACATACATCAACTCAACCGCTTCAGTGTATTTTTTAGACAAAATAAGTAACATTCACTACTGAGCTGCAGCCGACTTCCAAGACTTTTTTGTGCATTGAAAAGCTTCACGAAATAGCCACCTTCAGGGACATACACTACACAATACACATATGATGACGAATGCTGTTGAATAGCTTCTTGCAATCACACACACATACACATCTGCACACACACACACACACACACACACACACACACACACACACTGCTCTGCCACTCTGCCCGTCATTCTCTGCTGTTGTCACAGTAACCATCTCACCTTCCCTTCACAGTCCCACCCTAATGAGACCACTGGAGGACAGAGAGAGAGAGAGAGTAGCAAGCAAGGGGGTGGAAGAGAGATGCAGACACAGAGAAAAGCAGAGATATATCACAGGGAAGATAGGCAGCATGGAGGCAGAATTGCCATTGTCTTGTATCTGCTCTTTGCACACAAGACACCCTCTCTGCCGACTTGCCAAGGATCCTTCGAGAAACAAAAGCCGCTGCCCTGCCAGCAACATGCACTGATTACACCGTGTGCCCGTGACCACACCACAAGTTCAGTTTGCTGCCTGGGTATTTCCATATAAATCCAATAACATTATCGTTAATAGATAATTACCCTGCACTGCATGATTTGTGACCGCAAACACAGATTAAAATTCAATTAAAGTCAAAAGTGTGCATGGGTGCTGCCGGTCCTGCGTTGCTGAGTGGCTCCATTTAAACCCAATAAATCACATTCAGTGATTATATCTAATGTTCGCGTGTGTCATAAGACTGAAAATGTGCATTAAAACTGAGTTTTCATATCATGATAATATTATATGACTGTGATCAAGGTTGATAAACAAGTAGATACAGCATGTAGATATAAAGAGAAAGAGGGAACAAGGCAGAGCAGATCAGTAGTATGACGTTAACATCTGTTCCTTTATGTACTTTTAAAGTCTCTCCATCTGCTGCGGCACCATGAAAGGCCTAAACAAAGTGAACGAGGCCCCTGGGCTCGGCACAGATTGGCAATTATACACCTCAACATTTCAGGGGACCTTTAGTGGTTCAGACCTGAGTATTTCATCTGGGAAAACACATCTGCCAAATGTTAATAGGCAGGCCTCTTGGACTGGAATATGAGTGTGTGCAACAGGTTAAGAGGCTCTCGGTTGAATGCGTAAAGTGTGTGTGCTCGTCAGGGAACAAATATGAGGTGTGTAAGGATGTGCATAGTCTTGTTAAATAGGTGTGTGTGCCTTAATTGTCTGTGTATATGTGTTTAATGTTTTAAGACTTGGAACTAGCTGTACATTTTTATTGGTGTTTTATTGGTTGTTATTGGCGATCAGCCCAGGTTCAATCGAGGTGCATTTACATGGAGTACTAATTGCTTGTGTCATTAGTTAGCATCTCACTGGGACAGTCATTAACTGAGAGTTTCTAAATCAGTCAGATGGTGTCACATTTAACCTGAACAATGTTCCAGGGCTTCACTAGCATCTAAAGGCTCTACACACACATGGCCCACGCACAAAGGTGTTTTCACTTATATCTCTTGTGGAGCTGCAATGATTAGTCGATTAATCGATTAGTCGATGGAAAGAAAATTAATTGACAACTATTTTGATAACTGATTTTTGAAAACTGATAACTCATTTTTCAAGCAAAAATGTCAAACATTTGATGGTTCCAGCTTCTTAAATGTAAAGATTTGCAGCTTTTGTTGTCAGTAAATGAAGAGTCTTTGGGTTTAGGACTGTTGGTTGGACAAAAGAAACAATTCAAAGACGTCACTTTGGGCTCTGGGAAATTGTGATGAAAATTTTTCACAATTTTTTTTACATTTTATAGACTAAACCATTAATCGACTGATAATGAAAATAATCGTTAGTTGCAGCCCTAATTGCCTGATTAGACCTCTCAGGAATGTACAGGTGTGTACAGACTGTGCTTGATTGGCATTTCCCTAGACACCTAAAAACCTTTGTTTTTTTGGCGGGAAAACTTACACCTTAAGTATTCTTATTGGTACATGATAATCTCACATAATTCCATCGTAGCTCCGCCCAACTTCACCTTGGGCAGAGGTTTAAGCAGCCAGAATAAGTTAAAATACCAGTGGGTGTGCAGTGCCTTTAAAGGTTTGTTCATTTTTGGCTCACTTGTGCTGTCTTTATCAAGGAATTTGCTGCTTTTAATTGACTCAGTTCCTATTTCTAAAGGCCTGGTCACATCAGAAAGTGGCAAAGCAAAGTTCCTCTGCGCGTCCTCGCCAAATAGGTGGTGCTAGGAGCTTGGTGACACAGTGAGTACTCGCAGGGCTATTAGGAGAACCAATGTAGTTAGAGACGTAATTACTAACAAGCTACCCATCCAGGAACATGCTAGTGCTAGTCAGTCATAGTAGCTCTTACAGCTAGCTGGCGTGCTAACTGTCAGTCAAAATTAGCTTGGTTGCTAACAGGTCAATAAGTTATTTGTATGTATGTTCATTCAGGAGACATATTTGTGTCATTAATGCCTGTCTCACAATTTTCTGCAAACTGTGCCTCTTTGGTGGAGCAGGATAGGGTTATATAGAAGTAATAATAGACTATGATAGTGTTGTCTGTTTTGGACTTTCCACTCTCCTTCAAAGGTCAGGACTGTCAAGATGGTTTGCTGTTGGCAAGCTGCACAAATTTGCATGTCAAAGTTCACCAAAGTTTAACTCGGCGCGAAAGATTTGCGTGGATTTACTTCACCCTCACAAACTAATCTGCTGGTCTCTCCAATTCCATGAAAATGAATTGATTTCTCAGTTTTAAATGCCGGTATAACCGGGCCTTAATGAATTGTGGTGCAGCAATGCAGCAAGCTCATTTATTCTCTGGGACAGTGACTACAATCTCTGGAGCAGGCAAGTCCTGCACTTCATGGGTTTACTCCAAAACTCAAGTCTCCAGGTTTCTGTATATATGTGATCATCAGATCAAATCAAAGTTATGCAAATGCAGCTCAGCTGTGCATTGGCTGCCTATGTTTCACTTTCTCAATATAGCGTAGCTTGAAGCTTTGAAAATGTAGTAATGATGTCACTCCACATGTGGTACTTAAATTCTTTTAATCAATAATAACCTGTCTCAGTTTTCACACCTACACATACTACAATATATATAGATAGACATCTTACATTCTCATGTTACAGACACATAGTTGTATTACTGACTTTAAATCATCTCTTCATCTCCACAACCACATTACAACCAGTAATTTGCACAGACAGCACACATACAACACAACACACACATTCACATCATCTGCGTGATGAACGATGAATACACTGACATTGCTCCAGCCCTTACAGTCGTTACCCTGTGATACTGTTTGCTCCCAATCAACTTTCCTTGTCAATATTTACTATCGTCTGTCTCCGCCGTTTCATCAGCTGCCTTTGCTGTGCTCTCGTTTCTCACCGTCAACTTAATTAGTCACATCTCTCGGTTTAATTACATCAAGTGGAAGGAAGTTGCAATCTCAAGTAGATCAAATTAAGCCCTATGCAAATCCTGGAGTGTCTCGTTCCCGGTCTCTGTGGCAACAATGTCTCTATCTCCCTTATTTCTGTTGGGAGGACTGACGTGAGGCTTGTCATCAGTTGCTAAATGAAATCTTACACTGGAAATCACCCCTATTAGGCTGGTTAAGTGGTTGACTGTCTGTTTAGGTTCCCAGTGAGAAGTGACTAATCTCCCGTGTGTGTGTGAGAGAGAGAGAAACACAGAGAGAGAGGACAAGAGAAAGGGACATGACATCCGCTTGATTGTTGAGGCAAAAAGTCATACTTCATTTAGATAATCTGGTGTTGACACTCAACCCACAGTATACTATCATAATCAACCTCATCATCATGATGCATTACTAAATGTATACTTATTTTCAGACTATTCTCTTAATATTGTTAAAGGAGTATAACATTTTTTTTTTTAAATCTGAATTTGAGTTGGTCTTTGTTTGAGGTGAGAAGCAGGATGAGGTTTAGAGTTACTCTAAGGTCATCTAGGTATCAAAACTGGTCTATCAAAATAAAGTGAAACCAGTCTGCACTCTTCATTGTTAGCAATCTGTTGGTCAAAATCTACACTTGCTTCATGTGACATCAATATAAATAAAAAGCCAATGTCCCATACAAGAGGACCTCCTTTAATATTGTAAGCAACCTTTTAACTAGTTTTTCTGATGGCACTGAAACTCCAACAAAGTCCTGAATCTGTCACAGAACTTTTTTTTTACCTCAAAATGTGAAATCGTGACAGGAGCAAGCCAGTGTAACGTGACCTTTGCTTCATGTACACCATCCCAGAAAGCAGCCTTTAATTAATATGCCTTGGTGAATGAAAACTGTGACCTTGTGGCGTGTGGGTTTCTCTCACCAGTCCCATCCACTCCATCATTAAAATTCCAGCCAGGGTCTTCTTTCTACCTCATGAGCCCCTGCCCTTCCCCTCTCTCGCTCTCTCCCTTCCCATTCTTCTGTCCTCTCTCCACACGCATGAGAAATGCATAAACCATGTGATACCGGCAGAGAGCACACACAGCCTTGCCTGACAGTTATGAGAGGATAAAAGTGAATTTGGGAAGGGCAGCTGCTATGAGGATCCTTCCTAGCCATCATCCATGCCACGCTGTACTGCATCTTAAAACGTTTCATGACAAAGCCAGGGTATGCTGAGGATGATGCTTTTAATTCTTTAATCTTTTAAACTATGTCACTTTTATTTTATTCATTCATTGTTACTAATGGCATTTTACATGAGGCCGTGTGACTTATCTCACCTGCACAATGTGATGTTTGGACTTAACTTCTTACGTTCATTGTGGAAATAAAGAAAACTGACATATACAAGTAAAACCCCAAACATGAAGAATATAAATCTAAACAAATCCAAATATCAGGAGGCACCAAAGTAGCTCCTGTGCAGTAATTATTCTGGATTACGTTTCATTTACCTTGTCTATATGGGACTATGCCTTGTAAAGATTTGTAAATTTACATGTATGGTGCTTTAATCTGCTACACATGCTTTGCATTAACATTTTAATTTATTCCTTATTCATTTGTAGAGGCTGTTGTTTTGTGTTTTGGTGGACATGTGGTCCCTTATAATCCCATCCCACGAAACAACTGGCCATTGTTCACCTGGATGATCCCCAAACATTAAATAATGCATTATGAGGCCAGCTGTACAAAACTCCTCAGGGGGCCGGCTGTATCTCTGTGTACCACACATAACATCAGAGACGTAGTGGAGGGTAAACCTGGCTAAACTCAGTTTACACATCCTCAATGAAAAAAACAAATCAGCAACAGTGACAGACATAACAATCATAACAGTAACGATCTGAATCCTCATTATCATGGTCAACATTTACATAAACTTTTCCTAAACAGTAATTAAAAAGTGCATTACAGAAGAAAATGATGAACTAAGTACAAGAAGTACAAATTTAGACTAAACAAGATGTAAATATTGAGATAAAATTGAGAAATTAAACTCTCAGTGAAATGAAAAAATAAACTTCTGTACAAGATATCTTAATTTATTTCAATGGTCCTACAGTAGCTTTAATATATGTAGTATGTTCCCCTACTTTTGTGAATTAGAATAGACCATATACACACTTACACAACAGCCAGGGATGCAAAAATACTGAGATCATACATACTGGATGCCATTTTTGTGGGTAAGATGAGTTGTTTTTGGTTAGAAAAATTACCAATCAATGGACTTGTATTCATAGTAATGGATAATTTCTACACACATTTCTTAAAAAGTTACTTTTTTATGTCAAAGTTATAAAGAAAAATGTGCACATGGAAGCAACGAAAGCAGCCACTTTGAAACATAATTGATGGTGAACTATATTATATATTGTTAATTGATTTATAATAATTGATCATTTTATCTGTGACCATTTTGTTTCAACTACCTCAAACTGACTGTACATATTTTAAAGATGATACATTTTCCATATTAATTTACAGTTAACATGTTGGTTAGTAAATTACAGGATGAAAACAGGATCATCATTTTTTTTTTTTTTTACCTCCTAATCAATGATATCAGTGTATTAAGGAATACTATGATCACTACAAGCCTGTGTATTGAATCTTATTTGGTCTTTCTATGGGAGCATAGTTTAGTCTGAAGGAAAATCCTTTTCTTCTTGTGTAGTAGTGTAGCATTGGTCGACACTAAATGGCTCCATTAACGATCAAATAGAGGTAATTTGTGTCACAATCTGACAGCAGTGACGGGCTGCATCTGGCTGCACCCACTCTGTGTATTCAGATGAGCCAGGAGAGGCTGAGGGAGGGTAGACAAGGAAGGAGGAAGGGAGGCAGAAAGAGGAAGAGGAGCGAGAGTGTGCAGCTTTCTCAGACAGCTGGTGATGTGCAGCTGTCTAGGAGGCTGGATTTACTCCCTAAAGTCTGCCCTCAGAGGGAGAGGCGAGAGGGAGAAGAAAAGAGCGAAGAGAAAGAGAAATAAATAGAAATGAAGACTGAAATGGGGACAGAGGAGGAGAGGGATGGAGACTGTGGAACAAAAGGGATTTAGGCAGGCGAAGACGAGGAAAGCAGTACAGCTCAGAAACAGTTATTGAGATGGAGGAAGACTGAGAGAGAGACACGAGAGAGAGAATGATGAGAAAGATCATCAGAGATAAACAACAGACAGAGGAGAGATCAAAACTCATCAAATCAACCCTGCAGATCATAATGAATACTTTTAAGCTTCGGCACTGTAATGTTTTGAAATTGTATTTCAGTGAATTTATGCTTTGTTACAGAGAATTTATAGTTAGTTATATCAGTGTTCTTATAGTTTTTACTGAGTTATTACCAGGATATTACCTCTGTTATTACCATGGAATTAACTCAATATTAACCTGTTGTGTACCAATATATTATCCCTTTATTACATTGTTGTTGCCAAGCTGCTACCTCTTTATGATACTCGTAGTTTTGAAGGCATCATGTCTGTAATAATATATAACACACTGACACAGGATAAATGTACCATTGCATGTGTGATACAGTTAGTGCATTTGAGACTGAATGCTTATCCTGGACCTTGGAAATTTAAAAAACAAGGTCCATTAGTAGCTGTTCTGGAGCTTTCAATTGTATCACACAATCTTCCTCAGCTGAGTTGCCCAGTTGTCGTGGAAATGTAGATGTTGAAATTTCCATTTTTCCAGACCACATTAAGGACCTCTCACACCCATGTTGGCTTAAAAATTGAGATCTAAAGTTCCTCTTTGAGCCTGGAAACAAAAAGCAAGGTCCATTTAGTAGCTCTTTTGATCATATCACATGATCTTCTTCAGCAAACGGATGTAACTTTGTTCTATACTACTGAACAATACATGTAGGTAAATACATTTCAGAACAAAACATTAAAACCGCCTTTGTTTTAGGATTTACTTTAGGTTTCCATGTCTAGAGGTCTATATAGGCTCCTAAATTCTGAATATAAATGTGTCCTCAGTATTTGAGCTTCGTTCTGTCCTTCTGCTATGTATGCAAGGTTGTGTTTTCTTTGAACTTTGCATGTCAGCAACTCAGTGAAAATGTCTTCCCCAGAAACACCAACTGAAACACTGCGGCCTACATGAAGTCTGATTCTGAATATTACTCTCCACCATGTCACCAGGAACATTTTCTGTGCCTTTGTTGTCAGTTAAGATTTTGATATCCTCTCTAGCTCTGAACATAATAGAGGAGTGTGCGAGGTCAGTACCGGCTGGAGATCAGTAGCAGATGCTGCCAAAGACCAGGAACAGTAGCTAGCTGGCTGGCAGGCTGGTATAATAATCAGACTGTCTTCTGCCCATGTGTTCCCCTCAGACTGAACTAATATAGTTTTTGCTGGGTAATGATACTCAGACGCAAGCTCACATTCCCCCGTAATTGATCCTGCCGGCTACCGCCACACACTAACGAGCTAAACGAGGAGGAAAGCCCTCCTAGCAACTGGAGGGTGAGAGAGGAAGAGAGACACAGAGGGAGAAAGAGAGAGAAGAGGGACCGTTTAGACAAGCAAATGCATGTGAGTCAAACTAAGGTAAATGACGGGGAAAAGCGTCTAATACAAAGACAATGAGATTTTGATCCGTTGCTATGACGGCGGCATGCTGTAAGGAGATCAAAGCAGGTAGTGTAAAATGGTTGAAGAGTGCAGGAGCTGCTTGAGTATTCACTTTCTTTTTTCTCCCTATTCCAGAGAGAATGAGCAGAGAGAGAAAGAGAGAGCAGTGCGGACAGAGCACCAGTGCACGCTACCTCTTTCATCTTTGACAACATCCACGGGGGAATTTGGGCTATTGTGAATTTGGAGTGAAATATTTCAAAGGGCTGTTGGAGTAGAGCTGGGCCTGGGCTTCTTGGCTGGGTTCAGGGTGTGTTTCAGAGAGATGAAACACACCTGGTTCCCAGCCTTTCCTCTGATTAGATGAGGTTTTGTAGTCGATGCCACGGGCACTCACTGATTAATCTGGTCTTTATTTAATGACTGACTGATAGTAACAGATAATATTCTTCAAGCACATTTGTATCTGGCAAAGCCATCAAAAGCAGCTGTTTTGTTTTTAAATGAACTTGTCTTTGTTAATCTTTTTTTTTTAAAGGTTAAAGCCTTTCATATTTATTCACTACTCACTCAACTGTTTTCAGATGCAATGAGGAACAATTTTGTGTTAATCCAATATTTGAGCAGTTGATCTCAATATCAAAGGTTGCATTGTTTGGATTTAGCTTAATTAGTGTTGATAGATGTTGAGCACATGATAATCATGTTTTTCAGCAGAAAATTGCATGATTGATACGCCTATATACTGTATCATCATACGTCATACATGGTCATGTTGTACTCTGATACTGCAGAGCACAAATCTAAACCTCTCTCTCTCTCTCCTTCTCTCTCTGTTTCATGCTTTCCTCGTCGCTCTCTTGGATACAGGTAAGTCTTATTGATATTCTGAAGTGAAAAATGTTGATTTGGTGTCCACAGAAGGGGCTAATATCTGCACATTGTGAGAACTGCACTGGTGGTTCTCCCTTGGCTTTTAATCAATATCTCTCAGATATACACTGCTAATACTGTAGCAAATGAGGGGAAAGAGACAAACGAGCTAAACTCAGCAAAGCGTAAACAATGCCCATTTTAAAAGAGTTGGTGCAGGAGAAAGGCCCGGTCTGTGTTAATGTATTTGTGTGTTTTTCTCTAAGTGTGTGTGTATGCAAGCAATTGCGTGCATGCGCCTACTGTTGTCTGCCGAAACGGAGATGGAAGCTGCTGAATATTCATGGCGTCTGTGCTCGGTTGAGGCCGAGAGATAAGACGTTTATGTTCTGGCAGCCAGGGAGGGAAAGAGGGTTTGTGTGTGTGTGTGTGTGTGTGTGTGTGTGTGTGTGTGTGTGTGTGTGTGTGTGTGTGTGTGTGTGTGAGATGTGTCGACATCAGTGGTTTAATGGTTTGAATCTAACTTGGGCCAATTAAAAGGCATGCCGCGTGCACCAGGGTGGGCTCCCATTCATTTCGGGGGAAATTGAGG